>JAPDVU010000001.1:217598600-219998600 GCA_026230045.1 Corynorhinus townsendii
AATAAAATTATGTAGGTAAATGTCTTAGTACTGTGCCTCCCATAGTTACTACTCTGTAAGTAGTAGCTATTGTGTGGTTTGTTTTGTTTTTTACCAACAGTCATAGTTAATATCTTTGTCCCCAAGGGCTTATTTGTTGACATTTATCTCTACCAACTATTAGTAATTCCCTTACTACTCAATAAATTCATCTTTTGGATATAAATGTCTAGCTCCCTCTGAAGTAAAAGTGTGCATTCATTCCAACCCCTCAGAAACACTTTAGGATGGGGAATGGAAAGTACTGCATCCAATTGAAAACTGCAGGCAGAAGTTGAGCAAGCAGAATGTGATTACTTTGTCTGGCATCTCCCCAGTTCCCCCACAGAGTGAAAATTCTCTGTACCCTTGGTAAGAATGGCCCAGGATTTTGGAAGATTTCTGAGCTCATCATAGTGATTTTCTGCCACTTTTGAGAGAATAATTTTACTGAAATTCTAGTTGCATGCAGCACATTGCATTCTGATATTTTAAAATACTTCAACTTACTTGATAAGGATGGCTATCAGATTTCTTCCTTATGGTTGGGAAGGAAAAGGATCAACATAATTTAGGCTGAACATTCTTGAAAATTGAAAGCCACTCATTTAAGCAGCATTAGGTAATCACTGTTAGGTGTTTATTCTTTCCTCCAAATTTTAAGTGAAAATTGCTCATTAAAACTAAGATGCATAAATAGCCAGGGATACTTACCCAAATTAAAAAAAAAAAAAAAAAGGTTGACAGAGGGAATAAATAGTGCGCATATCAAATAACTATTGTTTCTATCTAGTTGTATCTGGACATCATTGTGCTATAGGATCTTATCATTAATAAATAAAATAGGCCCTAACCGGTTTGGCTCAGTGGATAGAGCATCACCCTTCGGACTGAAGGGTCCCAGGTTCAACCCCAGTCAAGGGCATGTACCTTGGTTGCAGGAACATCCCCATTTGGGGGTGTGCAGGAGGCAGCTGATTGATGTTTCTCTCTCATTGATGTTTCTAATTCTCTATCCCTCTCCTTTCCTCTCTGAAAAAAAATCAATAAAATATATTAAAATAAATAAAATAGTTTAGTAATCAAAGAATAAATAAAAAAACATGCTAATGTAAGGGGAATTGATAGTGTTGGGGGTTATAATTTTAAATAGGGTATTTGAATTAGAGATTGACCATTTTTTTATTGGTTTAGTATTTTTTTTTCATTGCAGCTTAGAGCAAAACCTACTTTCTCAGTCTTGGGCGTTTAGACGATCTGTTCCATCTAGGTCTCAGTAAAATGGAGTTTCCAGGATCTGGTCCAGACTCACCAATTCTTCACAGAGTGTATGTTGGTATCCTTGGGCTACTATAAGAAATAACAACAGCCCTAACTGGTTTGGCTCAGTGGATAGAGCATTGGCCTGTGGACTGAAGGGTCCCAGGTTTTATTCTGGCCAAGAGCACATGTGTGGGTTGCAGGCTCGATCCCCAGGGGGGGCATGCAGGAGGTAGCCAATCGATGATTCTCTCTCATCATTGATGTTTCTATCTCTCTCTCTTTCTCCCTTACTCTCTGAAATCAATAAAGAAATATATTTTTAGAAAGAAAAGAAATAACAACAAACTGGGTAGCTTAAAGCAATATAAATGTATTCTGTCATAGATCTGGAGGCTAGAGTCAAAAATCAAGGACCTGAGTGTGGGTTCCTTCTGGAAGTTCTGAGAGAGAAACTGCTTTGTGCCTCCCAGCTTCTGGTGGCTGTTGGCACTCCCTGGCATTCCTTGACTTATAGAGACTTCACACAAATCTCTGCCTCTATCTTCACATCATATTTTTCCCTGGGTTTCTATGTATGTCTTCTCCTTTTATTATAAGGCACTTGTCATTGGATTTAGGATCCATTCAGATAATCTCATTTAGAGAGCCTTAACTAAATAATAGTGATGAATTAAATAATTCAGTAAGCCTGATCTATCACCATGAATTGTTTGAGAAGCACTGGTATAAATTATTGTCAGTAATACAATTGTGGAAATATATTATTATTTTCTAAATAATGTTTGTCCAAAAGACTGAAAACTTTCAGTGCCAGTAATAGTAGGGATATGTATCACAGACAATGTGCCTTATATCACAGATAACAATTTCCAATTGCTCCCTAAGTTACTTCAGCTTCTAGCTTTCATTTTGTCACTGTTATGGCACCCACACATCCCATGCTGGTGCAATGAAACCCCCAAATACCTATAGGTTGGGAGAGTTGAGTCAAGTTCTGGCTCACATGTTGCCAAATCATGACTGTAGACAGCTTACTTTGCTTCTCTAGTTAAGTTTTTTCACCTATAAAATGTATTTCTTTTGCTTTGACATTCTATTCAGCACCACTTCAGCCACCACCAAAAATAAAGTGTAAGACAAAACAGGGACTATCTCAAATAGGGATTAGCTGGGGCAGTGGGCATTTTTTTTCCACAAAATTTTTCATAAATAAAGCAACCTTGAACAAAGTTCATGATAAAATAGGAATTATATCAAGTTCTAGAAATGTTTGTTAAATCTTAATAAATCCAAACCCTATCAAGATTATAAACATTATCATCAATCCAGAGACAAACTAATCCTGACTTTGCTACTGTAGGTTAGATACTAGTATTCCTGTTCTAGAACTTACATTAAATGATATGAGATGTTCTTTTCCATGGAAGGCTTTTTTTACCCAACATGATGGTTTTGAGATTCATCTATGTTGCTGCATATATTAATATCCATTTTGAAGAGTAGTATTCCATTTTATGACTATGTATGAGTTTACTACAATTTTTTAAATTTGTTTTCCTATTGATGGACTCCTCAACTCTTTTCAGTTTGGGGCTACTATGAATAAAATTTCTAGAAACATTTATATACAAACTAGAGGCCCGGTGCATGAAAATTCATTCACTGGAGAGAAGGTCCCTGAGCCTGGCCAGCCCCCTCTCACAGCCCAAGAGCCCTCAGGGGTGGGAGGTGACCCAGCAATCAGGGAAAGGTGACACCCCATCACACCTCTGCTGTTTCCACTGCTGGCAGCGCAAGCCTGGGCCGACCCTGGTTACCTGAGCCTTGGGCGTCCCTGAGCAGCTGGGTAGCCACCATTGAGGCTTGTCTGCACCTAGGGCCGGCCCTGGATGGCTGGGGGGCTGAGGGAACTGGGCGCCGCCATCTTGTGGCTGTGGGTACTGCCATCTTTGAGGGCAAAGAAGTCAATTAGCATATTCCCTCTTTATTAGATAGGATCTTTTTGCAAATGTGTTCTTCTTTCTCTTGATTAAATTGTTTTGCTATGTTAATGTCTATGATCTCTTTGGATCATTTTTGTGTATGGTACAAAAGTAAGAATAGAAGATTCATTCTTTCCATAAGGGTATCAATTGTTTTAGCACTTATTCTAAAAGATTATCCCTCTCTTTCCTCCATTGAATTATCTTGTTACTTTGTTGAAATTTAATGGACCACATATGTGTTTTTCTTTCTGGCCTTTCTATTCTGTTTCACTGATTTATAGGACTTTTCTTACACCGATACCCCACTGTCTTTATTACTATAACTTGGTTGCAAGTCCTAATGTTTTATTTTTCTGTTTCACATTAACTTTTTTACTCTTCCAGATCCTCTACCTTTTTGTATAAATTTTAGAATTAGAATCTAATTTCTGGGGCAGGAGAAAGCTTCCTGGGATTCTGATTGGAATTTTATTCCATCTATAGGCATGTTTGAGGAAAAGCATCTTACTAATGTTGAGTTTCCATTCTGTAATTAAGGTAATCCAGTGATTTTAAAATTTCTAGTATTGCATTTTTCAACTCCAAAATTTCCATTTATTTTTTTTCTTGAATTTCTATTTTCATTTCTCCTTTCATTCACTAAAAGCATATTTCCCTTTACTTTATTGAATATAGTTTTGAGAAATGCTTAAAATACTTATCGGCTACTTCCAATATCGGAGTCAAACATCTTAGGATCAGTCTCCTTCACATTTTCTGGTTCCTTCATATGTCAAGTAGTTTTGGATTATATCCCATACATTATGCAAATTGTGCTGTAGAGGCTCTTTATGTTCCCCTAAAATGAGTTGATAGTTTCGCTTGTTGTGTTTTTATAGGCAATAAACTTTGCTACATTTCACCTGCAAAGACTATCCTATGGATGCTAATTCAAATTTCAGTTCCACACTTTTTATTCTTATTTGAATCTATTGGAGTCTGCACCATACATACATTACTCATGTGCCAGTGAGATCTTTGGGCAAAGTTTATGCACAGAATATGCAGTCCTGCTTCTCTGTCTCTCTTCTTTCTGGGATTGCCCCCCACTCCCAACACCATCACATAGTTAGCTTTTTAGAGGTTGAAATTCCCCAGCTCTGTTCTCTGGTCTTTAGTCTGTTCAACTTTTACCTATACTGCCTGGCTCTGTCTGCCACCTGCCTTAAGCTAAAAGGTGATTTAAAGAAGAAGAAGGAGGAAGAGGAGGAGGAGGAGGAGGAGGAAGAGAAAGAGGAAGAGGAAGGGAGGAGGAGGAGAGATTTGAAATGTATCCATTGCCTTTTGCTTCTTCCAAGTGTCCTTTCTCCTCCAGGACCTGACTCTATTATTCTCCTATGCTTTCAGGTACTTGGTTGTATGCTTCCAGAGTTTGTAGTTATCTGTGGGGGGACACTTTAGGTAGGAGCTTACTTGGCCTTACTAGAAGCAGTGAAAAACAAAGTATTTAAAAGATTCTTGTAATTGGAGCCTATTGATAAAAGAGGGCAGCATTTCTCTTAAAGAAAGAACTCTTAGGGAACACTTTAATAGTACCTTTGCTTACGTAAATGTTACTTCCAGGGTGAGAAGGGATATGAAGTATTAGAACAAATAGGAGACAAAAATTGTTATGCATAATAAAATAACAGGAATGTAGTTCCCTGGGAGTGGCTCTAAAATAAGAAAAGGATAGGAATGAAGGTTGGCAGTAGAGGACCAGAGCTTGGCTGGAGGCAGGGTACTAAGCTATGAAACAACTAAGAAAATAAAGGAAGTTCCAATGCAGAAGAAATTTAGTGTCAGGACTGTCTGATACTCAAATTAAGTTGTATCTATTTCTTTTGTTTGTTTGTTTGTTTTAATACTTTTTTTTTATCCCAAACCTGCAGTATATTCCACTGATTATAAAAGAGAAGAGGGGGAACATATTCTATTCCTCACCTGATTACTTTCCTGTATTGATTACATACTACTTGTCTCACAGGTATATTATCTGAAAAAAAATCATCATTAAATTAACTCCAGGACAACAGCTTCCTAGAAAGATTAATGATATATAATTTAACTTTATGAAAGAAGCAAGCATCCAATAAATTAGAAAATGCATACCATCAGCCAAATAAATTGTTAAATATCTCAAGTACTTACTTTATTGATTATTTGACAAATGGATTTCACATTCATTCAATTACTTCAGTACTATTTTCATGTCACTTGCTCTTTTGTTTGCTTAATGTGCGTCTTTTCACTAACAATGTTATATGCACTTAACTCCATTTATACTGTGTCTAGGAAGGATAGTTAGCAAGTATGCTCATTTTGGAACATGGACTAGGCCCTGATCATGTGTCACTGGAAACCACAGATTCCTAGATTTCCATGATAGTCTCATTATGTCTATACAGAATTCCAAACATTTAAGTTGTTTTATACAAAATTGTTCTTTATTATTTCCTATATACCCCATGATTCCATGTTTGGTTCCAAGTAATTTTCTTTCTCATTTAAGTAGGGCAAAAGGCATAATTAGCAAGCAGTTTCTGGTAAGAACAACAACTAGATTGAAAGAATTGATTAAAACACAACTATTTGTGGTTTGGTTAGTGTGGTTATAGTTTCATAGATAAATAAACAATATTTGTTTTTTTAAAAAATAATGAAAACCATCTGCAAAGCCTATACCAAGATATTTGTGTCTATGTCCCTCCTCCCTTAACTTTCATTCTCTGATAACCATACTTTTCTATTCATTTAATAAACAACTTCTCCACCTGTATTAGTTTTCTAGTGTAACCATAATGGAATACCACAAATGGGGTGGCTTATAATAACAGAAATGTATTGTCTCTCAGCTCTGCAGGCTAGAAGTCCAAAATCAAGGTGTCAACAGGTATATGCTGCTTCTGAAAGCTGAAGGGGAGAGTCCTTGCTTGTCTCTTCCTAGCTTCTGGTAGTTCACTGACATTCCGTGGTATGCCTTGGCTTGCTGTTGCATTATTCCAATCTCTGCCTTCATCATCATGGATGTTCACCAGCTTTCTCTTCACATTGTCTTCTTATAGGACACCAGCTAGACCTGGTAGGGTTGCTTAGTGGTTAGAACATCAACCTTTAGACCATAGGGCCATGGGTTTGATTCACAGTCAAGGGCATATACCTCAGTTGTAGGTTTCCTGAACCTGGGGTCAGAGTATCTGGGGGAGGCAACCAATCAATGTGTCTCTCTTACATAGAAGTCTCTCTCTCTCTCTCTCTCTCTCTCTCTCTTTCTTCTTCTTCTTCTTCTTCTTCTTCTTCTTCTTCTTCTTCTTCTTCTTCTTCTTCTTCTTCTTCTTCTTCTTCTCTCTTTCTCTCCTCCCTTCTCCCTCCCTTCCTGTCTTCTTTCCCTAAAGATCAATGGGAAAAATATCCTCAGGTGAGGACTAAAAAGTAAAAGACACCAGCCATATTTCATTAAGGACCCACCCTATCTCAGTATGACCTAATCTTAATTAATTACATCTACAAATCACCTATTTCCAGATAAGATCACATTCTGAGATACAGAAGTTTGGACTTTCAATGTATCTTTTTTATTTATTTTTTTATTTAATTTTTTGAGGCAACTCATCCAACCATCATTCTCAGTCTTTGAATGGATCTGAGTCCATTTTTGGCTCAGAAGACAGGCATATGGCTGAGGCCTAGTCAACTAGAACATCACTCTCTGGCTCAAGTTGTGCAGTTTAGGCCTATGCATATGTATGAATCAGAGTGAATAAATACAATGGTCATTTTGCTGGTTTGTTTAGTTTAGTTTTGTTCAATTTTTTGTCTGTTGGACTGAAACCTGGTAGTAGAAAACCTGGACTCACTACTAGCAGCATTCTTGCCATGAATGGGTTCCAATGCATGCAGGAGTATGGGGTTGACATTAGCCAGGTTTCTTCACAGATACAAAACTAATTGGAGAGATACATAGATAGAAAGATAGATAGGTTCTATACATCTATATTTATCTCTATATAGATTTATTATAAAGAATTGGATCATGCAATTACTGAGGCCAAGAAGTTTAAAGTCTGCAGCCAGCAAGCTGAAGACTCAATAAAGCTGGTGATGTAGTTCAAGCCTGAGTATGAAGACCTAAAAACTGGAAGAGTCAATGTATCAGTTCCAGTGAGAAAGTTGGCAAGCTTTATACCCCAAAGACTCTATTTTTCAATTCAAGTCCAAAGCCAAGAAAAGACTGATATTCTAGCTCAAATAGTCAGGCAAGAATAGTTCCTTCTTACTCATGAGAGGGTCAACCTTTCTATTCTATGCACAAGCCTTCAACTGATTAGATGAGGCCAATTTTCATGGGGTGAGGGAGGAGGGTCTGCTTTACTCAGTCTACTAATCCAAACTTTAATGTCATTCAAAAACACCCTTATAGACGCATCCAGAATAATGTTTGGCCAATTATCCGGGCACCCCATGACCCAATCAAGTTGACATAAAATTAATCATCAAAGAGAGAAAGATCAGTTACCTTTGCTAACTGGCTTGAGTTCCTAAATTCAGCCAGGCATGCATAAAGCTGTAGTCTTGGCCTTTTCAAGTAATGACCAATGTATTCCCTTATTTCCTTAGTCATTTCAGTTGTCCTCTCTAATTGAAATCTACATTATCTTCATAATATCATAGAACTCACAGGACTCCAAAAGGAAATCATTGGCAAATACCATAGCTGAGATTATATTCTCCATCTGTCATTATCCTTAGGCTTTTGGGGGCAAACTATAGCTCTAAGCTCTACTTGGCTACGGGCTAATAATTTGAACTATAGTCACCTTTCTCAAATAGAAACAACCTACTATAGTGTTGCTTTTTGCCTCACTAAGAAAAGAAACTTTTTTGTTTAGAATATGCTTGCTATTTGTGCTTTTCCAGAAGTTTTCTATTATTCATAGTTGTATCCCCAACCAAAATACTTCATTGAGAGATTAAAAACACAATCAACTAACAGTCCAGGAGAGCAAGTAACCTATGTCTTAGAATAGTGCATAGAGGATTTATACAACCCACACAGAGATTCAAAATTCTTCTCAGTTTCATGCAGTCTATACTGGTAAGTTGATATTTTTCTAGCCCTTGAGATGCCTGCATTTACGACTCTACAGAGAGAGAACTCAATCAACCAAGCAATACAATCAGACCGTTTGCTTTAACACATGCTTTCTATAAAGTTTTTTTTATTGCAATAACACACAAACACTAAAAAAAAATTGCTCCTCACAAGACAGAAACCATACCAACTCAAGGATAAAACAATTCATCTAAAGGTAGTAAGAGTGCCAAGTGTTGCTAAAAAGACTCATTTTACACAGAGGAGATATGAAAGTTTGCCCCACCCCATTTGGCTGCATCCTCAGTCCTGCTTCTACTCCTGCATGTTAATCTCAATAGTCAAGTATG
The DNA here is from genome assembly GCA_026230045.1 of Corynorhinus townsendii. Lineage (NCBI taxonomy): Eukaryota > Metazoa > Chordata > Mammalia > Chiroptera > Vespertilionidae > Corynorhinus > Corynorhinus townsendii. Next base: position 217,607,327 of record JAPDVU010000001.1, read on the forward strand.
GGGTTGAATTCCTGGATCATGTGATCAGTACCTAGCCTTATGCATATAGATGTTTCCAGAAAGTTACTTATAAATTGAATCACGTCAGAGGCTCACTAGAGAAAATTGTTCTCTAAAGAAATTATATAAGAAACTCTTTTTAAAAAGCAAGGCACCTATTTGGCAAAATAAAATGCTCTTTGATTTGATGTTCATGTATAAATTTGTTTTTTCTTATTTTGGACTTGCTTTAAGCAAGGCACGTCTAGAGTTTTCTGTTTTGAAATTCATCACACACCAGATGAAATTGAGCTATCAGACTACTCAAATACAAGCAAGAGCAGACAGGTTGGACTTCGTAACTGAGAACTGTGCAAAAGTGAAATTAGTTTTCCCTATCTTCCTTTTGAGCCAAATTTAAAATATTTGGATTGAAATTTTGAATATGGACAGGGATAATATATTTTCATTTTGGTAAACCTATAAGAAAAGTTATAAGAATAAAGAAAACAATTTTACACGGGGAGTTTTATACCTATTCTATTGCAAGTGAGAGAAACTCAATTCAAACTATCTTAAGAAAAAGAATACAAAATTTACTGATTCATGGGGTCCTTAGTAGAATAGGAATATCTAGTTCCTCAAAGCCTTGCTGATGGTGAGAACTATCAACTTTTCATCAATTTAAAACATAAGCCCTAGCCAGTTTGGTTCAGTGGATAGAATGTCGGCCCATGGACTGAAGGGTCCTGGGTTCAATTCCAGTCAAGGGCACATACCTGTACTTCAGTTGCAGGCTCGATCTCTGGCCCTGGCCAGGGATGTGTGTGGGAGCCAATCAATGGAAAATTATCCTTGGGTGAGGATTAACAAAAGAAGAAAAAAAAGAAATTAAAAAAATTTTCTTCTCTTGATTATTAGTAATATTGGAAGTTTTTTCATATGTGTATTATTTTTTGCTAATTGTCCATTTATTTTTTTAAGTGTAAACATTTTAAAATTAGGATTGTTATTTCTTTTGTTGTCTAAGTTTTCCTATTATATTTGACTTTAATATGTGGTTTTATTCTGCTTATTGTTTTACATCTATAATAATAAAAATATAATATGCTAATTAGACCAGACGTCCTCCTGGATGACCTTCCAGACAAACCCAGGGCTGCAAGGGCTGAGCCCCTTGCATGAATTTCATGCATCAGGCCTCTAGTTTTTACATAGACAACTCTGACAAACTTTTCCAATGTGGATTCATGGGTTACTGGACACATTTATAACTCCCTTTTCAACATTATTTATTTTCTTTTTATCATTTCATATTTTTACATTTAAATATTTTATCTGAAACTTTGTTGTAGGTAGCTACCTCAAAAAGTTTTCATGGTTTATATCTTTGGTGCTGCACTCATTGATCATGCAAAGTGCAATGGGGACAGAGTCAAAAAATAAGTAATTTGACTTGGGAGAAATGGTAAATTTGCTTATTTTGGTTTCATTAACTGTGTTTAGTAAGCATTCTTTTGATGTAAGTGTAATAGTTATCTGTTGCTGTGTTAAAAAACAAAACTTAAAGCCATCCTATATAACATAATGACTTAAAATAAGAATAAGCACTTATTAGCCTGAAGTTTCTGTGGGTCATGAATCATGGAGTGACTTGTCTGAGTGCTTCTGCCTCAGGGTCTCTCATGAGATTGAGGTCAAGACTCGCCTGGAGTTGCAGTCATCTGAACATTTGAGTAGGGCTACATGTTCTGCTCCCAAGGTCCCAAGGTAACTCATCTGTCAAGGTGGTGGGAATAAGACCTCAGTTTCACCCCACAGGGGTCTCTCCACAAGACTGTTTGAGTGTCCTCATGAATGGTACTGATTTACCCCAGATGGAATGATCTAAGAGAGAGCAAGCTAAGGGAAATATATCCTTTCTATGACCTGGCCTCAAAAGTCAACAGCACCACTTCTGCCATATTCAATCTATTAGAAGAAAGCTATTAAATATTCAAGCAATGTTTTCAGGATTGGAGTTCTCCTTTTCCTGTGTCCACATTCAGCTTTCTATTGGTTGATTTTAGGACTAGTCAGGCTCTTCTCTTGAGTTGTCAGCTTTGGTGACCACATTCTATCACCTTGATATGCTGTTTGCTTACCTCTGAGTCACGTGCTCTACCCCTAAAACTAATAGCAGAGCCAGACCCAGACCACATGAAGTAAGAGTGGAGAACAACATACCTCCGCATAAAAAAAAAAAGAGAGATTCCTTAAAGGAAGTAGAATTGATGCTAATGAGTCAAACAACCAATATCTACTATACTACCCATGTATACATACACCTGATTGATATGTTAGCATGTCTTAGATTATATTACCTAGAGGGCAGGAATCATGTTTCTCAATTTTACTTAATATAGTGCTAATTCCAGTATCATACACAAAGATATATTTAACTAGTGCTTCAAGATGATCATTGATGAATGATTTAGGATTATTTGACCATTGATGCTCCTGACCAGGAGTCATGTTAAAGTATAGAATACTAGAATTTACATCATGGCTAAAGGCGGCCTGAATTTAATGGGTATTGAAGCGTCCTGCATTTCTCTGACCTTCACAGTAGCAGTTGAAATTGCATAATTGAATAGGTAACAAAGCCTAATGTTTGTTGTTCCTATAGCCAATGAAGAAGAATAACATCAAATCCCATCATAAAACAATGCCTGATTTCAATTTTAAAATTGAAAATACATGATTCACTGTGTCCTTTTATAGCATATGTTCCCTTTTGTTTATCCAAGTTTGATAGTAATATGTCACAAATTTACACCACAATTTCCCCAAAGTTGATTGATATTACAGAGATTTGCTCCTCCCTGTTGTAGAGGACCTTTGCAAGGCAGTTAAGCATCTGTTTAACTGAATGGCAACTGGGAAGAGACCCAACATAGGAAAAAGCAGAGGTAGAGGACCCCACATAGGAAAAGGCAGTCCTGTAGTTTCCCACAGAGCCCATTAGGGCACAGGGAGTGCCTGTGTCAACAGCAGCCCCAGCCAAAAGGTAAAGGTGCCCTAGGGGATCCAAGAATTGGTACAATTCCTATTAGTTCACACTGTTTCTTTATAAACAGCTTCCTCCTGATGTAGCTCCTGTTCTCAGGCTCCACACAACTAATTGTGTGTTAAGCCACATCCTTGGCATGACTTGAGAGGTGTCAAAGCCAATTATGTTCCCCAAATGCCCCCTTAACTTTACACAAAGGCTGAAATCCCATGAGAGAGATGCCTCCAGATAAAGTTTTTGTCACAGCAATGAGTAAATACTCCCAGAGGGTTCTCAAACACACATCAGTGGCTAGGAAATGAGTTTTGTGGTTTCTCTCTAAGCTACTACCTGCTCCATAGGAGAAAGGCAGCCCCATGGTTATTCTAAGAACATGAGGATACCTGGTCTTTGGTGTGAGAGCTTAGGGAAGGACATAAAAGTGGGAAGGATGGGATTAACGACAAACTGCTTACTTCAATAATTTGGTCAGGGGAAACCCCTATTCATTTGCTAGAAGACAGGAATCTAAGCTTTAGCCTGTTATCTCACTTTGGTTAGTAAGCTGTGGTTTTGGAACTCATCTTCACTATAATATCAGGGCTCTGAAAAGAAATAGAGCCAATAACAGGTGAGTGTGTGTGTGTGTGTGTGTAGGGGGGGGAGAGAGAGAGAGAGATATTAAGGAATTCGCTCACACAGTTGTAGAAGCTGGCAAGTCTAAAATATGCAGTGTAGGCTGGAGACCTAGAAAGAGTTGCTGTTGTAATCTGCTAGCAGAATTCCTCTTCCTGTGGGAAGGTCATTCTTTTTTTCCTATCAATGCCTTCAGTTGACTGGATGAGGCTCACCTACATTATAAAGAGTAATTTTACCTAAAATTTGGCCTAGCCAAATTGACACATAACATGAACTATCCCATTCTCTGTGGCCATGATGGAGAGAAAGCTAGTGGTCTTAGGACCATATCCTCTGACCCTGTCTTGCCTAACAAAACAAAAAAAAGGGGGGGGGGGGTAGGTGAGCTCCCTGGATGAATTTTTCAATTTTTCCTCTCAAAAGCTATGATCATGGAGTTGTGACACACAATGAAGATTTGGCAAGATGATGGCCTTTGTCTTTTTTAGGGCAGTTCACTGAGCCATGTAATTTGAAGACATAAAATATTTTGCCCCATGTCAAAAGTAATTCAGCTCACACAGATGTCAATTTTCAGCCACTGGGATACAATAATTAATGTTCAATAATCTGCTGACAGGCACACACCTTGCAGATTATCTGAAGAAAATGGTCACTTTTACAGTCATATTTGTTCACTCAGTCAGTAAAAATTGTTGAATATATAATTATGTGCTAGTATGTGAGCTAGATATTTACCATATAGAGATTAATAACTTAAAAGTCCCTCCCCTCACAACTGAAATAAAGAATAAAATCAATATGGACCCTTTCTCCCCACATAAAGAAAATAAGTGTTTTGGAAGGCCCTTATTTTCCTGAGGTGATTCCTGAAATGAGACTTAACTGAGTAATAATAATAATTAATAGAGATAATAAAAACCAGCAAAGATTCCTTGAGCACTTTTATGTATGAGGCAGGGTTACAAGCACTTTACACAGGGTGGGGAGGCATTCTAGGTAAAAGCTATAGTATGTACAAACATGATGGCCTAAGACAGTGGTCGGCAAACCGCGGCCCGCGAGCCACATGAGGCTCTTTGGCCCCTTGAGTGTGGCTCTTCCACAAAATACCATGGCCTGGGCGAGTCTATTTTGAAGAAGTGGCATTAGAAGAAGTTTAAGTTTAAAAAATTTGGCTCTCAAAAGAAATTTCAATCGTTGTACTGTTGATATTTGGATCTGTTGACTAATGAGTTTGCCGACCACTGGCTTCAGAGAAGTGGGCATATTCAGGGAACTGGGAATAATTTAGTAATAGAATATAGGGCTACTATGGAGAGCATCAGTACATGAGACTGAAAATCCTGTCTTCTAAAGAGTCTGTTATCAGCAAGCATTGTCACCCTTGTCACTGGCTCTAGCACACATGCTCAGTGCATTAGATTTATGCAGTAGACATCTCCAGGTGTTCCTCCAGTAGACCAAAGTGCTCTGAATGCAGTTACCCATTTATCTACAATGTCAGTCGCCTGGGTCTCAAAACTGTTTTCTTTGTTAACTGAATTAACTAAGAGCATCCAACATCACTACCACCATCATAGCTGCCCTATCCTTTAGTGCCTTTGGGTCATGGAATCTTATGAGCTTTACTCTTTGTCATTTGGATTCTCTCTACTTTCTACCTTTAAGGAATTTATCACAAATTTTGGGTTATCGGTGGTACATTTATATGTTTTAGTATTATTCTGATATCCTCTATATCTAATATAATCTATAAATATAAATATATAAGTATAATCTATAAATATAAATATATAAATAAATGTATATATAAATATATATAAATGACCTTAGAGACCTATACATAAATATATATAAGTATATATATATATATATTTATATATATACACACATACTAGAGGCCCTGTGCACAAAATTTGTGCACGGGGCAAGGAGGGGCATCCCCACAGCCCAGCCTGCACCCTCTCCAATCTGGGACCTCTCAGGGAATGTCTGAATGCCAGTTTAGACTGCCAGTAGGATATCCCTCTCACAATCTGGGACCACTGGCTCCTAATTGCTCACCTGCCTGCCTGCCTGATTGCCCCTAACTGCCTCCCCTGCCAGCCTGATCACCCTTAACTGCCTCTGCCTGCCGGCCTGATCACCCCTAACTGCACCCCCACTGGCCTGGTCACCCCAACTGCCCTCCTCTGCCAGCCTGGTTACCCTTAACTGCCCCTCTGCTGGCCTGATCTCCCCTAACTGCCCCTCCATGCCAGCCTGGTTGCCCCTCACTGTCCCCCCACTCTCCAGCCTGGTCGCCCCAAACAGCCTGCTGTTCAATCATTTGGTCATCCTTCACTAACACCTCTGCTGGCCTTGGTGCCCCAAGCAGCCTGCTATTCGGTCATTACTGTGAGGGTGTCCTAACCAATTTGCATATTACCCTTTCATTAGTGTGTGTGTGTGTGTGTGTGTGTGTGTGTGTGTGTGTGTGTATCAAAGTATTTGGAATAGCAGAAGAAGTGATTACATGCTCATTCTACCACTATGAAACTTTTGGCTACTGGGTCAATGACTTAAACATTTACTTTTTTTTTTTTCAAGTTTTGCTGATGATTTTGGTTGCACTGGCCTAACGGGAAATATTGGAATCCTCCTGACCTTGGAATCAAAGATCCCATTTGTGTCCTCATCTCAAGACTCATAGGCTATTTATTCTGTTGCTGTAGTGTGAGCAAGCAGAAAGAGATAGCCCGCAGATGAATATGCTGACTGTCCCCCTAGGACTATAACTCTTCTTTCTGATGCTCTTTTACTTGTGTCCTTTCAAAGACTCTCCCTTAGTCCCATGCTGAGGTTCAAAGAATATAACAGAGTGGCCTAATATGCAAATATAGTGGCTTATAAACTGCTGACATCCCAGGCGAGAGGCGCTTGGGGGTACTTTAATTTTCCTTTTCTTATTCTTGCTCTGTTCTATGTGTCTTACTTCTTTGTCAAGGTCCGGGTGGTGGCAGGGCTAAAGAGCTATGCAAAAACTCAGAGACTCAGATATATCCTAGAAAATAGAGGAAATTCTGAAGTTAAAGTGAGGTTCATAACAGAAGCCCAGAAAGTTGAAAAAACTTAAGTGTATAGGTCTCTAAGATCATTTATTGCAAGGAGTAAAAGGTCAAAGCATTTGAAGTAGAAGAACTGCCTTGTGGGAGATGACAGCAAAGCAGATCAGCCCAAAGGTCTCAGGCTTTTTCTCAAGTTGGTTTTTGGGTTTTCTAGCAGAATGTCTATTTTTTTACCTGAGTGTAGTGTATTGGGGTTACTGAGGGACACAGGCTTCATCTTCCCCTTTCCCTCACTTTTTTTTCCTTTTTTCTCTGATTTCTCTTTATTGTTTAAAACTTTATTTTCTTGCTCTTGCTGGATAGCTCAGTTGGTTAGAGCATCATCCCGATATGCCAAGGTTGCGGGTTTGATCCCCAGTCAGGGCACATACAAGAAAGAATCAACCACCCAGCTGGTATAGCTCAGGTGGTTGATCATTATCCCATGCACCAAGAGGTCATCATTCCCAGTCAGGGCACATGCCCGAGTTGCAGGCTAGATCACCAGTAGGGGAGCAGGCAGAAGGCAAGTGACAGATGTTTCTATCTCTTTCTCCCTTCCTTTCTCCCTAAAAATGTCAATAAAAAAAACAACAAATATTGAAAAAAAAGAATCAACCAATGAATGCATAAGAAAGTGTAACAACAAATAGATGTCTCTCTTTCTCTCTCTCTCTCTTCCTTCCCTCTGTCTAAAAATATCAATTAAAAATGCCTACTTTAAAAGCAGAAATAATCAACCAGTGAATGCATTAAAAAGTGGACCAACAAATCTATGCTTCTCTCTCTTCCTCTCTAAATCAACCAATCAATAAAAATAAAAACATCTTATTTTCTCTCCAAATTGTAGAAAAGTCACTCTGACATTATTTTATTTGTCCTATCTTACTATTTTAATAAAACTCAAGCATACAAGCTTTCCATGCTTGATTTTTTAAAATCACACATTGTTTCCAGTAGCATTTTTAAATAAGTTTTATTGATATAAAATTCACATAGGTTCATCCACATTATAGCATATGTCAATATTTCATACCTTTTTTCTCTAAATAATATTTCATTGTATCAATATATTACTTTTATTTATTTGTGTTTTTTTTTCAGTTAATGCAAGTATAGATTCTACCCACTATTTGGCTACTGTAAATATTGCTGCCATGAACATTCATGTATAGATTTTAGTGTAAACATTGGTTTTCAATTCTCTTGAGTTTATACCTAGGAGTGGTATTGTAGGGTTCCATGTGTGGACGAAAGGGGCCACATGCTGACCTGACAAGCTCAGGGAAGGCCTGCATGGCAGTCTTGCAAACTCAGAGACCTAAAGTAACCACAAAGGATGGTCTGAAATTATACTTTAATTAAAAGCAGTTATAGTGGGTAGTTACATCTTCACTGACAAGGTCAACCTTTACCTTACCTGAGTCTAACTGTCTTTTTGCATCTATAATAACATATCTTTGAAATGTCTGTGTAACTTGTAACTTCCCTTTTTCTGGACCCCTTGGAGCACAACTTAATGCACCTGAGTTCCAAGACAGATACCACAAATTCCTTCATTACTATGTTTATTGTTCTGGCACCCACCTAAGTATGTGTCTATCACTGTACTTTTTATCCAATCCAGGGTTTCCCCACTTTGCTTTCTCCCACCTCTCTAGTCTATCACCAATGGATTTCATGTGGCCCACCTACATCCCTTTCCTTTGATGGCAATATATAAAAACAGATGTAACCCACCATTCTCCAGAGCAACATTTCAATTCCTTGAGGTTCTGCTTCCCGGCATATGTTGACAATTTGGCTCAAATAAACACACAAGAATTCTTTACAGGTTTCAGTGTTTTTTTGTTGTTGTTTTTTTTTTGTTTTGTTTTATTTTAACACATGGTAAATTTGTGTTTAACCTTTTAAGGAACCGTGGGACTGTTTTTGCAATGAGGCCACACTGTTTTACATTCCAACCAACAGTATATAGATTTCCATTATCCACATTCTTGCCAATAGTTCTTACATATCTTTGTGCTTATAGCCATTCTACTGTGTATGAGTAATATCTCCTTGTGCTTTTGATTCACATTTCTCTGAAGGCTAGTGATGTTAACCACCTTTTCATGTTGCTTGTTGGCCATTCACATGTCTTCTTTGGATAAATTCTATTCAAGGACTTTGATCATTTTTCAACTGGATTATGTTTTTATTGCTGAGTTGTATGTTTTTTATACATTCTAGATGCAAGTCCCTTATCAGTTATATGACTTGAAAATATCTTCTCCCAATTTAAAAGTTGTTTCTTCATTTTTTATAGTATCCTTTGAAGCATAAAAATTTTAATTTTGATGACATTGTGCTCTAATATTTAGTTCTTTACGTGAATTCAGGGTTGTTGGAATTTAGAAAACCCTGCTTTCTATCCATATCATCTGGTTTTAAAGGTTGCTATTTCACCGTGGACTTAAGAAAGCTAAACTCATGGCTGATCAATGACCTCTTTATACTGATAAAGCTGCAATAATTCTCTATGGAATATTTTCTATTGGAATTAATAGATGGAAGTGATTGTTTTTTGCTCAGGTGGACAAAAGACATATCAAAGACATTTTTTCAACTAGGGTAGGGTTTAGATGTGGAGAAAGATGTACAGTTTCTCATTGTAATGCAAGGTGGGGGTGGACAACAGGAGCAAGAAAACAATCCAGTTTCAATGAGAAAAATCTTTCCGATTAAACTGATAAAGAGCCATTTGAAGTAATTGGAGAGCATTGTTCTGATATTCCAAAGGGTTTGTAGCTTCCTCAATCAAAAATATTCTATATTGTATTGTTTTTTAAAAATATTCCTGCAAATATTTTTTCATTCCCAAGACAGAACAGTTTTGCAAAAAGGAATTTATTCACTTTGCTATTTTGACGCTAGCTGTGATGGAGAGAGGAGACTGAACTCTATTTTCAGCTCCTCATGGAAACATCTTAAAATTCTCATTTCTCTATGCAAATTAAGTGTACCTTAAATGGTCGGATGTGTTTCCCTCTTGAAAACAGAAAAAAAATTGTATGTATGTGATTGCAATAGCATATGAGGCAGTGTTCTTCAGTCTTATACTTTTGTACTTATATATCGCTCCACTGCAGGCCCTGCGGGTTCTAACATATTAAATTTTACAGCAAATCTAAAGTAGTGGGAGGACGTTCATTTCTTCTGGCTTTTCTTCCCATAAACCCTAGTGACTTAGCCTCTAAAGAGCAAAGAGAGCTAACCTATCTTTAGGTTTAAAGAATTCAGGAAAAGATAGGTAATCCATACATATAAAGAGGTAATATGCTAATTTGTCCCTTATAGTGTCCCAGTCACAACCAGTCTGTGGGCGGGCGGGGACAGGGCTGGGAACTTCTGCCCCCAGCACTAACATCACGCTGCCTGCATGCATCCCTGCCTAGCGCTGAGGTGAAGCTGCCTGCCTGCATCCCCAGCTAGGGACGTGACACTGCCTGCGTGCATCCTGTTCAGCACTTATGTGATGCTGGAGTGGGGTGGGGGGGAGAAGAGTGGGATGCTGTGCTTGATGGGAGACCTCAGACCGTGCCCCCTGCCCCAGCACCAGGTCAGGGGAACTCAGGCAGCGTGCCCCACACCAGTGCTTGGCCAGGGGACCTCTGGCTGTGTCCCCCACCCAGCAGAGCTTGACAGGGTACCTCAGGCCGCACCCCCACCCAGCAGGTCTTGATGGGGGACCTCAGGCCATACCCCCCACCCCAGCACCAGGCCAGGAGACCTCAGGCCACACCTCCCACCTGGCAGGGCTTGACAGGGGACCTCAGGCCACACCCCTTCCCCCAGCTCCAATCCGGGAGACCTCATGCTGCAACCCCCGTCTGGCAGGGCTTGAAGGGGGACCTGAGACTGCACCCCTACCGAGCGCTGGGCTGGGGGACCTGAGGCTGCACCCCCTTGCCCAGAGGGGCTTGATGGGGTGGGGCCAGCCAGGTCGGGGTCTCACCCAATGGGGGTGGGGCCGGCTGAGCCTGGGTCTCCTTCATTTTCAAAGTGCGTGCGGGTGGTGGGTGGGGAATTGACTCTAGGTCCCATGGTGTGCCCCAGACTCTGACAGGAGAAAGATTTTCATATACATTTTACTAAGTTTCTTTCATCTCTGACACTTCTATTATAGAAAAAGGGCAAATAGCAATATTAAAATATTTCCTCTAATTAATTCCCTTTTAATGTGCACGGATTTCATGCACTGGGTCACTAGTTATATATATATATATATATATATATATATATATATATATATATATATTCAATGAGACATTATTTACCATATTTCCCACATGATTTATGATGAAGTCTTCTTAGAGAGAGTTCTAATTGTGATTTAGGTGGCAGTTTTATTTGTTTGTTTATTTTGTTTTGACCTATTTTTGTCACAGAAATTTTAGGAAATCTGAAGCTATGGAACCTTTCCCAGTAAACACACTACATTTTGCATACAGCTTTAAGGGGCATACAGACTTCCTTAAAACTCAGTCTCAGTCAGTCCCTGGAGAATACTCCAGCAGTGTCACACCTGAGTGATGTGGATGCTTTTAGATGATAATCTCTAGATAGTCACATTGTCATTACTGTCTGAAAACTATGAGAACAAATTACATTAAAAGTGAAAAACAAAAACCCATAGAAGAAAGAGGGTGTTTTGTACATCTTAATACAAGGTGGTGAGTCAATAAGAAAGTGGGTAATGTCTCATGTTTTAATTATTAAAAAGAATCATAGTGCAGTCAACACTTTATTATTCCCCGATAGTATAATAAAGTTATATATCAGGGCATAAATTATGGAGATGTGATAAGCTGTTCTATTTTGTTTGTCTAATCAGAACCAGGCTGGTACAGAGTATATATACCTAAATCAAAATGTACTGAGCATTTTTTTAAATTTTTACTGTTTTTTCTTTGGTTTATGCAGAATTGATTACGTACTTTAGTTTATTCGACTGCAGGTACAAATAAAGTGAAAGTGCTGATCCTCAGTATATAGTAAAACTAGAGGCCCAATGCATAAAATTCTTGCAAGGGCCTTGGCCCCGCGGCTTTGTATTGAAGGAAGGAGGCTTTGTATTGAAGGAAGGAGGCTTTGTATTGAAGGAAGGACGTATGGAAGGCTATCCAGTCTAATTAGCATATTACGCTTTTATTATTATAGATAGAAGTGTGCTTGATCAAGCCTTAAGTGGTGATAAGGTAGTCTGCAAATCATGGTTGCCAGTGTCCATTGGGAAGCAGCCACTGTCCCAGGGACTAGCTCACAGGTGTCTGGTTAGGTGAGCCCCAGATTTGAGATGGCAGCCCTAGCTCCCAAGGCCTCTGGTGTGGAAGGGATCCAGAAGCATCACATGCCCTCCAATGTGAGAGGCTTCTTTAGGAGACAAAGTGAAAATCAAGCCAAACCCCCACCCTAGGTCATGTCAACTCTCTTTTGAAATAAGACTCCACCTTGGGAAACCAACAGTGGGAGGCTGGCCAGTCAGCCCTGGCAGGAAATGCAAGTTTGAATTACCTGACGATTTACCCAAGGGAGAATGATCAACCTGAAAGGTGAGAAGTCAGCGGAGTTCAATGTCAAGTTTGTGTCCCTATTTCTTTCTCAAGCAGCTACACACAGGCTCTGAAACTTAATGAGTTTCCTGCAGGAGGCAATAGAGAAAAGGCAGAACCCTTCCATTTTTGCATGACTAAGTATAATGTGGATTTTTTTTTACAGGTATGTCCTTTTTTTTCTCCTCTATAGTCTATAAGCCCCTCTATCTTATATTTATGTATTTGTTCACATATTTCCTAAAGCTCTCAAGAATGCTTTGTACATAGAAGATGCTCAATAAATGTGCATGGGAAGCTATCTCACTAGTAGCCTAGGATGTGATAAGGCATATTTATTTCTCCCACCAGGAGGCTGGCTGCCTTTTCAGACTCCAAATAACGTATGTCTTTGTTTTCATCACATTTTATGTCTTTGTTGTCAATGTTTTGGGTTTTGGCAAGAAAAGAAAGAACGCAAACCTGTTAGTTATGTATCTGTAACATACACACTCAAATGTTGGCACATCCACAAGCTGAGCCTGATAAAAATCTGTTCAACAATCTTACTGAATTAGTTCTTTAATCCCCTGAAAGGGGAAAAATACTGGGGGATGAATAGAATTCTTGGAAGACGCTGGCTTTGCAATTCTCAAAGCTAATTCTAAAGATTTCTCTAATTAAGTTGGAAATAGCGAGGCTTGTTTCTCCGCAGAATTCCTGTTTCCAAAGCAATAGTACTATGCATGCATCACTGGCTGCACTATGTAGTCTCTTTAGAGGATGACATTAAGCTGTCTTCTACTTTTTGTTTGGGAACTGTGCCTGTGTTATATCCAGACATAAAAAACCTAGAGTAGGCACCAATATGAAAGCCTGTATCCATTGTCTACCTGAAATATACAACAGATCTTGATGATAATACTTTACTCTTAAAATACCTTTTGATATTTATTAATTTTTTAAAAATTATGAGATATCTTTTCTTTCCAAAATGAAAATCTTTTTAGCTGTCTTTGTTTAGCCCCCAATGCTTACAGTTTGATTTTCAATAATTCATACCAATAAACAATACTGCATTTTTGTTACTACAGAACATTTTTTGTTCTGTTTTTCACTATGTATATGTAGCAACATGCCAGTACACATATACTGCTTTCACCTTTTTAAAAAGATGTACACTATTATATTGCATAGTCCCCACATAAATGTCTATTAATTAAAAATGGGTTAATGCAAATTTTATATTTTAGTGCTTTTACAATCAATTCTGTAATAAACATCTTGAACTTAGATCTCTGTGCATTTTCCCAGTAATTTTTTGTGTTTCTAGAAATAGAATCACCAAGCTATATTGTGTGTTCGTTTAAACTGTTGATCTCTATTGCCAAGTCACTCCAGGATAATTGCAGTACTCTTAAACACTAACCTGGTACTTCCCATCCTTTTTTTAAGTCATGGAACCGAGAAGAAATGATAGTATTTGGATGGCATGAGGGTAAAAAGAGGAAGCTCAGGGGCTCTAGCTAGACCTAAGGCTGGAGTTATCAGTAATTCACAGTTCATTTTTGAACCACCTTTCAGGAAAGCAGGTGTCCAAAGTTATTAGTAATATATTCAAAATCTCCAATCTACTTCTTAATAATTTCTCATTTTTAACTTTGCATTTTTTTAATAATCTGTGATGTTGAACATCTCTTCTTGTGCAGATTGTTATCTATATTTTTCTAAAAATTTGCTCTTAGTGTCTTTGCCTACATAGCTCTGATGTGAGCCACCTGGATATCCCAACCTCCACACTTCTGAAACTTTCTTTCCGCTCATTAATCTCCCTGCCCACATCCTATGAGTTATAGCTACTGAAATTCATCACATGGTGGGGTCTGTTATGCTCATTGGCTCATCCCTGGTGGCTGCTGTCTGTTCCACACCACTGTCCCCAACACTGACCACCACTCCTCTTTTTTGTTCCAAACACAGTGTGAACTTAAACCAGCTTTATATACACACACACCTTCAGAGAGGAAGGGAGAGGGAGAGAGAGAGAGAAACATCAATGATTAGAGAGAATCATACTACTTCCTGCATGCCCCACACTGGGGACTGAACCCTCAACCCAGGAATATACCCTGACCGAGAATCAAACTGTGACCTCCTGGTTAATGCTCAACTACTGAGCCACATCAGTCAGGACATAAGCCTGCTTTGAGTTGTAAATGTTTAAGGACATTTGGAGATAATAGAGACTTACAGCCTAGAATAGCCAATAAATCAAAGCTCCCTGTCATACTTCACTGTTTCCAAGGTTCTGCCCATCCCCACCGAGGAGACTTTCTCAGCCTTCCTGCATCTGCTCAGCCATCGCTCACACCTCTTCTTGGATCTTGGGCCCTTCTCCTCCCTGTGTCTACCCTTTTCAGAGTGCCAGAGTCTACCATCTCTCCAGAAACCCCAAATTTCTGTTAGTGAAAATACAAGGCAATCTCAATCTCACACGTAAACTTTAGACTAAACTCAGAGGGTTTTTTCTCAGACTCTGAAGTCTAGCAAGGAGTTTCCTGAACACCTTCTGTGATAATGATAAAAATACTGCAGACTTTTCTTCATTTCTATTGTCTTTTTAAAGAAGATCTCTCATTTCTCTAGTCACTAGTGGTATGTTTGCTTTTCTTTCTTACCTATAAACTTTCCTTTTATCCCATTTCTACCATTTATAAGGCAGAAATGGGATATAAGCTGTGTGCCTTGGATAAGCATTTCAGCTTCTCTGTGCCTCAGTTTCCAACTGTAAAATGAGGCTCAGAGCATGTAACCCATGAGGCTGTCGGGTAAATTAACAGTTGAGTAACCACTGCATATGTGGGTTAAATACATTACATTTATTATTATTTCTAGGAATATTAAACTTTTTTATGTATTTTAAATATCTTTTCCAGTTTTCAAGCCATATCTTAAATTTTTAAAATTAGTCTTTTATATCAGGTGAAAATTCTGTGTGGCCTGTCATGTTTTTCCTTTCTGATTTCCAGCTTTAACATCATGCTAAGAAAGATTTTCTGCACCCCAAATTTATTTTCCAAAATGTATGTGCACTTTTATATTTACTGTTACAGTATGTTATTATTCAACCTGGAAATATTTGTTAAAAGTGCCAGAGAGGGGAAACAGCACCCAGCCCATCTGAATGAATATTCTTATAGCCCCAGACTCTAGGAAGTGGTTCATTAAATCCTAGATGGAACAGAGACAGCAAAAAATTCACCGTAAAACAACTGAACTTATTTTTTATCCATGGCATGGGTGAAATAAGCCTAAAATAGATCTAATGTTATGAACCACAGTCACTGGGTTCTTTCTTTAACTCCCAGACCTTCAGACTTTCCCAAGTCAGGTATTTGTAAAACATAAGCCAGGCGAAGGGCGTGTGTGTGTGTGTGTGTGTGTGTGTGTGTGTGTGTGTGTGCATGCAATATCTTCTTAGGGTTTACTTCTCTGCCTCTTGCTTCCCCGTTAGCATTATCCTCACCTGACCCAGGCTTCCACACTCTCTCTTCATATGAATTTGGAGCAACTGTAGCAGCAAGACTTTAGTTCCTTTATATTAGTATAAAGTCCTCGATACAAGGGGATAACTAGTCCATGCAGACAAAAACCAGCCTGGTCCTCAAACTGCTTACAAAGATGGTATCACTGATTCTCCTAGCTACTGAACCCCCAAAAATGAAACCTAAGGAGATATATCAATTCTTCCATAAACTCAACTACGTTCCTACTGTGGCTGCCAGTTACTAGGGAAGAGCTCCCATTTCTCTGTACTTAGTGTCTCTCAGCTTACATGGAAAGAAGTAGTAGGAAAAAAACACACACAGTTTCTAAGCCAGCTCCCACAACTCTGTCCATTCCTGTAGGAGCCAAGCCACTATCTGGGTCACTCACACCCCTCATATATTCTACAGCTCGGATTTGTCTGCGGGGCTATTTTATGCCCACTTGGGCTGGATTCCATTCTCCTGCACAGGTAAAATATGTACAAAATTCCGACTGCACCAAACCCAGCCCTCAGCATAGGCAGACCGAGCATCTGTGTCATGGGTAGATGAAAAATTGCTCTCGGATAGATGCCTGCAGAACGTAGAACTCCATAAACATCCGTTTTAAAGGTGTCCTTCTTGAGAACACATGTGTTTATGTTTAAGTTAGGCATAAATATTTTCAAATTGTAAATCATGAAAACTTTGTTTATCTAGTAAATCAGTGCCCGCTAAAACAGTAAATTAGTAAATATATATATATATATATATATATATATATATATATATATATATATATATAT
Organism: Corynorhinus townsendii; assembly: GCA_026230045.1. Taxonomy (NCBI): domain Eukaryota; kingdom Metazoa; phylum Chordata; class Mammalia; order Chiroptera; family Vespertilionidae; genus Corynorhinus; species Corynorhinus townsendii. The sequence continues at coordinate 217,623,971 of JAPDVU010000001.1, forward strand.
GGTATTGACCACAAGCAGGAGACAGGGGTTAAGGGTGAGAAAAGGCAAGCTATAAAATGCACTGAAAGAGTCCTGGGTTGTAGTCAGAACACTCGGGTTCATTCATTCATACAGCAAGGATTTAGTGACCACTTAATATGTGCTGGGCAGTGAGCCTGGCAGAACGAACACTGGTGAATATGACACACATGTCCTTGGCCTTTATGGAGCATACACACTGATGGGGAAGCCCTTAAAGAATATATATAATTACAAATGGCAGTACCTGCTATGGGGGCAAAGGAGCAGGGTTTGGGAGTTTTTCACTAAATATATAGGTCGTGGAAGGTCTCTTTGTGGAGGAGAATTTTAAAAAATATGTTTTTGTTGACTTTTAGAGAGAGAGGAAGGGAGAGGGATGGAGAGATAGAAACATCAATGAGAGAGAAACATCATTGACTGGCTGCCTCCTGTATGCCCCCTACTGGGAATTGAGCCTGCAACCCAGGCATGTGCCCTGATCAGGAATTGAATTAGTGACCTCTTGGTTCATGGCTCTATGCTCAATCACTGAGCCACACTGGTTTGGCAGGAGATTTTAAGTTAAAACACAAATGATGATCTGGAGCCGGTTGTGTGGATGAACCAGACATAGAGAAAGTCACATGAGAAGACCCAGAGAGATGAAGAGTATGGTGAGTTTGAGGACCTAACAGGGGGCAGATTGTGACTGGAAAACACTGGAAACATCAAGAGGGACATGACATAAGATGAAGGAGTGACAGGGGACATACCATGAGGGGCCTTCTTGGCTACCATAAGGAGTTTCGATTTATTTGAAGTGCAGAGGGAAGCCACAGGAGGTTTTAAGCAAGTTGCCATCTGATTTGTAGTTTAGGATTATTTCTGGCTGCTGGATGGAGAATAAACTCATCTCTGCCTTACCTTGCTAATAGATCCATATTGGCAGGTTGTGAATGTTCTCTAAATTCCCTTTGAGATGTAAAATCTTAGACTCACTGTAATAAAGAGCTATTGATCAAAAGGGAGAGGAGAGAGAGTGTGTGTTGGTGGTGGTGGGGATTTGAAGAGGATCCTTTAGGGACTTCTAGGTGAGGACTTCTGGCAGGATGAAAGAGTAACAAAGTCAAAAGTCCATCATAGGTTTACCCAGAATCATCTTGCCCTCACTCCTGAGCTGTAACACATACCTTTACTTCACACAGCTTGACCTTATATCCTCTATTTACATTGAATCTAGTTCAATAGTCTTTTGTACACTCATTTACCAATTTTTTATTGGGTGTTTCCTGTTTACATGGTAAAAGGAAGGATACAAAGAAGGCAGTGTGGTCTGATGGAAAACATGTGGGACTTAGAGTCAATTCTGGGTCTGCATCCCAGACCTGCCATTTATGAAACCCATAATATTAGGTCTCTGAGTCCCAGTTCACTCCTCTGAGAAGTCAGAATGACAATACCAACCAGAATGTGATTTTGTACACCAAACATCTAATTTTGGTGTCTATTATGGTGTAAACACTCAATAAATGTGTGCAACATTTTAGGGTCTCAAGGATTGCTTTTTGCCAGGCAGACAACTTAATATACAGCATATTCTTCCTCTATTATCAAGATTGCAAACTTATCTCTCAAAAGTTCCTACTGCCCTGTGTTTTTTCTATTATTAAAGGGAAAAAAATGGTCACACTGAGAATAGTAATCAGTAATACCTATTCTCTGAAGAAATTTAGCCCTTCAATGTTTCTCTTAAGCAATAGATGTATTCAGACATCTGTAACTTTGTTGACATTGTGTATTACCCACCCTCCCATAGCTCATGAAACAAGTATAAATACAAAGGAGACTGTAGTACAAAGCACTTGATTATTAGATAATACAGCCCTTAAAGGTATTTTCACATTGAGATGGGAGTCTCTCTTTAAGGAATTTCCTTAAAATTTGAAATCTCTATTTCAGACACAAGAATCAGAACCGCAAATTATATTTTCTCATTTTATTTGGGCAAAAGATCCAAAAATTTAAGTAGAGTGCCATAGAAGAAGCAGAACTGACTCCATCCTCTACCATTCCTTCTCTACTCACTGATGCTAAGTTTACAAAGCGAGATGAATTCTAAAAGTTTAAAGCAAAACTAAACACCCTGTTGTGGACATCAGAGAGACAGATTCCATAATTTGGGTATGAATGTGAACCTTATATTGTAAGGGATGCAAACATCTTGAATGAGTTTTGCATTTTTATAGGGCAGAGTGGTATCCTCTTTGAAATGGAACTGGAATAAAATAGTTACTGCAATAACATGCTAAAAGGGTTATTTGGTGGGGGCAGGAGGAAGGGGATTAAAAGTTCAATGTCAATTTCTCCTTAAAGGACACAGCATGGTCAAAGTTAATGTCACTTTTACCACAGTATATGCATATGGTGGTCAACTTCCCTGGTAATTCAAACACAGAGGTACCTGCTATGGCCTTCCCTTAGCTGACACATGCTTTCCCAGGTGGGAGTGCCTGCAGTAGCATGAAGCTCACCCAGAGAGCAACCAACCTTGTTGAGGCAGTATGTTCAGGCGCTGCTTACCTTGACTGAAGTTTTTTGGTTATAGAATCTTAAATTGAAATTACGGTTGGCTCCACCTGTGTTTGAGTGTCCTACGTGGTTTTCTTTTAAACAAACAAAAAGCAAGTATGAAAAATGACTGAATCCCTGTCCTCAAATTAACTATATATAATTTAATGAACAGTTAAATGTAAATGCGAATATAGATGTTAGTAGGATTATAGCTCTGTACTTTATTCCTATTTTTAAAATTATTTTTCAATTACAGTTGACATTCAATATTATATTAGTTTCACTTGTGCAGCATGTGGATAGACATTTATATAGCATCCCTATTGAGATTCTTACCAATTGCAATTTGCTCTTTTTGTATTAAGGATCTTCATTGATTTTTTTCTTAAAACTCAAGTAATCTCTGGGACTTTTGGGGGACTATCAGCCAGTTATTAGCATTTATGTACTTACTATAAATATGTTTACTTAATTAGTAGCTCAGAGGTAGCTGAGATTTGGGCAAGTACAGAATATAGCATAGGTAATTATGATGTGTGTTGGAAAGTGTAAATAGTTTCAAAGCAGGGGTATGCCTAGAAAAGGTGGGGAGATAGTCTCTTGTGAACCCCTTGTAATTAGGAGAATGTGAAGGCCTTGGAGACTTATTCTAAGGAGAAAGAGTAGCCTGGAGTAAGAGAGATGCTCCAAAGAAACTGGTAAGTTTTCAGCCTTCTGCTCATTTCTTCATAGTCTTTTTTAAAAATATTTTTTATTGATTTCAGAGAGAGGAAGGGATGAGGGAGAGAGATAGAAGCATCAATGATGAGAATCATTGATTGGCTGCCTCTTGCACGCCGCCTACTGGGGATCACGCCCACAACACAGGCATGTGCCTTGAAATATGACCTCTGGGTTCATGGCTCAATGCTGAACCACTGAGCAGCACAGGCCAGGCTTTAAGATGTGACATTTTGTTCCACAAGTGATCTTAGCTCAGCACACTTAGCCTCTCTGGCCTCTGTCTCTTGATCTGTTGTGTGACAGTGTTAGACCAGATGACATGAAGAGCTGCTTTCTACTTAAACATTCCATGAACTCAATCATCATTGAGGAAGGTGGAGGGGAGGCAAAGGAAAAAGTCTGGCATTCCCCATGAATACACAGGGACATAACTAGCAAGGCAAACTGCTCACATGGAATTAATTCATCAAACAGCAAAGAAGCTGGAGTTTCAAAGTTAAGGTTGTAAGACATATTAGAATAACAGAATTCTTTTAAGAGATAGCCCCAAATAAAATGAGAAGTTACCAGGAGCATGGAGAGAGCTGCAGGTGAATATTTTTCTTGGTTTATTTTGAGAAGCTCGGCTAAATTCCTTAGCTGAATTCTGATCATGTGCTTACACTAAAGAATCGGGTGAAAACACTGGCACTCTTGAGACCCTGTGTTTCAGAAAATAATATGGGGTGTTGGGGAGGGAGGAGGAGACTTCATGGAGTTAGTAGTCACCTTCATCCTTCCCATAAAAATGACCTATTATCATTGTTTCAAGATATTGTATCACCAGAAAATGTATCTACTGCACAACCACTCACAATGCTACACAGATGACTTGGGAGGATAAGAAAAGAAAAGGAATTTTATCTCTAATTAACACTGACATCCTCACTCTCATTTTTTTTCTGGAAATTTGACAACTGCAGAAGAAAAAAATTATTCAGGCTATACAAATGCTGCTTGGAGAAGCCATCAGCACTTCGTTTTAATTCAAGCCCTTCATTTGCACTTGAAACGCACTGTTAGCCTCTTTAGGGACAGAGGGCTTTTTGTCCCCTGCATTGGTTTACAGAAGTGTGCGTCACACGCAGCAATGCTGCAGCAAGCTGGGAGGCTTTCTTTTGTTTGAGGAGAGTGATGACGAGGGTCCCCTGGATGGCCCAAACCAGTCCCACAGTTTTCTAAAGTCTGCTCCAGGAATACCTTTTACTTAAGTAAATGAAAATCAGGTTTTGGAAGGAGCTTCCTGGCTAAATTATAGTCTTAAAGTAGGAACTCTTCTTTTTAACAAACTCAAAATAAAAGGAAGTTGGAAAACTTACTTGTTGAGATACAATGTGTCTATACACACTAGCTCTTTATTTTTGAGGAAGGCTTTTAGAAAAAGGATATCGAGGGCTTTGATGCCCCGTTTTCTTATCACTTTCAACAAAGGCTCAAGTCAAGTCCAAATGGCTATGTGCCTAACAAAGGAGGTTGGTAAGAAAGTGGTGGATTGATGAGAGTGCAGGCCATTGAATCAGACAGGTCTCAATTAGAACGTTAGTAGCTCAATCATCCACTTGTGACATTAGCACTCTCAGACCTAGAAAAGGAGACCCTGCTCTAGGTCCTTGCGTATCCAAAATGCCCAAACTACGAGTACTAAAGCAGCACTTGGGATCCTGCATTCAGCTCTGACATCAGCCTCAACATTCCTTCTCACAATGAACACAATCGGGACCCAGAGAAGTGCTTCTCACACCTCTTGCCCTATGTCCTCAAAGGAAAGGCACCTCCACTTGAACACCAGGAGGGTTTGCTGGCTGTGCCCCTGGGGACCCCAAAGGACCCTGCTTGGGAGGGAAGAGAGGATTGGAGCTGCAGCAGAGGCAGTTAGATAAAAGACAAATTAATTAACTTGTCAAAACTTCCACGCAGATAGCATAAATGCAATAAATTCTTACATAATGAAGTGTCATTTCCAAGTTGTACGGAAACAAATGGCTTCAAAGGTATTCACTGATTAGAGCCATTTCTGCAGCCATTCTGAGGAACATTTTGTAATATTAAACATTAAACAATTCATATGACATTCAATTTACAAACATGTGTGTATGTTGAGATGTAACATGTGAGAAATATGAAGCCATAGAGAATGGTTTTATTTTTATGAAAGCATTTAATGAGATTTTATTAAATTTCAACAACTAAAATAAACATTTCAGCCTTGTTTAAATTATTTTAATATTCTTTAAATATACTTTGTATTTGGCTCTTTAAATTGAGTCATTTAAAATATTTAGCGTAAAATAAATTTTAAAAAAGATTCATTTGAAATGATATATTTAACATACAATATTTGAATATTGATAAAATATATTCAAATGTTGCATACTTTCAATCCAATTTTGCTTTATTTTTTAATCCTTTAGGATATGACAATTGATGGGATCCAAATTATATGAAAGATCTCATTTACCATTGCATAATATTTCGATAAAATGAAGACAAGAAAAATACATTTAAATATATATATATATTTACATTACATATATATGTAAAGATCCAGGGTCGTAACATCCACAACACTGGAGGCTCGACCAAATGCCAGGCTGCACGCAGCAGGTGAGCGGGCTGAACTGCTGACCTCTCGGAGAGAGAGCGAGGAGGGGCTGATCAGCAGTGGCAGTGGCTGCTGGTGAGGCCCAGATAGAGGAGCAGGGTGATCTGACACTGCTTCTCTCTTCCAACCTCCCCAGCAGTCAAGCCTCTATCTCTCTCCAGTTCAACCTTGCCAACAGCCTGGGGAGGCTGCTGAGCAGCCCCGCCTCTACAATCAGGTCTGGAGATAGGCCCGGAGGTGCTGACTGGCATAGAAACCAACCAATCAGAACCAAATCTGAGTGAATTGTGAGGAGCCAATGGCTGCCTAGGAGGTAGAGCTTTTGATGCTGACTGGCATAGAAACTGACCAATCAGAACCAAATCTGGGTGAACTGTGAAGGCAGAACCTAAGGTGGGGGCTGAGGAAGGATTTTAAGGGCAATAGCTGTTTGGTGTAAGGTGTAAGAAAGTGATTCAATTTTTTAATGATCAGTTTGGCAGTATAGTGCATATGGCTGGCTATCAGTCCAGATATAGGGATTATGTGTTTTTGTCTGCCAAGAGCATCTCCTCCTGCTGAAAAAGGCTCCGCCCTCCCAATTTAAGCAATCCTATCCTATATAATGTATCTATACTAATAAAAGAGTAATATGCTAATTAGAACAGGTTGACCGGCCATCTTCCAGACATCGACTTCCTTCTGGACAAAGCCATGATGGTTGATGCAGAGGCAGTTATGGGCAATCAGGCTGACAGGGGAGGGCAGTTAGGGGTGATCAGGCCGGCAGAGGAGAGCAGATAGGGGCAAGATCAGGTCGGCAGGGGAGGGCAGTTAGGGGCGATCAAGAAGGCAGGCAGAGAGGTTAGGGGTGATCAGGCAGGCAAGGGGGCAAGATAGGGGCGATCAGGATGGCAGGGGGGCAAGGTAGGGGTGATCAGGCCAGTAGGCAGAGGGGTTAGGGGCGATCAGGCAGGTAGGCAGGTGAATTGTTAGGAGCCAGTTGTCCCAGATTGCGAGAGGGATGTCTGACTGCTGGTTTAGGCCAGATCCCTGTGAGATTGGGCCTAAACCAGCAGTCAGACATCCCCTGAGGGGTCCCAGATTCGAGAGGGTACAGGTCGGGCTGAGGAACCCCGCTCCATGCACTAATTTTGTGCACCGGGCCTCTAGTATATATATAATAATAATTAGTTATTTTTGAAAGAATAATCAAATATATAAAAAATAATTAAATTTATCTCTAACATTTCATCAAATTTTAGTGATTTAAAAAACAGCTTTATACATAATTTTCAATTTTGTTTTTATAAAAGTACATGTGTCAAGGTAGACGAATGGGATATATTTATTTACTATTGTGATAGCTTGAATTATAACTATTAAATATATCCCCATGTGTCATGAAGCCCTTTCTTTTTTATTTTATGTTTTTTTTAATCATCACCCAAGAATATATTTTCATTGGGAAGGAAGGAGGGAGAGAGAGAGAGAGAGACAGAGAAACATTAATGTGAGAGAGACACATCAACTGGTTACCTCCTCCATGCACCCCAACTGGGATCAAGGAGTGAACCTGCAACCCAGGTATGTGCCATTGACAAGGAATCAAATCTATGACCCTTCTGTTTGCAGGCTGGTGCTCTAACCATTGAGCTTCACCAGCCAGGGTGAAGCCCTTTCTTTATACCCTTTCTCAGGCCCTTCAATTTCTATGAATGGGTCTATATGAGTGATCAGCATTAGACATCTTAGAGCCCTAAAAACACTTGCCCAGATGTTGGTGAAGATGATGTGACATAAATCCATAAATCCCTTAGCACAGTGAGCAATGGTGAGCGTTAAGTCATGGTTAGAGGTCAGTTATGTGGAAGTTCAGTTAAGGCATTTATAATGTCCTCATGTGAAGTAACATCTCGCCTATTTCTGACACAGCCTCGGCTGAGTACATATTATGCAAGAAGCATGTCATCATGTTACAGAGGCATTTTAATGTCCTGAACACTACAGTACACTTGATTTTACTTTTATAAAAATATTTAATGAGATGTTATTAAATAGGGACTAAAATGAACTTTTAAACTTTTATTAACTTTGAAAACACTTCCAAAGATGATAGTAAAGAAAAAATCAAAGATAACCACACAGCCCTTAGCACAGTAAGTGCCTGAAAGTTGGTGACAACTCCAGTGTGGAGTTTATTATTTCCTTATATGGAGTAACTTCTCACTAACATATGATATAGTGTTGTCCTAATCAAATAGATTTCCCAAACAAAATTAACTTTTTTCTTTTTTTTTTTTAAAAGTTACCATTTTTGTTTTATTTATTTTTAATAAATCTTTATTGTTCAGATTATTACAATTGTTCCTCTTTTTTCCCCCCATAGCTCCCCTCCACCTGGTTCCCACCCCACCCTCTGCCCTTAGCCCACCCCCACTGTCCTCATCCATAGGTGTACGATTTTTGTCCAGTCTCTTCCTGCACCCCCACACCTCTTTCCCCCGAGAATTGTCAGTCCACTCCCTTTCTATGCCCCTGATTCTATTATATTTACCAGTTTATTCTGTTCATCAGATTTTTTATTCACTTGATTTTTAGATTCACTTGTTGATAGATATGTATTTGTTGTTCATAATTTTTATCTTTACCCTTTTCTTCTTTTTCCTCTTCTTAAAGAATACCTTTCAGCATTTCATATAATACTGGTTTGGCAGTGATGAACTCCTTTAGCTTTTTCTTATCTGTGAAGCTCTTTATCTGCCCTTCAATTCTGAATGATAGCTTTGCTGGGTAGAGTAATCTTGGTTGTAGGTTCTTGCTATTCATCACTTTGAATATTTCTTGTCACTTTCATCTGGCCTGCATAGTTTCTGTTGAGAAATCCGCTGATAGTCATATGGGTGCTCCCTTGTAGGCAACTAACTGTTTTTCTCTTGCTGCTTTTAAGATTCTCTCTTTGTCTTTTGCCCTTGGCATTTTAATTATAATGTGTCTTGGTGTGGTCCTCTTTGGATTCCTTTTGTTTGGGGTTCTCTGTGCTTCCTGGACCTGTAAGTCTATTTCTTTCACCAGGTGGGGAAGTTATCTGTCATTATTTCTTCAAATAGGTTTTCAGTATCTTGTTCTCTCTCTTCTTCTGGCACCCCCATAATTCTGATGTTAGTACGCTTGAAGTTGTCCCAGAGGCTCCTTACACTATATTCATATTTTTGGATTCTTTTTTCTTTTTGCTTTTCTGGTTGGGTGTTTTTTGCTTCTTTGTATTTCAAATCTTTAACTTGATTCTTGTGATCCTCTAGTCTGCTGTTAGATCTCTGTATATTATTTTTTTTATTTCAGTCAGTGTATGCTTAATTTCTAGTTGGTCCTTTTTCATATCCTTGAGGGTCTCGCTAAATTTATAGGCCTTTTCTAGGAAATTCTTGAAAAACCTTATAACCATGGTTTTGAACTCTATATCTAGTCATTTGATTTCTTCCTTTTCTTTCATTTGTGACCTGTTTCTTTGTCTCCGCATTTTGGCTGCTTCCCTGAGTTGATAGAGTGGTTTTGTGTGTGAGGTGTCCTATAGGGCCCAGTGGCTCAGTTTCCCCAGTTACCTGAGTTGGACAGTCTTGGTGCACCCCTTTGTGGGCTGTGTGCATAGTCTTGTTGTAGTTAAGCCTTGATTGTTGTTGGTATCACTGGGAGGAATTGACCTCCAGGCCAATTGGCTGTGAGGATCAGCTGTGTCTACGATGGGAGAACTTCTGTGCTGGAGACACCTTTATGAGACAAGACTTGCTTTAGTGGGGCTTTGATGCTCACTGTGTCTGCCCCCTGAGTGTGTCCCTTATGGGTATCAGGAGTTGTAATCTGGATGGTCCCACTCTGACCCCTGGGTACACTGGCTCTTGGATCTCCAAGGAGGTGCTAATTTAGCCTCTGCCTGAAGCCACCCAGCAGGAGCTGCGGAGAGATCTGCAGATTCCTCTTCTTTGTTTGGGTTTTGGAGGTGCCCAGATGAGGCCCAGCTGTGAATCATCGCAAGCTGCTGTGGGGCCTTGGACCTTCTTTTGGATGTTCTGGATCTCACTGACTCAGCTCCAGTTTGTTAGGTAAGTTTAGAATTCAAAGGGCCAGGCCATTCATATTCAAAAGTCTCTGTGCTCAGCTTGGATGGGGCAGAGTCTCAGGAGCAATCAGCAATGACTTTGTGGGGCAGGATCTCAGGGTGGAGCAAACAGCAATGGCTTCCCGTCAGCCCTGCCCTAAGAGGCCCCTGGGTCTCAGTGTCCTGCAGTAATCGCTGCAAGCACCTCTGACAGAAAGCCACCCACGAGTTCCACCTGCCAGACAGTCCAGTTTCTCCCCATATCAGTCTGGGTCCCCAGAGTCTCACCCGGAACTGGAGTTCAGAGCAGTCAGGAGCTTGTGTCTCCCTCCTGATTGAGAAAGCCAGCCACATACTCAGTTGTCAACCCTCTCCACGCATGTGCTCTGTACTTCTGCCTTCCGCAGCTCCTGTGAGTCTCAGTGTGCTTTTCTCTTTCCTTCTAGTTGTAGAATTTCCACTCAACCAGCTTTCCTATGGTTCTGGATGATGTCCATTTTGTCTTTTAGTTGTAGTTTTGAAATTGTTGTGTGAGGCAGCAGTTTAGGTGTTTGCCTATGCATCCATCTTGGTTTCTCCTCACTGATTTCTTTTTGCACAAATAATTATATATTTTGGAACACTTCATCTGCTATAGAACATGGCTATTTAAAAATTAGCACTTTGTAATTCTTTCTTTACACACAAGGAAAGCACAGGTGGTGATGTTGGCCTCAGGCAGCATTAATTTTTAGAGGTGCTTATTTGGTTCATTTGGTCCTCTTTCTTTGTCTTTTCCATCATATTGTTTACTGTGGAGCTACCACTTTTTTAAAAACACCCAGCACAGCACTAAGTGCAGGAGTTTAATAAATATTAATTTTTGAGTACTTTATACTTTTGGTGAAGTTTTTCTTTGAGTTGGTTAAGAAAGAAATAAAGAAAGAAACCCACTCTGCATTCTCAAACCATTAAACTAAAGGCTCTATCTAGTCATCTCATGGATTTCTAGTCATGAAATTTATGCTCTTATATTAATCATGGTGCCTTACTGACTTAAAAAAATCATTTTAGAATTCAAAAGAGTAAAACAGAGCTCAGAAACTACAACAACATAAAGGCAGACAGTTCAAGTTAAAAGTCAGATGAAAATGAAGCATCATAAGAAGGATGCCTTTAGCTTACAAACAAAAACAATTTAGTAACTATAAGGTTTTGAAAAAAGTTACCAATGAGCTCATCTTCCACATTTAAATGATATAGCAGAAGCAATGGACACATCTCCCTTATGGGAATTGTCAATGTAAATGTACTACTTTATTAATAACAATGGAAGTTGAATGTAAAAATAAGATTTACTAGTCCAATTAATGTCAAAACTTGACCATAAAGCTTTCCTAATACTCCCAGTAAATACTCAATCTGAGCCCAAATTTCTTATCATCTGATGAACTCAAATCCATTTATTTCCAAATCTCTCCACCCTGCTGCCATTGTCACTTTCAGAAAGTATGTAGAATGTCTCCACAACCTTCCATGACTCCCCATAGCCTTATTCTGATGTTTAAGATCATGCAAAATACAATTCCAATCATTACTACTATATTTTTTTTATCTTCCATGTAGGACATCCAATGATTTAAATAAACTGTATTTTTTTAATACACAAACATGCTGGGTCATTTTGTTTTATATGTCTACCTGGAATGACAACCTGTCTCCTGCCTCAGGCAGTAGAAATCCAACCTATCCCCCAAGGTTCATCCTTCTTATAACAACAATCACTAGCTGAGCTATTTCTCCTTTAAACCATTCCACCTCCACCTGGCTGGTGTGGCTCAGTGGTTGAGTGTCAACCTATGAACCAGAAAGTCACTGTTCAATTCCTGGTCAGGACACATGCCAGGATTGCTTCTTGATTCCCAGTGTGGGGCATGCAGGAGGCAGCCAACTGATGATTATATATCACCACTGATGTTTCTTTCTCTCTCCCTTTCTCTCTGAAATCAATAACATAAAAGAAAAAGATAATCCAGCCATTCCTCCTCCATCCCAAAGCACTTTATACTCCTTCTTAATGTTTTTTTTTATCTTCACCCGAGGCTATTTTTCCATTGATATTTAGAGAGAGTGGAAGAGAGAGGGAAAAACAGAGAGAAATATCAACGTGAGAGAAACATAATCAGTTGGTTGCCATGCCTAGGAGGAGTCTTCAACTGAGGTACATGGCTTTGAGCGGAAACGAATCTGGGAACCTTCAGTCTGCAGGTCGACATTCTATCCACTGAGCCAAACCATATAGGGCCTTAAAATGCTTTTAATATTATGCCTTGAATATTTATTTTCTGGTTTTTGTTTTTCAGGGGTGAGATACAGTTATAAATTTACTTTCTGGACTGTTAGTACTTCAAAGTAGAAGCTGGGTTTTACTCATCTTTAGAACAATGGTAGCTCTCAGAAATCTGTTGAGTAAAACATTTATTTATATTGACTCCTTTGACTCCTTTTCTAGATAAATTCTTTGGATAAGAACTTGGACAGATATGACCCAGAGAGATAGTCCTTCCTATTTCACCAAGACCCAGGAATTAGGATGCCAAGAAAATTTATTGACAGGGTTATATAGTCTCAATACTATAAAGAGCCTAGTTGCAACATGGCATAGACATGGATTTATATATATATATATATATATATATATATATATATATATATATATATGTATTAGAAGCCCAGTGTACAGATTCATGCACTGGTGGGGTCCCTTAACCTGGCCTGCACCCTCTCACAACCCAGGAAGATGTTGGATAACCGGTTTTGGCCTGATCCCCAATCCAGACAGGGAGGAGCCCGATCCTGTATATTGAGCATCTGTCCCCTGGTGGTCAGTGTGCATCATAGTGACCGGTCAACTGATCGTTCAGTCATTCGGTCACTTAGGCTTTTATATATATATACTAGAGGCCCAGTACACAAAATTTGTGCACAGGGCGGGGGAGGTGTCCCTCAGCCCAACCTCCACCCTCTTGGTCATGGATTAAATTGGCAGTCAGACATCCCTCTGGCAATCCAGAACCACTGGTTCCTAACCACTCACTTGCCTGCCTGCCTAATGCCCCCAATTGTCCTCCCCTGCTGGCCTGGTCGCCCCCAACTGCCCTCGCCTACTGACCCAGTCACCCCCAACGACCCTCCCTGCTGGCCTGGTCACCCCCAATGACCCTCCCTGTTGACCTGGTCGCCCCCAATGGCCCTCCCCTGCCGGCCTGGTCACCCCAACTGCCCTCCCTGCAGGCCTGGTTGCCCCCAACTGCCCTCCCCTGCCAGCCTGATGGCCCCTAACCCCCTGCCAACCTGATCTCACCCCTAACTGCTCTCTTTTGCCAGCCTGATCGCCCCTAACTGCCTCTGCCTCAGCCCCCACCACCATGGCTTTGTCTGGAAGGAAATTGGACATCTGGAAGATGACTGGTCGACCAGATCTAATTAGCATATTACCCTTTTATTAGTATAGACTAGAGGCCCAATGCACGAAATTTATGCAAGACTAGGCCTTCCTTTCCCTAGATGCTAGCACCTGGAACCTGGGCTTCCCTCTGGCTGCCGGCACCCAGGGCCACCAGTCGGTGGCCTGGGCCTCCCTCTTTGGGGAGATTATGGAGCCCCCCAATTGATTACCCCACTGGCTAGTGGTTTGAGCCTCCCTGTGCAGGGCAATCATGGGGCAATGGCCGGGCCCCTGACCAATCACAATGCACCCACCTTGGCTGGCCTGGTGCCAGTGGGTATCATAGCGTGGTCCTGGATGGTTGTCAGGACGGTCATCTGGATGGTCATTCTGCTGTTTGGCTATTTGGTCGATTTGCATATTACCCTTTTATTATATAGGATACATATATAAAGCAGCCTCCCTCCTTTTCAGGCCCCATCCCAGTGCAGAGGCTGGGGCACGTCTCCACCTCCATCACCCTCTGAAACCCTGGGAAGAAATGCCTGCCCACCCAGCCAGGACCGGCGCCTCAGACTCCCCACCCTTGTGAGTCCACACCTGGCCTCGCCAGTGGCTGCCGCTCCCCTCAACCATTAGCCAACTGGCATGGGAGGAGAGGAGAAGCGAGGAGGAGGGAAGCTGTTGGTGCAACTCTGTTGGGCTCAGCCAGCCTGCCTGAAAGTTCTCCTTGTGTGCTTCACTGCTTCGCCTCTGCTGAGAGGACCCCGCCCTTGACACACATTCCTCAGGGTTGCCACCATCTTGGGAAGGTCAACACCTGGCTGACTGCCAAGGCGTCAGGCAATAGACGCCCAGTGGTCGCCATGACAAAGAGGTCATGGAGGGTCAAGACACCACTTCTGGTTGAAGCAGAGGGACCAAAAAAAAAAAAAAATGGTTATGTCCACCAGCCATCTAATGCCACACGTGGTGTGCACATTAGTTATTGTTAGAACCGAATTTAGTACTGGTGTGCCCCATTTCAAGCAGATGCCCCAAATAGACTTACTATGTTGATAATACACTTTACTACAGAAAGAATGCACAAAGATTCTTGAAATAAGCAAAATATTTTGCACCTCATAGTACGAAATGTTTAAACATCATTAAAAAAATAATCTCTATGAGTAAAGGGAGTTGACATTTGCAAAATCTAATATACCCAATTCAATATGTCATTCAGAAATATATCTACTATGTAAAATCAAAGTATGGGATCTAGGGCTTGGAAAAAGCAACTTTATTCCACTCTACCTGCTCATCCCCTCAACTTTATGCTTTGCACCAAAGTCTCAATAAAGAGATGGAGCAGAAGGAAAAGTAATGCCTAATGGCACTGAAATTTATCTGTTTCTTCAACAAATATTTATAAAAGTTGTATTAACTTTGTGCCTGTATTATAGAAACACAATACAGCTCTGTCCCTATCGTCAAAGGGCTTAAAGTCTCTGTGAGTTCCTGGTTAGGTAAACCCATAAATAGCCAAAGAAGGAGCAGGTTCCAATACAATTCTTATTATAAAAATTACTGAGTAAAATACTGTCTTCACTCTCCCTCTAGAACAAGAATTAAAAGGAGCAAATAAATATAATGAATGAATCTGAACTCCTTTGGGGACCCCAACCCTCAGGGACTAACACAGGTTTTGTGAGGCCAAACGTTTACTGAATCTGAAGGACTAATTTTTTTGGGGGGGTAGGAGGATTTTTTTAAATAAGGTTCAAAATGACTTTATTTAGAATAAGAAAATAAATTACAAATAACTGTAGGCTTGGAGAATCTGTCCCTTTCTCTTTTAAATCATTTCAGGCAAAATACTGCTGGTTGCAACTTGCTTGCTCTCTCCTCCAGAACAAATCCAGCCCTCACAGGGGCTCTGAAGCTTCCTTAACTTTACCATACAAAAAACAAAACAACAAAAAACAAAACAAAACAAACAAACAAACAAACAAAAAAACACACTCCTTTCTGGACAAAATTCTTTCTTTTTAAATTTTTTTAATTTTATCCAAGTAGTAAATACATAGTATTTTTTTTTCCCTAATAGGTGTGTAGTGTAGTGGTATATCATTGTTGTTTTTATTGTATTGTTGACACTATTATAGGTGTCTCCCATTTCTCCCTCTTACCCTCCTTCACTCAGCCTTCCCACCTCTGGCCATCACCACACTTTTGTCTATGTCTATCTCCCCTCTGACCTTGGTCATTCCCTCCCATCCTATATAATAAAAGGCTAATATGCAAATTGACCAAACGGTAAAACAACCAGTTGCTATGATGCACACTGATCACTAGGGGGCAGACACTCAATGCAAGAGTTGCCCCCTGGTGGTCAGTGCACTCCCACAGGGGAAGTGCTGCTCAGCCAGATGCCCTCAGCTGGGCTCATGGCTGGCAGGCCAAGGTGAGGAACCCTCCCCGCTCCCATGCACCAGGCATCTATTGTGTGTATATATATATATATATATGCTTCAGAGCCCCTGTGGGGAGCAGGCCTAAGTCACAGTCTTGCCTCCTTCTGCAGCAAGTGACTGTATGAGCTGATCAGGAGACAGTGCCAGCTTCCCCATTGCCCCTCTGCTGCCACTGGTCGCCACCCCACCACATTACTGTTCCCTCTCTCTGCCCACTGGCATGCACTTTGGCCAGCCTGGCACCATCTGCTTGTCAGCACTACCCCCCACCAACTGGTCATTCCACCATTTGGTTGATTTGAATATTATGCTTTTATTATATAGGATTATTGATTTCAAAAGAGAGAGAGAGGGAGAGAGAAACATCAATGATGAGAGAGAATCATTGATTAGCTGCCTCCTGCATGCCCCATACTGGGATCAAGCCACAACCTGGACATGTGCCCTGTCAGGAATTGAAATGTGACCTCCTGGTTCATAGGTCCACACTCAACCACTGAGCCACACCAGCCAGCAGGCATGACATGTTTAAAATTATCATGAGGTACTCATTTTTCATCATCTATATCAGTAAAGAAAAAATCAGTTGCATATCTTACAAAGACTCTCTAGTTTAGTCTCTTCAATGATAATTAAAATTTACAACCTTTAGCTAAAGCACTTTTCCTCATATTATTATACTAGAGGCCTGGTGCACGAATTCATGCACCAGTGGGGTCCCTTGGCCTGGCATGTGGGATCATGCCAAAACTGGCTCTCTGACATCCCCTGAGGGGTCCTGGATTGCGAGGGGGCACAGGCCAGGCCTAGTGACCCCACCAATGCACGACTGGGGTCAAGAAGGGATGCAGGATGTTGGCCCGCTGGGGAGGGACCACAGGAGGGCTCGAGGGCATGTGCAGCCCATCTCACTCAGTCCGGATCAGCCAAACCCCAGCAGCAAGCTAACCTACCAATCGGAGTGTCTGCCCCCTGGTGGTCAGTGCATGTCATAGCAACTGGTTGACCAGTTGACTGTCTGCCCCCTAGTGGTCAGTGCATGTCATAGTGAGTGGTCGAGTGGTCTTAGCATATCATTAGCATATTAGGCTTTGATTGGTTAAATGGTTGACCTGTCAACCGAACACTTAGCATATTGGGCTTTCATTATATAGGATAATCAATGATCCTAAACCTAGTGAAGGAGCCAATATTATGCCTGTTATAGGTGGTTCTTAGCAGCATCATAGTTTTTTCTTCCTCTTGTTTTTAGGCCAGGATATGCTTTTTACTTCCTAGAATTATAAAACATTTTTAAAAAATATATTTTATTGATTTTTTTACAGAGAGGAAAGGAGAGGGAGAGAGAGTTAGAAACATCGATCAGCTGCCTCCTGCACACCTCCTACTGGGGATGTGTCCGAAACTAAGGTACATGCCCTTGACCAGAATTGAACCTGGGACCCTTGAGTCCACAGGCCGACACTCTATCCACTGAGCCAAACCGGTTAGAGCTAGAATTATAAAACATTTAACATTTATTATTAGACTAGAGGCTCATTGCATAAATTTGTGCATGAGTGGGGTCCCTCAGGGTGGCCTGTGGAGATTGGGCCCCAGCTCGCACCTCCAGCCTCGCAGCCCTGCAGCCCTGACTGGCCCCCACCTTGGCCTGGCACTGCCCCCTCACCTGCTCCATCATCCCACCTGCAGGGTGATCAATTGCGACAGGGCCCCCCTCAGCGCCTGGGAACTGGGCAGTGGCCCCGACCCCCATCACCGCCACTGGTCACCGTCTGCAGGGCAATTGGGCCCCCGCTCACATCTGCCTTGGGCTGGCACTGCCTGCTCACCTGCTCCACCATCCCGCTATGGTCCCGCTCTCGTTGGGGCCCATCAGGGCCGATAACACCTCCACTGCCACTCACTGTCAGCATCACGTTGCTGATACCCGCCATGTTCTGTGCCATCCCCTGGTGGTCAGTGCGCATCAGAGCGAGCGGTCAAACTCCCAACCTCCCAGTTGAACTCCCAGCTGAATGGCCGCCAGAGGGGATAATTTGCATAGTAGGCTTTTATTATATAGGATAATTTGTTAAACTACTATTGAGGAAACTCTTGACACCTTCCTTCATTTCTAGACATTTATTTTCTTTTTACAAAAGCTTCAAATGAAATTGGCCAAGTTTTTGACTGAGTTGATTGGTGAAAGATCAAGAGGAGATGAAGCAACATCTCTCAAAAAGAATAGTTAATAATTACTGGCATTTATAGGGTACCATACCACATGCCAGACACTATAAAGTGGGTGGCTTAGTGTACTCAGTTTAATGATAAAGAGAACCAGGATTTAAAGAAAAATTACTTGCTTAATACCATAGTCTGATTGGGATGGTGAACATACTTCAATAGACAGATGATGTATTACAGAATTGTATACCTGAAACCTATGTAATTGTATTAACCAATGTCACCTTAATAAATGCAATAAATAATTTTAAAAAATAAATGCTAACACAAAAATATAGTATCACAGGCAGAAAAGTGACAGAATCAGAGTTTAAGTCAGGCAGTCTGATCCTAATTCCATAATATAGATGTTTTGGGAAATTTCAAACATAACAGTATCTTAGGATAAAAATAAAATTTATGAAATACTGTGACAGAAACTAAGCAAATTTCTCAAGTCCTTTGCAAATAAAATTGGAATTAAATGTCAAACTAGTTTTTTAAGTGGACAAAAGGACTAGTTGTTCACATAAATAATTTCTCTACCAAGTGTAAGGACACTGAGCAACTTTGCTTCCAGACAGCTTGATGGAGCACAGTCTTTCTCAAATGGTGCTCTCAAATAGTTTGTATTGTTTTGGGGCTTAGCTTTGATCCAAAAGGAACTAAAAAAAAAGAACAGAATTTATTAAAACAACATTTTCAGCAAATATTTCTTTATTACCCTAAGACCATGGTCGACAAACTGCGACTTGCGAGCCACATGTGGCTCTTTGGCCCCTTGAGTGTGGCTCTTCCACAAAATACCACAGCCTGGGCGAGTCTGTGGCGTTAGAAGAAGTTTAAGTTTAAAAAATTTGGCTCTCAAAAGAAATTTCAATCATTGTACTGTTGATATTTGGCTCTGTTGACGAATGAGTTTGCTGACCACTGCCCTAAGACAATCAGTAATACTTGGCATAATAGAATGAGAAGATCAACAGCACCTGTTCTTGTAAAAAAAAGTTCACTTTGCTTTGCCGAGACATTCAAGTGAGTGAGCAAATGCAAGGAAACACTTTTGTCTGAAAATCTAATATGTGTTTTGTTTTGTTTTGTTTTGTTTGTTGTTGTTGCTGCTGCTGTTTGTCAGTTCTACAGAAAATTCATTAAATGGGACAATTACTTCTTGAGCATCTAGTTGTTCAGGTTTTGTTGTATTGCTCAATGAAAGAGAATGGGAGATCATGCTGCCAATCTCAGAAAGGAATTGTACAGTGTACTCCTTTCTGGCAAACATCTGTTGAATGAATTAAAATGTGCCAGTGTGACCATCTTGAATAGAGAAGCTTTGACAAATGATTCAGATGTATATAGCTCCAGTTACCCATCATTTCTGGATTAATGCAAAGCGGTAACTTTATAATTCAACCAGAAACTCCTCCTTTCCCTCTTCTCTCCAATTTCCAAGGTTTAAAAACTGGGAGTCTTTCACCCTCATGTGTATAAATCACCTAGTCTTAAAAATATCTTATGAAAATCTCTCCATGTTGGTCCAGGTCATATTAATTTCAGCCTAGACTTTTGTAACAACCTCCTATCTCAGGGACCTCTCTTGTTTCTCTACTCTTTAATCCATTGAGACACTGTTACAATACTAATTTTCCTAAAATGTCATTTGATCATACTACTAACATGCTAACAAACATTAATGACTCATGTTTAAAAACATTCATGTAAAACAATTATCCCTTATAAGATATTTTCAATAGTAATAAAAATTAAAACTATATTATTTGCAGCAATTCTAACCCAATCATTCCTTACACTGGAATATGGGGTATTTTTCTAGCTTCCACCCTGGATTTTACATCGTCCCTATAGCATTTTTGCTACAAAACTTCTAGAAATTCCTAGAAGTCAATACCATGTGTTACATTTTGATTTATAGAAATTAATGATCTGATAGTAATGGAACCAAAATCCTAAGATCACTTTCCTTTTTTTTTTTTTTATGCAAAACACCATAGCTGCTAGCCTAATGAATTAGCCCAGCATAGACTCCTAATTTTTCCAAGTGTTTTTTTCCCTCAAAAAATTCTGTTTATATTCATTTAAGAAATCACATAGTAAAAAGGCAACACTGTATGAAATTAACTGTGACAAAAATATAACTATGAAAATAAATATTTATTTTCTGAACAGTTTTAAACAAATGTGAATTTCAATAACCAAGAAAACTTGAGCTGTAGATCTTAGCACTATGTTTGATGTTCCAAGGAATAGCGAATTTTCTCTCTCAAATAGGTTAGAATAACATGGGGAACAAAAATAAGAGACACAAAATAGAAGATAATCCAAAACCAAGTACTAAAATATATGGTACAAATGTGATTGCCACAGGTCATCTGTAGAAGGTGAGATAAGAGAGTGTTTAGAAACCCTACAAACACTTTTTTTTTATTTAGCGGTGGGGAGTGGGGAGTGGAGGCAGCTGTGCCTTGCTATAAATCTTGATAAATAGTTGAAAAGAGGACAGATAGAGAACAGTGGAAGTATTTTGGTTAAAGGAAATTTTAAATGGTAAGAAAGAAATGACTACCTAGTATAGGAAGGGAAGAGAGCATGCCAAACAGGTTGAAAAGGTGGGTACAATCCATCAGGAAGAAGGACATTCCAGAGGAAAGGTATGACCAAAGAGCTATGAAAACAGGTCTCATTCAGAGTATTGCCAGGTGTGTAGGATAGCCAATGCCAATGATAATAAGAGGAGGCTTAGAAGTGAGATTTATTTTGAAATGCCTCAGATGTAGGGTTGCCAGATTTATCATAATGTAAATATCTGTTTTCCGATGGTCTTAGGCTCTACAGCAGCAGTTCTCAACTTGTGGGTTGTGACATTACAATTCATTAACATAGCAAAACTGTCACTTAGTAGCTTAGGCTCTTAGGGAAGGCAGTTGTGGGCTATCAGGGCAGCAGAGGAGGGCAGTTGGGGGCAACCAAGCCTGCAGGGGAGGGCATTTAGGGGCATCCAGGCCAGCAGGAGAGGGCAGTTAATGGTGACCAGGCCTGCAGGGTAGGGCAGTTAGGGGTGACCAGGCCAGCAGAGGAGGCTCCTTAGTAGCTTAGGCTCTACAGCAGCAGTTCTCAACCTGTGGGTCATGACCCACAGGTTGAGAACCACTAGCAGGGTCGCTTAAGACCATCGGAAAACACAGATATTTACATTACGCTTCATTAACAGTAGCAAAATTACAGTTATGAAGTAGCAATGAAAATAATTTTATGGTTGGGGGTCACCACTACATGGGGAACTGAATTAAAGGGTCGCGGCATTAGGAAGGTTGAGAACCACTGAATTATAGAAGGTGCCAGACTGATGGAGTAGGTTGCTGAAAGCATACCCAAAGAGCCAACTAAAACAGAGTATTAAGGGAGGATGGAGAGTCATTCTCTAGGGAAATGTATATGAATTATATCAAAAATTTTTATATGGTACTATGCCATATATGGATCCAACTAGAGTTATTTCCAATGACTCATTGAGGCACTTTATATTTTTCATCCTCATGGCTTAAAGGCTCTGGCTCCCAAATTGAACACAATTTTGCTAGGGTCCCATTGAATTTTAAGTATAACTGTTATCTGGGTTCTTTGGGCTCCTTGAATGCAGGGACCAGCAGCTAAGATGTAAAGTAGCCATTGTGGCAAAGACAATTGACCTTGATCATTGGGAGGAAGTTAGCTTGTGGTCATACAGTAAGGACCAAATGATCCACTTGAGTGCATCATGGTAACTAGTTGCCCAGATATAGTAACCTAGGTCTCAGAAAGTCAAGGACCTCAGGAAAGAGAAGTTGAGTCACCAAGTAAGCCACCAGGTTCAGCAGAAATGATAGATAAAGGTGGGAGAATATAGAATGGATAGTGAAGGGGGGAGATAACAAATATTTTGGTTGAAGGGAATTTTAATTGGTTAGAAGACCAAATACAGTTGTGGATGTTTGTCCCACTTGGCTCCTTCTTCTATGTTTACTCACAAGAGAAGAAGCTATCAGAATCCTAGATCTGTTCCCAAGACATATATGAAGAAGGGGACCTGAGCACATTCTGGATGGAGGTTGGTAGATTGGGCCTAAATGGGCAGTAGGACATCCCTCTGATTGCCCCTAACTGCTTCTGCCTGCCAGTCTGATCACCCCTTAACCACTCCCCTGCCAGATTGATTGACGCCTAACTGCTCCCCTGCCAGCCAGATTGCTCCTAACTGCCCTCCCATGCTGGCCTGGTCACCCCTAACTGCCCTCCCCTGCAGGCCTGGTCACCCTTAACTGCCCTCTCCTACTGGCCTGGTGCCCCCAACTGCCCTCCTCTGCCAGCCCGGTCACCCCTAACTGCCCTCCTCTGCCAGCCCGGTCACCCCTAACTGCCCTCCTCTGCTGGCCTGATCACCCACAACTGCCCTCCCCTGCTGGCCATCTTGTGGCGGCCATCTTGTGTCCACATGGGGGTGGCCATTTGTGTGTTGAGTGATGGTCAATTTGCATATTACCTCTTTATTATATAGGATTAGATTCCAGAAATCTGAAATCTGCCTCACTTGGCTAAAGCCAAGGTGTTGGTAGAGCTGGTATCTTCCAGAAGGTCTAAGGGAGAATCCATTTCCTTCCTTACTCCTTTTTCTAGAGGTCACCTGGATCCTGGCCTACTCCTGTCTCATTCCAACCCTTGATTCCATAATCACATCTATTCTGTGTATCTGGGCTATAATATATCCCTTTTGTAACAACCCTTGTGATTACAGAAAAATAACATGGAAAATACAGATAATCTCTCCATCTCAAGATCCTTAACTTAATTACAGTTACAAAGTCCCTTTTGTTATATAAGATAGTATAATCACAGGTTTCAAGAATTAGGACATTGGAACCTTTGCAGTCACTCTATCTATTGCACTAAACTTCAGTTTTCTTATTTACGAAGTGGAGATATTGAGAGTAACTCAGAGTTGTTATGGGAATAAGAAGAGTGATTGTATGTATAGCTTTTAAGAGAATATCTGACACATAATAATTATGGCTAGCACCATGGTTGGCAAACTGCGGCTCGCGAGCCACATGTGGCTCTTTGGCCCCTTGAATGTGGCTCTTCCACAAAATACCACGGCCTGGGCAAGTCTATTTTGAAGAAGTGGTGTTAGAAGGGGTTTAAGTTTAAAAAATTTGGCTCTCAAAAGAAATTTCAATCGCTGTATTGTTGATATTTGGCTCTGTTGACAAATGAGTTTGCCGACCACTGGGCTAGCATATTGTATCCCTACAAATATTATTTAACTATTTGTATCATAGCATTACAGCCATGACCTCCAGAGCTTTATCTATGGTGGCAGGCACAGAAAGTGCTTCCATATTTCTAAGGTACTTCTAGCATGCCTCTGGCTTTGGCAGTGTGAAAGATTTCAACTGGTACATCTTATTACACGGGTGGTCAAGTTATTGAACACTATTGACAAAAGGCTGGATTTTCCAGCAAGATGGAGCTTCATTAAAATTCTGCAGAGACTGACAATTCAATAATCTTGCTTGCAAAGAACTGCATGAGCAGGGCTGATTAGGCAATTTCTTTCTCATTCCATTTCTTTTGCTAAAAGCATGGTTACTTCTTGTTTGATACAAAAATACAATCATTAAATGAGCATTGGCTATAGGTGATTAAGTGGAAAGTTTTAAAGGTACACTGACTCCTTTCTCAAGGCCTAATTGATGGTTTGAAAGGAGAGAAAAGAAAACTAATAAAACAAAATATCATTAACATATTCTGGCCTGAAATGTGGAAAGCATGATGCTAATAAATACTTTGCAGCTTATTCTTTTTAGGCTCTTGATCCTTGTTTACTCAAACCTGTTTCTTCTCTACCAACCCATTGTCTTCTCTCTCTACTGCCTAACCCTCTGCATACTCTCCAACCTTTTTTCCAGAAGAATAGCTTTAGGCTAGACATAACACACAATCGTGTCCAATGAGCCTCACATTTCCTTGATTAAATCCACCATAATTATTGGAATTGACAGCAGATAACACCAAACACTACTTTTTCTGTTCTCTCTTACTATCTAATATCTGATGGCATTAATGTAGTAGCTCTAGAAACCTGGACTACCTCATGAAGTAAAATTTTAGGAGAAGACTAAGGAACTTCCCCCTTTCATTCATGTTTTCAGGTATAATCTCTCTTTCTCTGTGTGTGTGTGTGTGTGTGTGTGTGTGTGTGTGTCACTCTAGCTGATGCTCTGTCTCTGTCTATAATTTCTCTCTCAATGCTCTTTCCTCTCTTTAGTTTTACAACTTAGCAGAAATAGGCTTTGTCACAGTAGTTTTCTCTATAGAACATAACTGACTTGGCTTTGCCACGAGTGCAAAGACTTTTTTTTAAATTTGTTTTCTTCACTGAGATATATATATATATATATATATATATATATATATATATATATATCAAGCACTTAGAAGAGGGTCAAGCACACAGTTGTTCAATAAATATTTGCTGAATAAATAAATGAATTAATCCTGAAGGCAATAACAGGTACGATCTGTCCTACTGTCCTGTGCAGATGTCCTACCTATACCAATAACATAATAGAGTTCTCCAGCTTGCGTGTTTATGAAGATAGGAAAAGTATTGAAAATATCAACCTGCACCATGAGAAAACAAAGCTATACATATGTTTCTATCTATTATTTTATGCTTAGTTATATTTAAGAAAAATGTCAATAACATCTACTGGAGTTCTTATAGAAATTCCCATTGCTCTTACTTAAGGAGCCCTTGAAAGATCTTTATGAGATATTACTAAGAATTTCCTTTACAGTCCAGTCCTGAGTTCTCATCTTCACTATCCAAGTCTTGCTGAGTCTCTCAAGCTCAAGGCCATTCTGCTTTTGTCCCTCAACTTGATTTCAGAGAGGAAGGGAGAGGGAAAAAGAGAGAGAAACATCAATGATGAGAGAGAGAATCATTGATCAGCTGCTTCCTGCACACCCCCTACTGGGGATTGAGCCCACAACCCAGGCATGTGCCCTGACTGGGAATCCAATCTAGGACCTTTCAGTCTGCAGGCCCATGCTCTATCCACTGAGCAAAACCAGGTAGGGCAGGATGCCACTTTTCTGTATCAGGTATTTTATCCTCAATATTTTATGAAGTAGTCTAAAGATCACATTTCAAGTAACAGGTCTTTATCCACTCTATGACAAAGAATATTTTCATTCCAGCCATGTCTTTGTTAAATGCCTGTTATAATTGACTTACCTGGTCATTTTCCAGTAGGCTCCAGGTGCACTCACTGACCCTCAAGGTCCTGCCCCTGTCTTGTCAATGCCTCCCCAAGGTGAAGGGTATTTTACTCTGCTCCCTTTGGGAAAACGAGAAACAGGTGTGTTCTATTATAGGTGAAATCCCTCTACATCAAACTCTATGGCCTCCCAAAGTATTAGGTTATTATAAAATTACAAAAATAAGCACAGGTCTTATCTGCAGTTCCCAGAGCTTGGTCACCCTGTGTTACAAGTTTGCAAACAAAGAGAACTATCCTGAATGCAGCATCATGAGAGATGGAAGAGGGAAGGCACATCCCATCCTGCTCTCTTTCTTCTGCATAGCTCCTGATTGATTCTCTGTGGGCTGATATTGGGTTGTGTGTGTGGCCCGAGGAGCTGGATGGTGGACAATAGGAAATGACTAGCAGAAAAGGCAGTATCTCCCTGTGACTGGATGGATGGAAGCTCATTGCAAGAGACAGCTGCACTGTGAGCCAAGACATAGAAATCGCAGGCAGAAAAGACAGAAGCTATACCTTAGGATTCACAAAGACTGGAGTGCTGAGATGATGCTGGAGGCAGCTGGGAAGCTACCGCAGCTGTCAGGCAATCCTGGCATGCTGGGTGAGCTGGACTTGCTGTCATTGAGCAAAGGCTTCAGACTAATCATAGCTACAGAAGGCAGTGAAGAAAATAGGAACATGCATGGTGGGTATCAACAGTCAGGTACAAAAGATAACTGATATTTAGTTCATTTTAGTCCAGGCAGCTGAATAGCAACAGAATCAGCAAGTCTTCTGACTCTAAAGTACCTAAGCTCCACGCTCCCTGCTCTAATTTGCTCTTCTTTCCACATAACTGTGATGCCCTATGCAAAATCATTTTTTTTTTAAATGATCATTGTATTCAGCTCATGAGCTAGCACTTTCATTTTACTGGCCCATCTTCCTTTCCCACTTTGGAATTCCATACCCTCATGAAATTTTCTTCTTCACCTTCTTTGAAAGACCCCACTGCTTCTTTGAAAGAAGCAGTTAGTGTTCTGCATGTGTTTAGCATTTGAATCAGTAGGCTGAGTGAAGCAGATTGCCCTAGCCTCAATTAGGGTGGGTAACACCCAATCCATTGAGGGCCTAAATAGAATAAGAATGAATTGCATCTCTGATTGACACCTTAAGCTGAATATTGGCCTTGTTTTGACCTTGAACTCAGAAAAAAATCAGCTTTCATGGTTCTTATGCCCTAGACTTGGGACTGAACTATACAACCAGCTTTCCTGTGTCTCCAGCTTTCAGGAAGAAATTGTAGAACTTCTTAGCTCCCATAATCACATGAACCAATTCCTCATAATATCTCTCTCTCTCTCTCTCTCTCAACAACCTCAATTAATACAAAATATTATTTAAATTTTCTGATTTTCTTTCTTATGTAGAAAATACTGACTTTAACATTTTTTTTTTACTACCCAGAGACAGTATTATGAGCATTCATTTTCAACAGTGTTCTGCAGCAATTTTTTATATTTCTTGTTTTTTCCCTGAGGCTCATAGTCTCTTATAGATATCAGGGTGCCTTTCTCTAGAGGAAGTAAGAGGTTACAAAGCTACAAAGACATGAAATGAAGCTTGTAACTGTTCTTTATCTAAGACTCAATTTTCTCATTCATAAAATAAAGATAATCAGTGTTATAAGAAATTAGAAGAATATACCCAATCATAGCACACAGTAGTGAAACAGGAATTTTAGGGGGATATAGGTGAAAGATGAGACAGAGGGCCAGAGACCAGGACACAGGCTTTATTAGAGGAGAAGACCCCTGCCGGGCTATCTTCCAGATGGAAAAGAGCACATGTGCTGGGATGAAGGGGCCTTTTGAGGGGAGGAAAGGGAAGGGATGGGGCTTAGGGTACTCGGCACACGCTGATTTGTGGTTTCATATAAGGCACATAATTAGGGACTTAGAAATCGGGGGTTAGGGTATTTGGCAGGTGCTGATTGGTGGTTCAATGTACAGTCCATATAAGGTGCCTGGTTAGGTGTTCAGGAATGTTCGGGCTGTAGGTGGAGTTTACGTCATTCTCTGTCCAGCAGTTGGGGGAAGGGAGGGTCTATCATTAGGCAGGTTTAGAATTGGGGTCCATGGAAAAGAAATATAGGGCTACAGATTGGGAGAAGGTACATCTCCATAACACAAGGAGTAGCAACCAGGTGCTGGGAGTAGCAACAGTTGCATTTACACAAGACAAGGGAGCTGGAAGTAGCCAAAAAGGTATATATTTAAAAAATAAAGAAGAAGGAAGAAAGCCCAGAAAGATAAGAACAACGAGGGAGGAGGGCATCACATGTCCCATGTGGTTGACCTTTGAGTTCAGGAGTTGCTATAGTGACCAAATCAAAAAGGGGGATAGTGGCCAATCAGAGGGGATATCAGGACACAGGAACTACAACCTTTATAAACCATGGACACAAGAAGTTGGTAGTACCCTTTCCCCCTCGCCACGTGGGAGTCTGTAATTGTTCTTCAATAAATCTCCACCTTTGCTATACTACCCTCTGTCCATGGATTCATTCTTCGACTCCGGCGGACAAAGAATATGGGTTCCAGTCCAAAAATTCTGTTACAGTAGGTACTAAAAATGGTAAATATTAACATTATGATAAACAGCAAATATAAATAATAGAGTACATGTGAGGAAGTAAGTGTGTGAAAGATAGTTAAAGGAGTGAAAAGATAATACTGGAGCTCAGAAGTATAAGAACTTCCATATCTTCAGTAGGCCTGACTCTACCTGTTAAATCCCATTCATCTTCTAAGGCATTGCTCAAAATCTTCAACACCAAGAATCCAGAATTAATCTATGTAGCTCTTAGGATCCCACCAGTAAGATATATTGCAAAGAATTAGCTTTCTATTTTTTGAGGATTTCTGAGTAAGTCAGAAATGTATGGGATAAGCCATTAAGAAAGGAAGACTGGAATTCCCCAGCATAAACTGAAGTGGAGTTCCATTGGCAGAATTTCTTCTTCTAAGAAACCTTTGCTCTCACAGCCTTTCAACTGATTAAATCAGGCTCAACCAGATTATCCTATATAATAAAAGCTTAATATGCTAAGTGTCCGACGGTTCAACCAGTCACTATGATGAGCACCGACCACCAGGGGGCAGATGCTCTGACTGGTAGGTTAGCTTGCTGCTGGGGTCCCACCAATCGGGACTGGGTAAGATGGGCTGGACACGCTCTGGAGCCCTCCCGCGATCCCTCCCCAGCCCTGATTGTGCACCAGTGGGGTCCTTCAGCCTGGCCTGCGCCCTCTCACAATCCAGGACCCCTCAGGGGGTGTCAGAGAGCAGGTTTCGGCCTGATCCCCCCAGGCCAGGCAGAGAGACCCCAGCAGCACACGAATCCATGAACTGGGCCTCTAGTATACAATAAACTCCTCTACTTGAAGTCAACTAATTGTAAACATTAATTACAAATATAATATACCATCATACACCTAGTTTATTGCTTGAGGAGTAACTGGGGGCCATGGTGTAGCCAAGTTAACACATAAACTGACCAACATAACCCATCACCCTATACCCTTATATCTCCATTGAAGTACTAACCATTGCAGGTCTTGTTTTAGAATTAGGTGCACAGGCTTATGCTTTTCTTCCAACAAAGAAATTTTCGGGGGGTGGGGAGGAGAACAAACTATAAATTAGCATCGTTGTCATCCAAAGACTTGACATTGAAACTCCATACATATTTAATTCATTAAATTCCTTAGCAACTTCACTTTAATATAGAATTCTGTTTTCTGGTGCTAGAAGTTCTATCTCTGCAGTAAATTGGCTAAAGGGAGTATCTAGCATTCTTTTTTTTTTTTTTTCATTCTATCGTAGAAAAATTATGTATCTCCTAAAGTAAGATCCTTAGATGATATACTGTGTGTGCGTGTGTGTATGTGTGTGTGTGTGTGTGTGTGTGTGTGTGTGTGTGTGTGAAAGAGAGAGAGAAGAAGAGAAGAGAAGAGAAGAGAAGAGAAGAGAAGAGAAGAGAAGAGAAGAGAAGAGAAGAGAAGAGAAGAGAAACAAAATTAATGAGACAGCTTCACTTTATCTGTTTTCTCACTGCATCATCTATGGTCTTATGTATATATACATATATTATAAATTTTAGAAATGCTATTCATTATTGCTGAACTGTTAATCCCTCAAAAAGGGAAAAGTGAGGGATTAATTTATCTATCCTGGTAAACTAGAACAGAGTCCTGTGTACAAGTAACATCTCTAAGTTTTAACACAGCATTGGCAGGTGCCTTCCATGAGATGCTTGTGGACAAATGGAAAGATATCCCTGAATAATATATAATTAGGTGACTTAGTAAATAAGTTTACTTAGTTTAATAAATATACTCACTGAGTGACAATAGACTGATATAAGTCTCTTATGTAATACTATCTTTAGATTTGTTCTGTTCAATGTTTCATAATTAATTATAACACTAGCAAGAATAGTAAAAGCAAACTTTTAGGGAGCTGTTACTCTGTTCCAGAAAATACCACATTATGTATATTTTTTCATTTGATTTTCTATAAGGTAGATATTAATATTACCCCCATTTTAAACTTGGAAACTGAGAATTAGAGATTTTTAATTATAAGATATCAGTGATGGCTCATCCCAATTGATAATTTTTAAATCCTGGAGAAATATTAGAAATAAAAGGAAGACATGGATCCCCAAAACTGACAACAATAGCAATATCAAACACCTGTGGAAAACTCTGGGCTATTTTTGGCTGGCAAATCCTGCAAAAGTGAGAAACTAAAGACTGGAATAGAGATGGATGTTTCATGCCCTTTGCCTGTGGTGCCTTGAGACCATCACTGACTGCCAAGATAGTGGGAGAAACCTGAAGTGGTGGACCTGGCCCCCAGTGTAGGTTTCCAAGGGCTAAGGTCCTTCCAAAGCTCTGCCAGAATGAAAAGTTGATGAACACAGTTAGGGTTAACCAATTCTCACAGTCATTCACTCCCCAGTCCTTCAGATCAAAACCCTCAAGGCTGATGTCTCACTCTAAGGAAACTGCCTCCTTTCACTGATTTGTCCAATATCTAGAAGATGAAACCATAACCAGAAGAATTGAATGGTGGGGTGGCAGCAAATGGAAGTGGTAAACAAGGGACTTCTAGTACCTCCAGTTGTCAGTTCACAGGTTCATCCTTTCCCCTTTGCTTAAACCTATTAGATTCTAACACAGAACAAACCTTTTATCTAAATTCTTCTCCAAATCACATTAGCAATCAAAATAGCTAATGCACCCAGGGAACAGAAACTCACAGCTATAATAACTAGATGTCAGAGGAGTACAACTATGTCAAAAGGCATACAAGATCTGATTTATGCATATATCATGTCAAATTAAAGTGTTAGAGAAATGATGAATTAAGATTTAAAAATATTCCAGGAGATATGGAAAATATAATCATTATAACACAAGAAAACAAAATCATTGAAAAACCCACTGGAGATAATGGTTTTAAAAATATAATAATTTGATATTTCCAGCTGGGCATGGGGGAGTAAATGGAATCAATTTTCCTTCAGTGATGAACAAATAGAGAAATAGAATGTAACACACACACACAATTCTCAGACATTTGACAATGGGCAGTGAAGGACCATGGTGTCTGAGAAAAGGGGAAAAGATACAGCTCCATGATTTTCACAGATTTCTACCTTAATGCATTTTTTCCAACTATAGCAAGAAGAACATACCAGTCTGACTTGAGGAGTGGGAACTGGAAGCTGAGGCAGTTAGTACTTAGGGAGCAGATATGCTGAAATGAAGAATAGCTCCAAAAAAAAACTGCAGAGGAATCTACCCAAGTCTTTGGCTAAGCACTGAATTGAGGGTTAAACTCCATGAGTCAAGGCAAAGAACCACATAAGCAAAACAATTCCCAGAGCTTACATAGGGTGTGGTAGGACCCCAGTTTTAACCTGCTAAACTGGAGACACCTTATTGAAGATTCACAATACTTAGTATCAACCTCATAATTGTGATGTTTTATTTATAGTGCTAAACTAGACAGGAGCAATAGTCTCAAAGAGTGGTTTGTGGAACCCTAGGGCAGTGGTCGGCAAACCCATTAGTCAACAGAGCCGCAGTTTGCCGACCACTGCCCTAGGGGAACCCGAGGCTCTGTCAGGTGGTTCATGACATCAAAACTATGTTCATAATAATAATATTGGCATTATCTTCCCTTTCTTTATGTTGCCATTTACACTAAAGGTCCTTTTTAATTCTCAAACTCAACAACTCTAAATAGACTTTGTCCATGTACCAATAATCTTAGAACTAAGAATTATTCCTGGGCTTCCCAGGACTCCAAGTAATTGTTTCCCTCTCTGCACTGTCTTATGTTTCAGAGTGCCTCATTGTAAAGAAATTCTCTGGAAAGCTCTTTCTCCCTTAGGATCTCTTCTCTCTTGACAATGTCTTTGTGATTGGACACTAATGACATCATGGTAGGAGAAGAGAAGCTTTAGAACAAGAGTCGGAAGCCTGTGGCCACAATAGAAACCACCGGCAGGACTTTCAGCAGGCCAGGATGTACTTCCTAGCTTCAGTTTCTTCACCCACAAAATGCAATATTTGGCCCAAATTATTTCTGAAGTGCCTTTCTTTAATTAGTTGAAGAACTATGCAGAAAATATCCAAATTTTTAACTACCAAAAGCCAATGCAATTGTTTTTTAATGGAAATATAAAGGAATTAGAATTTATTAAGGGTCAAGTCAATTTTAGATATTGTACCCACATTATGTGCTCATTTGACCTTCATAAAAATCAGGAGTTTCATGCCCTGTATAAAGATTACCAATAGTTTAGACACAGGGAGGTTAAGTCAATTTGTCAGGCTCACATGGCTAATAAAGGCATTTTCCTTCCAATATATATTGTAAAATTCTCTAGCCTTGTTCAGCAAGGCTTTAGCCTCCTGGACTTTAATGTTTGTTAATTATAATATATCCTTACTCATATTCTACATTATTACCTTTTATTATTTGTTTCTTCTTTTTCTGCTTATCACCATTATTGTTAACTACTTACCTCTTGGATTGGTCATAAAATTTTCTAGGGTTTAAATATAAATAAATGTTCTTGTGTTCATCTTTTGTTCACTACTTGACCCTCAAATTTGTAGGATTACTTTTACAGGAAATAATACAACTTTCAGAAAAAGGATTTTGTCATATCCTTTTCTTAAAAAAGGAACATTTGCTATCTTCCCAGCTATATAATATATTTTTTTTCAAAATGAAGTGTGAGCTGTTTAGTAAGTGCTTCATATCACCCAAATCCCTTAATAATCTCAGGTGCCTGTCTGGCTGATTTATAAATGTGCAAATTTTCTAAGTTCTGTATTCCCTCACCTAATTGTTGACAATAGATATTTGGCAAGGTTTTATTATATCCCAATAGCCCAAATTTGTTTGCTTCATTTTTCCTGTTAGCACTAGATTCAAATCATGTGTTCACTCACTAGGCCAGTTTAGAATCATCATCGATTACATCCCCATCCTCACTGATTAGCAGCCTTCATTTCCTGTGGTCTCTCTAGTTCCCTGGGCATGTTTATAGAAGTCTTCTTTGGTTCTCCACAATCCACGTGAGCACCAGTCATTTCACTACCTTTATCTTCTTCTACCAAGTCTTAAGTAATATGGATTATTTTACCCCATGTTCTTCTTTTAGGCAAAGTTCCTCTCTCCTCAGTCCTCTGTGAAACTGCATTGAAGGTATCATGCAATTAGCATTGACGTTTTTCAGAAGAATTGAAGCACTATCTTGGTAACCTGGGCTCCAGCTCCATGCCTGCCTTTAAACTGTTAGATAATTGCAGCTTATGTGGGTGCTGTGGCATTTCTTTCTGCTTGAATTATCTAAATAATCGCTCTAACGCTCCAGTTTGTTGTACAGATAGGAGACACAAACACAAAGCAGATCAAGAATATGGAAGATATGGAAACATCCGTAAGCCTTTATTCTGCTGAGGGTTATGATCTAATCATCTACTCTTCAGAAAGGAAGTGCCTTCAGGTGACCACTGTGCGCTTGCTTGCTCTCCTTCTATGTGAACTGAGTAATCCTCTGTGAAAATTCAAGTAGTTTCTTACACAATCCAGGCCATTTTCCAGCTAACTTGATATGTGTTTTTGATGAATCATGAGATCCCAGAGTGTGTCAAAGGTAAAAGGAGCCTAGATGATCAACCAGCCTCTCTCCACTGCCACCACCAATTCACAGATGTAGTCAGTAAGACCCAAATGGATGAAGGAACTACACAAATTTCCTTAGAAAATTAACACAGAGGCAGAACCAGACGCACGTTGTAAGTTAACTGTGGGTCAAAAACTAAAAAAAGAACCCAAAACTTGTTTTACTTAGTTTTTTTTTCCTAAATGCTTATGAAACAAACATCAGTTTATACATCTAATATGATTTAGGGATAACTGGGATGAGTGGCACCAGAACTCCCCAAACACACACACACACACACACACACACACACACACACACACACCCCTTTTGTGTGCTTTCCCACTTTTGCTGGGTAATGCAGGATAGAAAAAAGAATAGGAGGGGCCTCTGTATATCCTCCAGAAATGGGCGTAGTACAGGTGTCAAGAACTATGTTCCCATTCTCTTCTTCATACTCTGTAAGCCTGGGCAAGAAGCCAGCTGAAACTCTGGAGCCAGCACAACACCAATTTTGGTAACTACCAGTACCTAAATTTAGACTAAACATCACTGAAGAAGGTGAGGCCTTCCTATGGCTATTTCCAATAATTATGAAAAGAGGAAGGTGAGCACAGCCATCAGGAAAGTATAAAGACTCTGAAAATGGTGTTCTTCTCTCTAACACCTTTCTGTAGAAGTCTTCATCTTTCTACCCAGGTTCTCCTTTCCCATTCAGAGAAGGGTTCATTCCTACCTTCTCCAGGCCTGTTGCATGTGCCTCTGTGTGTGTGTGTGTGTGTGTGTGTGTGTGTGTGTGTGTCTGCATATCCTTTCTTTGCAACAATCCATCTTTAAGTAGCCAAGCAAGTGCTTGGAGTTTTCCATTTTTACCCTTCAATTTGGAATCCCTGTGGAGGAGTTGCTGACAGTGAACACTGCCCACCACTAGAGAGCAGCCAAAGCCAACATTTTCCTGGGCAAAAAAAAATCTCTTTAATAAGTTCTTTCCAAAGGAGCCAGGTTCTTTTGGTCTTCTCTTCCTCTCTTTTACCTTCAATGTTTCTTTAAGCAAAGCACCCCACCAGTTTCCTTCACTTGGGGGTGGGGGCGCAATATGTGTATCTACTCAGAGGGTGTGGGAATAGTCAACACTCTACTAATTTGGTCAGAGAAGCCATTGTCAAAACATTTGTTCCTGAAGTCTTCAAGCTTTTTACTCCATTAGCACAATCAATCTAACCCATGTGAATCATCAGATCTTGAAGGTAGAGATAATTTGTCACTAAGAAAATAAAATATCTCTATCAATCCATGAGGAAAAAAAAACCAGATCAAGGTTGGTTCTTCCCCAATCCTCTTTAGAGGGTCTGACAGCCCACAAAGCTAAGTAGGAAACTAAGTGATTTATTCGTGTGGACAATGTGATCTTCCAACTTTAATATTAAAATAGAAAGCATGCCTCATTTTTCAAATTTCAGTAGGCTCATGTCTACATTAAGTAGTCTAAAGAACAGTGAAAGAAAACAATTACTGTTGCCTAGCCTATCATTGAATAGGAAGGATCCTCTAGGCTTCCAGACTGGAATAGAAACAAGGAGAGAAAGGACTTTTGGAAGATAACATGGCTGAAGATTCAGGATTGTGGACACTGGACTCAGGCTTAGATTTACATTTGAAACCTATCTCTGCCACATGTCTGAGGGCAACCTCAAGCAAGTTACTCAAGCTCTCTCTAAACCTGTGTTTCTTCCTCTGTAAGGCAGGGGTCATTACTGTTTTATCAAATAGGGCTGTTAGAGGGTTAAAGGAAACAGTGTATGTAATGCACTGAAGTAAGAGATTTGCTACTATTGTTCAGGATCCCTGTTGACTTCTCTCTGCCTTATTCTGCTACCACTTTATCTCCATATATTCCATTTCCATTATGATTTTGTTAAATATTCATTAAACATGTGTTATAGTATTTGAAGTATAATTCTGATCCTCAACAGGTTACAATGTAGTTTAGAAAAGAGATAAAGGAATGAAATATTAAAAAAGACATATCTCACGACATTGGATTCTAAAAGGAACCCACGAGGCAGGAGTTGTATAGAGTCAAAATGACCCTCAGGAATCCCAAGTGACCAGAAAGTCCAGTCCTGCATACATGAGCTCTTTTTACACTCTTTAACACCCCATGTTTCTTTATGTCTAAACCAATTCTCTACATCATCCTTGATAATGGTATCTCTAGCACCTGCTTGACCACTTGAACAAGTGAGCACATCTGTCATGACAGCGAACTCTTAAACCTCTTCATAAATTCTTTCTGAGGGATTCACCAGAAAACTCCTTTGGGTTTGATTGCATTCATTGCCTGTTAATACAAGTGAAATAGAAGCATTGCCAAGTGCCTTGAGTTAGAGTCCTTTAACTGGTGCCCCGAACAATGTGATGCCACTCTAAGTGCTAAATGGAAGTTCAATCCACGGGTGGTTAGAGCACCAAGTCAAGTTCAAATAATTGTCAGTACCACATTTAGGGCAGTATCCAGAGAAGACAGGGTCGCCCTGGAATGATGAGTTGGATTTTAATAAACAGAGAAGGATAATGGGAAAGAGGAGAGTCTCCCAGACAAAACAACAGCAGGACAAAGGCAGTGAGGAAGAAGGAAAAAGAGCATATTGGTTAACTCCCAGGTAAATAGTTAGACACCTTGACTCCTTTAACTTGTCTCCTTGTCTCCACAAGCCAGAAAGGTTTGCAGGAATAACCTCATTTTTTGCTAATTGAGGAAACATCACAGGATGTAGCCAAAAAACAGCAAAACCAGGATGTGTATTCAGATTGGCAAAATTCCAAACTATGTGCCCATTATGCTACATTGCCAGAAGCATAAAGAAGTATAATTGCTAAAGAGGAAATACATATATATGTGTGTGTATATATATATATATATATACACACAGGGGGGTCCACCCTTGCTGAGAGACAGTGCACCAGCAGTCCTGCCTCTGTGCCTGAGCTGCAGAGGAAACACCTTTTCTTACAGCTCATTGGCTAAGCTTCCTGTATGCCACTCACAGTGTTCTTTATAACTTGGGTAATAAGAATCCAAGAAGGTGATCTAGGGTTTCTCCACCTCACTCCTGGAGGAAAAAATGAAGGTCTGCTGCTGGAAGGGCTAAGAAATGTCATATCCTGCCCTAGCTGGTTTGGCTTAGTGGATAGAGCCTCAGCCTGCGGACTGCAGTCCAGGTTCAATTCTGATCAAGGGCATGTACCTAGATTGCAGCCTCCTCCCTGGCCGGGGCCCAGGTCAGGGCTCATGCAGGAGGCAACTAATCAAAGTGTCCCTCTCACTTTGATGTTTCTCTCTGTCTTTCCCTCTCTCTTCCATGTTCTCTAAAAATCAACAGAAAAATATCCTCAGGTGAGGATTTAAAAAAAAGAAAGAAAGAAATGGCATATCCTATGAAAGATACATCTTGAAAATGCCTAAAGAAAGTTGTCATTTTTTTTTTTTTTTTTTTTGTGGTGAAGGGATTGAAGACTGTGTTGATGAAAACACCTTGGTGGCTGCGGTGGCCGGCAGTGGCAGCAGCAGCGGGGTCAATGGGGGTGGCGCCTTCCCCTGATCAGACAATCGCCTCCCACAGAGGGAGGCCAGACTTCAGCTTAGACCTGCTCCCCATAGGACATCCCCTGAGGGCTCTCAGACTGTGAGAGGGGGCAGGCTTGGCTGAGGACCCCTCTCCCAATACACGAATTTTGTGCACTGGGTCTCTAGTGCTGAAATAAACGTAAAAATAATTGGACTGTCTCCTTAAGAAGCGATAAACATTTTAACTGACTTTTCTGTTTCATTAAAAAGGTCTTGCTAAATATTAGAAATGGTCACCAAAAAATTAATGATTTTTCCTCCTGATACTGGGACTTGCTTGTAGAAAATCACTAACCCTTAACAACCACTGTTCCTTTAAGGGGCTAGCAAAGGGAATTCTAAAGTTAAATAGGTTTAAAAATCACAAGCTAGTTAGAAAATAATAGGTGATGATAGGAAAGGAAGCTGTGGATAACAAAAGAACCAGTCATTATGAACATATAAAATGGTCAAATGTTACTGTAACTCATCTGTTGGAAATAAGGATATTTTATTTCCAATACTGCTCTACCATTAACTAAAGTTTCCCCAAGTCTAAACTCCTTCCTGAAGTAGTGACAGAGATCCCATTTTTTCAAGACTTAGCTCAAAAGCCACTTCTTCCTGGAAGCCTTATTTAATCCCTTCGAGTTAGAATTTGTCTCTCATTTCTTTGAACTCTAAGGAGCATTTTTGTTTGCGCCTATTTGATTACTTATTGACAGTTTATCTTTCCTGTTAGGCTGTCAGGCCCTGGAAGCTGTGGCAAGTATGATTCATGATCACATGCCCAAACCCACTTTACTGTAGTAAACACTCAAAATATTTGTTGGGTGAATACTGCATGTGCTTCAAATGGGTTAGCATCGGTTTTTCAAATCAAACATCATGCAAACACGAATTATTTTCAGCTTGTTTTTCCCCCCTTAGTTCTGCATGGTTACTGCAATAATCATGATATAACATGTCAGGTGATAGACTATACTACTGAAACAATAAACTTAAAAAGCCAAATAAAACTAAAACACTAATAAGAAAAAAAACAATAAAGCCAAATGTGGATTTCTAAAACCAGAAATGACTCTGAAAGATCACAGTTCTGCATTATGCTCAGTTATAGGCAAAATATTCATTGCTTGATGGTCCAACAGTGATTGTAGCTTTTGTTAAAGCCACTTAATGAAACTTTTGGGTCAAAATGGTTCCATAATTTCAGGCTTCAATACCCTCCTACCAGTGACATTTAAAACATGAAAAAGAGAAGCAATGAGCATATTCATGGTGAAAAACAAAATAAATAACCATGTGGAGAAAAATTCAAGCTCAGAAGTGAGGCTGAAGTGCTAGACTCCTGAGGTTTGTGGCCAAAAGCAGACTGAGCCAGTCAGGGATCTGGCTCCTATAAAGTACTAGAGACTGAGAGGGACTTGCAATTGTCTGGAGATAGGGCAAGGTCACTGTTTGGACCAGGGAAAAGTGGCTTCATCTGGGAAAAGCATAGGTGTGTGTATGCTGGCGGAGGCAGTGGCTGCCTTGGTATATTGGAGGGTTTTTGTTTGTTTGTTTTTTGTTTCTTTGGAGGGAGGGATGGCTAATTTTTTTGAGATAGTTCCATTGTATAGGAAAATTATGAGGATGAAATAGAACTTTTCCATAAACTCCATTAGATTCCCCAATCATTAACATTTACTACATTTGTTTCATCATTCTCTCTATATATGTAATATACATCACGATTTTTTTCTGAACCATCTGAAAATTGCAAAATTATATATTTTTCTCCCTAAATAGTTGCATTTCCATAACCACAGTACAGTGATAAAAATCAGGAAAATAACACTGATATAACCCTAATTTATAATCTACAGAATTTATTCAAATTGTGATCATTGTGCCAATTCTGTCCTTTATAGCAAATAAAGAAGAAATAAGTTTCAGAATCAACATTGTATTTAGTTGTCATATCACTTTCATTTCTTAAACTTGTCTCTTTCTCTCTCTCGCTCTCTCTTTTTGCTTTAATGACATCAAGAAACTCAAAGAGTACAGACCAGGCACTTTGCAGATGTCTCTCAAGTTACTAATGTCTGACATTTCCACATAATTAGATTTAGGCCATGCCCTCTTGGCAAGTATATTACAGAAATGATATTCCATCATCTTTGAGTTTATAAGTTACTTCAATGAAAAGTCTGCTGTAATTTTTTTTTTTCTCACTAAACAATGTGGGTGTTTTTTTCTGGCTGCTCTTAAGACTTATTTCCTTATTGCTGACTTTCATTAATGTAATTGCCATATTTCTTGGTATGGTTTCAACCCTGCATGATTTTACCCCACATGGGATTATTGAGTTTCATGAGTTTGAGATTTTTATACTTTTCATCAAACTTGAAATTTTTTATGCCACTATTGTTTCAAGTATTTTTTTTTTCTGGCTTTCCCTCTCTCTGTTCTTTCTTTCTTATAGTATAATTGAATATACACTAACTTGCTTGCTTGTATGTTCTTCCAGGTTTCTAAGTCTCTTCATGTTTTCCTTTCTTTTTTCTCAATGCTTTCTATTCAATTAGGATACTTCTAAAGCTATGTAATTAAGTTCACTAAACTTTATTACTATAGTGTCTGTTCTGTTCTGCTTTCCATCTAGTAAGTGTTTTTATTCCAGACATTATATTTTTACAACTAGATGATTCTTTTGGTATTTTTTAATGTTTCCCATTTATCTCCTCATTATGTTCATATTTTTCTTTAAATCCTTGAACATGTTATGCATAATATCTATTTTTAATTTTTTTTTCTGATAATTGCTTTGCTAGTAGGTTTCAACAGTGTCCAGACCAGATTTCCAGTGATATTTTTGTTATCTTCAAACTTCCTTATTTTTTTGTACCTTGTAACATTATTTTCTATTTTTGTTTTGTTCTTTTAATATGTTTTTAATGTTTTAATGTGAACTTTTCAGAAAATTAGCAACAAATTAGGTTTGACAAATCCAAATAAATATATTACAGATCATATTTCTTAACACTATTTGATTAAATTAAATCAATGATAAAAATAGCACTGCATTGAAACAAAACAAGCAACACATGAAAAGTTTGAACGCTTTAAAATGCCACTGTGTAAAACAGTATGGAATTTCCTCAAAAAATTAAAACTGGAACTGCCTTTTGACCCAGACATCCCATTTCTGGGAATGTATCTTAAGAATCCCAAAACACCAATCTGTAGCCAAGACCTGAAGACAAGTGTCCATCAGTACATGTGTAGATAAAAAAGCTGTGGCAAATTTACACAATGGAATACTAAGTGGCCATAAAATAGAAGGAAATCTTTCCTTTTGCCACAGCATGAATGGACCTGGAGATTATTATGCTAAGTAAAATAAACCAGTCAGAGAAAAACAAACACCATATGATCTCAATTATATGTGGAATCTAATGAACAAAATAAGTTGATGAACAAAATAGAAACAGAAGCATGGGTACATGGAACAGACTGACAGCTGTCAGAATGGAGGGGGGTGAGAGGAGTGGATGAAAGAAGGTGAAGGGATTAAGCAAAGAACATATATGCATAACCCAGGGACACAGACAACAGTGTGGCGATGGCTAGAGGGAAGGAAAAGGGGTGAGGGCTGGGTGGGAGTGAGCAAAGGAGGGTGGAAAAGGGGGACATCTATAATAGTGTCAACAATAAAAATAAATTTAATAAATAAAATGTACTCAGAAAGACTACCTAGTTCAAGATAAACTGCATACTATACTCAAATAACTCCCCACCCACTTCAGTCCTATCAATGAATGTATATAATAGATAAACTTGATAGTCATGCAATCAGGAGGTCTTATATTACAATATGAGCTACAGAAATCAAAAGGTTTTGTTAAAATATGGAGAAATTATGTATTTGTTAATTTTTAGAATAAAAAAATTTTTGAAAGAACTAAGATTACTTTTGAGAATCATGGTGAGAATAAAAAACCCTTTGTATGACAATAAAAATGTTATTTTTTAACATGGTTGCAGTATTTTGGGAAATGAGTGCTTACAGTACATACTGTGGTATTTTCATATTAACTATTAAAATGATAGCTTATGATGGTGAGGTTCCTGCAATATTTTTATCTCCTTGCACTTAGAGAACTCATTTATCCAATTACAGCTTTAACTCTCAGAATACTGTAATTTCTGAAACTCCTGGTCAATCAAGCATTTAGCAATACTCAATCATTGTTTTTATTAATCATCCCCATGACCATTGTCTTTGTAGAGGTTATTGTGTTGTGAAAAATAATTTTTGTTTAAAGCCTTTCCTTCATTTTTTATGTTGGAATTTGGGAAAATTTTATTGAGAGTTTTTAGATTTTAGAAATGAATTATCAATTAGTGCATGAGTCAAGGAGAGGGAGGCCAAAACATCCCCTTTTATACTGACAAAGCTATTGGAGAACATGGGTCAAATGTGGGCCAGTGATGGACTTCCTGACATAGCATCCTAGACTTACCCAAAGTTTCCCAAGCAGAGCCTCTGGCAGCAGTAAACAAAGGAGCAAAGTATTCTATAGGTAGACAGACTCCAGAGGGAGGGGTAGAGAGCTTAAGAAGCAGGGTAACATGTTCACCTCATTCTTCTAAACTGATCAAGCAGAAAAGAGACATTTTGTCTATGAGCAGGAGTAAAGAAAGAATGAGAGCATTAAGAGTGGTATCTATGAAAGCTTTTCAGGTTAGAATCCAAATCAAATCATTAAGATAGAAAAAGAAACATCTTACTTGTCTATTCTTTTGGTAATCACTTAAGTATGAATTTATGAGTAAACTCTTATTCTGAGAGTGTTTTGTTGTTTCATCTCTAAGCAAGGTAACAAGTATCTTATCTTCCTCTTAAGACTCAGGTGCTAGGGCACTGGGCCCACCTAGGCAAAGCTGGCATGCTGTGGGGATTTACTAGATGGCATGGAGTTTAATATCCCCACAGAAGGGTGGACTTAAAGCAAAACAGTTGAAAACCCAATAAGTTAGTGAAAGACTAAGAGCAAAATATAAATAGAAATTCTGCCATAGACACAATAGAGAGTTCATGAAGCATGATTATACGAAGGTAGTGGATCATTTTTGCAGCCTCACCTTAAAGTGAGAATGTTTAAGGTGCAGTCAGTTGGAAAAATATAAAAGACAAACTAGCTAAAGAGTTGAGTCTAGAATTCTGATTACAGTCAGTTCAGTTGAGAATCTTTGAGAAACAATTTATTTCTCAATACAATTTCTCAAAGAAATTATTTCCTACTCAGTTTCCTCATTTATACAGTACAAATTCATCATAGATTGCCTTCCAGGAATAGAATTTCCATGGACTAGTCCACTGTTCAAAGACCACAAGACAAACTAAAGCAAGACTATTGAAATATGCTTGCAGGAAGAATTCCATTAAAAGGAAGATTATTTTATTTAGTGATTTCCATAGCTATGTATTCCTCAGGGTCAAAAATTTGCCAGAATTTTTTTTTTTTTTTTTTTTTTTTTGCAAATGTGCTCT
Organism: Corynorhinus townsendii; assembly: GCA_026230045.1. Taxonomy (NCBI): domain Eukaryota; kingdom Metazoa; phylum Chordata; class Mammalia; order Chiroptera; family Vespertilionidae; genus Corynorhinus; species Corynorhinus townsendii. The sequence goes on from JAPDVU010000001.1 coordinate 217,666,772, forward strand.
GGGACAATGCTTTTAGGAAAGAATAAATGTGATTATATAGACTGCTAAATCATAACCAACAGAGGGGAAACACCATCTTTAAGAGAATGTCGATATTCCCCAGGTGCCTTTATAATTTGAAAAATAATTTCAGTATTCTAATCCTATATAATAAAGAGGTAATATGCAAATTGACCATCATGCCCTTGCACAAGATGGCCACCCCATGTGGTCACAAGATGGCTGCCACAAGATGGCTGGCAAAGGAGGGCAGTTGGGGCGATCGGGATGGCAGGGGAGTGGTTAGGAGGTGATCAGGCTGGCAGGCAGAAACAGTTAGAGGCAATCAGGCATGCAGGCAGGCGAGCAGTTGGGAGCCAGCAGTCCTGGATTGTGAGAGGGATTTCTGACTGCCCGTTTAGGACCAATTCCTGTGGGCTGGCAGGGGAGAGCAGTTAGGGGTGACCAGGCCTACAGGGGAGGGCAGTTGGTGGTAACCAGGCTGGCAGGGGAGGGCAGTTGGGGGTGATCAAGCCAGCAGGGGAGCAGTTAGGAGTCGATCAGGCTGGCAGGGGAGTGGTTAGGGGGTGATCAGGCTGGTAGGTACAAGTGGTTAGTGGCAATCAGGCAGGCAGGCAGGCAGGCAGGCCAGCGATTTGGAGCCAGCAGTCCTGGATTGTGAGAGGGATCCCAGATTGGAGAGGGTGCAGGCTGGGCTGAGGGACACCCCTTTCCCAGTGCACAAGTTTTGTGCACTGGGCTTCTAGTTATTATATAATTTGATTTGTATTGTGAAAAAATAATACTGTCAGTTAAATTTTAACAAAATCTTGACAGGTAGGATAGACTGAATAAACATTGACCTTCATCTACATTGGGAACCCAAAACAGATTTGGGGAAGGACAGACTGAGGTTTAAAAAAAAAGGTCAAAAATACTAGTATATATGCCTTAGCTTGGTTTTTCCTGAAAGTACAAACTGGGAGAGTATGCAGTGAGTTTATTTAAGAATAATCCCAGGAATTAAGAAAGAGGATGTGGAAAGAGTGAAAGAAAGGTAACAGAAAATGCCAGTATTAGGATACTTTCAGCAACTGGAGTTCAATTCTGTTGTGACCTCCTGTTCATTTTATGAAATACCTTCTAAAGTATGGGAGGCTGAATCATTTACCCTTGGACTCCTTTCCTCATTGGCTGAGGATTGTCCCAAGGGCAATAACTCCCCTCATTTCTGGTGTGTGTTCCTATAATGATGTAAAAAGCCCTTAGAAAAAAACCAAAAGGAACATGATGTACATTTAAGGTAGGCTAAGTGATCATGAGGTGAGCTGAGCTCACATGGGACTGACCACCACAGCTCTTGCACCAGAAACATTTACTGTAAGAGGTGTTCCTGGCCAATACTGAGAACTTTCCCTGGTTACATGGAATGACTTATTGTAGAGTCTGATTAGCTGGATAAATGCCTTAATTCCACCTGAGGGCAAGCATCCAGCATGTTTGTTTCACCACAACTATGCTCTAGTTCACTTTCCCAGTTGACCTTCCCAATCCCAAGGCTATCTTTTATACTATTGAACATAGTTAAATAATGCAAAATACAGTATTCATTGGCATATTTATAAGATCCTTCATTTCCATTTCATACATCTCTTCACTTATTCAACAAACATTTACTTGCCTCCTATTATATGCCAGAAGTTGTGCTAGGCACAGCATTAAGCACTGTACCTAAGTAATCTTATTTAATATTAGAGGCCCGATGCACGAAGATTTGTGCAAGAATGGGCCTTCTTTCCCCTGGCTGCTGGCACCACCTTCGCTCCGGCCAGAGCCGCCTTTCCACCTTCCCATGCTGCCCAGAGACTCGGAGCAGCTGGGGTGGTACGGAATGCCTGCGTTGTCACCATGACAATGACGCAAGCGTCCAGCCCCAGCCCCTCGTGCCTATGTATGCAAATTAATCTGCCATCTTTGTTGGGTTGATTTGCATACTGACTCCTGATTGGCTGGTGGGCGTCATGAAGGTACGGTCAATTTGCATCTTCTCTTTTATTAATGTAGATTCTCAGCAATCCTATGAAAGTGACATCATAATTACCTCCACGTTAAAGACAAAATCCTATCTAATAAAGAGGGAATATGCTAATTGACCCTCACGCCATTGCAAAGATGGAGGCACCCACAGCCAATAAGGAAGGACTATGCTACTTAACTGCCCCACCCTCAAAGATGGTGGCACCCACAGCCAATAAGGAGGGAATATGCTAATTGACTGCCACACCCTCAAAGATGGCAGCGCCCAGTCCCTTCAGCCCTGCCGGGGTGGCAGGCACAAGGCAAGGCCTGCTCTGGAGTCCCCCAGTCCCCTCAGCCTCCCATCCACCCAGGGCTGGCCCAAGGTGCAGGCAAGCCTCGTATGGCAGCTACCCAGCTGCCCAGGGCCGGCCTGAGATGCAGACAAGCCTTGGATGGTGGCTTCCCAGCCACCCAGGTCCAGCTGAGGCTTGTGCTGTTGGCAGTAGCAGCAGCAGAGGTTGATGGGGCATCGCCTTCTCCTGATCACTGGGTCACCTCTTACCCCCGATGGCTCCCGGACTGTGAAAGGGGGCAGGCCGGGCTAAGGGACCCCATCTCCAGTGCATGAATTTTCATGCACCAGGCCTCTAGTTTAGATATAAAGATGTAAAGTAACTGTCCTAAGGCCACATGGCTATCACCTGCCTGAGCCAGCTCTATGAGCTAGACCCAAAGCATAGTCTCTGTGCTCAAGCTAATTTGGAGAAAAAAATGTGGAAGTTTACACATAGTTCCCAATATGGCACCACTTCCAGATCTATAGCCTCTGTCATGTCTGAGGACTTTGCTGATCCTGACCAGAGGCATGGTATATTTCTGCATCTCATGAATATTGAGTCTGATCAAATGATTTTATTTGGCCAATGAGCGGAATGCTTGCAGACATGATGTAAGCAAAAGCTTAAAATTGATGGCATGGTTGAGCTAGTGCTCTGACACTTTTTCCATCACCATGAGAACATGCCAAGATAGCTCCTTACCCCCATATCTGAACTTAACTCAGAGCCTAGAGCCAAGCCTGGTAAACCTCACCTAAATTAAATGAATCTCAGCTAAGAAATAAATGCTTAGTTTTGTATATATGGTTTTGTATATATAATTTTATTTTGTGGGTATTTGTTATGCAATAGCTTATCAGAAAATAGCTGACTGAGAGAATTGGCAAATAAGCAAAAACAAACAAACAAACAAAAACTAATACAGTATGGTTAGTGGGTGCTGGTTGACCAACCATCCTAATCATTCTGAACTGAGGCAATTCCCAGGAGGTGGAAACTTAATGCTAATTCTGGGATATTTCTGGGCAAACTAGCATGATCGGTCACCCTAGACTATAAAAAATATTATAATGGACAAGTAGGCAATTTTTATTCATCTTTTCACGTACTCATTTTCTTAACCATTTCATATATATATACATATATATATATATTTAAATTAAGGAGAAATTAGTGGAACCTAGGTGGTCATGAGTACATGGAAGAAAGTACATTGATATGTGTGTATTTTTGCTATCCAGATCCATGCAGAGATTTTCCCCTCATAAAAAATGTCTCTCCTGCCCAGCCAGTGGGGTTCAGTGGTTGAGTGATGACCCATGAACCATGAAATCAGGGTTCGATTCCAGTCAGGGCACATGCCCACGTTGCAGGTTCTATCCCCAGCAGGGGGCATGCAGGAGACAGTTGGTCAGTGATTATCATCAGTGATGTTTCTATGTCTCCCTCTCCCTTCCTCTCTGAAATCAATAAAAACATATATATTTTTTAAATGTCTTTCCTGAAGTTATAACTATATGCATATGATTACATATTTTGCTCACCTGAGCACAAATTTCAAGGTAACATTTCAGATAGTAAGAATTTCCCATATGGGCAATGGTTCAAAATAAAAAGAGACTGAACTCTGATATAGCAGAATAAAAAGCTCAGTAAATATTCCCCCCACAAAATATTATAAAACTGGAAAAAATTTTAGAGTTGTGGAACGTGACCAAAATAATATACCAAATTAAGAAGTGGGTATTCTTTCTGAAAAAGAAAATGTGAACTTTGTGTAATGACATTTTCCCTGGAGCTACTCTCATTCCTTCACCTCAGGCTCAGTCTGCACAGTGATTCTTTGTGATTGCTAATGTAAAAAATTCATACCTCTAAAGAATTTTTGTGAGTTTATTTGAGCCAAACTGTCAACAATTGCCAGGATTCTCTGGAGAATGACCATTTTTTCACTGTGTTTTGTACATGACAATCAAAGGAGGAGATGGAAGTGGGTTATATGAAATCCACTGGTGATAGATTAGAGAGGTGGGAGAAAGCAAAGTGGGAGAAACCTCTGGGGTTGGATAAAAAGTAAAAATGATAGACACATACTTCTTTTATTTAGGGGGGTACAGGATAATTAACAGTCAACAATTAACATGATAATAATAACAATGAAGGAATTCGTGGTATCTTTCCTGGCACCCTGGTGCATTTGATTGTGCCCTGAGGGGTCCAGAAAAAAAAGGGAAGTTACAAGTTACTCTGACATTTCAATGATATGTTAGCATAGATGCAAAAGGACAATAGGCTCAGTTAAGGTAAAGATCGGCCTTGTCAGGGAAGATAGGGCCTAGGACATGACTTTCCACCATAACTGCTTATAGTTAAAGTTTTAATTTCAGACCATCCTTTGTGGTTACTTTAGGTCTTTGAGTTTTCAAGACTGCTATGCAGGCCTTCCCTGAGCTTGTCAGGTTAGCATGTGGCTCCTTTCATCCAGATGATTAAGTGGAAAACTTAATCTAAATATACAAGAGACTCAACAAACCCCAAGTAGTATATAAACTCCAGAATTTTATACCTAAATACCTTCTAGTAAAAATATTGAAAGCCAAAAAAAAAAAAAAAAAATTAAAAATCTTCACAGAGCAGCCAACATCTGAGTTTTGCCAACTGGGGGGAGAAAGAGATTGAGAGAGAGAGAGAGAGAGAGAGAGAGAGAGAGAGAGAGAGAGAGAGAGAGAGAGAGAGAGACCTGCATGGGAATGCCAAACCCACTTTAAAAAACAAAAACAAAACTTTTCACAAAGAAAAGCCCAAGCCCAGATGATGTCACCAAGTGATTCCCAGTAAATATTTTAAGAAGAAAGAATACCTTAACATTCCCAAATTCTTTCTGAAAATAGAGGAAGAAGGTACAATATCCAACTCATTCTATTCTAATAGATGAAAAAAAAAAAAAGGGATTTGATAAGATTTAACTGTCATTCTTGAGAAAGAGTCTCAATAGACCAGTGACAGAAAGGAACTTCTTCAACCTGATAAAGGGGCTGGAAGTGGCAGCAGAAATGGACATTCAGACAAGGGAGAACTTGTTTGGGAAATGGAAATTTTCTAAAACTGTATCATGGTTATGGCCACACAAATTTAAATATTTACAGAAATGCTTTGAATAGTGCACTTTAAATGTATGCATTGATGCTACATAAATTTTGCCTCAATAAAACTGTAAAAATTAATAACCAGCAAGGGATAGGTGATGAGGAGGTAGATGAAACAAGTTAGGCAATATTCTGATCATTGTTAAAGCTAGGTTTCAGATAATGGCAGGTTATTACACTATTTCTTCTACTTCTGTGTATTTTTGAGACCTATCATAATAAAAATGTTTTAAAAAAAACACAAAAACCCTTGCTAAAACCGGTTTGGCTCAGTGGATAGAGCGTCGGCCTGCGGACTGAAGGGTCCCAGGTTCGATTCCGGTCAAGGGCATGTACCTTGGTTGCGGGCACATTCCCAGTAGGAGGTGTGCAGGAGGCAGCTGATGGATGTTTCTCTCTCATCAATGTTTCTAGCTCTCTATCCCTTTTCCTTCCTCTCTGTAAAAAATCAATAAAACATATTTAAAAAATAAAAAAAAACCCTTAAGTGTCAGGGAAAAAAATAACTGGGGACTTGGGGAGAGAGCAAGTGTAATGTAAAAATACCCTGGGTTATTTTGACATTCTGTCTTCCTCATCTTTAGGAAGCATCATCTTAGGTCTCTAGATGTTTACATCGTTTTCCCTTTAGTTGGTGTATTTCATCCTAACATTTGAAGAGAGGAAGATAGACATTATTATATCAGCAATACAGATAAAGAAATCACAGTCCAGGTGACAAAAAAGAGGATGGGGTAAGCTAAGTACAAAGTTTGGGGCACCCAGTGCTTTGTCCATTTGTACACCAGTCCTAGGACAAGGCTAGACCAAAACTAAATTGGGTAGTAGATAAAAGTTGTCTTCAGTGTCATCATAATTTCCCACCCCTCTGAGAACTCTTTCTCCTTCATTGGCCTCATTGGCATATTTTAACTTAGCCCTACACTCCTCATCCCCCAAAATACACATACACATTCTATTTTGATAGTCTTTGAAAGGTAGTTCAGTTAGCATCCTTTACTCTTTTTCCATCCCACCTTCCCTTACTCCATTAGCACTTCTCTCTCAATTCTTGGTTGAAAATACTTAATAAAACACTTTATCCAAAGGATTATTAGATTAATGCTACTTTATCAGAAGTAGTTACATTTTAACAGAGACCAAGAAAATCACAAAGGAATACTTACCCTACTGATAAAACTTTAAGATCCTGTGGAATACTGGCAAAGAGCATAGTTGGGGTTTAGGAAGAACCTTCTCAAGCCCTGGATATTATTACCTTCTAGCCCATAATTAGGCCAATTCTATACCACATTCTCACTAATAAACATTGAGGATGATGAATAAGCATCAGTACAGTAAGTCAAGATTCTATTTATTCACAGTAAAAAATAATCTTCCATTGTTTAAAGAAGATGGAAGCAAATAGACCTGGTATGGACATAGAAGGATAGCAGGTGATAGACAGTGTTTGGAATTTGTCTAGTCTAAGGTCCTCCTTCTCTTTTTATTGTAGGGATATTGAGCAACCTTAAAGATCACTTTTACCTTTCAATGTGTTTTAGTGAATCAGAACATTAGATAGTTGGTTTAAGATGGATATTTTTCTCAGAATTCTCCCCACAATTCTTTCCAGTTGAGTCATGTTTTTTTGATCCACTTTCTTGAATACTTTGTTTATTTGAAGTAACCATGTTGCACTGAATACATGCATATTTGTTTATTCACTTAACAAATATTTTTGAGCACCTGTTGTGTCATTATAATCCTGGGTGCATGAAAAATCAGTAGCAAACAAAATAAAGGAAGACCTTGTCCTTGTGGAGGGAGGAGCTGATAGATGCTAAGAATGATTAGCAGTGCAAATGCCCTAAGATTGGAATATGCATTGGGTGATCGAGAAGCAATAAAGAGGACCGTGTGGCTGGAAGATAATGATTAAGATGGATAATGGGTGGGGAAGAACAGTAGGAGAAAAGATCCCTAAGAGTCATGTTACATGGGTGGTAAGTCTCTATAAGTTCTGACTTCACCTCGGTGAAATGAAGAATCATCACAGGTTTTGAGCAGAGGAGTGGAATCATCTTACTTATATATAATAATAAAAGAATAATATGCTAATTAGACCAGAGGTCCTTCCAGATGACCTTCTGGATGAAGCCGGGGTTGTGAGGAAAGCCCAGGTCCCGGGTGCCAGAGGGAAGCCAGTGCCAGCAGCCAGGGAGAAGTCCTACTCTTGCACAAATTTCATGCATCGGGCCTCTAATATTTAATAAGGATCACTTTGGTTACTATGTTGAAAATAGGGTGAACTATAAAGCACAGAGATTAATTATAAGGCTATTAGAAGAACCCAGGTGAGACAGATGGTCCAGAGTACAGTACTAGAAATGGGGAGAAGTATTCTTATTCTGGAGACAGTGAATATAGATTCAAGAGAAACTCTCTCACTAGGATATAAGTCTACCTCCCTCACTAAACTGGGAGTTGAGCATTTCTGAACACACACTGTGTTCAAAGAATGTGTGCTTAATGAATTAATAAAATAATGAATGAATGGATGTATGAATGAATGTTGCGCAGTTGTGATCAATCTGGAACAGGGAATGCAAAGCCATTTTCAAGACAGCATGACCACAGTAAACATCATTTGTGGCCACAAGCTGATAATTGTTATAAAGAATAGCTATAATCATCCTTGGGTACAGAGGCTACTGGTAATTTTCACTTGAAAATATCTGAAATAGATGCTTCCAGAATAGAATCAGAAAATTTTCTGCCCCAGAGTTGTCCTCAATAAAGGCATGAAATGAACCTTCCTTCATTCAACAGCTGTTATTAAGGAAATATGTAGAAACAACATACAATTTTGAACTGTTATTACATTCTTAAAATATGGTGAGTGGTTGACAGGCAATAGCAATAGCCTTCTTACTCTTCCCTACCTCCTACCTGCTTCCCTTGACCTCTTGGATCACTCCTAGGGCATCCTTTCTAAAGCACACTTCTTAAAATATTTCAATAATGTTTTATAACATTATTACATTTATTGGGGTGACTTTGGTTAATAAAATTATATAGGTTTAAAGTATACAGTTCTATGATACATCACCTGGTTATTGCATTGTGGGTTTACCACCCCAAGTTAACAACTTTTTATTATCTTGTCACAAGAAAAATTTTCTTAGCCCTGGTATTCAAGGCACTTCAAAATTTCTGGCTTCACATATCTAACCATCACCTAAACTCAGGTCACTGATACTTGTGGAGAGGAACTGAATGTTGCGTTGAGGGAGCAAGTTCTGAAGACCGGCAAGCTGGGTTCATATCCCAGCTGAGCATAAGAATTAACTTCTTTAGTCCCAGCCTCAGCCTTTGGAAAAATGGGAAAGTTTCTACCTTATGCCTTGTGAAGATTTATTTAGGTAACATATGTAAATCCTCCTAGACTATAAGCTTCATGGGGGCAGAAACCAAATTTGTTTTATTCCATACTGAATCCATAGTCCATGTATATAATAGACACTGAACTTAAATCATCTGAATAATTGTTTAATTATCTACTATCTACCTGGTACTTATCTAAATTCTGAGGATACTATAGTCATTCTCATGAAATTCATCTTCTGGTTAAGAAAGGCAGACAATAAATAATTCAACAAATATATATAATTAATAAGTGCCACTTTTACTAGTAACATTAAAATAGGGTAATATACAGGAGTGTGATTTTGTGGTTCAGGAAAAACTCTCTGAGGAAGTCACATATGAACTGAGATCTAAATATTGGGAAACAAAAGTCATGCAAAACTAGAGGAGGTGGGAACATTACAGGTGAAAGGAATCTAAAGTGAACAGGCCTTCAAATAGGTGTGTTCAGAACAGAGAGAAAATCAACACAGCTAGGTCATCATGGCAGTGGTCATGGTGAGACTAATTCAATACAAATTGAGTTGAAATAAATAGTCAGGGCCCTTTGGCTAGGCTAAGATGAAATTGTATATTAAGTGTAATAGGAAGCCACTGGAACTTTTAACCCAGAGGAATGATCACAGTCCCCTGGATAGTTGTGTAGAAAATGGATTTTATGGGAAAAGAAGCAAGGAACTGGTTAAGAGCTCATACTGTAATCTATATGAGAGATCATGGTGGCTTGTCTTTGTCTGACACAATGGAAATGGAGAGAAAAGAAGATTTAGAATATAGTTTGGAGGAGATAGAAACATAGGAATGAGAAGAGTCAAGGATTATTTCATTTAGGGCCACAGTATGTCTTTTGTGGACCTGAGACACTTTTACATTTGTGGCCCTCCCCTACCCCACCCCCCAGGAAAATAATATTAAGAATTCTATTTAATGAGTGCATTTGTAAAAAATGAATGTAACCAGGCTGGGTTATATTATTTTTCTTATGGTTGTAAAAGAAATTAAAACATTGTGGTGGGTCCCTCAGGGTATTGTGGGCTCTAAGCACTGTTCTTAATGGATAAATTGACCCTGGTTCTATTTTTCCATTTTTAACATGATAAATACAAATTTTAGCAGAATACATTTGAAAATAGCAATGCCTTAATGTATATTAGCTAACATTATTATTATTATTGTTATTATTATTATTATATACTGGACATGTTCTATGTTTCCAAACCTCTATGAATTTGCTCATGTTGTATCTTCACCTGTCAAGAGCTCATCCATCTTTCAATGCCCAGACCAAGTGTCTGTTTCCTTAAGTCTTCCTGATTTCTCAACTGGTCTTAATCTTCCTTTGCCTCCGTAAGTCCATACTGATCTCTCTCTCATGGCTCTAATTAGAGTCTGCATTTTATTTATACTAATTTATGCACTTCTCTCCATTACAAGCTTTTGAGCTCCTTCTAGTGCCTAGTGATATATCTTACACCATGGTTGTATCTCTTACTGTGCCTAGCCAAGTGTCTTGCATAAAGTAAGGTCTCAATAAATACGTGTTGACTTGAATATCAAATAAAATAGCCAGTCAGCCAAGTAGTATCACCAAACCTGTTGAGGCAAAACTGGTCTCCAGTATTGCTGCCCAGGATTACTTTGACATGATCTATTAAGCAACAAAATGCTAAAAAGAGGAATGCAACTGCAGCTCCCCACTTTGCAAAGGCTACTGCCAGGCTCCTAAATAACAACTTCACAGGAACTTCCATCCAAAACACCACCTGGAGGGCAGACAGGGACTTGTACCTTGTTGACTCACAGAACCATAAATCTAGAGCCTTGGCTAATTTCCATCATGGTTAATGATGACTATGATCCATGACAGTTCAAAGATAAAGATTCTGATTAGATATAGAAAGGAAATTAAAGCCTGAGTAAATGGAAACATTATTCATTTTAAGTGGCATTCGTCCTAATATTTTATACCATACACTGTGCTTGGCACTTTGGAAAATACAAATAGATATAAGATCCAGTCCTCATTCTCAATGGAACTTTTTCATAGCAGTAGATAGAGCTGAAGAAAAGACTAGTGGATGCTCTGTTTCCCAGCGAAAAGAAGGTATTTGGCTCCAGCATGAATTGTTTTGACATGAAACAATGGCATTAATCAGTCCATATTCTTGAACTTCAAGTTCTCTGTCTGGGGAAAAACCTACTTCTTCTTTGTCTAGCAGGAATGGTGGGTTTCACTACTTAGGAAGCATAATAATTTCTTAGCTTTTAACTAATTTAGGTTTTTAAAAACTCAGTTTTCAGTTAAGTACATGAAAAGCATTTCAATTTGCAAGCTACTGTTTTGAGGAAGGAGAGAGGAACTGATGCCTCAATAAATTAACAAATAATCATCATTTAAGTAATTTAACTCATATATTTATGAACAATTATTTATTAAGCACCAATTAGAGCAAGGCATTTTGAGCTGTGTAAACCAGGAGTTCTCAGCTCTCTGTGGTTTCATTTTTCTACAGTTTCAGTTACCTGTGGACAACCATGTTCCAAAAGTATTAAATGGACAATTTCAGAAATAAACAGTAAGTTTTAAATTGCACGTTGTTCTGACTAACATGATTAAATCATCCCTTTGCCCAGTGTATCTATGCTGTATACACTACCCACCCATCAATCACTTAGTAGCTATATCATCAGAAGGATGATAGTAACCTGACACTGTTACAATTTCTATATCATTTATCTTCCTTCATCTTATCACATGGGTAATGTATCATCTTATATCATCATAAGAAGAAAGGTGAGCATGGTACCATAAGATACTTTTTAAGAGAGACCACATTCACATAACATTTATTATAGTGTATTGTTGTAAATGTTCTATTTTATTGTTAGTTAGTGTTGTTAATCTCTTACTGTGTCTAATATAAATTAAATGTTATCATAGGTATGTATGTACTGGAGAAAACATAGTATACATAGGGTTCTGTACTACCCATGGTTTCAATTATCTACTGGGGGTCTTGGAATATATCCCCAGGCATAAGAAGGGACTACTGTATGTTGTCCTTTAAGGAACATTTGACAATGTACGGAGATATTTTTGGTTGTTTTTTATATGTCTTATATTTCTTACAAATAGGCTTGTTTTAAATACAGTTTCCTTTTCTTGAAAGATCTTTCTTAGCATCTCTTCTTAGCCAACTTTTTTCTATTAAAATAACCATGACAATTTTCAACTGGGGGTACAAAGAAAGAAGTCATGAAATGTTAGGCCAGATAATTGTTTGCTGTGTGAGGGTTGTCCTGTGGACTGTGGGATGTTCAGAAGCATCCCTAACCTCTACTCATTAGATGCTGGTAGCACTTCCCTAGGTGTGAAAAACAAAATGTCTCCAGACTTGGCAAATATCCCTTGTGGGGAAGGGCACAATCTCATCCTGGTGAGGACTTCTCCTGTAGGAGAATTAGAAAGAACTAAGAAGGGTGTCAAAGTTTTGCAGAAACAGACCCTTGTATTTAGTGTTATGGGGAGAAAAGCCATGTTGCACTCTGTATCAAAAACTTTAACAAATACAAATGCTGATGCCCTTTGAGCTATTAATTCCACTTCCAAGGAATCTACCACAAGGAAATATTCCATATTCTATATTTAATCCATAGTTATTTGTATGGAAAATAATATAAAAATAATAAACATTAATGCAAGAATACACTCTGTGTTTTATGGACTCACAACCATAAATCTACTTTTGCCCCACCCTGTATGTATGTGTGTGTGTATATATTTAAAGTGCCTAAAGTCTAATTTTTCCTGAGTAAACAGGTAAGTAAATTCTAGAATAGCTACATTATGGAATATAATACACTCATTGAAAAATGTGTTTAAGAAGAGATTTCTCTGATGTTGAGTGGGAAAAAAAAGCTGGTTGCTAAACCACAACTATGCAAACAATATTTAGTAAAAAAACAAATAATAATAAAAGTTGAAGGCACTGTATAAAAATTGTAATAGTATTATTTTAAAATACAGGACAAATATGGTTATTTTATTCTTTTTATAGTGTACACTAGAGGCCCGGTGCACAAAATTCATGCATGGAGGGGGAGTTCCCTCAGTCCAGCCTGCACCCTATCCAATTGAGGATCCCTTGGGGGATGTCCAACTGCCAGTTTAGGCCCGATCCTATAGAGCCTAAACCAGCCTAAACCCACAAGGATTGGGCCTAAACTGGCAGTCGGACATTCCTCTTGTAATCTGGGACTGCTGGCTCCTAACTGCTCACCTGCCTACCTGCCCAATTGCCCCTAACTGCCTCTGCCTGCCAGCCTGATCACCCCTAACTGCCCTCCCCTGTCAGCCTGGTTAACCCAACTGCCCTCCCCTGCCAGCCTGATCTTGCCCCCAACTGACCTCCCCTCCCAGCCTGGTTGCCCCAAACTGCCCTCCTCTGCTGGCCAGTTGGTTCTGGTTGGTCGGTTTCAATGACAGACAGTGTCAAAAGCTCCACCTCCTAGGCAGCCATTGGCTCCCCACAGCACCCAGATTTGGTTTTGATTGGTCAGTTCCTATGCCAGTCAGTGTCTCTGGGCCTATCAAAAGGGCCTGATCAGAAAGGTGGGGCTGATCAGCAGCCCCAGTGGAGGCCTGGAGAGAAATGGAGGCATGACTGCTGGCCAGACTGGGAGAGAAAGAGAGAGCCAAGTGCTAATCAAAAGTTGCCTCAGAGGCAAGGGATCAGTCCCTACTTCTCTCTTCAGGCCTCTCTCCAGGCCTGATTTGCAGCCCCTTCAGCAGTCAGTGCTGGGGCATCGCACCTGCAGCAGAAGCAACCTAGCACTACCTAACTGACTTCTGGTTGGTCAAGCCCTGGTCATTAAGACACAGGGCTTTTTATATATTAGGATTATAATAGATTTTGTTGTAAATATAGTCAACATGTAAATGTAAAACACATTTACAATTCTAAAACACATTTACAATATGTTTTATTGTAAATGTAATCAGTTTTTCCCTATTTCATATGTCCAACTCAATGTGAAATGCTAAGGGGGGTATCATCAGCAATGTCTCTCTGTAATGATGGGTTAAGCATCACCATGCTTTCTTCAACCCTCTTATGATATTATTTTGAAAAGGGGATGTTGGTTCTATTATTGGCATCCTGTTTGTTGATAGAAAAAGCAAGTGATCAGTAGTTAGTCCTCCAAAAGCCCCAAAATTTGGCATCAAAGGCAAACCACTGATGAAATGCATTACATTGGAATTACATCCACCCAAGAACCAATCCCAGGTTTTTTCCAAAAGCTTTTGATGTGTAACCTAAGTTCTTGTTCACTTTCTTTCAATAGTAGAGTCCTCTTCAGAAAAATGTCTTCTAGTTAGCTGAGTGAAGAAAAGGCCTGCAGGAGAAAGTCATCACTTTATGAATATAAAATTTTCATGAAAGAGGCAGCTTTGCTAACGCATTCATCAAAGAAGATGTTGACTGGGAGTTTCCAGAAAGTAGAGTGTAAAGGCATAGCTTCCAGCTCCTTTAACAAATACTGTTTCATAAAACATGCAGCTATTTTTTATAATCAGATATTCTGTCTTCTAGATGCTCATTTATGAACAACTTGAAATCATGGTTAAAGACAAAATATTAGTGTCTTGGAATTGTTTTCATAACCCACTGAGATTTTTTCCAGATTAGATTTAAGTGGTAGGCAAAAATACTTGAAAAGGATACATACAAACATACTCACTCATGCACATGTGTGCGCCTGCACACACACACACACTCCAGAGGTGACCTGCTTCAACAAGCTACTCTTGAAAAAATAATTTATAACTTTCTTTGTAGTCATACTTCATTTACTCCTTGCAGTACTTTGAAAACTGATCTTTTCTTCAGCTATGCTGAGTTTGCATGTAACTAGACACATCAAAACATCCATGTTTTTCTTACATGCCACGTGAAAGTGACAACATCTTTTCTTTGTGGTTTTGGTTAACATCTACATGTTCTTCCCAAAACACCACCAGAGAATATTATTTCCTGATGGGAATGCAATGATATGCTTCACATGTGACATGCTCTACTGAGGATGTGGCCCAAGGAAATCAAAAAGCTCACTGTGAAAGCAGTAAGTTATTTTAAATATGAATTTACATCCACTTCCTGAATTTGTCCCCTCTCTGATACAGTGTGCAAGAATCCATCCTTTTTCACTCCAAGTGGGGCTCTATCAGATATGCAACTATCTAAGCAGCAGAGGGATGATATGAAGATGCATAATTCTCCAACCTGGCACAACAATAATTTTAATGCACATTCCAACCTCCCTTCCCACCCAATATTTCAAATTCATGTGACTGCCTCTCCTTTTTCACATATAGCTTCTTCTTATATCCAAAGACATTTGAAAGGAGGTGTGTTTCAGCACAGGAATGAAGGTCAGAGTCATTTTAGACTACTCATGATGAGTATTATAGACCCATCATTCACTGAGCTCTTGCATGTAAAGTGATAAGCATATTGCTAATCTGATGGTTTATGTGATTTAATCCTTGAAATAACTTTATAAAATTGACTCTATTATTCTTCTTTAGAAATTGGCATCCAAGTTCTCATAGCTGTAATAAATGGGATGACCTGGAATATTAAGAAAAGTTTGTTGGGTCTCTAGGGAAATTCCTTAATGTTTCAGTATCTCCATAACAAAATTCTGAAACAACCTAGAGTTTATAGCTATTCTGTGGCTCCAAAACACCCTTCTACTTCGGTCAGTTGAGTAAAGCCTTTCCTGCAGTTGGTTTCATATCCAAATGCTCTTTAGTTGTCTGAAAAGGTCCAACAATGAGCCTCCAAATATGTGGCTATATACCAACATAGTACATTCTACATGCTAAGGTCATGTCTCCAAGACGGTGTTTCAAAAACAAAGAGGTCAGAGAGGTTAGACTGAAAAAGACCAACTTCAGAAGATGAAAATTCACAAGTTTGAAATAGTGACTGAAATCTCAGATACTGAAGATTACACTATGAGCATATCTGTGACTCTGAGGTATGGTTCCCAAGATCTATTCACAGACCAAACTTTACCAAAATATGAAGTAGAGGTATAACTTTAACTATCCATTCTTGTCTCCTCTTTCTATATTACTATTTTCCTTCTTCCTAAGTTATTCTTACCAAGACAGGAGAGATTTCAATGGTGTATCACTTCTACAAATATTTTCATTTTAAAAATGGACCACATGATAAAGGACTTTTGAAACAAAGGAATACATTTTTAGCAATGAGATTTTAAGCATCTGGCTGGCATATTGAGGACAAGGAGTTTTCCAGGGCCTTATAAATTACTACCTACTCAGACAATGCAAAAAAGCAGAGATGACTAGACTTTCTATGCTCTCTTTCTCCAAAATTGGTCTTTAAGAAAGTTCTTAGACACGGAAATTAATCAGCCACCGTATCTTCATCTCCAGCCTTCAAACTCTCCTGGATACCTGACTTAAATGTTTAACTTCCCACTACAGGTCTTTACTTCAATATTACACAGACACAGCCATGTACAAAAACTGAATGCAATGTTGCTGTGCCTAAAACTGATCCTCTTATTGTTCCTCATCTTCTGAGCATGCCATACAATTCTTCAACTCTTCTTAGACCCTTGGAAGACTCAAACTAATGTTTTTCAGTTCTACTCTTAAAGTATACATGCTGTTCCATCTTCATTGTCAAGTCTCTGAGTTAAGCCTTCATCATGTCTTGCTTGGATTTCTAAAATGCTCCCTATAAAATAAAATAAAATAATAAAATAAATAAAATAAAATAAAAAAATCTCCCTACATAATGTGCTGCCATTTGATCTCTCTCCTTTAACCCATAACCCATATCACTATTAGACAATTGTTTATAAAATAGAGCTGATCATATCACACTTCTGTTTGAAAATATTCTATAGTCCACATCAAAGTACAAACTCCTTCCTGTGAATCAAAGCCATTTCAAATCTGACCTCATTTACTTCCCTTTCAAATGGACACACTCTTTACTGTCTCAATAGTCCATAAAAATCAAGTGTGAAAAACTCTTCATTTACTTTTTTTCCTGTAATTGAATTGAGTTTATTTCTTGAGCCACCATTTTCACTCTTTAAATGTCAATGTAAACTCAATTACTTCTGGGATTTTTAAAAATTCCATATCAGTAATAAGTCACATTCAATTTAAAAGGTAATATAATTTGAAATTTCTCCCTCCTCAGTTCCTTCAAAGTGTTCTCAGTTTTCCCCTCCTGATTCAAAACCTCTGGGGTGTTCAATTATTCCCTTATGTTACTGTATAGTGAGCAGCACATTTTGGGGTGGGGAGGCTCTGTGGTCATGCTGGCATCTGTAGTTCCATATCCTGTCTATTTCTCAGCTGAGATGATGCCTAGTTCTTGTTTGGCAGGTGGCAACTGATCCATCTGGCATTTTGACTCCTACGCAGCTTTCTGGCATCTAAATTCAAACAAAGATGCAGCTGCATCCTTATTCACTCCATGTGGGTGATCCAAGCCCCCACTCTGCTCTGAGATCCTCTGATTGGCTGGCATATTAGCTCTCCCTCTCACCTAATACCTAGGTTTTACTCATGGCTTCAGATGACATAGAAACGGGGACTCAGAACTGTTGGACATTGAAATTGGGACTCAAACATTTTTGTTTTGTTTTGTTTTGTTATTATATGTTTATTTTTAGTCTGCAAAGGCAAAACTTTTTAAAGGAAAGAAATGGTGGGAAAAAAGATACAGAGGCAAAGAAGCATTGAACAGACTGTCAAACTACATTGGGAAGACAGGGGAGGTTGGGCGAGGGGGCTGTAAGAGACCAACCGAAGGACTTGTACGCATGCATATAAGCACAACCAATGGATACAAGACACTGGGGGGGAGAGGGGAGGGCGGGCAGGTGAAGGCATGTACTGGGGGGTAGGGGAGGTCGGGGGGAGGTCAATGGGGAAAAAAAGAGACATATGTACTACTATTTATAATACTTAAAACAATTAAAAAAAAGAAAGAAAGAACTATCTAGCTGGCTTGCTCTTCCCCTTCAGTACTGCTAATAAAAATAAAATTACCTTTTCAAAAAAAAAAATCTTCAAAATCTCTTGGGGTCCATGGGAAATTGAGGATGAGATCTCCTGGTTAGATATCCATGCTACTATGTCTCCTACCCTTTATACATTGGGTTTATCCATGGAGCTGCTGTACTGAAAAAACTTCCAGATAGGGAGCAGATAGCAAAATCTACCCAAATCTCAATCTTATAGGCAAGTTTATTGCAGGAAAGGGCATAGAGCACAAGGCCCTGCCATCATCTTTTCAGACTCTCTCCCTCTCTTCTCTTTAAATAAAAAAATAATTTTATTTTATTGGATTATAATAGGAGAAAGGCAAAAAAGAAAAACCCTTGCTTTCATCTTCTTGCCAATCTATTGGGAGTGGAGATGGGAGTAAAAAATCTAGCATCTTCTATTTAAGGCTTCCACATTGAACCCTAAAAATATTACTGAGAATGAAAGAATATTTCAATAAATAAAAAATATATACATTATTATTATTTTGTAAAATATCTAGGAATATAATTCTCTTAACTGTATTCAAGATTGTTTGTCTAGTCTTGGCTGCTTGACTTTCATCTAATCATTTCAATTGACTGATATATTTATAAACAGAAATTTTGCTATTTTAGTTGGAATTACATTAATTGATAGATCAAATTAGGAAAACTTGACATATTTAAAATATTGAATCTTTCAGAATGTCCAGTCAAAGAAGCCAGGCACAAGAATATGTAATTATGACCCAATTATATGAAGTTTTAATAAAGCATACTTGTTTACTTACTGAACAATTTCCTAAGCATGTCAAGCTCTTTCATGCTTCTAAGCTTTGCACATGTCATCTCACTCCTTCACCTTATGACACCCAGTCATCTTTCAAGGCCCACTATGAATGTCACTTCCTTTGTGGAGTGAAGAACCAGACAGCTATGAAAACCTCAGATTCATAAGTTGCATCAATAGCCCCAATTCCTCATCCCTTCCTGATGCTTATTGTTTATCATGTAACCTTGTTCTGACTCTGGATCTGGTCATAAGACTTGCCTTAGCCAATAGATGTTAGTAAACTTGATGTAAAGAGAGGCTTGAAAAGCACCTGCATTGTTAGCTTTCTCCTCCCTTGACCTCTGCCATTGCCATAAAAACATGTCTGGCTACCCTTCTGCAAGATGAGAGACATGGATCAGAGCCAAGTAGCCCAGTTGTCCCAGATGTGGCCTGCTTAGATCAGCCATCTGCCAGCAGACATTCAGACATATGATTGAGCCAGTCAAGATCAGCAAAGCTACCTAGGGGACTTGCAGCTGACTAATGCATGAGCCAGCCGAGTTCAGATTATCAGCTTCCTCCAGATCATGTAGAATCATGAACTAATGATTACTTATTAATATATACTAATAACTTTTGTGGCAGTAGATCATTAATATAACCCAGAACTCTTTCTGTCTAACCAATATTAAAGTTTCATGAATAAAGTTTGTTTTCCTGAGCCTTTATTTATTGTTCTTTTAAAATGTGGATGATACCATTGGGTGCATCATACAGGATCCTATAATAAAATATGACACAATAAAATTAGGATAATTCTATGAGGCTTTAGTAAAGAGATTATTTATAAGGGGATGTGCAGAGTATTAAAAAATCATAAAAGGTAATGCAGTATTCCAGGCCAATTACTACCCGTAGGCCCAAAGGATATAGGAGAGAGAGAAGTTATCAGACTCTAGAAGGTAAAACTTGTTGAAAAGGGGCACTTTGAGAAGAGTTGTAACTTTCATTGAAAGAAGGCAGTGAGCTTGAGACAGCCTGCAGGGATTATCAAGAGGATTCACTATCTTGGTTTCATTCTTCTCCCTTTATCTAATCTTTTGCCAGGACCAAATCAAACCTAAAACCAAAAGTCAGAGGAATAGAGAGCCCTTTTATGTAATCCACATTTGTCATTGTCTAGGGCACAGAGAACAGTAAAGAAAAGCAAACAGAGAATGTGAAGGGGCAAGCAGAAAATGCCATAAGAAATGGTCATGGTTTTATAAGGCCATGTATGAACCTGTCAAATCCTTTCTTGGAAGCATATTTCCATATGGTGGGGAATACAGTAAGAGTTTGGGGGATAGTACTGCTAGAATCAGGCACCTTAAAATAGGGAAAGTGAGAAAATAGAGGCAAAGAGAAATACGTATCAGGCTCATCCAAGGAAATGTCTTCTATATCCCTCTGGTCACATAACTAGAACAGGCTGCATGAATAGGCTCAAGAGCAAAAACTAAAAGAATAGAATAGAATCCAGGTTCAAACCATCAGATTGAACACTTTCTTATAAACAGGTTATCTCTGGCCTGTCTCAGATGCTAGCACAGGGCCTTATTCATCACCAGTTAGCCTGTCTTAGTCTCCTTGGGCTATTTTAATAAAATTCCAAAGACTGGTGGCTTATAAATAACAACAAAATTATTTCTCACAGTTTTGGAGTCAGGGAAGTCCAAGATCTAGGTGCCAGCAGATTTGGTGTCTGGTGAGGGCCCACTTCCTGGTTCATAGATGACTATCTTTTTACTGTAACCTCCTGTGGCAGAAGGGATGAGGGATCTCTCTGATAAGGCCACTATTTTATTCATAAGGCCTCTACCCCCATGACCTTATCATCTCCCAAAGATTCCACCTACAAACACCATCACATTTTGGATGGGGTTTTAACATGGATTTAGGGGGACACAAACGTTGGGTTTATAGCAGTGCCTTCTATTCAAGGTTGGCCAAAAGATGGAGCTATGGCTCTAGACACCCCTTAAATAAGTACAGATTTGCAACAGAAAAGATGAGATTAATTTTGTACCAACACAATCTAGTCTCTGAACCTCGGCTGCACTTTCTTAAGTACAAATCTCTCATCATCATTCTTCTTTCTGCATCCTTCTCAATATTTATAAACAAACATGGTAGAGCCATAATAATTGATCAAATGTCATTTGAATGTTGTTGAGTGATATGTTGAATGAGAAATCTGGCTAGTGGTTTGATTCATTTCTTCACACAACCTGTACAAGTCATCCCTAGTTTTTTGTCCCATTCTTTCAGTGATCATTTATTTGACAGTGATATGATAGTTAATAAAATAGAGGCGCCAGTTAAGAAGTATGTCCATAAATTCTTTATCCACTTTTGAGGTGAGTATGACACTATTTTTAGGAACAGTAATAAGTATCAGCCAGCATGTTGCTTATCAATTACAAAGGCCTATGATTCTTGTAGCAGAACTGTAAGATATACTTTTGAGAATGCTGAACCATTTTGGGAAAGAGTCCAGTATCATGAAGAAGTTTTTCCTCTGAAATCATTCTGCAAAACCAATTGAGTTCTTAATAACTGTGTATGTGAGTATATATGTGGATGGGTGTGTGTGTGTGTGTGTGTGTGTGTGTGTGTGTGTGTGTGTGTGTGAATTGACCCTTTTCAAGAAAAAGACAGGTCCTTACCAACCTAGCCTTTCTTTCACACATTTATAGGCTCTTTGAAATATAAGAAATGGAGGAATCCAAGATGGTGGCGTAGGTAAACACCTAAACTGCTGCCTCGCACAACAATTTCAAAACTTACAACTAAAAGACAAAACGTCTATCACCCAGAAGCATGGGAAAGCTGGCTGAGTCGAAGTTCTACAACTAGAAGGAAAGAGAAAAGAGCATTGAGACGTGCACAAGTGCTGAAAAGCTGAGGTACGGAGGCGCGTGATCTGGGCTGGCGGCAGGCGTTGCTTTTTTCAACCCAAAGGGAGACAAGCCCCCGATTACTCTGAAATACAGTTTCTGGGAAGATGCGGGGGACCCAAACTCCTACGGGGAGAAGCTGGATTGTCTAACACGGGGTCGGAAAGTGAGGGGGGCCTGCTTGCAGAGCTGCGCGCAAGAATAATTGTTCACTGTGCTGGGGCACAGGACGCAGTTGGAGACACAGAGCGGGCTAACTAGCAGCCATCGCTGTTTGCCATGCCCTAGCCTAGTGACGCCCTGAGACCCTGCCCCACACAACCTACAAACCCACCCAAGCTCCAAGCAGCAGCGTTAGCATAAGAAAGGCCTGCCCTGTGGCAGCTTAACCTAGAAAACTTGCAGCCTGGATCAGACAGCTCCCAAACCTCCAAACCCCAAGCAAAGAGGAGAAAACTGTAGCTCCTGCTGGGTGGACTCAGACAATAGCTGACCTGCACCCCATTGGGGATCCAGAAGCCAGTATACATAGTGGTCAGTGTGAGAAACCAGATTTCAACTCCTCACATCCATAAGTGACACATTAAAGAGGCAGACTCAGCAAGCACCAAAGCCCCACTGAAACAAGTCCTGCACCATAAGCATGTCTCCAGCACAGCAGTTCTTATAGACACAGCGAGTCCTCACAGCCGATTGGCCTGGAGGTCAATTCCTCCCAGCATACCAACAGCAATTAAGGCTTAACTACACCAAGACTTTGCACTCTTGCAAAGGGGTGTACCAAGAGCATCACATCAGGTGATTGGGAAGGCTGAGCTACTGCCCCCTATAGGTCACCTACCACACAAAGCCACTCCATCAACACAGGGAAGCAGCCAAAATGCAAAAACAAAGAAACATGTCACGAATGAAAGAAACGGAGGAAAGCAAACTACTGGACGACATAGAGTTCAGAACCACATTTATAAGGTTACTCAAGAATCTTCTAAAAACCGCCGAGAAACTTGATGACACTTCTGAGGAGCTTAGTGAAACCTTCAAGGACCTTAATGGGAATGCCAAAAAAATGGAAAAGGACCAGTCAGAAATGAAGCATACACTGTCTAAAATAAAGAATATACAGAAACTCAACTGTAGATCAACGTACCCCAAGAATCAAACCAAAGATCTGAAATATGAGGAAACAAAAAACACCCAACCAGAAAAACAAAAAGAAAAAGAATCCAAAAATATGAAGATAGTGTAAGGAGCCTCTGGGACAACTTCAAGCATACCAACATCTGAATTTTTGGGGTGCCAAAAGAAGAGAGAGAGCAAAATACTGAAAACCTATTAGAAGAAATAATGACAGAAAACTTTCCCTACCTGGTGAAAGAAATAGACTTACAAGTTCAGGAAGCACACAGAACCCCAAACAAAAGGAATCCAAAGAGGACCACACCAAGACACATCATAATTAAAATGCCAAGGGCAATAGACAAAGAGAGAATCTTGAAAGCAGCAAGAGAAAAACGGTTAGTTACCTACAAGGGAGTACCCATATGACTGTCAGCTGATTTTTCAGCAGAAACTATGCAGGCCAGAAGGGAGTGGCAAGAAATATTCAAAGTGATGAACGGCAAGAACCTACAACCAAGATTACTCTACCCAGCAAAGCTATCATTCAGAGTTGAAGGTCAGATAAAGAGCTTCACAGACAAGAAAAAGCTAAAGGAGTTCATCGCCACCAAACCAGGATTACATGAAATGCTGAAGAGTATTCTTTAAGAAGAGGAAGAAGAAGAAAAAGAAGAGAAGCCTCTGATCCCTTTTTGAGAACTCTGTTAAGCTTTCCACTATGGAAACCAAAAGGCTTGACCAAAGTTTCCCTCAGTGGAGAGCATTATGCTAAGTGAAATAAGCCGTTGGAGAAAGATAAGTATCACATGATCTCACTCATTTATGGAATATAATAAACAGCATAAACTGATGAACAAAAACAGATCCAGAGATAGAGAAACATCGATCAGACCATCAAACCTCAGAGGGAAGGTAGGGGACGGTGGGGTTAAGGGGGAGGGATCAACCAAAAGATTTGTATGCATGCATCTAAGCCTAACCAATGGACACAGACAATAGGGGGGTGAGGGCATGAGTGGGGGGGATGGGGAGGTAATGGGGGA
Source organism: Corynorhinus townsendii (assembly GCA_026230045.1). Lineage (NCBI taxonomy): Eukaryota > Metazoa > Chordata > Mammalia > Chiroptera > Vespertilionidae > Corynorhinus > Corynorhinus townsendii. The sequence continues at coordinate 217,690,622 of JAPDVU010000001.1, forward strand.
ATAAGGACACATATGTAACACCTTAATCAATAAAGAAATTTTAAACAACCCCCCCCCAAAAAAAAGAAATATAAGAAATGATTCCAGAAATTAATTTGAACAAATGTTTCATTCCAGGAAAGACATGATGCAAATCTGTGTCTCTTCATAGTTATCCCACCCTAAAGAGACAATGCAGAGGCTAGGAGATTGCTCCCTTTTTAATGTTTTTTTGTGTGCAGATATTTAGAGCTCTTCATAATAATATCAGATCATTGTTCATTGTAATTTGCCATCAATTGTAAAGATTTAAAAAGTGTACCCTGTTCCATTAAGCATAGAAGTGTGAGAAAATGTGGGTTCTAAATTTGTGCTAATGTATTATTTTTCAACAGTAAATTGCATTGTCATTGAGCACCAACTTGCTGGGATCTTAGTGTTATGTGACATTTTGTGCCAACATATATTTTGAATGTCCAAAAGATGAGTCAGTGGTTAGAAAAAATGGCCTATGTTTATTGTAAAGTACAAGGACAGACTCAGAATTCTGTAACTGCTTTTCATTCTTTTCTGACAGTGCCAAAACCCTTTAAAGTCATAAATCAATGCCGCCAAATGTCTTTTTCTAATAGGTAGTGAGGAGGCCAAGGGATTTGAATACTTCCTCCCCAACTTAAACACTCTTGCTCCTAAGAACCTATAGTAAGTCACTGGACTAGGAATCAAGAAATCTGGATTCTGGACCTGACTCTGCCAATTCCCCATCTGCAAGACGTTTGGCAAGTCAGTTAGCTTCCAGATACTTCAGTGTCTCCATCTTAAAAGATGAGAGAGAGAGAGAGAGCGAGCGAGAGAGAGAAAGAGTAACAAAATATTCAGTATCTATTTCAGAAAGTTGTTATAAAGCTCTAAATAAGGTGATAAATGAGAAGGCACTTAGCAAGTTGAAAAATTATACTAATGCAAGCCATTATCATTGCCATTGTAGCAGGCACTGGGGTACATTAAGTTTCTCCAAGTGGTCAAGGGATATTAATGGTTAGAACACGACAATATTTGTGTTTGTCAAGAATTAGATTCATGATTGGATTTAATGATTGTATTAATTGGGTTAATTAGTTGTGAGTACCTTCCTTGGGGTCACAGAAAAAAAATATCTATACTCCCATGAATTCTGGCCAATTTTTTTTAATCTAGTTTTTGGGAGCAAAGAGCAAAAGAAGCTAGGAAACTGCCCAGAGCCTCTGGTGCACGTCATCTCCCCTTATCATTTTTTTCCCTTCTTATCATTTTTATCCCCACCCTGTGATTCTGCTCTGTTCAGGTCACGGATCTATTTGCTCAAATGACCTGGGATGTTGAATTCTAATTCCTCTTAAAACAAGTTTGATCTCATTACCTGGAAACCATTTGATAATGCAACAGATTAAAGAAGCTTTCCCAGGTATTCCACTGGGTACTTTTGTATTTCTTATGAACGTATTCACTTTCTTAAGCTGTGTCTGTCATCTCTGGGGTCATAGGTCATAAATCTGTGGCCTTGATGCAGACAGGCGAAAGAAGGAGGAGCTCTTCCCATTTTCAAAATCCCTCCTTTCATGAGAAATCCACTTGTGTGGGGATACACAGGAAACATTAAACCCAAAACTGCTAAATTGTCCTAATTGGACAACTGTTCAAAGTTTTCAGAAAGGCCTTGGAGGCTGTTTCAGAAGACACTGTTCTCTTTTATGTACATAATAGTGAGTATTAGGTGGCTTGGGTTTCCTTATTAAGTCAGGGGATTGTCAAATTTAGCTCCCAGGGGATTATAATAAACTTATTTTCTTTCTTTTTTCTCAACCAAATTTCACAGTTCTTTCCCTCCCATATTTCTCTGTTTGCCTGCCCCAGGAAGTGACTTTTCGCCCACACTCCCACTTCCCAAAGAGGTAACTTCTTTGTTTTGCTTTTTATTAGCTGACAGTTACTGCTGTAAGGGAGATAGAAAGTAAGAAAATGGAAAGAACAGCCAGGCATTCCAAAGGTCACGATGAAGACAGTCAAAAATATGACTAGGGTTGGAACCGTGCAAACTGTGGATCATCGCTGCTCTCAACATGGGTAACATTAGAGTCCCAAGAGAATATCTGGTGACTGCAAATGTCAATTTTTGAGCTCATAAATCTTGGCCCAATTACATATTCCCTTTCAAAGTTTTCATGTGTTTAGACTGCATCTCATCCCAGTGGCCTGAAAAGATCGACCTTATTCCTTTAAGTGAGAGGAGTGGATTTTACTATTCAGTCTCTATATGCTCTAAGTACAAGAAGATGTCAGCCTCTTGCTTAGGGCTTTAATCTCCTCCTCCCACATACACATACCCCAGATAATTGATAGGGGAAGGGTATGCAATAAGAATAGAATCACAGTTGATTAATTGCTATTTACTGCACTAACTATAAATAGATTTTTCTTACAGACCCTGGGAATTATGGAGGATGTGCTATAAGAAGAAAGACAGAGTAGTCAAGATAAGTGGCCTTGAAGTCCAGATGGGTCCATCACTCAGAAAAAAGATACATTTTGAAAGTAGATTAAGAACAGGACAGGGCTGAAGGGAGACAAACATCAGCGGGCCGATCTTTGCAAGATCAATGGTAGAAAACGGAGCCTGGGAACTCTCATAGTTTTAGATTATTTCCCACCCTCTAACCCTATGTAGTGGCTGGCTTGAGACAAGAAGGTAGAGTGGTTTTTCAGGGTATTATACATTCTGCTCTCAGATTGCATCTGAATAAAAGCAGCTCAAAAGTTCAACCTCATCTCTACTTATTGACTCAGGTAGCAACAGGCTGCATATACATGCTTTGTTCCAATTCCATAATCACCGAACCACTTTCCTTGGAAAATAACTCTGTGTCCGTGAACTTAAGGGAAACAAAAAATTAACGTGTTCTGCACGCAGCACAGCTACTTTTCCTGCTGATTCTTGGATATACATTGAACACATGTGAACTATGAGTGGACATCTGCTACAGAGGCCTGTCCACCCTCTCCCTGCCTAGAAGACTCCCTTGCTCTCTCTAGATTTCTAAGTTGGACTTGCTGTTTCAATTTTCTTTATTGCCCCTACCTTAATTCTCCAATAAGGAAGAGCAAGCTTCTTAGAAAATAAGTCACCGTGTCATCCAACTTTGACTTGAATGTCCATTCCTAAATCAGAAACATAAAATGCGGAAGTTCAAGCAATACTAAAGCTAAAGGTAAAGGTAAAGGTTAAGTTCACTTAGCTGCCTATTGGCAGGGAGGATCATTCAAAACCAATTAGCCTGCTTAATGGAGTAGGTGTCCATGGTAGTCAGACTGAACAGTTTAGTCCACAGCAGGAGGGAAAACCAAATGACCAAGTTATCCACCTGAAAGTGGGATGTGGGGTGTCGAAATTACATATACCAGCTATAGCAGCCTAAAATCGACAGCTATGGTGAACACACAACACAATACACAGATGATGTATTATAGAATTGTATACCTAAAACCTATATAATTTTATTAACCAATGTCACCAATAAATTTAAATTAAAAAAACTTGAGAAAACACACAGCCAAAGTAAAAGCACCAAGCAGATGATGACTATAAACATTTTTGTTGTGAATTTTAAAAAATTTTCATACCTTTATTGTTGTTGCTTTTACAGCTTTTAAGAACCAACTCTCTAAAAGGATTTATCACTCACTCTCCCTGGTAAAACAAACAAACGTTTAACAACAACAAAACATACCAAAAAACTCATAATCCTAAACAAATTTTAAATAAAATGGTCTTACAGTTTCCAAGAAGAAAAGAGCACCAGCCTGCAGCCTGTGAAAGCTGCTGGAGGGTTTGGCTACTGTGATCTTACTCCTTCTGCAGGTGGCAGAAGGAGTCTCTTGGCCTCCACTATGCGTGTACCTGGAAACTTAAAGTTGTTCTCAAGAGAGGAGATGGGCACCATCCTTCTAGAAGTTCTTGGGAGACATGTCTTACCTAGAAAACCACTCAGAAGGTGAATGGGCTAGAAGATGCTGGACCCCCATGGGAGGATTGGGTCCCACAATCTAAATGTCTAGTAATTGGAAGAATGGTTTGAAACCCCATTCTTCTTTTCCTCAGGTGCAGGGATTGAGGCTTATTAGGGAATTCCACCCAGGTTCACACAGCCCTCAGTCTGGCGTCTCAGAAGTCACCTATGAATTTTGGGAATGTGTACACAGGAAAGAATACGGGATCTAGGGCACTCACAGAAAGCTGTCTTGTTGCTATTTTAACTATGTCACAGCTGTGTCATTAGAGGAAAAGAAAATGTGTAAGAAAGTTATGGAGTTTTGCCAATTGTGAGTTACATTAATCTATTCACATGTAAAACTTCCTCCTCATTTGAGCCAAGATAGGGATCAGTATAGGGACACTGATAATAATACCTGCAGAAGACAGTGGATTTTTTTTAAAAATTATGGAGAAATGCATTGATCAGCAAGGAGAAATCCTTGTGCTATCATGAGAGAATAGCTGCCTTGTCACAGGAGGGGCAAGCAGCAGCTGCAAGCACTGGACTTATGTAAGGCCCTGCTCTCAGCCCTGGGGCCTGGTGCTCAGACTCCAGCCAGGATCCAAGGGGTCCGCGTGCCAGGTGAATGAAATCCTGTCTTTGTTTGACTGCCCTCGAGTCTCTTGTGCTGGGACGTTCCGTGCAACAGAAACCCAGACACACTTATTATACAGAAACCGGGGAGGGGAAGAGAAGGAGGCTCATAGGTGCCAAAGGCAGTGGCAAAAACTGAATAGGCAAGAACTTTCTCCCAGCCAAGTCAGCAGAGTGTCCTAAAGTCTCAGAGATTCTGCAGTCTCCGAGGATAGGAGAGAGCAGTGGAGAAAAGCAATCCAACTACTATAACATAGCACACGCATAAAAAACTGCACCATTACTTTTAAAAAGTTATATACAGAGGATTTTTTAAGTGTTTTAAAAACATTTTTATTTAAGTTTTTAATTGTGCCAACTACATTGAAAGTTGTTGGTTCTCTACTAAAATGACACAATAGGCTATGTAACACAATAATGATATCATTGATCCATCAAATTAATTTAAAAAAACAAAACTTTTAGGTGATGTCATGCAAATTGTATAATTATTTTTATTATAAATGTAATAGATAAATTGAAAATAAATTTATATATATAAAAGCCTAAGTGACCATTATGATGGAACGACTGGTTGCTATGATGCGCACTGACCACCAGGGGCAGATGCTCAACACAGAGCTGTCCCCAGCCCGCTGGCCCCAATCGCCAATGGGGCCTGCTGCCCAACCTCCCCACAGCCGACAGGCCCAGATCGCCTGATGGGGCTGGGGCTGGGACCCTGGGCTGGGATGGGGCACCAGGAGTGGGTGGTGGTGAACATGGCCCCTTTCCCAGGAGGGCCAAGGGCAGGCTCCCTCCTCAGGGCCAGCAGTCAACCTCCCAGGTCCCTCCCCCTACTCCTCTTCTGGCTGGAAGGCCCCAATTGCCTGATTGGGCCTGCTGGCCAACATCCCAGTCCCTCCCCCCAGCCAGCAGGTCCCCATTGCCTGATCAGGGACAGGCCCTGGGCTGGGATGGGGAACTATGCATGTGTGGTGGCAGATGCAGGCAGTGAGGGAAGAAGGAAGGGGGGAGGCAGGGAGTGGGGGAGGCAGGGAGGCAGGGAACTGCACAGTGGCCACACACAGGCAGTGAGGGAAGAAGGAGATGGTGAGGCAGAAAACCTGATTGACCCTGATTGCCATCTAGGTCCAGGGACCCCACCCATGCATGAATTTCATGCACTGGGCCTCTAGTCTATATATATAAAAGCCCAAGTGACCGAATGACCCAACGACCAGTCGCTATGATGCACACTGACCACCAGGGGGCAGACACCCAATGCAGGAGCTCCCCCCTGGTGGTCAGTGCGCTCCCACAGTGGGAGCACTGCTCTGCTGACCAACAGGTGCCAGATGCAGGGCTACAGCTGGCCACCACAGCCAGGAGACTGCAGCAGAGCAGCAGCAAGCCTACTGAGCAGTGGCGGTGGCAGGAGCAGTGGGGCTGAGATGAGCAGGATCAGCAGATGGTGTTGGACTGCCAGTTTCAGTCCGATCCCCGTAGGCTACGCCAAGGGACCCCATTGTGCACCAGGCCTCTAGTTACTTATAATATCACTAATGTAGCTTAGTCACCATTATATACAGAACAATTTTAGGGAAAAGATATTCGCAAATGATGTATCCAATAATATAAAAAATGTAAAGAACTCATACAACTTAACACTGAAAGAACAAATAATTCAATTAAAACATGGGCAAAGGACCTGAATAGCCATATCTCCCAAGAGGACATACAGATGGCTAACAGACATATGATAAGATGTTCAACATCACTAATCAATAAGGAATTGCAAATTAAAACCACAATGAGATATCACTTCACACCTGTCAGGAAGTCTATTATCACGAAATCAACGAAAACCAAGTGCCAGTGCAGATGTGGAGAAAAGGGGACCCTGGTGCACTGTTGGTAGGATGGTAAATTAGTGAAGCCACTATAGAAAACACTACAAAATTCCTCAAAAATTAAAAATAGAGTATTCATAATATCCAGCAATCCCACTTCTGGTTATGTATCCAAATAAAACAAAAACACCATTTTGAAAAGATGTGTGCACTGCTATGTTCATTGCAGCAATAACCAAGATATGGAAGCAACCTAAATGTCCATCAATAGATGAATGGATAATAAAGAGGTGTTATATATGTATACAATAAAATATTACTCATCAATAACATGACAACATGGATGGACTTAAATGATATTATGCTAAGTGAAATGAGTCAAAGACAAATATTGTATAATCTCACTTACATGTGGATTCTAAAAACAGAAAATAAATGTACAAACAAAATATAGAGAATAAGCTGATGGTGTTTGAAAGGGGGGGCATGGGAATGTGAATTTAAAAAAAAGTTTGATTCAGGTTAAGCTTCTCACATTTGAATTGTCTGTTCTTAGCCATGACCCTTAAGAAGTCAAGAAGAGAAAAGAGTGCTTTCTTGCTATTTACACTCACACTAAAATAAATATGAGAGCCCTAGCCAGTTTGACTCAGTGGATAGTGTTGGCCTGCCAATGGAGACAAGTACCCCGGTTGCAAGCTCCACCCTGGTTGGGGCTCATGTAGGAGACAACCAATCAATGTGTCTCTCTCACATCGATATTTCTCTCTGACCTTCCTCTCTCTTCCACTCTTTCTGCAAATCAATAGAAAAATATCATCGGGTGATGATTTAAAAAAATTAAATAAAATAAATATGAGAGAGGGCATAGCGAAATTTTAAACCCAGATAATTTTTGAAACCCTACTGAATGCCTAATACTGCAACAGTATTATTATTATTAAACCTGTGGCTCCCACTTTCAAATATAAAGTAAACAATCTGATAAATTCATATTTGCAAGCCTTCCCTGTTTCAGTTGTCTCTTTGTTATGTGGTGAAATGCCTGAAGATATGCCCTTGTGTTTCAGTTTATAGTTTCACAGGATGGGGCAGAGCTTTAACATGAGACGTAAAAGAATAATTAGCCTCCAAAGTCAGGCAGGCAGTCAATAATATTTACCAAGTTTCTACTCCATGAACAGCAGGGCCCTGTAAGGAAGCTGGTTAACAAGCAGTTTCTGACCATCTATTCATTATGCAACAGACTAAGTGCTGTGAAAAATAAAAGAGAAGAACATTGAACGTCCATGCTCTTGAACGAATTTCTTCTAAACACAAAATCCATACACTTACAAAGAAACCAGGGAAATTAGCATACTTCAAACCAATTTTAGAAAATACATGTAGAATACATCGTTGAAGAGCCATCAATGCCTGGCAGGGTTTATCTCAAGTCTCTCAGAGACAAAGGAGAGGTGGAGGGACTTGCTAATTTCATTGGGAAATCACAAGCTTTACTGCCCTTTATTTCCATATTTCAAAGGTTTAATTTTTTTTTTATTGCAGTGTTAAAAATTTAATCTGAGAGCTCTATTCTCTGACACACTGTTGGAGATTAGGTTCTGCGTAAACACCTGGAGAGAAATCTTAAGTGACATAACACTGCTGGCAATGATTGTCATTCCTCCTACACGGTTCCACAGAGTGACTCTTTAGGAGGCCTGTCAAGCCCTGATTGGTGGCACAGGAAAAGAATGATGAGTTTTGAAAGTGCTAAGAAATCTCTTTTTTTTCTTTTCTTCTGGGATAGCTGCCATTTTAAAATAAATATGAAATATGCCACTGATTTTAGCTTTAATTTAAATCTACAAATATATTTTGAATTGGTACCATGGGCTCTGGAGGAGATGGTCTATGATCCATCCCAGCTTTATGTGATGGACGAATCTCTAGTAAACAATACTGGGAGCATTGCAGGGCCAGAAATCTGTGGTATCTATGGTCTTTGGAGCCACCCGTGGAGAAGCTCTCCCTTTCCTTGCAGAGCAAGAGAGCAAGATAGAGACATTCCCGGATTGCTGAGAGGAGGGACCAGAGAGGCCTGGAGGGATTGCTGGAGGCCAAGGATAAGCATAGACTGGCTGTGCCCAGCTGGCGTGGCTCAGCAGTTGAGTGTCAACTTATGAAACAGGAGGTCACGGTTCAGTTCCTGATCAGTGCATATGCTGGGGCTGTGGGTTCCATCCCCAGTGTGGGACAGCCAATAGATAGTACTCTCTCATCATTGATGTTTCTATCTCTGTCCTTCTCCCTTCCTCTCTGAAACCAATAAAAATACGTTAAAAAAAATAATAGACTGGCTGTGATGAGCACAGGAAACAGTCATGGAGACACACTACTCAGGAAGGACTTTGTGGCCTAATGGTTAAAAAAGGCAACACCACCAGAGATGTCACTGACCCTGGAGCTTTACAATCAAATGTCACAATCTCTACAATAGAGGTTCTCAACATGATTTTCCTTAGTCTGTCTGTTTTTTACAAGGCACACACATACATAGATAATATACTCCTATGAGTATATTCAAGGTGTTCACATTCCAGCTGGAACTATATTTTTTCAAAAGAAAATGAGAGATATTTATATTCTTGAATCTGCTCTAATTTAATGTTTTAATTAAAATTAGTTTTCAAAGACATAAATTAAACTACATTATCTCACATAAGGTATTTCAGATTATGTTAATAGCACATCAAATATGATACAGTTGTTACATTATTCTATGTTCAATTATATATAAAAATAAAACATTACTTTTATATAATAAAGTTCAGTTATATAAAAATAAACTTGGAAAAAACATTTTAAGAATTTAAGACTTGGGTAGTGAGCATCAAATAAAGCATATAGATAGATGTTGTATTATAAAGTTTTATACCTAAAACATTATATAATGTGACTAACCAATGTTATCTCAATAAATTTAATAAAAATAAAATCTGTTCTAAAAATATCAAGAATATTAACTATCACTTCTATAAAGTATGTTTTTAACCCCTAAAGGCCAATAACTATTGAAGTCAAAGAAAGAGGGAAAAACCCTAAAAAATTATGTGCATTTTCTTCTTCCTAAATGTCTAAAACATCATTTGTACCATTGTTTCCAGCTTGACTTGTGTAATTCTGATTTCTTTTCACAACTTTAAAATAATTCCAATAAAGATTGTATTGGTGAACTGCAAATGCTGTATCTTCTTCTCTGATAAGAAATGCAATTCTTCAATTCCACATTCTGCTTTAGACTTCCCTCATTTCCATTTTTAAAAGGGGATATTTACAGTTCTTGGTACTTTATCCATTAGCAATTACAGTTGCTAATAGCTCATAAATAACAGCAGTACACTGAGAAGCACTGTTTTACAAGACTGGGCTCCTCAGTCCTGTCCTGAAAGGCAGAAAGCCAAAGAAAAAGAACAGCAGTGAGAAGCAAGAGAGCTTAGGTAGGTTAGCCTGTATTAGGAGCTAGGAAAATATAGATGAGCCCAATGCTCTGAAAAGGCAACAGGAAATATATGGAAAAAGAGAAGTGACATCCTTTTAGCAAGTTAATGCAATGTCTTGCAAGTGTTTGCTCACAGAGACAGAAACCAAGATAAGGCAACAGAGTAGTAACTGTGATTAAGGCAGAGAGTGGTATATATGAAAGAGAACATAAATTAGAGTTCTCTAGTTACTTCGAAACCAATATCTAAAGATATGAACCCAACAGAAGACTAAAAATATAGAGAAAGCATGGAACAGAGTCATCAATCAGGTTGATATTGAAAACCTCTTTCCAGGAAGTGCAATAGTTCTTGAATGAAGAAGGACCTGTGATTAAATTAAAATCACACTTCTAATATTCTAATTACTATTTTCTGCATAAAAGTTTATTTCAAATGCTAAAAGTATCTTATCTCCAAAGTCCTGATATTTAAAGATTATAAAAACTCTTGAATTTAGGTGAGCCTAACTAACCAATGGACCATGATTTTTGGTGCTCAAACAAGATCTACATTGATTGAGCTTTTTATAACAGGTATTTATATTTATATACTTAATTATATATTTATATACTTATTTATATACTAATGACCCGGTGCATGAAATTTGTGCATGGAGGGGGGTGTCCCTAAGCCCAGCCGACACCCTCTCCAATGTGGGACCCCTTGGGGATGTGTGACTGTCAGTTTAGGCCCGACCCTTCTCACAATCCAGGACTGCTGGTTCCCAACCACTTGCCTGCCCGCCTGCCTGATTGCCCCTAACTGCTTCTGCCTGCCAGCCTGATCGCCCCCTAACCACTCCCCTGTCAGCCTTATTGATGCCTAACTGCTCTCCTGCTGGCCTGATCGCCCACAACTGCCCTTCCCTGCCGGCCATCTTCTGGGAGCCATCTTGTAGTGGCCATCTTGTGGTGGCCATCTTGTGATGACATGGGGGCAGCTATCTTGTAAAGACATGAGGGCCTCACGCAAGGGTGCAAGGGTCACCTAGGCTTTTATTAGTATAGATTCATCCCATAGCTATTTGGGGGCATGAACAAAGCAGGTAAGTAGTGCCTTTATGTGAACCCTAAGTAGAAACATTTCTTTATATGGTTATGCCAAGCCAGGTTGTACTTGCTTCACCTTGCAAACTTCTGCAATCTCCCTGGACTGCAACTATCTTAGTTAGAAACATATCCCCATGTGTTAAACAGATTTCCAACACAGACTTTAAGCCAGGGTGCACTGATTTTTTACTTATATCTTGATTTGGGAAGAAAGATATAATAAAGGTGTGAACAAGGACTTTCTACTCTCCCTGACCAGGAAGTTACCCAACACCCAAGAAACAATTAGGTGGATTAATTCCTTCTGCTCTGGCTAGAGAATTTTTTGTGACCTCAGAGTGAAAACAAGGAAGCCAAAAGAAATGGAGGAATGCTGATTACACAGATCCAAGCCATTCTCCTGAATGTCCTTGTTTTGTGTTTTTGTTTTGTTTTATTTTTGTTGAGTTTTAAATCAAATCAGCAAAGACAAACACATAAACAAAAATTATCAAAAAGAAAAAAATTGACTAATAAAAAACATCAGATTTTTATAGCAAAATAGTTTTCACTTATTAGCCCATCTATAATCCCCTCAAATAAAACCTTTTCATTTAGCAACACAATTTGAGCAGCATTTGCCTCAATACAATTTAGCAACACAATTTGAGCAGCATTTGCTCAATTGGGATGGGCATTATCTTCATATATATTTCAAAGTTGTTAATGAGCTGTAAGAATAATTCCTTATGGGCAATGTATAAGAAATAGATTTCATGCCCTATCTGGTTTGACTCAATAGATAGAGTGTCAGCCTGTAGACTGAAGAGTCTAATTCTAGTCAAGGGTACATGCCAGGGTTGTGGGCTCATTTCCCAGGAGAAAGCATGTAGGAGGCAGCCAATCAACAATTCTCTTTCATCATTGATGTTTCAATCTCTCCCTTCCTCTCTCTGAAACCAATAAAAATATATTTTAAAAAAGTAATAGATTTCTTGACACACATACAAAGTAAAACTAAGTAAGTAAATAGAAAATAAAATGCTTTTCCCCTGATATCATCTCAATAAATAATTGATCATCAACAACTCAGTTTGTCCTAATCTTTGCACTACCTATCAGACACATCAACAATGTATATATCAAAGTGTACTTAGGCTGAAATCCAACCTCCTTTTCTTATAAGCAGATTATTTTCTCTCCTTATTACCAAGCTAGGGTTTGCAAATTCAAAATTGGCTTGCCCCCACATTCCCATACCACACCCCTGACAGCAGGAAAGGATTCTGTGATTGATGAGAGATGTGTAAGCTACAATTCTTTGAGAATATTTCAACATAGCTCTCTAGGTGGCCATGACCAATCCATTGGAGTGGCCACAGAAATGAAACCCTTTTGTCGTCAAACAAACAGCAAACCAAATTGAGATGATGAGTTTAATGAATGAGGTTGGCAAATGCTTCTGCCAGGAACATTCAAATAATTATAAATTTGTTATTTGTTGAGCATTTAGAATATCCTTAGCAATTTCTAGTAAAGGCAACAAATCACACTTTTAAAGTATATGACATAGTCTAAGTTAATAGTATTGCAACCTAGTTGAGGAGGCAAGATTAAAATGTAAAAATAAAAACTGTGTTATCCATCACATAGGTACAAAGAAGTGTTAAAGAAATTTCAAGCAGACTGAAACCTGCAAAGTCTGGAATTGTGAGTAAAATTTTCATGAATGAAACTTGAAATTTAAGCTGAATAAGTTTTAACTAGAAAAAGGGGTTAGAAGAGCATTCCAAGCCAGGGGTGGGGGAGGGGGAGAATCTAATAAAAAGCAATGATGTGGAACTAGGTATGGAATAGTCATCAGAAAACAAAAAGACTAGAATCATTAGGAAGGAATAACATGGCAGGAAACCAAACAATAAGTGGGAAATAAGAGAAAATGAGTCTAAAAATACAGTACTGGAAACCCAAGCGGGTGTATTTAGAATTGACACAGGGAGCAAGGAGCCCCCAAAAATGTTTTCCATTTCAAATCAACTTAATACGTTTTTCTAGGTAAACTCTGGTATACGAATTGGAATCCTCCCCCTCCCCCACTCCCACCCCGCCCTGATTAGCTTGAACATTAACCAACCTCTGTGATCAACCAACAGTTGATCAATTTCTTTATCTATAAAATAAGGATCATATTACCACCACAGAATAGATTTGAGGAATAAATGAGTTAATGTTTGTAAACGTCTTAGATATGCCAGACATACTGTAGGAACTATATGGGTGTGTTAAATGAATTAGAAACACATGGGTTTATAGAAACAAGAATAAATCTGAGATGTACTTGACAGAGCCTCACCTATGGTCCATCACCTTTTCCTGATTTTTTTTTTTTTCCTACTCCACTTGACAATAGTTTCAGGGAAGTATCCTCTGGCTGAAAGTGTGTGACTCCTGGGTCTGAGCACATAAATAAGACTCCCATAGGCCATTAGAAGGGCTGAGGAATGGGACACACCCTGACAGTGGTTTCAAAGGGCACTCTGAAGGGGAGGAGTAAGCAAACAAAAACCCAAAATAACCTTGGGTTTCACTGAACATGGAAATGAATCTCACATATGTTGTCTCAGTTTCACACTCTATGAGATACCATTACACCAACCACAGAGTCTCAAGAGATCAAAAACTCCTGATTTTTGTATAGAATCTTACAATTTAGAAAGTATGTTCGCATTAATTGGCTCAGAATAATCCCTGCATTCCTGTGAGGCAAGTGGCAGGGATTCTCTTGTCCCATTTTACAGATTAAAAACAAAAAAACAAACAAAGAAAACAATACTGAAATTTATGTCACAAGTAAGGGGTGAAGTCTGCCATCTTTTAAACTAAGGCTCTTATATTCAGTCATTTTATCCCTTAGATCTAGTTCTTCCCAATGTATTCAATATGCATTCTATTCTCTGTCACTTCCAAAGAGATCATCTTGGACACAGCACTGGAATATCCTTCAATTTTGTCACTCACCAAAAGAAGCAACTTAACATCACATCAGTATTTTCATCTTGGCAACTTCCAGTTGGAAAAGTTTCAGAATCTTTCATCAAACATCTGAAGCAAATGGTTATGCCCACACAAAGGATGGGCTTTGTGACTAGCTGTCATAATACTATTTTGGGTCAGGTAGGGACCCACTGGGGAAGCTCACCCAGTGTAGTATAGTGGCAAAAGCATAGGCTTTGGCTTCAGATAGATGTGAGTTTGAATTCAGTCTGTAGCCCTATTGTTTAGTTCTTTACTAGCTGTGTGACCTTGGTCAAGTTACTTTACCTCTCTGAGACTTAGTTTTCAAACACCTAACTTATGGGGTAATAGGAAGGAATACAGGAGGAGATATAGTTAGATAGATAGATAGTTACAGAATCCTGATATATTTTAAATGGCTATAGCTATTTTTATTTCTCTAAAGCTGACTGTTTGCACAAGCAAAACGAAAAGAGGGCAGATTGGTATCTCAGATGATCCCTGAGTAAGTCTATTTCAAACTCCTCTCTCATGACTCAATCACTAGATACCTAAAGCAAGAGTGACATGTGTTCAGAATTCAAGTTCTCTCTGTCCTCCACTGCACTGAAAAGTAGCAAACAGTTGATCAAATAAAACTTCACAAACATCTCCACCAGTGGCTTACTTCCCTCTTAGCACATGCTTGGTTTCCCTCCCCATCAGTGCTTAACTGCTATTTGTGGAAATGGCCAACTGACTCCCCGAAGGAACGGTTGTTCCCTTTGCTCAGTATCACACTAATTTAAAGGAAACTCTTTCACTACCCTCTATCTTGCTGAGCACTGAAGGAACACTACAAATAATCTCACAGAGAGCCATATTCACTTAAACTATAAAAGTCTGGGGCAAAGTAGCCAGGTGAAATAGAGAAGTCCATATCCATCCAGAACCTAGGAAACTTGTTTAATCATGGAGGATCTGGTGCAGGGAAAACACTCACCCTCCCAGACCTGGTGAGTTCAGTTAGACTCAGAAAGGCAGTTTAAAATTCTACCAAAGAGAAATAGCTCTTTTTTGGGGTGTGTGTGGTGAAATCAATTTGAGGATTCCAAATTCAATAGATAATTACTGAGTAACTGATAGGCACAAAGCACTCTGAATACTATAGGGATATCATCCTTACTCTTAAGAAGGCTGCAACCAAATATAGTATAGAAGACACATACATCATAGACTAGGCTCTGCTGGAATATAGGATCCTGATAGAGAAGTAATGAGGAATAAGTTTAGTCATACTGTAGAAGGTCCAGGATACAAATAGTTACTGTTTTTCGAGTACATATTACCTAGTAACTAGTGTCTTATTTAATCTTTGTACTAGTCCCAGGAAATAGTTATCATCACCTTCACCTCATAATTGAAGACATTGGGTTTTAGAGGAAGTAGACTGAGCTACCATTTGAACCCAAGTCTCTCTATGTCAATGCTCATGGAATTTCCGCTCACTTCCTTTCCTCCCCAAAGGCCTGCCTAAAAAGTTTTTATTAAAGCCTAGGCAATTAGGCATCATTGAAAATTACTGAACATGGGAAAAAAAGAATAGATTGAGTTTTGAAAAATCAATTGGACATTAATTAGTAAAGTGGATTAGAAACAGAGCAGAGATAATAAAAGACAGTTAGAAAGCTAATCTAAGTGGATAAAGAAAACAAAGATCTGATCTAGATCAGTGGCAACAGAATGGAAAGGAGGGGGCAGAGACAAGAGAGACTGCAAAGTTCAATTTATTAGGTGTGGTAAACATGTAGCTATGGAGGAATTCAAACTGAAATGAGATAAGTCACTGCTGGCTGAAGTACCTCTATGACGGATGACATAGAAAGGTACACTGACCTTGTGCTTGACCTGACAATGAGATGAGTTCCTTTTAAACTCCAAGGTTCCATGATTTTAAGAAGCGTATAAATAGGATCTATTAGATTAGAAAGGTGTTGAGATGGACACCAGGATTATCTCACAACTGGCCTGAATTCATGGTCCAGCCCCTCAAAAAGTTATTCAAAGAATAGTGCTTGGTCTCAAATGTCCATTGACCCCCAACTTTAAATATGTAGCAAATGATTGTCTTGTCACAAAGGATCTACCTGGCCAGGTGACTAGGGGTTCTGGTCTATTATCAGTTGAAATTCAGGCCCTAAACTCATACAAAAACTTTCAAGCATTTTAAGATACTTAACTTTCTTTTTCCTTTTTCTTTTTCAAGCTGAATAAATGAGGAGGAGAGGCAAAAAGAGGTGTTGGGTTTCAAAGGATGCTGTTTTTCAAGACAATGTGCAAATTGGAAAGCTTTATAGATAATTATTTTAGGTGGTACTTATCCCTTTTTAAATTACTAGAACTTTCTAGTTCCAAGAATCTCTCTGGTTATCTAGGATTTAATTTCACATGTTGTTAGAAAGTGGTAATATATAAAAGACAAGATGCAATATTCAAAATGCTTGTAATAGCTAAGTTCTTCTTGACGATTTTAATGGCATTAAAATGATTGCACACGTCCAGTAATCTGCTGGCTTTCAACAGCTGGAATCAGACCAGATTCACCTTCTGTCTGCTGCATGGAGCCAGAACTCTGAAGACAGGAAAGAAATTAATGCTGGTATTAACTCTGACCTCTTAATCTTCTATTACCCCCATTAGACTCAATGCCTGAAGCCCAACTTTTCTATCATTCTAAAAAAAAGGACAGCTGGACAGCAGAACACAAAGGTATCCAGGGCCTTGTAAAATCACCAAGATGGAATTTCAGAGAATTATAAGTGAAGCAGATGTCCCCTTTCTTTTGTGCATGGAGAAGAGATCAAACTTCATGAAAAGTGAGACAGAACTGAGAAAAATGTGTGAAAGGCCTTCTAAGGCACTAGGATGGAAACCAAAATTATCTAGAATTTCTGAGAATTGTGGTGGATACTGAAGAGAAAGAACTAGAATGATAGTGGTCACCCAAGTAAGACTAGGAGGACTATTCCATTTCTCAAGCAAGAGCCTGATCACATCAGAGCAGGCTCCTTAGTTAACCATCCATTTAAAGTCTGCTGTGAGGAAATTATGGAAAAGCAGTGAGCTCATTGGAAATATAGTGAAATCCATGCTGGGGCATCTGAGTGCTCATCCTGATGAAGTTAGTAATTAACTTGAGCAAATTGTTTAACTTCTCTAGCTTTTTGTTCCATAGCTACAAAGATGGTCCCCTTCTAAGTCTCTGGGTTTTTATGTTTAACATCTATGAATTTCTAATATAAACTCTAGAAGTTGGAGAATATTTTGAAATATTTAAGTATAATTCTTATTTCTAGGACCTAATAAGGACATGAGAGGAAGAGTAGAATTTTGGGATTATATGATTTTCACTAGAGGCCCTGTGCATGAATTCATGCATGGGTAGGGTCCAGCCAGCCAGCCCACCCCCTGGTGGTCAAGGGGACAATTTGCATATTAGCCTTTTATTATTTAGGATTATTTAATCCTGTGTGGAACATGTTGATAAATACAAATTAATTTAAAAAATCTATCAACATGTATAAGTAAATTACCTTTAAGGTTTCTTTGACTATATCTTAAATTATACATGCATCTAGGTTTAGAAAAAATTGATGTGAATGATCTAAATTGACAAAACCAATAAGTTACAAAGACTTCTCTTTATAAAGCAATCTTTCATGTGGAAATTTTATTTTCCTGGAGCATTTAAAACATTTAAAAACTGAATTTTGTAAAGCAAAAACAAATTCCAATAGGAAATTTTTGTATAAAGTGAAATGTCCTCCCAAAAATATATTCAGAAATCTAGAGTTTAAAATGTTTTGTATCAGGGTCAAGTTCTGAAATTATAAAAACAGATCTGCATTTTGTTGTGACTATTTTACTAAAGATCTAATCTTACTGAGAGCAAAAAGTCAAATTCCTAAAATGACCCAAAGCTTTATAAGGTCTCTCCCTATTGCCCCATCTCACTGGGTATTATGCATCTTTATCTTCTACGCACCTCTCTCCTCTACCCAATCCCCATTGTTTATTTCTCTCTGGTCACACTGACCTTGCTGTTCCTGTAATGTGCTAGTCTTGCTCCCACTACAGAACATTTCCACTTGCTGTTCCCTCTGATTCAAGTTCCCTTCCTGCCAGATATCCAAATGAATTATTCTTTATCTCTCAGTGGAGTCATCGTTAGAAAACCTCTTTTAAAAACTGCAAAGGACTTTCACAGTTTTACTTTCTTTCCTAAGTGCACATCACTATCTAACACAGTAGAAACTTTATTTCCGTGTGATGTTTATTATAAGCTCCAGGAGGTCAGGTGTTTTATCTATTTTGCTGCATCCTAGGCACCTTGGCAGTAGTTGGCATAGAGAAGGTAGGTGCCTAAAAAATATTTGCTGAATTAATGAGTAGTCAAAAAGTACAGCATCATGGCTCTTGTTTATTCCTTTTAAAAAGATAGAGATGGCTGAAATGTCATCACCCCTTTTATTTTAGAAACTGTCATAATAAGAGGACATGGGTGTCCTCATTTGAGAGGACTGTTGTGAATCACATGATTAAAAAAATTCATATTTGTGGAGTCCCTTAATTTTTTATGAATTACATATCTTTGGTCATAATTCAAAAAAGTTCACAACAGATTTTATCATTTTTATTTAGACAAATGATATATTTAAAGATAAGTTGTAACTATGGATAAACTTTTATTAGTCAACATGTATATTAGTATTTGATAAGTTGAATTATTCTCAAGAATTCTGGGGATGTTTCAAATGGAGAAACATCTCAATTTAAGCCTGAAATTTTAAGAGTCCTAGGCTTCATACTTGGTCCCATAAAATTCCGGGACATTGTGGTTTATTAAAGCACTAGAGGCCCAATGCATGAAATTTGTGCACGAGGTGGGGGTGTCCCTTCAGCCCAGCCTGTACCCTCTCCAATCCAGGACCCATTGGGCGATGTCCGACTGCCGGTTTTGGCCCAATCCCAGGGATCAGGACTAAACCGGCAGTCAGACATCCTTCTCACAATCCTGGACCGCTGGCTACTAATCACTCACCTCCCTGCCTGCCTGGTTGCCCCTAACTGCCCCCCCTCCCCCGCCGTCCCGCCGGCCTGATCACCCTTCAATGCCTCTGTGTGCTGGCCTGATTGCCCCCAACTACCCCTCTCTGCTGGCCTGGTCAACTCTAACTGCCCCCGCTGCTGGCCTGGTTACCCCCAATTGACCCCCACTGGCCTAGTCACCCCTCACTGCCCCCCCTGCCAGCCTAATCATCCCAACAGCCCCTCCCTGCCAGCCTGGTTGCCCCCAATTGCACCACTGCCCCGCCTTCCCCTCACCCCTCCGCTGGCTTGGTTGCCCCATGCAGCCTGCTTGTTCAGTCATTTGGTCGTCCCTCACTCACCCCCCTGCCAGCCTGGTTGCCCTATGCAGCCTGCTTGTTCATTCATTTGGTTGTCCCTCACTAATCCCCCTGCCAGCCTGGTCGCTCCACACAGCCTGCTTGTTCACTAGTTTGATTATCCCTCGGGCCAGCCCTGGTGGCTGGGCAGCCAATATCTGAGGCTTGCCTGCACCCCAGGCCGGCCCTGGGCTGCTGGGGGGCTGAGGGTACTGGGGGACTCCGGAGGCATGTGCACAGAGTGGCTGGACCCACCTGGGGGCAGGCCCGGCCATGCCATGCCTGCCACCCTGGTGGGGCTGAGGGGACTGGACGCTGCCATCTTGTGGGTGCCACCATCTTTGTGAGGGCATGATGGTCAATTAGCATATTCCCTCTTTAATCAATAGGATAGTTTGCATTTCCTTCAATTATCTCTTCTTAATCATCCCCAACGATACCACCTTTTGCTCAATGATTGAGGTACAGCTAAAGGATTGTCCCCAACAACAGCATGTGCAAAAATTTTGAACTCAATTCAACTGATGAAAGTTTGTGAATGTCTTCTGAAAGTTTGCTGCATTTCCACCCTATAAAGGGATCCCATTGAACGCATTGAACTTTAACAATGGAAAATAGGGGCAGTATAAACACATCAATTTCCTTGACCCAGTTTGAAAATGGATGCCAAGTACTTCCTCGAGTAAATCCATAAGGCTCTTGGGTGGAGCTGGATGGAGGGGGGCAAAGGAGGGGAAAGTATTACATCTGTAATACTTTTTTTTCTATAAAATAAATCATACATTCTTCTGAGAGGTTAAAATAAATCCATAATGCTTTTGATCTCCTTCCCTGAACTTTTTAAAGTTTTTTTTTGTATTTAGTTGCCTTCAGTGTCAACCAGAATGTGTCCATCAGAGGAAAACAATTCTAAAGACATCTTTATTCTAACATACATTGTTGGTTCAGAATAGAAAATGTTATTTGTTAAGCTGCTTCTTCATATGAAATAAAAATTTGTATTTTACTTTGGTGCCTTCCAAATATCCCACAACTTGCTGATTGTTAAAGATATGGACATCAAGAAAACCCAATCTCAATCTCTCCCTTTATCACACCTGTAATTAAACAAACTTGAAAAATTTAGCACACTCTTCCAAGAGTAATGCAAACAGAGCCATAAGCCAATGTTCTTTTTGGCTTAAACATTTGTAAATTTCCTTTTTCCTCTTTCATTATTAAGTGAAATCATTTTTTCTATGCTTAGGCTAAACATCTCAAATTCTTTACTAGTAGGGGGTTAGACACACTGCTACATGTGTACCAGCTAGTCTGATAAAAATCTCTTGCTGAATTCTCAAGCACGAAGCACCCTGGGGAAAGGTAAGTTGGATTGAATCTGTGGCCTGAGTTTTGGTATAAACCCTGGGATATGAGTCAGATGACATGAGTTTCTGTCTTGTACTACCAGTTACTAATTCTGGGTGTATAGACAAACCATTTAACCTCATTGAGCCTCAATTTCCTTCTCTGTGTAGTAAAGGGGAAAAAATGTTGTTGTGTATTTTTTTTTTAATTTCAGCATCAAAGGGATATTTGAGCATTAAATAAAATAATGTAGTTATAGTGCTTTATAAACAAAATATTATATAAATGTGATAATTATTATTGTTCCACTTATTGCCAGCTGAAGTTTGGTCCATGCCTCAATTCTGGCTGGGTTCTGTTCTCCTTCATCATTTGTCCATTCCCTTACACAATCCAAAAGCTGCCCAAATTATTTTGTTGTACTGGACATTCATGATGTTTAATATTTTGCTGAAAATAAATAGCTTTGAGAATGCTTTTTGCTCTGATATGTGGACAACAAGCAAACTCACAATCTTGATCTCTTGTGAAATCTTGTCCTTGTGATATTTTTCCCAGTTATTAATCCTGGGCAAAATTATGCAAATGTATTTTCAACATGCCCGATTCTTCTTCTGGCAACTCCATCTCATTCTTCTTAATGCCCTTCCTTTTCTTCTAGAATCTAATGCTTCATCTGATTCTGATGTCAGAAGCAAGCCTTAATCCAGCAAACAGTGGCTTTCTATCCTTGATTGCCCATGTAGGTAGCATCCCCATTGATCTCCCATTCTCCAATATGTACTTCGAAATATATCTGGCTAGAACTCCATTCTTGACAAATAGAACTAATCGGTTTAACTGATTGGTACTAACTTAATAATGAAAATAATGGCTTTATATGTTTTCTGCACCCGTATTTCAACTTTACATTTTAATATGTGGGGTTTTTAAATGCCTTACCTCAAAGACCATAGGATCTTTCTTTCCTCTAAGAGGAATCTTCCCTTTTCTCTTCCCCATCTTTACCTAGTTAATGCTTATTTTGTCTTCATTACCATAGGAGAAGTCTTCTCTTACCTCTCTTACTAAATTAATTCCTTATAGCATCATATATTTTCTCTTCATACCATTTACTATAGTTGTAGTTTTACACTTATTCACAGATTTGTAATGACTTTCTCTCAACTCTATTCTAAGCTCCAAGAAAGTATTAGACGATCTTATCTTTTACTTTTCATCTTCAGGCATCAGGACCTAGAAAATAGCAGGTACTCAATAAATATTAAATTAATTGATAGGCTCATGTATAAAAAACATTTTTTATCAGGAATATTTCACTTTTGAATTTTCTATAAAAGGTGATCCAGGAGGGTCTATGGGAGTATCTGCAAGCAAAATTTGACACTCATTCTGGCTATTTCATGTAAGAGTAGATTTATTTCAAGGGCTTTTGGGGTACTGGCAGCAGGCACTCATTGTCTAATCAACTGGATGCTGGGAGATCAGGCTTGGAAACAGTAGAAAATAAGAGAACTCTAGATGTTCAAAACCAGAAACTATCTCATGGAAAAGAAAAGCTGGCCTAAATGCCACTCTGTGGTCACCTGCAGTATAGACTCTCCTTCCACGCTCACCATTTTCTTTATTCTTGTGTTCAAAGGAGCTTGTTCTCCAAATACTGCCATCTTCTGTGTCACTAAGGAGTAAGTGTATGTCCTGCCTGTCTGGGCTCATAAAAGCTTGGAGAGAACAGAGTGAACACTTCTGCCATATTCTGTTTAGCTAAGCTTAGGTCTCAGGCCAGACATCCTATATAATAAAGAGGTAATATGCAAATTGACCCTCACACCTTCACACAAGATGGCTGCCCTCATGTGGTCAAAGATGGCTGCCACAAGATGGCCAGCAGGGGATGGTAGTTGTGGGCGATCAGGAGGCAGGGGAGGGCAGTTGGGGGCAACCAGGCCAGCAGGAGAGATCAGTTGGGGGTTACTGGGCCAGTAGAGGAGGGCAGTTGGGGGCAATTGGGCCAGCAGGGGAGCAGTTAGGCATTGATCAGGCTGGCAGAGGAGTGGTTAGAAGGTGATCAGGCTGACAGGCCAGAATGGTTAGGGGCAATCAGGCAGGCAGGCGAGCGGTTGGGAGCCAGCAGTCCCAGATTGTGAGGGGGATGTCTGATTGCCAGTTTAGGCATGATCCCACTGATTAGAGAGGGTGCAGGCTGGGCTGAGGGACACCCCTCCCCTCCAGTGCATGAATTTCATGAACAAGGCCTCTAGTGGTTAAAATAAGGATCTTTAGTGAAAAGACCACAGCAGACAGGCACAAGGAATTACAATCCAACCCAGATTGTTTCCGTTTAAGATAAAGAATTCCATGGCAAAATGAAAGCAATGCTAGCTGGGTATCTAAAAGTCTCACCAACATCAACTACAAGCAAGTAAGCAGTCAAAATATTTCTAGTTGTTTATTCTAAAAAAAAAAAATCTGAAAATAGTAGAAAATGATAAAAGGAAAACATTCAGAATCCTTCTCATGGGTCCAGGAAAAGTATGCCATACAGAGATGGTAAAGTCACCACAGATTTGGATATTAAACTTAATATGGACACTTCCAGTCTTTCTACATCAAAATAATCACCTAGGAATTAGAATTATAGTGAGCCTCTCTATAATCATTTGGTAGCTATAATCATTTATGACTAAGATGAAACAATGTTTTCTCCAAATAAACCTATGCCAACAGTCAAAGGTCAAAAGTTAGAGCAACATACTAAATTTCTAGTTTTCCTCATTTGATTCCTTTTAATGCATTCAGGATCTAGTCAACTTCTAGAATGCAATAACTGGATGTTACATCCATATGTGCAATATGTTGCCCAGGAGAAACAGATTACTTACTGTCAGATGCTGCTCTAAAAAAACTTCCATAACTTCTTGGCCCTTCCATTTAACTGCCCCCCAAATCTATAATCTGTGTGCTATTTATTTTTTCTTTTCACAAACATCTCTACTTTCTTTTCCCCTTTTGTTATTTATTTCTTTTCATCTATAATATCCTTCCTATTCATTAGTTTAGCTATTTTAAAATTAAAACAGCTAATACCAAGTCTTAAAGAGGAACCCTTTCTCCTAAGTCCTAATAATTCCTTTCTGCAGAGGGATCTAATTCGTGTAACACTTGGCCTCTGTGTAATGACTGACTTGCCCCAGAAGGTTGGACTTATCTGAAAAATAAACCTGGCTGGAGTAACCTAGCCCCATACTTCTTCTTAGGAATGTGTTACTATCCCAACCACTTATTTCTCCCTCAGCATGTGTTGTCTGCAGCTCTTCCAGGGCAGGATCTTGCCCATGATCGGTGTCATAAAAGACTCAGAGATGCCACATTCTAGGAATCTGAGCTCTCATAATAGGTTCCATTGTGAACATGGATTAATTTTATTATGTGCCTTGGTCCACTTAGCAGTCCTTTGTCTCATTTTTTAAGTATACACACACACACACACACACACACACACACACACACACATGCATATATATACTATTGAATTCTGAGAGGAAGGGAGAGGGAGAGAGAGATAGAAATATCAATGATGAGAGAGAATCACTGATTGGTTGCCTCTTGCCCATCCCCTACTGGGGACTGAGCCTGCAACCCAGGCATGTGCCCTAACTAGGAATTGAACTGTGATCTCCTGGTTCATGGGTCAATGCTAAACTACTGAGCCACATGGGCCAGGCAGTTTCAGTTTAATTATTCAAAACCTGAGTGGGAAGTGGGATGCTATTGAGGGCCTTTCAGAAAACAATACCAAACACTTTTCACCTAATTTTAACTAAACTGTATTTATATCTCATATTTGCCTCTCTCTATGAAGTCAGTAAAATCTAGGGGAGAAATAAAGTACCGAGGGCTCTTATCTCAGGCTCATAGATAAGGTGCATTCCCCTGGTCTGGAAGGTTCTTTTGTGCGGCATCAGTCCTAATGAAATCATAAGAAGAGAGTTTAAAATGAGAACATCTGGCTGGTCGAGTCCTCAGAGATTGAAGAACTGGTGCTCATCCCACAAGTGCCATCACCAATGTTATGAGGAATGCATATTATCTTGTATTTTCCAGCATGCATGGCAAACAGGTACCAGGTGCTCCAGTCTTCTTCCATTGCACAATTAGTAGTAAACCATGCATGGAGTACAATTGCTTGGCCCCTGCGTGATTAGGCTCTCCAGACTGAAGAGGCCAAGAGCAAGTTGGCACTTCCCCACCACTCAAATCACAGCTGGCTGCTCTAGTCACAGGACTCTATTCCAGCCTCATCAGTATGTGTCCAGCCTGTCTGGGCTCATGGAATCTTGGAGAGAGCATGGGGGAACATTTTAAGTTGATTGCTTTCAGGCACAACTCACCACACTGATTGTTTGTCTAGAAAGGAAGGTGACAAAGGCTCCTAGATTGTATTTTATTGGCAGAGGACTTTTATACCAATAAAGTCAATAGTTCAAAATAATACTGCAAAGGAGGGTTTATATACTCCAGATTTTTATGCCAGGAAAACTTCTTATGTTGAAAAAATGAATCAAAACCTTGGACTCAGAGTAGCTATGCCCATTTATCGACATGATTTCTGAAAAAATATAAATCCGATTATGTCATTCACTTGCTTAAAATTCCCAGTGGCTTCCTTTGTACCAGAAGAATCTAAGCTGTTTATATGTCATGTTCATTCCTGCCTGAGGACCATTGCTCTGGCTTTTCTCTCTACTTTAAACATTTGTTTCCCTTTCTCACAACACCCTGGACTTGATTGGCTCATTTTTATTACTTGGTTCTCAACCCAAATGTGACCTCCTCAAGTAAATATTTTCTAACTATTTTATTTAAAGAGGTACACTCCAACCCCAGTCATTATTGAGTTTGTTTCATTTCCATTTAATGACTGTTTTCCTCACTAAAGTATAAGCTGTGTGCGGCATTCTATGTCACATCATCTTTTATTGTCTCTCGGTGTGCTTTTTATTTATATAGTTTGCTTTTTGTGTTCTAAAATATTTTTTTAATTTTTAAATTACAGTTGACATACAATAGTATATTAGTTTCAAGTGTACAACATAGTGATTAGGCATTTATATAACTTACCAAGTGATCACCTCAATAAATCGAGTACCCATCTGACACCATACACAGTTATTACAATTTTATTAGTATACTCCCTATGCTGTACTTCAAATCTCCTTATTATGTTATATAAACTTAAAGTGATCCCATGAAACATTTAGGTAATGGCTGTACAATAAATAATATTTTGGTTTCTTTTTACAATTTCATTAAATTTTGAGTAATCTACTTTTTTAAAAAATCAGAAAAACAATGTTCACATTGCAGGTTTTTGATGTTTGTCTGAATTTTCCATTTTTAAATTCAATGTTGGTTTGTTTAGGTTAAATCTTAAGCATTATGCATTGGAATTGAGACAGGACCTATATTTAATTCCAAATGTCTTTTAGCAACTGAATTCTATCAGTATGTGTATGTGTGTGCATCACATACAGATACAGGTTATTTTCATGGATCTTTAAAACAGCTTCAGGAGACCATGAAAGTATTTTTATTTTTGAGGCTCTCAAGTTGTATTAAGGCTCTTTTAGTTGAAAGTGACAGAAACCCATGTAAAACTAGATTACATTCATGCTGAAGGAAGTGCATATAACCAGGAAGTAAATTAAGGTACTTCAAGGAATCAGGAAAAGTGCTATAGGAACAAGAACCTCAGGTTCTGAAACTGGAACCTTGAATCACATGCTGTCAGGTCTTTCTTACTTTCCATCCATCTAATAATCTCTACCTGACTGTTTCTTTCTCTATGTTGGTTGAATAATTTCCTACTGAAAATAAGCCTTCTCCATGTTGCAGCTTAAGCATAGCACAGAAAAAGAAATATTTTCTTTTCCCCAATGT
Organism: Corynorhinus townsendii; assembly: GCA_026230045.1. Classification (NCBI taxonomy): domain Eukaryota; kingdom Metazoa; phylum Chordata; class Mammalia; order Chiroptera; family Vespertilionidae; genus Corynorhinus; species Corynorhinus townsendii. Next base: position 217,717,380 of record JAPDVU010000001.1, read on the forward strand.
CCTTATATCAATCAATCCCAGGGAAAGATACCAATTGCTTCTACTTTATTTAAATGCTGACTATTGTGATCAATGTTGACAGAGTCCCTTAGCAAGAAGGGAGATCTGACTGGGCAGGCAAAAAATGCTATTATGGTAAAATTCAAAGGTAAAAAATCAAAGTTTCTTCCCTTTTATCATTTACTGAGTATTAGGCATTGGACTATGCATTGTCAAGACAGATACATTGCATAATTCGTAGCACATGACATACATGCTGGCAATGTTATTTTTGCACTGAGCTAGAAACTCAAGATACAAAGTTACATAGTTATTATTTTTCCTCAATTGGCTCACGGTATTGCTTGGGAGCCAGGCTATAGAAATTAAAAGAATCATATATGATAGCTTATAAGTACTAAATGAGGTATGCTGCTGATTAAGGCCATAGAATCTTTCAAGGGAGTTAAGATGATTGTGGCTAAAATAATCTGGGATATGTTTATGGAAAAGATGGGACCTGAGTTACTAGAAGAGCTCAAGGGTCCGACAGAACCCAGATAAGCAGAGTAACTTCTCTTCTGGAACTAAACTTTTCATGCTATTTAAATGCGCCAGCTATGGCTGAGGTCTATGAGGAGCCAGAATTCTAAGGTCCTTGTCCAGAATTTTTCTCTAGAAATTCAGATTTGGCATTGATCCCCTAATCCAAATCTCTCACCCCTCTGGTTTCAGGGTTCTGGGTAGCAGGAGATGTATATAAAAACAAATTATGAAATAGCATCTTGAGTATCAGCTTCAATATGGCACAGGACAGGATTCTTTCCTAACTGCTAGATTAAAACAGGATAGAGTTGTTTTTTCCACCTTCACTTATGTACTAGTTTCCTAGGACAACTATAAAAAATGACTACAAATTTGAGGGCTTAAAACAGCATAAAGTTATTCACTCACAATTCTGGAGACCATGAACTCAAAATCATGGTGCTGAGAGGGCCACAATTCCTGGAGATTTTCTAGGTGAGAATCTGCTGTTGCCTCTTTCACCATTGAGTGGCCCAGGTGTTTCATGGCTTTTGGAAGCAAACTTCCATCTCCTCTATTTACATGGCCTTCTCTCCTGTGTCTTATCTCAAATCTCCCCCTGTCTTCCTCATAAAAAATCCTATCATTTGATTTAAGGCTAACCCTAAATCTAGAATAATTCTATCTCAAGATCCTTAATTGTATAGCATCTACAAAGAGCTCTTTTCTAAAATAAGGTCATATTAACAAGTTCTGGAGGTTATAATTTGGACTTTTTTTGGGGGGAGGGGGCCTTTTTAATCCATTATGCACTGTCTTGAAGATAGTTGCCTCCATTTGACTTATTTATCCAGCCTCATGGAAATAAAACACAAAACAGAGATTGTCAATCCCTACTTCTACCCACGAGAGCTTAATGCCTGGGAATCAGAAGAAAAGGAGAGAATTAGAGCACAGATTCACCTTCTGGGTCTGAGCACATTTTAATCCAAGAGATCAAGACAGAGAAACACTTTTACTCATGAGCAGTGCCCTCTCTAGAGAAATGTGGCCCACAGGAAGTGGAGATTTTATCATTCATAGTCATGATTCCTCAAATTTTGGAGACTAGTCAGAAAGAAAGGTAAGTCTAGATGTTCATTTCAAACTACTCCCCATATCCTGGGGAGGTAAATATCAGTTCTCTCTTCTACAGAAATTTACCAAAAAGAGAATATAGACTCCTGTTCTAATATCTATTCTGGTCTTCAAAAATAGAAGCATTAGCATGAAGAGCTAACAGAACAAGTCAGTCTAAATTGTTTGAAAAATTGGCTCCAAACTATTACACAGATATATTCACACCTTCATTTAGTCATTTATTTAACAGTGTGGACTAAGCACCACCTAGGTTTTGTAAATGCAGTGGTAAATGAGACATGAATGGTCCCTGACTAAAAGCATGTATAGTATAGTTAGATATATACGCTATAGTTGCATCTTCCATTGTCTAAATATTGTGGTATGAGAGCATGGACCAGGGAGCATATAAAAAAGTTGTGAAGGGTTAAAGGAAGTAGTGACACTAAGACTTAGAATCAAAGAGAAAGTGTCTGGGAAAAGGGAATCAAAGTAGGACAGAACTGCAGGCAGCTGATGAGACAGAAATTAGAACAAAAGGGCCTTGTAAACATGCTAAGGTGTTTGGACTTGTCCTACAAGCCTTGAGGAGTCCCGAAGAGCTAGTGACATAATCAGATTTGCATGTTGAAATGCTCACTCTGACTGTAGCATAAAGAATTGATCATAAACTAACAGAAGTACAGGGGCCAATTGTGATAAAATATGGGTGTTTACTGGCATGCTAGATGCCAAAATAAATCAATATATCCTGTGGTCCTCTTATTCAGCTGCCCCCATCTATAATTCCCCAGTCTGTGGGTCATAATGGCCAATATAGGGTAGAAGGAATTAAGTATTGCTGCTTGAACTTCAATGAGATACATCTTTGGCTTTCAGTTGGAAGTCAAAATAAGAGATCATTGGCCTTTCCAAGTAAATATTCACTTTAGGCATAGCTGGATCTAGGGACTCAAGGAATGTCATCAGGACTTGGTCTCTCTCCCTTTCTCTTCCCATTTCTTAATTCTGCTCTTCTTCATGTTGGCAACACCCTTCGTCAGATTTTCTCCAAAGTGGTTATCCCGTACATTAAGTCAAGTGATGTATCTTCCTCGTACCATGATAAGTAGGAAGACTACATTCTTTTTTCAAACAATTGAAACGAAAGTCTTCTCATTGATATAAATTGGGTCATACTCCCAACTCTGAACCAATTAGTATGGCAAGAAAACAGAACAACTCATAAGGTTGGTTCTAGTTAGTGGCCCAGCACTACTGTGGACCTCTGAAGGCATAGTTTTATTTCAGTTTACTGTTGTCTAACAAACCACCTCCAAAAACTTAATGGCTTAAAAAAGAAAAATTTTTATTTGTCTGTGATTCAGTGTGTCAGGAATTCTGGCAGGCACAGTGGAGATGGCTCATCTCTGCTTCCCAATGTATGGAGCCATCAGTTGGAAGGCTCGAATGGTAAGGGATGGTTGAACAGGAGCCATGTCTTTGGAACCTGCGTTCCAGCTCTTGCCCAGGTTCCTCAGTTCACCTTCCAGTAACCTCTGTATGTGGCTAGCTTAGGCTTATTCACAGAATAATAGGCTCAAGGTAGTAAAATTTCTTTTATGGCAAACAGTTTCAAAGTCCAATATTACAAGACATTGAATAGCCAGCACTGGTGCAAGCTAACACATTAATATTACACCTGAATCATATTTTCTAGATATTCTTTTGGCCAAAGCAAGTCACATAATCAAGCCCAGAGTTAGGGGGTAAAGCAAAATCATGAGTATTGGAAAATGAGATTCAATTGTGAGGAGGGGACTTTACTACATCAAGTCTACTGCAGGTTTGGATATTGAATTTCTCACAAAAATAATGAGCCTTCCTCAAGCTGCTTCTTAGAAACTCTAGGTAAGTGGTAATTCATAGATTAGGAAAGAAAAAGCATGGCAGCCAACAACGTTTTATGTCAGCTAAAAGATTTCCTTGTAGATATTTGGGCACTCTGGGAAATAACTAGAGGATAGCAAAAGCGGCACTATTTTTCTACTTGCGTTCAATGTCATTGTAATTTGGGTGTAATTGAAATTAGACTCTTTTCTAGTTAAAATCTGGGGAGGCCTAGACTTAGGAATTGCATAGAATAACAACAACAATTATAAATATGTGTAATATTTTAAAGCTCAGACTATTTCCTTAGTTTTCACTTAATTTCCCCACATGATGTAACCACATAGAAACTTTTTTTTTTAATGTGACCTTCTCTCCTTTCCTTCCTTTTGACGCAATCTGGATTCATCCAGCACCCTGACTCACCTGCCTTCTCTCCCTGCAGGGCCTTTCCCTTAATTTTTAAACCCTCAGCACAATGAGGGTCTGATCAGCATTTTAGGAACAAAGCCTCGGGTCTGTTGACCACAGAGACAGAGTTTAGATCAAACTAGAGATAACATCTAGGCCTCAGTTGTATTTGAGCTCCAGGCCAAGAAAAGGGGACAAACCAGATGAAATGACACCATGGGTGAGATCAGGACCAGATGTACTGATCAACAACCCCCTACCCTAGTGCTAACCAGTCAGTAGAGACCATGACCCTGATCATAGTGCTTACTCCCTTAGTCACCATGCTTAATAATTTTCCCTCCATGTAATCCATCCCCTGGAAGCCACTGAGGAACCAGGTCTTTGAGCATTAGGACACCTGTGTCTCTGGGCATGGGTTACTTCCTAAAAGTAAAACCTTAACTTTTTTGCTACAAACTCTTGTTCATGTCTTATTGGGCTTTGATGCACACACACACACAAATGAACCCCTTTAGTCTTGGAACAATAAAATTTGAGTGACATCCAAAATTTGGTCCCTTGCTTAGAACAAATTAACCAATAGAGTATGTGTTCCTGCATGAGGAAAAATAAAATTTAGCCTGTAGTTTTAAAAATCATAATAACCAAGAGGGCTCAGTTGTACTATAGCTTATCAAAGTTAGTATCTTATCTTTTTTTTCTTTAGACCAATGTTGGTTGTATTAGTCAGGGTTCTCCAGAGAAACAGCACTGATAGGATATTTATATAGATATATAAAAAGGTATTTATTATAAGGGGTTGGCACATGTGGTTATAGAGACTGAGAATTCTGCCATCTGCAAGTTGCTGGCCCAGGTAAGCCAATGGTTCCAGTCTAAACTTAAAGGTTCAAGAATCAAGGAAACCAATGGTGTAAAGTCCCAGTCTTAGTCTGAAGGCTTTGGAACCAGGAGCACTGATCTTTGAGAGCAGGAGAAGATGGACATCCCAGCTCAAAACCAGAACAAAATTTGCCTTTCCTATGCCTTTTTGTTCTATTTAGGTACCCTATGGATAGATAAAGCCCATGACCAATTCAAATGCTAAGCCTTTCCAGAAACACACCTAGACACAAACACACTCAGACACACCCATGAATAGTTATAGACACACCCAGAAATAGTATCTTACCAGCTATCTGGGCATCTTATAGGCCAGTCAAGTTGACATAGAAAATTAACCATCTCATTGGTCAATACTATAAAACCTACTTTTGTAAGAGGAAATACTTCCAAATATAGCTTTGATTTAAAAGTATAAATGATACTAATACATTCACCAAAAAAATATTGACACAAGAAACATCCAAACCTGTAGAGAATGTTTATGAGTTTATTTGAGCCCAAACTGATAACATATGCTGGGGAGCAAGATCTCAAATGCTCTCAAGAATAACAGTTTTGTGGTTTCTTTTATGCATTTGAGATTAAGAAGGGAACATAAAGAAGATTACATGAGGGTGGGAGAAAGCAAGGTGGATATGGGATTACAGGATGGCTAACAAAATTATTTTCTCTATTAAGATTTATTTTGCTTATTTCAAAGGTACATTAACCTAGATACATAGAAACAATAGACAGGGCTTGCTTAAGACAAAGTTAAGCCTTTTACTTTATATAAAGAGATTTATGCCTGGAGTGTGACTACCCAACCTGACCTGCCCAGTTAGGAATTTATGATCAGAACACCCTGTTGATATTATTTCCCATAAAACCCTCTATTTTTTTAATCCACAGCATTAAAAAATAGTCTTTGACTTTAGTTAGTCATCCAACATATTTTTCTTGCATATCTAGTATGCACTAGGCCTTAAAATTACAAGTATGAATTAGACAAAGTCCTTGCTTAAGGACTTACATTTATGTATGTCAGAGGTACAAGAAGTGAGGGGAAAGGTGGTAAACAGGCAAGCAAGTAATAAGATTTCATATACGGAATAGTGCTATGAATAAAATCAAATGATACTATAACAGCAGGTGACTACAGGAAAGAAAATGAAGTGGGATAGTAAGTTAAGTGCTTGAGTAAAGGAAATGAAGGTTGCTAAGATGGTGGGACCCGTCATTCTGAGATCAGAGTTGGTAGATGACTAGCCTGAGGTCATAGATGGGCAAGCTGGGACTACCACCTATGTCTCATTCTGACTCCATGAGATTTACGATGACTATAATTCATTGTGGTTATGACATTGTCAAATTAACATTTGTTAAGTGGAGCACAGGGTGCATGTGATGAGTTCCAGTTCAACAACAACAAAAAAATCACACAAAAAATTGAAGTTTTGGGGTTTTTTTCTTACTCATAAGTCCTGGAGGAAGTAAATGGTATACCTCAAGGAGCTACACAAGGAGGTCAAGATAAACAAAGAACATGGGGGCACACACGTACCTTTATTAGGGTCTGTGGTGGAATGTTCTGGGTTTCCCAGGTTAGGACTAGATTAGTTAGCTCCATGGGGATCCTAGTTAAGGGAGCATAATGTATACAGGCACTGTGAGGCAGAGGAGCCTGTTTATCACAAGGGGTATTGCAGAAGTCATATCAGGGACTTAAACTTGTTTGTGACTCAGCAGGTTGTTATCTAGGACAAGAGCTGGCATGAGGACACTAGTGTCAGTGTAAGGTCCCTGAAGGCTGCCTGGCCAAACATAATAGATGCTCAGGCAGTGATAACATGATATAGCTTAGCTAAACTCTCAACAATTATCCAAATTAGAACACTTCTGAGAGTGCAGAGAGGATACTATTATAATTACTTCAGGACAATAGACATAAATAAGATCATCTCAGATGAACCAAGACATGTATTCACACTAAATTTAGTGGAATACTTCATTGTAATTCTTTATAAAATGATAAGAATAATAGCTTAAGTATGGCATTTAACTCTGTAGGTGTTAATTTATAATCAGATCACCCTGTTGATATTATTTAGGTCCTTTCACATATATTTAATTTTTTTTTGGGGGGGGGGAGAAATAACTTCTCACAAATGAGAGACCTATCCTAGCTAATAAAAGAGTAGTATGCAAATTGACCATCACACCAAGACACAAGATGGCCACCCCCATGTGGACACAAGATGGCCTGCAGGGGAGGGCAGTGGTGGGAATTTAGGGGTGACCAGGCCAGCAGAGGAGGGCAGTTGGAGGTGACCAGGCCAGCAGAGGAGAACAGTGGGAGAAACCAGGCCAGCAAGGGAGGGCAGTTGGGGGGAACCCAGGCCTGCAGGGGAGGGCAGTTGTGGGTGATCAGGACAGCTGGGAGGGCAGTTAGGGGTGACCGGTCCAGCAGAGGAGGGCAGATGGGAGCCAGCAGTCCTGGATTGTGATAGGGATGTCTCAGATTGGAGAGGGTGCAGGCTGCGTTGAGGGACACCCCCATTCCTCCCATGCTTGAATTTCGTGCACCAGGCCTCTAGTTCCAAATAAAAAGGCAAAATAATTCACAAAAATTTCAAGAAACACTCATACATTTTAGAAATTTGATGTGAAAACTTTAGCAGCCCAATTTCAATTCAGTATGACAGATTTCAAAGGGAATAAATTTGAACATAAAACCAGCAAGTATTTACTAAGCATGTAAGAAACCCCAGGCATAGGGCTTGGTTCTGGAAGACAAAGATGAATAGAAGAGGATGGCCGTGGAGAAGCCCTATTCAAAGCCAGCTAAAGGGTATTGCCTGCAACTAAAATTTTTATGTCAAAAATAAATAAAGACCATGAGTGGTTTCAGCCTTTTGTTTTCTTTGTTGTCAGATAATCTCAAAGTGGGAAGACTGCCTACCTTTGGGTGTGCACTGTGACTGGCCACTTGTGCTATTGTTCCCACTGTATCCATGTGTTCATTTAAAAAGAATAGAATGATTGCCATGACTCCCATATTTACAGTGATGTTTTGAAGACAAAGGAGATATAGAGATGTGCACTATTTTAAGAAAGTTATCTATGGACAAACCTTGAAGATGACAACTTCTCTGGTTACCTCCAGCCTCTAGTTTTATTCCTTTCTTCCATATTGTAGAGAATAACAGCATCTACTGCTAGATTCCCTGTCCACTATGAAACCCTGAACTCAGAAATGAATTTGATGTGTATTCAATCAAATCAATGGCGTTCTTGTCTCTGGGTATTTGTGTTTCAAAACTTATTACTGCCTGGTCAATATGGCTCAATGGTTGAGAATCAACCTATAAACCAGGAGGTCAGGGTTCAATTCCCAATCAGGTATGTCTCAGTTAGTTGGAACATCATCCTGTACACCAAAAGTTTGTGCGTTCAATTCTGATTAGAGCATATACCCCGGCTGTGGGTTCAATCTCTGGTCAAGGTGCACAGGGGAGTCAAACGATGAATGTCTCTCTCTCTCTCTCTCTCTCTCTCTCTCTCTCTCTCTCTCTCTCTCTCTCTCATCAATGTTTCTCTCTCTCTAAGATCAATTTTTAAAATTAAAGTAAATAAAATGAATTTTTAAAAGCCTTAATATTAAATACTCTAGGGAAGGCTTTATCTCTGGAATTTCAGAAATCTTGGAGAGAAGATGGGCAAGTAGTTCTGAGAGGCAAGGTGCCTATTCTGATGCCTAGAAAAAGGAAAAGTCAGATTCAAGCTATTCCAGAGAGAAGAGCATTCTAACATCATAAAAAGGCTGAGAAATGGTCATGCCTTTTGGGACACAGGCATGGGAGTGATGGTGGAGAGAAGATAAAAGGAAACCAAGGTTGACATTATACATTGTAAATACTTTTTCTTTCCCCCTCCTGTATGTGACCACTGTTAATGTAGCAGCTGGTTCCAAAATTTTTCGAAGTCACTCAGTAAGCTGGCTTGGCTAATAAATGAGGAGCTATAAAGAGCTAGTATTTATTTTCCAAGAAAGCAATAGAAATCCAAATTTAGGAGGCATTTTACCCAATTCATTCCTTACTGACAAGAGATAATGAACTGAGACCTCCAAGGCAGCTGGGAGAACAGCAGCCTGCCACAGCCTGTAAGCCCAAAGGCTTCTAGTTCAAAAATGATCTGTGTCACTAGCCTGGCCTGACCTCCTGCACATTATATAACTCAGCTCCCTTGCACATAAGTTGGGGAAACAGGAGAAATGCAATCAGGGGGTGGTTGTAAAGATCTTGTTAAGCCGAGTGCAGCAGTGAACATGCACTGTGAAAAGTCAATATGCATTTATCAACTGGCTTGAAATGAAAAACAGTCACAGTGGGAAGACTGTGGTAAGTTGTAACCTGCCCAGTCTTTCATTTCTGTGAAGTAACAGACAGAACAGTGGGGGAGAATGGTCCAATAAACACCCTGATGATCACACTTCTTCCTTATAAATCACTCCAGTGAGACCTCCCAGGTGGATGTAAATGAGAGGAACCTCATTGCCACAAGAAGAGAGCCAGTTTGTGGGATGGAAAAGGAGCTCAAAATATAGCCAGAACAGTACACTGTGACTCCATCACACCCACATTATTCACCCACTCTTTCATGCATTCATTCATTAAAGCCATAAATATTTATTGAGTTTCCACCCTGGACCAGACATTGTGTTGGACATGTGAACTCAAGACCATTCCTGCCCTTAAGTTTATAATGCAGTTGGGAAATCCAGACAGTTCAGTGATGTAAGGGTCTTGACGAGGAAAATGAGGAGATGCTTTGGAAACTCAGTAGAAGAACACTCAGCCAAAACATTGGAGAGGTTCAAGTGAGGCTTCTAGAGGAAGTCTAACCCGAAACTGAAAGCTGAATATGAGTTATCCTAGCAAAGGGCCATGCATTAGAGAGCAGTGATGCTGAGAGAGGCTTTCAGGAAGTGGATGCTCAGAGGCTCAGAGACCTCCTTCCCAGACGTGGGAATTGGTCCCTGAAAGGCAAACAACATACTAGATGCAATGTAATACATTAAGATGAGCAAGATACTACTCCAGGAAACAAAGAACTTAAAACCTAATGAATAAGATGGTTTTGAGATAAGCCAATAGTTACAAGGCAAGGCATAATTTATATGCCAAGACTCTTAGGTTTGATCAGTTGAGTTGATTCAATCCCTCAGCCCACTCTCTCCCAGTGCTCCAATCCCCAAGAAACTAGGTAGTTAGTTGTTAAGATTTGTAGTAGCTAAATAATTATTTGATGATTTTCTTCTCCCAAGTTTTTACAATATCATAAGAAAGAGGAAGAATAAAGTTATTCTGTATTTGTACACTTACTTGGAAAACGGACAATTCACCCAGGCTGGGCAGTTAAGTGGATTAGAGCATTGTCCTGATACACAAAGGTTGTGGGTTTGATTCCCTGGTCAGGGCACATATAAGAATCAGCTCGCTCTCTCTCTCTCATCAATTAATTAAAGAAAGCAAAAGAAAAATGGCTAATTCGGTGGTTAATGGAAAGCCCTATTGTACCTTAATGAATTGATATTGATTTATGCTAATCAATAAGTAATCTGAGCTCCTAATATGATTACTACCTTATCCTCTTATTCAGTATTTCTTCTCAATTACCTTATGTTGTAATGGTTAGGGACAACAACAATGACCTCTACCAACCAGGACACACTGAAAGCCTTTATGAGAAGAGCCTATGGCCCCTAACTCCTCTGTTCCCTGCTCAATATCTAACACAGAGACTTCTACATTTTAGGAAATGTATACTCATTCATTAATGGCTGACCTAGGACATAAAAGTGCCTGAAAATAAAGAAAGAGTAAATATTTGAAAGGTGCAAACACTAAGGAGTAAGGGCAAGCCATTGGTCATGATTTAAGAACATAGAGGTCAGGAGGTACAGCTAACCCAGAAAATTAGCCCCTGAATGTCAGTGTTAATCTGGTGGGTTGTGACTTTTTCCTCCAAAAACTACTGAAACTCTTTCAGGCTCTCAAGATGATGCCTAGAGAGGAAGCCTGAGGGAATACTGTAGTTGTCCTCTGGCCCCTAGTTAATGGAGCAGCTGACTTGGTTTTGACTTTAGCATCTCAGATTTCAGTATGATTCAATTGGCCTTGAGCTCCAGTGAAAGGCAGTCTGACCTGAACTTTGGTGTCCTGCCTCATGGCCTGAGGTCTAGCTGCCAAGTTATCAGGGCAGCTCAGATTCCTGACCTTCTGGCTTTTCCTTGTCAGAATCTGGTCATGTAATGAAGTACAGCCTCTGCTCTCCTGGAAGTTTCCAGTGTCTGCACCATTTCACTCACATTTACTCCACTGGCTTTTGACAGGCCACTCTCTACATGAAACCGCAGTCAAAATTAGAATCGGAGGAGACTCTCTGGGAATGAAAAAGAAGCCAACAATAAATAAACAAACCCTTGGAGTAGAGCAATTAGGGACAATGGACCTGGTTATACCATGTCACTTTCTTTGCTCTGCTCACTTTATTTTCTTCCCACGGAAATGCTAACTGATCAATGCAAAGAAACATAAGGATGAGGGTGGGTGGGTGAGAAGAGATCAACCAATGAACTTGTATGCATATATGCATAACCTATGGATACAGACAATAGGGTAGTGAAGGGCTATGGTAGAGGGCAAGAGTGAGCTGGGAGAGGTTAGTGGGGGAAAATGTTGTAATACTTCCAACAATAAAGATTTAAAAGAAGAAACATCACGGCAGACATTGAGAGCTTGAGGAATATGCAATCTGAATAAATGGGATGTGCTTTTATAGCTACATTTGAAAATTGGTATCATCTTGGTTGATCCAAACTCTCCTTTAAAGTGTGGAAGAACTAGGGGCTTTCACCTTCACCAACTAGTAATTGGAAGTTTATCTCTGCATATAACCAGAATGTGTAGCCTTTACTTCAAAACCAGAATGCCAGCAATGCATTTTGAACACTCCTCAATAGGGGAAGGCCACTCTCATCCTTACAACCCAGTCTCCCATTATTACTATGGCCCTAAACATCACTCACTATCTCTTGCCACTCCAGAAATTAAGACAGCAACTAAATAAGAGCAAATCTTTGGAGAACACAGAATATTCTAGACTAGTCCCAGGGCATACTGTTGAAATTAGGGATTCTACCACTGCAAGAGCAAGTTACAAAGACACTTTCCCCATGACCATAGTTTCCCTAAATTAAAATTATACTTTGAAATATAAATATCCAAAATATATAAGGATTCTCCTATTTATGGCCAGGTTGTGGGAAGAGCAGTTAAGTTTGATATTAGTACTTTCCTTGGGGTTATTGTTTCTATCACTGGGGATGGCTGCGTTGCTAAGCTCACTTAAGATTAGAAGTGTTTCCAAACTGCCTCTGTGCACACAGGTCAGAATTTGTACCCATGGGACAGCTGGTTCTTAACTGCAACTCTTCATCAGGCTCCTCTGGGGCACAGTCATGTCACAGTTTCATGAACATCATTATCAAGCCTGATTTTTGCCCTGTGGCTGCAACAATGGACTTTTGACCTACTACATGTTTTAACTTTTCAGGTGAAATTTTTGGAAACATAACACGGACTTCAAACCCCCAGACATCTTGCAAAAATATTGCCTTGACCTTCACCTTTCCTGAGAATATATGCTCTTTTTCTCATGGGAAGGTGACCACCAGGTTCCCTGATATAGAGCAACTTTCAAGGTCAACCCTAGGAGTATAGAGGTCAGTGCTTACAAATCACAGGACTGTTCAAATCCAAATCCTAGGAAGGAGTGGGCAGGGGAAAAGAGAACTCCCTCCTCGGCGAAACTTCTCCTCCTTTCAACAAATTCTCACTTCTTAACAGCACAACACCTGACTGAAAGCATGAATCCTGTTTCTTCAAAGAGTATAGCCGTAACATCTGGTTCTTCCTTGTAGTATAATAATAACAGCTACTCCATATATTCAGGCATATTTTAAATTTCAGCTTTACAAAGAAGACAAGAAGCTAGCAATTGGGGTGTCAGAGCAATAAAGGGCTGGGTTGTTATTCAAACCCTGACATCTCTATTGTAAGACAGGAGTGTAAAGAGGTCTAGCTGGGGCCTGGAGAATGGAGTTTTCAATGCTCTGAAGCCTCTTCTCCAGTCAAACCCCTGCTTAAACACTTACTGGGGAAAATGATCCAATTCTAGATAGGACCAAGCATGGAGTGTCATATTGTTGGGAGCTTCTTTGTGTGGAGGAGAGGACAGTGGGGCGGGGAAGGGGGGGCACGATGTTGTACATTGGACCACTCCCATTCTAAGAGCATTTAAGAATTATCTGATGACTAGTGCTACCCTCTCCATTCCACCTCACACTGAAATCCAGGAAAAGGATCGGGCTGAATCATTTTAGTAAGACATATATATAAGGCATGGGAATGCAACCAAAACTGATTTTAAGAAAATTCCTTTTAATACATAAAAGAAACTCCAAGACTTTTAAAGTAGAAAGAGCAAAGTAATTAAGTGAAAGTGGCTCTGCTAAGGAAGCCACCAGGTATGGGATAGCTTCCCAGACATGGACAGTTTGGTTAATGTTAAAAGACCTCTCTCTCCTTCCCAGGAAAGGGTTAGAACAAAGATGAAAAGCAGAGTCAGAAGGCTGATGGGGCTGCTGAAAATTATGACATTCCTTTTCTTCTTAAGTACCTAAAGTCACCATGGGACTAACAGGTTTTTTGTTTTGTTTTTTACTTTATCATCCAATGTTGTCTTGCTTGTCTAATCCTTATTCAGAAAATATATAAACATGCTCTAATAGTACCTCCCTTTAAAATTAAAATCTTTGCTTATATTTCTATTTTCTGCTCCTCTACACAGAAAATTGCCTATGTGCTATATTTTCTCACTTACATTCACCCCTGTTTTCCCATTAGCTCATAAGTCCAACCTGGCTTTGGTCCCATCATCAGACTGAAACTGTTCTTGTCAAAGTCAGCAGTGACCTCCACATTGCCAAATACAAAGAACATTTTCTCTCCTCTCTCTTTTATGAAACAGTCTCGTTTCTTGACTTTTGTGACAATATCCTCTTCTGAGTATTTCTCTCCCTCTGTTTTTGGTTATTCCTTCTAACATACTTTTGTTTGCTTTTTCTCCATTACCTAAACTTATATAATTATATTCCTCAGGGCTTTGGCTTGGACTTTCCTCATACAACTTCTTTGAAGAGATTTATCCATTTTCATTGATTTAATTATTATCTCAATGCTCAACATTCGCTCATTTATATTTTTGGCCCATACTTTTCTCTGCGCTCCAGACCTCTTCACCCAGCTGCCTGCTTGACAGCTCTATAGCCTCATAGTCTGAGAATTAATATTCCCAATGAAGAACTCTTACTTCCTCCTGCATATCCCTTCCCCAAGTCAGTAAATAACATCATCAGCTATTTAATTGCTAATGCTAGAAATCTGTCATTCCTTACTCCTCCTTGTCCCCCTCACTGTCCACATACAATTCATCTAAGTTCTGATTATTCAATCTCTAACATGAATCTCATCTTGGTCCATGATGCTACATCTCCACTGCCACCACACTGTTCTAAGAGTCATCCTCTCCTGCCCTTATGACCACAGTAGCCTCTTGGCATATCGCCCTGCTTTCATTGTCTTTCATCTTCTACCAATTTTCTTTATAACAAGTAAAATAATCTTTTTAAATTCATAAATCAAATCACATCGCCTTTCTAATTCATTACTTTTTAAGTTACAAATGAATTTAGAATAAAATTGGGACACTTACTAAGTTTCTAAATTATCAAATCTTAGTCTGTCTCTTTGTTTTAGCTCATTTCAATCTTTGTCTTCATTGCCTTCTAGCCATCAAGTACATGCTCACCACTATTCCCCATCATAATTCCCTGTTTATTTCCTTCATAGGTCATGTGGTAAGCTGAAAAACAGCCCTCCAAAGGAGATTTATGTTCTAATCCCCAGAACCTCTGAATATTGTTTTACATGGTGAACAAAAAATGATTTAGTTAAAGATCTTGAGATGGAGAAATAATCCTGAGTTCTCCTGGTAAGCCCTAAATGCCATCACAAGTACCTTTGTAAGAGGGAGGCTGAGGAAGATTTTGTCACAGAAGAGAAGGAGGCATTGTGAACATGGGGATACAAATTGAAGTGATGCAGCCACAAACCAAAGAATGCACAGCAATTAGAAGCTGGAAGAGGAAAGGACGGATGCTCTCCTAGAGCCTCCAAAAGAGAGTGAGGCCCTTCTGACACCTTGATTTCAGCCCAGGGAACCTGACTGAGCTCCAAAAGTATCAGAGAACAAATTTTGTTATTTAAGCCACCAAGTTCGTGGTAATCTGTTATAACAGCCAAAGGAAAATTATTCAGGCTTATCATAAGTTGTGATTATTGTAGCTGTTTTCTTTGTGTGTGTAGTTATGTTCTCCCTTAATCTACACTAATAAAAGAGAAACATGCAAATTGACCATAACTTTGCAACACCCACCAGCCAATCAGGAGTGACTATGCAAATTAACCCAACAAAGATGGTGGCAGCCTTGCCCCCCAGCCACTTTGGGCCTCTGGGCAGCACACATGCAGGCATAGAGTGGCCAGGCAGGGCAGAGTAAGATGAAGGCTGATGGCTCTGGCCCTAGCAAAGGCCTGGGTCCTGGGTGCCAGAGGAAAACCGATGCTGGCAGCCAGAGGAAGGAAGGCCTATTGCACGAATATCCTTGTAATGGGCCTCTAGTAATTCATAAGCACTATAAAGTAGTGAATCCATCTATCTCTATTGTTTGCCATTACATGACCAGTACTTTGTTCTTAGCAAATATATTTTGAATGAATGGATTAATTTCTCATTCAATAAGATGTTGAGCCTTAAAAGACTATTCAACAGCTTTAACTTCAGCCTGTTTGTTTAAAGGCTAGACTCTTTAATATTAGATAACTTTTATTTCTATCTCACCTCCACCCAATCACAATCCAATCTATCACCCATTCTTCAATCCTCAATATGTATATTTTTCTTTAACAATGCCTCACCTGCACCCAATTCCAAACTATGATAATTTCTTCCTTGACTAATAATAACCCTTTCTAACTGGTTTACTTACTTTCCCTTTTCCCCCTTTCCTATCTGATCATTGCACAGCCATTAGAATGACCTTGTAAAATGGATTTGGTCACATAGACTTATACATAAGATCCTTCAGTGACTTCTTTGACCAAAATCTCTCTCCCTCCTTCTTCTTCTCCTTCTCCTCCTCCTCCTCCTTCTTCCTTTTCCTTTTCCTTTTCCTCTTCTTCTTCCTCTTCCTCTTCTTCTCCCTCTCCTATTCCCTCTCCCTCTCTCCACCATGTAAAGACACAGAAAAAGACAGCTACCTGCAAGCCAAGAAGAGGGCCCTCATCAACTCTGCCAGTGATGTTGGACTTCTCAGCTTCCAGTACAGTGAGAAATAAATGTCACAGAATTTAACAACATGTGTAATCTGCAACAGACTCTCAAAAATTGTTAAATAAATGAATTAATGATGACTTAAGAAAGTTGTTATGTGACTTCCAATACTTCAAACTGTTTTTACACACTATTGCATTTAATACTTTTAGAGATACTGTGAAATAAACAGAATAGGTAATCTTATTTATTTTTCAATTTACAAGATGAAGAATTAGACTCTCAGAAGGTTTAAATGACTTGGCCACAATCATACAGCCAATAAGTTTTAAAATACATAATTATACTATACTAGAGGCCTGATGCATGAAGATTCATGCAGGAATGGGCCTTCCTTCCCCTGGCTGCCAAGTACTGCCTTGGCTCCAGCCGGGAGCTGCTTTTCCACCTTCCCACACTGCCCAGAAGCCCGGAGTGGCTGGGGCAGTGCAGAAGGCCTGCATCATCACCATGGCGATGACACAAGCTTCCTGCCCCACCCCAGCTTCTCGGTGCCTGCATATGCAAATTACCCCACCATCTTTGTAGAGTTAATTTTTATACTCACTCCTGATTGGCTGGTGGGTGTTGCAAAGGTACGGTCAATTTGCATCTTTTTCTTTTATTAGTGTAGATACAAGTATATGAGGTGATCTGCATTATGTATAAGTATATACATAATATATCTCGGGTGCAACATTTCAAGCAGTATGCTAAACATTGTAATACATTAATTAATTTAATCTAGAAAAGAACTCTAAAAGGTAGGTACCATTGTATTCCCATTTCAAAAATAAAGAAATTGATCTTTGGTTAAGTAACATTCTCAAAAAACATAGTTATTACATAGGAGAATCAAGATTTAAAATTAGGTATGTATTAGTCCAAAGTCGGAAATCCTTAACTATTCACCTGGAAGATGCAGTTTTAATGTGAGATATTTCAGATTAACAAAAAATATAAAAATAATGTAACAGACTCCATTGATTCATCACTCATATGAATTAAGGAAATAAGAAATAAAATAATATCACAGATAAAAGTGATGACTCAAGTTTCTTCTCTCACTGGTAGAGTCAACTACTTACCTAAATTTATTGTATGATTTCCATGTGTGTGTTTATAATTTTACTGCATATAAATGCATTTTTAAAGAATATGTGGTATTGCTGGCATATTATATAAATGTCATCCTACTATTTCCTTCTGCAACTTCCTGTAATTATTCATGATATGCAATCTTAAGGATGTATGTTGTCTCTCTTTTATTTATGTTCACAGTAATTTCAGAATAAAATTAGGTTCATACCAAGACCAATTAATATATTGAACAAGAAAGATTTCTCTATTGTTCTAATCTATGCATGAAAGAGAAAAAATATGTGAAGAGTAACATGTGTGACTCCCACAGCCTCCCTCCTCATTATACCAATGTAGCATTTAGGTTGGAAAATCAGCTAACTGCACTGTTCATTGTCCAGGCTGCTCCACTGCTCTTGGTCATGAGGAGGTGCCTTTAGGTCACCTTATGGAAAATGCCCTAGTAACCTAGCTACTTTGCAAGGTTCCTCTGATATAACACAAAATCCTTCCTGGGAATAGAGAACTGTTTCTGGCATATCTGTTTCATCCCACAGCAAATTAAATTTTGATGAAATTTTGGATGTAGAATTTTTCAGAATACTTGGAAACCAAATATTTGTGGGAGTGAAACTTCTTTGTTAATTAATTAGTTTTGGGAAAGAAGAAATTAGGTAGAAATATCACACCAGTTTTTTGACCAACTAGTGGAAATTTTTATACCAGTGAATATAAGTAGAACGACAACTCTCTCCCTCTCTCTCTCTCTCTCTCTCTCTCTCTCTCTCTCTCTCTCCCCCCCCTCCCTCTCTCTCTCTGTCTCACCAATCAATAAGTAAAATGTAATATTTAGGTCCTTTGCCCATTTTTTGATTGGATTATTTATCTTCCTTTTGTAAAGTTGTATGAATTCTCTGTATATTTTGGAGATTAAAACCTTATCTGAAATAGCATGGGCAAATATGTTTTCTCATGCAATGGGCTTTCTTGTTTTGTTGATGGTTTCTTTTGCTGTGCAGAAGCTTTTTGTTTTTATGTAGTCCCATTTGTTTATTTTCTCCTTAGTTTCCATTGCCCTAGGAGCTGTGTCAGTAAATATATTGCTACGACATATGTCTGCTATTTTGCTGCCTATGGAGTCTTGTAGGATTTTTGAAAGAGGACATACAGAAGGCCGAGAGAGATATGAAAACATGCTCAAAGTCACTAATCATCCAAGGGATACAACTCAAAACAACAATGAGATACCATCTTACACCTCTCAGAATGGCTATCATCAACAAATCAACAAATAACAAATGCTGGCGAGGATGTGGAGTAAAAGGAACCCTTGTGCACTGCTGGTGGGAATGCAGACTGGTGCAGCCACTGTGGAAAACAGAATGGAGTTTCCTCAAAAAGTTAAAAATGGAACTCCAATTTGACCCAGAAATCCCATCTCTAGGACTATATCCCAATAAACCAGAAACACCAATCAGAAAAGATATATGCATCTCTATGTTCATATCAGCATAATTTACAATAGCTAAGATTTGGAATCAACCTAAGTGCCCATCAGCAGATGAATGGATTAAAAAATAGTGGTATATCTACACAATGGAATTCTATGCTGCTATAAAAAAGAAGGAACTTTTATCATTTGCAACAGCATGGATGGAACTGGAGAGTATTATGCTAAGCAAAATAAGCCAGACGGAGAAAGATAAATATCACATAATCTCACTCATATGTGAGATATAATGACCAACATAATTTGATGAACAAAAATAGATCCAGAGACACATGGCAGGGGAGGTGAGGGGGTTAGAGAGCAACCAAAGGACTTTTATGCATGCATGTTAGCATAACCAATGGACACAGACACTGGGGCAGTGGGGGCTTGCCTGGGGTGGGAATGGCTGGGGGACGGGAGGGGGAGGTCAGTAGGGCATAAAGGAGACATGTAAATCTTTAGACAACAAAAAAATAATAATAATAAAATAAAAAGTAAATAAAATGTAATAAGCAGTTTCTTTTAACTACAGGTTTGAATTGAAAACCCTATTTGGTTTTTCTTTAAGAAAAACTTTTCTTTCTTTTTACATAATAATATTAAGTTTAAGTTGAGGACTGATTAAAAGAAAAGCAAAAGAGAAACAGGAAAAAGGGAAATTTTCATCCATCCTCTGTAAATTAACACCAGTGCAAGAAGAATCCAGTATGGATATTTCTCTAAAGAAACTTGCAGACATTGCTTTTTTAGCACATGTCTCTGGAAAGGCCTTTTATAAGAAGTCCAGGGGCAGACTGACCACGGGAAAGGACAAGCCATTCTGGAAAAGTCAAGTGGACCTTACTAAATATCCCCAACTGAATAATGAGAGTACTTGGTTCTACACAGCTGCAATGAAAACGTATCCTGACATTGGGCACCAGTGTTTCCTCTTGTCTGGGATGTTTTCATACTTAATTTCCTACCTCCTTCCTCCCCTCCCTATCCCCTATCCCTCTTCTATTCCTTCCAGGCAAAAAAGATTCATAATGGAATGTTGACTTGGTGATCTCATTCCAAAGCCCTGTCTATGTAGACACAATAATTTGAAGAGGAAATAAAACTAGTCATATTGGGAAAGGAAAACTAATAAAAAGGTTTCAGTCAGTCACTTAAAAAGAATAAACTGAATTCAATCTCTGTTTCATTCCCAAGTTGGTCTGTACATGTAAGCCAGGCCTGGGTAATAACTCAAAACCCAACAAATTAGGATTCTGTTCCTGAGAGACGCAATATGTAGCTGAAAGGCCCTCATATTGTTGTCCTTCACTAATAGCTGATTCTCAGCCACTTCAGGGATGGAATGTGGCAGCTGTCTCACAGCTGGCTAACATCACGGACTGGTGATGACACTAGGAAGTGACAAATAGCCTTTTGAATTTCAACTGTCAGGTTGATGAAGGAAGAAGAATTCATTCCAAAAATACTTCAGGTTGGAATCTGGCTATAATTTTGTATTCAACATTCCCAGTAATAGTCAAAAGGGGTCAAAGAGACCAATTAACCACAGAAATCCCAAATTATATATTTACGCCTTCAGGAAACTAGAGTTGTTTTCCCCGTACATAATGTTAAGCCAATAAGCCAACAACTCAGGCATGATAACTTCTGACAAAGGACATATTTTTAAATGAAATGTAGCTTTTATATATATTTCTTGGTGGTTAAAAAAGAGAAAGAGAGAACTGACATGTATTTAACACCCACCCTATGTCAGGCATGGTACTGGGAGATTTACATACATAACCCCATTAAATTGCCACAATGGTTCTGTGAGCTCCTGCAAAGAGAAATAAAAGCCCTTAGCAGCATCCCATTTTGGAGTCATACACATAAAGAACTAGGTTACTTTCCAACAACACTAAATGAGATTAATCATGGCGATAAAATGTACTAATAGAGAACAGGTAGTTTTCTCATATATCCTAGAGAGAGAAGAGCTTTTGAACTTGAGCTGAACTCTGATGGCATTGCTAGTGGGTGAGATAGCAGGTAGTTTTGGAGGGACAAAAGAATTCTCCATAAATGGTAGTAAGGAAGAGGTTATTTCAGTGGAAAAACTGTATGAATTAAGCAGACAGTCCCTTTTATAGGATCCCAAAAGACTTGATTTACAATTGAACTAATTGATAATTCTGACTCCTAAAGATATTTGCCCTTTCATTTTCAAATTTGGATGAAAGTTCCATTCAAGTAAAATTCATGGGAAAGTATTTACTATGTGAGACAGATAACCAAAGTGTTGTCCTTTCTTTCGAATAACTTGCTTTATAGCTACTATTTATGGCTTGTGTAAGGAGGGGGTAGAGTACAAGGAATCTGAGGAAACAACTCAAGCACAATAGCAAATGTAAAAAAAAGAAAAAGAGTTTAAATCAGCTTCAAAGAAGTAACTTTTAACCCATCCCATTAAGTTTTTCCATTGAACTTTTCTAATCAAACAAATCACCCAGAAATAATTTCAATATTTAATAGATAAGGAAACTAGGACTCAGAACTCTGAAGTAACTTGCCCGTTTTACATGGCTTGTCAGAACCAGGCTTCTTTGTTGCCTCCAAAGTGGTTTCTCTGATACTACTTGCCTCACTGTGCCAAACTATTTCTCAACCCATTTTGAAACATAATCAATTAATTAAAGTGATGATTTAATGTATTTATTTACTTTTAGTTTTAGTGAGTTGGCCAACCTTTTCAGTGACTGACCAATTCAACGCAAATGACCAATCTTATATCTTAGTTATACCCAGCTTCCAAAACTTATCCCCTCATGGCATTAGGACTGATGTCAACGTGCAAAGTTATTTGTCAAAGGACAGCATGAACTGCCAATCAGTCTGTTTGGAAAGATTCTAGTGACTAAATCTGATGATGGTGTCAGTGCTTTGGCAGCATGGTCATGAAAAGTTACAGGTCAATCCACCTCCATCTGGAGTGATTACTCCATCTAAAGTCCTCTGATGAGAGAGGGCACACTGTGTTGCCATGCCCATCTGAGATTAAGATAGTCATAGTCATTTTAACAGTAAAAAGACCAAAGGTATTGGGAAATATTTATTAGTAAGCTATTAAGCAATTCCTACCTTGGATTTTGGCCCGAGTGTTGCATTGTCATTAAAGTATACTTGAATTATATTGCTTGGATATTTTGATATCATCAGGAGGGTAATGTATCTTGTGTTGGGATACCCAAAAATTTACATACATTCACTTCTCTCAAAATGTGGAGTTATATACATTTATGGACTGAGAATTCTGCTAAACACAGAGGAAAAAACATTTGGAATTTCACTGAGATTATCCCTAATATCCTTGAAACTTTTCACTGACTCATGGTTTTGGAATTAAACCAGACAACCTTGTTGAAGAAGTTGAGGCCTTCTGAATGAATTGGACAGTAATTGTTTATCTTGGGTAATTATCTCAACAATTAGCAGCCTTTGATATCATTGGGCCTAAAGTCAAACTAAAGTAACTGTGGTTTTTGGAAGAGATGGATAGATTTTATTACAGTGGTTCCTTTCAAATTTCTTGGAGAAGATCTAAAATGAGTAGCTGGAAGATTAGTTATCTACCTGAAAAATCAGTTTATGCCTCTCCTAACCATCACAAGCTAAAACTCTTAGGAAAGAAAATGGCAGATTGTCTCATTGAGTAACAAAAACAAAACTGGCATTGCCACATAGGACTTCCTACCTTGCATTCTACCCTTCATCTAGTATACCAATTTCCTCCAAGTCTAATCACCCTTCTTTAAAAACCACTAGAAATTTCACCTGTTCCATAAAGTTTATAAGTAAGAGTATGATGGTCCTGCTAGGTAGTCTCCTTGATTGGAAGATGAGTGAGAAATGTCATTTTTATTTTCTTTGTATAATGACTTTTCAGAAATATATTTTAAAATTATTTAATTAAATATATCTTAATTATTGTATTTTAATTGTATACAATTTAATTGTAAATATATTTTAATTATATATTATTAATTATACTTACTAAAATATAAAATATTTTAAAACAAAATATTAAAATACTTTAAAATATTTTTTTAAATATTTTTAATAAACAGGATAATGATTTCATGTTTAAAGTGCCTGGTTTCCCAAGTTTTCCTGCACTGAAGTGAATCGATCATTTAAAAGCATCTACAAAGCTAAATAAAATGTCAATGTGATTACAACCCATAGTGACATTTAAGGAAACAAGATGGCCTCCTGAGGTTCCTTTAAGATATTTGTGTCTATGGCTCAATTATATGATCATTTTTATCATGGATCAGTCAGATATTCAAGCCCCAGTCTTCATACAGCTGTGGTTATTGATTTATTAATTGGCTTCTGGAGTCATATTGTCTGAATTTGAAATCTGCTTCCTTCACTTTACAGGCAACTGGTTTTAAGCAAGTCAACTAATATCTCTTTCTAGGTTTCCTCTTCTGCAAAATGAGAATAATAGTAATGTTTGTGTCTTTGGCTTATTGTAAATTAGATTAATATGTTATTATATGTTCATGTATATATATATATATTTGTATTAATACAAGTGAAGTGCTTACTAGTAAGTGACTGGCACAAAGTCAAATTCAAACAAACAAGAGTTATTTGGAACTAGTTCACCTTCATCCACCTCAGTTCAGCATTTTTACTTTCCATCTACTTCATCTTGTGGCTAAATTCCACTTCTGATTTACCCATGCCAACACCTCACCCTGACTCATAATACCACAGAAACTCCTTAAAGCCAGAGACCATGTCCTTTACTTCTTTGGTTTCCCATATGATGTAGCATTGTATTCTGCATATCGTCAGTAAAAATTATTTATTGAAGCAAATTGTCCTGGTTGTCCCTTGACAACTAATTGTCAGTAGGCAAACATTCTTCTCTAGTATCTGAGAAAGATGACCCACACCACTCTTGAGAATTACTAAATAGACAGTCTGTAATTAAGCCATTAAATTAAGCCCTCACATTTTATAGGGTATGATCTGTGACATATTCATTACTTGGTACTCATTGAATTATGGGCAAAAGCACAAAGGTCAAGAACACATAGAAATCTAGTTGCCAGCTAATAGACTCTGATATTTAGACTATGAACTATGATGGTCTAAGTTATTATTTCTGAAAGGATAACTACATTATTAATAAGTGATAGGCTAAAGAGGAATTAATTTACAAATTTCACTGACACATAGCTAAGAACCTACCTTACCTCCTTATCTGCATGATCTGAGACAATAGCCAAAACTAAACACTACTAAAACATATGAATAATTCACTCATACCATAAAAAGATGAATTAGGAAAAAGGGTTGCCCAGCAAATGTTATGTCACTTTACTACTTTCTAGTTGTCTTTTTTTTTTTTTGTCTCCCCTTCCTCATCTATATAGTGTATGAAAAAAGGATTCTGTAGAAAGTAACCTCACAGGGTGATCTAATGGTGAGTAGTCATGCCCAGGCTTATAAAAAGGTTTATCTTTGTCTTAAGCAAGCCCTGTCCATTGTTTTTGTACATCTAAGTTAATACACATTTGAAATATCAGAATAATCCTCTTTCCCAGACACATTGGAGGCATAACCACCCTCAAGGAAGCACATAATCTTAACTATCCTGTAATCCAGTTCTCACCTTCCTTTTCCCCACCTTCATTTAATCTTCTTTATATTCCCTCCTTAATACCAAATGCGTTAAAACACACACACACACACACACACACACACACACACACAAAACCTACAAACCATCCTTCTAGGAAGCGTTTTTCTCAGTGTATTGTGCTCTTGCTTCCAGGTGTACCCTCTGTTTGGCTCAAATACATTTATATAAAAATTCTCTGCAAGTGTGACCATTCTTGCATCAACAATAAAACACAGGGGAGGTAGACTACCATGTAATATATAGGGTGTTCCTTCCAATTTAAGCAATCTATGATTTGAAGAAAAGCAGAACATTTTAGCCCAAAATGTGCACTTTGGCATGTGGATTACTTTGGTATTTTTTTAATATCTCAAGAAAAATGATTTTATATGTAATAATGTTACATGCAATAAACACCAATTATTCAACAAAAACAATCTTAAATATAATAATACTAGTTACCCAGTGCATGAATTCATGCACATTGAAAGGAAATTAATTAGAAGAAATAATTTAATATCACTATTCACTTTCCTCTATAATAGAGTGTCAACAAAATTCATGATTGACAATGACAGATCAAAACACACATGTGCAATTGGTGTCTGCAAGAGCTTTATATGTATCACAAATGTGTAAGTCAACTTAGCCTTTTAATCTATATATATAAAAGCCTAAGTAACCATCACAACTGAACTGATGACTGAACAGGCTGCATGGGGCAACCAGGCTGGCAGCGGAGTCAGTGAGGGGCAACCAAATGATCAAACAGCAGGCTGCGTAAGGCAACCAGACCCATGCGGGTGGGGGGGGGGGGAGTTGGGGGTGACCAGGCAAGCAGGGGAGGGGGCAGTGAGGGGTGACCAGGCTGGCTGTGGGGGGCAGTAAGGGGCAACCAGGTCAGTGGGGGGTGGGTGCAGTTAGGGGTGACCAGGCTGGCAGAGGGGGCAGTTGGGGGTCACCAGGCCAGCAGGGGGGTGGCAGTTATGGGCAATCAGGCAGGTGAGCAGTTAGAAGCCAGTGGTCCTGGATTGTGAGAGGGATGTCACAGATTGGAGAGGGTACAGACTGTGCTGAGAGCCCCCTTAGTCTAGATAATAAAATCCTAAGCCAGTGGTCGGCAAACTGCGGCTTGTGAGCCGCACGCAGCTCGCAAGCCACGGTTTGCCGCTCCATTGACTAATGAGTTTGCCAACCACTGGACTAGACTAAATGTTACCGTGTAGTTGGAAGCTGTGAGGATTAGGCAATTGTGGCATATTGTGTGCAAAGAGGTAAAGGGTAATATATGACAGTGGTCAGCAAACTCATTAGTCAATGGAGTGGCAAACCGCAGCTCATAAGCTGTGGTCTGCCGAACACTGGCCTAAGTGACTATTATGGTGGAACGACCAGAAAAACCAGTAGCTATGATATGCATTGACTACCAGGAGGCAGATGCTTAATGCAGTAGCTGCCCCCTGGTAGTGCATTCCCACAGAGGGAGCACCACTCAGCCAGAAGCTGGGCTCATGGCTGGCGAGCACAGCCCTGGTGATGGGAGCTTCTCCCGCCTCCATGGCAGTGTTAAGGAGCAGTGAGCTAAGGGGTAAGGAGCAGTGAGCTGGTGGGCAGTAAGGAGCGAGGGCTCCCGGACTGCAAGAGGGATGTCTCCCTGCTGGCTTAGGCCTATTCCCAGGTGAGCGGGTCTAAACTGGCAGGCAGACATCCCCCAAGGGGTCCTAGACTGCAAGAGGGCATAGGCCGGACTGAGGAACTCCCCCCGCTCCACCCAGGGCATGGATGTTGTACACTGGCCCTTTAGTATATATAGAATAAACTTGCTTAGTTAGACCTGCTTTCTGATGTAGTGAAACTTTTTCCAGTCCAGTGAAGCATTCCAACTTCTCTTTCAGTTAATTCTCAGCAACACAGCAGTAAATATCAACATGAAGCAGATTATTATTGTAGGTCACACAGGGAGAACAAAGGGTAAAATATTTAACTGTAGCAGTGTTTGACTATATTCTGCGCAGTGAGAAAACTTGAAGTCATTTTCAAGGTCTACCATTTCTTACTTCTTTTCAGTCAGGTCAAGTTTCTAAGCTTTCTAAATCTGTTTTCTGGCTAATGAAAATAGGATTCAATCGAGTCTCCTATCTACCTACTCCAGGACTTCTGTGAGGATCAAATGAGATGAGGCATGGGAAAATGCTTCAAAAACATTTGGTTAAAGTGTAAAATGTTTCCACCTGGCTATAAAGCAAGGAAACTCCAAGGAGGCTATTCACTAGGGAAAAGAAACTGGACATTGCTACATAATGTCATTATCCAGAGCCCACAGCCACTGTTTCCAGGCTGGGCAGGTCTGTGGGCCACATTTTGCACCATGGGGTCTCAACAGTGGTGACTGAGATTTGGTGGGCTATCGCTCTGGGGTGGTGGCAGGGCCAGTGTCCCACTTGGGGAAGCCAAGTGTTGCTTTGTGGGAGCCAGGTCCATGGTGCCATTTCTCTGTAAATGGTCAATGGTCAGTGTGTGTCATAGTGACCAGTCAGATGGTTGAACACTTAGCATATTAGCCATATATATATATATATATATATATATATATATATATATATATAATATCAAAGATTTATTTTTCTGTGAATTGTACTCCTCTCCTTCAAAGCTCCAGGCCCCTATCCTATTCATTAGCTCAGGATGTCATATAGGCCTCAATTCCCTGCCTTTGGGACTAATTTTTATGTGAGTCTCATATGTACAAAATTAAATTGTTTCTATTGTTACTCTGTCTCATGTCAATTCAATTGTTAGACCCACCAAAGTACCTAGAAGGATAGAAGGAAAAGAAGAAAACCCTAAGTCACCCATTTAGTATCTAGTAAATTACTTTAACAATCCCCCCAAAAACAAAAATCAAAGAAGAATCCTGTTACTAGTTAACCTTATCTCTCTAAGGTGTAGCCAGGCATCTTTAGGTTCAGTAGTGTTCACAAACAAAGTGAAAAGCACAAGTATATAATTTTTAATTAAAAAATGATAAATTTTGAAAGTTTCTATCTAAACCCATATTTTAAAAATCTAATCATAGTTAAAATGGGTTAGAAAAGTTTTGTATTTAAAGGAACTATAATTCTTTCCACATAGCAGATGATTGATGGTTCATGTATCTGATTCATATATTCACTTTTTTCATTAAGCAGAGTACAATTCTATCACAAAAAGAAGTGCCACAGTGCCAGGGTTTCTTATCAGGTTTATTCTTGCCTTTATTTGTGAGGATTAAGCCAGTTGCCATAGGTAAACCATTCAAACAGAACCTAACAATTGTAAGCATTCAAGAAATGTCAGCTATTGTTTTTCTTGTTGCTTCTTTTTATGATAGCATCTCCATAAATTCCCAAAAATTCCCTAGTGAGGAGGGTTAGAGAAATATCTTTCTTACTTCTTTTCCATAAACTTCCCCTCACTACCAAATTCTCCCTGAAGCAAGTAAAAGCTCTAACTGGAAAAACAGGATTAAGTAAATTCTTTAGAGATTTCACAATCAAACTTAGCTTAAGTAATGCATAATTCATCATAGAGTTCATATTTTGGCTAAGATAGAAAGTGAGCTATTAGCCTTAGTGATAGTAACTTGAGTAGTAAAATCACACTTTTATTTCAATTTCATCTTTTATTGTTAAGTCTAATCACTTATTGGTTTAAATAAGTTCATCTGCCTTGTCACTTATGAAAATAGTTATTTTGTTTATGGCTTTGATTTTGTTTTAAATTCCACAAATGTTTTTGAATTTTGAAAACTTTGCAACTTAAACCCACAGATATATTTTTACATGCTACTAGTTTTATAAATGGTACAAAATGAAGACTATAGCATAGAATTAAAAGAGGGGTTTCAAAACCAAACAAAATTTAGTCCTTCCCTTTGTCATGAGGCACATTACTTATTCTCTTGTAGCTTCAATTTTCTCATCTCTCTCTCTCTCTCTCTCTCTCTCTCTCTCTCTCTCTCTCTCTCTCTCTCTATATATATATATATATATATATATATATATATATATATATATATATAACATATGTGTGTGTGTATACATATACACACACACATATATATGTATATGTAGAGAAATATGCTAATTAATCAGGATACCATAACGGGTCAACGAGACAGGAAGAGGTTGTTGGGGGCGGCGCAGCAGGAGCCTCTGTGCACCTGCACTGGAGGAGGCCTGGTCAGCAGCCACCAAGGCTGCTTCAAGGGCCAGAGAGGGAGGCAGGGCCAGACCTGCAGCGGCTACGGCTGCTGTGGGGCCCGGGGAGCCAGGCAGGGCCCAACTGACAACTCCAGAGTGGGTGGTGCAGCTGGATCCACCCCCAGCGGGGTCTGGCCACACAGCTTGACAGTAGATAGCAGGGCCTGCTTGGCCATAGATGCAGTGATGAGGGAGCAGGCAAGCACAGCCCACAGGCAACACCCAGCATGGCCTGCTTGCCCATTGCCACAGTGTGGAGCAGGCAGGCCCCACAGAGAGCAGAGAACCATGGAGAGCAGGCCTAAGCCATCAGTAGGACATCCCCTGAGGGCTCCTGGATTGGAGAGGTTGCAGGTCGGGCAGGCTGAGGGACCCCCTTTCACCCCCATTCACGAATTTCATGCACTGGGCCTCTAGTTTTTAATATAAAGACAATAATAGGGTTTATAAAATTATTGTGGGAAATTACATAATTTAAAATAAATGTCAAGGACCTTGTAAATAGTTAATTCTTAGTGCTCATAATTCTATAAAAATTGCGGAGATGTGCAGAATCTCAGAGGTCATTAGAGTAGCCTTTAAATAGAAATTACTAGCCTCAGCAACTTTATAAAAGGAACTAGAGGGCTTGTGCATGAAAATTCATGCACTAGAGGAGGGGTCCCTCAGCCCAGCCTATCCCCTCTCACATTCCTGGAGTCCTCAGGGGCTGGAGGCAACCCGGCGATCAGGGGAAGGTGAGGCCCCCATCACACTTCTGCTGCTGCCACTGCTGGCAGTGCAAGCCTCAGCTGGCCCTGGTTACCTGCATCTCAGGCCGGCCCTGGGAGGCTGGGCAGCCACCATCTGAGACGTGCCTGCAACTTGGGTGTTGTCTGGGAAGCCAACATCTGAGGCTTTCCTGTGTGTCAGGCCAGACTGGGCAACTGGGCAACCAACATCTGAGGCTTGCCTGCACCTCAGGCCAGCCCTGGGTGGCTGGGGGGTTGAGGGAACTGGAGGTCTCTGGAGGCAGGCATGCAGAGTGGCCGGACCTGCCTCTGGGTGGGCCCAGCCATGCTGCGCACCTGCTGCCCCAGTGGGGCTGAGAGGACAGGGCACCACCATCTTGTGGCTGTGGGTGCCGCCATCTTTGAGGGTGTGGCAGTCAATTAGCATGTTTTCTCCTTATTGGCTGTGGGCATGCCATCTTTGTGAGGGTGTGATGGTCAATTAGCATATTTCCTCTTTAGTAGATAGGATAAGTGAAAATATAATATATATATTGTTCTTTAAATACAAATATTTAGTTGGATTTTGTCCATTGACATTTCTCTAAGCACACACACATATTTAGATAACTACATATACTTTATATGTTGCATTTATATATACAACATGTATATTACTACTCTGTAACTTCTTTTGAACAAATTTAAGAATGCATTAACTGAGTCTCTTCTGAACTCAGGATTGAATAAGTTCTCATTGAAACTCAAATTTTCTATGATCTAACATCTTCCTACAGCTTTTAAAATACTTACCAATATATATTCTTAATCCATCATCTGTTTTAAGTTCTTTGTACTTTATGTTTAAATCTGTACTCCTATCAAAACTCCAGGAAGTGCATCCCCTTCTCATAACAATTTCCAAATGTATTAATCATGTTTCAAAGTCATTTCCAAGACCTACAGTGTTTACATGGATGACACCCAAAATCTCTTTGCTAAAAGTATATGAAAATCACTCAGGAATGAGAAAGCATTCAATTACTTACTTATTGGTAAACCTTGGTGTTTGATCTTACAGGGAATATAAGGTTGTGTAACCTACTAAAGTTTAGCAAATAATAATGTTTGTCCTTTCTAATAAATATGGTGCTACCGATTTATTTCACAGCACAGATGTTAGTTTTTCCAGTGTAGTGATGGATTATATAAACTATGGATATTCTTTTTAAATAATTCCTGCTCTGCTTGCTCCCCACCCCCTGCCACCTCTCCTCCATTTTTTTTGTGACCAAATATTCTTATGCTAGGAGTAACTGGGGTTAAGAATACAACATTTATTCTCCAATAGATAAAAGTTAACCAGTTCATATTGAGCTCCTGACCCTGACTTCATTAAGAGATTATAGTCATTAAGGGAACTAACTGGTTACATTTATTTATATTCATTAGGTTATTTAATAATTTGAATTAGTCCTAGTGTGGTTTCAATATCCTTATGGTCTCAGAAAAAAAAAAACTAACTACCAATTGAAGTTATATTACTTACACCCCTCTCTGTTACCCACATTGAATTTGAGGGCTGCAATATGACAATCTTTGAGTCTTCAGGGTTCTATTGTTTTTCTCTAATCTGTGCTTTTCTAGATTTTTGTGCGTTTGTGTTGCAGAGGCCACTTAATCTGTTTTCTTGCTATTGTGAAGGGCAGGAAAGACAACAGCAACCCAGAAAGTCAACATCCGTGATCATTATTGACCGAGGGTATTTCCGCTTGCTCCTGATTTTCCTGCTCACTGAGAAGGCAAAGACTTTTAAGAGAAAAGTAGAGAAAAATAACTTAAATAAATAATTTTCTGAATAGACTCTCACGGTAATTTGCCAGCCATCCCACTGAGCCTAGATGGGATCAGTAGGGGCACAGCCAGGCTTCGTGGTGCCTGCTGTGTACACAGTTTTCCAG
Source organism: Corynorhinus townsendii (assembly GCA_026230045.1). Classification (NCBI taxonomy): domain Eukaryota; kingdom Metazoa; phylum Chordata; class Mammalia; order Chiroptera; family Vespertilionidae; genus Corynorhinus; species Corynorhinus townsendii. Next base: position 217,748,810 of record JAPDVU010000001.1, read on the forward strand.
GAGGGGTCTTTTTAGGGCTTGGAAAGTGAAGATCTTAGAAACTTAAGCTTCATGCACTTCACAGTCAATTTATCTTTATGTTGTTTTTGTTTTTTTTCTGAGTTGAAACCCATGGTGGCTTCTTGTCACCCATCACAGCATTTCTTAAGCTTTAAAAAAAATTGTTTCTTTAGACATGCGTAGAAATTTCATGACTCTCCACCCCTATCACTGTGATCATAATAAATCTCTTGTCCTTTCCATCATCACCCACCAACCCCACAGACCACAAATCACTTAAATACAATTCAGACTTTTTTGGAGTGACATTAATGTCCTTTCACAAGCAGACCCCAGTCTTCAATTGCAGGCTTATTTACTATTACCTTCATACCCACCAGACAACAGAGCATGTCCTCTAGTCAAACCACATGGTTTACTGGGTATCTTTAACTTATGCTAAGTTGATTCTCAGGCTGTGAATTTCTAACTCCCTTATTTTAAATAACTGGCAAAAATGATCTTTCTTCAAGACTTAGTTCAAATGTCTTCCACTACATTATCTCTAAGCTTCCCAGACATTTATTCAATTGACAAAATTCTTTACGGTGCTTCTAAATACTCTACTTAGCACACACTAAATTATACTATTGTTATTTGTAGTTGTGTCTTTTTTCACCAATGAAATATACATGCCTACAGGGAAACTAGTACTTGTGGGGGATTCAACAAATGTCCACAGTTGGAAGTCTTAAAGAAGAAAAGAAGAGCTCAAAAGGAAGTAGAAAGCCCAGCAGTTGGAAAGTGTACGATTTTTTTAAATGAAATTTTCATTCCATAATCTGACTTTTGCCTCCTTCTTATATTTTTTCTTTCCATTTCAAAGTGATATGATTTAACTGCAGAATTTTTAATATAAAGAAAATAACCACCTGCAGTCCCCTTAACACTTCTAATAGTTTTCTCTTTGGTCTTTTAATTTCCTATATAACTTGAAAATTTTATTTTTGTGCAAGATGTGAAAAACATTTTTTGTTATTGTTGGAGATTTGTTCGTTTCAAAAGAAAAAAGAAAAAAAACCTGTAAAACATATCCTAAATATTTACATGATTTGTCTTAAATTGTGACTATATATTTTGTTGAGAAAATATGTTAAAATGTTGAAAATATGCTATGTTCTCTCCAAAATTGCATGCATTTAACTAGCTTAAATAGAAAATCAAATTTGATGTATTATGCTATTTTTAGCCATTGTTTTATAATTGATAACATTATGTTTTATAGTGGAATGAAAGACAAAACTTAGCAAAATTGGCTGAAAACATTATTCTTTTAAAAAGGAAAGCAATTTTTATTTTTAAGTTAATCTTTAAATATATGACCATGATTAAAATTCAGTCAGAAAAGACATAATATGAATGGTTTTACTCAGGATATAACTAATTTAAACAGCTTCTTGTTATCCTTTTTGAATTTTCTGTTTTCTTATAGGCTTTTAAAATCAATTTTTAAAAATATATTTTTATTGATTTCAGAGAGAAAGGAAGAGGGAGAGAGAGATAGGAGCATCAATGATGAGAGAGTATCATTGATTGACTGCCTGCTGCATGTCTGCTACTGGGAATCTAGCCTGCAACCTGAGATGTGCCTTGATCAGGAATCCAACTGAGACCTCCCTGTTCATAGGTCAACACTCAACCACTGAGCCACACTGGCAGGGCTCAAATCAATTTTATACTATTAAAAATTGTCTGCAATGTATTCTTTTCAAATAACAGAATATTTTAGCCATATCTACATATTAGCGAAAAAACTTATATATCTCTATCTATGTTAGATGGATGGGTGGATGAATTAATGGATGGATAGACTAGATGATTGACAGATGATAAATAAATAGATAGATGATAGAGATCTACCCTTTTTTAAGTCTCTGTAGAATATTCTGAGGCATGGATGAACTAAATTATGTTTAACTATCTTCAGACTAATTGAAATGTAGGTGTTTTCCAGGGTTTTTATATTCTAACTAGAGGCCTGATGCATGAAATTCATACAACGAGCTTGTCCCTCACAGTGGCAGCTGCCTCGGCCCTCGCAGCCCCAACTTCATCCAGAAGGTCATCTGGAAGCACATCCGGAAGGTCATTCGGCTGTCCAGTCTAATTAGCATATCACACTTTTATTATTATAGACAATATGGATTATTTGTTTAATTTTTGTTGCAGTTTGTTTTAAAACCAAGTTGAAAGTCCTTTTTCCTTTGAAAATATAATTTTTTATTTATTACAGCCATTTGTTATGACAGGTAAGTTGGGTCTTAAAACTATTTGTTATATGTATATAATTTTTTTTTTTTTTGGTTTTCTATCATTATATGGTTCCTCATCTACTTTGTTTTTACTCTTCTATATGGGTTTTCTTCATGATTATATTTCTAATACAAGTGCTATTTCTTGACATTTTTTACTTTTAGGCAGTATTTATGCCATTCATTATTTCCAATTATGAAATATGACAAGATTTCCCCACCTACACTTTCTTCTACCTCTATTTTTCTACACTGTCAGATATTTATGTACCATATTTTAATTTTATGTTGTTAAGGCTTTTAACATTTACATTTAGTTTTGTCATTATAATCCCATTGTGTTCAAACTGTGGGCCATATTTAAATTGATTCTGTGTTCCTTGACAATTCTTTCAACCCACAGCTTCTCTTTCTATATTCATTATCTGTTATATCCTTTTAGGAGATTTGAATTTATTCATTAAGGAAGGTTTTTTCATTTATACTTTTGGTTGTCTTTTTTTATATTATCCAAGAGCGGTTCATGAGTGCTATATTTCATGAGTCTTTGCTTGCTTGAAATATTATTTTGTTGTATTTATACAAAACCAACATCTTGGCTAGCTATAAAATTCTCTCTCTCTCTCTCTCTCTCTCTATGTGTGGGGTGTGTGTGTGTGTGTGTGTGTGTGTGTGTGTGTGTATGCATTGCATGTAATGAGGAAGCTCTAAGACCAGATCACATCTGAAGGTTAACTGCTTTTTTTCTTTACAGGGTTAATCTACCACCCCCCACATCCTAGAAATTCTTGCTTTTTATTTGTGAGGATTTCTATTCTATTTTATCTTTGAATAGATTTCTAATGCTATAAGTTTTATATATCAGGTAGCTCCCTTACCTTTCAGATCTAGCAGCTCTCTATATTTTCCTTTGTGACATCCTTAAGCCTGAATATGATGTCACTGACATGATACTTTTGAGGTTTGAAGTGTTTTGATTAATATCCATTCTATTTTTTGCTGTTGCTTTTAATGTAGTTTCTATTTATGTAACAGTGTTGTTTTTTCTTAACCTCTTTCCTGAACTTTGCCAATGCTCTTTCTATCTTCTAATACTGTTTTTCAATATCTTTTAATTTTTAAAATTATAATGAGATAAAAGAGATTAAATGGTAAGTCTTTTAATCATTTAGCTCATTACTTTTTCCCCCCCAAAAAATCTGTCTCTAATTCTCTGAGGGTATAAAGAAATATTTGGCTGACATTTTCTTCTATTTCCTAGGAAATGTATATTTTTCTAAAATGTACTTTCATCTGTCCTTTAATGTAAATTATGTTTGTTCATCTCCCTCTCCCCCCCTTTTTTTGTGGCAGCTGTGCCAAGATCTTGTTTTGGAAGCCTTCTGCTTATCATTCATCTTTGCACATTAGCAATTCTAACCTGGCCTACTTTTTCCTAAAGAACAGTCTGAACAGGCAGGTGTGTGACCTGTGTCAACTGGTTTGTCATCTATGAACTTTTTCTCACTGAATCTGTGCTGTCTTCTGTCCTAGGGGGATCTTTTTGCAGCAGTTCACCCAGGCAGGTCTATGGGGCTTGCAAGGAAGCATCTTATCACAAAGGTGTTTTATTTGGCAGTTGAGTGAATCTTTACTCAGCAGTACATGCCCAACAATCATGTTCTTCACTTTTCTCATGGTCACCCACACCCTCACTCCCTATTGTTTCAATTTAAAAAGAAAATCATTAAATAAACCTATTAAGAACCTAACTTATATTGAGAAGAATCTAGACTCACAGGGGCATCCATTGGTTTTCAGTGTCTTCCATCCATTTGATCTAATTCTCATTATATTTGATGGATGGGTACAATTCATGAACTATGTTTGGGGATTTTAATCACTTCCAAATTTCAATACAAGTAAGAGTTTACATTTCCAAATGAAAGTTTTATGTTCATTAAGTATCTGGTATGGGGCAGAGGTAGGAATTAAAATAAATATGCCTTTACCATGTTTCTCAGGAAACCCTTTTCCCTATTAAACTGTGTGACAGCAGTCTGTTTTAGGGAATTTATTCTCACACATGTCAATCACAAGGTTGTTACTGGATTTAATTCAAAATGTCAGAATAGTATGAATCATTGATGTCTACTATCTATATTACATATCTATATTTCTGTTTGTGGAAATGTTCTATTAAAAATTTAAATTTTTTGATAATAAAAGTAATATATGTCAACTTCTAAAAAATGTGGAAACATGAATATATTATAAGAAAGAGAATTTAAACCATGTATAACTTCACTACCCTATAACCAGTATATTTGTTCATTATAAGATATATATTTCCTAACATTTTAATGTCTTATAATTGGTTACATGTCATAATTTAATTAGAATATTTTATTTCTTAGTGGTATAGAAAATTATGATTCATCATACTTCTGATACCATCTCATATTTGATGAAACATAGTATATTTTCTTCTAGATATATGTACTATTTTAAACCATATTTACCATATTTAGGATCATAATTATATAATTTTTGGCCACCTTTAAGTGAAATGCAATAATTTGAGCACCTTATAGGATAAAATAAATCACTATCATAATGTCATGATCCTTCAATAATGTTACACAGTTACACATTTTTTTATAGGAATAGAGATGATCATCTATTCACAAACTATATGGTCACTAGCAACCCAGAAAGATTAGTTAGACAAAGGACATCAAGGCTCTAGAGATCTAAGACAGCTCTTATAAAAATCTCACTGATTACTAATGGCAATTACTAAATCACATATAGCTTGTGTTATATTTATAATGAACAGTGCTGATCTAGTCAGTGTAGATAAGTAATGGTTAAAATGTTCCCAAATAAGCTGAACACTGCCAACATAGCAAAAAGAAAACCTAGTGGTAAAATGTTTTTTGGTCATGTCCATAGCAATTGAGAGACTGCACTCTAAAAGCCTTGGTAATGACCATTACACAATTTTATAAATGAGTAAATCTAAACACCTACGTATAAAAAGGAAGTATCGGTTTCAAAATCCAAAGGTCACTTAACTTATCTAAGTCTCAGTTTTACTTATCTGTACAGTGAACTTACTAATAATACCTGCCGCCTATAGAAAGAAATCAGGATGATTCAATGAAGTGCTCACTTGAATATTAAATACTGAGTAAATGTGAGTCATCAGAATTAATGCTACTAGTGATTCTTCAGGAAATGGCCCCTTTGCATTTATCTCAAAGACAGATGATTTTATTCCATTAAATAGACACTAGCTAGCACTGGGAAAACAAGGCCAACCACAACTTTTGCCCAAAGCCCACTATGAGCCAGTTTACTTTCAAGATCTCATTCATTTGTTTTGGTTGAATAAATTGATTTTCTCTGAACATTCACTATTCTTCACTAACCACAGACCAAAACTCTTTCATGAACTTTATATTCTCATGGAATATTTGCCATTTTCCTCAAGACACCCTTTGTCACCCTATCTCTGCAATTATCTTATATAGAGTGTCTTCTTCATCTGTAATGATTCTCTTCCTCTTTCCTATCTCCAGATACAAATCTCTCCTAACTAAAAGGATATTTTAGAGTTAATTATTAGGTTCCTTATCATTTACATTCTGTTCAAATGAAAAAAGAGAAATAAGAACTTGAGAAGAAATCAGTTCACACTAGGTATTGGGCAATGCCATTCACATGCAACTTTCCTTGTAGCCTTCCCAAGTCCAGCTACTCTGATGTTATTGCTCCTTCCTCCATACTCCCCAGAGCATTAATTGCATTATTTCTTATCACAGTTTACATCATAGCATTTGTGTGCAAGTCTTATGTGGCCTAGATTGTGAGGTCCTTGAGGGAAGAGACATTATTTGTCTTCATAGCATCTAGCACATAGCACATGCCTAATAACTGGTTTTTTAATTGAATTACTTTAGTCACTTGATTCTTAAGACCACTATCAGTGTTATTTATCCCTTGAATTAAAGCACTCCATCCACTTATTTGAATTATAACAACCAATATCTGACATTTTCATATCCTATCTAATAAAGAGGGAATATGCTAATTGACCCTCACATCATCACAATGGTGGCAGCACCCACAGCCAATAAGGAGGGAATATGCTAATTGACTGTCCCACCCTCAAAGAAGGAGGCACCCACAGCCACAAGATGGTGGCGCCCAGTCCCCTCAGCCCCCCAGCTGCCAAGGCCGGCCCGAGGCACAGGCAAGCCTCAGATGGTGGCTGCCCAGCTGCCCAGGGCTGCCTGAGGCTCAAGTGACCTGGGCTGGCTGAGGCTTGCACTGCCGGCAGTGGCAGCAGCAGAGGTGTGATGGGGCATCGCCTTCCCTTGATTGCTGGGTCACCTCCTGCCCCTGAGGGCTCCTGGACTGTGATAGGGAGCAGGCCAGGCTGAGGGAGGGAGACCCCCTCCAATGCATGAATTTTCATGCACCGGGCCTCTAGTATATATATATATTAAATGTCAGTTTTCCAAGGCTTTCAACAAAAACAGCCCTCTCTTTGGTGTTCCTTTCCAGGTCTTAACCTCAGCTAACATTTATATCTCTGTTAGCTCTTCCTTTCCACTTTTTGTTTCTTTCTATCTCATAGTAGCACGTGTACAGTGCTTTCTTAATGCATCCCACGTCATTAAAGGAAAGAACACCACTGATCTTTTTACATGCCTTCCTTGCCTTCCTTTCCTCCCCCCCCCCCCCCACACACATATTTTGCCTCCTTCCAAACCCCCAATAGAGTTAAATTTAATTCCTCCATGGGTCCTCTATGTCTTCTTCTGTCTGGACTGTAAATCTTGTTCTCTGTTTCACAGCTGCTATGCAGGGATCTTTCTTCATCATCATGTTGGCTATTCCTTTTAGTCCTTGCCTGTGTTGGTTTCCATGTTTTCTGGATCCCAGGTCCTTGTATTTTGGTTTATTTCTTACTGTAGTATATCATATATTCGGTAGTTTTGAAGAAATCTTTTATCAGAAATAGTATTGACTTTTTTGGTGGAAAGCTATTGGAAGTTTGACTTAGAATAGAATTCTAGGTTAGAGATGACTATCCCTCAGAATTTGGAAGGCATTGCCTGCCTCAAGAGGACCTGATGAAGTTCAGGTAAAGGGTCTCTAGGATTATGTCAAAGGTAAAATATTGCTTGTCTGTGGGATGCAAGACACAAGGTCAGGGAAGGTAATTTGTGAGGCAACACTGGAGTTGGGGATGGGGGTACTGGGCTGAATCAAAAGCCAGGAATATTTTTCCAAGTCATTGTTGATTCAATGGTGACAGAACATGGTAGAAAAGCCTGCTGAAAGCAAAAGGAATGACAGTAGAGATTGTGATGTGGAGCCAGAAAAAAAGTGTTCTGGAGCAAAAAATAAAAAATATGCTATCTCCAGCCACTTTCAACTTGGTGTCAAGCTGGCTGAGAGGGAACCTCTTCAGGGGCCAACCCAAATCTTGGCACCTAGACACTCTCCCACCCCAATTTAATTTTCTTAGATGAGGTTTGCTCAGCTCTCATGAATTCCTATGTGACCCTGAAACATAAAATGCAATCATACCAGGGAGCAAAGCCATTCATGTTTTTTCATAATTGAGGATCTTTCATTCCAACAACTAAGGCCAAGAACAAAATGGTTCCAGTGGGTTTTTTTCCAATCATCCTGCTTACTAGGGCCCTTCAGTTCTACATCGTTAGGCAGCTGCTATCTCTGAAATGGGACGGTTAGGGATGTTGGCCAGGCTAGCATCAACTACCGAGAAGCCTGAACAGCCACCAAATGCAGAATTCTATGAGGACACAGAATTCCATCTGCGTCAACACCAGCAGATGAGTATACAGTGACTGTGTTAGGTACTGCCCCATGCTTCTAGAAATTTTCTCTTTAGCATTGGTGCTAGTGCACTGCCTGGTCTTTCAGAGTAGTGGTGACAGACCTTCAGGATCATTCTCTAAATGGGGCTTTAGTGTGCCCTTCCCATGCACAGTGTAACCAAGTTTGGGTACCAGATATTAACATGCAGTGACTATAACCTATTGCAATTACGTAAACTATGCTCCTCCAGAGCAGATGGGCTATGTGTCTGCTCGGAGAAAGAAACATTCTTGTTACATGCTAATCCCCCACTTAAACCTTTTTGCTTAGAAATAATACTTAAGCTTTGGGTATTTGTGATACTAAAAAAGCATTGGGGAAAGAAATGCACCCCTTTGCATCTCAAGTAAGGTCAAGGGAAACCTGGAGGAAGGTCATTAAAGGGATGAGAATACTCTCTTGCCACCCAACTCCTCCTCCCCGCTTTGCCAAAAAGGTTACACGTTTCCCCTTCAGACCTTGATTGAAAAGTGCAGTCCTCTTGATGGCAGCCTCAGAATTTCAATATCTCACTAGAAATTCAGAATCTCAGGCCCTATCCCTCCTCAATCAGAATCTTCATGTTTAACAAGATCCCTAGATGATTCCTATAAACGTTAAAACTTCAGAAGTATTGCCCATAGGGAAATTGCATAGTATTACGAGGCACAGGATGTCAATGAGTTTTATTACTGGTGATATTACTTTTAATCAGGTGTCTTCCAGGTTTCTTTAATAAGGTGGTGTCTTCCAGGTTTCTTTACTATAAAATCACTTATTTTCCCTTTGCAATTAAAAAGCTTTTTATGCTGGGATACTTTGAAACTACATAAAGTGTTCTATTGCTCTTCATATTTTTGCCCGCTAGTTTTAATATCTATTGACAACACGCAACCGCAACAATTACTACTACAGAATTTACCAAATGGGTGATTTAAAAGAAAATTAATAGACTATTTTTGGACAATTGAAACATATACATGTATTCCCCACCTAATTTCTCCTATAAATAACATCTTACATTAATATATTTGTTATAATTAACATTGCTCCGTTATTAACTAAAGTTTGTTCAGATTTTCTTCGTTCTACCAACTGTCCTTTTCTGTCCAGAATCCCACCCAAGATGCCACATTACACTTAGTTGACAATTCTCCTTAGGCTCCTCTTGGTTTGACAGTTGCTCAGACATTTTTTCTACTAGGTCTTCCTCATTTCTTCATTGTAGTTCAACTTAAAGAGCTACCCCTTCTCCACCACTTATTTAATTATTTATGTCCGTATGGACTCAAGGATATCTTAAGCCATTATAATAATTACCCGTTTGACTACACAGATTGTCTCAGATGTGTCATTAGGAATTCCTTCAAGTTGACTCCCTGACATGCTCCCATCAGCTTTTGAGCACTTATGTTCTGGCATCATAGCATGTTCTAGGCTATGATGAATGGTATTAAGAAACCAATAACTGGGGTCTGGGTGTTCTTTTTGCTACTGAGTTGTCATTACTTCTAGGCTCTCTCAGTGGCATAGCTAGAAATAGATGGATGTATTCTAACCCATACATGCATATGCTCCTTTACCTATTTCCATGTATATTAAAACTGGGAGATCCTGCTGATACCTCTGATTCCAAACCAAAAGCATTCCCTGTAGCCTCCCCTTTTACTTATTTGCAAATTCTTTTTCTGACAAGAAGAAGCCTGGCTTTCATGATCGTGCCATTATATTTACTTATTTATTCAACCCTAGAATACAAATAAAAAGTTGCAGAATTGTTAATTCATATCTCTGTGAACAACAAATTTACTAACTAGTGTGCAAAATCTGTGTACAGTTTTTTTCTATCTTTAGCCTTACAGTATTCATTGCAATAACATTTGCCAAGATTACTTAGTTCTTTCTTTCCCCACCCTCTTTATTGTGGTTATACGGTTCATTTGTAAGACAGTGAGATTCATTTTTACTGTTTGTATTCCACCTTGGGTCCTAGGGGAGGGGAATGTTTTGACTATTGAAATTTCCCACCTTCAACAAAAAGTTCAAAGCAAAGCAGGTAATATTCCAGTATTCCTTGACATTATAAAGTATTTAATAGGGAACAAGGGACATAAGCCTCTTTGATCAGCATATGATTATCAGTATTTTAAAATCCCTGTCTCAATATAATCCAAAGAAGCAAAGTAAGATTTAGTCCAGAAAAGAGAGACATTCCTAATTTAGGCTTGCTCTAAAAACAACAGTGTGCCTTCTTTCTGTAATCTAATGAAATTTCTAACCAGAATTCATACATCCAAATAAAACTTGGGAGGGGGCAGAAGTGACAAGTCAATAAACCATTAGTGAGAAAACATATTAGACACTTATTAAAACAAGACTTGGGAGTCAAAACCAGTGTTGTAGAGAGTCCACAAGGTACTGGCTACTCCATCTAGCAGCCAAGTAAATAAGCAAAATATTAACTTACAAGAATAAAATACTTATCCCTTTGGTCTGGATATCTAAAAGCCACTATAATATTCTGATTTTTTTTTCTTTTAGCAAATTCAAATCAGAGGTTTAGGGTTCTAAAGTATCAAAGTATCAATGGAGTTATCTCCTTTTTCCTTCAAGGGAGGTATAAAAACCGTCCTTAGCTCCAGCACAACTGAGAAGCTTCAGCTTGACCCCCTTGTTTTTTATCCCATGCCTCTTGAATACCTTTTTTATCTGTATTCTTTCCTATGTGCTTCTAAATACCACTAAATCTCTCTCCTCTGAGTAAAATTTATGGCACCTGATCTGTCTCACTCTCCCCACGGATTGAGAGAAAATGGTTTTAATACCTCTCTAGCAACAACTAAACAGACATTTGTAAAGACATTTTAACATTGGTTTTAGTTGTTTCTGAAGGAGCCCAACTGCTTAACAACCCTTCTCACAACTTGGTTGTTCCTTTTTCCTTTCTATTATGTAAGCAGCCCCAGTGTATTGAGTGGTCAATACCACTCCAAAATGTTAGTGGCTTAAAACTATACTATACATGTAATTTTACTTACATATTCTATGCTGGTTGCATCTCTCCCTTGGTTGGCTTTTCTTTGAGCAGTGACTCTGAGACGCAGGCAACTTTCATTGAGTTCACCACTTCTCTTTGTCTTGAAGCTTTTTCCCCTCAGGAATAAAATGGAGGAGTACGGGGTGGAGATTGCACAGGGTAGGGATTCATGAGTCAGGCCCAGAACTGGTATATACCACTTCTGCCCACATTTAAGTGGCAGAGCCCAGTCATATGAGCATGCCCACCTGCAGGGAGAATGGGAAACAGGTGCAGCTGAGGTCCCATAGGAGTGAAGCAATGGGTTTGTTAATAGTCAACCTGTCTCTGCCACACACAGCCAGTCAACTCCTACCTAATAGGTTCCTATTTTTGCTTAAACTCATTTGATTTGAAGTGTTGTCACCTGCAATCCAGGATATAGACTAATCCAGTTCTTGGGTATAGGAATCTAAGTTCAAGCAAGAACAAGTCCTAAATCCCTCAAATAAGCATTCAGGTAATCACAGTATAAATTTCATTGTTCATTTTTGTTATAAAAAGATAAGAACAAAAAGTAAGAACATAAAACAAAAGATGGTAAACACATTTTGAAAAAGGTTACAATATCTAGCAAAATAATAAGGAACTGTCATTTTGTTAAGAGTTAAACTTTTTCTCTAACCACTGACATGCATTATTATCTTACAGAGTGATTTATCACTTTTTTTAAAAAATGTTTTTTTAATTGATTTCAGAGAGAGGAAGGCAGAGGGAGAGAGATAGAAACATCAATGATGAGAGAGAATCATTGATCAGCTGCCTCCTGCACTCCCACTACTAGGGATTGAGCCAGCAACCCTGGCATGTGCCCTGACTAGAAATCGACCGGAGACCTCCTGGCTCAACCACTGAGCCACACTGGCCGGGCTGATTTATTACTTTCCAACAAGGTCTAACTGAGGCATTCACTGGTTTTATAAACTCTCCCTAGTTATTCTGCATATGTCTCCGCATAGACCAATGGTTCTTAGATTTGGCCATACATCAAAATAACATGGATATCCAGACCAAAACCCCAGAAATCTTCAACCATCAATCAATCTAGGTTAGGGCCTATAATTATTTAATGCCATAGGTCAGTGGTCAGCAAACTCATTAGTCAAAAGAGCCAAATATCAACAGTACAACGATGAAAATTTCTTTTGAGAGCCAAAAACCGACTTTTGCGCATGGGCCACGAAGTTTCAATCGCACTGTATGTGCATGCCCACACATGGTATTTTGTGGAAGAGCCACACTCAAGGGGCCAACAAGCCTCATGTGGCTTGTGAGCCGCGGTTTGCCGACCACTGCCATAGGTGATTCTGAGGCACAGGCAATTTGGAGAACAACTGTAACAGGGTATAGAAATAGATGTGAATCTGTTTTGAGTAACAACTGTATATTTTCCATTGTTCCCCAAGTTACATTTTAAATCATTATAACACTGGGTTATAAGGACCACATGGAAGATACCAAAAACTGCCTATAAGAATAATTTTCATAAAACGTATGGTAGGCATTTTGAATGTAGAGATGCCCTGGCTGATATAGACTGTGCAAGCTTCATGGTGCAAAGTTATTTGACCTGGACCCTAGTAAGTAGGTTGAATTTGATGAGAAGACAGGGCAGGCCATTTCAGACAGGCTGAAGAAGAACAAAGTCATAGTTCAGACAGCACCAGGATAAATCAAGGGGATAACAAGCAGACCCAATGTGGCTGGAGTGGAAACAAGGAAGAAAAAATACAAGGCAGCATGGCCAAATGTTAAACTGCGCCCTCTGAGCTCAAAGTGCTATGGGAATTCTAAAAGGAGAGCATTTGGTTATAACAGCCAAAGAAACTTCATGAAGAAAGCAAAACTTGAGCTGGGTTACAGAGATGGTGTTAACAGAGGAGAAAGCGGGATCAGGGTCAAGAAGGATATGTTGTCCAAATACAGCAAGTATTAGTTGGGTGGTCAATCTGCCCATTCTTGACTCTGCACTCTCAACTTTGGTCTCCAACTTCGGCCCCTCCAGATGTAGTGTTCATTTTCATTCTCAACTGAAATTTGGTCTTTGGTTCTCTTCTTACTGTTTTTGACTGAGCCAAATGCTGTGGTCTCAGCATTTTTGTTGTCTTGGATGAGAAGGCCTGTGTAGCTTCAGCAATACATAACTCAGCCATTAGGTTGATCACTTGTCTGGGCCATCTCCATCTATCCGCAAGGAATAAACACATAGCACAACTCCCACAGGCAGTAAGGACTAGAACAGAACTGATATCAAATGGTAGGGCACAGGGAAGGGCTTGGAAAGCAGAGAGGATTGAGTTTCATATACATAATATACATTGATACGTACCAAAGACAATACAGTTCCCTTACCCTGGGATAACAATATGTTTAGATGGGTTTTTAATGAGATTCTGAGTGTCGCACCATAAGCAAGTACAAATACAAAATCTTCTCCACTTTTGTTGACTTCCTCGAATTATTAACAAACAAATCATTTTCCACCACAGGGAAGTACACATTTAAAATCATGGTATCAATTGCCATGTATAAGCAGAACCGTATAGAACTCAGCCTCTTATCCCACTATTGCAGTCCTACTTTTACTCCCCAATTCACAGACAAGATCAGGTTTAGAGTGTCTTTAATTAAAGTGGTGTCAAAAATAAATAGACTGAGTGACACTGGATGGTAGCAGGGACAATTAAAACAAAGTTACTTGGTGTCTTATTTATCTGTCATATGGGCTGATTTATAAGCTTCCTACAAGGAGAAATGTAATGGCTTTTTAATAGAAAAAGGCTTGATAAAATGCCAGCAGACAGTATTGTGGGTAATGACCCAGGCTTTAATGATTTTAATAATGACTTGTCTTATCTATTTACCTGTTCTCAAATAAAGGCTGAAGTTGCATAGATGAGCATACGGGCATACACATTGTCTTCTGGTGAACTAGGCTGCCTTAATAGTCTTCAGTAGAGAAAATATAAACACACGTAGGTAATTAAAATTATGCAATTCAAGAAAAGAACAAAACTGGAGAAAACAATAATAATAGTAATAAAACTAGATGATACCATACAGACAAAAACCATTTAGTATCCATTCTGACTCACCTTGGATTTCCATCAAGAAAGATGTGGCATCTTCCTAAAGAACAGGCCTTTTAAACACTCCCAGCAAGTTTCACAGAGATCTTGGGTTAGCTACTGCTAAAAAGGATGAATAGAAATGGCTTATATCCCTCAAGTAGCCTTTTGGCATCCATACACAACACAGGCAACTCTCATAAGCAGTCAGAATAGCACAGGACTCATACAAATGGCATCTCTTCTACTGATTGTCTTTCGATCCTATTGTCTCAACAAATACAGATCTGGCAGCCACAGCCACATGCTGGATAGCTTCCCCTACAGAAGTAAGGGAATAATTGGGAACTTAGAGAAAAAGACCAGGTCAAGTGTAATGACATCCTAGGTACTGTTTTATTTTAGGTATTGAAAGTGTTTGAGGGACAGAAGTCTGGATGCAAGCCAGAGGGTCAGTCAGGAACAGAAAGCTGGAAAAATCCACAATGACCGGCACCCTTGACCATCCTAGACAATGGGATCAAGGAACATCCAGGATCTTATGCCTCGGACAGAGCTGAGTCAGTTTTGGGCACCGTCTATAACTGGTCTCTATGCAGGAAAATAGCAGCTCATTATTTCAGGGACATTGAGCTCACCTCTGACCTATGCTCCTTGTGCCCCAGACAGCACTACTTGCCTCTGGCCAGGATGAGATGGTCCATGAGCTCATTTCTGGGCAAGGTTTCTATGAAACAGAGACAGGGTCCACAGGGGCTAATATGTGAGGGAAATTTCAGGGCCTTGTTTCCTAAGAGAGCTGGAAAAAACATTATTAAGTACTAAGAAGAATAGCCAGTGGGCTTTTTAAATAAAATTAAAAAGGAAAAGCAAAATGAGAATTTTCCCAGGAAAACTTGACTTGAGCATACTTTCTGCGGGTGGAGCAGCAGATACCGGCACTGACCTTGCTGGCCAGCCTTGGAGAAAACTAGGAAATAAGCAAAGCTCGTCCTCTGAGCTCCTGCTAAGCAAGCTGTCTCTTTCCTCTCCTTGCGGCCCCTGAGAACCTTTCCAGGTTGGCCCTCCCAGGGGGTAGCCAACCCTGAAAATTAACAAGTCCATTTTCTAACTTGTCCAATACAGTAGCCAGTAGCCACATGTGTCTATTGAGTATTTGAAATGTAGTTAGCCTGAATTGAAATATGCCATAAAGTATAAAATGCATAATAGATTTTAAAGATTTAGTACACAATAAGAATGTTGAATATCACCTAAATGTTTTTATATCGATTACATGTTGACATGAAAATATGTCACTAATAATATATTAGGTTAAATAAAATATATTATTAAAACTACACCATTTTTCTTGATTCTTTTTTTTTTAATATGGCTACTTTAAATTATAATTTACATCTGTGGATCACATTATATTTCTACCAGAGGCCTGGTGCACAAAAAGTTGTGCACTTGGGGAGTGGGGGTCCCTCAGCCTGGCCTGCACCCTCTCCCAATCTGTGCCCCCTCAGGGGATGTCTGACTGCTGGTTTAGGCCCAATCCCACAGGGATCCCTGCTGCAGAATCAGGCCTAAACCAGGCGTTGGACATCTCTCTCACAATCCGGGACCACTGGCTCCTAACCGCTTGCCTGACTGCTTGCCTGATCACCCCTAACTACTCTACCTGCTTTCCTATTGCCTCTAACTGCTCATTTGCCTGCCTGATCACCCCTAACCACTCTGCCTGCCTGCCTGATCACCCCTAACCACTCTGCCTGCTTGCCTGAATGCCCCTAACCACTCGCCTGCCTGCCTGATCACCCCTAACCTCTCTGCCTGCCTGCCTGATCGCCCATAACCACTCACCTGCCTGCCTGATCACCCCTAACCACTCGCCTGCCTGCCTGATTGCCCCTACCCACTCTGCCTGCCTGATCACCCCTAACTGCTCACCTGCCCACCTCTGCCTTGGCCCCCATCTCCACAGCTTCATCCAGAAGGACATCCATAATGATATCTGGAAGGTCATTCGGCTGTCTGATCTAATTAGCATATTACGCTTTTATTATTATAGATTGGACCACACTGCTTTCCAACCATAGGGCTCTTATCTACCTAATAAAAGAGTAACATGCTAATTGACTGTACCTTTGCAATGCCCACCAGCCAATCAGGAGTGAGCATGCAAATTAACCCAACAAAGATGGCAGGTTAATTTGCATAGGCAGGCGCTGAGCGGCCAGGGGCGATGACGCAGGCATTCCACACACCCCAGCCGCTCCAGGCCTCTGGGCAGTGTGGGAAGGTGGAAAGGCAGCTCCAGGCCAGAGCGAAGGCAGTGCCAGCAGCCAGGGGAAGGAAGGCCCATTCTTGCATGAATCTTGTGTATTGGGCCTCTAGTTTCTAATAATAGAGGCCTTGTGCATGAAATTTATGCATGGGTGCGGTCCCTAGGCCTGGCCAGCAATCGAAGCATGAGCGTTTGGCATGGAAGGGCAGGTCCCAGCTGACCTTTGGGGCCTGGGCAGCACCTGGGCCTCCGAGCCCCCACACACCCTCCTCCGCCTGAGCCATTGGACCCCTGCCCAGCTCCCTCAGTGTCTGGGAGCTGGATGATGGCCCCGCCCCATGCCGCCACCACTGGTCACCATCTGCGGGGCAATTGGCAGGGTGATTGGGCCCCTCTTGCACCCGCCTTAGCCTGGTGCCACTCGCTCACCTGTTCCACCATCCCGTCGTGGTCCCATTCTCATAAGGGCCCATTGGGGCCAGCAGCGCTTCCACTGTTGCCCACTGCCAATGCTGCATCGCCGATGCCCACCACGTTCTGCACCGCCACCTGGTGGTCAGTGCATGTCATAGCGAGCAGTCGAACTCCTGGTCGAACTCCTGGTCAAGGGGACAATTTGCCTATTAGGCTTTTATTATATAGGATAATAAATTTAACCTTGACAATGACAAAGGTAAGTTTTTTCAAATAACATATTTGATTTTAACAGGGGTGAGAGGAGAAAGGTATGTGGGAGAACATGTAATTAATTATCTTATCCTGGAATGTGCTTCCTTTTTCTTTACTCTGGCAAACTCTTTTTCACCCATCAAGATCCAGAAGAAATGTTCCCTCCACCAGGAAGCTTTCTGTAAATCTCCCAGGCAGAGATAGTCCCTCTGTGCTGTCTGAACACTCCATGCAAATCTCTATCAAAATCATACCCTAATGCATTTATTTTAATATACATGTCCCCCTTAATTTGTGAACTTCTTAAAAGAACTGCCTTATTAATTTTAATAATAATCATAATAGTTTAATAGTCATACTAAAAATGCTTTTCTGATATCTTAATTTATTCATTATACATTTATAAACAAAATTTATAAATTTAATTCATACTTAAATCAAGCCAAGCTATCAACTGACAGCAGTATCTGCCCACACCCCTTCTTCTTCACATATCCCCTAATTCACCTCGTAGTGAGCATTCCCCTCATGAAATGCCAACCCAACTTCCAATGAATTCACATAGAAATAACTATCTTTGATAATGGAACAAGGAATTTCACCATGTACTTTGACTGCCCATGTAAGTGTCCTAGGTTTATCTCCTTGTATATCTTACACATTATCCAACCCAGGCCAGCTTTGTCCCCTGCTCTTGCTATTCTGAAGGTTCTCCTGTAAGCTATCTCCTTACCTCATCCCTATGAATATTCTCCTGCTTCCAAATACAATGTTTGTTACATTGTTTGGCTGCTGACTCTTCTCCAAGCCAGTGGAATATGGGATTCACTAGGAATATGATGAAATTATGATTCGAAAACTTAATGATTTAGAAGAATTGTGTCCTTTCTTCCGACAGCTGCCAATCTGAGAGCTGGCAAAGTCAACTCTATAATACATCCAAACTAGGCTGCCAATTTGGTCCCACCTGTGACTTTGTTATTCTTTATCATGGAGACAGGTGTCCTGTGTGTAGTAAAAGGAGTCAGAACTTTGCTTAACTGGTTGGAGATGCTGCCCTTCTACAAAACACCCCATGGAATGCCCAGGGAGATGCCCTGCTCCCGTAGCCAACCTTTTTCCAAAGGTTGCTGCGTGAGCACCCCATTCCACTTAGCCTTGGAAAAAGTATTCCCAGCCTTTGTAAAGGGTGGCCTTGAAAGAGGACACAGCCACAAAGTTCTTGTGAAAGGGAGACAGTCAAAACTCTATCTTCAATTATCATTGAGATAGTACAAACAAACCAGATTGCCAAAGAGTTACCATTGAGTAAGTGGGAGGGAGGGGGAGAAGTGTTAAACTTTCTTTGCTCTTGAGAAGGTAGTGACAAGGCACTTAATTTGATTCTTATTAATTTGATTCTTAAAGAAAAAAGGAAATCTAACTGATATATATCTTCATATTGAAATTGGAGATTACACAGTTGTGGAAATTTAGTTCTTAGCTTCCTTGCCCAATTTCTACTCGTCAGGTCCATTGGGATACTTTAGAGATAAAAAATGAGAATAGCCTGGAATGCTCCAAGCCCTCCCACTTTGCCTGAATAACATTTACCGCTTCTTCCTCCCCTTCTCAACTTGGACACCACCCCTACTCTGATTTCCCATGACAGACAGAGAAGTTCACTACTGTGTGTCCAGTTCACAGCCAGTGCTTAAACCACATGAATGGCAGCAGGATACAGGCAAAAAATATTCAACGTGGAGGTCAAGAACTAGCTCTACCATTTATCGTGTGCTCATTTGAAAAAAGAAAAAGAGAGGTGGGGGAAGACAATAGTATCTACTTATAGAGCTTTCTGAGAGCAAGTAAGCATGTGTGTGAAAGTAATTTATAAACTGGAATGCCTTAAACGATTTGAAACTCTAACTGCGTTTACCCTTTTCCCTACATATTTTGCTATGAGGGTTGAAATATAATGCAACATCTCGGCCTGTGAGCCAAAATGATCTGGAAAGTAGGTTGGAGAGAGCCTGCCAACCATATTCTCTGCTAAATGCAATTCTGCAGTGAACTGCATATAATCAATGCCTGATATGCAGAGAATCCCTCTGGGTAATTTCAGCAGCCCAGCTCAGAGGTCCCTGGAAATCAGAAGAGGAGAAGATACGGGATAAAGATAGTTTCATGCCTCTCATCACCTGTGACTCTGTCCACAGTCAGGTTCGACTGAGTTTTGAGACCTGCGATCAGTGGGAGAGCTCTGATGTTCTGTTCAAATGTCCAGTGTTTCAAAGCTTTGTCAAATGATTGAATAGGTTGAAGATGAAGTTAAGTATATTATTTTGCCTTCCTAGGGAGCAGTTTCTGGCAGTCGAAAGGGTGAAAGAGATGCATACAGAAATTTTGCTAACTGGCCTCTTAATTCAGCATAACATTTTGAATAAGCTAAGATGAAGGGCGGACTAAAGTAAAGGAGAGGAAAAATTAGTCAACCAAGAAAGATTGAATTTGTTCATCGTACCAAGGCGAGTGTGAATATTTTGATAAGGTGATGATCCCATTTCAATTATCACTATTTATGAAGTAGAACTGAGTTGTGGAACAGAGCTTAGTATAAGGACAGCCAAAGAAAGAAAACCAAGCCAAATTTCTCACTCAAATCTGCTATCAGTTTTCTAAGTGACCTTGACAAGCTGTTTAACTTATTGAGCTCCAACATTCTTATATGAGAGATGTAAGGTCAACATGACCAAATCCAGTAGAGTCAACTGTTGAATCTTAAGGATAATGAATTAAGTTCCCCAAGTGTAGCTGACATACGTGTCTTTGTGATTCTTTGTTACAAGGAATAGATACTTAGCCTCACCCTTAGAAAATATTTGTGCTATAAGAAAACACGAGAACTTTTACAGGCAGCTGAGAGAAGAAAAAGGAAAGCAGGCCACATGAGGATAAGACCTGGAACTGGGAAGACCAGGAGTGAGGCAACTTTTCTGTTTCTCTTGGGCAGCATGGGTGTTGGCATTTTGGTCTATCTCTGTCTCTTTTTTTATTTTGATTGGCTTCCTCTGGTTGCATATGATCTGACATGGCATCTTAGGCAATCTATCATCACTACTTTCTAGTACCTAGGAAAATCGACTCAAGCACCTCCACTTGGATCTAATCAGCTGTGGTCATTAAATTCGGAGTCACTTGATAGAAGAGGACAGTAGGGCTCTGTGTAGTCAGAGTTCTCAAAGAGGGGATGGAGGCAGATGTACAAGTAGAGAAATCTATTCTTTGAGAGCATATTGAGGCTTATGAAGGGTGCTAATGATATGGAAGGAGGCACAGATTGAGGAGAAGCATGAGAGAAATGGTCTTCTTTATTCACAAACCATGCCAATAAAGCAGAAAATCAGGGTAGACCAAAGTGTGATCATCTCTCTTTCTCATGTGTGCTTTCACAAGGAAATGGTGATTACAGTCTTCTGTGAGTCACCAAGGGAAAGGAAACTCTGCAAGTGGGCCTCTAATTGTGGTTTAGAAGAAATGCCTTATAAAAAGTCTGTGTTTAATTTTCCCCTTACCAGCCAGTATACTCAGCAGATTAGCACCAGTAACCAAAATATTAATATACTCCTAGATTTTAAGTGCCCTTTAACTGCCCTGCCCATTGTCTCTGCTTGACCTCTGCCAGGTATTTTGAGTGATTCAAGGCAGAAGTACAAAGAAAGGCCCCATACGGTGGCCCTCTCATCTTCTTTCCCACACCGACCTCCATCTTTCACCATGGAGAGCCTTTGCTACGTGGAGTATTCCTCCTCCAAAACAATCCATATTCTGCCTCCAAGTGGGTCATGGGAAACACAAATGTGTAGCTCACTCTTGGAAGAAAAGCTAGGGGAAAAAAAGTGAGCAAGCCCTGAGAACAACATCTCAGGTTTCCAGAGCACTAGAGGAGTGGGGAGGGGAGGTTTAGTGTGGGGGAACACCCTCCCTCCGGGCTCTGCAGACTCCTCACACCCTATGGGAGAGGCTGACCTATAAAGTGCCAAGTCCAATGTGGGGACATTAGCTGCCAAGGTCTAGGAGCAGATCTGGCTGGGAATGTTAGGAATCACCTAGGGACTCTTTGACTGAGCTGGGGCCTTTTATAATGGGAATAGAGCTATGATTTCAAACTCACAGCAGGGACAAAAGCTGGCATGTATCTGTGTCATTGGCCATAGAGGGCTGGGAGTCTGGTTTTGCTGTCATGTGCTGTCAAGGAAGAGAAGGATCATTCAATGAAATAATTAAAACTCCTAAAGAGTATTTCCTACATGGGGGGCAGCTATTATCTAATAAAACCCCAAAGATGTGCTGTCAAATTCATCAAACTTTTTCCTATATCTTTTTCCTCTTCCTTCTTCCTTTCATTATCCTATCCCTGTTAAGAGCATCATTGTTCTCCCAATAAGGTTGTCTCCATATTTCTTTGGTTTCTCTCTTTCCCAAACTCTAATTCTGAATGCTGTCACCAAGTCCCCTGGACTGTTCCTCTCTATTATATCAAGTGTCTCTTCTTTTCCCTATTTGTGTTGCAGAGATGTAGTTCTGACCCTGTAACTTCCTGTCTAGACCATTACAATAAATTCCAGTCAATTTTCCACTTGAATCCAATTTAAACAATAACAATACTTCTGTCTTAATCTTCTCAAAATACAAATCTACTCATATCACTTCCCTTCTTAAAAAGCTTCAGTTAGTGACAGGAGAAGATTTGACTTTGGGTGGTGGGCACATGATGTAAATACAGATCTTGTAACATAGAAACCCACACTTGAAACCTGTATGTTCATGTTGACCAATGTCACCCCAATAAATTTAATAAATAAATAAATAAATAAATAAATAAATAAGCAAGCTTCAATGGCTCCCCATTGACCAAGAATGCATCTAAACCCCTAATCTGCTATTCAAATCTACCACAACACAGTCCCTGCCAAGCTGTCAATGGCATTTGTTTGTTTGTTTATTTGTTTTGTTATAAAAATAACTCCAGATAACTGTAGAAAACTTGTGGAAAAAATATGAAAAATTATATAAATCAATCTTAATTTCACAATTCAAAGATATTTTGGTCTATCTATATATGTCCTTACTTACAAAAGTGGAAACCTGTTTGTTTGTTTTTTCATTTGATAGTATATCAGTAGCATTTTCCCATACTTGAAAAACATTTTTAATTATTTTTAACTAGAGGTCCAGTACAAGAATTCGTGCACCAGTGGGGTCCCTCAGCCTGGCCAATGGGATTGAGCCAAAACTGGCTCTCCGACATCCCCCAAGGGATCCTGGATTGCAATAAGGCACAGACCAGGCAGAGGGACCCCACTGGTGCACAATCAGGGCTGGGGAGGGACACAAGAGGTTGGCCAGCCAGGGAGGGACTGTGGAAGGGCTCCAGGGCGTGTCCAGCCTGTCTTGTTTAGTCCCCATCAGCCGAACCCCAGCAGCAAGCTAACCTGTTGGTTGAAGTGCCTGCCCCCTGGTGGCCACAGCATGTCATAGCGACTGGTCAACCAGTCAACTGTCTGCCCCCTGGTGGTCAGTGCATGTCATAGTGAGCAGTTGAACAGCCTTAGCATATAATTAGCATATTATGCTTTGATTGGTTAATGGCCAACTGGCCAACCAGACACTTAGCATATTATGCTTTTATTATATAGGATACTATTTGCTGCAATGACTCAAAAATATAAATGATCTGTTCTTATTATGTAATTAATCTGCATTTATTGTAAAATGTGTGTAAAATATAGACAAGCATAAATAAGTAAACAATTAAAGTTATTACATACTTAGATAACACAGAACTAATAATTGTGCACATTTTAGTATATATAGTTACTGCTTATTTTATTTATTGTATCATGACATTTATCTGAGGTTATCTTTCTCTAGGGATTTGGAAGGCTTACATCATGTTTTCTTCCTAGGAATGGTAAAGAGATTAACTTCTATTTTAAAAATATTATAACCTACTTTTTCTAGTTATTAATATCAAACAATGAAAATATCCATTTATTTTCACAGTGTATGTGGACATACATTTTTTACTCTTTTATTTCTTCATCAGTTCCCCTATTTTTGTGTATAAAATCTGAATTTTTATACCAAATTATTATTATTTTTCCTTATCATGAATATTTTCTTTTAAAGATTTTTTGAAAAACAAAATGTTTTATCAACCAAGATGTAATTATTGATATTCAAATAGTTTTATTGCTCAACACCAAATTTTGTTTTTTAAATTATGACCCGAGTTTATTATTCTTGAGTTCATTATTTTGTTTTAACTATCAATTGTCTTCCTAGGATGTGGGTTCAAGTTATTTTTAGGAGGGTACAGTGATGACATACTCTCCTAGCCCCTGAAAATCTGACATATCTTTACCTCACTCAAACACATTAATAACAATTTTGCTGAGTATAGAATTTTTTTGGGGGGGATGGTAGATTTATTGCAGAAGATATATGAAAACTATCACCATTGAAAGGGCCAGTAATAAAGCTCTGGGCTTGGCCTTGGATTTCCACAGTCTGTAAGGGGAAGAGAATCTGCCTAAGAACAGGATGTTAGTTGAGGGATTGTGTTGAATGAAAAAAATGAATGGATGATCAGCCACAAAATTTTCCTCTGATACAAGCATGCAGAAAGTGGCAATGCCAGCTGTGGCAACTGCTGCCTCTGTGCCCTCCTCATTTGCTTCCACAAAAGACTTGTGGGCAATTTTTGATATAAAAAGATCTTTGGCTCTTGACATGCCAGACAGATTAGCCTTGCTATTAAAGAGATCCTCTACACCCAGGCTGGCCAGGTGAGAGATGAAGTTGTAGCTCTCTTCCAGCTTGAACCTGGGCAGGTGGACATTGACTTCAATGGAACTCAGATTCTCAGGTTTGGTCCATTCATGCAGTTTTTCCAAAATCAATTGTTCTCCCATCTTTTTCAGCAGGGTGTCATCTGGCAGAAGGATAACCATACGGAGCTCCCTGCCTTAGTAAGAAAGCTACAGCACTCAATGTAGCCATATGAAAATTTGTTCTTCTGATACATCATTTTCTTATTCAATCAGAAAGGTGTATTAGTTGTGGCCTTTTTACTGAATTTCTCCTGCAAATTTCCTTTGAAATAGGTGGCATTAACTAGCACAAGTTTAGTCATGTTATCAACCACTAGAGGCCCAGTGCATGAAATTCATGCACTGGGGAGGTTCCCTCAGCCCAGCCTGCAACCTGCGGGCCTAAACTGGCAGTTTGACATCCCTCTCATAATCCGGGACTGCTGGCTCCTAACCACTTGCCTGCCTAGCTACCTGATTGCCCCTAACCACTCTGCCTGCCAGCCTGATAGCCCCCTAACTGCTCTCCTGCTGGCCTGGTTGTCCCTTGCCAACCTGGTCACCCCCTAACTGCCCCCCTGCCTGCCTGGCCACTCCCTAACTGCCCCCCTGCTGGCCTGAATGCCCCCTAACTGCTCCCTGCCAGACTGACTGCCCTGTAACTGCCCTCCTGCCAGCCTGGTCGCCCCCTAACTGCCTCTGCTTGCTGGCCTGATTGCCCCCTAAGTGTTCCCCTGCTTGCCTGGTCACCCCCCTAACTGTCTGGAAGGAAGTTGAACATCCAGAAGATGTCTGGTCAACCCAGTCTAATTAGCATATTATCCCTTTATTAGTATAGACTAGTGGCCCGCTGCACAAAATTTATGCATGGAGGGGGATTCCCTCAGCTCAGACTGCACCCTCTCCAATTAGGGACATCCCTCTCACAATCTGGGACCACTGGATCCTAACAACTCACCTACCTGCCTGCCTGATTGCCCTTAACTGCCCTCCCTGCCAGCCTTATCTCACCCCCAACTGCTTTCCCCTGCTAGCCTAATCTCACCCCCAAATGCCTCTGCCTGCCTGATCACCCCTAACTGCCCTCCCTTGCTGGCTTGATCTCACCCCCCAACGACCCTCCCCTGCTGACCTGATCTCGCCCTCAACTGCCCTCCCCTGCCAGCCTGATCTCACCCCCAATGATCCTTCCCTGCTGGCCTGATCTTGCCCCCAACTGCCCTCCTCTGCCAGCCAATTTGGTTCTGATTAGTCAGTGTCTATGCCAGTCAGTGTCAAAAGTTCCACCTCCTAGGCAGCCAGTGGCTCCTCACAGTTGACCCAGATTTGGTTCTGATTGGTCAGTTTCTATGCCAGTCAGCATCAAAAGCCCTGCCTCCTAGGCAGCCATTGGCTCCTCACACCAACCAGATTTCATTCTGATTGGTTGGTTTCTATGCCATTCAGCATCTCTGGGCCAATCAATGGGGCCTGATCAGAAGGGCGGAGCTAATCAGCATCCCCAGTGGAGGCCTGGAGAGAAATGGAGGCACGGCTACTGGCCCAGCCTGGAGAGAAAGAGAGAGGCAAGTGCTAATCAGCAGCTGCTACACAGGCAAGGGATCAGACTCTGCTTCTCTCTTCAGGCCTCTCTCTGGGCCTGATTCGCAGCCCCCTCAGCAGTCAGTGCTGGCTCCGGTTGGTTGAACCTCTGGCCATGATGGACCCAGGGTTTTTATATATTAGGACTAGAGGCCCGGTGCATGAAATTCATACACTGGGGGACAGTCCTTCAGCCCAGCCTGCCTCCTTTCACAGTCTGGGAGTCCTCAGGCAATGTCCTACTGACAGCGTAAGGCTCCCTCTGCTGGGAGGCAACTGGGATGATCAGGGGAAGGTACCACCCCATCACCCTGCTGCTGCTGCCACCACTGCTAGCCTCCGCAGCCACCAAGGTGTTTTCATCAACATGAACTCCAATCTCTTCACCATGAAAAAACTACAACTTTCTTTAGGCAGTTTCAATATGACTCTTTCATAGGATATGACATTTCTTTCTTTCTTTTTTTATCCTCACATGAGGATATTTTCCATAATTTTTTAGAGAGTGTGGAAGAGAGAGGAAAAGACAGAGAGAAACATCAATGTGAGAGAGATACTTTGATTGGTTGCCTCCTGCATGAGCCCTGACCTGGGCCCTGGTCAAGGAGGACCCTGCAACCTAGGTACATGCTGGTGATCAGAATCGAACCCAATCCTTGTGGTCTGCAGACCGAGGCTCTATCCACTGAGCCAAACCAGCTAGGGCAGGATCTGACATTTCTTAGCTTCTCTAGCAGCAGACCTTTGTTTTTTCCTCCAGGAATGTGGTGGAAAAATCCTAGATCACCTTCTTGGACTCTTATTACCCAAGTTACCAAGAACACTACAAGTGTCATACAGGGAGCTTAGCCAATGAGCAGTCAGAAAAGGTGTTTCCTCTGCAGCTCACATGCAGAGGCAGGACTGCTGGTGCGCGGAGACTGGCAGGCCCCCCCTGTATCCATTCCACACCTGCTCAAACCACCACAGCTTCCATGGCTTGCCTCACCCCACACACAGTCCCCTCCCACCCACTTGCACGTGGAGCCTCCTCCTGAGCGGTTGTGATGATACAGCGTCCTGTACAATTTGCATATTACCTCTCTATATTTATATAGATACTCCATATTAGTACATGCATCATTTCTTTTCCACACCACAAGTATGAGCTAAGTATTATTTTCCCTTTTTGTAGAATAGATATCTAAGACACAGACAAGATTAATAACTTTAAAGTTATATAATTAGTGACTGAAATTAGGTTCACACCCAACTCTCTCTCCAATGTCTATGTGATTTTTCTGCCACACCATTCAGATTCAACTAAGTTTAGATGACCTCAATGGGCATAAAACTTGTAGAAGGAATACAATTGGGTTAGATATGAAACAGCATCCCCCCCTCTCTGAGCCTACTTTGTATCCTCTTTCTTTGCTCAAAAATTGGAAGTAGACTCCAAGGTTACTATTAAATTGATGAGTATAGTACTTCTAAAGA
Source organism: Corynorhinus townsendii (assembly GCA_026230045.1). Taxonomy (NCBI): domain Eukaryota; kingdom Metazoa; phylum Chordata; class Mammalia; order Chiroptera; family Vespertilionidae; genus Corynorhinus; species Corynorhinus townsendii. Next base: position 217,775,974 of record JAPDVU010000001.1, read on the forward strand.
CCCCTGGAAGACCTTTCTTTTCTTCTCCCAAATATGACAATTATCTAATTAGGACAAATATGAAATAACTAGCCATATCACACCTTGGAAATCAAGAGAAATTTGGTCAAAATATAGTTTATCCTATGTCATAAGTACCATGTCATCCTAGAAACCAAACCCATACATATAATGATCCAACTCTACTGAACTGGATCTGTGGTTTGTGGAGGCAGCAGGAAAATAATATGCAGCAGCTCTTGTTCACTGACAAGAAAAGTAGTTATTGAAAATGGTAAGGACATGGAAAAAAATCCTTTAATGCATAAACTGACAGCCCATGGGACAAACCCAACCAGCTGTTGTGTTTAGTTTGAATTAAACAGTGTTTTAAAACTATTGGAATTTGTGGCCAATATATGAAAGTTTAAACTTTTAAATAAAAATCTACATTTATGGTTTCTTTTTAAAAAATATGAAGGTCTCATCACACCAGACTCACATTCCTGCATGAAAACTATCTACTCAGGCTGACTAGCAGCATGGATAACCAGTGCCTCCAACTGTGGATCAGTGAATTTGGAATATACAACACATGTAGAGTAAATATCAAAAAGATAGGAATTTAGAGCTGCAAAGGATCTTAGCAAAATTCAACCAGCTTCTAAACTTAAAATAAGAAAACTAGACCAGAAAGGTGATTATTATTGTAGCTGGTTACATACAACAAGCAGCTAGGTATTCTGATTACTCAGGCCACCAGCCTATTTATTGACAAACTTCATAATGCAATAAGGACCTCTGGTGAAATTACACTATTTGGTACTTAAAAGGTGAGGTGTATTTCAAAACACGTATCTGTTGCTTCCATGTTCCCTTGACCCCTTCCCTTTTCTTTATTTGCATTAGCACATTGCCTTATTGAATGAAAAATAAATTCTTTGAGAAAGGTATGCCAATTTTTTTGAGCAACAATATGTCAACATAGCTCTGAAAATAGGATACTGTGCAAGGTCTAGCTTGTATAAACAAAACTGTTGGTCCTATATTAACCTTACTATAAATATACATTATTTTGTTCATTTATTCAACAAATATTTATTGAGCATCTACCATGTTCAAGGACTGTATTGGGCATTCACTGGGAATAAACAGAATAAACAAGGCAAATAAGATCTCTGCCTTCATAGTTATAAATTAGCAGTACCATCTGTAACAGAATCTCTAACAGTTAATAATCCAAGTAAGTGTTTCTCCAAATTTAAAGGCAGAATTTACTTATAGTAGTTCATAGAGAGAGTATATATAACACACAGAATCCTTGACTTTTAAAGTTCAGTATTATTAATGTCAAATTAGAATCATAGACTCAAGTAAAGGTAATGGATTAATGGATTGAATGACAAAACAAGTTATCTGGAACTAGGTAAAAACATTAACTTTTAATAATTGATATTTCTAACCAATAATTTGATTCTTTGCTTGAAGCTGAATTTTAAGGTATACCTATGATGCAAGAATGTATTAGACAAAAATGTTTCCAATTACTCATCAAGTCACAGAGTAATTACCTTCTAAATATGCATGTTGAATCAGAGATGTCACTGCAATTGGTCGCAGATGTAGCAAGAATTAACTATTTTTCTCTTTATTTCTCAGGGAACAAACATCTCTCTACAAGATTTAGTCCAATAAACATGTATTGAGCAATAACTATGAATCAGGCATTATATTTATCACTGGGAGGATAGAAAGATGACTCTACCATATTTACTTTTTTATATTAAACATTAGAGATGGAGATTGAGGGAAATAGCAAATAAGTAATGCTTAGTTAGTTACATGTTATTTTATAATTTTGTTTCAAAAAAGAGAAAATAAATGTAATAGGTATCCAAAAATTGGAAGAAACAAATGAGTTAGAGGATCCCAGGCACAATTCAAGAGGACAATGAGTCTGGAGGATTAGGTAGTAACTACAGAGTCAAAAAGGAGGAGAGAATCTCAGGGCACTGCAAGATTGAAACCTCAATGAGGGTGGATCACCAAATTCTTTTTATTTTAGAAATTAAACCCCTCCTAGACCCCTAAAGGGAAATGAAGGTTGGCTAAAATATTAATTTTTGTTTTTAAAAGGTGAAAAAGAGGTTAGCAAGAAAAATTTTTAAAAGGGAGAAGGGAACTTCTGTGACTTATTTAGCTAAACTATATGGCTAGCTGTAAGCACTAAAATGATGTCATCAGTAAGCCATCTTTCCCAGCTCTGCTTTTCTTTATGTTCATTCCCTAACTCCAGCAAACACTGAAATCTTCTTTCTTGTCCCCACCCATACATGCATTACCTGATCCAGCTTATTAGGCAATTATTATACTTAGTCAATACTTAATTAAGTAATAATGTATAAGAATTTAGTAGATAACCTCTTTTTATTGTTTGAAACCAAAAATTTTAGGGAAAAGGCCAAATAGAATGTATTTTGTATGTAACAACTTGCATACTACCTTTCACAAAGCAAATGATTAATATGTACCAGATGCATTGAAATTATATCAAATCAATCTTAAGTAAGTTGGTTAAGGTCTTATATTCCAGGTAAGGATTAAAAATAATAATTTGTAATATAGATATTGGGGCAAAAAGAAGAGATGGTGACAGATTGAATACAAATATGAAAATATAGTAATTATTTCTAGTTCTTTCAAGGTTTATAGTTTAAAAATTAGGAATGATTTAGACTTATTAAAATAGCAACATGTGATAGGATAATCAAATTGTGGAAAAAGATAAATTCTACTTTGGACACCTTGAGCTTTAATAGTTAATAAAATATTCAAGTTGCTAGTTCATACTAACAAATGTCCATTGGAAATAGAAAGCAGATGAGAGTGTAGGTCTGGAGATATAGATATGGGATTCACTATCAGTAGCATAAAATTAATGATAATCATCATTAGAATGGATAACATTCTATAGGAATGAAAAGCAGCAAGTCCTGATTTTAATAATAGAATTGGTTATATATTCCAAAAAATTCTTCTATGCCAAACTCTAAGAAATTCTGGATAATATAAGACAAAATAGACTGTAAAATGCATAGATTATCAACAAAGAAAGTAAGAGAAATTCACAGGTAGAAGAAGAAGGAGGAGGAGGAGGAGAGAACTTGAAACTGAGTATAAACAACTATTGAAATCACAACTGGCCAGGGTCATCTACTGACAGCAGGCATCTATATGGTTATATTTTAATGGTCAGTACCATGTAAGATGGTTATTTACTTTGGATCACAATAATAAGTCAAACAAGAAGAGAGATGGGTTACTGGAGAGGATTCCCACAATAAAAATATTAGGCAGAAAATAATTTCATCCACTGGAAAAGGGAACAGTAGAGGAACCAGTTTGCCTTGAGTCTTCATAGAAAGGAAAAATGATCCTTTCCTGGAAATTTATAATTAAAAGCCTGCCCTCACATGGGTTAGGGACTTGAACACTTACGTTTGCGTTCTAGTAAGCTGCAAGCAAAATTAGTTTTTAAGGGATTTCAGGTTATTATTTTCCCAGGACATCTGGCAGAAGAAAACACTGGTCCTGTTGAGAGAAACAATCCTTTTAACCTAGATTCCTCAGAATCTCTATAAATTAATATCATCCAAAAGGAAGTATGTAATATAAAATTATCAAAAACACAAGTAAACAATGCCCTAGCAACAAGAGTCTGATAAACTAAAGAATGTACTTTATGGAAAAAGAAACTCATCTTATGAGGTAGGCCTGGTATTCAAGAAGGACTGGTAAGCAAATAAATTGGTCAATGTGTAAGTATATAGAAATGAACTATGTCTGTGTATAAAATGATAGTAATTTGAAAAAGACAGAACTCAAATGTTGCACAAAAAGAGCATCAGCATGTGTGAAATATTTATTGAGAAAATTATAAAACTTTATTGAAAATCACTAAAGAATATTTAAATAAATGGAAAATATGCCATGTTCATGAATAGGAAGATGCAATAGCATGTTGATAACAAGTATCCCATAAAATAATCTATGTTCAACAAAATTCCAATTACAGTGTTAAAATATATTCTTTCTAGGAACTTGGCAAACTGATTCTAAAATTTATGTGAAAAATGAAAGTGTCAAAAAATAACCAAGATGCTGCCTTAGGAAGAAAAGTATATGTGATGAAAGTAAAAGGAGGAACTTGTAATAATAAAGCTTATTATGAAACTATAGCATTAGTTTCATACGAAAATAACATTTTTATAGGCCAAAACCAAGCATTGCTAACCTCTATGGTTCAATAATAAAGATAGAGTATAGTACTGATTTAGGGAAACACAAATAGAAAATCCAGAATAGAGAGCATAGTGATAGACCCATGCATGTATGGAAACTTGTCAGAAATGACATTATAGATCATTGGGAGATGAGGGATTAAAGAAGCCACAATAATGATCTGATAGGAAGGTAAAGCCAATTTAGATTTCTTACCTAATGTCATAAACAAAATTAGCTCTAGATAGATAAAACACATACTTATGAAAAAGAAATATTAAAACTGCTACAAGAAAATATAGGCAAATGTCTTTACAAATAGTTTTTCCCTTGTATTGTAATAGAATTTTCTGAAAAGCACATGGCTTGTAGTATAAAGAGTGCATTTTCTAAACTTCTTTGCAGGTAGGATCATCTTGTGACAAAAATCCTGGCCAATGGGATATAAGTAGAAATGCCCATGAAACAGTTTCTAAGACTCTCCTTAAAAGATGAGGGTCTCTTTTCCTACCCTTCTGCGTTGGATATGGGTGTACACCATGAGGGTGAGCAGAAAGCTAGAAGGAGCCTAGATCTCTAAGAGCTGCATGGAACCAGTCTTCCATACCTGCTGGAAATTCCCTACCTCAGGCCTTTCACATGAGGGAGAACAATAAGCTTCTGTCTTATTTAAGTCATTATTCATTTTGGTCTCTGTGCCTCAAAGGCAAACCTAATGCTCACTATAACTAGTGCAATTTGCAATGACATTTCCTCTCTTCCTATTTCATAAAGACTACAGGAGATAAAACTGAATACATAGGAATAATCGTATAGAAACATCTACTTCTAATCGACTAAATAGGATGAGGGAACACTAAAGGAGAAGAAGCTGTAAGAACTAGAAGTGCCAAATGCTGTGAAATACAGAGTGAGGACAGAAAAAAAAATTACCTCTGGACTTGTCTAGATTAGAAGGTCACCGGTGACTTTAAAGGACTGTTTCCAAAGAGTGACTAAGAAGCCAGTGAAGCAACTCAGCACTCAAGGGATTATTGCCACTTGCATGTTACTTGGAGGCCTCCCAGCTCCGCACAAAACCAGCATACAAACAAGTTTGGTGTTTCTGGGCTACAGGTGTAACTAGATGTACCTGAATCATTAGGAAACAGAAATAGTAATTTCTTGATGCCTTTTTCATGGCACACCCTGTAGGAACATGCTTATTGTCTTCTACCTGGTCACTAGGATGGAGACTGTCAATTCAATTGGGGTTCAACCTATCTCTCTCTTTAATTATATGAAAGGGATTCTTTTTTTTCCTCTAAGGTTTAGAAGGTAGCCATTTTATGTCATGGGATGAACTACATAGACGACTATTAGTAATACATTTATAGATGTGTATGTAAATGTTGACTAGTACTAGAAAATGACAAAATATAGAGGTATAACTGAAATATGAACCTGACATCAATCACCAATCTGTGTGGAAGCCCTGAGCACCAGAACAAGGGAAGAAGTAGACACAGACCAGAACTTTGAACTTTCCAAAATATGATTAGGCATTTCTTGATGTACCCAAGAGAGGTGCTTTTAACAACCTTGCAGAAACTGAAAATACATATGCCAAAAGAAAATTTTCCATAAGGAATAGTGGTAAATAATTAATTTAAAGGATTTCTGTCATTACAACATATACTAGCCTATATTTATGCATCCTTAATGTATAATAGGGAGCACACTTAAATGGATAGAGTCAGTAGTGGAATTGAAAAAAAAAATTAGTGTTGGGTGTGGTGGAGGAAAATGCAGCTATTACAAAAGCAAATGAGGTTTGTCTTCATAGAAGGATGATAGTTGTAAATGTGGGATTCGATTCTCCTAGCACCATCAGAGAGTGGAAATTCCTAGAATTTCCCTTAGGATTTTCTTTACTTTAAAGAAACTTTACTATGTCAAACATTTGCAATGCACTCGTTCTCCCATTAGAATTAGTAGAGTCCCTAAACCTAAAACAGTTAAATAACAAAGGAAAACTGTGAAGCATAGATGAGCATAAACAAAAAGCAATGAAAATTTAGTGACTGATGCAGATAAATAATCTTCTGCAGCACTAAGCAGAGATGCTGCCTCCTATAGGAGTGGCCTGTGAGGATTCTTAGGGCTGTCATCTGCACCTATGTTCATAATTTACTTAAATTGCCTCACATTGCATCTAAAATGCATAAATTGAGATTTTTTCTAGAATTACATAGAGTTTATTAACTGTACAATCCAATCCATCCTACCTCATTTCCATGCTCACTGTATTCAGGTTAAAGTTGTTAACTTTTCTGAAGAGAGATGGAAAATATGAAAGTGATGACAAAAGCAGGTGAGAAAACAGAAGTTAAAGTCCCTTTTCTGAAGCAGGAATGGGAAGAAGTGGATTCCTAGACCCCTAGCATTCTCTGGGTCCAAGCTCCCTGGTTTGGGCCAGTTAACATGACAACAGTTTATCAAGAAATACCTGGGATCTCTGTCACTACTGTAGAAGACCTAGGCAGCTGTAAGACCCATAATTGTCCCCCCTGGATATTTAAGCTACAAAGTAAAATTGAGCCCAACTGTAGCAGAGCTCTAACCAGCCTTGGTTCACAAAGGTAGACCTCTTGAATTCCCAATGGCTACATGTGCAAGTTCACCTAGGACATATCATTAACTTCATAATAACAGACCTTGCACCTTCCTTATTAAAACATTTCACGTTTTTGCACTAGTGTATATTGTGGATTTATTTTATGCCTCATGAGCTAGCATATCTTCCTTTTATCTATTGCACAAATCTAGGACATAGTAGTTGACTAAGATGACTAAGCCACAGTGAATCTTAACCTACGTGAAAACTGGAAAAGCATTCTGAATGCTTTTGCAAAATGCCCAGTACAATGTATTATACTTAAGAATTTTATTAAAAGTTTTCCTGGAATCTTGAAGGGCTCAACACTCTCTAGAAGACAAATATATATATATTTCAGAGAGGAAGGGAGAGGGAGAGGGAGAGAGAGATAGAAACATTAATGATGAGAGAGAATCATTGATTGGCTGCTTCCTACATCCCCCCCCACCCTAACTGCCCAGGGATTGAGCCTGCAACCTGGGTATGTGTCCTGACCAGGAATTGAACTATGTCTTCCTGGTTCATAGCTCAATGCTCAACCACTGAGCCATTGAGGCTGGGTGACTCCCTTATTTTTAAAATACTCTTGTCTATGTTTGTTTTTTCTTCTTCTCCAGTTTCTTGTAAAGTTCAGTCTAGATGGAGTTAAATGGCAAAACTTCAAGGTTTAAGGTTCAGTACATTTGGAGATTAAATCTGGTACATTAGGTATTATCATGATTAGATTTTTCACTTGCCAACTAGAATACACACATTTACAGTATGGAAAACCGTATCTTATACCATTTGTATATGTACCCATATATACACTGAATGTAGTGTTTTGGTGGCTAGTGCTTTCTTTATGATTTAACTAGAGGCCTGGTGCATGAATTCGTGCACAGGTGGGGTCTCTCAGCCTGGCTGGCAATCGGGGTTGATTGGAGCCGTCTTGCCCAGTCCTGATTGGGGCCAACAGGGCCAGCCAGCAGTGGGGAGGGACCACAGGAGGTGGTCCAGCCACAGGAGGTTGGCTGTGGGAGTGCACTGACCACCAGAGGGCAGCTCCTGCATTGAGCATCTGCACCCTGATGGTAGTGCACGACATGGCTACCAGCCAATTGTCCGGTCATAACGGTCGCTTAGGCTTTTCTACATATAGATAGCTGGTAAAAACATTCATTGGTGACTGAACTTTAAATCTCTGCTCATCCCAGAGAGTGAAAAATACAAAGAAATATAAAGCATAGCTTCTATCCTCAGTTCTCTCAACTTTTACTGAATTGAAGTCTCCTTTCTAAGGATGATGAACATATTTAGTGTCTTATCATTTATTAATTTGGTCTCTTGAATCACAACTCATGGACACTTAATATTGACTTACTAAGTGGAAAATAGACCATCTTCTTCCCTATTTAAATTGTGCCCCTCCTCCTAACTCAAGTTTTTTTTAACTAAACAAAGTCTCTTCTGACAGCTCTATCTATAGACTGCCTTCTTTCTTTGAACTTGTTCTTATTTACTGTAATATCACTTAATGAGGTGTTATTGTATCTTTACTTAATCTTTATTATTAGGGAAGTTAAAAATACTGGTCACTCAAAGGATCTGAATAGGGATTTTTCCAAGGAAGACATACAGATGGCCAAAAGGCATATAAAAATATGTAAAACACCACTAATTATTAGAAAAATGCAAGTCAAAACCACAATGACATATCACCTCACATCTGTTAGGATGGCTATGATAAAAAAAAGACAATAAATAACAAGTGTTGGACAGGAAGTGGATAAAGAGGAATTCTTGTACACTGTTGTGGAATTATAAATTGGTATAGCTACTATGAAAAAATAGTAAGGAGTTTCATTACAAAAGTTAAATATAAAACTACCAAATGATCTAGCAATTCCTCTTCTGGGTATTTATTAAAAAATATGAGAACACTAATCTACACTAATAAAAGACATGCAAATTGACCATCACTCTGCTACACCACCAGCCAATCAGGAGCGAGTATGCAAATTAGCCCAACAAAGATGGTGGCTGCATGGAGCTGGAGCAAGCAGGAGGCTTGAGTTGCCCTTGACAATAGAGGAAACCAAGCTTCCCACCTGCCCTGCCCAACCTGGCCTCTGCTCAAGGCTACAAAGTTTCAATTATAGAAGATAAATAAATCCCAGATACCTGCTTCCAGCCAGCCCTGGCCTCTGCTCAAGGAGGCACTGAAAAAAAAAGAAAGAAAAGAAGAGAAAAAAGGAGGGGCTGGGAGCCTGGATCACTAGGGGGTGTGGCCAGCCTGTAAACAGCCATTAGCCCCTCACCAAGGCTGGCATATTTTCACCCCATCGGGGCATGGCCAGCCTGAAAACCACCACAGGACCCTCTCCCAGGCCACCCCACGCCCCAAGGGAACCCCCACCTTGATCCAAGACACCCTTCAAGTCAAACCAGCTGGCCCCCACACATGCACTAGACCTCTATCTATACTAATAAAAAAGTAATATGCTAATTAGACTGGGAGACCATCCAGGAGATCTTCCAGACATTCTTCTGGACAAAGCCATGGTGGCAGGGCCAAGGTAGAGGAGGTTAGAGGCCAAGAGGGGAGGGCAGTTGTGGGTGATCAGGCCAGGATGGGACGGCAGTTGTGGGTGATCAGGCTGGTGGGGGGCAGGGCCATTGGGGGTAATCAGACCAGCAGGGGGGCTAGTTGGGGGCAAGCAGGCCATCAGTGGGGGTCAGTTGGAGGTGATCAGGACAGCAGGGGGAGCAGTTTGGAGTGAGAAGGCCAGCAGGGGGGCAGTTGGGGGTGAGCAGGCCAGTGGAAAGGGGAGGTGGGGGCAAGCAGGCTGGCAGGGGAGGCAGTTGGGGGCGAGCACACTGGCACAGGGGGCAGTTGGGGGTGATAAGGCTGGAAGGGGGACATTTGGGGGCGAGCAGCCTGGCAGGCAGAGTGGTTAGGAGCAATCAGGCAGGCAGGCAGGTAGGTGAGCGGTTAGGAGCCAGCAGTCCCAGATTGTGAGAGGGATGTCCAACTGCCAGTTTAGGCCCGATCCCTGTAAGTCAGCAGTCCCGCATCGCAAGAGGGATGTCTGACTGCTGGTTTAGGCCCAATCCCTGTAAATTGGTAGTAGGACATCCTTCGAGAGGTCCCAGATTGGAGAGGGTGCAGGCACCAGGCCCCTAGTTTTATTATATATAAAACTAGAGGCTTGGTGCCTGCAACCTATCTTTTATTAGATAGGATATATATATATATATATATATATATATATATATATATATATCCTATCTAATAAAAGAATAGTATGCAAATTAACCATCACTTTGTTATACCCACAAGCCATACCCACAAGGCACACCCACCAATCAGGAGCAAGTATGCAAATTAACCCAACCAAGATGGCTACAGCCACAGAGAGAGCAGGAGGGAGGCTTGGGTTTCCCCGGTGATGAAGGAAGCCAAGCTTTCTGCACACCCTGGCCAGCCCAGGCCTCCACTTCAGACTACAAAGTTTCAATTATAGAAGATAAATAAATCCCAACAGAAATGGCTGCCACCATGGAGCAAGCAGGAGGCTTGGCTCCACTCAAGGCTACAAAGTTTCAATTGTAGAAGATAAATAAATCCCAGATCCCATGGCCTCTGCTTGGGTTGCCAGGGGGCATGGCAGGCCTGCAAACCACCACAGGCCCCTCGCCCAGGCTGCCCCACCCAAGGGAGCCCCCACCCTGATCCGGGACACCCTTCAGGGCAAACCAGCTGGCCCCCACCCATGCACCAGGCCTCTATCTTATCTAATAAAAGAGTAATATGCAGATTGAACATCACTCCAACACACAAGATGGCTGCCCCCATGTGGTCAAAGATCCTGCCCCATGTGGACACAAAATGGCCACCACAAAATGGTGAGCAGGGGAGGGCAGTTGGGAGGGACCAGGCCTGCAGGGGAGGGCAGTTAGGGGCAAACAGGCTGGCAGGGGAGCAGTTAGGCATCAATCAGGCTGGCAAGGGAGTGGTTAGGGGGTGATCAGGCTGGCAGGCAGAAGCAGTTAGGGGCAATCAGGAAGGCAGGCAGGTGAGCAGTTGGGAACCAGCAGTCCTGGATTGTGAGAGGGATGTTCCAGATTGGAGTGGGTGCAGGCTGGGCTGAGGGACACCCCCCTCCCTGTGCACAAATTTCGTGCACCGGGCCTCTAGTATATATATATATATTCATTGAAACATTATTAACAATAGCCAAGATATGTAAAAAACAGAAGTGTTCATCAACATAAAAGAAACTGTGGCAGAGAGAGAGAGAGAGAGAGACTACACAGCAATAAAAAAGATCAAATAATTAGGGAATACAGTTAACAATGTTGTAATAACTAGGTATGGGTACTAGACTTATCGAGGGATCAGTTTGGAAGTTTCATAAATATCTAACTACTGTACTATGTGGAAGGATCTCAAAGGTATAGCACTAAGTGAATAAGTCAGATGGAAAAGGACAAAAAACATGAATTCACTTATATGTAGAATATAAAACAAAAAGTAGAAAATGAACTAATAAAACCAACCACATAGATACAGACAACAGAATGCTGGTTAGCAGAAAGGAAGGGTTTGGGGAGGATGAATGGACAAAACAGGTCAAATATATGTCAACAAAAGGAAACAACTTTTGGTGGTGAGCATGCAGTAGAGTACACAGATATTGAATTATAATGTTGTACACCTAGAATTTATATGATGTTATTAACCGATGTTACCTCAATAAATCAAAAATAATAATGGCCATGGAGTTAACTTCTGATACCTTTGTATATTCCCAGCACTTCTTGTTCTCCTTCTTCTGGCAACAGATTCTCCTCTCAAGGCAACAGAGTGGGCATGTAACACAAGTTAGTCCAGTTCAAGTCCTTCCCCGCAGCTAGGGTCAAACCCTATCTGAGCCATCTTATAGTTAGAATGCAAGTGAGAAGCTTGGCCCAGCCAGGTCACCCAACATAAATAAAAACAAGTCTGAACAAAAAAGCTGACTTCCCCAAAAAGAGACAAGACAGAAGACCTAGCAAGCACTGAGAGTTTCTAAGTCTCTGGATCCAGTTGTCAGAGAGGCAAGTTTCCTCCCAAACATTCCCAGGGTTTGGTTATATCAGGTAATAAATTTGGGTTCTTTGTTTTGTTTTGTTAAGTTGTAGGCTAATTTGAGAGTTTGTCATTTGCAGTCTTGACAAATGGATTATAGATTCCTTGAGGAAGTCATACTTTCTGGGTTTAGTTTTACTGTTTTTGGTCATCCCATTGCACCTAGCACCCTGCAAAGAATAGAAACTCAATCAGTAGTTGTCAAAGTAATAATTATTTGTTTCTATTAAAATTCAGGAATATTATATAAGACCCTATAAGTATTAATAAAATTGTTATGTGTAGGAAATCATGAGCAAGAGTCTCAAGAGGTACTAATATTTTGGTTAAGTCACCTGTTTTCAGGAACAAAATGCACATATTTAACCAGGTTGCAAATATATCCTTGTCATTAACAGGCCATTACCTCTGTAAACCATTATTCAAATGCTTTATACCTTCTCACAGTGGAAAATGCTTAATATAAATGTGTTCAGATGTTGATTTTTTTCTTTCCCCATTAATGTACTGACAGTTGTATAACAAAGTATATATATATATATTTGTATATGTGTATATATATATATGTGTGTGTGTGTATATATATGTACATATACTTATACACACACATACATACATGCATATTCTGTGTGTGTGTGTGTGTGTGTATTGCTTTAACCACCTTCCTGAAAAGTTTATTTATTGCACTTAGAAAACCTGGGGTGTAAATATAACCAAGTAGAAGTTTGCTCCACAGTCTCTTTTACAGGTCCCTTTCCATGAATTCTATGTGCAACTTGTTCATGAATATGGAAAGTATCTGAAGATTTTCTTTTAACTTGTCTTGATTTCCTTGAAGACTCTGGCACACAGCATGAGATTAAAATAACCTGGCCTTGCTGGCCACTTTGCCCACAAATACCAAGGAATAAATATTAGAATGATGGATTCTCTTTCCCTTGTCAACCATGAATGTGTTCCAGCCAAGGGCAAGGTCTAGAGAGTAATTCAAAAATAAACAAATAGAACCAAAGAGTAACTTTATTCTTTTATTCAAAGTTTATTAAAATACAAGGACAAATTGTAAAAGCACACATACCACTCAGCACCAATATAATAACACTCTTTCTACTGATAGTCTCCAAAGCATTTCTGTTTCTGCAACCAAGAAGCAGAGATACACACATGCGTTCTCACCACATTTACCCAGTGCTCATAGCATCATGCCCCGAATATTCTCCTTGCTGGGAAGACAAAGATGGGCAGAAGCAAACGAATGTGACTACATCCAACCACTGACTGAGTCGATGACTCTTTGGTCAGTAGTTATCATTCACACACTGGTAGCCTCCACACATCCCAATCTCCCTCTTCGGGGGCCCGGTTACTTGGGCCAGTGATGGAGTCTGGTGATAATGTGATGCAAAACTAAAGAAAACTGGCCAACATTCCTTACCCAATATCTTTTCATGGCTTTGGTTGTATAGTACTAGATACTCATGTTTTCACATCCTCCAATTCTAACACATATGAAAACCACACCCACCAGTGACATGGCCTGGAGAAGTCTTGAGAGAATTTTTTATTTATTTCCCAACCCTTTCTGTGGGCTTCTTTCATTTATGTGTTTACTTGTTTGTGTTTGGGGGTGTAGGAGGAATTTTGAGCCAAAATTATGATTTCATTAAACACTGCTTGGGTCTTCAAAGTCTCCTCAATAAATATTAAATAAACTCCCTGGAGCTCTGGTGCTGCTGCCCAATACAAGCAGCAAGCCCTGACTTGCATGCACAGTCTTGTTTGGATATCTGTACATGTTTGCTTTCTATTGGTTTAGACTCACTGTGGAATAGAACTGGGTCTCTTAAGACTGAGGCCTTGCTTCTGGTGCTATCCAGAATGTAAGGCATTAGGAAATGGCCCTTGGCTCATCCTAAAGTCACTCAAGCCTCCTCCAAATGTGTGAAGTTTCTTTTAGAATTTTCCCAAATATGTAGACCAAGGTCTTCCCACCTAACAACTTCCTGACTCTCCCAGGCCCTGCCCCCTTCTTTCCTAGAGGACCTCAGGATACTATCAAGAGAGTGCTGATCACCAAGCAGAGGTTGGTACTTGTGCTGCATTCTAGAAATGCATATCAAGACTGGGTTTAGTTTCTATTTTAAAAATAAAGGAGGAAGTAAGGAGGAGGTTTAAATATAACAAAAAAATACTTTAGCTCTGGTTTTTGGCAGTATCATTTTTGTTTGTTTGTTTTCTAAAGCTCCTAGAATTAAAAGGCTCATTGCTATTCTCAACTGCTGAGAGACCCAACATTGGACATTGGGAATGTTCTGAAAAGCTCTAAATGCTGGTAAAATGTTTTCATTAACGCTTCAATAGGGCAGACATTGATGTTCACATTTTTCTCTTTGCAATGGCCCTGTGATTCTAATTGAGCTTATTTTTCAACCCATCAGTCAGAGGTCAGGTGGAATAAATGCCCAGCTTGATCCTCTTAGGATTTACAGAATGGGAAGTCCTGTACATCAGTGCATTCCTCTTGTTATGGACCTAGCCCCTAGGACATGCTGAGGCAACCTTGCATCCATCTGGGAATTTCCCCAAAGGCCTAGATATTGTCTTTCACCTGCCTCTCTGGTATTTTATGTAGCCAGTCCTCACGCATGACCTCACCATATTTCCTAATTTTTATTCAAGAGCCCAACTAGTGAAATACACTCAGGCAAAATGAAAGGCAGCAGTCTTTTCTTTTCTCCTTGGTCATAGAATAGGCATTTCCTGGTTAGTGGCAGAATTTAACTAAATCAATATACCATTTAGAAGTTGATATTACCAAAAATCAGGGGTACATTCTATAAACAAGGTGAAGACATAGGACCAGAGATACAAAACATAAATATAAAAAGTCAGATAAGTTAAATGACAGTCACTTTAGCTACACAAAGCAAGAACAGAGGTTCTAATCTGTTTCTAAGGAGGTCAGTTACATTTTAATGTCTATATCAAACATGTCTACTTTACTGTGCAGGTATTTTATTCATGCCCAATTAAGAAAGTTATTGTTGATTCCACTAATATTTTCAAATATAAAATAAAAAAATAAAGTAAGTTTTGAATAGTTCCAAGACATACACTACCTGTCTGAGAGAATCCAGAAGCTATGACAATATCTAAAATTGCTCAGAAACTATTGCAATAACAGACAAGCTAATTCAGTTTAAGAGGCTAAACTGATAGCTCCATGTAAACACAGGGGGAAAAGATGCTTAGTTGCTAAGAAGAACAACTCAAAGTTTTACATATAAAATTTTAAATATATAAAAGTTTTGCCTTGTGAAAATAAGGACTACAGTTTTTCAAAGGAACATACTTTATACATGACAGGATTGGTGGGGTGGGTACTGACAATTTAATAATTTCTTTGAGCATATCAGCTAAGCATCGATTCCCCTCTACCTCAAACTATAAGTTCTCGTTAAGTTCATAAAAGATACATCACAGGAAATCATAGAAGTTTATGTTGAGATAAATAGGTTACATAAAGACTTATCATAATTCTGATAATACCAAGCCATTCTATATATTGTAGGATTCCTGAGCTTTGTCAATTTATTTTCTCCATTGGCCCCCAACAGTCTTTCTTCCAGTGACTCTTCTATGTTCTATGGAACATATCTTTTTCCCTGATATTCAGCCTATGCCTTTGTATGTCTATTTCCACTGCTTCATTTCTCCATTGGATGATCCTCAGCCAGAGGAATTGCACGTACACAACTTTCTCTTTCTTTAAAAATGTATCACAATTGGGTGATTTTTTTTATCATCCTTCCCCCAGACAACTAGCACTAACTGCCTTCACTGAATCTCATCCCCCCACCAGCTTCTCTAACATCCTGTTCCATTATTGAAGATGTAGAACAAAGGGGAAGTTTAAGGACAACAGGGTAGGTGTGCTATAACCAACTGATCTTTTATGTACCACAGAAATCTCAACAGCGTTTTGAAGATAAAAATCAATGGGCCCACTGATAAGCAAGACTTGAGTTATAAAGTTTAACTATTTAACTCTGAAATAATCCATTTTCAATGTGATTTTTCAGAAATTTGTTACATAGTGTCACATTGTCAAAATCTGCTTTGTTTCTTTGTACATGTGCTTTGTAGAATTTAAAATACTGAGAAGCTTAAATGTTGTTTTATAAAGAGTAGGTTAAAATGGCCTTTTAATAACAAAACAATAAACTGACCAGTGATATGATTACTATATTACTCCAATCTAAAAATAAAAATAGACTTCTGGTTTTTGCAAACACAGTTCCCACATTTTTTTCATTTCAGGAAACTAGTTCAGAAAGTTATTTTCAACTTTAGATATCTTTTTATATTAGTGTTATTTTATGATTCAATTATTAATGGAATGATCATAAGAACCTTTGATTTTACATATAAATAAAAACATATACTGTTTGATAGTGTCCTTACATTTATGATAGAAAATTTATAGGTCTATCACTTATGTTACTTATAGGTAAAACTATCAAGTCTTCATTTTAAAGAGATTTATGGTATATATATATATATATATATATATACCATAAATATAACTTTATATTAATGTACTATAAAGGCCTTAGATTACTAGACCTTAGCTAATAGAAACAAAGGAAGACTCAATTCCAAATTCAAATGTCAATGGGATTTCCATTTTACCAAATTCCATACTACTGAGGATTGTCTTATATCAAAGCCTCCAAAACTACTGATGGGAATTATCTCAAACTAATTTTCTCTTCCTCTATTTTGCAACTGAAGAAACCATGTTTGTTTGTACTGGTCATTCATTATAGTTCACCTACTTTGAAAGAAAAACAGTGCTGTAGTTGAATGGGTAGGACACCTACCTCCCACAGCATCTGAGAGTGAATGTGTATACATATTTTGAGCCAAAGAGCTCAGCATTGATTAAACACTTCTATAAAGATCAAGACTGAATAGGACTGGGCTGGGGGTATTGGGTGGGGCCGGGCTAGAAGGGGTCAATGGGGAAAAAATGGGACATATGCAACACTTTAAATAATAAAGATTTTTTTTAAAAAGAATGGTAGGGCCACATCACAATTGTAGAAATGGAGAGGGACAGATCAACACTATTGGACCCATTGGTTTTACCTCTCAGTGGTATGGGGTGTAATTCACCCACTGAAAATATATGCACCACAAATATGTTTCAAAAAGTAATTATTTTTTAAAAACCCTCAGAAATACAAATATTAGAGTGTGTTTTTCCCTTTCAATTCCCCTTTCTCCCTCAATCTAGGAGCATACTATGATAAATACATTGATTCCCTGTGTAGTGTTACTTTTAGTTGAGCTACTTCTTTTTCTGATCTTGTGTATGTTTTCATGTTTCTGTGGATAAAAAAAAACTAGTCTCAAGGTGAAACTCTATGATGCTTCCTAATCCTTCTGCCTCCTTTTCCTAGCTAGTCAACTTGATTTTCCTCACCTGCCTTGAAAAGAATTCTCAGGTTGTAGATGATCATTCTAAACCTCCAGGTAGGAAACATTCTTGATATCTCTGGGATGTTTAGACTGGTATAGAGCATTACATGGCTAGAAATTAGAACATCAGAAACTAACATTTAAACACCAAGGTCCTCACCACCTGGCCTTGGTTAAGGCACCATTGTAAATAAATATTTAATTATTTTCTAGTTGAGCTCTATCCAGGCTGAATAAAGCCTAGGCAATACCCCTTATACTAACAAGAACAGTAGCTTTTTCCCTAACATGGTAGTTATTTAGGTGAGTCTTTTCTTCAGGTCCCAAAGCATGCATCAGCTGTTGCAAACAGGGATTCTTCCTCTCCATCTTGGGATCTTTACAGTCAGAAAAAATTTAAAGTTTTTTCTTTTTTTAGAAAGAGAAGTGATGGGGCTACTATTTAGCCAAATGCTCTTTTGAGTGTCGAAAGAAGCATTGAGATGTTAGAGGTTTATGTTCTTTTGACATATAAATTTCTGTCTTTCAGTGAGGCAATGAGATTCAGTGGAGGCAATGAGATTCAGCTGAACTAGTGGATTCAGTTCTTAGTTTCCTTTCCTTATATATATATATATTTAAAAAAAAAAAAAGCTCCATTACAATCATACCTTTAACCAGTTAATCTAGATTTCATCTCTTGTTGAAATTCTTCTCCAGCCAATGCCGGACTTCTTGGAGGTTGTAGAAGAAGGGACCCTTTCCTCCCAGATAAGCAATTTTCTGTCTCTGCACAATACACACACGTTCAAAGGCTACCCCATAGGCTACATTGGCATTATTGTCCATGCGGTCAGCCACAACTCGGCACTGGGGCGGCAAGGAGAAACGCTCCAGAAGCCGGTGGGCAGCTGCACATCGGTCTTCCTGGTTCCTGTGCTTCTTCACCTCAAAAGACAAAGAAGAATCCCCAGGCACCGCCCAACCATCTGAAGGATGAGCCTCATCAATGTAGACCAACAGGAAGTCAGCCACTGATGAGAACTCCTCTATCAGTTTGCTGAAGGCTGGCAGCTGGTTAGTAAAAGGAGGTCAAGTGGCTGAGCCGAAGTTGACCACCAGTGGGCGCTCAGGGCTGGCAAAGTCAAGAAGGTGGCACTCTGCTCCATCAGTTATCTTCTCCTGGGCACCATTTTCATTGTCGTTGCCTTCTTCAGGATTGGAGACGTGCACCACACTGGAATTGGGGGCATCTTCACCCAATTTCACCTGGTTGAATAAAAGAAAGAGGAAGAGCATACCACATTAAACACATTGTCACTTCAATTCACTCTATATGAAAACAAGTGGCTCTAATAAAATGTGGTGAACATATATTGATTTGAGTAAAGAGGCATCGTGGCAGGTAATGTAAAGAATGGCCCTACAGAGAATAAAAGTCTTTTTCATTCTGTGTAATCACTGAAGGTAATTATTTTTATCACTGAAGGCACTGCAGTTAATGCTCCTCATAATTAAGTTGAGGCTGGTATTCTTCACTGTTCTTACTTTGCTGTCAATGCTTAGCACACATTATATAACAAATGATTAATTGACTTCATTTAAAAAGTTAAATGGTCTACTCTAAGACAAATTGTCAGAGTCGTGGAACATAGTACCTCTTTCTGAATTCCCCCTTCTAAGTTCTAAAGTACGAAGAAAAGACCTTTACTTTATTGCATGATGCTAAGTCATTTATTCTCATTCAATGGACAATGATACAATGGGCTCTATTCCTGGCCAGAGCTATAAAATGTGGGGTCCACCTTTTATAAAAAGAGGCTAGTCTCACTTAGCCTCTTCAGCACTTCAACATTCCCACCTGTAAAATGGTAATAATTATGCCTCTCTTCCTCATATGGTTATAGAAGGATAACAAGGAAAATAGCTCTTTGTACACGATAACTCACTGTGTGGATATAGGCTGCCATTATTAGATGCCATCGAAATATGTAACAGAATGCTACCTTTCCCCGGCAATTCTATGTTTAAATTATTCTTTCTCTTAGAAGTAATTTGAGCTCTCATCACCATGATATCCCTGCCTACTTTGGGCTCTTAATGACTAGAACCTTATTATTTTCATTAAACAAACAAAAACATTAAACCATTTTAGAATTCTTCTTGCAATCTCTCTCTCTCTCTCTCTCTCTCTCTCTCTCTCTCTCTCTCTCTCTCTCTCTCTCTCTCTGTGTGTGTGTGTGTGTGTTTGTCTATTTCCCTCTTTTTATCTAGAAAGACACAAGCCATTTACTCTTCTATCATCCATTTTATTAACAAGCTCCTCTGAATTATCAAATACACAGGCAGAAGAGATCTAGAAGAAAACTGTTCCAGGTGCTCTCTTTGCATGTGGTTTAAATAGTTGAACACAGACTGAAAGAAAGTTTGCTGGCCTTTGGGTCTGTAAATGGATAATAAAAAACAGGCAACATAAAAGAGCCAATTACTTCAGTTTGAATGAACACAATTGGATCTTCCCTTAGAATGATTTAATCAAAGCCAATAACATCAGGGACAACTTATGAAAGTACAATTGATTTTTATACACTATCCTTAATATTACAAAACACTTCCAATTGGATTGACTTATTCTCCTCATATAAATACAGCCACATATAAAACTGCTGTTAATTGAAGTCACTTAGAAGTGAATTGTTAAAGATTCAACAATCCAGACTGATATAAAACACTTAAGGGCTTTTATTCAGAAGCTTCT
The DNA here is from genome assembly GCA_026230045.1 of Corynorhinus townsendii. Taxonomy (NCBI): domain Eukaryota; kingdom Metazoa; phylum Chordata; class Mammalia; order Chiroptera; family Vespertilionidae; genus Corynorhinus; species Corynorhinus townsendii. Next base: position 217,796,206 of record JAPDVU010000001.1, read on the forward strand.
ATCTAATGTTAATGCATAACTCATTTTAACTGTAGGGAAAGAATTAAAGAAGTCCTGTCTCTCCCTTCTGAAAAAAAATCTTAGCAGGGATTTTTTTTACTGGTACTTTTCTAAAATAAATCTTAAAATAATACTCTGCTTTCTTGGGAAAGCAAGCTGTTGGTGTGATTTCAACAGGTACATTTGTTTTTCAATCACTATCAGGGAAAACGTTATTTTATCTATATTAATCTTCTTGGTTAACCTATAAGTGACACTAGGTAAAGAAAAATAATTCCCTTAGATGGATTATTTCATTTACTTATTTATATTTTTTACTCTTCTATTGAATTTATTGGGTTAAAATTGGTTAATAAAATTACATAGGTTTCAGGTGTAGAATTGTATAATACATCATCTATATTATATCGTATTGTGTCCAATATCCCAAATCATCTCCTCATATCACCATCTATCCCCTCTTTACCCTCTTCTACCTCCCCGCAACTTCCCTTTCCCAGTGGTAACCACCATATAATTGTCTGTGTCTATGAGGTTTTTTTGTTTGTTTGTTTGTTTTTTACTTAATCCCTTCACCTTTTTCACCAGGCCCCAAACCTCCCTCCCTGCTGACAGCTGTCAGTGTTTTCTATCTATGAGTCTGTTTTTATGTTGCTAGATTCTTGTTCATTAGATTCCATATATGAGTGAAATCCACTTGTCTCCCTATGACTGGCTTATATAAGCCACACTTGTCTCTGAGGTATTAAAATACCCTTAAAATGTAAAGATATACATTTCAAAGATATTACAAACATATAATCTATGTGTTCTTTTTGTAATTCTTTGTAGATTTAGGTGGTAGGTAGCATTATCATTGCCTTACTAGATCTGTCCCACTTAAGATAGCAGTAACAATTCTAGCATGGCTGCTTTTAATCATTTTGTTGGGCTGTGCTCCTCAATATACGTATAACCACAAAGATCTGAATGCATTCAATCAGTCTGAATCATTAGCTCTTGTACTTTATGTTAACTGAGCAATCCATACACAGGAAAAGAATCATGTCTGGACTATAGACTTGGAGGTTTTTGGTAGGTGAAAACACCCATCTGCCTTTTGGAGTCATTTTTAAGACCAACCAACAAGTATGTGATCTTGTTAGGTGGGTCTCTGATGCCTGTAGCTCTCACCCAAGCAGCACTGTTGATCCTTGAATTATTCCTGACTATTCAACTGAATAATCTAATCTGATGCTTCAGCCACAGGTGACTCTCTTATTACCTGTAGTTAATTTTCTTGGAAAGTTAAAGCACTTTCTCTTTCTTTTTAGTGACAAAGAATAAGTCAGCCACATAACTCTTTCCAAAATACAGACATACTAGTTTACCTTAGAAAATGTAGAGCAAGTATAAGACCTTCACTCTAAAATTAAAAATTAAGCAACTTATCAGCCCCAGCCAGTTTGGCGCAGTGGATCAAGTTTCGGCCTGCAGACTGAAGGGTACCGAGTTCAATTCCGGTCAAAGGCATATGCCCGGGGTTGTGGGCTTGATCCCCAGTAGTGGGTGTGCAGGAGGCATTTGATCAATGATTCTGTCTCATCACTGATGTTTCTATATCTCTCTACCTCTCCTTTTCTCTCTGAAATCAATATATATATATATATATATATATATATATATATATATATATGAAAGTTATCAAATACACAATGTTCTTTGTGTGTGAGGATTTGGCATTTTGTAAAGCCGGTATATATATATATATATATATATATATATAATTACTGAATTATTGAAAGAATGATAGTTGTTCTATTCCTATGTAGGGGTCAGTGAAGAATTTTATACTTAATATAACCTTCACTTGCAATCAATATAACCATAGTTGGGTGATGAATGAGCTCATTGAAATAGAGAATTTAGAAATGTAAACCTATTGTAGAGTACCACCATTATCAACACCTACTGCTGTTGATCTGTTCTGGATTATCTCAGCTGGTTACTTTATAAAATGAAAGTTAATCCTCTTTATTTTGTTGAGCATCTATAGGACCCTACTGCAGACTAGCATGTCATAAGCAGATATCCTGCTCATGAGAAGGTCCAGGTAAGAGGAATGCATAGGTAAGATCAATGTTATTAATACTAGTAGGGGAAAACACAAACCCATGATTTGTAAGTCCAAATGTGAGTAGACCAGTAGTCTGCTTTTATACGTATCATATATTAATCATAAAATTTGTCCATATAACCTAAAAACCTACTGATGGAGGATAATTTAACAATAATAAAGAAAAAATTAGAAATTTAAAATATTAAAGTTTGCATTTAACTCCAAAGAAAATCTTTTATAAGGACATTATTGTTCATTTCTCATTTTCTCATGAAAATTAAATTCCTATTATGACCAAAGTTTCAAATGGAGAATTTCTTGGTTTGCTTGGCTATGCACCCTGCTGAGATGGAACGGGAATCATCACTGTTCTTCAATGGTGAAAGATTCTTTGCTTTCCCCAGGAGCAAAGCATTCCTTGACAAAGAGCCAAAATGATGAAGAAAATAAAACTGGTTCCATAATAATACCATTTAGGCTGCAGGAAAGAAGCTAAACAAAAACAAGTTGCCCCCTGATATTCCCAAACTTTGTTTTAATTTCCCACAGTGGCACAGAAAGTCTGGCCACAAGTTACCTATCATCTTAATTTCTCCTTCTTAGAGGGTTTGTGTTTGGTTTTTGTCCTTAATGAGACATATTTGCCAAAGAGGCATTCAAGAGGCATTTTTTACTCTTGCGGAAGAGTAATTAGGTCGGTCCCTCTTTCCCTGCCAGCATTAGCCGCTCTAAAGAGAACCCTGCCCAGTACTTAATGCCCAAACACAAGAAGCATCATTTCCACTAATTGGTCTTGAAGTTCCGATGTTCCCAAAGGGTCCCTTTATTTTGCAACAATCAGAAAGGACGTACGTACGTAAAATGCAATATCGTCATCACTGACTTTTATCTCTCTCATCTACACCATTACAATGGTCCTTTCTTACGTCTTTGTAATCAACGTCAACACAACACCACTGACACAGGAGGTACATTAAGGGTTTGCATTTTTACGACAGGGAGCATCTCTGGGCCAAGTTCAAATGTTGTGAGAGCCATGTTTATAAATATGAGCAAGAGTGTAACGACATGGCATGTGTATAAATCTGATTCCCTTGATGACGGGGTTCCTTTCACTCACAGTGTTCAGTGCCCAGGGGAAGGGTGATGCTGCTTGAACATGTGGACTGTGAAATGCAGGGTGAAAGGAACAAAGAAAGGACCATCCGTCAAGTAGAGGCTGGAAACAGAGCATATACTTCTAACCATTTTTTTCTTTTCCACTGGACAAAATATCACCTAATCTCATGCTAGAAAGTAAAGCAAATGATAAAAATAGAAGGGGGGTAGCAGAATAGTTTTTCACATCCTTCTTGCTATTCAAAGCCCAGGAATGGCTTCATTCACTACCAGGAAATTTCCAATTCTTTGACATAATGACCAGGCTGCATCAATGTCCTTACAAACAGCCAGACAATTATTAAGCAGCGGTTTAACCATTTACATTCAAATTGGCCAAATAAATCAGAGTTGGAGAATAAACTACCTACTCTTTCCTCTGAATTCAGTTCCCTTTTGGCCATTCTCTTTTGGATTCCTACCTTGAAACATAGATCTGAGCTTTATCAGTTCCCACTGCTTTATCCAAGTGATGAACAAGCTCTGGTTGTGGCCTTTGTGTTCTTTGGAGAATGTTTCTCTCTTAAAAGGGCCATTTTCCATGGTAGAAACTAGTGACAAAAGGCTTGAGGTGAATGAAGAGGAGGAGAAGAATGTTAAAAGAGACCTTTTCAAAGCCAAAATTATATGTTCAAATGAATATGTTTTCTGTACCACTGCCATATCAATTGTGAGAAGCTAAACTGCTTTTCGGCGTCTATACTGTGTGTTTACTTTTATACTTCATTTAGGTAGGGGCTAGACTCCCAGACAGGGCAGTTTGCTCATTGGTTGCATTTTTAGTCTTTGAGCATCAGCAGAAGGATGCAGTGTTAAAAGCAATGACGCTGACAAAGGAAACTTAAATGACAAATATCTGTTATTCACCTCAATCTCTCATAAGTTTTTGTAGACTTGCTTTTTCATAAAAGCAGCACCTTGAACACCCTCTAACCAAACCCAAATTATCTTTGCAAGGTTCCCTACAAAGTTAATTTCAAATCCCGTTTAACATGTTCATGAAGAAGGGTTTTTTTGTTGTTGTTTATTTGTTTTATTTTGTTCTGTTTTAACTTCTTTGTTGTCTCGTGTAATAGCCAAGCCCAAGGATAACACTTTCACTTCACTTTCTCTTAAAATATTCCCAAGTATCTTACATTCAACAACAAGGAGAATTAGAAATGACATGTTTCATCATATCTCATATGCACACACTCATCCTGGAAAACTCTGCTTCTGGGGTGGCAACCTCAAAATAGTGCAAGTCAGAATTGTGAAATACTGTGATGCTATCTCAAACAGTACCTCCTTCAGTGTGTCCCTAGAAATGGCTACACCCAGAGATGGTGGCACAGGAGACAACAGTATTCAGGAAAGAGATTCTGAGTGAACCTCAAATGCCACCACCAGCACCACCACCCTTGCCTTACTGGGTGGCAGAAGGAGACCTAAGTTCAGTGCAAGTTGTGTTTGCCATTCATTACACACCCAGTCCAGTCTTGTCTCTGGATATGCGGGTTCTTGGGTTGTTTCTTCTCATGGTGTTAGCGATTATATAAATCATTAAAAGCAAACTTAATAACATCAGTCATGAACTTGGTCACTAATCAAATCAGTAGGCAGAAACAATACAGGGGAGAAATGCACAAACCATATGCAAAAAAGAAAACAAATCACTCAACCTTTTCAATTTCCTGGAATAGGAATAACAAAATATTGCAACACAATGGAACACTATACATTAATGAAAAAATGAAGTCTATTACAGAGGTATTTGTTTGTTTTTCCCTCTTAATTTCAATAAGTTGCTTAATAGGAAAAACAGCTTCACTTAATATTTGTGAGCAACCTCACAGTCCCTGTATTTTATGTGAGAGATGTTTACATAAGTATACACTCATATTAGTAAAATTCTCCCAGGCAGGGACTTTTCTTTTCTAGGCAAAAGTCTATTCTCTTTCAAAAAAAGTAAGAGTCTAATATGCTGAGATTAAACCACTGCATTGCCACGTTATCTCCTAAGATGTACAAATACAAAAACATAAACATCTCACATTCAATGTATACACTTGTGGAAATGAAATGACCCCCTCAATAGCTTCTTACCATATCTCCCATTGGCCCCACATACACAATATACATGAGTTTTCCTGTTAGAACGTTGAGCATTATTTCCTATTATTATAAAAGAAATTTTCCTTATTGACAAGAGTTCTAACTATCCTCCCTTCTTTTGAAAAAATGCAAACCTTCTGCAGGTTTCTCTCAGTAACAAAGGCATGTGTTAGAGTAAAACTTCCCTAATGCACAGTGGATATTTTCTTCCTGAACCCTTGTTTGATTTTCAGTGGAACAACCCTACTCTGGATTCTTTGTGACTAGAAGTTACTTCTTTTCCTTTCCGGGGGCATAGGTTTAGTTTTCTAGTGCTTACTATAGAGGTCTCATTCCCTTCCCCCTCTTTTATTCTGAGTTTTATTCTGGTTCTGGGGTGCTGCCTGCTTAATTAAGGTGCACTACTTCATTGGCTTGCATATTCCTCGCAAACTCCCCTTCCTTGGCAACTTGGACAAGGTCCCCCAATACTATGAGGGAAAACCAAGACTGTCTGCTTTGATAGCAACTTTTGCCAAGTGAGTCTATTCTTCTTGCTCAGGGACCTTCATGAGTTATATGGGCACACGGGGGAAGGGGCAAATAGACTCAGGAGGAAATGTTCCACTTTGATCCTAAGATGAGTTGAAAATCCTCAGAGCATTAAAAAAAAAAATTGGGGGAGGGGGGCTAAAATCCCAGCATTCTTCACTTAGAAACAAAGATCCCAACTCTGGCTTTGAGAGAGCAGCCCCTGGGACCTGACTTCCTCAGGTAAGTGAGGTTACTGCTCCAGCGATCAAGGCATGTGTTAGAAAAGCTTTGAAACTGAATGGACCATAGACCCATCTGCTCTTTCTAAGACAACTTATTTCACTTCTGAGAAACAAAGCAAATGTGGTTTCTCTTACAAAGTCTGGAGTTCTGACAGCCGGTGCTAAGATCTTCCTTTTGCAAACTGTTACCTAGTAACTCGGGACACAGGGTCTGATAACCCTTTCAAAAGGGTTCAGGTTGGAATCAATACAGAGGATGATGCTGAACACGGGCTCGCTTACATTAACTCTTACCTCTCCCAGAAATGAAGCAGATAGTATGCCAAAGCACACCTGCTGTGACCATTTCATGCAGCCCTGTCCTCTCTCTGAGTTTTGGTAGCGTGTTCTCACCAGCCACCCCCACCCCCACTTGCTTTTCACTCATTGAACTGTCTTCCCCAATACAGCTCATCTAGCATTTCATCAAGCACTCATCGGAACCCCAGTTTCTAACAAGAGTATGTGACATGCAGCAGTTTGTCCTCCCCCAGCATCTTCTTACTTTTCCCAAAGCTCACCTGCCAACACCCTCTGCTCTGAAATCACAGCAAGCCATTAAATGACCCTTATTACAAAGACTCCTTAATAGGTCACACAGTCAGCGTTGGCTTACTACCTGTCAAATCTGACTCCTGTGACAGGTGTAGAAAGTCAAGGCAGGAGCTCACTTGAGCGTAACCCCTCGGCTCTCCCACAGGCTCCACAATCTCACCCCCAAGCTCCCAGTGGCCTCCAGGCCCACACCGTGCAGCCCCTGCCCCTGCTGACCCAAGCAGCTCTTTGGCCCGCTCACCTGTTTGTAGGCATCCAGGAGGAAGCTCTTCCAGATGCAGCGCATCCCCTCTGAGGTCAGCATGCGCCTCCACTCCCCGCGAGTGGACTTGGAGCGGCTCAAGAGCAGCACCACGTGCTTGAGGAGTATGACCGAGTCATAGAGTGCCAGGAAGAGGCAGTTGGAGAAGAAAACTGGCAGAATCTGCAATGTGATCAGCAAGTCTACGCTGAGGATGCCCATCTTCCTTGCCTTCCAAGTCAGTTCCCGTGTGTGCCGTGGCTCCCCTTCACTCTCTTACTTAAAAGGGGGTTCCAATAGAGGGATGGGGGAGGTAAAGGGGAAGGTGAGGGGGGGAGAGAGAAGGAGAAAAACTAAATTAAAAGGAAGCCCAAGATCTCTCCTCTTTCAAAGAAGCAGAAATGGCAAGACCAAGTCCAGTCTCTCCAGCCCAGCAGTTGGAGTGTGCCCATCAATTCATTCAATTCGGAGCTGCTTGCATTTTTTTTTTTCAGGATTTAAGATGTTAAAAAAAAAACTAAAAAAAAAAAAAAAATACTGGCGTACCAGTCCCTAATCCAGTTACCCTCTCAGAGTCGGTTAAAGACAGGCAGTTCCACTTTCATTTCCTAGCACCTATGAGACTGTGGCAGAGACAGCAAAATTTTCTGTAGCTTTTCATTGTCTCTATGTTCAGATACGTAGCCTGTTTCTTTCTTGAGTTGCCAGAGTTTTTAAAATGTGCTTTAAGGGTAGGGTTTTTTTTTAGCACCCCTTCTTTACTCCGTTTTACACACACTTTCTGTTCTCCTTCCCTCAGCCTGTCTCACTCTCTCCCTTCCCCTGGAGCGACTGACTCCTCTCCTCTCCTCACTCCCTCTGGCTTTGCTTCTGCTATCTGTGGTGCAAAGTGCTCTCTGCAGCCCAGTGAGCCTCCCTGAAGCCTTTTATACATTCCCTGGCTAATTGCTGCAATAGAGAAATGAAAGCCTAATCTTGGTAAAGATCTTGACGTCATTGAGAAAGAGGGCTTTACTTTGGCCAGGACTGCAGTGAATAGAAAAGCAAAACTCGACAACTTTTTTTTTTTAGAAGTGGGGGGGTAGTGGGGGGTGGGGAGAAGGACAGTGGAATTTTGCTTTGTGCTTTAAAGAGAGAGAGAGAACAAAATTAATACCTCTGACGGTTTTCAGGAAATGTTTCAAACCTTGGGAAAAGTAACTTACTACAATGTGTAGATTTGATAGGTTAACACTTTCTCCTCTGATTATTATTGTTACTGTTATTATTATTCATTTAGGAGAGGGGTTAGAAGACAGATAGAGAAGAGGAAGAATAGGTCACCTTTGCTCTATTTCTTGGAAGATGTGAATGCTTACATTTGGTATTTATACTTATACAGTATGACTCTCATCAGATTTGTGACCTAGGTTCCTTAAATATTTTTGAATCAGGATTTTATTTGACAAAATTCAGAGTGAGTTGTGAGGTGGAAAACTTTTCAACTCTTTGAGTACCACCACAGCATTTCTCTAAAGCTGCTTGCTGAAAATTAATACAAGTATTCTTTTCAGTTTTACCAGTTTCTAATGCCCCCGCCCCCAAAAAATTCCAGACATGAAAGCAAGCTAGGTGACCAGACCTCCCTTTACTTCCATTTTGACTATATGCAGATTAAATTAAAACTTTCCATCAAATGGCATAAGATGCCATAAGGTTGAGAAATAAATTCTTTATAAGAGAACTCATTGCATCTGCACTTTCCCTGCTTCTGTTAGCACAACTCCTAAGAGACCTGACACTTTAGGGAATCTATCTTTTTGCTTGAAAAAAAACTTTTAAATTAATTTGTAGGCAATTAGAAGCAGACTTCGTATTGGTTCAAGAGCCACTCTGACCATTCCTTAGTGGCCTCCCTGTCCCATCAGTCTCCAGCACCGACAGGTATTTAGGCAGACAATTCATGGGCAGAATGTCATGACCCCACCTCATTCTAATTTTCCTTCCTCACTTACCTAACAGATCACCTCTAGGAATTACGTTTTCTTGGAAAAAGGAGTGGCAAGTATACACCCTGGAGTGGGGATAGAGAATTTTAATTGAAAATTAATTAGCTGACTTGTCTATGTACATAGAGTTCCCATTAAACATGAGCTAAGTGGTGGGTGCTAACCTTCAGTTAACACATTTCAGTGTTTTGTCCCTGTGGCTAAAGCCTGCAAGATCACAGAAATAATTTAAAAGACTGGAACAGGGTCATTATTTGGTGGGCCCATGGGCCAAATTCTGCATACAGATTCATTTTATTTGGTTTGCACGGTGTTTTTTGCCTTTAAAAAAATAATTGAATGAAAATGCCTTTAGGTTCTGTGAGACCAGGTATTCCTGTCTGCTTTGTCCATTGTTGTCTCCCAGTAGTTAGAACCATGCCTGGCACACAGCAAGTTCAAGGAGGATATACTGAGTAGATGAATGGGTGGGATATGCATTGTTTCACAGTAGGGGGGACCACTCACATATAATATGATATGACTGGGGTGCCCCAGAATTATATATACCTTAGTGGACTTGGGTGTGGCCCTCCCCAGTCCCACAACCTTCACCACCCATTGTCTAAAAAATCTTATTCTTTTCTTTTTATCACCAGTTTAGTCTGTGATGAGTTTTGAATTTGCATTCCATGGACTAAATGTTTAGAGAAGACTTTCAGAGCTTAGAAAAATGTATATAAACCATGCAGAAAAATATTTTTCCTATGACTAGCATAAAATGTTAGCAAAAGAGTATTATTCATATATGTAATATACATTTACTCCATTTATATTCTAATCTTCCAATGTCCTTATGGAAGAAAACAAAAGATGAAGAGAGGGAAGTGACAACACAGTATTTCAACCAGTGTAAATGGGAAAGCTACAGGCCAGAGTCCTAGCCAACAATGACAGGAGAAGGTGTGGACTCAGGAAATGATGCTTCCACTTACTGCCCAAGCCTTAAAATCTCACCCCTTCTCAGATATTCATGTTGTCCTCTTTGAATTAAACCAGTGCTTCTTTGAGGGAGAGACTTCAGCATCTAAAAACTGATTCTTCCTCACTTATTATTTGCTTTCAAAGTGAGAGGTAATTTTTGGAAGTGGTAAGCTAAGGATGGGGATTGGTTGAAAATCAGAAAAATGCTTTTTTTTTCCAATGCAAAGTTCAAGGCACACCCAGACTACAAACTGTTATAAATCAGAATGGTATTTTTCTTCTTTTCACTTTTTTTTTTTTTAAGTCAGAAGTGTTTGAGGATTTTTTTAAAAAATAGAAAAATAGCCCAGCTGGTATAGCTCAGTGGTTGAGCATTGAGCCAGGAACCAAGAAACCACTGGTTGGGTTCCCAGTCAGGGCACATGCCCAGGTTGTAGGCTCTATCTCCTGTGGGAGGTGTGCAGGAGGCAGCCAACCCATGATGTTTCTCTCTCTCATCATCTGCAACCCAGGTACATGCCCCTGACCGGAATCGAACCTGGGAACCTTCAGTCCTCAGGCCGACGCTCTATCCACTGAGCCAAACCGGTTTCAGCATCTCTCATCGGTGTTTTAATCTCTCTGTCCCTCTTCCTTCCTCTCTCTCTTTAAAATTCAATAAAATATATTTTAAAAAATAAATAGAAGAACAAATAGGCACATAACCAACCTGATGGCGTCATTTCTCAGACTTCTTCTATCATTTTTTTACTAAATGAATAAATAAGTGAATCACAAAACTAAGCATCATTCTTTTACCTGTTAAGACAATCTATCCATTCTAGAAATTATACATCCCTAAAGCTGTTTCCTGTTTTACATTTGGTTCACAGTTGCTTGTTTTAATTAATAAAAATATTTAGCACTTTGATCTTCAAGTAACTCTAAACTCATTAAGTAACAAAAATAACCCATAAAGTGACAGTACAATTTGTCCCATCATGTAGATGAGTGAAAGCAGATCATCAAGGTTGTAGAGTCAGAGCTGGTGCTTGGATATTTTCGCCAACTCTAAACCTCACTTTTTCCCTACATGACTGTTTTGTGGGTCCTGGTCATTACTCTGAGACTCAAAGCGCTTGCCCAAAGTGGTTGTGCTAAGTAATTTTACCTCCTAAATTGCCAAGGATATTTGGGATTTCACATCTGTTTAATATTGACCCAATTCAAGCTCCTCATTTAGATTTCATATGATCATTGGAAAGGCTTGGATATCTTGTTGGTCATGTTAAGTGCTCTTAGTAATCAACAATGCAATGAGTCAAATGCAAACTGATGTGGGGTGTGTTAGTTGAATTTCCCCAACAATGTAGTACACAGGTTTTAAATTCCAAAGAGAGGTAGCGGCAGCCTGGGCAAAATGCTCTGGGCTTCTTCTTCTTTTTCTTTCTTTCTTTTTTTTTTTTTTATTGATTTCAGAAAGAGGAAGGGAAAGGGAGAAAGAGATAAAAATATCAATGATGAGAGAGAATCATTGATCGGCTGCCTCCTGCACGCCCCCCTACTAGGGATCGAGCCCGCAACCTGGACATATGCCCTCGACCGGAATTGAACCTGGGACCCTTCAGTCCACAGGCTGAAGCTCTAGCCACTGAGCCAAACTGGCTATGGTGCTCTGGTATTCTTAATAAGTGCTGAACCACTGCAAAATTGCTTAATTTTTTTTCTCATTCCAATAGTATGAGAGCATCATGTCCTACCATTGCCTCCTTCTGACTGGAAAAATAACACGGATATGAGTGAAAAGTCTTCCTTTAGTCTACTTTTTGACTCTTAAATTGAGACTGATAAAATGAAGTTGGATGACTGGAAAACAGTCTTGGACATTTCAAGGATGGAAGCTATCATTACTATTTCCTTATTGTTTTCTGAAGGAGCCAAGGAACATTAAAAAAATTCAAAGTTATCCTAGCTGGTGTGGTTCAGTGGTTGAGCATCGACCCATGAACCAGGAGGTTGACGTTTGATTCCTGGTCAGAGCACATGCCCAGGTTGCAGGCTCGATCCCCAGTAGTGGGCATGCAGGAGGCAGCCAATTGATGGTTCTCTATCATTGATGTTTCTCTCTCTCCTTCTCCCTTCCTTTCCCTTTAAAATCAATAAAACTTATTTTTAAATATAACAAAATAATTCATGCTATGGATTTTCAAGTAATCTTAGTTTTGTAGAATTTCAGTCCTTCTAATTCAAGTGATTTGTTCAATTTAATTAAAAAGTGAGTTTACTTTTATTTTATTAAAAACTCGCCAAATAGATTTTAAAACCCCAAAAATGTCTGGTCAGGATAGGTGTGATGATGTGGGGTTTGGAAAGATGATTGTCAGACATATCCCCCCAAAGTATGCAGCTCTTATCACAGAAGGGAATCTCAACCTGGACAACCTCTGTCTGGAGTAACTCCTGGTTGTGCCTGAGAGGGAGTTATAATGAAGAGTTTATACCACAACTACTGAATCATTCAAAATTCCCCTTAGGCCCATTCACTACACAAACACAGCCATGTTCCTTACCTTTGTGATGAAAGGAGAGGCTCAATGGATAAAATAGACAACCCCAGAGTAAACTCTGACACACCCTGAGCAAAGCAACATAGGGCTGGGGCAATGAAGGCGGGCGCTGTGGGAGGTATGAGCCTTCTATCCCAACAGCCTTGGTCTGAGGTCCCTTTGCAAGCCCTGGCAGGGAGCACAGTCAGAGGTGTTAACACATTCTTCCCTCAGGAACTGTGGCTGCTCTCTTTCTTCAGGCCACCTACTGGTGGAAGAAAGGAAAAGGAAAAAGAAGACAGGAACAGGAGGAGGAAAGCAGAAATGACAAGAGGCTGCCAGCAAGAGAGCCTATGAATGCCAATTGTGGCAATGATTTTTGTGAGGAAGACAGCTGTCCAGAAACTGGATGGAAGCCACCACCTCATTTCACAGAGGCCACTGAACAGCTGTTAGGAGACAACAGCCTTCATATGTTAGTGACCTGGTCTAGATCTAAATTGATGGCCAGGCCCCACATCCATCTGCCCACACCTCTTCAGGTGCCATGAGGCTCTCTGAGTATTGTTCAGTTTTGAGAATAGTTTATTAGCCTCTAGAGATACCCAAGGTTGGTGGGAATGGGAGGAGGTGAGGGAATGGAGGTAAAAAAAAAACACTGTAAAGTTATATTTGGTGGATTTCTTCTGGACAAAGACCCCACAGAAGAAACTAATTGAACTCAACCTCTTTTTTCCTAATTTGACTCAATGTCTTCATTCTTCCTAAATCTTTGACCCAATGCAATAAAACAAAAGAAACAAAGGAAATTGGTAAAAAACAGTCATCATCTTTGGAAAAAATGTTCCTCTATTTTATTCCACAGCTCATAGGAAAACATCAGATGATACTACATTTTAAAAATAAAGTAGGTCATTCTTTATAAATCGTTTTACAGGCACTTAAAAAACACACACACTTACACATCAGCTCACTCATATGCTGAGTACATGAACATAGAGTATAACAAAACATATTAAGATACATGCTGGTTCATGCCATCCAGAGATAATAGTATTGTTTGTTTCCACTGAGACCAAAGGATGCCATACCTCCTCTCTCAAGAATCCAGATACTAATGCATAGAAAAAGTAAGCTAGATATTCTATTCCAACCTCATGGAGATGGTGAAGCTGATAGAATTAACTGTAGGATAAAAAATCCACATTTGATACAGGGATTAAATACCTGCAATGAGAATGATTGTGCAATGAGATAAGTTACCAAGGGAGGTTATAAAAGTGTTATTAGTGGGACTGTTTCAAGGTAGGGAGGGAGGCTAATAAGATAATCTCTCAAAACCTTTTAAAGCCTGTGGTGCTATTAAAATAATAGTTTAAAATAAGTTAATATATAACACATACATTAAAACATCCAACTGAGCTAATAGCAGAATACCATAATCACAAATTATTGCACTGTTTCCATTTCAATTCTGAAAACTAACTTTTTGTGCTATTAAGTAAATCCTTATGCTTTCCTAATAAGTAGTAGACAAGAAAGGATTAGCATGTCTTCCAAGGACAAAATATAATGCATGAAATTGAAGTCTATTTTTAAAATTGCACCTCATCCATTAGATGGACACTGGTAGTCTTCTATCAACAAGCCACCACTTAGCCAAATGATTTTATATATATTATATGTGTGTGTGTGTGTGTGTATAAAATCATATATATACATGATATATATATAACACCTTTATTCAATCATCTAGTGAAGGACACATCAGTCACTTCCCTATCTTGGCCTCCGTAAATAATGCTGCAATGAACATAAGGGTACATATCCTATATAATAAAAGCCTAATATAAACTGAACGAACAGAGGATCAACTGGTGGAATAACCAGTCGCTATGACATGCACTGACCACCAGGGAGCAGACACTTAATGCAGGAGTGGCCCCAGGCCAGCCAAGGCAGGTGCCAGCGGGGGCTCCCAGATCACCCCACCAGTCACCCCACAGACCAGTCCTTATTCCTAGACAGGCCTAGGGACCATAATCATGCATGAATTTTGTGCACTGGGTCTCTAGTATCTTTATGAATAAATGTTTCCAAACATCTGGGGTAGAAACATAGAAAAAGAATTGCTGGGTCATATAGTAACTCTATTCTTAATTTTTTGAGGAAGCTCCATATATTTTCCATAGTGGCTATAACAGTTTATATTCCCACCAGTACTGTATATAGTAGAATACTACTCAGCCATAAGAAAATGTGAAATACTGACATTTGTGACAACATGGATGGATCTTGAGAATATGCTAAGCAAAATAAGTTAGATGGAAAGGAGACTTGACTGTGGGCAGTGAACACACAATGAAATATACAGGTGATGCATTTTAGAACTGTACATTTGAAACATATAATTTTATTAACCAATTTCACTACAATAAATTTAATAAAATTAAAAAGTAAAACAACAGAATAAGTAAATAAATAAATTAATTAAATAATTGTATATAAATTTCTGAATAGTCTTATTTTGTTTTCTCAGGGGGATTTTCTATCTTGCTTTAAAGACTTAAAATCCACCTTCCCAAAGTACTGATTTTTGTATAAGTAATGAGCTAAATTATACACAAGTCTAAGACCTCAAATTCTTCAGAGCAAATATCTCTACTGCTTCCTGACAAATGTTAAACAATACCAGCTCACTCAGCAAATTGGCATACCTTTTTTATCAAGACATATCTTGTCTTGACAGACTTCAATTATCAGACACAGAATCTATTTCTGGGGCCATACAGGTCCATATGTCCAGAAGCAAACCTCCGACTTGATTTTTCTATTAGTAAAATGGAGCTAAAAATGTCTTCCCATATTTACCTCATTTTTGAGGCTAATGTAGTCATGTTTTTAAGAAACGTGGTCTTAATCTAAAACTCCTCAAAATAAAAAGTAATCTTCCCTAATAAGTTTATTCAGATCTGCCCAAGTCAATAAATTTCCTCTAATAAAACATTCTTTGGGGAAAAGGTTCCTGAATTACCAACCTGCTCCACATGACTTTTATAAAATTTTGGTTACTTAGTGGGAAACAGGCAAGACTATCAGTAAATGGGGATAGATCGGATGAGCAAATTTTGCCTAAAGAATAATAATAATTGCCGAAACCGGTTTGGCTCAGTGGATAGAGCGTCGGCCTGCGGACTGAAGGGTTCCGGTTCCATTCCAGTCAAGGGCATGTACCTTGGTTGCGGGCACATCCCCAGTAGGGGGTGTGCAGGAGGCAGCTGATCGATGTTTCTCATCGATGTTTCTAGCTCTCTATCCCTCTTCCTTCCTCTCTGTAAAAAAATCAATAAAATATATTTTAAAAAAAGAATAATAATAATTACTCTGAATCTTTGTCCATACTCAACCCTGAACTGAACCTGTTTGAGAGCTCTCTAGAAAAGCATGTTTCTTAATTCTAAACTATTCACCATGTAATACTTCTGCATATTTCATGATTCTAGAGAGAATATCAAGAAAAGCCACCCAAATATCCCTGATTCTAGAAAACAATTGTTCTAATTTTTCTCGATCAGACTGGGAGAGAAAAATATTCAATAACAAAGGAGAAAAACCACTGACATTTTAATGAACAATGTGCTTGACAAATTGAAGCCTCAACAAAATTCGGTGCCTGCCCACATTTGTGATATTACTTTGCCTCTTCCTTAAGAGATCATTTTATTCATCCTACACAGAAATATTTTCCTACTACCCTGGGACCTCAGAACTATGGGTCTCAAAAGAGCTATCAAAGCTATTTGTTTTCTTATGTGACAGAATGACTCTTCCAGGTGAGTTAACAGGCAATGGGGCAAAAAAAAAAAAAAGGGGGGGGGCAAAAAAAATGGAAGATAGAACTGGATTTAGAAGAATGAATGTAATAAGGATTTGGGGGGAGGTGGGGTGGAGATAATGCACTATTGATCAATGTATGCCAATTTGCTGAGTGATTACTTCAATCACAATATATGCTAAGCAATGGGAAAACTGAGAAATATGAAGAATGTAGAGGTTAGTTCACTGAAAGAATATGGAATGGGAAGTCAGTAGGTAAAACACTTTCATTTTCTCTATGTATCCCCAGTGAAAGGATATGGGAAATGTAAGAAAAGGGGTAGGTAAAAGCCAAAGACATCTGCTTACATTATAAAATTAACTTGAAGTCACTCAGAGGATTAGCCATTCTAAGACATTTATTCAATTAGCCATCCACTTACAACAAACATTTATTGAAACCTACAAAGAGCTAGTCATTGTGCTGAAAACATTGAAAAGGATCTCTGGTCTAAAAAAATGTAGTGTCCAGGAGGGGGAGACAGACATGTGAACTAAAGAAAATGTTACAGGTGCTATAAAAGAATTTCAGTATACAGTATAATATACAGCAAGGATTAGCCAATTCTATGTGTAATTAGAGCCAATAAAGGGTTAATAAAGAAATATACAAGCCCGACTTGTATGGCTCAGTAGTTGACCATTAACCTATGACCAGGAGGTCATGGATTGCTTGGGGTCAGGGCACATGCCTAGGTTGCAGGCTCGATCCCCAGTGTGGGGCATGCAGGAGGCTCTCTCATCATTGATATATATATATATATATATATATATATATATATATATATATATATATATATATATATATAAAATCATTGATGTTTCTATATCTCTCTCTCTCTCTCCCTTCCTCTTTGAAATCAATAAAAATATATTTTTTAAAAAAAAGAAAATACACAAGTACCATTAATTACAGTACTGCAAAATCAAATTTAGAAGTGTGGTACT
This sequence comes from Corynorhinus townsendii, assembly GCA_026230045.1. Classification (NCBI taxonomy): domain Eukaryota; kingdom Metazoa; phylum Chordata; class Mammalia; order Chiroptera; family Vespertilionidae; genus Corynorhinus; species Corynorhinus townsendii. Next base: position 217,813,446 of record JAPDVU010000001.1, read on the forward strand.
TGATAAAAGAACAAGTTTAGAACAATGGTTTTGTATACATCCATTAATTTGTTCATAATATTTTGTCATAAATCTCTGTTAGAGGAACTTAAATAGTATTTTTGACCTTGGGACATAAATTATTTAGGAATATATAACCTTCTCTCAATAAACTAAGTTGTTATAGTTACACAAAATGAAAAATAAATTGCTTCAAGCTTTGTTTAGATAGATGCTGGCAGTAACAGCAAGGGACAGAGAATATATGTATATATATATATATTTCCTTCTCCCCTTTTCAGTTGACAAAAAGTTAGTAGGTACAAGTTCAATCTTAACCTCTTCATGTTATAGATAAGCCACGGAAGCAAGGAAGCACTTCTTGGCAACGCTGTTCACTTCTAGTTAAAGAATACATCATTGGCAGGGATGGCAGTGACCAAATTCATTCTAGTTCTTCAAGACCACACTTGTATGATTTCGAGCCATTCATTTCATTTTTGGGTTCTCCGGGTACCGGGTACCTCACCAAGGTAAGCTTATAAAGCACATTGAGAATACAAATCATTAACTAATACAGGATGGGCTAAAAGTAGGTTTGCCATTGTTTGTATGGCAAAATAATACAATAATTAATAAATAATAATACAAGAATAAACTCTGTTTCATGTACTCACAACTGTAAACCTCTTTTTGCCGTACTCTGTAGTATAGCCTCTGGAATCTTTATACTGCTACAGGGAAAAACATGGGTCTAGTAACTCAGCATGACTTTAATCCAAATTTCCATTCCTCCTATTCTCTCCAGTTTACAACTCAGGGCATCACTCTTGCTTCTTTATTTGTGATTTCTGTTACCTTTTTCCTCTCATGACAAATCACCTGACAGTATAGGAAGCAGGGTAGGAGATGTTGAGGCTGTCTATCTATTAGGAAATTTTATGAGTTTGCTCAAGAAAAATGTGGAAATCAAGATTTGATGGAAATAGGATATTATATGAAGTACAGAGCCTGTTGTATAAGTGCACAATGAACATTATTGTTTCCATATTTAGAGTATAAACTCCTGCTGGGAAATTGTTAAATCTTAGGATTTTAAAGAACTGTTTACTATGGAAACATTCAAACATATGCAAAAGTAGAGAGGTGAGTATAAGAAGCCCATGTACCCATCAGCCAGCTTCAACAAATATAAACTCAAGACCAATCTTATTTTATCTCTACCACCCCACCCCTCATGTAATTTTGAAGGAAGTTCAGGTCAAGTTTTTTGATTCCCCAAAACATCTATATTAATTTTTGCCTACAGAAACCATTGTATAAATTAGCTAGCTAATTTATTTATTCTCTTATATCTCCCTTTTTACTCACTCTTTATCTGTCAAGCCATAAAGAAAGAAATAGAAAATAGACATTTCTCCCCATCACTTCTGAGCTTGAACCCAATCTTTCATCTAAGTACCTTATGCTATGGCAAAGGTGTTTTAAAGAAATGCATGGATAGATCATAAAACTGTAACATTTTCCATAAATTACTGAACCACAGTCATTTCCTTACTTTCATTTGTTTTTACTGGTATATAGTACACATGATGACTCAGAGTGAGATTGCTTTTTAAATTATGAGGTGGTCTCCGTTTACTCATTTACATCCATCCCCAGATGCAATGTACTGCAAGATATGACATGAAATAACCAACTAGGTCATAAGAATCTGAAAATTCTGATAGAACAAAAGCTGGTAAGAATTTATGGAGGTGATCAAGGACAAGTAAATGTTTTTTTTCATGTAAAATTTCTCATAGGGAAACTTCACTGATATAAGAAAATCATGAAATTTACCACAAAAACAAATAGCATATGAATAGAAAACTTAACTTCCTAGTGAAACCCATAATAATAGGCCTCTATGCCTATTTGCTAAAGTCATTCTCCTTCCTTGAGTCATCAAACATTTTCCCCTAAATAATAAACCCTCCCTTAGAGATCTGGCATCTGCTCAACTACTTACCACTCCAGAACAATCCCCAGCCCAAGAAGTGATAAATGGATATTTGAGAGGCTTTATGGAAAATATAATACCTTTCCCAATATCACTGATCACTAAGGGAGAGAAGGTGGAGAGTGGAATGGGAGAGTTTATGCATCTATTTAGTTCTCTGCATTTTCCCCAAAAGAAAGTATAAAAGTTTACCTGATGCTACTTCAGAATAGTGTACTTGAATATGCATGTACATTAAATTTTGTAGGTGTGCTTTGCTATATTGGAAAACATATTCAAATAATATATCTCAATAAATGAAAATGACTTTCTCTTCCTGCAGTATATAAAAATGTCAGGGCAATCTGCTTTCCGTGTTCAGGCACCAAAGAGCTAAACATTGAGTGATACCCAACTTTATGAGTCACATAAAAATGAAATAAAAATGGGTAAAAAGATAAACATTTAAAGAGATAAACACTGTCAAACAGAAATGATTACAAAGTTTGTAACAATCTGCATTTTTCATTGTTTTCTGTTTACCCAGCCTTTCCCAGTATGAATTTCTTTCACTCATTTCCCTTCTAATAATGTATGTTCCCATGATCATTGACATTAAAAGATGTGAAACTGGACTCAGTTTATATTTATTGGAGTAAATATAAGTAACTTGAAAAGGCAAAATTTTCTTCATATACCTGAATGTTTCCTCCAGCTACTTTCATTTACTAGCTCTGGGGAATTGAGCTCCTTATTCACAGAGGTACTGTCTACTTTGTACCATAGGAAACCACCACATTCAGTCTTTTTTTGACCTACAAAAACAGCAATTTCATATTATTTAACCTAATAGTATTTTAAATAGCAAAAGGTCTACAGATTGCTGTTGCACTTGGGCTTTATATGGTTATATTTTGGTGAAATGTACAGAAAAAAATTGAAGTACTATTTCCATTAGTGCATCCATGACATTACTTGAAATGTCATGGTTTAAAAATCACATCATATTAATAATGAAAACAAATTAATATTATCTTTTAGTCTGGCTTGTCAGTGACTCTGACATTGGCCTAATGTAGCCCCTGGAAGCAATTACATACCCTACCAATTAATGTGTACAATAGAGTAATTGCTTCTTCAAAATGATGACACCTAAAATGACACCTAAAAATACAGAATGTCAATATTTATAAAGCCCTGTAAAACCTTTGAGTAAAAAAAGGTTTTTTATAGCCCGGCCAGCATAGCTCAGTGGTTGAGCATTGACCTATGAACCAGAAGTTCCCAGTTCAATTTCTGGTCAGGGCACATAGCTAGGTTGCAGGGTTGATCTCCAGTGTGGGGCATGCAGGAAGCAGCCGACCAATGATTCTCTTTCATCATTATTGTTTCTATTTCTCTCTCCCTCTCCTGTCTCTCTGAAATCAATAAAAGTATTTTTTTAAAAAATATGTATTTTATAGACATTATATTGACTTATTACTAACAAACATTTAATGTTTAAGTGGAGAGGCTAATCTGTATAGGAAACATATTAAACAAGTCAAGTTCTATAAGGATGGTACTTAATTTAGCAGAAAAGGACTTCTGTTAAATCTAAAAGTTGAGATTTTAATTGTTTATAAAAGGTTGAAAAGGTGACTAAGACATTTTTAGAGTATATAGCTAACAGATATCTCTGCTACTCCTGAGGCTGTTATTCTTTTTTTGTTTTTTCCACTATTTATTGAGAGCATACTGTGTGCTGGGTATGGATAAATTTAGAGATTGGAGACAAAGCCATACATACTTCTTACAGCCCCGGCGCAAGGATGAGGCTGTTATTCTTAATGGGAACTTTTATAAAACTTGGTTTTTTAGTTGCCTACTCAATTTGGGGGTTGGCTTAGCCTGTCCTTGTTATAGATAAAGTTAAGTAAACTCCACAAAGCAGATCAAGTACATTCTTTGGACATCAAGTCACTACTTCAATTCCTTCTGTGACCCACCTTCACTAAATTTGTCACAACAAAGTAAAGTAACAGTGAAGAAGTGTGGATTATATCTTAGACCATTAAGCAAGTGGCCAATTATCTTTTCACATAATCTTTCTTTTATACTAATGATAATATCAATGCAAACAGCACCAAGTAATGGTAACTGACACATATTGAGGACTTATGTACCAGCGCACCTCTAAGTGTTTTAATTTAATCATTTAATCTCCATAACAACTTTATTGGATAAATGCCATTATTATACTTACTTTGCAAGCTAGAAAACCATGGTTTAGGGAGGGGTGAAGCAAACTGCCAAAGGTTAAGATCTTGAATCACAAAATCCCAACACTGGAAGTACCCATGAAGAACTCAACGAATTTCTCCCTCAATTTGTGTGCTAGGCTTAAAAACAAAAACAAAAACAAAACAAACAAACAAACAAAAAACCCTTCCCCTAAATAGATAGTAAATCCTAATCCCTGGAGCCTGTGACGTTACCTGATTTGGGAAAAGGGTCTTTGCAGGTGTAATGATGCTAATGATACTGAGGTGGGAAAATTATCCTGGATTATTTGGATGGGCCCTAAATGCCATTTTATGTATCCTAAAAGAGAGGCAGTGGAAGATTTCACACACACACACACACACACACACACACAGGAAAAAACAATGAGAAGGCAAAGCAAAAAAAGATTTGAAGTATCACCTGGAAGAGGCAAGAAAAGGATTCTTCCCTAAAGCCTCCAGAGGGAGCAGGATACTACCAAAACTTTGACTTTGACTCAGTCATACTAATGTCAGACTTCTGGCCTCCAGAACCTGGAGAGAAAAAAAATTTCCATTGGTAAAGCCAACCAGTTTGTGGTAAACTGTTACAGAAGCCACAGAAAACTAATACAGGCTGCACTTCAAAAAAGTGAGGAAAAGTTAAATGGATTTTTTGTTTGTTTGTTTTATTTTGTATTATATATTTCTACTGAGTTTAGAGAGGTGGGGGGAGAAGGGGAGGAGAGAGAGAGAGATTGAAAGAGAAACAATGATTAGTTGCCACCAGTATACACCCAGCTGGGGGACAAACCCACAACCTGAGCATGTGCCCTGACCGAATCAAACCTGGTGACCATTTGGTGCACAGGATGATGCTCAACTTACTGGGCCACATGGCCAGGGCAATTTTTTTGTTTGTTTTTTTTAAACCTCCAAAGAAGAGACTTTACATTCTTCCTTTGGTAAACACTACATTCAACCCTGTCATTCAACCATCCCTTCTAATTTATAAACCACTCACTTCCTTTCCTCCACCTACAGAAACAGATAGTAGCTTATTTTTGTCCTTTAGGAGAGCCCTCCATACTCTAAGTGATTTCATATCACTGTTACATTTCACAGGATGAATAATGCTCATTTATTTTATTTCTTTATTTCAGGACCAATTTCTGATGTCAAATTATTTCCTACTTTTCTTCTGATATCTCACTACAGTTGCAAAACTCAGAAATGGTTCCAGAATTCAAATAAACTAGTTTTTTTAAAGGTCTAGGTATAATGGAGAGGCATATGGAATGAGGTGGGAGTAGTTATGTGATTTTCAATATTAATAATGAAACTTTTAACTTAAAAACATTTATATTAATCCAGTCACAATCCCTCTAACATTTAACAGTGAATATATTTTTCCATAGACATTTTTATTAACTCAACAGAGTTGTTTTTAGCCATCCAAAGAGACTATCAAGAAACAGTTAAATAATATCTATGACTTTTATACTTAGAATTTAATCTATAGAGGATAACAAATTGAAACAACAATATTTACTTAGTGATGATAGATCAGATTTTTATAGAGCAACAGTTATAGGGGACATAATGATCTCTAGTCTGTTTATGAAAATAATAAAAATGATAGATACAATCACTCGCCCTAAACTCTGGCAGATTTTACACCAACCTGAAGGATTATTCTGAAATGGAAATTAGATTACTCCATCATAGGATAGCCAATAGAGGAGACACTGTCCACCCCAACCCATTTCCCCTTCTCAGTGAAAATAGAATTTAGGGTTCAGCAATAGAACCTGCTTTACTTGAGCCAGCAGATGTAGCCATAATTAAGAACGACACAAGAGACATGAGGGGGTTTCCTGGCAGGAAGGATGCATTTTCAATTGCCTGTAAAACTTTTTCAACACATCATCATCAAAACCAACCTCACTCTTTCTACTTTATGTGCACTATTTCAGAACATGCTTTCTCAAACTCAGCACTGTTGACATTTTGGACCAGGTAATTATTTGTTGTGGCGGCTGTCCTGTGCATTGTAGAATGTTAGCAGGTCCCTGGTCCCTTTCTACTAGATGCTAATTGCACCACCTTACCCACTCTGCATATCAAAATGTCTCCGGATGTTATCAAATGTCCCAGGGGGGAACCGAACCACCCAAAAGTGAAAATTACTATTTAGAGAAAGCATAAATATTGATTAATATAACCAATTGGCTAAAATGGGATAAGTTAGAAACAAAGAGCAGAAGTAATGTTTCTTTTAAAATGATCTTGCTTTGAGATTTACATCCAAGATGGCAGCATAGGTAAACATGGTACACAAATCCTCCCAAAATCACATCAAAATTTCAACTAAACTAAGAACCACCTGAAATCAAGCTGAATGGAAGTTCTACAACTATGAAATTAAAGAAGAAGCCACAATAAGACTGGTAGAAGGGGCAGAGACTCAGAAGGGCTGGTCCCACACCTACATGTGGCAGACAAAAAATCAGAAGTGATATCTCAGCTGTGGAGGTCCCCCTGAGGGGCCAGGGGTCCCAGGCTTACACCAGGTCCCCCAGCTCAGGGTTCCAGTGCCAGGAAGAGAAGTGCCTGTACCTTCTGGCTATAAAAACCAGCAGGGATTGAGACTAAGGGAGGCTGAGGCTGCTGGAGTCCCAGGCAGTTCTTCTTAAAGGGCCAGTACACAGATTTACTCAGACTCACTCCCTCTGAACTCCAGCACTGGGGTAAAAGCTTGCAAGAAACCACGGACATCCAGGGAAAAACTAAATTGGTTGTCATCAGGGCGAGATCTGGAGCAGCACTTTTCTCCCAGACAGAAGTGCTGGAAGAAGCCACTGTTCCTCTGATAAGCCCTCAACCCCAAAGATGGGTGCCATATCTGAGACTCCATTAACCTGGCTCACACTGTTTACCCTACCCTGGTGATTCCCTGAGACCTTGCCCCATCTAACTTTTGGGCCCACCCAAGCTGTTTCAAGTGGCTTTACCATATTAATGGCCTGCTTGGGCTCAAGCTTCAGATTTTCCTAAAATCTCTCAAACAAGCAGCATCTGGCCTTACCAAGCCCCATACCTCTCATTGAAGTGGCCCTAAGCCCAGCACTAGCAGCAGCCACCCTTGCTTCAGAGCTTGGACATGCATGGGTACTTCCAAGCATAGCACAAGGAGCAGCCATCTGCAGATCACTTTCTAGCTTATGCCTAGTGGCTCTGGATAAAACACAGGTGGTGGCTGACCTTGGCCTGCACCTCCCAGGAAGCCCCAAAGCCAGCACACCCAGTGGACAGCTTCAGACTATATTGAAGCATCACTATTCAATCACCTACACAAGGGACACATTTAAGAGGTGAACTCATTGTGTATCAGAACCTTGCTGAAATAAGTCCTGCCCTGTGTGATGGGCCCCTACACAGCTGATCCTCTGGGTGGATGGAGGTCAGTAGTCAGTGGTCATAGTCAATCCTTTTCAACTGATCAGTCTCAGTAAATCCCTCCCATTGACATGCCAAAAGCAATCAAGACTAAGTTACAACTAAAGGGCATAGAGCCCACATAGGGAGTGAGCACACCTCAAGTGCCAAGCTGGGTTGATTAGGGAGCCTGTGCTACATTAGGCTACACCACCAGCCCTAGGAGACATAGCAACTCTCTCTAATACATAGAAACAAACAGGGAGGCCAAAATGAGAAGAAAAAGAAACATGACCCAAATGAAAGAAGAGAATAAAAATCCAGAAAAAAAGAACTAAACAAAATGGCAATAAGCAGTCTGCTAGATGGAGAGTCCAAAACACTGTTACAAGGATGCTCAAGGAACTTAGTGAGGACCTCAAAAGCATAAAAAAGAACCAGTCAGAAATAAAGGATACTCTAATTGAAATTAAGAATAATTTACAGGGAATCAACAGTAGAGTAGGTGAAGTCAATAATCAGATCATTAATTTGGAATATAAGGAAGCAAAAAACACCCAATCAGAACAGCAAAATGAAAAAATATTACCAAAAAAAATAAATAAATAAGGATAGTGTAGCTTCTGGGACAAATTCAAGCATACCAACATCTACAGCATGGGGGTACTAGAAGAATAAGAGAGAACAAGAAATTGAAAACCTATTTGAAAAAATAATGACAGAAACCTTGCTGAACTTGGTGAAGGAAACAAATATACAAGTCTAGGAAGCTCAGAGGGTACCAAATAAAATGAACCCAAAGAGGCCCACACCAAGACACATCATAATTAAAATGCAAAGGTTAAAGACACATAAATCTTAAAAGTAGAAAGAGAAAAGCAGTTAGTTAGCTACAAGGAAGCTTCCATAAATTATAAGCTGATTTCTCAAAAGAAACTTTGCAAGCCAGAAGGGAGAGGCAAGAACTATCCAAAGCAAGGACCTATAACCAAAATTACTCTATCCTGCAAAGCTATCATTTACAATCGATGGACATATAAAGAGCTCCCAAGACGAGAAAAACTTAAAGGAGTTCATCACCACCAAACCAATCTATATATATATAAAAGCCTAAGTGACTGGCCAACCGGCTGGTAGCTATGACATGCAATGACCACCAGGAGGAAGACGTTCAATGCAGGAGCTGCAAAGCTGCGGTGATTTGGCTGTGGTTCTTGGGTGATGCACCTGGAACCAGGGAGGAGGGAGCCCGATTCCAGTGTGCATCACCCGAGAATTGCCCTCTTGTAATCTGGGACCCCTTGGGGGAAGTCAGAGAGCCAGTTTTGGCCCGATCCTCACAGGCCAGGCGGAGGGACCCCACCAGTGCACAAATCCATGCACCTGTCCTCTAGCATTATATGAAATGTTAAAGTGTCTTGAAGAAGAAGAAGGAGGAGGAGGAGGAGGAAGAGGAGGAGGAGGAGGAGGAGAAAAATAAAATGGCAGTAAATACATATTTATCAACAATTGAATCTACAAACAAAATGAACAAGCAGAACAGAAACAGACTCATAAATACAGAGAACTTTTTGTTGGTTGCCAGATGGAAGGAGAATTGGGGAATGGGAAATAAAATTAAAGGGATTAAGGAGTACAAATTGGTTGTTACAGAATAGTCATGTGGATATAAAGTACAGCATAGGGAATACAGTCAATAATATTCTAATAACTAGGTGTGGTGCTGGGTGGGTGTTGGATTGATTGGAGTGAACACTTATTAAGTTATATAATGTCTGGTCACTGGGTGTACACCTGAAACTAATATAATGATGTATGTCAACTATAATTGAAAATATAAAATGATTAAAAATAAAAAAATGGTCTTGCTTTAAAGGAAATTATAAAGTTGTAAGGTAGTCCAATAGAGACCCTCCCTTAACACTAAAGATAAAGTTCTTTAAAAGAGCTGATGAGAATGCATCTTTAATCAGGGTAAAGGACAGCTTTTTCATGTTCTATGTCTTTTCAACTGTTTTTCCTTTAGGTTTCTGGGAATGAGGATTTTAAAATCAATGCTTGTTTTACATGGATTAAACTGACATTCAGCACAGGGGTGCATTCACAGAAGTTCTATTCATATATGTATCTAGAGCATACAGAGATGATGTTCCTGCATTAAATATTAGCAGTTTCATTAATTTAAGTGGCCAACAGGCATAATCTTAAATCCCTGGGAGATTTAGGAGTGGAGATAAGGAAGAACAGACTTATGAAAAGGCCAACTTAGATGCCTTTCCCTTGTTTCACTCCTAAAAAAGATATCTTTTTTTTCTACAGCAGATAAAAATGATAACTAAGTGATATCAGGCTCCCAATGGTGATAACATGATTTTTAAGAGAATTAGAAACTCATGAAACAATTTTCAGCCATCTATTTTCAAAACAATAGAATAAATATATAAGAACATAATGTTTAAAAATCATCAATAGAATAGGCTTTTATGAATATTTATAAAAGTGATGCCATCTGAGCTGTTAGGACTCTTAGAAGCTTTTACTTGCACTGTGATTCCTCTTCAGATCAAGTAAATACTTGGTATTTTTAATACCAGGGGTTATGTGTTATTCCTTATAGAGATATCCCATTTGCTTTGGGGTCAAAAAATCCCGTCTGCTTTCAGCTCTAAATAATCCTCACAACCTGAAGAAAACTGGTTCATTACTCTGCCTCCTACTACCAAGTGAGAGCAAAACTTAATTGCTCTCTTTCATTTCTAATATCTTCAGCCAGCAATTTACTTCTGCCCATCCCACACAGGTAATGCATGTATAAACAAATATTGGCCTGTGTTTATTGTTATTCTTTTTAATCAGACATCACTTGTGAGAATATATGGGCAAAGTTGTTATAATCTTGTTCATGGCATCATAACCACTCCCTTTTAAGCCAAAGGATGCGAGCCCTACCCCAACTCTTGTACCAGCAAGCCAAGGGCTTCTGCTGAAGATCTCTTTCAGTCATGCAAAAATGAGCACAAGAAGCTCTGTAGACTGAAAGTAAATGGGGCCAGTTCTTGCTGCCAGAGATGCATTTTTGCCCCTCCTTCTGAGTAAGTGTTTTGCTCTTTTGACTGAGGGAGTTGCAGTGGGTGAGGAAAGCTACCCTTGAATTGTCATCTCTTACCAGGAAGCTGACAGTGCTAATAGTTCAAGCACGGGTTGATTGATGAGGCTGTCCCAGCCTGAGAGGCTGGCAATCTCTGTCATTGTCAGGCTCAAGTAAGCAGTTTCACCACCAAAATTCTGGTCTCCTTCCCCAGACTCCTATCCCGCCTCAAAAGAGAGAAGAGTACAACTGTTCCTGAAAATAGAAGTCTCATGTGATTTGAGTTTGTTGACTTTGCAGATCCAAGGACTTTGGATTGCAAATTAGGACAGTCCTCCACCAGGTTTTATAATAATCTCAAGTTTCTAAAATTTGGGAGGACTTTCTTTACTAATAAGAATATGTGGTTATAAATACAAGAATTAAATACAAAAGTGAACAGCTATTTATTGTGTTGTCTTTTAGAGAAAAGACACAATAAATTAAAAATTTTAAATTAACTACCTGATATATTTCTTACAGTCTTTGATCACCTCTTCATAATAAGTAATATTGCCATACAATTTTCTATGGAGAGAATAAAAAGATAATAGTTTTTTTCTATAAATCTAACAACAGGAAGAGAATTTCTATGATTATTGAATTTTTGTTTCTTTCAGCTTTACAACCCATTTAAGCCAATGTAAGATTTTAGGAGGGATGACAAATTTTTCTTCATATGAGTGTTTAAGACTGTATTTTCCAGCAATGAATTTCTGATTTTGTACATTTCCAACTTTCATTTTTCCTCCACAACCACATTTCTCAGTCCTCTGGTCCTGTACCATGCTGTTACAATACCAGTTGATTTGTCATGGAGGGCAGTATTCCTAGAAGCAATCCCACAGCAGGACAGCTTGATAGCTCAACTGTGCACAGATGACTGCAAATGACATAAATACATCCCATTAAACCTCAACTAAATGCATTTCTACTTAAAAAAAAATGACTGCCACTCTCCCACTGCCAAACACAAGTATAAAAGATAAAATAAAAACCAGGATCTAAAGAGTCAGTTGTTTTAACCAGTTATGGCAAAAATAGTTCAGTTGTGTAAATTTTTCAAAAAAAAAAAAAAGTATACGGCCATGTGAACACATTACAAATGAGGGGACTGAAGCTGAGAGTCATGAGCATACCATAAATCTACCTTGGGAAAACTGTAAAGCCTGTATCCTCTGTCCACACATCCCTGTTCCTCCCTTACTTTCCCCTACATATTTCTTTAAAAAAAACCATATTTTTTATTGATTTCAGAGAAGAAGAGAGAGGGAGAGAGAAATAGAAACATCAATGATGAGAGAGAATCATTGATCAGCTGCCTCCTGCACACACCCTACCAGGGATCAAGCCTGCAATCTGGGCATGTACCCTGACCAGGCATTGAACCAGTGATCTCTTGATGCACGGGTCGATGCACAACCACTTAGCCACACTGGCCAGGCAAGAACTTTTGCTTCTAAATGTTGGGAGATAGAAGGAGTTACACTGAGTATTTCATTCCAATCTCCTTTCTGCATAACCCTAGACAAAAGTCCTATGGAGAAATATGGTGGGGGAAAATCATCTATGCATTTAGGACTCTTCCAGATTCCAAGTGGCTATGATCTCTCTGGTAAAAGTTTCTCTGATATCTATTTGTCTCAGCAATGTCTGCCTATCTATACTGAAAGTCAGCCTGTGATTAGACTTGGTAAGAAGCCACCAGAAAGGAAAATGGTTGCCAATCTCTGCTCATCCAGAAGGTCTCTTCAATCCCTGGAAATTATTGCTCTATATCTGCACACATTCACAATTTTCTGATGACTTTTATAGATATGGAAATAGACATAAATTGTATATATATTTTTCCAATTTACCCAGGCTTTTCTAGTTGTTATAGAAGGAACAATGGCTTGTCACTGCCTTACATATATCTTAAAGGAAAGTAGAAGTTTCTATAATCCTATTTAATAAAAGAGTAATATGCAAATTAACCATCATCCCGCTACACCCACAAGTCACGCCCACCAGCCAATCAGGAGCAAGTATGCAAATTAACCCAACCAAGATGGCTGCGGCCATGGAGTGAGCAGGAGGCTTGGGTTTCCCCGGCAATGGAGGAAGCCAAGCTTTCTGCACACCCTGGCAGACCCAGGCCTCCACTCAAGGCTACAAAGTTTCAATTACAGAAGATAAATAAATCCCAACAAAAATGGCTGCAGCCGTGGAACAAGCAGGAGGCTTGGTTCCACTCAAGGCTACAAAGTTTCAATTATAAAAGATAAATAAATCCCAGATACTAGGGCCTCTGCTTGGGTCGCCAGGGGCCGCGGCCCGCCTGCAAACCACCACAGACCCCTCACCTAGGCCGCCCTATGCCCGAAGGGAACCTCCACCTTGATCCGTGACACCCTTCAGGGCAAACCAGCTGGCCCCCACCCGTGCACCAGGCCTCTATCCTCCTATCTAATAAAAGAGTAATATGCAAATTGACCATCACTCAATAAGATGGCTGCCCCCATGTGGACACAAGATGGCCACCACAAGATGGCCAGCAGGGGAGGGCAGTTGGGAGGGACCAGGCCTCCAAGGGAGGACAGTTGGGGGCGATCAAGCATGCAGGAGAGGGCAGTTAGTTAGGCTGGCAGGGGAGCAGTTAGGCATCAATCAGGCTGGTAAGGGAGTGGTTGGGGGTGATCAGGCTGGCAGGCAGAAGTGGTTAGGGGCAATCAGGAAGGCAGGTAGGCAAGCAGTTGGAAGCCAGCAGTCCTGGATTGTGAGAGGGATGTGCAACTGCCTGATTAGGCCCGATCCTGGTAAGGCAGTCGGACATCCCTCGAGGGGTCCCAGATTGAAGAGGGTGTAGGCTTGGCTGAGGGACACACCCCCTTGCACAAATTTCGTGCACCGAGCCTCTAGTCCTTCCTATATAATAAAAGGCTAATATGCAAATCGACCAAACTGCGAAACAACCGGTCACTATGATGTGCACTGACCACCAGTGGACAGACGCTAACACAGGAGCTGCCTCCTGGTGGTCAGTGCACTCCCACAGGGGAGTTCCGCTCAGCCAGAATCCAGGCTCACGGCTGGCAAGCACAGTGGCAGTGGCGGAAGCCTCTCCTGCCTCCGTGGCAGCGCTAAGGATAATTGGACCTAAGCCATCAGTCGGACATCCCCTGTGGGCTCCCAGGCTGTGAGAAGGTGCAGGCCTGGCTGAGGGACCACCCCCAAGTGCACGAATTTCGTGCACGGGGCCACTAGTTATAATATAATCTATTTCAATTAAAATTTTTCCACTCAGAAAGTTCCATTCCTAGTTGACTTCATAGATAAATTATATCTAATATTTAGAAAAGCAATAATGTCAATCTTATACAAACCCTTCAAGAGAATAGAAAAAGAATAAATGATTTTCAACTATTTTCTTTAGACTTGATATAAAAACTTATAAGGAAAATTATAGCCCAATTTCTCTTGCCATCATAATTGCACAAAAGAAAAACCCAAATCTAAATAAACTATTTGCAAACAAACACCAAAAAGATAATACATCATAACCAATTTGGCTTATTTCAGTAATGTGAGGCTTATCATTGAAAACTTATCAGTATAAATTTCCACATTAATGGACTGAAGAAGCAAAATTATATGACTATCTCAATATACGTAGAGAAAATATTTAATACAATTCAACAGTAGCTGGAGTCAAGAAAATGGCGGCCAAATAGGCAGACCTTTCTTGCACCTCCTCCCAGGGCCTGACTGGAAATAAAACTAAAGTGGGGAACATACACCGAAATTACCAAGGCCTGGCTGAGGAAGAGACTTCTATCAAGGAAAGACAGAAAGCACCTAGAGACTGGCAGGAAGGGCAAGGTCCCGAGAGGGGTTGACCCAGCTCCCAGGGATTACAGGTCGAGAGTGAGGAGGGAGCTCATGTCTATGGAAGGGTCTATTCCCTCAGAAGATAGAGGCCCAGAATCCAGGCTGGGATCCACATCCCCGAGCACCAGAGCTGAGACCTGAGGCCCAGGTACCATCTAGCCATGAAAGCAGCAGAGCTGCTGGCTGCCATGGAGCCTGTAGCCGGTGGATGGAAGCTGTGTGGAAAGCCTCAGTTTCTACATTTTTTGTTTGTTTGTTTTTCTAAACCCAGAGCACAGGAGTTTTATATGGAGCTACTTATCCTAGACTTTGGTTCAGGGAGGGTGGGGTTGACTCCAGGTGCCTAAGAAGAGGTTGGGGTGGGAAGCATTGCCTGGAGATGTGGAAAAGCAGCAGGCAGAAATCCTGCATTTGGTCACGTGTCCCAAACTGAAACAGTGATTTTCCCTGAGAGGAGCTAGTCACTCTTAGTAGCCCCAGGGCAGAAAAGAAATGGGGGGCGGGGGAAACCCTCTAGGTGATAGAGCCTGGCCCACCCTGAGGAGTCCTGCTGGCCACACCCTACATTTTGACCTTTTTAGAGGGAACAAAAGCAGAGGTAATCTTAGCTATTAGGCAGTAAAGCATCAAACAGACTATCAAATTACAGTGGGAAGGTTAGGGAGAGGTGGGGGAAATAAGAGATCAACCAAAGGACTTATATGCATGCATATAAGAATAACCAACGGATGCAAAACATTGGGGGGTGAGGGCATGTATGGGAGTGGGGGGTGAGGGGGGGGCACAATGGTAAGATATGTACACATATAATACCTTAATTTAAAAAAAGGAAAAAAAAGCAGAGGTAAACCTATGTGTTTGAACAAACTCAAGGAGCATCAGTGACTGGATTAGGGAAGGGGCTGTCCATCCCACTATCCTAGGAACCTGAATGGTGCTTTCCTCACATGGGTCAGCGGATATAAACTCCAGGTTTCCCATTGATCCCAATGGGTTACATACAAGGATCTCTGCCCAGCCAAGAGCAGAGTAATATTTTGGGCCACTCAAAGCTGAGTAGCTCTGGGACAGGGAGGGAAACATACCCACCACATTTGCTGAAATGTGAATAGCACCTCCCCCGCACAGGAGAACCAGAGGTCTAGACTCCCAATTCCACCTAAAGCCTTTTCAAAAACAGTATTTTGAGTGACTAAGATTGACAGCTGCTTAGCAACCAAAAGGGAGCCAAGGCAGTGCCCAGGGAACCTGGGAAGGTTACTGAGACAGTCCCTGGCTCCATACTGCTTGCAAACCTGATTTAGCAGGCAAGTTGGCCCCTCCCTCCTGCAGCCAAGTCCCCTGGAGATAGACACAAACTATGGATTCCTTGGAACTTCAAGCAGGTTGCTGAAAGCCAAAGGAGCAGTTTCTGACAGTGGGTAGCACTTAAGTACTTCCTGGGAAGCCCAAAATTGTCAGACAGAACAGTCAGCCACAGTCATCAGAAGAGCAGGATCCAAAGGAAGCTCCCAGGAAGCACTAAACTTGGCTGAGAGGAACACCACTTCACTTTTTTTTTCTTTTTTCCTTTTTTTCCTATTTTCCTCTTCTTTTTCTTTTTTTATTTATTTTCTTTGTCTATCTACTTTATTGTTTTTTTAAAAATATATTTATTTTTTTCAGAGAAGGGAGAGGGATAGAAACATCAAAGATGAGAGAGAATCATTGATCAGCTGCCTCCTGCATGCCTCCACATGTGCCCTGACCTGGAATCAAACCATGACCTCCTGGTTCACAGGTCAGTGTTCACTGAGCCACACCAGCTGGGCAATTTGTTATTTTTTTAAATCTCTATTGTTTTGATCACATATCCAATTTTTCTCTTCCCCTTTCTAATTCAATTATTTTTTCTCCTTCTTTTTCTCCTGCTTTCTCATCTCTTTTCCTTTTCTTGTTTTGGGTCTATTTACTTTCTCTTCTATTTTCCTTCTCAATTTTTTTCTTTCTCTTTTATTTTAAACCATTTTGCTTCCATTATTCCTCATTTTTTATTCTTATTTTCTTTATTTCAGCTCTACACCTACATATTCTTTCCCCTTCCCCCTTTTTTTCTTTGGTTTTGTTTTCTCCTCATATATTTTTCTTTCTTTCTTTTCCTCTATCATGCTCACTTTCTTTACTCTTTCCTACTTCACTGGTGGTTGCTTTTGTTGCTGTTGATGGGACTTGAATATATTTTTGTTTTGTTGTTTTTCTTTTGTGTTTCATTGTAATCTATTTTGTTCTATTCTGTCAGCATCTCCACAACAGCTCACATGTCCTTTTGGGGGTGAGCCTCAGAGTCAGGCAGCCTGAGAGAAAATTCCATCCATGAATGAGACAACAATACTCAAGACCCAATTAAAGCAGAAGAACCCATATAACTCAAACAAGAGAAGATCTAACAGACTATACCACAAACACTTAGTACACAGAAACAAATACAAAGGGTCAGCAAAAAATGGGGCAACAAAAAACAACCCCCAAATGAAAGAAAAGGAGGAATCACCAGAAAAGGAACTAAATTAGAGGCAAGAAATTTGTCAAATAAAGAATTCAGAATAATGCTAATAATGCTCAAACAATTTAGTAAGAACTATAATCAACTTAATGAAAATTATAAGGAACTTAATAAGGGCTACACTAACTTGAAAAGACAGGTTGAAACATTAAATAAAAATCAATTGGAAATGAGGAATAAACTTAACCAAGGAGGTAAAAGAGCTGTACTCAGAAAACTATAGCATGTTGAAAAAAGAGATAGAGGAAGATATAAACAGGTGGAAGAATATACCATGCTCATCAATTGGTAGAATCAACATCATTAAAATTTCCATACTATCCAAAGCAATCTATAGATTCAATACAATCCCTATTAAAATACCCATGGCATATTTCACAGAGCTAAAACAAATACTCAAAAACTTTTATATGGAACCAAAAAGGACCCCAATTAGCTATAGCAATCTTGAGAAAGAAGAATGAAGTTGGAGGAATTGCAATATCAGATATCAAGTTACACTATAAAGCCACTGGTACCAGACAAAAAACAGGCATATAGATCAATGGAACAGAACAGATACCCCAAAAATCAACCCAAGCCATTACACTCAATTAGTAAGAGCATTCAATGGAGTCAAGACAGTCTCTTCAATAAATGGTGCTAAGGAAAATTGGACAGGAACATGCAAAAAAATGAAACTAGACCACCAACTTACACCATACAATAAGTAAACTCAAAATGGATAAAAGACTTAAATATAAAATGTGAAACCATAAAAATCCTAGAAGAAACTATATGCAGCAAAATCCCAGACATCTCTCTTGGCACTATGCTTACAGATACATCTCTTGGGGGCTTAATCACAAGGAACAACAACAGACTGTAATTATTGGAATCGAGAGTCTAAAAATGAAACTAGACCACCAACTTACACCATACAATAAGTAAACTCAAAATGGATAAAAGACTAATATGTAATGAAGATATAATGAAGATATCATAAAGATAGTCTCTTCAAACTGATCTTTCCATTCAATTCTCTGTCAAAATTCAGGAAACTAAGAAGAAAATAAACAAATAGGACTACATCAAAATAAAGGTCAATGGGGGGAAAAAAGGAGACATATGTAGTACTATTTGTAATACTTCAAACAATAAAAAAAATTAAAATTAAAATTAAAAATAAAAGGCTTCTACACAGCAAAAGAAACCAGCAACAAAATGAAAAAGGAGCTCACTGCATGGGAGAACATATTTGCCAATGATACATCTAATAAAAGGGTTATATATTTTATACATATAAATAAATATTTTTACATTACCATATATTTTCAAAATATATAAAAACTCATACAACTTAATGAAAGGAAGACAATCCAATTTAAAAAAAAAATTGTCAAAGAACCTAAATAGACACTTCTCCAAAGTGGACATACAGATGGCCAAGAGACATATGAAAAAATGCTCAAAGTAACTAATCATCAGAGAGATGCAAATTAAAATGACAATGAGTTATTACCTCAAACCTGTCAGAATGGCTATCATCAACAAATCAACAAATGACAAGTACTGGAAAGAATGTGGAGAAAAGGGAACACCAATATACTGCTAGTGGGACTACAGACTGGTGCAGCCACTATGGAAAACAGTATGGAGTTTCCTCAAAAATTTAAATATGAAACTGCCAATTGACCCAGTGATCCCACTTCTAGGAATATATCCTAAAAAACATGAAATACCAATCAGAAAGCATATATGCACCCCTATGTTCATAGCTGTGCAATTTACAACAGCTAAGATGTGGAATCAGTCCAAGTGCCCATCAGTAGATGAGTGAATAAAAAGCTGCGGTACATTATACCATGGAATACTATGCAGCTGCAAAAAAGAAGGATCTCTTGCCATTTGAGACAGTATGGAGGGACCTAGAGAGTACTGTACTAAGCAAAATAAGCCGGTCAGGGAAAGGTAAGTATCACATGATCTCACCTATATGTGGAATCTAATGAGCAAAATAAATTAATGAACAAAATAGATCCAGAGATATAAAACATAGAACAGACTGCAGAATCTCAGAGGGAAGGCAGGGGAGAGTGGGTGGGTGGGAACTGATCAACCAAAGAACTTGTATGCATATGTGCATAATCCATAGACACAGACAATAGTGTGGTGAAGATCTGGGAAGGGCAGTTGTAGGGTGGAAGGGGTCAATGGGGAAAAAAAAGGGACATCTGTAATACTTTCAACAATAAAGATAAATTTTTAAAAAATTCAATAGCCATTTGCCATAAAAGTTCATTGCAAACCTCTTCAGTTATCTAAAAAAAATTACAGCAAACATTCTATGTAATAGGGACTTTTAAAGCTCTCCCTCTGCTATCAATAACAAAAGAAAGATTCAAATTATTTCCAATTTCATAAAAATGTATAAATAGAAAACAAGAAATAAAAATAGATTGGATTTTGTTCATAGAAAATAAAAAAGAATCTACAAATTGGTTTCAAAGTTAATATATAAAAATCAATAATATTTTTAGAAGCGTTAGTGACCTGAAAATGCAAATTTAGATGATATCATCTATAACAACATCAAAATACACTCATTTCTGGGAATTTAAGAAAATATGTAAAACATTTTCACATAGAAATATAGAATGCTTTATGGAAAGAAAAAAAGCAAATATCCAAATGAGGGCCCACAAATATTTTCTGTGAAGGATCAAATAATAAATATGTTAGCCTTTGCATCCTAGATGGCCTTTGACAATTACCCATACTCTGCATGGTAATGCCAGTGCAGAAATAGACAACATGTAAACAAATGGGTATGCCTGTGTTTCAATAAAACTTTATTTTCAAAAATAAGCATAGGATTATATTTAGCCAATGGGCTATAATCTGTCAGCCTTCAATTTAAATAATCAGAAGAATAAAATGTGTTAATATGTAATGAAGATGTAATGAAGATATAATAAAGATAGTCTCTTCAAACTGATCTTTCCATTCAATTCTCTGTCAAAATTCAGAAAGTGGCATTTTTGTTGTTTTATTCGGTTTTCGTTGTTGTTGATTTTGTTACTTAATTTTTAAATGTAGTAAATATTCAAAGGGCAAAAGTTGGCCAAGGAAATCTTGAAGAACAGAATTAAAGGACTTTAACAGATGTTAAGACTGATTTTTAAATTCCAGTAATTAAGAGAGCATGGTATTGCTAACAGAAGAGATGCCTCGATCAACCAAACATAATAGTGCATTAACACACTTACACATGCATGCAATTGGTTTATGGCAAAGGTGACCTTGCAAAGCAGTCCAGAAAGGCTGTTTATTCCAATCAGTTATTCTGGGTCATAGAGAGAGGCATACTGAAAAAGGAAATATTCCCCATATTATACACAAAAATCAATTATAGAGGTGTATTGTAGCTCTAAGTGTGAAAGATAAAACAAGGAAGTTTCCAGAAGAAACTATGGAAGAATTTTTTTCAATACTTTGAGGTAAGCCAAATTTCTTAACCAGGACATATACAGTAAAGCACTAATGCTAAAGGAAAATACATTAAGATTAAAAACATGGATTTATCAAAGAATAATTTAAGAGAGCAAAGGTAAGCCAGTGCCTGGGAGAAGATATTTATTCAGACAGACAGTACACAGTAGATCTCCAAATGAAAAGATGTTCAATATTATAATACAAGAACATGCAGCCATGACCGGTTTGGCTCAGTGGATAGAGTGTCGGCCTGCGGACTCAAGGGTCCTAGGTTTGATTTCGGTCAAGGGCATGTACCTTGGTTGTGGGCACATCCCCAGTAGGGAGTGTGCAGGAGGCAGCTGATTGATGTTTCTCTCTCATCGATGTTTCTAACTCTCTATCCCTCTCCCTTCCTCTCTGTAAAAAATCAATAAAATATTTTTAAAAGAATATGCATAAGAGGATATCAACACACAAAAGTTGGAATAGCTAAAATAAGACTGGTAAATACTAAGTGCTGGTGAGAATGTGGAACACCTAAATTCTTCACACATTGCTGCTGGGTTCTAAAACAGTAGAAACACTTTGGAAAACATACATTTTATACTAAGGTTGAATATACTGTATACATATGTCCTATTAACCTTTTCCATTTTTAGGCATATTTCAAAGAGAAATGCATGTACATATACACAAGAATGTTCATGTCAACATTATTCATGATAACCTCAAACTGGAAACAACCTAAATGCTAACCAACACTAGAATGGATAAATAATTTCTGGCATATTCATTCAATGCAATATTATACAATAATGAAAATGAATCCACTGATGTCCCACACATAATGTGGATATATCTCACAAACATAACATAGAAGAAAACTATTTGCCAGACACAAAACAGTACGAATGATTTCATTTAAATAAAGTTTTAAAAGCCTGCAAAACACACAATTATATTCTAAGTCAGAATAAAAATGTGTGGAGAAGGGGAAAAGACAATCATAGAGGGAGCATACAAGGGTCATCTGGGTGTTTGCAGTAATCTATTTCTGGATGTGGTTGGTTATATAGATACTTTTGTGATCATTCTTTTAGCTACACACATTACAGTATGTTAAAACCTTTGCTGACTCAGGTAAGTAAATAGTGATTGTGTTCCTCTAATGCATGGAACAATGACCAGAAGGACAAACATCAAAAATACTCATTTCTGAATGCTGAGGTTATGGATTATTGACTCATTTTTATTTGCATCATTATGCTATTAATTTTTCACTTTTAAAAAATAACAGGATTCTACATTATCTTATACAAAGGAAAATATCAATAAGATTTTTCAAATGAAAAAAAAAAAACACAACTACTTCAACTCTGTGAAGAATGCACATCTAAGAGAATGTTAAAGCCATTAATCAATATGGATAATAACAAAAGGAAAAGGGCAGTTTTTGCCAAAAGGAAAAACCTGCAGATTGCTTAGCTTTGTGGAAGTTGAGGTATTAAAACAGAGGAGTCAATCACAGATGAAAACTCAGTCGAGGCTGAAGGTACAGATTTAGATCTTCCCAACAAAGACCTGACAGTCACTGTGAAATGGGGAAACATTTAAAGGAAAATGATAGGGAAATATGGGGTGTAAATGAACATGTCATCTTTCATCACACATTTTAAAAAAGTGATTTTAAGTAGTTTTTCTATTTTGAGAGAAGTCTTTACTTTTGAATATCTTCATTTTAATATTTTTATTAACTACTGAGGCAGACATACATTACTCCATACATGGTGGTTTTTGAAGTAAATGTTTGATTAATTAAATAAGTGCTTACCAAGTTTCCTGGTAATACAAAGCTAGGAAATAAAATAAATACATCAGAATCAGAACTGAAAAGATCTTAACAAGTGGAACAATGTAACTGAACCCCAAGATAAAAGAATAGGAATAAAAGTAAAGTTCCAAATGTTGTTCAAAACAATTAAGCTCACAAGTTTAGAATGAGAAAATCCTATTATGTAGACCTTCATGTGAAACGACTTGGAGGTTTAAAAGAATGAGGAGCTCAGTATAAATTAATGAGGTGTTCATGGCTACAAAATCCTAGGTCAATTTTAGGCTATGTCAATAAATGTAGTGTCTCAAACTAGAAAGTGAATAATAGTCTCATCAGACATTTCACTGGCCAGAACAAACTCGAATGCTGTGCTCAGTTCTGGATGAATGTCCAGGGGAAGGTAGCCAACATGGTGAGGTGTCTGGAAACTTGATTTAAGGATGGTTGATTTTTGGAAATGAAGAAATATAAAGGAAGACAAGACAACTGTCCTTGAGTACTTAAAAAGCTGTCATGTGTAAGAAGGATTTGATTTTTCTCTGAAACTTTATAGACCAAATAGAAAAGTGCTGAATACTTCAGCTTAAAGTAAAGAAGTAGATTATATGTAGACATGTTCAAAATTAGAATGGGTTATTTGTGAGAATGTTCTGTCACTGAAACTTTTCTTCTAATAATAATTATAATTATGTTGAAACATTTGATAAAGTGGTACATTAAATAAATTTTAACATTTAGAATAAACTACAGTATATATATAAAAAGCCAGCAACCGGAATGCCATAACGACTGGAATGACTGGTCGCTATGATATGCACTATGGCCAACTAACTGGCTTGATAGGAGATAGGCCTGGCTGGCCAACCTCCTCCGGCCCCTCCTCCTACTCAGCCTCATCCCAGACCAGCCCCACCCACACCAATCAAGGGCAGGGCCAGCCAGCCAAACACCCATGGCCCTTCCCCCCACCCCTGCTGGCCCCTGATTGGCCTCCCACCCCATTCAGGGGTGGAGCCAGCCAGCCCACCACCCATAGCCCCTCCCCATAGCTAGCCCCACTCCCAATCAGCCCCCACCACCTCAATCAGCTCACGGCCCCTCCCCCCAGCCAGCTCCATCCCCGATCAGTCCCAATCAGAGCAGGTCGGCTGGCCAACTTTCTGCCATCTCCCCCTCCCCACAGGCCCGGCCCCAATCTGCCCTTTTGGGACCAGGCTGGCCGGACCCCACACATGCATGAATTTATGCACTGGGCCTCTAGTCTTACCTAATAATAGAGAAACATGTAAATTGACTGTACTTCCACTATACCCACAGCCAATCAGAGTGGGTATGCAAATTAACCCAACAAAGATGGTGGTTAATTTGCATACATAACTGGCTCCTGGGAACCTCCTTGGCACCCAGATCACTCCCAGCTGGCCATCAGGCAGAGGCTTTAGTCTTGGGAAGGGGCTGAGCCTGGGATCAGGGGGTAGGGGATAAAACCAATGGAAACATATCCTCAGGTGAGGATAAAAAGAAAAAGAAAGAAAGAAAGAAATGTCATATCCTATGAAAGACACATCTTGAAAATGCTTAAAGAAAGGTATCATTTTTTCATGGTGAAGGGACTGGAGTCCATGTTGACAAAAATACCTTGGTGGCTACAGTGACTGGCAGTGGCTGTAGCAGCAGGGTGATGGGGCTGGCACCTTCCCCTGATCAGCCTGGTTGCCTCCCACAAAGGGAGGCCACACTGTGGCTTAGGTCCTCTCCCAACAGGAGAAGGCCTAAGCCATCAGTAAGACATCTCCTGAGGGCTCCCAGTATGAGAGGGGGCAGGCTGGGCTGAGGGACTCCTCCCCAGTGCACAAATTTCATGCACCGGGCCCCTAGTAATAATATAAAATCATATTTAGTTAGCACTAAGGTTAAGAAAAAATATATAGTAAAAGTGTTTTAGAAGCCACTGTGGAATAGTAATATCTTGAATTCACATTTATCTTATCTTTGTTTTTCTTATAGTTTTACTACCTTTGCAGGTTGCCTTAATAATGTACTGTTGGTATTGTACTTGGTAGGAATTAATCATATGGTGTATATTATTCTATCTCATGATTGTCCCCCTCAATTTAAAGTTTTGCTGTTCATCCATGCTGATACTAAGGCACAGGGAGGCTCATTTATTGTTACTGCTGCATAGTACCCTGTTTATGTGGATACTAGAGGCCCAGTGCATGAATTCATGCATGGATGGGGTACAGCCAGCCCAGCCCCAATCAGGGTGGATTGGGGCCAGGCCTATTGGGAGGAGGAGCCGTGAGTGATTGGCCCCATTTGGGATGGGGGTGCTGATTGCAGGGGGCTAGCTGTGGGGAGGAGCTGTGGGTAGTGGGCCTGTTAGCCCCACCCTTAAATAGGGTAGGGGGGTGGATAGGAGGTCAGTGGCCAGGGGAAGGGCTGGGGGAGGTTGGCTGGAAAGCCCCACCCACGATTGGTGTGAGGGGGGTGATCGGGGTAGAGCTGGATGGGGAGAGGGGCCACAGCCTGATAGGGGTTGTGGGGGCCCACTGGGGATGGGGGTAGCTGGGGAGAGGGGTTGCAGGAGGTTGACTAACTGGCCCCACCTCTATTGGGGTAGGGTGGGTGATCAAGAGCGGAGCCACCTGGGGGGAGGGGCCATGGGAGGTTGGCTAGCCAGCCCCACTCTTGATCAGGCCAGTTCACTGGCCACAGTGGGTGCCATAGCAACTGGTCTATCCGATCATCATGGCATTCTGGTTGCTGGTTTTTTATATATATGGACTAGAGGCCTGGTGCACAATATTTGTGCATAGGGGCAAGGGTCCCCTCAGACCAGCCTGCACCCTTTCCAATTGGGAGCCCTTGGGGGATGTCCAACTGCCAGTTTGGTCCTATCCCAGGGATCAGGTCTAAACCGGCAGTCAGACATCCCTTTCACAATCCTGGACCACTGGCTCCTAACTGCTCACCTGCCTGCCTGCTTGATCACCCCTCACTGCCCCCCTGCCAGTTTGGTCACCCCTCACTGCCCCCCCTGCCAGCCTGATTGCCCCCAACTGCACCACCCCAACTGGCCTGGTCACCCCTAACTGTCCCCCCCACCATCCAGGTCACCCCTTACTGCTGCCCCCTGCTGGCCTGGTCACCCCTAACTCCCCCCCCCCCCCACTGGCCAGGTTGCCCCTTACTGCTTCCCCCTTCCAGCCTGGCTGCCCCTCACTGCCCCCTGCTGCCCTGGTTGCCCCTAACTGACCCCACCCCAAGCCTGGTCGCCCCACAAAGCCTGATGTTCAGTCATTTGGTCATCCCTCACTAACCTCCCTGCTGGCCTGGTCACCCCATGTAGCCTATTAGGTTGTCTGTCTGGTTGTTTCAGTCATGACAGCCCCTGGCTGTTTATATATATGGATATCACAATGTATCCACTGTGGCACATTTCAGTTGTTTTCAGTTGCTCTTATGCACAACCCTGCTAAGAACATGCTTGTTTTGTCTATGTTTCATGGTACACAGTGAGGATTTCTTGAGATTCTAGAGCAAGGAGAACACACACAAGTTCGATAGGTAACATGGAACTGTTTCAATGTGGTTGAACCAATTTACCTTCCTGTCAGAATTAGATGAGAGTTTCCATTGCTTCAAGTTACAGTCAACCTTTGGTATTTTCAGAATTTTTTAAAGTTGCCCTTCAAGTATATGTGAAATGTATCTAATTGTGATTTTAATCAGTTACTCCATTGATGCAAATGAGGTGGAGTGGCTTTCAGATGTTTGTGAACAATTTGTGCTTATTTTTTTGTGTAAGACCTCTTTATTTATTTTTATTTTTTGCCTATTTCTCTGTGGACTTCCTTCCTTTTTCTTTATACCTAGATACTAATAACTTTTTTGGTTGTTTTGTCTATACTAGTTTCCTGAACTATTTCTTGCCATTTTGCATTTTTATAGAATTGTTAATGTTAATTTAACACCTTCAAATATTAATTTAGTACCACTCATCAGTCCTTTTTGTGGTTTACCTTAATGTAACTTTTTTAAAAACTCCTTTTCTACTCCGAGTTTTGTCTCCTAAAGTTTTCTCAGGTTTTGGCTTTGTCATTTAAGTCTTTATTCAACCTTGAATTGATATTTATTTATGGCATATGGTAGTGATTCAATTCATTTTATTGTTTTATGTAATATCATTGATATAAAAGATTATCATTTAATAAATTGTTTCCATATATGCATGGGAGTATGTGAGGACTCTTTCTTCTGTTCCATTTACCAATGACTCTACTCCTGCATATGTATCATACTTTCTTAATTGTTAATGGCTTTTGTAGTCTTAACATGTGGCAGGGCAAGACGACCTCATACAAACACACACACACACACACACACACACACACACACACACACACACACATTCTGGCTTTCTCTTCAGAAGTGTGGGGTTGTAGTTTCTTGGACATTTACTCTATGACATCCATTTTAAAACCAGCTTATTAAATTCCATGCAAAGAAAACAATATAAGAAATCTCACTGAGGTTTTGTAGAGGATTGCTTTTAACCTAGAAATCAACTTGGAGAGAACCAACAACTTTACACCATTGAGTCTTCCTATCCAAGAACATTATTTAAAATTTTTATTATATCTACAATAAGCTTATTGACTTTTGCATCAATATTGCTAAATTCATATTAATTATAATAAAATTTCTAAAGAATTTGCAAAATATTCTATCCAAACAATTTTGACTTCATTATGATATAAAAGGGAATGCTTTCAAAATTTCACAGTTAAATATGATGCTTATTGCAGAATTTTTATAGATCCTTACATTAGATTAAGGAAAGTTCATTATTGGCAGTTTAAGAGTTTATAATTTTAAATGGATATTCAGTTCCACCAGATGCTTTTTTAAGCCTAATATTTAGTAATCTGACATTTGATTTTCTCTAATCTATTAAGGTAATTATTTAATTGATACTAGACTGTCATTGAGATAAGCCCACCTTGATCATGATTATCTCCTTTATGCATCACTTGATTAAATTGCTATTATTTTGTGTCCATGTTTAATAATGAGATTGGTCTGGTGCTTTTTAATAGTTTTGCCTGGTACTCAGTATCAAGGTAATGTTAGCCTTATTAGAGGAGCTAGAGAATGGTCTTTTGTCCTCTTGAAGAGTTTGTGTAAGTTTACTACCTTCTTTTTTTTTAAAAAAAATTATCTTTATTGTTGAAAGTATTACAGATGCCCCCATTTCCCTCCCCACATTGATTCCTGTCTACCCCATCCTCGCCATCCCCTACAATTATCTTTTCATTGAAAATTTAGTGTAACTTGCCCATCTGTAAAGATGAGAGTTTGGTGCTTCCTTTGTGGAAGATTTTTATACTCTAGCTCAACTTTCTTAATGATTATGTAATTAGTTATATATTGTATTTCTTTTGGGGTCAGTTTACAAGTTGCATTTTTCTAGAATTTATTTACTTCAACTATTTTGGCATAGCTTATTTATAGGATCCTATTAATTTGCATAACATCTGTCCCCTTTTTCATTTCTAATACTAAAAAGCAGAGCTGACTGTATTTGAACATCAAGATGACAAAAATCATGACTGCAAATGAAAAAGGAAACAAATATAGACACTAAGGACATCAAAATTGTTAGCGATTTCGCTTACCTGAATTCTGTCATCAGTTCAAATGGAGACTGCAACTAAGAAATCAAGAGAAGGCTGAGACTCGGAAGGGCAGCAATGGAAGAATTAGAAAAGATCACCCAATTACTTTGTACAGATGTGAAAACTGGACAGTGATGAAGGCTGATAGGAAAACAATTGATTCACATGAGATATGGTGTTGAAGGAGAGCGCTATCGAAACCATGGGCTGCCAGAAAAATGAAGAAATGGGTCCTAGGGTAAATTAAACCTGAAACATCACTGGAGGCAAAATATGGCAGAACTTAAGTTGTTCTACTTTGGGCACATCAGAAGAAGGCAGGGTTCTTAGGAAAAGGCAATAATGGTGGGAAACTAGAAGGCGGTAGGAAAAGAGGAAGAGCAAATATGAGACGGAGTGACTCTATAAGAGGAGCTATAAACATGAGTCCATAAGAGCTGAGCAGGGTTGTTGAGGATGGGACATTGTGAATATCACTCATTCATAGGGTCACTAGGAGTCACAGCTGACTCATTGGTACATAATACACATTGTTTATTTGTAATTTCCACCAATTTTTTATGATTAATATTGTTAGAGTTTCATCTAACTAATCAATATTTTTCAAAGAACCAACTTCTAGTTTTGTTTTTATTCATTCCTTAGTTGTTATTTTATTACTTTCAGTTCTTATCTTTCTTCTACTTTTCAGCATGATTTTGTTGTTCTAACTTTTTAAATTGAATGTTGAAGATGTATCTCATTAATTTTTAGCCTTTCTTCTTTAAATAAAGGCTAATAATTGTTTCTACTTTAATTACATAACAAAGTTTTGACTGTAGGATTATAATTATTATTACATTTTAAGTATTTTATAAATTTATGATTTGTTCTTTGATCCATGAGTATATTTACTGTAGTAGCATATATCTTAAGTTTCAATATTTTATTTCTTTTAAGCTGTTAATGATCTGTAACTTAATGGCATTATAATCAGATAATGTGATATTTATATTATCAATCTTGAAATTTATTATGGCTAACTCATGGTTTACTTTCAGCACATGGACAACACATGATCACTTTATATAAAGTTTTGTATGTGATTGAAAAGAATATTTGATATCCAATTGCTGGATGCAATGTTTCATATACTATAGGTAAATCCTAACAAGATTTTGGTGTTCAAATCTTCTACATACATAGATATAAAAGTGTTTTAGTTAACTTGTACTATGAAATATATCATCAACATTAATTGTGTTTAGTATATCTTTCTCCTTGCATTTTTATAAAATTTTCATTCAAAATTTTGAAGTAATTATATACTTAAAAAATTGAGAATGAATTACATTCTTGATGAATTTAGCCTTTCATCATTTTCAGTGTTTCTTAAAATCTCAAATAATTCCTTTTTCCTTTGCATTTACTTTCCCTGATAATGATATTGCTATAGATAGCAGCTCCCTTTTGGTTTGTAGTCCCTGGGGCAGTTGAAGGACAGGCCCAAGTTTACATAGGTAGTTCACAGAAGTAGACTAAGATCCAGACTTCCTGACCTTTGCTAAGTGTCCTATAGAATGAGCATGATGCAGTAAGAGAGCAGAAGGCAGCCAGAATGGAATGGATGATCACAATATTCCGGAGTTATAAAGAGGAGGAATCAAGACTCTTTAGGAGGGCCCTGGTGCTTCAATCCCACATCATGAGATTTATCACAGATTTATGTCTATGGTACCCTGACAATGTAATTATTTCTTGTTTCCCAGCAGAGTTGGGAAACAGTGTTTGGCCTAGAGGAGAAGAGAAAATAATGAGTTTTCTCTTCATGCAGTGAGTCTGGTATTTCAAATAAATAGGTGGAAATGTAGGACTAAGAAGAGATCCAGACATGAAGTTTTTTTTAAAGATGATGACGATGGAGACAACGTACATAGATATGATAGCTGAATCTTTGGATTAGGCTCTGTGTTTCTTAAACATATCTTTTATTAAATACCAAATATCATTATTTTGCCCCAATTTTTAAGTAAATAATTATCATGACTTATTACTGCTACCTTTTAAAAATTGATATCAGGGACAATGGCTTCATGAATAAACTTCTGAACAATCCAGAGAGCCTTCTTGGACAACCAATGACTCCCGATCACTCTTGAGCCCCACTGTATTAAAATGTAAGGTTTCTTGCTGCAAGCCTTTAAAATTCCTTGTAGCCCTCCCCTTAAAATATCAACAAGGCTCAACCCTATTTAATTCCCAACCATTAAGATCAAAGCATTAAGTGGTACATCTGCTTGTGTCATTATCAGTCATGCCAGAAAACAGTTTTGTGAATTTGGTCACGATGAACTCTGAGGGAATACATATCTGGAAAGGCTTTAAGAGCTTTCACCCCAGAAGTTTCAAAAACTGTACTCAACCCAGTGAAGTTTTTTTTTTTTTTTTTTCAGTGAGCTGGGTTTTGTTTTTTGTTTTTCCAACTGGATGTAATAAAAATGTCTGAGATTTTGCTATATAATATGATCTTTTTGGAAAGGTCAACACTAATGTTTTAGGCCAGTTCAATGGGCTTGGGTTCAACTGTGGAAGTGTAAAAGTTCCAACAGGATTCTAACAAATCCACCCAAAAGAGCCATAGATTATTTATGCTGACCCTCTCCACTGGTGGAACAGGAAGCCCTGGGGGGAAAATTCAGTTGTCTGAGCATTATGGTAAAATACTTAGAGGCTCTGAAATCACAAATGTAAATACCCCAAGGCCCACTCAACCTTCATTACAAGGTACATTCATGGAATATGATGCTGTCTGCTCTGGGGGTTTTAGGATGAGACTTTTATATTAATATAGAGCACACAGAACATTGGTTTTAAAGATTTCATGTCATTTTTTATATCAGGAGAGGCTTGTCTTAATGTTCTCAGCCAAAATTTCTGGGACTCAGCTCAAATCTTGGAGCCATTGAGAACTTGGAGATATATATATATATATATATATATATATATATATATATATTCTCATATTAATAATAAGACATTTATTTATTTAAAATCTCAAAATATAAGTATATATAGAGCTTGAATACAACTAGAAGAATCTATAATGGCCAAGTTTTCACCCTTGAACTTTACATAGAATCATGAAGCATTTCCCAAATTTCAGTAAATATAAAGTTCTTTAAAGCTTTTTGGAAAAATAGATTTTCTTGTGTTTGTTTCATCAAGAAACCTGCTACCTGTCTATGTTCATCCTAAAACATCATCTCTTGTTATTCTCATTCCTTTTTCATTTGACAATGATAGGGGTGTAAATGAGACCAATCTCAGTACTCTAATGTCAATCTCTTTCCCTGTCTTCCTTTTCCTCTTCCTCTGTTTTGCCTTTCTCTCTCTCTCTCTCTCTCTCTCTCTCTCTCTCTCTCTCTCTCTCTCTCTCTCTCTCTCCATTTTTATATTGTTGTGAGCAAGGGAGCATCCGTGAAAGTAGTCACTCACATACTTTGTGACTTTCCACAATGTCAGGTTTATTAGGAAAACTCCCCAATAAGCCAATAGAGTCACAGGCAGGTTACACACAGAGAGGGGGGAGCTGATGCCATAGAAGCAAGCAGAGTGCTAGTCTGGTGCAAAGTCCCCATCACTGGAGGCACCAGCAGGTGGCGAGGCAGATGTAGGTCTCAAGCCAGGTGGCTACAGTAGCTGCACGCATCCAGTGGATTGGAAGTCTGGCAGGGCTCTGAGCGTGAACTGTGGTACAGCCAAGCTCGAGCATTGGGTGATGAGAGCTCTGAGTTCTTATAGCCTACCAGAGATGGTAAGTCCCACTTATATCGGTGTCCAGACACTTAGCCAAGTGTCTAGACTTGTGGTTTGGGGCATTCTGAAACCCAACTAAGGGTGTTCATGTTACTTTCCATTACCTCAGCCTTGACATAGCACTTGACATAACTGTCATGGCTGACAGTGACTCCATATTAGACTGTCATAGGTGTCCAAAAAGTCCACTCTGCTCTTGCTTTATACACATGTGTAGTTCCTCTTCCTGTTCAGGTCGGCCTTTTCTACACTCTCTCAGACAGATCCTAAGAATCCTTTAGCACTCAGATGAGCTAGCACTTCTTTCAGGAAGTTCTAAAATTCAAATTGTCTTTCTCCCACTTTAATCTTCTCTCCTTTGAACAGATTAGGAACCTTCCCCCAACTTCCATGGCCACTTTGATTTTTTTTTTATCAAAACACTTAATTATCTATTTCCCCTTGCAGTGAGAGTTTCTCAAGTGCAGACTGCCTTATTAGTACCTGAAGTCCCAGCACCTAGTTATGTTGAATAAATATTTATTAACAAGTGCATAATGGAGCTCAATAATCTACACTTTCATGTAGTTGGCAGAGAAACAGAACACATGTGGAACTTTTCTTTTAAAGCTGTTAGTAAACTGCATTTTTATTAATCCATTAAAAATATTTATTGAGAAACTATTATATGTCTGGTAGTTTAGGTACGGAAACCACAGTGATGAACAAGCTAAAAATGGTCCCTCTTCTCTCAGAGCTTATATTCTAGAGGGAGAGACATACAAAAAAGCAAATAAACTAGAAGTAGAACTGCAATATGATATCAATTAATGTTATGTGCTATGGAAAAAATAATTCAGAGTCAGGGCTAGAAAGTGAAAGGGTGGGTTGGGGTGGGGAGAAGGTAGGAGGCTCATGGAAGCCCTTTCTGACCTGACTAAGTATGAGTAAGAGCAAACCATAGTGGGAAAAGCATTTGAGTTAAGGGAACAGCAAGTGCAAAGAATTTGCTGTGTAAGAACTTTTAATGGGCATGGAGAGCTGCAAGGAGCCAGTGTGGCTAGAGCAGGGAAGTGAGGGCAAAGAAGAGATGGGTCTAAATGTGGACCTTCCAGAGGCTGGCAGGGACTTTCATGGGTTGCACGTCATGCTAGTGAGAAAGGGGCCCACTGGGAGACTTTGACAAGGGACATAATGTGGTCTGATTTATGTTTTAGAGTGTGCACTCTGGCTGCTAGGTAGAAACAGAACATAGGAGGACACAGAAAATTGTTAGAAAGTTCTTAGCACAATCTGGGCAAGAGATGATGGTGATCACAGTGAAGGTGATGGGAAGTAGTCAGATTTTAGGTTACATTTGAAAGCAGAGCCTTCAAAATTGGCACTCAGTGCTGTGAAATGACATTTCAAGTTTACTACAAAGTAATTAGGATCAGACGAATTCTATCATTAATCACAACATAAGTGTACCTATAAACACACACATTCACACACCAAACAGACATAGCTAATGACACAAAAGACATAAAGCCCTTGGTTTGGTCTGATTTGAGGCTGAAGGTACTACTTTCAGATGCTATGGGTGATTCAGGATTTACCTCATAACTACTGAACAATTGCTCCGAATGAGCCAATTGGCTTCCTCTCCCAGCTCACTAGTCTACAACTAGTTTGTGTCAGCCAGCATTCACTTCACAAATGCATTCCCCTACCTAGCATAAGGAATTATTTTCACCCCCCTGCTGTCACAAAATCCTGGCTTGGTGTTTGCCCATAGAGGCTGGGCTGCCCCAAGCTCCACTGCAGAGATTCTTATAATGTAAAGAGTTCGAATCTTGACTCTACCACTTACTGATGGTGTAACCTTGGATGACTTAACCTCTCTGAACTCATTTGTGAAATGCAGAAATTTAACAAACTTGAAAATATGCAACAGCTATTCTTCCTTATCCTGCCTCCTGTGCTTCTGGACCTCATTCAGAATCTTATCTGGAAAAGTATGGCATCTACTGTAAAACCACCAACAGGGATATCCATGACATGTTCAATGTCTACAGCTGAGTGTAAGGTCATAATCTGCTTTTGCTCCAAAGACCTTTAGTTTGGATGGATTCCTGTCTACAGTAGCATCACTGGGACTGCTTGCCGCCTCTGTAACAGAATCCAAAGATAGCATCCAGTTTCGAGTTCCCATTAAAATCCTTGGCACTGTTGAGGGTAATGATACTGTAGGCACAGCAATCTACAAATACAGATGTAATGATATCTCAGAAAGGAGGTGTCAAACCAAGACGTTTTATAAGATTTGGCAAGTCATTCGCTTTACTATGCTGCACCTTTGGTCACTAAAGAGCTAAGGCCACATTCATTTCATTAAGGATAAAGTGCTGTTTCAGAATAAAACAGTAAAAACAGCTAAAATCATTTAGAATAAAACAGTAAAAACAGCTAAAATTGTTCCAGTGGGAGGGGAAGGAAAGAGAGGGCAGGCAAGAGCCAAGGGTTGAGAGTTGAGCAATGTGTCAGTACAAACAATGGAAATCGCTGGCAGATGCTGAAGGCAAATTACTTTCATATATAGAAATTATACAGCAGTAAAAGAGCCTGATAGATGCTTACATAGCTGTGGTTATTAGGGCAACATAATAGTGTTTGTTCAAAGCAAAGAAGGGAGGAGCAGCAGGTTCAATAGCTTTCATATTTTACTAGAAATAGAGAAGAGGCAAGTAGCAGATAAGGCATAAAATAATTAGGGGAAAAGAAATAAAGATGGAGCCCTGGGTTAATGTAATGGACTGAGAGTGATGTAAAGAGGGTTTTCAGCCTACTTCTCTGGTATATAAGGTTAATTTTAAATATCTAACAGGTTAACAGGCACTTTTCAGGCTATTTTATAACCTATGCATAATTGGACTGGTATTTGTGAGTTACTCGTTTTCTTTCTAATTGAAATTTGGACTGTGTCAGGATGAGTGTCAGAAGGGAGATGGAACATGCAAAGAGGTGGTAATTTGTCCTCTAGAAGGGAATCCCTATGAACCACAGTCATAGATAATGTACAGTAACCTAAAAAAAATGATTTTCTTTAGAATGTGTAATATGGACAAAAAGTATTACTGGGAATGGTGGCAAAAAATGAACTAAACTAAGTGTG
Organism: Corynorhinus townsendii; assembly: GCA_026230045.1. Classification (NCBI taxonomy): domain Eukaryota; kingdom Metazoa; phylum Chordata; class Mammalia; order Chiroptera; family Vespertilionidae; genus Corynorhinus; species Corynorhinus townsendii. The sequence continues at coordinate 217,848,525 of JAPDVU010000001.1, forward strand.
TCTCTTCTGCTAACATCATCTCTTAATCCAGTGCCTCAATTAACACTTGATTCTCTCTCCTCAAGAAATAGTATCTTTCTTTCCCTTCCTCAGACAAATTTTACCTGAGCAATAGCATTTGGTTTTGGTAAATATATGTGTTGGTGTCATAAATGAGATGATCACTATCTTTATTTACTTCTTATCTCAAGCTGAAATGTGGCTCTGGAATACTACTCATTGAAGGTGCCAAGGAGAGGGACAACTTTACTTATTATGGAAAATCAAACATTATCATATAATGTTGATTACACAGTCATTTTTACAAATTTGTAGCAAAAGCATAATCTGTAGCTATTGACAAAAATGTATTGGCGTTATCAGCCAACCAACGCTAACTCAAGGAATGCTACAACCCACGGATCAGAATCTCCTCAATATCGCTTCTGCAAACTATATTTCAAAACCCTATAACCCACTTAGAAATGTCTTCTTTCCTCTGAGCCTGAGTGCCCACTGGTCATGGAGGAGTTAATCATGAGTTTGTAAAGCTTGAAGCCTTCATAGTCTCATTTGTTTCTTTTTGTTCAACAGAAAGAAGCCTTGAGAAAGTTTGACTGACATTCATGATAATTACATTTGGAGATTAAAATAATTTAGGGTTTCAAAAGGTTGAAAATTTACATACCATATTGGGCCTCACATGATTATGACTTCCTTCATATCATTTTAGCTGTGTGTTGAAATCCATTTGATGTGAATGTAATAGTCATTTTAATGGATATTGTTCATTTCTTGTTTTCAGCATAAGAGATAAAGGGGAATTTAATTAAATTCAGTGTGTGAGCATGAGCACTTATTGGGGGTAAAAAGGTTCACAGAAATTATTATTTTTGTGGCATGACATGTAAAGAACTTTGTAAAATGCAGGGAAGAGCAGTATCAGAGTGCAGCTGGCATTAGAAACCAGGCCAGTTTTATTTCCCCTATAGATAGCACGGAAGTCTCAAACCAACACTAAGAAGTGGTGCCTTGAAGCTATAGTTTTCATAAGGGACCAGCAAAATGTAACAGCCTTACTTGCTTTCTTCTTCAAACCTGATGGGACTCTTTAAGGTCAGAGTTTGTTTCTCCAAAAGTCTCAATAGAGAGCCAAAGCTTGGGTCCCATAGCAGTCAACTAGAAATATAACAAGAAAGGGCAAGAGCTTTTGCCCCAGTAGTTTCACTTCCCATGCCAGTTCTGAAGACCAGAACAGCCTCTCCCTGGGGTTTTTAGGACATTCCTGGTTACAATCCCATCCAAAAGTCATCATCCGCCTGGATACAAAGCAGTTATGACATCATGGAAGGTTGATAGCATTCAGGGAATCAAAGGTCCACCATGAACTGCTGAGATAGTGAGTTTATTTGGGTAGAAGAGGAAAGCCTGAATTATTTATTCTGTCAAAATTTTACAACTTACTACTGATTGGCCATCTCTTTTGGGGTCATTATGCCCAAAACTTCTGCCCTTAGCCTGCTATTCAGAAGTCTTTGTCATAAATGTCTCCGTGTTGTTAGACTAGACTCAAACAACATAACCGTTAAATGAAAATATATGCTGGGAGCTTCCACTGGGGAAACAAATAGTTATAAGCAGTTCTAACCAGTTTAACAGCAAATGAACGCTACAACAAATGAACCCACTACATTCCTATCTAGTCTTTAAAACTGTGAATTAGAATGCTAAAATTAAGTTATGTGTTAGGCATATTTATACACATACACACACCTAATGTGGATATGCTAATAGTTTTCTCTGGGCAAAGGAATTACATGTGATTTTCTTTTCACATGACTATGTTATAATGATAATGAATGTGCATTATTTTAAAAATCTGCACATTTTCTTGAAAAATTGAAAATGTAACTAAGTAACTTACATATTAAGGTCTCTTGTTGTGTCTGATGTATGTGTGTGTGTCTGTATGTTTATTGCTTTTCCCCAAACCCATGTGGATGAAAAAGGGTTTCATACTAAACCTGACAAACTCAGGGGAGGCCCACATGGCAGGCCTTATAAACCCAGAGACTGAAAGTAACCACACGGGGTGGTCTGAACATAAAAATGCCTAACTAAAAGAAGACATGGAGGGTAGTCATGTCCTAAGTCTATAGCTTCCTTGACATAAGTCAATCTTTATCTTAGAAATTGTCTATTGTCTTCATGCAGCTAAGATAACATACCTTTGAAATGTCAGCATACTTTTTTTCCCCAGACCCCCCTCAGGGCACAACCAAGGAATCAGTACAAAAGACCACACTGTTGGCTTGTTGTCCACATGCCATCTCACTATGACATAAATGTTTACTATCCTGTACCCACCCACATAAAAGATGCCTCACTGTATCTTACTTTCTATCCAATCTCAGAGATTTCCCCACTTTGCTTTTTCCTGCCTCCCTAATTTACTGCCAAGATTTCATATAATCCCCAAACTTCTCTTCCTTTAATTATTATATATATATATATATATATATATACTGTATATTAATTAATTAAGCTGCAAAACTGCCATCCTGAGGAGCATTTTCTCCACCTGCTAAAATTTTGCTTACCAGCAATTATTATCAGTTTGGCTTAAATAAACTCTTACAAGAATTTTTTTAGGCTGGATGTTCTTTTGTCAACACCCATTTCTTTCCACACCCAACATTTATCTTAACAATCTCATCAAGATTCAGAAGTAGTTGGTGTGGAAAGAAATGTGTAAAATATCATCACATTTCTTAACTTTCCCAAATTAAGTGGAAGGGATAGTAGTTTTAATACACATTATTTGGGGGAGTAAAAGGGACACTGTTTACCAGTCTTCTATCCTCCAACTTCTCACATGAACTCCATGATGTTGCTCTTCCTTTAATGATTAAAATTCTCAAAGTTGCTTCTTGCTTCAGCCTCGTGGCCACACATTTCTCAGTGTTTGTCATGTGGCTTCTATCTCCCAGTCACTAATTTCTTAAAAATCTTTCCCCAAAAGTTTCTAGTGACTTCCTAGTTACCCAATTAAAATATCTTTCTGTCTCCTCCTCTTCTTTGATCCTTGTGCTATATTTGAGTTCCTCCTCTTCTTTGAAAACCAAAAGCAAACCAATTTTATTACTTAGCACTCTGTTTTTATTTTCTTTTTTAAAAATATATTTTATTGATTTTAAAAGGGAGAGGGATAGAGAGTTAGAAACATCGATGAGAGAGAAACATCGATCAGCGGCCTCCCACACACCACCTACTGGGGATGTGCCTGTAACCAAGGTACATGCCCTTGACCAGAATCGAACCTGGGACCCTTCAGTTCGCAGGCCGATGCTCTATCCACTGAGCCAAACCGGTTAGAGCTGTGTTGTTTATTTTTTTCTTTAATTCCAATGACTATCACTGTTTTCTCCAATTTTAATTGCTATTCTTTCTTTGTTTTTATCACCAGTTCTCCCCCTTCTTCTGGCTCTCCTTTCTCCTCCTACTCCACATATAAAAACCATTTCCAAGTCTGTTTCTAATCTTCATGCTATTTTATTTTGGCAAACATTATTAAAAACCTGTTATATATATGACACTGTGCTAGGCACTGGGTGTGGACTGAAAACAGAGTATTGTACAAAGGAGAAAGGGGCAGATTCTGCTTGAACAGGGTCTAGAACCGTGGTCAGCAAACTGCGGCTCATGAGCCGCATGCGGCTCTTTGGCCCCTTGAGTATGGCTCTTCCACAAAATACCATGGCCTGGGCGAGTCTATTTTGAAGAAGTGGCATTAGAAGAAGTTTAATTTTAAAAAATTTGGCTCTCAAAAGAAATTTCAATCGTTGTACTGTTGATATTTGGCTCTGTTGACTAATGAGTCTGCCGACCACTGGTCTAGAATAACCTCTCCTGGGAAGAGGCAAGGATAAGATTTTGCATGTCCTTGTAGGCCACATGCAACAGTTTAGATTTTACTCAACAAGCAATTATAAGAGATTGAATAATTATAAGCAGCAAAGTTACAAAAGACTACCATTTAAAACAAGTTAGTAAAGCTAAAAAAAAATAATTTGAAGGGGAGGAGAAAATGGCGGCTGAATAGGCAGACCTTTCTTGTACCTCTTCTCAGGGCCAGATTGGAAATAAAATGAAAGTGGGGAACATACACCCAGAATTACCAACTGAGGTCCAGCTAAGGAGGTTCATATCAAGGAAGGACAGAAAATACCTGGAGACTAGAAGAAAGGGTGAGGTTGCAGGAAAGGCAGACCCAGCTTTCAGGGGCAGCAGGCTGAGAGTGAAGAGAAAGCTCTTGGCTACAGGAGGGTCTGTTTCCTTATAATATGGAGGCCCAGAACCAAGTCTGGGCTCCACAGCTCTGAGCACCAGACCCAAAACCAGTGACCCATGTAACATCCAGCCATGAAAGGTGGCAAGACTGTTTGCCTGCAGAGCCTGGAGCCAGTAGACTGGAGGCAGTCAGAAAGAAAGCCTCAGTTTCTTGTTTGTTTTGTGTGTGTATGTGTTTTTAAACCTAGAACACATGATCATATCAATTGACACAGAAAAAGCATTTGACAAAATCCAACACAGCTTTTTAATAAAAACTCTCAGCAAAGTGGGATAAAGGGATCATATTGAAACATGATAAAGGCTTTATATGACAAACCTACAGAAAACATCATACTGAATGGGCAAAACCTAAAACCATTTCCCCTAAGAATAGGAACAAGATAGGGGTGTCCACATTTACCATTCTTATTAAAATAGTACTGGAAGTCCTAGCCACAGTGATCAGACATGAAGAAAAAAATAAAAGGCATTCAAATTGGTAAGGAGGAAATAAAACTGTCATTATATGCAGATGACATGAAATTGTACATAGAAAACCTGACAGACTCCACCAAAAAAACCCCACTAGATTCATAAATGAATTTGGCAATGTAGCAGGATAAAAAATTAACACCCAGAAATCAATGACATTTTTATACACCAATAATGAACTCACAGAAAGAGAAAAAAAACAATCCCATTTATCAATGCAATAAAAAAATTAAGATATTTAGAAATAAACTTAACCAAGGAGGTAAAAGACCTGTACTTGAAAAATTATAGGATGTTGAAAAAAGAGATAGAGGAAGATACAACAGGTGGAAGAATATACCACGTTCATAGATTGGTAGACTCATTAAAATGTCCATACTATCCAAAGTAATCTATAGATTCAATGCAATCCCTAGTAAAATACCAATGGCATATTTCACAGATCTAGAACAAACACTCCAAATATTTATATGGAACCTAAAAGGACCCCGATTAGCTACAGCAATCTTGAGAAAGAAGAATAAAGTTGGAAGGATCACAATACCAGATATCAAGTTATTCTACAAAGCCACTGTAATCAAGATGGCCTGGTACTGGCACAAGAATAGGCATATAGATCAATGGAACAGAACAGAGACCCCAGAAATTGACCCAAGCTTATTACACTAACTTAATATTTGACAAAAGAGGCAAGAATATACAATGGAGTTAAGACAATAAGTGGTATTGGGAAAATTGAACAGATACATGCCAAAAAATGAGACTAGACTACCAACTTACACCATACATAAGAATAAACTCAAAGTGGGTAAAGACTTAAATATAAGTTGTAAAACCATAAAAATCTTAGAAGAAACCATAGGCAGAAAAACCTCAGATATGTCTCTTATGTTTACCAATACATCTCATAAGGCAATGGAAGCTAAGAAGAAAATCAACAAATGGGACTACATGAAAATAAAAGCTTCTGCACAGCAAGAGAAACCATCAACAAAATGAAAAGGGAGCCCACTGTATGGGAAAACATATTTGGCAATGATACATCTGATAAGGGGTTAATTTCCAAAATATATAAGGAACTCATACAACTTAACAAAAGGAAGACAACCCAATTTAAAAAATTGGCAAAAAACCTAAATAGACACATCTCCAAAGTGGACATACAGATGGCCAAGAAACATATGAAAAAATGCTCTGTCACTAATGGTCGGAGAGATGCAAATTGAAATGACAAGGAAGTATCACCTCAGACCTATCATCAACAAATCAACAAACAATAATTGCTGGTGAGGATATGGAGAAAAAGGAACCCTAGTACCTGCTAGTGGGAATGCATAATGGTGCAGCCACTGTGGAAAACAGTATGGAGTTTCCTCAAAAAAGTAAAACTGCCATTTGACCCAGTGATCCCACTTCTAGGAATATATCCTAAGAAACCCGAAATACCAATGTGAAGAACTATATGTATCCCTATGTTTATAGGAGTGCAATTACAACATCTATGATATGGAAATAGCCCAACTGCCTATCAGTAGATGAATAGATAAAAAAGCGATGATACATTTACACCATGGAATACTATGCAGCTGTAAAAAAGAAAGATCTCTTACCATTTGAGACCGCATGGAGGGACCTGGAGAGTATTGTGCTAAGTGAAATGAGCCAGTCAGAGAAAGATAAGTATGTGTGAGATAAGTATCCTATGATCTCACACATATATGGAATCTAATGAACAAAATAAACTCATGAACAAAATAGATTCAGAAACAAAGAAGCATAGAACAGGTTAATGAATTTCAGAGGGAAGGTGAGGGCAGGTATGGTGGGGCGGGAAGAGATTAATTAGGGAACTTATATGCATAGCCCATGGACACAGACAATCGTGTGAGGAAGGCCTGGGAGAGGCAGGTGCAGAGGGGTCAATGGTAAAGAAAAAAGAGGGACATACTAGTATGAAATATTTTCAACAGTAATGATAAATTAAAAATAAATAAATACAACAAATTAGTTACGGCCTGGCCATGAAAAGGTAGCAGGTTCGATTCCTGGTCAAGGACATGTACTTGGGTTACAGGTTCAATCCCCAGCCCCAGCTGAGGCATGTGCAGAGGCTGCCAATTGATTGTCTCTCTCACATTGATGTTTCTCTTTCTCTCTCACTCCCTCCTTTCCACTCTCTAAAAAAAAAAAAAAAAAAAAAAAAAAAAAAAAAAAAAAAAACAATGGAAAAAGTATCCTCAGGTAAGGATTAACAAATAAATAAATAAAAAGATTAAACACTGATCTGATGCCTGCCATTTGCAGAAAGTTTACAATCTTAGTCCAAGTCTATTAGCATAATCTAAAAGGCATGGTCATCCCTGGTTTGATTTGGGTGGTCTCAGTTCAAATTCTGATGCATTTTGTTCACACTGAGACTTAGCTGACAATCTCCTGAATGACATAACTTTCTCTTTGCCATATGGAACAAGCCCTAGGGCTGACTTGCAAGTGATGGAAGCCTTTTCCACAAGCCTCTAGCAAAGGCAAACTTGTCTGCTTTCAACTCTGTATTATACCCCTGAATGGGTATAGTTTACCTATTCCGGAGTGTAAACAACTATAGTTTAACAAGGTGTTTGAGATGATGCTAACTCAAACTGCTGCTCTTAAAATGAGGCACATCAGTATTACAATTCACTAGAAACACATCTTAGTTAACCAAATTCAATATAGGGCATTGGAGCCTGATTGCCTACATTCCAAATCCGACGTCACCATTTATTAGCTATACAACCCTGGGCTAAGAACTCTGAGCCTATTTTTTCATCTATAAAATGGTGATGGTGACAATAATACTAGTACTTAACTCATACATTGGTGAGGATTAAATGAACTAATAAATAGAAAGTGCTTGCAACAGTACCAGGCACAGAATAAGTGTTGTATAAATAATATCTACTTTATAATAGATATGAAGGCATGCATATATTAGGGTATTTCTTAGAGAAAATTTGCATATATCTATTTGTAATCATCTATATATATAAAAGGTTAAGTGACTGACCATCTGTCCGACCATCCAACCGACTGAGCAACCCACCAGCTGGTACATATAGCATGCACTGGCAATTTAAAAATAAACATTGACTCATGCATGCACAATGCATATAAAGCTCTCACTGGTGCCAATCACACACGTGAGTTTCAACCTGTCATTGTCTATCATGAATTTAGTTGTTTTTGTTGACATTCTGAAGCTGAAAGAAAGTGGAATGTCTATTTTCAGACATGGTCAGTTATATATTGCTTTCTCTTGAGTTCAAAGAGCATGTGACGTTAAAGTTAAAGTGGTAAATACTTCATCACAAGTGAAATTAGTCAAACACTCTGAAAGTGTTTTTACTCTTAATGTGGTGCACAGGGAGACATTAAAATAAGTTTAATCAATTTATCAGTTACCAGAGGCCTGTGCACGTAATTTGTGCACTTGGGGACAAGGGGTCCCTCAGCCTGGCCTGCACCCTCTTGCAGTCTGGGAGCCCTCAGGGGATGTCCGACTGACAGCTTAGGCCCACTCCCTGCTGGCAATCAGACATCCTTAGCAAGAGGCTCCTGCCACTGCCACTGTGCTCTCCAGCCATGAGCCCAGCTCAGGGCTTCCAGCTGAGCAGTGCTTCCCCTATGGGAGTGCACTGACCACCAGAGGGCAGCTCCTGTGTTGAGCATCTGCACATCAGTGCACATCATAGTGACCAGTCATTCTGCTGTTTGGTCAATTTGCATATTAGCCTTTTATTATATAGGATTGTTTTTATCAATGTTGTTTTTATATCATGTTTTTGTTGTTTTTATATCATGTCTTCATTATTGTTATATCATGTTGTTACTGTTTATTAATCAACTTATATATTATTTTCATTTTTATATATTCATTTCATGTTTTTTACTAATTTTCTTCCATCTCTGACATTTCTATTATCGAGAAAGAGTGAATAATGATATTAAAATATTTCTTCTAATTAATTTCCTTTCAATGTGCATGAATCCATGCACCAGGCCACTAGCTGTTTATAAAAACCCTGACCTTTTAAGGAGAAGAATCCAAAGCAAACAGACATGTTCTCTATATCCCTCCTGCAAGATGTAAAGTTTGTGATTGCCAAATCCTTCATGACCACTTTTGTGCTTCTATCCCTACCTGAGAAGTAGCAGAGCCCAAGCAAATGGGCTCTGTTTCCATCCAGAGTCTATTGGAAGGTACACCTCAAAACACCGCCTCTGTAAACATAGTTCTAGCAGGATTTTAAAAGCTGTTCAGGCACCTTCTGTTTCTGGTGATGATCAAGTCAACAGCCACCAATAAGGAACAGAAGCAAACCCTAGAGACCATGTCAGATTGAATACTTGGCCAAGGCAATAAGTCCTCAAAGATTCCAGACTAGATACTAGACAAGGTATCTGAATAATATTACAACTGGTCTCCACACCTAATCTCTGCAACAGAGAATACAGAACTGATAGGAGATACCTCCCCTGATCCTATTTCATATTGAAGAAATGAAAAGCTCTCAATCCATTGGTTTTTTAAAATAGAATGAGCTCCTTTCATTTATCGCTGCCATGGTTTGTCAAATGTTTAGAATCAGCCCTGGTGTCTAGGATAATCTTAATAAGGGTTGGGAGAGAGGGCTGTCGGGAGGAAGGAAGGGCAAAAAATAATACATAACTAAACACAAACACACAGTTTTTACATATTACTGTTAAAAATTGATATAAAGAACAACAAGGAGGGAATGATGCTGGGGAAAAAGAGAGGGCAATTCTCCTTCCAGTCTAACCCCACTTTCTTTGAGGGGCAAGGGGGAGATTAGAGACTGACTGATAAGAAGTCAGAGTATGAGACTGCTTCCTACTTTTGAAGTCCGACCTCCAACCCCCCATTAAATGTGGACATGGAATCTGGAATTGCAGCTGTCTTGGAAATATATATATATATACATATATATATATATACACATACATATATATATATACACACACACACACACATATATATATATACAAAATAAATATATATATAATATATATATATAATCTATCTATATATATGTGTATACACACACACATATATATACTTGGTATATGAATAGAGGTGATGGTAAGTACATATTTTTTGCATATTTAAAATAGTTTCTAATTAAAAAAAAGAAGTGTTTCAGAGGGACTGAAGTACCATTACATGAAATGTATCATCAATTATAAGATGTTTCATAATCCTAAAAACAGAACACAAGGTGGGGAAAGTCTGAAGTACAAGCAAAAAGCACAATGTTTGTGGGCTTCCTCAAACAGGATAACAATGAGCAGAGAAATACCTAGAATTATCTCTTTTTTTTTACATTAGAGCTTGATTTTCTTAGAGAAAGGAGTCTCCAGCTCATTCTTCCTGTTGCCTTTATATCAGGTAGCTTCTTTCAAACATATTTAAGGAATGAATGGGTTTTCTTCATGGTTAATTTGGAAATCTGATACAAGTTATAGACAAAACAATTGAGCTAAAAAAATAAGAACACATATATTACAACATCTAGTCCAAACTAGAAAAGGTTGGAAAAGATGAGCTAGAAAATAAAAAATGATTCCATTCCTTGTCTGATTTATTTGTTGATTTTAAATTGGAAACATTTTTTTAAAATTTGCAATCTTAATATTATTGCTTATTTAGCAAAGCAACACATGTTTATTATATAAAGGTTGGAACTCCAGACAAAATTGAGGAAAAAAATTAAAACCTGTCATAATATTTCAACCCAGATAATCATTGTTAATCTTTTGACATGTGTGTTATTTTCATAGATTTATATGAACTTAAATAAAATTGGAATTATACTCTATACCTTGTATTATAAACTAATCTTTCATTTGATACTCTTACCTAAATTATTACTGTTCTAAATTATGATCTTTTTAACCTGGCTGGTGTGGCTCAGTGGTTGAGCATTGACCTATGAACCAGGAGATCACAGTATAGGATGTGCAGGAGGCAGCTGATCGATGATTCTCTTTCATCATTGATGTTTCTATCTCTCTCTCTCCCTTTCCCTTCATCTCTGAAGTCAATGAAAAATATGTTAAAAAAACAAATTACAATCATATATATATATATATATATATATATATATATATATATATATCTCATTGACTTTAAGGAGGAAGGGAAAGGGAGAGAGAGATAGAAACATCAATGATGTAAGAGAATCATTGATCAGCTGCCTCCTGTACATCTCACATTGGGGATCGAGCCACAACTGGGCCATGTGCCCTGACCAGGAATCAAATCATGACCTCCTGATTCATAAGTTGACACTCAACCTCTGAGACACACCGGCTGGCTAAATTATGATCTATAACTGCATATAATCTGCTCATATAACTATACTCTAAATTGTTCGATCAGTAACTTTTTGGTAATTTTAATTATTTGCAATTAAAATAATGTTCCAATAAGTGTCTTTGACATAATTTTGGGAATATATCAGATTATTTATTTAGACTAAGTACAAGGAAGAAGAATTATTAGGTTGAAGGATATAAACATTTTTAAGATGCGATATATATTGCTAACTTGTGTTCATTAAGGTTGTACCAATTTGTCTTTCTACTAACAGTATACAATAAGTTTATATTGATTAAAAAATAAAATATAAATCCTTAAGTCAAAGCTACATAATAATTTCTACTTCTAGCTAGAACCAAACAAGAAGAGGGCAAGAACAATAAAATTATGATTAAAAGAAGGAAGCCTAGTTTTTCTTAAATTAGTAAGTATATAAAATTTATATATTTATTCATAGGTTTATTCTAATGCTCTCTAGAAGTTTTGAAAATGATAATGAATGGAAGTTGCCTAGGACAGTGTTTGGTTCTTAGTTGGTATTCGCTCCTAGAGAACCTTTCATCTACTTTAAACATGTTCTATTCATGGCATTATAAAAATATATATAATAGGAATATGCTGAATGAATCTGAAAACTGTTGTGCCCTTTTTTTGTTGTTGTTAATTTGGTTTCCTTCAGGAGAAAATATTAAGAGATTGGCCATAAATCCTGACATAAATATTTAAAAGAAAGCTTTATTTGTTCAACGTTTTAAAATGTTTCAATTACCAGTCAAATGAGGGGAAAGCGGGGTCTGTCCAGCAAAGGCAAACTGTGTTGGCTAAACCTTTTTTGTTTGTTTGTTTTTTTAATATATTTTTATTGATTTCAAAGAGGAAGGGGAGAGGGAGAGAGAGATAGAAACGTTAATGATGAGAATCATTGATTGGATGCCTCCTGCAGGCCCCCTGCTGGGATTGAGGCCACAACCTAGGCATGTGCCCTCTACAGGAATCAAACCCTAGACCCTTTGGTTCTCAGGCTGACACTCTATCCACTGAGCCAAACCAGCTAGGGCTAAAACTTTTTATGGTTCCTTTTTCTCCACTACATCTCTGTGCTTACAAAGGCCTTTGCCTCAAGGGATCCACCCACTAAAACAGCCATTTCATCTTTTTCTCATTGTTTTAATATATTTTTCAGATCTGATCTGATGAATAATCTTTCCCATAAAGCCCATGCATTCTGATTTCTTCCTTTCTGCTCCATTTTGTGATTTAAATTCCATCAGGCAGTAGAGTGTGGGGGCGCCAAAAGGCTTATAATGAGAGACACTGAAGGACAAAGTGGTGGAGACTTATCTAATACACTGATGAATAGCTAACATAATTGACTCAAACATATGAACAAAAGAAAATAATGAGAACTAAAAATGTGTGGGCATTGAAATATATCATAAACAGGGGTATTAGCAATGAGTCACAGAACCATGCTGCCTGAATATTAGAATATGGACCAAGAAAAGAAAAGAAATTAATTTCTACCTTTTGCTTCACAAGTTTCTTTTTTTTCATTGTAAATAAATTAAGCTTTAACATTTTTAGAATCCTAATACAGAGTGTGAGTGTATATGTTGACTCACATCATCTTGTCGGCATTTAATGTTCACTACAAAATTACTCCTGGGAGCATACCACTGTACAAAGCTACAAAATGACCAAATGTTCAGATTGGCCTCTGTAATGACACATAGTTGAATGTATATCAAGGGAGGATGCTGAGCTCTTTTATCCTTTAGGTTTACATAAAATTAAGGGTTGTTTTTTTTTAAATAGAAAATTACTTGTTGCTACTATAGACTGAATGTTTGTTCTCCCCTCCCCCAACCTTCAATTTGTATGTTGAAGCCTAATCCCCAATGTGTTAGATGGTATTGGGAAGTGTAGCCTTTGAGAGATAATGAGGCTTGGATAATGTCATGGGGGTGGAACCTTCATGATAGGTTTAGGGCCTTTATGAATACATGAAGATCAGAGGGAAAGAGAGCTGACTATGATCCAGGAAGCAGGCCCTCTCCAGGCACTGAATTTGCCTGTGTCTTGATTTTAGACTTCCCAGGTTCCAGAACTGTAAGAAATTAATGATTTTTAAGTCACCCAGACTCTAATATTTTTGTTGTAGCAGCAGTTGTCAATATTGATTAAGCTCAACACAGCACATCAATAAACAAAAATTTAAAAAAATAGGATAAGGGATTTATTCGATGTGATTATTAAGAAATAGGTAGGAGCAAGTAATATAACATTTTCCCAATGAATTCTATTTCAGTTGATCATATAAAACAGATTATACAATTGCCAAGCCTCTCGGAGGTATTAAAGGTAAAGGTAGAAGCCACACTTAGCCCTGGACCCAATACTGTGTCTCCGTGTTAACAACACATACAGACATTCTGCAAGAATCTATTGATCCCACACTTGAATCGCTAACTTTTTTTTTTCAGTTCTCTACTATAATTTAGTGTCAGAAGTTATTCAAAGATATAATATCAATGATTTAAGTCAAGATAACATTTAATGAGGTGGTTACCCAACCCAAATATTTAATCTTGAATAGAAAGCACAAATCTCATATCTGTGCATAGTAGACACTGTTCATGTTACCCTCTTTTTCTGCTCAGAGAATCCTGATTTTAGTCTTGTCTAAGGAGTAAAAAAAGGAACTTCCTTAGATTCATTATTATTCTAAATTAATCATGGTGATACCATTTCTTTTCTCCAGTGATTATTTAGACATAAGAATTGAGCTCTGAAGGGGGCTTTTGAAAAATATTTTTTGACCTGATAAAAATAAATGCAAAAAAAAAACACCCTCTCATCCTATAAATAGATGCTTTTGAGTCAAGACATAATACCTTGAGTTACAAAAGCCTCCTTATGAACACAAGAGGAGCACTATACCACCAAGGGGTGAAAGGAGGGAAAGGTAAAACCCTAGGTTAGTGAAGACATCCATCCAATATTGAGTGAATCTGAAATTCACCACCTTAAGATTTCTTGTTTAGTAATATAATGCACGTTTTGTTACTTAAGATAATTTTAATGGAATATTCTTCTGAAGTCATCATAAGTTATAACTAGTTAGACACTGGACATAATTTTCAGGAAGGGTCATAAATTCTACACTTAAGTAGTCTCTAACTTAATCCCTCTATATCACTGGTCTTTGTCCATTGTGTTCTTTCTATCTAGAATACCCTACCTCTCTCCCTGACTGACCCAATATCTCCTCTACTAGCCTACATTCCCCTGCAACAATAAAATTACTCCATTACTTGGGGTTTTATGTATTTTGGCCACTCTCATTAGTGCTGCTATTATTATGTAATTACCAACATTGCACACATACCCTGTGCCTGATATTGTACTATTTTATATGTATTATATCTTGAGGTAGATTGTATTATTGATTCATAAATATTCATTTGCTTTTCACTTGTGCCATGCTTATAGAAAGCAAAGTATTCTTTCCTATCTATTGTTTTTTTGATTGGCCATGTACCTTGATTTAGTCAATAATATCTGAGTAAATCAGAGGAACCGAGCAGAAGCTTTATAGGCCTACATATAGTCTGTCTCTGTCTCCCTTACTCTTGTCTGCACCATGAGAACAGGATGTTCCAACATGCTCCCTAAACATGAAAGAAAAGACACATAGAGCCCAGCAGAGATCAATCAAATCCAGCAAAACCATAGATAATCTGCATCCCTTGTGTAACAAGAGAAACACAACTTGGTTTTAGAAACGCACTGAGATATTGGGCAAAAGCTAACATAATGTCATTTAATCTAAACCTCATAATGATATGAAGTACTTACTATTACTATTATCCTATTTAACAATGGATAAAACCAACTCCCATTACAGGACTTAGATTCTTCCCTATCTTACGTAATAATAGACAAACATGTAAATTGACCGTACCTCCGCTATGCTCATAGCCAATCAGAGTGAGTATGCAAATTAACCCAACAAAGATGGCGGTTAATTTGCATACATAGGCTCCCAGCACCTGGGTCCCAGAAACATCCTGGCACCCAGGTCACTCTGAGGTAGGCCCCACATGGGCCCTGAGCAGCCTGGGAAGGGCCTGAGCCAGGGGGCTCCTGGGCAGGGCCAAGCTGCTATCAGAGCAGAGGGGGCAGGGGTGGAGCCGGGGATCGGAGAGAGCTGGGGGTCCCCTGCCCAGGCCTAAAGCTTTGGCCAGAGGCTTTAGGCCTGGGCAGGGCCCAGCCAGTGATTGGTGTGAACTACAGAGGAAACACCTTTTCTGACTGCTCATTGACTAAGCTTCCTGCATGCCACTGGTAATATTCTTAGTAACTTGGGTAATAAGAATCCAAAAAGGTGATCTAGGGTTTTTCCATCACACTTCTGGAGAAAAAAACAAAGGTCCGCTGCTGGAGGGCTAAGAAATGTCATATCCTGCCCTAGCCGGTTTGGCTCAGTGGATAATGCCTCAGCCTGCCGACTGCAGGGTCTGGGTTCAATTCTGATCAAGGGCATGTACCTAGGTTGCAGGCTCCTCCCTGGCCGGAGCCCAGGTCAGGGCTCATGCAGGAGGCAACCAATCAAAGTGTTCCTCTCACTTTGATGTTTCTCTCTGTCTTTCCCTTTCTCTTCCACATTCTCTAAAAGTCAATGGAAACATATCCTCAGGTGAGGATAAAAAAAAAAGAAAGAAATGTCATATCCTATGAAAGAGTCTTCTTGAAAATGCCTAAAGAAAGTTGTCATTTTTTCATGGTGAAGGGACTGGAGTCTGTGTTGATGAAAACACCTTGGTGGCTGTGGTGCTGGCAGTTGCTGTAGCAGTGGGGTGATGGGGCTGGTGCCTTCCCCTGACCAGCCCGGTCGCCTCCCACAATGGGAGTCCAGACTGCGGCCCAGGGGGAGCGGGCCTAAGCCATCAGTAGGATCCCCTGAGGACTCGCAGTATGTGAGAGGGGACAGGTTGGGCCCCACCCACAGTGGTGCCCCTAGGAATATATATGATCCTATCTGTTTCCCTTCCATTAGACTCAACTCCTTAAAAATAAAGACTACCCAGTTTCATATTTCTTTCCCCAGCACGTAGAGCATTGCCTGCTTGATTAATTATATTGGAAAGAGGAAGTCATGGTTCTAGAACACATCCCCATTATTAACAGATCTTCATGGCTCTTACATTCAAATACTCTGGTACCAATAGCTTGGACTATTCCTATTTTCCTCCCCAATGCCCTTTTATTTTATTTTATCTATTTTTAAAATATATTTTTATTGATTTCAGAGAGGAAGGGATAGGGAGAGAGAGATAAAAATGTCAATGATGAGAGAGAATCATTGATCAACTGCCTCTCGCACACCCCACACTGGGGATTGAGCCCACAACCCAAGCATGTACCCCAACTGGGAATTGAATTGTGAACTCCTGGTTCACAGGTCGATTCTCTACCACTGAGCCATGCAGACCAGGCCTATCCTTTCATTTTAAATACAAAATGAATCACTTGTGTTTTTTTAAATAAATGAAATAATCTGTACAGCAGTTCTATATTTTAACTTATTAGAGCATGTATAATGAAAAAAATATCTCAAAAACTTATCTGGATAAAAATATACTAATTTATAATGAAATATACCTTTAGAAAATTGTTGGTCCACTTTTTACACAGGTTTGTGAGGAGATAAATTGAATAAATAAGACACTGTTTGAATTGTTTAAAAAAAATAACAAAAGCTTCATTTCAGTAAATTTTAGTTTGAGAAGATGCCAGATATTTTAGAAGCATATTTCACAAAAATTAATGACTAATTGGAAACAGGTAGAGAAAGGCATGAGGGGAATACATACAAGATGTATTAGGGTTCTCCAAAGGAACAGAACCAATAGGACAGATGGATGGATGGATGGACGGATGGATGGATGGATGGATAATTTAGAGAACTACCTCATGCAGTTATAAAAGCTGAGAAGTCCCAAGCTCTGGAGTTGGCAAGCTAAAAATCCAAGAAAGCCAATCTGTAATTCCAGTCTAAATGTTGGCAGGCTTGAGACCCAAGAAGAGCTGATTTTTAGGCCAGAAAAGACCAATGTCCAGATCAAGGAGCTGGCCAGAAGAAGCTCCATCTTACTTAGCTTTATTGTTCTATTCAGGTCTTCAATGGATTGGATGAGGTCCACCCACATTAGGGATGGCAATCTGCTTTTCTCAGTCTACCAAATCAAATGTTAATCTTATCCAGAAACATTCTCACAGACATACTCATAATAATGTTTGGCCAAATGTCTGGGTACCCTCTGGCCCAGTCAAGTGGACACATAAAATTACCCATTACACAGGATTCCTTCATTTAACAAATATGCAGCCAGTGTGTTAAATGTCTACTCCATGTTTGGAATAAATCTTTCTGTCAACATCCCTGTAGTAACTGAATTTTCACCAATCATCAAAGAATTTTAAAAATAAAGTGACCTTAGAAATTATGTTGTCCAACAGAATCATTTATACAGGTAAGAAAAATAAGGCCAAGAGATACTAAGTGACTTCCTCTAAGCAACATAATTTTACTGAGGAAACAGAGGTAAGAGCAAAGCCAAGGTCAAGAGCAAATCTCTTTCCATTATACTGCACAGTCCTACTTCTTCTCAGTATTTGATTGTGAATCCCAATCCCAGAGGGAAAAGAAATGAAGAGATAAACATACAGCCTAGTGGAGTGTTTATCTTGTTACAGACACATATACACAAGCATTTATGAACACAGGGAGAGATAAAAGCTGTATTATAGCTTCTAAGCAATAGTAAAGCACATTTTAAACATGAAAGACGGTATTTCCATAGGTAAAAATGTATCCTTTCTAGTTTTTCATCCATTAAAGAAAATACAATAAAACACCCAATTTCTATTCCTGAATGAAGCATTTCAGAAGTTTAATTTTTCTTGCTAACATCCAAGTAACCCAACAATTTTCACCTAAACATGAGGGCAAAAGGTATTAAATTCATCAGCATATAAATGACTTTTCTAGATGTAAAGATGGATTATAGCAAAAGATACTATTTCAAATGTATTACTTACCAAAGAAGAATAAAGTCAAGGTTTTTACACTATCATTTACAATCTATTTCACTGAACTGTTCTTGATATTACCATTTTCTGTTTTATGATTTTCCCCCCAGAGAAACAAACTATAAAATAATACGTGTAACTCAGTATTCTTCAGACTCTTAACACATTTCTTTTCTCATTGTTGCATTAAGTAATGTGAGCACAGAAATCATTGGTAACTGACCCACACCAACTGAGTTAAAGTGGCACCAGCTCAGCTCAGTGAATTTCAAAGTGTCTGTCATCTTATTTCTATTTTACAGGAAATGTGATACATTCATGGAGACAGGTTATATTAGGAATAAATTTCAGCAAATGCACACAGCTTTCAAGAACTTCTCAAAATGTCCGTACTACCCAGAACAATCTACAGGTTTGATGCAATTCCTATTAAAATCCCAATGATGTTTTTGTGGAAAAGAAAAACCCATCCTAAAATTCATATGGAATCTCAAGGGAACCCAAATAGCCAAAACAATCTTGAAAAAATAAGAAACAAAACTGGAACACTCACACTTCCTAATTTTAAAACTTACTACAAAGCTACAGTAATCAAAACAGTGTGGTATTGGCATAAAGATAGACATACAGACATTATATGATCTAGTTGCTTTAATTTTAGTACATAGATAGTTTTGGACTATTATTTTATGATCTCTTATGAACTATTAATGAAAAGTATATGACCAATAAAAAAATCCCTCATAAACTGACCAACATTTAATTGTTTATTTGCTCATTTATCCACTTTCTCTACAAACATCTATTGTTAGCCTAACAAGAGTCAGATGTTAAGCCTGGTACTAGCAGACATTTTGGAAGCTGAATTCATAAAACCTACTAACCAATTATATATGAATAGAGAGAGAGAGAGAGAAATTATATGAATAACACATGCTCCTACCTTTCAGAAAGGCACGGTGTATGAGGAGGCCTAAGCAAACAATAGTCCTGGTTTATTATAATAATCTATAAAAGCAAGGTGAGAGGATAATTGTGTGCTTGACAAAAATTAAAATGGCTACTCAAAGGAGATGACATCTGAGGCCTATCTTTACCCAGCAATGAAGAGGGATGAGGTTTTATTACTGAGAGTGTGAAAAATATGAAAAGGTCTAAGGTATAAAATAACAATATAGGTTTTTTTGAACACTAAATAGTTATGTTCAAAAAGCCAGTAATGTGTATGGTGAAGGGGCCAAAGTTTTGCTTCCTCAAAATGTGCCTTTTGGGATATTGATTTTTAAGCTGGTTATTAAGAAACAAAAGACTCACAAAGAACCTCTGAGCCTCTCCCTTTTTTGCCTAAGAGTTTAAGATGGAAAGGCTTGGACCTAGTGGATAGAGCATAGGCCTGTGTACTGAAGGATCCCAGGTTCAATTTAGGTCAAGGGCATGTACCTTGGTTGCAAGCTTGATCCTTGGCCTTGGTCATGGCCTGTGTTGGGGCAACCAATCAATGTGTCTCTCTCACATCAATATTTCTCTCTGTGTGTCTCTCCCCCTCCCTTTTACTCACTCTAAAAAATCAATGGAAAAATATCCTTGGGTGAGAATTAACAAGGACAAAAACCAAAACAAAACAAAAGAAAAAAGGAGAGGCCTGCTTCAGGAAGGGAATTTTAGGATATTCACCTTGGAATTAGATGATAGGAAGGATCTTAGCCAGGTCCTATTAGATTCCTCCCTCTGTTTCATTGTTTGTGGGTTGCCTAGCAGGAGTTTGCCACATGGTCAACTCTGTAAATTGCCTATTTCCCCTTGTAATTCCAGACCCCTGCTTCCCTCCTTTTTCCTTTCTTCAGGATGGCATATAAACCTCAACGGTCCAATGTCTCTTTGGGTGTTCATATTCTTATGGACCCCCACATGTTTTTTGTATAATAAACTTTAACAGTTTTTCTTGTTAACCTGTCTCTGATGATGTGATTTTTGGCCTAGCTACAAGAACTTAGATGGGAGGAGGAGAAAAAAAAATTTAGGTCCCACATTAGGTATGAATGATGGGACTGGAAAGGTAGGTTGGGGCTAATCTATGTGTTGTGCTGGTTCATTTAAATATGTTTCTTTACTAATGGAGTCAACACTGACAATTCTTATACTGCAATGCAACTAGATCAGTGATGACTTACTAAAAACAGTAGGAGGAAAAATTAAAGAGACATCTGAGTCAATTATAATAGTTAGGCAGATACTATAATAATGCAGGAAAAAATGATGACTATAAAAAAAATGGAGCTGAAGGAATGGGATTTAGATGTATAGTTCATCCTAAGTACTTCCAATGTCTGCATATGCAAATATGCCAACTCACTAAAACATTTTTGCAAACCCCAAATCAATACTTGTGTCACTTGTAGTCATTTGCAAACATGCATAGGGTGGTGCAAAATTTGAGTTGCTTAATGTGCATATTCCCAGCTGAGGTCAAATAAGGCGATGTTCTGTTTTCCTGCTTCAGTTTTCAAACTGAAATCAAGCATCCCTTCCACAGTCTATTTAGTGCCATGTTTTTCACCTCTTTGTGATTTTTTGGTGATTTCACTGTTTAAAATGGCCCCCAAATAGTGTTCTTAAATGTAAGAAGACTATGATGTACCTTATGAAGAAAATATGTGTTAGATAACTTCATTCAGGCGTGAATTATTATGCTGTTTATTAACTATGAACTTAACATTAATTGATCAACAATATGTTTTAATTAAGGTGTCTTTAAAACAAACACTCAAACCAAGGTTATGTATTAATCACTTGACAAAAATTCCATGACCAGTGGCTCATAGGAATCTAACCATATATTTCCCCTGGGAGCAGTGATTCACTATTCACTAATTCATTGCTCCAAGTGATTTTATGGGGAACATAACTACTGTGAATAATAAAATCAACTTTATTTTAGAATTTATTTTAGAATTTATAGGATTCGGTGGCTGGGTGTGGGGAAGAAAGGAGAAGTCAAGAATAAACTTTAATCTTTTTGCTTGAGTATCTAAGAAGATGGTAAAGCTTTTACCTGAAACGGAAAATAGGAGATGGCATTCAAAAATTGACAATGACTTAAATTTTGAATAGGCTAAATTTGAATATGTTCAATCCTAGGAATATACAGGTAGAAAAACTTAGGAAGCTTTTGGGCATAAATGTGTGGGACCTGAGGGTGAGGTTTGAATTGGTGATATAGACTAGATAGTCAGTAGCATGGGGAGTATTATAGTCAAGAGAATGAATGAGGTCACAGGATGAAAAATATATAGTAAGAAGAGAAGCAGGGTTGAGGAAGACCAATTCTCCCTGCAACAGTAAGCAACAAGAAGTCAGAAATGGAACTCATAAATAAGCAATAATGTAGGAGAAAAATCAGGAAAAAGAAATAAACAGAAGCCAAGGAGTTTCACAAAAAGGAGCAGACTGAGGATCAATGCTCTAGAAAAAGAGAGAGAGAGAAAGAGAGAGAGAGAGAGGCCAGGAGGAAAGCATTGGATCTTATAAGTGGGAGACGTTAGGTGACATTAGTGAGAGAAATTAAATTGGGACAGTAGAAACCAGAATGCAAAGGGAGGAGGGATAAGGAGACTGATCGATCCATCAGCAAAGAAGTAGAGAAAATTTGTTCTTTCAAAGAGTGTGTCAATAAAGGAAATAAGAAAGGGTAGGTGCTCAGCTTGAGGACTAGGTACAAAAAGAAGAGAAGTGTTCATGGGTTTTGACTCCTGGGATTATTTGGAAGTCTTATGTAAAGTAAATGTATCCCTTTATCAAAGGTATCTAAAAAAATAGATTTAAATTACTATTTTAATTTTATTTTTCAATTTTAACAATTACCTGAAGCTTAAATTGACATTTATCATTCATTCATTCAACACATTTTTCTGGTATCTAATATGTCTGGCATTAATCTAGACTCTGGGGATATAGCAGTGAACAAAACAGACAAAAGTCCCTGTACCTGTGAAGATTATATCCCTAGCATATCATGTCTACCAGAAAGAGAAATGGCACTATGCAAGTCTAATGTAAGCCTATAGAACTATGGAAATCAGAAAGTTAACATGGAATCAAATAAAAAATAAAGAGAGTATCTCCTAGCCTGACCAGTGTTGCTCAGTGATTGAGCATCAATCTGTGAAGCAGGATGTCATGGTTCAACTCCTAGTCAGGGTACATACCTGGGTTGTGGGCTTGGTCCCTAGTATGGGGCATGTAGGAGGCAGCTGATCAATGAATCTCTTTCCTCATTAATGTTTTTGTCTCTCTCTCCCTCTCCCTTCTTCTCTGATCTCTCTCTCTCTCTCTCTCTCTCTCTCTTTCTCTCTCTCTCTCTATATATATATATATGTAATGTAAGCCTATAGAAATAAATAAATATATATACATATATATGTGTGTGTGTGTGTGTGTATATATATATATATATATATATATATATATATATATATATATAGAGAGAGAGAGAGAGAGAGAGAGAGAGAGAGAGAGAGAGACTTCTACAATTATATTAGGAATAGGAATGGAGATCACAGTAAGGAATAACAAGAATGACCTTAACTATAACAAATGAAAATAGCACCTGATGAGCATTTCTGGCAGGTTTGTGATTAATGGAATGGCAGGGAACGTGGCTCACTACCTGCTCAATTGAAAACTATAACGTATACTTTTTCAAATGGCACACAGCATTTGAAGTACCAACAATGTATTATATTCCTTTGGTCATTCCCCAATAACCCTATAAATAGATAATAATGAATCTATCTAGTTAAATACCTAAAGGGCATCCTTTTATGCCCCTCAAGGATAGCTAAATAAGACATGATGGTTCTCTTTTTCAAAATCAGAGAGATTTCACCATCATAGACTGGTGTGGCCCTGAGCTTGAATTCTAGTATAAACATGTACATACATCTTCAATCTTTAAACTGCAAGTGATATCTGAGGAGAGACAAGACTGACAGATCTGTTAATGAATTTTGCAACATGGTTAAGTATCTAAAAACACATTATTAATAGTGTAATGCTTTTTGGTATTTATAGCAATGCTTAATGATGGTTAATTATTAGATTTATAGAAACTTAAATTGATTTGCAAATGTTATCAACCTATATAAATAAGTTGATATGCAAATAATTGTTTTGTTTGGAAGCACACAATTTTAATCCTGGGAATCTTTGAAGATTAAAGTGTTACCAAACACTTTATTAGTTAATTAATTAGCTACTCATTTTTAATTTGTGATAGAAGAAAGATGTAAACAAAGGGGAAATGGTATAGTAAATCACTAATATGCATGGTACTTCAAAATTTATGTTTAACTGACTAGAAAAATTAAATTTTGATATTTTATTTTTACCAATCTTTAAACAATTCATGTATTATAGATTTTTTCTTATCCATTCATTTTTTAGAAATTTAGCTAATTCCTAAGGGACCTCTGACAAGTACTTTAGTGACCAATTGTGTAGTATATGCATGGAAGACATAAAACTGAATTTTTAATAGAACTAATTTAACCTTTTATAATATCTCTTAATCTGAATTAGTAAGATTTAACATGATTCTAATTTAGCTGGCCCATTTTTTTCCATACATCCTGGAATCTACTGGATATAAAATTAACTTTTTATTAGTTAATATCAATAATTATAATCATTTGAGATCTCAAACTATTTTGATTTTCCATCTCCATAAAAGCAGGCTGTTCAAATCACTTACATTAGTAAGACAGTTTTCAAAAGATCTCAAAAGCATTAAGCTAGATTTTTAATTCTGCAGAGACAACCATTAATTGTCACATACCAGGGCATGGAAATCTTGATGCTACCAGAGTCTTTTAAAGTGTTTGCCAGGAAAACAAGACCAAAAATCCACCGTTTTTTTTTTTTTTTTTATGAATAAAGATGTAAAATGAGAATTTTGATGTAAGGTAAGAGAATAAAGGAAGTTGGGTTTTTGTGTGTGTGTGTGTGTTTTTAATATGAGCATCAACCTATATAAAAGGAGAGACATCTAGATAAATCTAGACAGAGGTGATTGAGAAACCATTTCATAAACAATATGAATTGATGTGGCCATAGCTACTACCAGAACAGGTACAATGAACACAGAAAAATAACAAAATTGGTGAGCCTAGTGAGGATATAGAGCAATCAGAATGCACATAAATAGCTAGTGGTGCGTAAATTGCTACAGCTAATTTGGAAAACTTCTTGACAGTATCTACTAAATCTAATAGATGTTTACCCCTTGGTTTAGCAGTTCTACCCCCAGATATAAACTCAACAGAAATGTATTCATACATTCATTTAAAAAATGAACTGCAATATTCATAGATGTCCACTTCATAACTGCTCCAAATGGGCTACACCTCAAATACCCATCAAACGTAATGTGGGTAAATACATTACAGGATATTCACACAATAAGATACCACATGACAATAAGAATGAACAATCTACAACTACAGGCAATATGGGTGACTCTTACAAAACAAAAAGCAAACAAACCAGGTTAGTGAAAGAAACTTGAGATAAAAGAGAATATATTGTATTATTCTATTTGTATCCAGAAAGAATAAACAAACAAACAAAAACATAGGAAAATCTAATCTATATTCGTGGAAGTCAGGACAGTGGTTATTTATGCAGGTGGGTAGTGGTTGCAAAGGGTTACATGGAGGGGGTGGTTTCTGGAATGCAGATAAGGTTCAACTTCTTAATGTGGGTGATGGTTATGAAAATGAGTTCAAGTTGATGAAAATTCATCAAGCAATATTAATAATTATGATCTATGTGAGTTTTTAAGATGGACATTTCATAGAGCAGTTTTGGTGCACAGAAAAGTTGAGAGGAAGGTACAGAGATTTCACATATACCCCCTGATCCCATATGTACTTAGCCTCCCCCATTAACAACATCCCCCACCAGAGTGGTACATTTGTTACAACTGATGGACTTACATTGACACATCATTGTCATCCAAATTCATAGTTTACATTAGGGTTCACTCTTGGAACCTTACAGTTGTGACAAATGTATGACAAATACCTATCATAATAATCCTATATAATAATCCTATTTAATAAAAGGCTAATATGAAAATAGACCAAAAAGTGAAATGACCAGTCACTATGACATGCACTGACCATCAGGGGGCAGACGTTCAATGCAGGAGCTGCCCCCTGGTGACCAGTGCATTCCCACAGAAGCCAGGTTCAAGGCTGGCAAGTGCAGTGGTGGTGGCGGGAGCCTCTCCTGCCTCCGCAGCAGTGCTAAGGATGTCTGACTGCAGCTTAGCGGGGAGAGGGCCTAAGCAGGCAGTTGGATATCCCCCAAGGGCTCCTGGACTATGAGAGGGCACAGGCCAGGCTGAGGGGACCCCCCCCCCACCATCAAGTGCACGAATTTTGTGAACCGGGCCCCTAGTATCATATAAAATAGTATCACTACTGTATTCATCCCTCCCTTTTCCCAACCCTTGGCAACCACATATCTTTTTGCTGTCTCCATAGTTTTGCCTTTCTGGTTAGAATCATATGTAGGTTGACTCAAAAAATGTATACACACTTTAACAGCTAATAACTCAATTTGAAAATGAAATGTATTTTAATAAACACTGCTTTTATAATTATTCAAAGTGTGTGTGTATACATTTTTGGGGGGCACACTATAGTATGTAGCTTTTTCACATTGGCTTCTTTCTCTTAGTAATATGCATTTAAGTTCCTTCCATGTCTTTTCATGGAATGATAGCTCATTTACTTTTTAGTGCTGAACAATATTTCATTGTCTGGATATATTGCAGTTTGGTTGCTTCCAAGTTTTGGCAATTATGAAAAAAAGTTGATATAAACATGTGTATGCAGGTTTTTACATGGCCATAAAATTTCAGTTCTTTGGGGTAGATACCAAGGTGCATGATTGCTGGATTATATGTTAAGAGTATGTTTGGTTTTGTAAGAAACGGTCAAATTGTCTTTCATAGTAAGCATATCATTTTGAGTACCCACCAGCAATGAATTAGACTTCTTGTTGCTTTGCATCCTTACCAGCATTTGGGGTCAGAGTTCTGGATTTTGACCCTTATGATCAGTGTATAATATATCTTGTTTTTGTTTCAATTTGCATGTTCTTAATGACATGCAACATGAAACATAGTTTTGCATGCTATTTGTCACATCTATATTTTCTTTAGTGAGACATCTTTTAAGGTTTTTTGCCCATTTTTTAATCAAGTTGTTCATTTTCTTATTGTTGAGTTTTAAGAGTTCTTTGTATATTTTGAATAATAGTTCCTTATCAGAGATACCTTCTGCAAATATTTTTCAGTTGGTGACTTATCTTCTCTTGCTCTGGAATATCTGTATTTTTCAATACTCACATTATGTCATTTATTTTGCATTTAGCAGTTTACCCTAGTTATTGTGGTAAATATACATGACACAAAATTTAAGATTTTAACCTTTTTTACATGTACAGTTTGGCGGTAGAAAGTACATTCACATTGTTATGCAACCATCATTATTAACCATCTTCAGAAATTTTTCATTATCTAAACTGAAACTCTGACCATTAAACAGTATCTCCCACCTCCATCCTTCTGGTCCCTGGAAACTACTATGCTGCTCTCTTTCTCTCTGAATTTGACTAGCTTAAGCATCTTATGTAAGTGGAACGATGATACTAGTATATTTGTCCTTTCTGTGTCTGACTTATTTCACTTAGCATAATGTTTCAAGGTTCATCTATGTAATACCATGCATCAAAATCTAATTTCTTTTGAAGGTTGAATAATATTTCATTGAATGTCATCATTTTAAAATGTCATATAAATGATCATTACATCAAAGCTACCAGGTCAAAATCCTTGGCCAACCAGCTGATAACTTACATAATACCATGAGCAAGTTGGCCAAACTCCTGTCCAGAGGTTGTACATGATCACCTTCATGATATTATTTGAGGGAACTTAAGAGTATTTCCTGTGCCTGCAAATGTCTCCCTTCATCACCTCTGACATGCAATTTAAAATTCTACACAGGCTATTTCTAAACTCAAAAATTCCTGGAAAATGATAACTTAATTAAGATGATAACATCTTAGGATGATTTAAATGTATTGCTTTCTTTCCTGGCAAAAAACCATACGAGGAAAGGAAAGGAAATATTTTTCTGTTTCTAGTACATAGTGACATTGTGCCATTTAATGCTCATATCAGCTCCATAAAGTAGGACAGATAATCCTCCTCCTGAATGTGAGGAAACAGACTCAGACAGGTTAGGCAACTGGGACCAGACAAACAATTTCAATGTGAGAAACTGGATTTCATTTTCAGGTTTATGCTTTTCTAGTAAATCATGCTGCCTATCAGGAAGAGAGATAATTCATGAAAGAAGAAAAACAAAGAAAGAAAGAGGATATCAAAGAATATACCTATCAACTTTCTAATTTTGTCCAAAGCTAGCCTGGGTTGTCAATTCAATGGATCTATTTCACTAGAAGTTATTCTTAGTCATGAAATGACTGATGTGAAACATATCAAAATTAATTCAATTATTTAGTTCATACTGTGGTTCATTTAGGAAAGTCCTCTGTCTCTAGCTATTATGCCCACAGTGACACTACTAGTTGTTTTTTTATTTATTTTCTCACTAAAGACGAGAGAGAAAAAAAACACACCAGGTTATCTTTGGTAAATCATTTCAGTGTTCAAAATCCTTTCTCTTCCCTAGTTGGTTTTGCTCAGTGGATAGAGCATCGGCCTGCAGACTGAAGGGTCCCAGGGTTTGATTCCAGTCAAGGGCACATGCCCTAATTGCAGACTCAGTCCCCAGTAGGGGGCGTGCAAGAGGAAACCAATCAATGATTCTGTCTCATCATTGATGTTTCTATCTCTCTCTCCCTCTCTGAAATCAATAAAAATATATTTTAAAAGAAAATCCTTGCTCTCAGTGATTCTCAGACTTTCACAAAATTCTTCCTGCTTGTCTTTAAATGCATTTCTCAAAGTAGATGGAGACTAACTGGCCACTATCCTTCCAATACTAGATGATTCTCAATAAGCATTATTTTCTCAGTTGAAATAATTCTAATGTCTTCCATTCTATCTCCTAACTTAATCTAAATTTTCGAGTACTATAATAAGAAATGTCAAAACAGAGAAGCATTAATTAATCTGATGCCATTAAGTATCAAATATGATCCATAAGTGCCAAATGTGCCTGCTAATGTTAAGCATAAACATGAAAGTGGTTTTATTAGTATAGTGTACATTAAACTGAAATAACCTAAACCAATATTTATTAAAACAGGGGGAAAGCTATGTTACCCAAATTTTAAGATATATTTTACTATAGTGTTTTAATTTTATAGACTGAATTATAGAGAGAGAGTTACTACTAGAGATTGAGTTAAGAAGAGGTAGAGGTAAAAATAGATATAATAACAGAGATGCAAATCATGAAATGAGGTATATTCAGACTACTTCTGAAGAAACTATGAAGCAAGATGCTAAAAATTATTATAAATACTATCATGAGAAATACTCATATGCCACTTAATTTATTGCATTTTGGAGATTACCTCATTTTTTTGCAATTTTATTGATATATAATTTACAAACCATAAAGTTCACTTGTTTAAAATATATAATTCAAAGGAACTTAGTATATTAATAGAATTGTATAATCATCACCATTATCTTATTCTAGAACATTGTCATTACTCCATAAAGAAACTCAACACCCATTAACAGTCACTCCCCATTCCTTACTCCTTACTTCTTCTCCTATCCCTAGTTACCTACAGGTGCCTTTTCTGTCTGTGTAGATTAGCTTATTCTGAGCACTTCATATAAATGGAACTATACAATGTGACCTTTTATCACTAGCTTCTTTTTAAAATATATTTTTATTGATTTCAGAGAGGAAGGGAGAGGAAGAGAGCAATAGAAACATCAATGATGAGCAAGAATTATTGATTGGCTGCCTCCTGCACGTCTCCTCCTGGGGATGGAGCCCACAACCTGGGCATGTGCCCTGACCTGGAATCAAACTGAGACCTTCTGGTTCATGGATCAATACTCAACCACTGAGCCACATGGGCCTGGCTATCACTAGCTTCTTTAACTTAGTGTACTGTTTTTGAGGTTCATTGATGTTGTAGCATGTAGCAGTACTTCATTTATTTTTAGGAATTATATTACAATAATATTCCATTGTATGACTGCACCACACTTAGTTTTCCATTCTCAATTGGTGGATATTTGGGTTGCTTCCACTTTTATGGTGATTATGAATATGCTCCTATGAACATTTGTATATACATTTCTGTGTGAAGATATGTTTTCACCTCTCAGATAGATACCTAGGAATAGAATTGTTGAGTCACACATTATACCACTATGCTAAACTTTTTGAGGAACTGCTAAACTAGTTATCAGGGTAGATGTAACTTTTACAATCCCACCAGCAATGTATGAGAGTTACAATTTCTCACAACTTCACTAAAAATTATTATTGTCTCTCTTTTTTATTATAGCCATTCAATGTGTATCAAGTGGTATTTCATTATAGTTTTTATTTGGATTTCCCTAATGACTAATAATGTTGAGCACTTTTTTTATGTGTTTATTAGGCACTCATATATCATTTTTGGAGAACTTCCTGTTCAAATCCTTTGCCCATTTTTTTAATTAGGTTACTTGTGTCATTGAGCAGTGAGTATTTTATGTATTCTAGATTCAAATTTTTTATCAGATATATGATTTGCAAGTGTTGTCTCCTATGCTGTGAGATGTCTTTTCACTTTCTTAAAGGTGTCCTTTGAAGCACAAGTCTCTAATTTTCATTAAGTATAACTTACCAACTTTCTCTTTCATTACTTATGCTTTTGTTATCAGTCCTAAGAAATCATTGCCTAACCCAAAGTAACAGAGATTTACTCCTGTTTTCTTCTTCTAAGAGGTTTTGTTTTAAACCTTATATTAAGTCTAGATTGCCTTGATTACTGTAGCTTTGTAGTATGTTTTGAAATTGGAAAGTGTGGGTCTTCCAACTTTATTATTTTCCAAGAGTGTTTAGCTGGTCTGGTCTCCTTGCATTTCCATATGAATTTTGAGACCAGCTGTCAATTTTTCCAAAAAAGACAGCTGGGATTTTAATGGGGATTGCATTGAAGGTTAACTCTTTAATACCTTTCATTAGGTACAACTGTCATGATGAATTATGCAATAAATGGCTAATTATTATAAATCTGATAGAAGGTTAAAATATGGTTTCTCATTTTAAGCAGTTGTCAGCAATAACAAACACATCTTAGAAAGAAAGCAGATCCGAACCAAGATGGGGGCATAGTAAACACCTAAACTGCTGCCTCGCACAACAATTTCAAAACTACAACTAAAAGACAAAACGTCTATCACCCAGAACCATAGGAAAGCTGGCTGAGTGGAAGTTCTACAACTAGAAGGAAAGAGAAAAGAGCATTGAGATGTGCACAAGCGCTGAAAAGCTGAGGTACGGAAGCTCATGAATCAGGCTGGCTGCGGGCGACTGGGTGCGCTGCTTCTTGCAACCCGAAGGGAGACAAGCTCTCGATTACTCTGAACTCCAGTCTCTGGGGAGACACTGGGGACCCAAACTCCTACAGGGAGAAGCTGGATTGTCTGCCATTGGGTAGGAAATTGAGGGTGGCTTTCTTGCAGAGGTGCATGCAGCAATCGTTTACTGTACTGGAGAATGGGATGCGGGGACTTGGAAATGCAGAGACGCAGAGATGGCTGACTGGCAGCCATCGCTGTTTGCCATGCCCTAGCCTATTAACTCCCTGAGACCCCACCCCGCACAATCTACAAACCCACCCAAGCTCCACGCAGTGGCTTTTGCATATAAATGGTCTGCACTATCGCAGCTTAACCTAACAAACTGCAGCTCTGGTCAGACAGCTACAAAACCTCCAAACCCTAAGCAAAGAGGAGAAAACTGTAGTTCTCAGTGTAGCTCCTGCTGGGTGGCCTCAGACAGTAGCTGACCTGCAACCCATTGGAGATCCAGAAGCTAGCGTATCTAGTGGTCAGTGTGAGATGACACCAGATTTCAACTCCTCACATCCATAAGTGACACATTCAAGAGGCAGACTCAGTGAGCACTGTAGCAAGTCCTGCCCCACAAGCGTGTCTCCAGCACAGCAGTTCTTCCATTATAGACACAGCAGGTCCTCACAGCCAACTGGCCTGGAGGTCAATTCCTCCCAGTGTACCAACAGCAATCAAGGCTTACCTACACCAAGACTTTGCACTCAGCCCACAAAGGGGTGCACCAAGAGTGTTCACCTCAGGTGATAGGCTGAACCACTGGTCACCTACCACAGAAAACCACTCCATCAACACAGGGAAGCAGTAAAATGTGGAGACAAAGAAACATGTCATGAATGAAAGAAATGGAGGAAAGCAAACTACTGGGACATAGAGTTCAAAACCACATTTATAAGGTTACTTAAGAATCTTCTAAAAACCACTGAGAAACTTGATGAGACCTCCGAGGAGCTTAGTGAGACCTTCAAGGACCTTAATGAGAATGCCAAAAAAATGGAAAAGGACCAGTCAGAAATTAAGCATACACTGTATGAAATAAAGAATATATAGAAATTCAACTGTAGATCAAAGGACCCCAAGAATCAAACCAAAGATCTGAAATATGATGAAACAAAAAACACCCAACTGGAAAAACAAAAAGAAAAAAGAATCCAAAAATATGAAGATAGTGTAAGGTGCCTCTGGGACAACTTTAAGCATACCAACATCTGAATTATCGGGGTGCCAGAAGAAGAGAGAGAGCAAAATACTGAAAACCTATTAGAAGAAATAATGACAGAAAACTTTTCCTACCTGATGAAAGAAAGACCTACAAGTCCAGGAAGTGCAGAGAACCCCAAATAAGAGGAATCCAAAGGGGACCACACCAAGACACATCATAATTAAAATGCCAAGGGCAAAAGACAAAGAGAGAATATTAAAGGCAGCAAGAGAAAAACAGTTAGTTACCTACAAGGGAGTACCCATACGACTGTCAGCTGATTTCTCAACAGAAACTATGCAAGCCAGAAGGGAGTGGCAAGAAATATTCAAAGTGATGAATAGCAAGAACCTACGACCAAGATTACTCTACCCAGCAAAGCTATCATTCAGAATTGAAGGGCAGATAAAGAGCTTCACAGAGAAGAAAAGCAAAAGGAGTTCATCACCACCAAACCAGGATTATATGAAATGCTTAAGGGTATTCTTTAAGAAGAGGAAGAAGAAGAAAAAGGTAAAGATAAAAATTATGAACAACAAAATGACAAAAAATACATACCTACCAACAAGTGAATCTAAAAATCAAGTGAATAAAAAATCTGATGAACAGATGGACTGATGAATATAATAGAATCAGGGACATAGAAAGGGAGTGGACTGACAATTCTCAAGGGGAAGGGGGTGTGAGGGGTGCGGGAAGGGATTGGACAAAAATCTTACTCCTATGGATGAAGACAGTGGTGGGGGGTAAGGGCATGGGGTGGGGTAGGGAATCAGGTGGAGGGGAGCTATGGGGGGAAAAAAAAAGAACACCTGTAATAATCTGAACAATAAAGATTTATTTAAAAAAATAAAAATAAAAAAAGTAAGAAAGCAATCAATTGTGAAACATAGGAAGGATAGAAGGAAATAACCTCAGATTTTAGAAAATGTATTTATCTATGGGTGTAAGACTCAGGAACTACAAAAATATTAAAGATATAAAAAATCTATAGACCCAAATATATTAAAATGGAAAAAAATTAATTTATAAATATTCCATTAAATATCCAAAAAAAGTAATTTTACATTGAGAGGGTTCAGAACAAGCCTCCCCAAAATGTGCCACTTTGGCATATAGGTTATTTTGAGCTGAAGACCAAGCAGAATAAAGAAAAATGTTTACTTCTTTAATTATGTAAATTTAGAAAGGGGACCTGGCCGATAAAAAGAGAGAACTTTTATCTAAATGACCTATCAGTATAGCAGGACAAATGTAATTACTAGATATCTATAGTAATTACTATATATCTTCTCTTCTTACCATGCTGTAAGTTATCCTCCTGCTATTTGAAAGCCCAGGCCCCTACCCCATTCCTGCACTCAGAATGGCATATAAGCCTCAACTGCCCAACTTGTCCTTGGCTTTCATTGTTTTTGTGAGGCCCCCAAACATATGAAATTAAACTTGTTTTCTCCTGTTAATGTGTCTTAGGTCAAGTTGATTATTAGACCAACCAACAAACCTATAAGGGTAGAAGCAAAAATTTTCCTTCCTTACAATGACAATTGCAGCATTACTTTTGAAATGGTTATTATATATGAATATAACAGCATTAAGTCATAATAATGTAAGTTTAAAAATGATAAACCAAAATTAATAAAAAATTATTACACAGATATTGCTTATTTAATCTAAAAATTTGATAGTGTTTGTGATAATTCTAATTTTAATACATCAGAAATTACTTGAGGTATGACCTAAAAAAAACACAGAACACTTATTATCATTAAAGGTCCTAAAAAAGCTCTGAAAGCAACTGTCAATAAATCAAATAATTTCTCAACTCGGCAGAATGAAATAAAGTATTGTATGTGTTTCTTTGAAATGTAATCAAATCACATATCTTTGTTGTGGTCTGTTACCCTACAATATAGAAGTCTAGCAGTATTAGGTCATACACTATTCTAAGAAAAAAACTATTTTTCCCTTTGACCTAGTTTCAACAGCATTTTCCTTTAGTTTTGAAAGATGAATAAACATGCTTGTAAAAGTATTGGATCAGGTCATCTACTCTTAGTAATGGATTTTATTAATTATTATCTCACTCCTGTTAAAGTAATTTTAAAATTCTACTTGGAAAAAAAATGCCTTGTTATATAAGCCTTCTAATTGCTCTTTTACTTACTAAATGATTGCATATTGGCTATTCAGGGAGGTCTCTAGTTATGTTCAGCTTTTGATTCCCCCCTTTAATAGGGCCCTACCTGGTTTGGCTCAGTGGAGAGAGCATGGTCTGCTGACTGAAAGGTCCCGAGTTCAATTCCAGTCAAGGGCACATGCCCCAGTTGCAGGCTCGATCCCCAGTAGGTGACGTGCATGAAGCAGCCAATCAATGATTCTCTCTCATCATTGATGTTTTTATCTCTCTTCCCCTCTGCCTTTCTCTCTGAAATCAATATATATATATATATATATATATATATATATATATATATATATATTAAAAATAGGGACAGAAACTTTAAAGATATTCCCACAGCTGAATAAATATCATGAATTGAGAAACTTGTAAGATAATTTTCCTTGTGATACCCTTAGTTGTTCCAAAATGTTTAAATACTAGAATGACCATTTCCTTTAATAAAGACTATGTTCATTATGTAAGCAAGATTTATAGATGGTAAATCTTTGCCCAGCAACAGCTAAATTAAAAATGTTAGCCACAATCTTTAGTTCTATTAAGACAGAAAATATTGGCAGAGAGATGGTGATTACTTCCTTTTTAAATTGGTTGGCATTTCCAAGCTCCAGATGCACTAGAAATATGAAGCAGACTGGGGAGAATGAATAATATCATGTTCTTTGTCTAATAAATGGTTCAGTAGCCTTCCCCTTAGTACAAGGACTATATCTTAATTAATAGGCTAATTGAATATTAAAAATCTTAAGAATACATTTGAAAATATAGTATATTGCTATTGCTATTTTGTGTTGTATATATTTGGTGTTGGAAATGTTAAATTTACCAACATCTAAACGATTATGCTGAGGAAAAACAAAACTGGCTAGTTGTTTATCCTCTTGGTAGTTTAATAATATTTTTTTAAAATTGGGTTTCATACATAGGCAGTCAATAGGAACTATTGTATGAATATCTGAATCTTATGTAAAGTTATCAAATTATTCACAATAAAAATAAAAATTAGAATACCTAA
Source organism: Corynorhinus townsendii (assembly GCA_026230045.1). Taxonomy (NCBI): domain Eukaryota; kingdom Metazoa; phylum Chordata; class Mammalia; order Chiroptera; family Vespertilionidae; genus Corynorhinus; species Corynorhinus townsendii. The sequence goes on from JAPDVU010000001.1 coordinate 217,883,825, forward strand.
ACACTTCATTGATTATTACTAGTACTTCTCATGAAAGAGAATAAATAAAAATTTTTCAAAGAATCTTTCTTTTGGAATATTGTAGAACTAACCATGTTCTGTAAAATATTAAGCCAAGAGAAATATCACTTCATTAAAATCAAGACAGAATCAGCTTTACTGGGCAGTGCTGATTTCTACTGGATTCTTCACCCTGTTGCTCTCCCACTTATTTTATCTTTCTTGTGGGCCTTTCACAATTCTACAAGGAAAGTGTTTTTGGAAGAGAATACCTAAGTTTTAGAGAAGTAATAAAAGTTCGTTGAAAGTCACAGTGCAAACAATGACAGAATCTTGATTCCAGTTCAATTGGATCTAATTCAAATACTGGTAGTACATGGATCTTTCCATTATACCATGATTTTTTCTACAGCCAGTAGCAATTATTGGGACTACCATTACCACCAGCATCCTTGTGATTTTGCCTCCTTATTCCTTAAAGTATAGTTCTAACACCTCACATCAAAGTACTATGCATGTTAAAGTAGAATTGGGGGTTCCAGAGGTCAGAGCCTAACTTGAAGGTGACTTCAAAGTTATGAATGAGGAAGCCTGCTCTATATAATGAAAGCCTCTGAGAACAATGTATGTCAGAGTAAAAGGCAACCAGGAAAGGCAAAGTGTGATCTCAATGTTCTCAAATGTACCAGCTGTGTGCTAGCCCTGTGTCAGTGGTACCTCTCTATCTCATAGTTCTTCTAAAGAATTCATCTACCCCAAAGCATTCATGAGCAGTGCAGATTTTACCAAAGAGTTTATAGCAAAGATGGAGGATGAGATTTAAATTGCACATCCTTCCAAAAACCTTTGAAGCTTCCATTAGATATTTATTTTCTGTTCCAAATCACTACCAGGATTTCTCTTCCTCTTCCCTTTCACTACATTTTGTCCAAACTTGTTGACACTTTCCTATTACTTCCCTAATTTTCTCAGGATCCCCAAATACCTCTTCCCTTTAGAAAGCTGAAAATGTCAGCTCTGTTTCAGGTACTGCCCCCAAATTGCACCCCAAGCCCCATGATGCTCAGAAAAAAAAGGCCTTCTAATTTATATCACCCACCTTCCATAGGAGTCAATGAGAAATTATAGTATTTTTAAAAATAAGCTTGGCTATCTAAAATCACTGTCTATAAAAATTAGGTAGACTGATGCCACTGTCTATATATACTGTGCCTGTTTCCATGTTAATTTTGGCTGTCCTCACCTCAATCTGACTCTCACCTTCACTTTCTATAAATCTTGTTCCACAGGTCTGACTATGACCAAAAATTGGAATGGACCCTTCTTCCAAAGACATTATCAATAACAATCTAGCACAGTCCCATTTACTTAGCATTCTCTATGCACTTGGCAGTGTGGTGAGTATTTTACAAATAATTGCAGCTAAACCCCCCAATAAGTCTATGAAGTGGGTGTAACTCTTTACACCTGCCCCTCATCCTTTCCCTTGTAATAAAAGAAAGCTTTACCGTGGCAACAACATTTTGGTGGGAAAGAGTCTATGCTCACTAAGCATCCAGGAATGAATGCATTGCTGAACAGCTGGGGATAGGTAGGAAAGAATTATTCAGTATTGACCTTGATCTCACATCTAAATGATTTAATGAAACAAAGAAAGCATATCATATTTAAATTTAATGCACTGAAGTTATGTAGTGCTTAATAACTTCTCAAGTGTTGTCACCTGCATAATCTTCCTTAAATTTCATAACAACCCTGAGAAGCAAATATTGTTATGACCCTATTTTCACAGATGAGGAAAGGAAACTCATACATTTTGAAAAAAACTGCTAGCAAATGGCAGATGAAACAGCTGTGTTTATGTCCTTATCATTTCCCTCCAGACTTTATGTACTGTAAACAATATCATGACTATATGTTAATACACATGTGTATATGTATGTATACAGATACATATAGTAGTATGTATGTATATATGTGTGTGATTGTGTGTTTCTTAAAGAAATGTCAACTGCCTTTCATGGTTGAATTATTTATACGGACACTAATATTAGCTTCATAGTTACCCCTCTAAATAAGTAAAAAGTTCAGGGACAGTGAATTGGTTCAGAAATTTATAATCATAAAATACAAAAATCTAATTTAATCTTATCACTTAAAGCTCATATTTCTCATCTATAAATGAGAGGTGATCATTATAGGATTTTGTGTCATTTCAAAATATACCATTTTATTTTTATTTGAATAGGGGTGGGTATTGGGGGATGGGGTCCCACAGTCTCTTCAGAGCTGAGGGCTTCTAAAGTTCCGAACCCAGACCCAATCATACAGAATATTCCTTCACGCTATACAGCAATAGGAGGAGAAAAATGAAGTGGTAGCTAGAAGAGGATGGATGATGTCAGTGAAGAAGAATCAGAATGGGTGGGAACACTGAAATCAGGACAACATAACATTTATGATATATGTTACCAAGTAAATAGGAACTCCAAAGCACAGATTGTGTTTCAAACACAAAAGAACTGAGAAGTGAAATGATGACAGTCATAACACAAGTTAACATGTCTTTAACACATGCAATATGCCAAGAACTTCATACGCATCATCTTGTATAACCCTCACACTGACTCCATGAAGCATTATTATTATTATTATTATTATCATCTGCAGTCTGTAGATAAGAAGTGAAGATTTAGAGAAGTTATGCAAGAGCCCAAAGTCACCCAGCTTGTGTGTGGTTTTAGCCAAGGTTTCCAATGCGTGGCCACCAGCAGCATTTTCTCAGGCACAAAGAGAAGGTAGAGAATGGGAAGACTAAAATATGGAGCTGCCCATCCATGGGATTTTACAAAACAAAGAAATTAGGGTTAATTCCAAAGTAAAATGTTGAAAAAAATAATTTATGGCAGCTCAGACATTAAAAATTGAGAAAGTACTGTAGCAACATGGGCTTAATAAAAAAAATAAAATTGACTTTATAAAGTAGACAAAATGTATAATTTAACAAATGTGTTTAAGCTCGCTCTTCCTGTGGAGCAGCTATGTGATGGGAGGGGGAGCGGGAGGCAGAGGAAGAGAGGAGGAGACTGAATTGGAGAAGGGGAGAGATAATGGCTGAGAAGAAAGGAAAGTGACTCATCCTGAGAGTAATGCAAGAGATTCTTACTGAAAGCAATGAAAAAATCACAAAAAAAGTTTAAATGTCATGAAAATCTAAAACATTTGGGCACATATTTGACTTCATTGCTTAAGGTAAGGTTTGGAGAATGATTCCTTAGCTAATCTCTTCTTAGGAAAAACAAAAACAAAAACAGAGGCATATTAAGTCATTTGATCAGAATCTTTAGAAAAAGGTTTATATAAAAGTCCCTGTTTCGCAGAGCCTTCCCGTAACTCTTGCCATTTACGTCACCATTTTTGAGTCCAGAGTATCAAAGCCAAGAACTGTGCAATCATGAATAAATAGCAAACATGCCATGGTGGGTTTATTTTCCTTACTCAGGGTTTTCTGTGGGGTGTATAAGATAGGAGTTACATCATGCATAGTCAATCGTATTGTTCATCGTCTGATTATGCACATCCCTCCCAGGAAAGCTTCCATCTCTGAGATGCTCAACTCTATTACCCAACTCTGAGGCACGATGAAAGATTCATGAGGACAATGCCAGTGTAGAGGTGTGAAATGTGAAATCCCCAGGAGAAGATGAAATTATTTTCATTCATTGCTCAATCACAATGTATTTCATATAATACAGTGTGGCAAGCTGCATACATGATCAAAAACTATATCTTTATAAACCATGGCACCTCATACTGTACTTATCATCACTACAGATTTGCAGAGTAATGCCTCACCTGGGCAGAATGCCAATGAGAGGCAGAAGGCAGTCAAGCCTCCGAGTAGCTCCTACACATTTACTCCCAAGGCTCAGACCTCAAACTTCCATATTTTATTCAGTGGAGAGTTTATTAGACCCTCACTCAGGCCTTTTTTACTTTTATTTTACATACAATTCTAAGAAATTTGATATAGTAAGATTAATCTAAATCTAAATCTCAGGCTCTTCCATTTATTAGCTCCTATGCATCAGCTAGTAAGGAATTTAATTTTTCAAAGCCTACATTTTCTCACTTGTAAAATGGGTATATTTCATAGGGTAGGTATGAAGATGCAATCACATTTGTGCAAAGTATAAACACAGAGTACCCCAGAGTTTAATTGAAGATTTGAATATATATATTGATTTCAGAGAGGAAAGGAAAGAGAGAGAGAGAGAGAAACATCAATGATGAGAGCGAATCATTGATCAGCTGCTTCCTGCACGCTCCCTACTGGGGATCAAGCCTGCAACCTGAGCATATGCTCTTGACTGGGATCAAAACCAGACCCTTCAGTCTGCAGGAAATCCACTGAGCCAAACCAGGGCTGCAGATTTTTTTTTATAGAACCCGGTACCACATTGGAAACCAACTACTTTATCTGAGTCTCAATCAAAGAAAGAACAATTCTTTCCAGTGAAAAAGAAAAATGGGCTACTCAGGAATTACTAGAGAGTGATTATATATTCATCTTCATGGTGGAAACTTCCCAGGGGATTTTAAAGAGTAACTATAATTTATCTGGTTGTCTTTTGTTGCTAGCATTAACATCTCCATAAGAATTCAAAATGCATAGCACTCTGACCCTCACTAGCGTAGGGATACACAACCCCTTCCTCACCTCATTGCTCTGCATTCTAGCATAGTAATCAATGTCCTCAATGATGAACTGGGTCATCAAGAAATTATTAGATGTGTGTTCTTGAATGCTCTGACAAATAAGACAAAGTAAATGAAAATATTTAGAAAGATCACCATTTTAAAAACTAGAATTTTTAAACAAAATTTTTTCAGGAAACTTACAGGCATAACCACTCAGTCAATCAAGAAAACTCATTCATTCAAAAAAGGGCCAATCATGATGCTCCAATATAGGACCATTGTCTTCCCATTCACATATAAAGGCAGTTTAATCCTTTCAGCACTTGGACTCAAGACTACCAAAGTAAGCTTTACAGGTGGAAAGAGTGCGTTGCCTAAATAATTGCCATTTTATGATTTTGGCTTATTTTACTAAATTGGTTATCTTGCCTACTGATTTGTTGAAGCTCTTTACAAAGCTCCATAAGGATATTAAGTCTATTAGCCTTTGCTTCTGATTTATAAGTGAATTTCTATAGTTTACCCTTTGTTTTATGGTATGTTTTTGTTTTTGTTTTTGTTTATTTGTTTTGCTGCTGTTGTTCTTTTGCCAAACAGAGGTATTACATTTTAGTACAACCAAATGTGTCATATTTTTCTTTTAAGACTCCCCCTGAGTTGTTATCATGGAAAGAAATCCTTTTTCTAATCCAAGACCATTAAACTACCCCTCTATACTTTCTCCTATCCCTTCTATGGTTCTCATTTCACATTTAAGTCATTAATGTAATTGTAGCTTATGTTTGTGCACTATTCAAGGCAAGCAAATTTCCTATAAAACGTATTTTTGTCAATATAATTCCTGGCCTCTTAATGCAAGTAAATAAAAACATGGATTTTCACACTATTCCTAGGTAAAATAAATCCAATAGATATTCCATGTTACTCTAAATTGTCAAACATTCTTATCTGTTAAAATGAGGAAACATTTTGGTGCAATGAGAAGGAAAGAAAACTAATACAGAATGCTTACAATGGGCTAAGCCTGGTCCTGGGTGCACTAGATGTGCCATTTCACTTAATGCTGATGAGGCTGAGGCTTAGAGAGGATACTGACTCAGCCTGCAGCCACATAGCTGAAGTGGAACAATTATTCAACCCAGTTTGTTCTAACTTCAAAATGTGCCTTCTTTCTGTTGAGAGACACAGAAATCTTACCACAGGTCTAAGGGATACATGAATACAATATCTAGGGGTTAATGTTATTTTTCCCCAAATGTTAATGCTTTGAACAACAATTATCATTATGTTGTATCTAAGGATAGAAACTAAGGGAAAGAGGTAATATAAACGGACTTTTAGACCTAGATAAGATGAGGGCTAGAAAATGTATTATCTCCTCCTTCCCCGCCCCAATTCTGCTTTCTGAATCTCTAAACTAGAATTTAGTAAAGAGATGACATGATAATCCACAAAATTTCTAGGCAATTGTAGAATTTGATATTTTCTAGGTATGACTCCCAACCTGCTACACTCCGTCTAGAATGATTAAGAACCTAGATATAAATGGCTTAGGGAAATAAAAGCAAAGAATAAAGTCAATCCCATTCATTGCTTTCATGTGAGCCCAACAGAAATATTTATGTTAATGTTATGCACACTAAGTTTCCTATTATTACCATATCCGTACTAAAAGCTTATAGCACTATAGTGCATGAAAAACATTGCCACATACATCATCACAACTGATTTCCGTAATCACTACATGGGAGGAAAGCAGCACAGGCATTATTTCCCCTGTTACTACAAAGTGACACAGTTGCACTACTTACCTAGATCCCAAGGCAGGGAAATGCACAAATGAATGAATGAATGAATGAATGAATGAGCAGAGGCTATAACTCAATTCTTGGCATTCCTAATTCAGTTTTTCCCACCATGCTGTTCTCCTTTAAAAGAAGAAAGGAAAAATCTGCCTTTAATTTTAAAATGCAATGAAAGCTTAATAAAATGGAGTTTTAAAATGATTTAGTTTATTAACATCTGCTCTGAGACCTACCCGGTTGTAAAAAGAGATGTTGTAATCTCTGCCCCTAGAGCTATTTGAGAAGTTAATAGGACAAGTATCTGTCCTTGAGGATTTAAAAAATAACAGGTAGACCAGAAAGTCTGCTGGATTTCAATTCTAAGCCTGTAATTAATGTTTCTAAAGGATTTACAACCACTGTCTTATCTTCTTGGGAAGATTCAATTTCCTAAACATTGAGTATGCCTTCTCTGTACAGGGCATTTTGAGGAGTACTAAATACAGTGGTAAGTAAGCTACTTATAAAAACCAATATTTACTATGGCTATCTCCAAGACTGAGATTAAGCGAGATTTTCTTCATATTTCCATTTCCAAAGTCTATGTAATTAGCATGCATTTTTTTTGGAATAGTAAGTAAATAATAGAATCCATGGGAAAGTCTACAGTGTTGTTTTCTTTTCTACTACCATCGGCCTCCCATGTTAAATTTGTTTGAAAATGCTATGCTGCCATGCTGAAAGATAGGGGAAGGCTACATTGATTAATTACTATATTCAGGCCTTTTATTTATGGTTAGAAATATTAATCTTATTTATTTCTCAGCATGACTTCTCAAATAAAATACTATTATTCTCATTTTATAGAATTGAAAACTGAATCTTAAAGAGATGCTATACAACTTTCCTATGGCCACATAAAGTGTCAGACCCCAAGTACAATATTCTTTTCACATTGACATGATACACTTCTTTATTAATCCTGTAGACTATAGGCTTGCCCCTTGCTGAGAATACCAGTCTGATTTATAAATAAAATAAAAAAATATATATGTGAAATCCCCAATAGTTCCATATTTGTTTTTATTTGTAGCTCCCTAAAATACCAAATCTCAATTCCCATTGGATTATCCCTAGTCCCAAAAAACTACTGCATCAAATCCATTATACCCAGTCAAATTTTTTGCTTGTTGACCAAGTTTTTCCATTGTATAAAATGGAAAAGTTGTCAACTATACTTGTTTTAAGCTAATGTAATTCAAGCAATTTCCTCGACTGCTTCATAATTGATATTGACTATTTAATACCATCCTGACATTTTAATTTGTACATTTCAGATTAGAAACAAAACATAGAGTAAACAGAAATGATTCAAGTTGAACTTAGAGAACTTCCCTCAATAAAGGAAAAATTCTAGAATTACAAGTTAGCAAAAGGAAAGTGTCTTTTAAAGATCAGCATTTAGTCAGGAAAGGTCAAATTGAATAAATATTAATCATCAAGATGCTACGGATTCTAATATATACAGGAAGACTAATGTTTACAGAAAAAAATAAGTAAAGTGAGTAGATATTTATTAGAAATAAGATGAATTCTACACATCAGGAAATTGTATTTTTCTTAGAAAGGCTTAGTGACTAGAATTAGGAAAAAGAGGGACTTCTCAGGTACCAGTGATCTCAGTATTGGTTACATAATGACACTTAGTTTGTGTATTTACTGTTTGTCTGTTATAAATATTCCTCAGAAATGATGTCTAACAGTGAGGACTGAAAACACTCTGAATGGTTTTCAAATGATGATTTTGCATCTTTGTACTATAATATTTTTTGTTAAATAACAATAGCCATGAGAAGAGTTTAGGTGGGTAGATATACTTTTGCAAAAGAAAAAGACAAAAGAAAATTTCTTAAAATCATTTCACTAAAGGGAAAAGAAAGACAAAGTCCTCCTAGTCTTTGTAGTACATAAGTATTTGACCTGGGATAAGAAAGAGTGATCTGAAGTCCTCATTCACAATGGCTCCCAGTTAATTTTCCTTTCTTCTACACACATACACAAACACACACATGCACTCCAAACCAGGTAAACCATCTCTGAAAGTAAGTCTTTGTTCTATAGAGTCACTATTGAGGACTCATATACTCAAATTTCTAATGGTAGGATAATTTCAGTAGTAACATAGCTGAGAAAACAAAAATGGGTTGTAAGATTGTTGCTGATTCACAAAATCCTTTTTGACTATAGTAATCTCCTATTCTATCTAATGTCTATTAGAAATAATTTTTAAATTGCACATTTAACTTTGACTGATGCTAATAGTTCTCAAACTTTTAGGATTAATCAAGATAATCTATAACATTTGTTAGAAACATATAATTTTAAACCTTATTTCAGAAACTCTAATTCAGTAGATTTGTAGGGACAGCCCCAGGAATCTATGCATTCCACCAGTATGTGAGGTAAGTCTGAAACAGATATTCAGAAACAGAGCCACTAATGAGAATCTCAAAATATTCACGAGTTCCAGCCAAACTCGGCATGAGATTCTAAGAGATCATAATCCACAGACCTGAATAACCAGATGGTTTTCATCCTGGAAATCTAACAATCAATGAATTAATGCCATGCTAGAGGAAAGCAAGGGGAAAAGGCATAGCAGAACAGGTGACTTCACCACATTCTTTTAGTGAGTTCTCACAGATGGATGTGGCTAAACTTTTATACATTTATAAACCTTGTTCCAAGACTTTTTCAGACCTTCATCATGTGAGACACAAAGCCTGATGTGAGGACAAAGGGTACCATTCAGTAAACTTCTATGACACCCTGACCCATAGTTGGCTAAGACCTAGCAAAGACTTTGACTAACTAGAGGCAAACTTTCTATTCCGAGACAAGCGCCATCCATGGAAATTGTGACTCAACCTGTCACAATAAGTGTACAAACATTACATCTGGCCTGTCATTGGCTGTCAATCACAGGATGGCTTACTAATTTTTCTGAAACCCAGAGCCTCATCATGCCAGAAGCAGCAACCAACTTGTTTACCCCCTTTCTTGGGCAATCTTTCTCTGCATTATATTTTGATCATTAATGTGCTTGGGTTGACAGGAGCCAAAGAAAATTTAAATGCAACCCAGAAACAACAGAAATGTGTCATCCTGGAACATTCATGTGATCTGTTCAACCTAGGCACCTGCTTCTCATGATGACTAATGCCAGATGTTTCAAGGAAAGATACAGCCTCGATTACACATCTGCTTCATGCAATTGTGCAATGATACATCACAAGGGAGTTTTCTTTTTCTGACCATGAGTTAGTTATCAGCTGTAGCCTAATATTTCAAGACATCAGCCCTTGAACTCATTACCCGTTCATCCTCTCCTGAACTTTGTCTTTAAAAAAACCTTTAAAAAATTAATATTTGTCCAATATGTTCCCTCATCAACTCTTGACCAAAGCAATTATACTTGTAGAAAGCCATTTCTGGTTTCCATTAGGAAGGTGGCTGGATATTTGATATAAGGGCAGTATATGTTGGTTACAGTAGATAAAGGAGAACTAGGTAACATCTGCAAATAGCTTGGAAACAAAAATCACTACACTGGTAATGTTTATAAAAACTAGTAATAATTATGAGGATTATAAATACTAACAAGTTCTCTTTAATTATATACTCCTTAAAAAATTCGATAAGCAAGAAGCATAACTATGTTTACTCAATTGTTCAACAGAAATTTATAAAGATCTTCTCTGTGCCATTCACTGAATTAAGTATTAGGGAAATAGTCATGGGTTTTACCCTTATCTAGTCCAAGAGGGGAAATGGACAATGGTTAGGATATTTATAATAATAAAAGGGTAATATGCTAATTAGACTGGACATCCTTCCGGGCATCATTCTGGATGTCCTTCCAGATGAAGCCAGGGCTAGAGCGAAGCCCGGGTCCTGAGTGCCTGCTGGTGGCCAGAGGGAAGCAGCCCAGGTCCCAGGTGCCAGAGGGAAGTCAGTGCCAGCAGCCGGGGGAAGGAAGGCCTACTCTTGCATGAATTTTTGTGCATCAGGCCTCTAGTAAATAGATAATATAACAACTACTAGTAATCTATATATATAAAAGGCTGTCTACCCATCCAACCAGTAGCTATGATGTGCGCTGACCACCAGGGGGCAGATGCTCCATGCAGGAACTTCCATGACGTGCACTGGCCATTTAAAAATAAATGGCACCATGGACCTGGTGCCAACAAACCAACACTTGACTTCCCCCAAGTGGGACACAGGCCCCGCCACCACCCTGGAGCATCACCCCACCAAATGGCAATCAATGCTGCCAAGACCCATGGTGCAAAATGCAGCCCACAGCCCAGCCCAGCCCAGAAACAATCACTGTGGACACCCGGTTAATAACATCATGTAGCAATGTCTGGCTTCCTCTCCCTAGCAACTAGCCTCCTTGCAGTTTCTTCAGCCCAGGAAACCAACTTGCTTTATAGCCAGGTGCAAACATTTTAGTTTCACCAAGTGTCTGTGAAGTGTTTTCATGTGCCTCATCTCATTTGATACTCATAGAAGTCCTGGAATAGGTAAATAGGAGACTTGGTAGAATACTATTTTCTTTTCATTAGCTGGAAAAAAGAGATTTAGAAAGTTTAGAAACTTGACCTGATTGAAAAGAAGTAAGAAATGGTGGAACTTGAAAATGACTTCAGGTTTTCTCACTGCACAGAATATAGTCAAATACTGCTACAGTTAAATATTTTACTCTTTGTTCTCCCTGCGTGATCTACAATAAAAATCTGCTTTATGTTGATATTTACTACTGTTGCTGAAAATTACCTGAAAGATAAGTTGGGGTGCTTCACTGGGCTGGAAAAAACTTAGCTAAATCAAAAAACAGATCTAATTAAGCAAGTTTATTCTATATATATAAAAGGCTAAGTTGACTCACACATGCATCATACATATAAAGCTCTTGCTGGTGCCAATCACACACATGTATTTCAATCTGAATTTGGTTGACACTTCTATTATAGAGAAATGGCGAATAGTGATATTAAAACATTTCTTCTAATTAATTTCCTTTCAAGGTGCATGAATCCATGCACCAGGACACTAGTTGAAATATAAGTTCTGAATGAAATCATCATGGTTATGATAGGGAACAACTAGAGGAACCTAGGTGAATTTTATCCAAGAAGTGACATTTAAAAAGACAAAGATTAAGAGAACTAAGATCATGCCCAGAGCAAAAGGGGAGTGTTCTGAGTAGAGGAAATAATGAGGCAAGTCTTGTTGGTGTGTTTTAGGAACTGAAAAGAAGTCAGGTGCCTAGGAATAGGTAGGAATCAGATCTTGGAGGACTTTGTATATTATTGTAGAGAGTTTGGGTTTTATTTTGAGATAGGAAGCCATTAAAGCATTTACAGTGGAGAAATTATATGAACATACATTTTTAAAAATCACACTGAATGTAAAGGGAAGAATATAATGAAGGAGGCAAAGGAGGTCTGTCATCACAGAGATTCTCTAACTTTAAAGTGCACACAAATATCTGGAGATCCTGTTAAAATACAGATTCCAATTCTCCAAGTCCAGGGTGGGGCAGAGATTTTGCATTTCTAACAAGCTCCCTGATGATGCCAAAACTATTGATCCGTGCTCTGGATAGAAAAATATGGAATACTCTCACAGTCCAGACTTTTGTCTGTTTCAAATTGGTGGTTTGGGCTAGAATGAAAAAATGTGGTAATAAAGAAAATTCAGATTTGAAATCTATATAGGAGTTACAATGAACAGGTTCTCTATAGTGTTCCTCTTAACATTACAGCAGAGGTTATATGAAGACCTCTGAAACCAACATTTCTGAAAGTCAAGGGAATTCTGAAGTTCATGTCTCAACACTGGGTATGGATGAAAATAACAGTTGAGCAATTAAATGTAGAGGTGGAAACTTTCAATGACAATGTCAGACTTTAGCCTGGGAGATGGGGAGCGGGTTGAAGGTGGTAGTGGTGGAACAGAAATGTTGCCTGTTTGTCTGACAGCCAGGGTATTACCAGCAGTGTGTCGGTAAGAATAGAAGACTATACAGATGCACAGGGAAGTACCTTGAACCACCAAGTCAAAAGCTTCAAGTCATAATTCTGCCACATTCTGTGTCTCTGGAAAAACAACAACACTCACTAGTCTCTTTTGCCTGTTTCCCTCATTTAATAAAATATGATGTAAATGAAATCATGCACATGAAAACATTTAGCATGGTGCCTATTATAAGAAGGTATTAATAAAGATCAATCGAATTACAGTTATGCATCTTAACAGGGGACCATTTTCTGCTTCTTCTGAAGATATAAAAAGACAAAACATTTATATAGCCACAGGAAGGAGTGATTTCATATCATGGACTATGTTCCTATGCAAACCATATTATTTCTGCATTGCTAAAGATGTTTACTGACAAGAAAGTTGGAAATCCTTTTCTTACTTAGAGACAATAAAATCACCTTTAAACTCAATATTGTCCAAGCTTCTGCAAATGCCAGAAAGGTTACTTCCAATAAAATATAATAGCAGGTTAATACAGAACTTAAAGAGATTATTCAGTCCCTTAGCCATACCTGAAAGGATCCCTAAAAGAGAGAAGACTCTTATTAAAGCTCTTAGGAAAACATAGAGTTTGGCAAAACCAAGGAAGGCTCTCTCACCACAATGCCATCACGATTTTCTCCTGATGATTTGATATAAGTCTTCTATTGTTTGCTTGTTTGTTATATTATTTGTACCAAGAAAGAGACTTCCATTTAAAGTCATTCCTCTTTCCCACACTCGCAGAAGAAATGGAAAACAGCTGGTCATACTTTATAACTCAGGTCTGATGTGAAGTTAGGCTAACTTCAGTTACGTGTCGTTTGTAATTAACATAAAATATTTGCATACACGCAAAGTTCCAGAAGTCCCCCAAAGCTGTTTGATCTCTAAGTGGGTAAAACATGACTCCTGTAAATGTATTCTGCATCATTAATTCATAGTGATTACAGACTTCCCAGTGACACAAAGGCATGCTCAACCTTTCAGATTATAAATTCAAAACAATGAGCTTCTTTACTCTATAACCTTAAAAGTCATGGGCTTTATAGCTTTCTCACAAAAGGAAAGTATTTATAGAGTACATCTCATATAGCCCTGTGAGTTTGTTTACTCACTCATTCCTATGCCTGAAGTGAATAACTGCATCTTCTCCCAAGCCTACTCTATCTACTCAAGGCTTATGTAGTCTCTCTCTCTCTCTCTCTCTCCCTCTCTCTCTCTCTCTCTCTGTCTCTCTCTCTCCCTCCCCCCCTTACTCTCTCTCTTTCTCTACCACCCACCCTCTACCTGCCATAACAATACTCAAATCCCAGAAGAAGGTCTCTAACATTTCCTTTGGCATCTAATCTGGTAGAAAAGAAACAATAATTTTGGTCATTATCATTGTGCACACACTGTTAGGCAACATTTAGGATCATGCCCAAAATGTCACATGCAACTAGACCTCTATAAGGATGTCTCACAAAACATTTCTAAATCAATTTCTCAATTACACAGAATCCCTCAAACTCAAAGGAAACGTCCAGGTATTCCCCACACCTGAAAAACAATCACTGTCCTCTTCCATTCATACCCAGGATACACCATTAGGGAACTGAATATTCCAATCACACAGATTATTTGAACCCTGAAAACTAGTCATTCCCTCTACTTGGTGTCATGATAAATAATGCCAAGTGTTTGGGTATCAAAGATGAAAAATCAAATCCTTCCAAGGACTTAACAGTTAGGTACTTATCTCTTACTTGTACTTCTGCAATAGCCTTGCTCAGACTCTTCCTGCTTCTAGTTCAACCCACTTAAATCCATACTACACACTGACCCCAAAAGAAGACATCCAAGGTGTATATTTGATTATGGCACTTGGGCAATGGGAGAGTTTTAATTTAATACATCAGACCTATTGATATTCTTTTCCGACTCCCTCACTAAACTATAAAATCTTTAAGGCAGGGAACAAATCATATTCATCCCATTAATCCTGTAAACTAACATCAGGCATAGCATTTAATAGATACTCCATAAATGCTTGTTGAATTACTAGTAGTAAGTATTCATTTTTCAAAATCACAGATTCCCAAATATGGAGATCAAGGAAGAAAGTGGCAAGAACATAGGACATGATAAAGATGCCAAACCACAGACCTCCTGTCACATCCTCTTGCTCCCCAGAGTAGTTAGAGTAATATGTGAAATAAATACTTTATGTCACAATCACCTGCTGCATCCAGAGCCTCTGAGATCACATCACATCCCAAGTGATATGCAGGGAAATCATATTTCACACCAACACATTATTACTGAAACAAAGCAAAGCTGTGCTCTAGATTTTAAGTAAATGGGACAGAATGATGTTTTCTAAACACAGTGTCACTAAAATGGATTTGAGTACATATCTTCCAGTCATAATATCTTAACACCCACATCTTCCTCCCTATGCCACTACACATGCACAGATGCATGGAAAAACACACAAGGTTTTTGATACTGTAAACCTTACTGATACATGGGGGAGGGAGGGAGTGAAACTTACCCTTAATTGCCATTCCTCCTCGGGTCCCCCAAACTGCATTATAATAATAGTCATTACTGCCATAATAATAGTAATAATGTTTTGTGCTGCTATAGCACTTCTTAGATGATCTCAAAGCATGACTGAATCATGACTGTAAAAATTAAGAATGTTCACCTCCTGTAGAGATGGTGTTTATAATAAGGGAGGTAGCTCAGACTTGCCTGACACTCACAAGTCAGAATTCTGAGTTGGCTTGCACAGATATGTTTCCTCTATTTAGCTAGAAGAGAGTGATTTTATGGACACACGTCAGAACAAGTCTGCAGAGGGGGCCTTAGAAGAAGAAAAACCTATTCTTATCCAACATTCACTGACCTTATCAAATACATTTTATACCGATAAGGAGGAAGAAAAATATTAATGATTCCATGGTTAAGTATGCAAAGTGCCTTTCAAGTCATGACAAAAAGATAACCAGCTGTCCCATCTAGTCTTGGTCTCCAGCCTCAAGCCAAATTTTCAGTTTTCCTTGTCCCCATTCCATGTGATTTTTCATAGCTTCCCCAAAATATCCCTGCATGTACTACATGGCAATTATTGCAATGATCTTCCCATGGTCCCAGGGAATGACACAAGAGACTCTAGAAAACAGAAGAAACCCATTTTACTTTTCATGAAACAGATCCTTTGGTAAAAAGTGTCCTAAGTCATGTGAGGCTGAGGTATTTTTGCCCCAGTCTAAATGAGAAATTTCCCTTCCAGGATATATTCAATATCTACCATATACTTAGGAAGTACCAGGATAAGGCAGAACACGTGGAACTGTGATATGTAGAGATGGCTTCTCTACCTTTGAGGCTAAAGATCACGAGAGGGAGTAGATTAGTCTTGCTTGCACACTGTGACTGACCCAAGAAATTTAGTCTCTACATAGTAGCAGAAACATTAATTGAAAATACAAAGCATCATATTGCTCACCTTCTCAAAATTCGTTGATAGCTTCTCATCACACTTACAATGATACCTAAATTCTAACCATCATCTACAGAGGGGTCACTGGTTTTCTTGCTACCTGTTTCTCTAGTCTCATTCTCTTCCATGTGATCTTTCCACATAAGGTTCACTCACTTCCTTTATGCTTCTGTAAGAACTTAAGTGTGATCCCATCTCAAGCTTTCTGCACTTACTTCTCTATCTTCTAACAATCTCCCCCTTACCTGCATCTGACTTGCTTTCTCATTTCATTCAGCTTTCTCCTCTAATGTCATCTTCTCAGAGAAGCCATCGTTCATCACTTCTAAAATGGCCATCTCAATCTGTGAATGTTTATGTCTATCTTTGTAGCCTACTATATATTTTTTACCATACTTATCCTATCTGACATCATAATATATGTTTTTCTGGTTGGTTGATCACCACTGGTCTTCTCCATTAGAATGTAGGTTTCATATAGACAGTGATTTTGTTGTGTTCATCACTGTAACACAAGCACCTAGAATAATATTTGGTACATAGTGCCTGACCAATAAATATGTTTTATAAATGAATAAATAGGGGAGAGGTTCTCTATACCTTCGCTTCACCTAATAATACCATAGGATCACATATTTGCTCTCAAATACCCTACAGATTCTTTAAGTTCTTCAAGATGGGAAAAAAGAAAGGGATAGGGTTTTACCTGTTCAGCTCAAACACAGCAATGTGGGCTGCAAATATTACCCATGTGCCTGAAAAGATTCTCTATGGCCATAATCCCACATTTCTCTCTCCTTTACATGGTAAGCACTGTAATAATGATTTTATGACTGGAGACTGGCTGTCCAGTAATCAGAAAGCATCCTTCATTGAGGTGTGTTGACCCAAGAACATAGATAAACCTAATAACTGTGCCTCTTTTTCTACAACTGCTCCTTCTATTTCTCTTGAAGAGACTTCGACTTGATGCATTTGTTATTCCTAGGAAAGTTTCCCCATGGGAGCAATAACAGGAACTGGATTGTTTTCATAGAGCTTCATGTCTAACAGCCTCTAGGAGTCAATTTTTTTGTATCTTGCTTCCCTATTGGGTATTTCAAACTATCAAAACAAGTTTGTGCAACCAAAGAGCTACTCAGTTGAATTCACCAATAGTTTGGATGCCTATTTCCAAAGCACACAATTCTCTGTGCAAAATGTTAATGAGCAAAATGTAAGGGTACAAAAGCTCAAGCCTACCAAAATGAACACACAAATTATGAGAAATGCCAAATAGGTGCTTTTGAAATTCTGACAGGTTCAAATAAGTCTCGGAATTTAGTGTAAATGTCTCATTCATAATTGCCCCTAATTCTGTATGAAGTTGGCTCACCAAAAAAGATAATTCAATTTTCCCAACCCCCTACCCCATGCCTAAAAACAATATTGGTTCCCATTGCCAACAGGCACCACAAGTGTTTATTTACCGCATGTGAGAAAACAGGCTGATGGTACAGTCTTTAGACCTCTTTTCTGCTTTAACAATAATGTAACACTTGGCTCAGTCTCATCGGCTGACTATAATAAAATTCAGAAAATGTGGTTTCTAATCACACAGAACAAGCCTTGTTGTCTCAGCAGTATTTCATGCCATCATCTGTCTTTCTAGAAACTGAGGTAAAACATTGCATGTTTCACCAAAAGGTTTATTAAAAGTCATTATGCTGTTTTGTTGCTCTTGTTTTGTTTTGTTTTGTTAACAAAACAAAACAAAACAAAAAACTGCTGTATTGGGCTGAGCTAAAAAGAATATCAAAATCTGTTTTTGCAGCCCTGGCTTGTGGGGTTTAGTTGGTTGAGAGTCATCTTGTGCACCAAAAGTTCACAGGTTCCATTTCCAGTCAGGCATATGCCCAGGTTGCAGGTTTGGTCCCTGGTCAGGGTGCAAATGGGAGGCAATCGTCCGATGTTTCTCTCTCACATTGATGTTTCCTCTTCCTTCCTCCCTCTACAATCAATTAAAAAATATTTAAAAACTGCTTTTCCATTTCTGAACTTAAAACTGCATCCAGAGCTATGTAGCAGCACACCCATATGTTCATTCATCCATCTATCCTCTCGAATATACATTAGACAGAAATCTACTCTAGGGTAGACCCCCCCTAGAACTGGAACCATAAGTATTAACAAGACATGATCCTTGCCCTGACTCAACTATCTACATTAAACCAAGGTTTTTATTTATCTTCTACAACACTAGCTTTTAGGTACAAACATATGTAATCTAATGTTTCCCCAATTAATTTTCTTTTATGACTCTCTACCAAACATTTCATTAAATCCTATTTCCTTGATTGATTATTCTTAGCCTGTAACTTACAAAGTACTTTCACATATAGCATTTTACTTAATTCTCATAACAATCTGTGAGGTAGATGTCATAAACCTCAGTTTATTGAAGCAGCAGCCGAACCACAGGGATACTATGTTACTTGCCCAAGATCACACACGGTCTTATGAACAGAAATGACATTTCTGACTCCATTTAACTGCTCTGTGGCTTCCAGTTGTAAACTCTAACATCTCCTTCTAGTCTTGGGTCACACACTCAAACAAATAAAATTTATTGAGCATCAACTCTGTGCAATTATTTTGTTAGGCAGGTATAATCCATCCTTGACAATTTGGTCAATTTCTTCAGTTCTGAAATTGATCAAAGGAAGTTGCTCAGCTCTGTGTTCCTTGAATTTTTTACCATTTTCATTCATTTCAGAGAGAAAGAGGGAGAAGGAGAGAGAGATAGAAACATAAATGATAAGAGTGAATCATTAATTGGCTGCCTTCTGCATGCCCCCTACTGGGGATTACGTCCACAACCCCAGCATGTGCCTTGACTTGGTATAGAACCATAACCTCATGGTTCACGGGTTGATGCTCAACCACTGAACCACATCAGCCAGGATGTGTTCCCTGAATTTGAAACTATTATCCTCCACAATTTATAAACAAATTTGTAAACTATCACATGGAGTCTCACTTCTCAAGTACATGCTCACCTTAGCTCCACAGAAAAATCAAATATTTCTCCAAAAACTAGTATCAATGTCTAAATTCTCCTTTTATTTTGAGTAGTAGTTCTAAGCCTTAGCCATTTTCCACATGCCCCACCTAGAGAGAAAAGTGAGTAGAGGAGAGGAGAAAGAGATAAGTAGTGTGGTATTTCTTGGGTGGAATTTGAGATGCACAGGGGGCTGAGCAGCTAGATGCACCAGGCCCATAGTAAGTGCAGATGGAAGTCCATCAATATAAATGACTCAACCAAAACCCAGGTTACACAGACTGTTCGGTGTTTTCTGGAACTTTTTAACCAAAGCCACTGCCCTCATTAGCTTCATTTTGCATTTGCTTTTCATAGAGCTACTTTAAACCCTAGTTCAGAGAGATGGCCTTTGGAATAGAAAAAAAGAAAAGTGAAATTAAAAGCATATGCTTCAATGTACTGGGGTCATGTCTGGGTCTGGAAATGGAAAGAGGGACAGCAGGTTTTTATATTCTCTTGTGAAAGTCTAGGACATTCTTTAAAATGAAGCAGTCAAAAAATATAAATATTTCCATTAGTCAAAGGATACCAAACCAAGGTTCATCAAATCAGTGACTGTTAGAACTTCTCCAAATGGAAATATTTACAAGAAGATTGAGGCAATCATTGTCACCAAGAACTGCTGTGAGACATATTCACCCTTCTCTCTCATATTCCAAGCAGACATCTCATGGAATGGAGAGATAAAGAAACAAAAAGAATTCAAGGGCACAGGAGCTGAATGGAGAAAGGTAAAAAAAAAATAACTGGACAGAAATGAGGACAGAGAATAGCTGTATAAAAGAGAACAAGTATTGGAATCAGATGGACATTGATTTAAATTCTGACTTTTACCATGTGTCTTTGCCCAAGTTGTGTTATCTCTATGGTGGACTTGATATTTACTTTATAGAATAAATGTGAGGAGTAAATGAGATATTGAGTGAAAAGATCCAACATGGTGTTTGAGAGACCAGGCTCTCAATAAAGAGAGGTAGTAGTGATTATTGTTTATTTTAGAGTAAAAGATTAAAGATAATGAAAGTGATGTTCTCACTGAATAATGTCATTCTCAAACCAGATTTTAAAAGAAATTTCTATTTTTAAAAGTCTATCTGGATATACCAGAAATTTTAAAACTGACTACTAATTGCACTCTTCTAATAATTCTATAATGTATGGATAAAAATTACACCAAAAACAATTAAAAAATTATTTTGAGTGCATGGTGATTCTCAATCTTCTATGCTTATCAGAATCACTTATGCAGATTTTTTTAAATCAACTCCTCAGGCCTCAACTCCACAAATTGCTGTATAAAAACTACATAAGTTTGAACATTCTGTAAGGTTCTGTCCCACCATTACCCTGAATCAGTGTAAAACATCAGTAGGGGAATAAATACACATTCAACACAGTAGCCTTCTTTATCAAATTAAAACCTTTGGTTACGACATGTTTTTTTTCTGCAACTATTTACTAAACTTCCTCTACATTTATATCCATCTATAAATCCAAAATATGCCTTATAAGAAAGACTGTGAAAACATAATAAACCCTTCCTCTAAAATGTGCTCCAGGTTTTAACCAACCCTGAATGGATCTATATCATGACATTTATAATCCAATGACTTCTACTTCAAATGTGTGGAGAAGCACACTCTGTGATTGGGTTGGTAAATCTATGTATCATGTCATGTTCTCTAGAGTGACGGGGGTAATTGTTATGTAATTTGACATTTTGCTTCAATTTGCTCAGCCACATCTATCTGTGCAAGCATTGATCAGAATATGGCAAATGAGTTCCTTCACTTCAGCTTGAGTCTCCAGAGAATTAAAACAATCAAATGAGGGTTTCTTTGTGAATCAAGACTAAATGGTTAATGATGTACCAAGTTCCAAGAGAAGACCCATCATTGCCCACCAGGGCTTCTGAGGTGCTCTTTTCATTCATGATTACCGCTCTGATAGAGTAAGATACCATCATCCCCATTGTTCTAAAGGAAAATAGTTAAAAAAACACACAAAACACAAAGCTTTTGTTCTTCTATCATAAAGTTAACCATTTTGTAAAGCTTTGTTCACAAAACCCAGAAGAGCTCACAATGCCTTTGTTTTTAAATATGCAACAACAACAAAAAAATTGTTCCAAATAAAATTTTAAATGAAATGCCAGGAACTTGGGAAAATGTACTCAGTGGGCCAAGAAAACAAAAACAGTGGATGGTGATGAGAGTCTCCCTTCTCTTTCATCAGGTTTCACTTAGCTAAGGTCAGTCATGCAATTGCAGATAAACAAACAAAGGAACTTACATTTAAACATGGTACATTCCTAACAGGGCTTCTCAGCATGGGGGACACAGGCCATCTCAGGGCCTCCCTACCTCATGGAAGGACCAGCTGCTCCTCATTGCTTGGGAAGCGAGTGTGAAGAACATCAGTGACTTATAATTAAAGAGAAGAAATTCCATTCAGATATCATCATAAAGGGAAATGACAGAGACACCAAAGAAAAGAAGACATTAAAAAAAAAAATTAAACCCACCAAACCCTTGTAGGCCTGACGTGACCTCCGATTATAAGCAAAACAGATTGCCCTTAAAAGAATTATCTTTTTGATAGGAAAGCCACATAAACTGAAATGAAATCCGGGGACAGGGGAAGGCTATGTAGGTAAGAAAATAACAGTCATTTAAAAAGCTTAACAATGTAAATAAGCTGGTGAGAAAGGAAGGGGAGATCTCAAATCTTCTTACTACTTACCTTCTTTAGAACACTGGGGCTTCTATAGGAGTTTCCAACACTGACTTTACCAGACAGTCTTAGTTTTATCAAATAAGTTTAAGATTAAACCACTTTGAGGTACCCTGGGTATTTTCTGTTTCTTATAAACATTTAGATAGAATGACATTTTCTATTAGTTCACTTATTTTATTCTCTCTCGCTCTCTCTCTCTTCCCTCTTTCTCTCCCTCTTTCTTTCCTTCTCTCTTGCTGTCTCTCTTTCCTTCTCTTTGCATAACTAGAAAAGGTCCAATGTATTTTACACTATGTTCCCAGGACATCCAAATAGAAACATGCCTCCTGAAAAGATTAATCTTTCATTGAAATAGTCCTTTATAGATTTTTTGAACCTGAAAGGAAATTACAGAAAACAGTCCAGCTCCCATGGGCATTGTGATTCAAACAGAGTGCCATCCCAAATATTTGCCTGGGCTCTGAGTTGAATTTGAGTTGAATTGGTACAGTGTGGGTATATGGCAAACAAGTGGCCTGAAGTAAAAAAGCAGAGAAAAAAAATCATGTATCAAAGATATGTGCACCATTTGCTTGCCAAGTTACCAAAGTATTGGCCTCTTTTAGGCAGCAGAGACATCCGGAACTCTTCAGGTTCAATTTTTATATTCCCAGACCCAAGTCACTGCCCCTAAATGGACTTGTATCACAGTGGGGTAACTATATAATGAATAGCTAGTTCTATTGTTTGAATACTTGGAACATAAAATAATGCATCAATGTTTGTATGTTACTGAAAAGCTATTAAGACTTTTTTCTGTTTACCAGATTCCATCAGTTAAGTCTGAAAACAGCATATTCATTAGCCTCACTCTTCAGAAGCAGCATAACATGAATTAAAGGGCTATAGAGACTCCATTTTAGACCCTTCTCCACCACAGGTCATGAGACTTTGGAAATAACAATTACTAACATTTATTGAGAATTTAGTATCTACCAGACACCTGACATATATCAAGACATGTAGTCCACAAATTATCTATATGAATTAAATATTATTATATAAATTATTATTATCATTATTATTATTAATGTGGAAACAAAGAGTGGTCAGATGGATAATTTGTGAAGAGGCCAATATTTGAACTCATAGTGCTAGCTCTTTAGCCATGCTTTTAACTTCTATGCTACACCATTCTTCAGCATTATTTAATATCTGAGCCTTAGTTTTCTAATTTGTGAGAATGAAAGAATTGTGAAGATTAAATAATACATAAAATGACCTTAACTTATAAATAGTACTACTGTCCTTAAGGAAACTTCTAATACCAGTCATGATGAAGTAATGCAGACCAAATTTCTCTTCCACCTTAAACAACAATAAAACTGGGGGGATGGGGGCAGAGTGTAAAACAATGATATTCAAGTATTTGGCAACTGGCAGCACAGGCCAGTGATTCCTGAGAGAAGAGAAACAAAGTGAGCTCTATAATTGCCCTAGATTACTTCCTGGAGAGTTTCCAGGCTGCAGTGCAGAAAAAGAAAACCCAAATAGAACCAGAAGCCTTTATGAATGAAGGAGACAGAACTTGGAATTTCAGGCTGAATTAAGGAGACAGAGTTTGGAATCTGAGAAGGCAAAAGCAGCTAGAATTAGTGGAGCAGAGTACAGTAGAGGAAGGAGTTCCACAAAGAAATATCCCTCAGAGGGCTGAAGAGAAAGAGTCTTTGAGTTTGGGGCTGAGGATTAATGCACATGCGTGTGAGAAGAAACTATCAAAGGGCAGGAAAGAAGAAGTGAACAATTCCGGAAGTTCTCACAGGGCTGAAAATAGTTCTGTGTAAACCAGACTGACAGAAAAGACCTCCAAATACATGAGATTTAGGTAGAGTCTTCAGTATGGCATTGCCTAAGAAGTGGGGCTAAATTAGTCTTCAGCTAAAGCAGGGGTGGGGAAATTTTTTTCTGCCCAGGGCCATTTAGATAGTTCTAAAATCATTCGAAGGCATACAAAATTATCCACTTAAAATATAACCTGCTATATTTGGTCAAACATTTAATTAACTCATCCCTAATGCCTTGGCAAGGCCAGACTAAATGATTTCGAGGGCCTTATATTCCTTGTGGGTCTGATGTTCCCCATCCCTGAGCTAAAGGGAGTTGGGGTCTTCCCTAATGAAACTTAAAAGCAAGCCTCAAAAGGATCAAATTGATTTCAACTAATTTAACTGCAACCCAGAACAAAGCCAAATAATATTTAAAGGATGAAATAAAATTTAACATTCAAGTACATAAAATTTACAATGTTGACATCCAGTAAAAAATTATGAGGCAAAATTAATCAGTGGAAATAGATCCAGAAATAAAGAGATGACAAAACTAGTAGAAAAGGAGATTAAAAGAGCTACCTTCAATATGCACAGTATGTCCAAGAAGATAGAGAAAAAATACATGAGCATAATAAAGAGAAAAATAGAATATGCAAAAAAGAAGCAGTCTCCAACATAAAAAACTCACTGAATGGGACTGAAAATGTGTTAGATAATGCCAAAAGAAAAAAAACTAAATCAGGGAACTCAAATACATAGCAAGGAAAAATATTTAAAATGAAACAGTAAAAAAGACTACAATGTGAACAAAACGTAAGTGATTGTGGGACAATACCAAGTGATAAAACATGCACAAAAGGGAGAAAAAATGCTTGAAAAAATAATGGCAAAAATTTTCCAAATTTAGTAAAAACTATAAACACACACATCTTAGAAACTCAGCACATCCCAAGAAAAATAGACATGAAAAAAAATCAGTCTACCTCACATCATATTAAAATGGCTAAAAACTAGTAATAAAGAGAATATATTAAAAACATTCAATAAAAAAATACATTAGATATAAAAGCCTGAGGTAATGATTATAGCAGACTTCCTTTGAGAAACAGTGAAAACAAGACGATAATGGAGTGACCTCTTTAACATACTGAAACAAAAACACTTTCAACCAATTATTCTACACCCAGCAAAAATATATATCAAAAATAAAGGTTAATTAAAGACTATTTTAGACCAAAAAAAAGCTTTAAGATTTATCACTACAGTTTCTTCAGGAAGAAAAAATATGATACAGATGGAAATTTGAATCTACACACAAAGACATAAAGAACATCAGAAGTGATAACATGTGAGTAAACATAAATGACATTTTGCTTTTAAAAAATACCTTTGAAAGATAACTCACTGTTTAAAATAATAAATAATAATATAGTATGGACTTTATAACATATGTAGAAGTGAAATACATGACAATAACATAAAGGACAAATGGAAGTATACTAGAGTGAGGTTCTTAAATATATGCGTATTGATATATTATTTAAAGAAAGACCATAATAAATTAAAGATGTATATTATAAGCCCTAGGAATAACCACTTTGACAAAAGAGTATACCTACTGAGTCAATGATGAAAATAAAATGGAATAATAAAACATTTAATTAATAAATCCAGAAGAAAGTAGATAAAGGAACAAAATAAATAGAAAAAAATAGAAGCTGTTTTCTATAGTTTCTATAGAAAACAATTCAAAGATGGTAGATTTAAATACAATAATATAAATAATTATGTTAATTATAAATGGTCATAGTATTACCATTGTAAAATTAAAAAACAAACAAACACTTGACAGGCCAAAAATTCGTGTTTTATAAGAAAGTATACATGAATGACATAACTGTAAATTAAAAGTTCTCTGAGCTATGGTATTAAAACTGATTTTCCTTGGTATCAAAGTAAGCATAAGGATTATATTTATAGACCTTCTCCCCTGAAGTAAGAACATACAAATTAAAAACTATCTGTCAAGAAATAAAGCTTGAGAGGATATACAAAGTCTTAACAGTGATTAAGTCCAGGGAGACTTGTGGGGAGAAAAGGTGAACTAGAGTGAAGGGAAGAGGGAGCTGGTTAAATGCAGATACCCAAGCCCCACCATGAGTGATGGATTCACTAGATCTGGGATTGTGTCTAGAAGTATGCAGCTCTAGCAGGTGCCTACAAGTAACAGTGTGAGTAGTCCCTGAATCACACTGCAAGGACACTGGTGCAGTAGTTTAGATGATGCAACCATAAGTCTATGGTCAGATTGCCTGGGTCTGAATCTCAATGCCACCAATCACTAGCTTGGCACAAGTCACTTCTTTTCAGTTTAATAATGGCTAAAATGGTAGCATTTGTATTAACTGAGCCATTTCATTTAAAACATTTAGCATGGTGCTTCCTTATAGTCAGCCACTGATGTTAACCAATGTCGTTACACATATTTATAAAGAATCTGGATTTTTATATAGGTAGTATTAGTGCATTATTCAATCCCACAAAAAGCTATATTGGAGAATAAGGCAAAAGGGAAAATCAATAATATTGATCCTATATTCATTTAAAATTTTGATATTGTTTATGAGTAAATTTTTCCATTCATCTTGATTTTTTTAAATTTTTTTTTAATTTGGCATCTAAGTCAAGTGCCTCACCTAGTCCCAGGGATCATAAGAAAACAGAGCTCTGGAAGAGGTATATTTCTCTGATTACATAGCCCACTGATCAAATATTTTGGAGATACAGGTGTGGCCTCGCCCTCTGAAAGAATGAGCAATATCAGTACCTGAGAGTGAAGTGCTTTTTCACTACCAAAGACATTTCCCAGACCTTCTTTCAAATACCTAGCTCTCCTAAAAGCATTTCTAGAAAGAATTCAGCTTACTAAAATGTTATTTACACAACTCTTTACAAAAAAGTTTCACCTACAAAAAGATCTCAAACAAGAATAATAATATGATCACACTCACTACTCCTCATTTTGTGTCAGGTATTGTTCTAAGCACTCCATATATATAAAATGATTTTATTTTCTCGATAGTCCTCTGTGATAGGTACCATTTTTATCTTTATTTCTATGGATGAGGAAACTGAGGCCTTTTTAACTTACATGTCTTTCCCAACATCACACAACTGGGAAGTGGCAGAGTCAAGATTTAAAACTGGACCTTTTGATCTGGGGCCTCACTTTTAACCACCACACTACATGGCCTTTCACCCCCAAACTTAGGAAGCAGAGCTTCAGGAAACCACAGGATGTCAGCAGGCAGAAAACACATCTGGGACCTGTCAGCTCCTGCTTTTCCTGTTCCCAGCGTTAAATTGCTGCATCTATACTAACTAGTATCACAGGCGAGTAACCACATCAATAGCTGGTCCCATGGCCTAAATATTCAGGAATACAAAAGAAAACTCAGTGACTTATAGCTAAATTGGCTGTTCATTGGCAGAAAGAGACACACAACACACAGACACAGATCCTCAGAGTGCTCCTGAAAGTTCATTTGGCTTGTCAAGAGAGATTTGTGTCGAAAGTGAGAACACTCGGATAGCTCAGGCTGGTGACCCCTTCTTCTCGTTCTGCTGTCTTTGCAGTCAAGGGGCCCCTGACAGCATGTCACTTTGGAAAGCTTGATGAGTACATCTTATTTTTAACGCTAACTAATTCCTGCTTGCAGATAATCCTCTCTGAGTGATGTTTACATAAGATACAGAGAAATGACAGGGTAAAAATAGTTACTATGAAATTCTCCCCAGGCTATACACAGTTCTAACTTTTGGCAAAAGGACTTTATTATTTACATACTCGGACAAATATGGGTCGCATTCTCCTCAGATTATTAAGATTGCTTTGCAAATAACTGACAGGGTGTGAAAATATACCAACTGAACCTCTTCCTGGGTCTTAATTAAATTCTAGTCATCTTGCTCAGAGTCTCGTGTTTTGGGTTTATCTTAGGATCATCATTAATATATGTCAATAATACTGCAATCCGGGATCTTTCCTTGCTGCCTTAAAAATAAAAAAACAAATACAGTCTGAGTGATTTATTGCCAATGACTAATAATGCCTAACTCCAAAATCTCAAGATTCTAATCCCCCACTGTCCTAATATCCATAAACTTCAAATATATAACATCAACATGAACACCATAATCCTAGTGGAGAACGTGGTGGCAAATTCTGTAACTGAAGTAAGGAACACGCTGGTTTACATTAAAACAGTTATTTCTCTGTCAAATCCTCACAGCAAGAACGGAATCTCAGTTCAACTTTCTTAGGCCAAATGAAGCATCATGTTTATAAATAAAACCTTCAGTCCTTTTCCTCGCTAAGCAGTAAATTCTTTGCAACCTCTGGCATTTGCAGTACGAACATTTGTCTGATTTAGTCCCAGGACAAAGGTACTCTGTTATGGAAAAAGGAGCATTTTGGCACTCACTCATATTCCAAAGCATTCCTAGGTGCTCTATGGGGTCTGTGGTCAGTGAAATAATGACTCCCAAATGTGCTCCACGTCCTCATCATTGGAACCTGTGAAAATGCAACCTTACATGGCAAAGGGGACTTTGCAAATATGATGAAGATTAAGGACCTTCAGATGGTGAAATTAACCCAGATTATGAGGTTGGTCCAATCTAAGCACATGGATTTTTAGAGTAGGAGAAACTTTCTTGCCTGGGTTCAGAGTCAGAAAGAGAAATGTGAGTAAGAAGAATGAATGTTCAGAGAGATGCAATGTTGCTGGCTTTGAAGATGAGCAAGGGGCCACAAGCTAAGGAATGCCAACCTTCTCTAGAAGCTGGAAAAGGCAAGAAAACTGATGTTCCCTAGAGCCTCCAGAATGCAATCCTGCCAACACTTTGACTTTGTCCTGATGGTACCTGTGTCCCACTTCAACCTACAGAACTGTAAGATAATAGACATGTGTGTTTTCAACCACTGAGTTTGTAGTGCCTTGTTATAGCAGCAACAGGAAAATATTTTCAAGTCAATAAACTTCACAAGAAATATTATTTCGCCTTTACAACATATATGTTTAGCATTTGTTTGTACCATGGGAAATGCACTGTCATGGTTATTTTTTGTGTCAAATTGACCAGCCAGAGGTGCCCAGATTAAACCTTGTTTCTGGGGGGAAAGGGTGTGTGGGGGAGAGTATTTCTGGATGAGCTTCACATTTGAATCATTAGACTCAGTAAAGCATACAGGTATTGCCCTCTCCAATGTGGGTGGGCCTCACCCAATCCAGTGAAGGCCTGAATAGAACAAAAGGTGAAGGAAGAAAGAATTGGCCTGTTTTGTTTTGTTTTGTTCTGTTGTGTTTTGCTTTCTGCCTGATTGAGTTAAGACATCTCATGTCATTTCTGGTCCTCAGACTGAGATCTACACTATTAGCTTCCCTGTTCTCAGGCCTTTAGACTCAGACTAAATCACATCATGGACTTTCCTGTATCTCCAGCTCATAGATGGCACATCCTGGGATGTCTCTGCATCCATAATCATGTGAGCTAAGCTAATTCCTCATTATAAATATCTATAATAATAAAAGGGTAATATGCTAATCAAACTGGACATCCTTCCAGTTGTCATTCCAGATGTCCTTCCTGATGAAGCCAGGGCCAGAGAGAAGCCAGTCTGAGTCCCAGGTGTCTGCAGGCAGCTGGAGGAGGGAAGCCCGGGTCCCGGGTGCTGGAGGGAAGCCGGTGCTGGCAGCCAGGAAAAGAAGGCCTATTCTTGATGAATTTTTGTGCATCAGGCCTCTAGTCTTATATAATAAAGAGGTAATATGCAAATTGACCATCACACCCTTGCACAAGATGGTCGCCCGCATGTGGTCACAAGATGGCCATCACAAGATGGCTGGCAGGGGAGAGCAGTTGTGGAAGATCAGGCCAGCAGGGGAGGGCATTTAGGGGGGACCCAGGCCTACAGGAAAGGGCAGTTGCGGGGGACCAGGACAGCAGGGGAGGACAGTTGGGGGGGACCCAGGCCTGCAGGGAAGGACAGTTGGCAGTGAACGGGCCAGCAGGGGAGGGCAGTTGGGGGCAATCAGGCCAGCAGGGGAGCAGTTAGGCATTGATCAGGCTGGCAGGGGAGTGGTTAGGGGGTGATCAGGCTGGCAGGCAGAAGCGACTAGGGGCAATCAGGCAGGCAAGACAGGCAGGCGAGCAGTTGGGAGCCAGCAGTCCCGTATTATGAGAGGGATGTCTGACTGCCAGTTTAGGCCAGATCCCACCGGCAGTCGATTATCCCCTGAGGAGTCCCAGATTGGAGATAGTGCAGGCTGGGCTGGGGGACACTCCCCCTACCCCCATGCTCTAATTTTGTGTACCGGGCCTCTAGTGTATATATAAAATCCTACTGGTTCCATTTCTCTGGAGAGCCCTAATACATGGACTTCCTTCTCATTACGTGGAACCATGTATCCTATCTACAATAATAAAAGTGTAATATGCTAATTAGACTGGATGTCCAGACGAAGCCAGGGCTGTGAGGGAAGCCTGGGTCCCAGGTGCCTGCCGGCAGTGGAGGGAAGCCAGTGCCAGCAGCCAGGGGAAGGAAGGCCTACTCTTGCATGACTTTCATGCATCGGGCCTCTAGTTAGGACATAATGAGTTCATTAATCTTCTTTTTCCAGAAATAAACTAAAAGAGTGTTCTTAGGTACTGAAACCAAAGCTACTGGACTGCAGACCTCAAGCTTCATCAAATTCTTATGTGCCTGAGATACAAGATCCCCAGAATCTCCTAACAATCAGCAATCTCTGGTTTCTCTGAAATTTTGTTTTCTCCATCAGGTTATGAGGAAAAGAGGTAAGTGACCCAGGTCTGGCTCCTAGGTGGTTTTCTTAGAGCACTGGAGTTTCACACATATCCATTTGTCACTTATTCATTTCTTAAACAAATATTGATTGTGCACCTATAATGTTTCAGGTACTGTGCTAGGTGCTGGGGATACAATGGGGAACATGGCAGGCAGTGCTCCCATCATAGCAGCTGGAATTTACAAAGACCTTGCAGAACAGTGACAGCTGACAGGACAATGAGATTATCTCTCTAGCTCATGAGCACCTGGTTGGGCCATTTGCTCTACAAGCATAAAAAGTGACTTAGTAACTGCTGAGACTCACCTGGCCCGACAGGTGACTTCCAGCTTTGCCCCTGAAGTCTCATTCCTGACTAACAAAAGTAGGATCCCAGAGGAATAACTTTATTCTACTTTCTGCCCTACAAAATGCCTTTCTTGTACACACTCTGAGCAAACCCTTTAACTGGGTTGTTCTAAACTTTTAGTATGCACAAGAATCATCTGGAGTGTTTGTTTAAAATATGAGTTCCAGGGCTCCCATCAAGATAGTCTTATTCAATAGGTGTGACATGATAACCAAGAGTCAGAATTTATAAACAAATACCCCAGGTAAATTCTGCTGAAATGACTGCAGACTGGACTTTGAAAAACACTCACTTAGCTGACCTGTTACGATCTTTTTAAAAAAATAATTTTTTATTTATTCTGAATTTTTGAAACTTTTATTCAAATTCAGGGAAAAGAATCACACAAACACTAAATCACTCAGCTTTCTATTGTATAGAAATAACCACTGTTAACATTTGGTAGGTTTTCTTCAATCTTTTTCAGAAATTTGTTAATAAATATTTGAAGTGATATTATATATAAAGCTCCAAGTCTGCCAATTTTAAGTAAATATTATAAATAATTAAATCCTTCAAAAATAAAATAGCTTTTCATTAGTTTTCCTTTAGATCGCTTAGTAAAGCTAATGAATTTTCTTTATGTCGGTTATATGCACTTCATGAAAACCTTATTCTTAGATATTTCAAATTTTGTGAATATTAAGGAAGAAATTACTTCTATTAAGATTTGACATTTCAAAAGATGAACATGTAGAAAATCCACAAATTATTAGGTATTTAAGTTTTTAAAGAATATTCATTTCATTCTTTTCTTAGTTCTAATAGCTTTTTTGTTGTTGTTGATGTTGTTAATCTTCACCCAAGGATATTTTTTCCATTGATTTTTAGAGAGAGCGGAATGGAGGGGGAGAGACACACAGAGAGAAACATCTATGCAAGAGAGAGATATCAACTGGCCGCCTCTCATACACCCTGACCAGGGCCTGGATCAAACCCAAAACCCAGGTATGTGCTCTTGACTGGGAATCAAACCCAAGACCCTTCAGTTCATGAGCCAACACTCTAACCACCAAGCCAAATGGGCCAGGGCTCTAATCACTTTTAAGTCGATTCTTTTTAGCTTTCTATAGGATCTTCAAATAATATAACAGTCTCCCCTTTTCTAATATTTATAACTATTATGTTACTGCATTTGTTACACCTTCACACTAATACAAAATAACTGTAATTTCTGATATAAGTGATTTGTTCCTGACTGACATTATCACCATCTTTCACTACTAAATAGCACATTTTTAATTTATTTCAAACTGATAATGTTAGTATTTTAAGCAAATTTTCTCCCATTATAGGTTACTTATTTTTAAGATCAAGATGAGGTTTTGCATTTTAGCAAATAATTTGTTTGCATCTACTAAGAAAACAATCGTTTTTTCTTCTTATCAGGTTAGTCTAGCTTAATAAAGCAAATTCAGAAGATGTCTCTCTTGTTCGAAGCTCTGTTTCTGAGTATAGATTTATCTTTTCTATGAAGATTTAAAAGACCTTTAATATACTTTTAGTCTTACATTTATGATAATTTATCTTTGTTGCCATGCATGTGAAAAATATGTTCACTGAGTATAAAATTCTTAAATCATATTCTCCCCTCAAAATCTAAAGATTGTCTCCTAGCATTTAATATTGTGAAAGAGAAGCAATTCATAAAATATGTGTTTCTTCTGCCTGAATCTTTGCAGGAAGTTTTCCAATATGTTTTAGGTTAAGTCTAGATACCATTTCTTTTTATTTTGCCTGAATTTGATTTGATACAGGTTTGCAAGGTAAAGACTCAATCATTTATCTGAGGAAATTTTTCTCTTCTTTATAGTTTATTATTATTTATCTGTCCTTTTTTCTGATGTGTCTAGGTTTAATAACCTGGAACTATTCATATTTCTTATATTTTAAAATAATGATTATTTAGATTTTTTTACCACAAGTTTTGTGATAATTTTTCAAATATAGTTGAAGATAGTCCTAATAGTGAGTTTACATATTAAGGTGCTCCTATGTTGGGTGCATAAATGTTTATATCAACTTGTTGGATTGCATCCTTTATCATTGTGTAGTGTTTTACTTTGTCTGTTACTGTAGCCTTTGTTTTAAAGTCTGCTTGGTCAGATATAAGTATTGCTACCCCACCTTTTTTTCCCCATTTCCATTTGCATGAAATATCTTTTTCCTTCTTGTAGTCTGTGTGTATTTTTCATTTTGAGGTGGGTTTCTTGTAGACAGCATATATATGATCTTGTATTCTTATCCATGCAGCTACCCTATGTCTTTTGATTTGAGCATTTAAGCCATTTACATTTAAAGTGATTATTGATAGGTACATATTTATTACCATTTTATTCTTTTAACTATGTTCCTCTGTTCTTTTTCTCCTCTTCCTCCTGCCCCTCCTCTTCCTCCTTCTTCTTCTTAATTGCTATTGGCCCATTCATGCGTGGGGTCCACCCTTTAACTGGCTGATCTGTGAGAATCAATGCCAACCATACTGTATGACTGCTGTGCAGGTTCTGACCAAACAAGTAAGAATTCACCACAGCAGGGTCTGGTGCCTGCCAAGATCTCCCTTTGGATATGCCACTTGTCAAGCTAACTGGATCCTGCTCTGATGTTGTCTGAAGCTGGCCACTGGGAGTATTGGTTCTGGGTCTCTTTGGAGGGAGTTAGATGCAAGCTAATATCAGATGCTGCCTGTGATTTGTCCTGGGCAAACTGTTTGGAGCTATAAGTAACCCACAGTTTGTGGCTGCCTCTGATGGACTTGGGTGTATGGAAGAAGGATCAAGCTGTGCACCAAGGCTGGCTTTTACCAACACCAGGCCCAAGGGCAAGTCAGCAAAAGTACCAAGGCAAGCCATCATCTGCCTCTTACTATCTCTGCCTGCTAGCTGCCTGTTAAGATCACTTTACAATGCATACTAGCATATTAAGTTATTTGAATTATTGCAATAAAAAATATACCTATTCAACTTTGCTTAATCTAGCACACCCCAAATTGGTTTAAAAATTAAGCTGTCGTTTTTTTTCATATAATACTGACCAAATACTCTAAGAATAAGTGTTTAAAGAATGTTCTTTAGTAACTACTCTCCTAAATCACAATGTAACTTTACTTTTCCTCTCCTTCAAAAATTGATTGTTCAGAATTGGTTATGAAATGACACCCAAGCTCTTTGACTTTTAATACTCTGGCTTCAAGTTTCCTTTTGAGCCTGTATTCCTTACACTTCTCACACCCAATCCACCAAACCCTCACGACTCAGTCACTCTGGACTAGTGTCCATGACTCAAAGATACCTCGGACTTTTCTACTTTCCTCCTTGCTCTTTCCCTCATGCTCACTTTTTAATTCCTCCTATCCTCCATATCCAGCCCAATACAGCATCATCTATGATGAGGTACCATTCATATACTTAATTTATTTAATTAAATATCTGCTAAATGCTAGACACTGGCATCTATTCCAAGAAAGCTCCAATTAGAAATAACCTCTCTTTCCACAATAATCCAATAGCAAGCTTTGCTTGTTATATTTTTTGCTGACAGTATATTTTACATGTATTAAAGCACTTATATTAAAAGCTAATCCACAGCCCTTGTTGGTGTTGCTCTGTGGTTAAAGCATCCGCTCTCATACTAAAGGGTCCTAGGTTCACTTCTCAGTCAAGGGTATGTGCCTGGGTTACAGGTTTGTATACCAGCCCTGGTCAGAGCATGTGCAGGAGGCAACCAATTAATGGATCTCTCTCACATCGATCTTTCTCTTTCTCTCTTCCCCCTCCCTTCCACTCTCTAAAATCAATGAAAAAATATCCTTGGATGAGGATTAACAACAAAAAAAGCTAATCCACAGATATAAGAGGCACCCTCCTGCCTATTATATTTGCTACTCCCTTTTTGGGACTATCTGTATGGCCACACCCTTACGTTTGTAAGGTCTTGACTCAAACAGGAACTTCTCAATGAGGCCTTCTCTCACCATTCTTTAATATTGTAGCTCCCCTTCTCCCTTTTTTATCTCATTTTCTTCATGATATTTATCATATGTTATCATGTAAATGTTACATATTCTTGTGTTGCAAACTCCAAAATCAGGGATTTTCATTGATCTCGTTCACTGTGATATGCTTAGTGCCCAGAACAAGGCCCACCACTTAGTGAGTGTGGTGGATAATTTCATGTGCCAACTTGCCTAGGCCATGGTAACCAGAAACTTGGTCAAACACCCATCCAGATGTCACTGTGAAGGTATTTTTTAGAGGAGATTAACATTTAATCAGTAGACTTTGAATAAAGCAGCTGACCTTCTATAGTTGTAGGTGGGTCTCATTCAATCAGTTTAAGATGTTAAGAGAAAATGATTGAGATGCCCCGAGGAAGAAGAAATTCTGCTTTCAGAGTCATTTAAGCTGCCCCACCAACTCTTCTCTTGGCATCCAGCCTGCTAGCCTGCTCTGCTAGTTTCAGATTTGCCAGGCCCCACAATCTTGTGAGCAAATTCTGTAAGTTAAATTTCTCCATATCTAGCTATCTAAATAGACAGACTTTTTTTTTTTTTTGTGATACATGATATATACTAGAGGCCCAGTGGGGTCCCTCAGCCGGCCTGCGCTCTCTCTCAAAATCTGGGACCCCTCGGGGGATGTAGTAGTGCACGAAGCAGCAGATGGCCAGAGAGCAGCCAGAGCCTAGGCCCAGCGTGTTGCTCCTGCTCATCCTGGCCCCACTGCACCTGCCGCTGCTGCAGCTCCAGTAGCCGCCGTCACTCAGTAGCGCTGCTGTGGAGGCAAGAGAGGCTGGCACCTCCGCAGCTTGCCAGCTGTGAGCCTGGTGTCTGGTGCCCGTTGGTCAGCTGAGCGGCGCTTCCACTGGCTGTGGGAGAGCACTGACCACCAGGGTATAGCTCCTGCATCAAGTGTCTGCCCCCTGGTGGTCAGTGCACATCACAGTGACCAGTTGACGGGTTGTTCAGGCATTCAGTTACTTAGGCTTTTATATATATAGATAAGTATACATATTTATATCTCTCTATGTCTATGTCTCTATCTATTTATCTTCCTATCTAGCTAGAAAAAGAAATGCATCCAACTGGTTCTCTTTTTCTGAAGAACCCCAACTGATATAATAGGCACTCAGTAAATACTTGTTGAATGAATAAATGATTTACTATTAATTATTTAAAAATCCAATCCCTTACCAGACTTTAAGCTCACTGAAGGGGCTATAACTTTAATACTTATCTTTCTTTACACTTGTCTTTCTATTTGTTTGGTACCTAACCCCATTATTCATTCATTCATCAACATATGTTAGTTGATTACCTAACCAGTACCAGGCATTGGGCCCAGCCACAAACATGCCTATACTTCCTACCCCTCTGGCTTTCCTCCCTTACCCCTCTTCATTCACTTTTTAAATTCCACCTACACTTCAAAATCCATCTCAGATATAAAATCTTCCATAAATAAGAAGCCATTCATCTATTCAGTGAACATTAATTAAATATCTAGTATGTATAAGTACTGGGTTATATTTGTTGAATAAACACATGAGCTCAAAGGAAAGAGTTATATGAAGAGAAGTCTGGCAAAGTTAAGAGGAACATACTTATTAAAGTTGAACTTGTTAGAGAGTCTATACATTAATAGCATCACAAATCCCAAATATAAATAGATTAATTAAATGTAATCACTTTGGTCATCTCTGAAATATAGTCTCCAACCAGCCAAAAGATCATAACCCTGGGAACATTTAGTACAGAGAAGTAGCACAGCCATATGAAATCAAAAGGTAAAGAAAATGCAGGCAGTGGGAAGTGGGCAAGTTCAAAGAGAGTACAGCACGTTGGGGGTAATAAAGACGGAAAATGGCAAAGGGTTTTCAAAGGGACATCATTTTCGCACCTCATCCATATTTTCATCATCCATCCAAGGTGATTAGTTCAGGTTAAGTGTCAGCACTAGCAAGTTACAGCTTTATGTATGAGGTGAAAAGTAGTCTTCTTGGCTCCTGCCTTGCACTGAAATGATTTATGAGGATAACAGAGATTGACACATGAAAAAGGTCACTTGTCCAGTCAGCTCACCACACCTCATCTTGTTTCCATGTCATAATAAGCTTTCCTTGCAGACCCTGCCTGAGAGCACATCCATATGCTTCAGATGCTCTGGAGCTGAAAGGTCATTTTGGAACTGAGTGCC
This sequence comes from Corynorhinus townsendii, assembly GCA_026230045.1. Lineage (NCBI taxonomy): Eukaryota > Metazoa > Chordata > Mammalia > Chiroptera > Vespertilionidae > Corynorhinus > Corynorhinus townsendii. The sequence goes on from JAPDVU010000001.1 coordinate 217,920,967, forward strand.
TCTCGGTCATGTGTGGGTGCTCCTGGTCTCTCCTCACTTGCATATTTTGTGTGTGTGTTTACCACAAGCAGGTAAGTTTCCATCTCTCGTTCAGCCTGTCAGCCTGGGTCTGCATCATAAATTATATTTTTCCATTTTACAGTCAGAAAAACCTCCTCTTCAATGATAATAAAATCAGTGGACCAGATTCTGCCCTTTGTTACTAATGTACAAATCCTGCTGAAGTCAGCAGAATTTAAGGGTGTGTAACTTTGAGCCGAATGTATTCTAAATTTTTTTTTTTCCTAGCTGGATTTTTATTACCTGACATCTTTCTGATTCCTCTGGATTGCACAATAAGGGAAGGGTAGCCCAGTTTGGGTAAAATAAAAAATGACCCAAACCACTGACCTAAATCCTGACTTTGAAATTTAAAATTACATTTACTAGGAAGGAAAATAGTTTTTTTTTTGAGTGTGTGTGGTTTTCTTTTTCAAAACCCATTTTCAAATGTTGACCTCCTGAATATTATCATACCAGTTTGGATTGGAAAACAGAAGAGTAGGTAAACATTTTTTTTTTAAAACCTTGGTGTGGGAAGTCATACTTTCTGAATTCATTATCTGCAAAGAAGCAGGAAATGCCAAGAACTTGCTCCCTCGCCCAAAAAAAAAAAAAAAAAAGATTTCCTGGTCACATTACCAGATTTGACCCCAAAAGAAAATTGTCCAATTTTGTGAAATAGTGAGACTTTTTGTCCTCTCTTCCTTCAAAGGTGAACTCAGGTGGTGAAGAAGCAAAGGTAGGAAAGCCTTGCTTGGGGCAAAGATGACAGATGGAGGTTAGAAAGATTCCTCCTGTGTGAAAATAAAAGGCCATATGCATAGTTGCCACTTAGATGACAGCCTGGGTGCTTTGATGTAGTAACTCAGAGACTATCCCACCATTAACCTCACAGCTCTTTCCCTTGTATCTGAGATGCCTACAGAAGTCAGTCTTCTCAGATAAGATGCCACCTTCAGAAGCACTCTGTAGAATTACCTGGGATAGAGGACTCCGACACATTGTAACCATACACCCAATTATTTATCCAGTCCCTACTTGAGATTAGAGCCCTGACCACATGGAACATGGCACAAGCCAATTTTAATAAGAGAGAGGAAAGACAGATGATAATGGAGGAAGGGATGATTTGGATCAAAGCTCTCTGCATTAGCACTTTCCACTGTGATATCATTCTTTGTGTTCATAACTGGTCTCTGACCTAAATTCATCTTCTTGAAATTGGGGTCTTTTGCCTCATTTATTTTCATTTCCCCACCACCAGACACAGAGCCTGTTAAAATGGAACCAGTTTAAAATAGAGCTTTAATTTCACAGTCCTTGGCTTCAGTTCAAATTCTGCCAATTACAAGCTAAGTGACTTGGAGTAAGATATTGTATCTCATTAAGCCTAATCTCTAAAATGGGCATAACTCTTTCCTCCAAATATTATTCTGAGGATTAAGATATATTTTAAGTGCTTTTCACAATACTTGGCACAGAGTTTGCTCTTAATAAAAACTGTAATTATTTTTAATACATTTTTATTGATTTGAGAGAGAAAGGAACAGAGACAGAGAGAGAAACATCAATCAGCTGCCTCCTGCACACCCCCTACCTGGGGATTGAGCCTGCAATCTGGGCATGTGGTCTGACCAGGATTGAACGGGTGACCTCCTGGTGCATGGGATGATGCTCAACTGAGCGTCGGGCCGGACAAAACTTTAAGTATTATTATAATACATTGAAATAGTTTGGTGAATGAATCTATCTATCTATCAACTAATGAAGAATTAACAATGGAGCTGCAGGTCACATGAGTGCTTGGTCACATGAAGATACTTAAAGGTGAGTGTGGGGAGCGTGGGGAGAACAATCTTTCTTTGTTCTCAGCACATTTTTCAAGAGCTCATCACCTTTGGTGGGACACATGAATGGCATAAAAGTCTCAAAACAGCACTAAAGTAGCAGTGATTTACAATAACAGTGTTTCACAATGTCAACAGCACACACTGGTCATCTCTGTAGCTGTTTAAGTCTGACTGTGTACTTGCTCTCTTAAATTCTCATAGAGCAAAGGCGCCACATGGTTCAGTAAACATACACTCTTCTCTTCATTCTGACATAAGGTTAATTGAGCCTCTGACCTCATTTTGATCACATTATATAGTTCATGCTACATCATAAAAAAGTAACAATTATTGAGAGCTTACTATGTACTCAGCACATTTCTAATTAGATGAATCAATTTATTTAATCTTCACAATGCCATGATGCAAGTGCTATCCTATATGGAAATTAATATCACCTCTTCATTTTACATATGAGGAAACTGAGGCACACGGACTCAAATGACTTGGCAAAGGCCATAGAGGTAGTAAGAGCTACAGTGAATATTTGAACCCAGATGAGCAAACTCCAGAGTTCTCATATGCCCCACAAGACACACTAGCTCCCGCTGCCTATTCCAGGCACCATCATAGCAGCGTTAGTATATTACATGCTATCTAAATAAATTTTCCCATTTCAGATATATAGTTGTATATCTGGGGATGCTCTGCACATATAGTGTGGGATCTGCTGGCAGAGGCACCGCATCCTAGAGGCAAACTCTGCTTAACTCACAAATATGCCAAGGGCCAACATGCCAAGCTGAGGAAGTGGGCAACATGGACCATGTTCTCCAGCATGCAGTTCCCAAAGGAAACATGGCCTCTCCTGAGCTCTTGGCAATAACTCCTGTTTCTAATGAGATGCTGTTGAGGTCCTCTTTAACCCACTTTCCAAGTTTTGTCAATGGGGCAGACCTGCAAATGGCTGCTGATTAACAGCCCGTGCTCTCTAAAGTCTCCTACCTAAACCCACAATTCACTAGCAATTCCTTTCTCATGATAATCTTGCTTAATAATAAACTTGAGCATGACAGTCACTGCAAGAAAGGGTAACAATTTTTGAAGCTGGTCACCAACTTGGGCAACACAGAATCTTCCTTTCAGTTTGTGTTCTGGGCACCTGTGTTATTGCCCTCAGGACTTTTGCTCACAGGTATTTTTATATTTGTGCATGAATTGGTTCATCAAGATCCCCAGTTTGATTTGTTGCCCTTGGATTGATTGTATCTAGATGTTAAGATTCAGCAGGAGCATATATTTCCCATTTTCTGGACAATAGCAAGATTCAGTAACTCCTGTCTAACTGAAAATTTTAAAACCATTGCAATTGTGCACTTTACTGCATCCAAATAAAATTTTAGTTCTGTCCTAGAACAGGCAGATTGGATTACATATTCATTAAAATTTGGAAAACAGGCCAAGGACTTTGGGGAATTCAACTTTGTTACCCCTAAAATCATTACCATTGCAAGCTACCTCTCTCCTCAGCTAGAACAGTGTTGACCAGTAATGGAGAACTGGAGACTCCTCTGAGAGCTTCACGTGAAAACTTCTTACATACTTTTCATTCTGCCTATCACCTTTCATCTCTAGAGCTGTTCCTGCTGACTCACTCATCCTGTCCTCGGTCCACAACTTAGAAGAGACTGTGGCCTTTGAAACAAGGAGCGTCCCCACTTGGCAGATGAAGGAAATGGGCATCTGATTGGCTCTTCACTACTCGCATTATCAGTATTCCAGAAATTTATGCAGCGCAGACAGAACCCATGTTAATGACTGGAGAGTGCCAATTCAAAAATAATTCTCATCCTCAGGTCCCATTAAAGTTATCAACTCTACTGGGAACAGTATTTCCAGTAAAATAAATACTTCCGAACTCAACGTTGTCACTAAGCTTCAAATATCCTCATACTGCCACCAAGGGGTGGTGACTGGTGGAGAGAAATGTCCATAGACTGCCACCACCCCACCCCCACCCCCAACAGCTATATTCCCTTAACGTAATCTGCTAGATAGTTAGCAGTCGATAAATAAAGTCAGGAGAGGACAACATCAGTGCAAGTTACCATCATCTCTTACCTGGACAATTATAATACCTTCTCCACCACCATTCTTGCCTACCCTAATTCTTTTTCTTCCTATAGACCGGGGTTATTTTCAGAAATACTTTATCAGATCACACCCTTGCACTACTAAAGACCTTTGATGGATTCCCATTGTCCAAAGCGGGGAGGGGGAAGCAAATTCCTTAGCATGGTATACAAGGTACACTACCTACCTCTGCAGCCTCCTCTTCAGGCCTTTCCTCTTCGCTCATATGCTCCAACAGCACTCACCTCATTTAACTTCCTGAACCACATCCAACTCTTTCCCAAATCAGAACAGATACTGTTCTCTCTTCCTCGACCACATTCCTCCCTTTCTTCTCCCTCCTCACAGATGACTGCCTTTCCTCTGATCCTTCCCATAAACAGTGTCCCATTTTTATGGTTTAAATTTTATTACCCATCCTGAGACAGGCCTTTTTTAATTAACCTAGGCCAGCAATTTTCAACCTTTTTCATCTCATGGTACATAAAGTAACTACTGAAATTCCATGGCACACCAAAAGATATATATTTTTTGCTGATCTGACAAAAAAAGAAAAGAGGTACAATTTTGATTAATTCACACCAGAACAGCTATTGTGTTGACTGTTGTCATTTTTTAATTTGACCATCTAAGGGAAAAGAGGTCAGTACCCCTGACTAAACAGTCAGGTATTGCATGTTTTAAAAATTCTTGTGGTACATCAGTTAAAAATCACCAATCTAGGCAAATCTCACCAATCTCTCCTATCACACCTTATTTTGTTATTCATTTAACAAATTTATTTGTATACTAAGTATATGCCAAGAACTGTTTTAAACACTATGGCTACAATAGTGAACAAAACATATTTTAAAAGGTGTGCCTTTGTCAAGCTAAGATTTTAAGCAGAGAAGCGGACAATCCAGAAAATAAAAATAAATAAGTGAGTATCAAAAAACATGTAGATGCTATCAAAGGGGCTAGGTAGAGTTTAACTGTGAAGATCACATGTGAGAAAAGACAGCAACCATTGGACTATGCAAAGAGACAGTGTTCCAGGCAGAAGGTATGTCAATCAAGTGAAAGGATGTGAGCAAGAAGGAACCTGGGATGTTTGAGGGGGTAGGGAACTGAGTGGCTGAGGTACACTGCAGGAGGAGACAGTTGTAAGAGATGAGGCAGGAGAAGCAATGGGAAGGTCAGATGGAGTAGGACCTTGGATGACATAGTAGGGTCATGGGCTTTTTTCCTGATTGAAACAGAAGCTCTTGGAAGCTTGTGAGGGGAGAGCCATAGAATCTGCCTTGCATTATGAAAGAGTCACTCCAGTTATTCCTTGGAGGAATAATCTGAAGGAGAAATTTATAGAATGAATGTGTGTCCCCCTTCAAAATTCATATGTTGAGGTCCTAACCCAATGTATCTATATTTGAAGGTAGGACCTATGTTAAAGGTTAAATGCAATCAGAAGAGTGATCCCTAACCTGGTGAGGTGGGTGCCCTTATAAGAAGAGGAAGAAACACCAGCACTCTCTTTGCATGCAGGCACCAAGGAAGGGCCATGTGAACACACACTGAAAAGGAGGCCAGAACCTGACATGCTGGCACCCTCATCTCAGACATCCAGCATCCAGAACTGTGAGCAAAGCAATTTCTGTTTTCAAGCCACCCAACGTATGGTATTTTATTATTGCAGCTGGAACTGCAATATATTCTGTTCCATCCCTTCTCTGGCTTCTGGTGATTTGCTGGCAATTTTTGTCATTCCTTGATTTATAGAAGTATCACCCCACTCACTGCCTTCATCTTTATATGGCATTCTCCATGTGTGTGCCTGTGTCCTAATTTCCCCTTATTTTAAGGAATCCAGTCATGTTGGATGAGGGGCCCATTCTACTTCTGTATGACCTCATTTTAACTAATTGTATCTACAATGACCCTCTTGCTAAAGAAAGTCACATTCTGAAGTCCTAGGTTAGGACTTTCCTAGGGGGGGACACACAATTCAACTCATAACAACTTTTAATAAAGGAATACATCAGAAGCTCTCCTCAAAAGTTTCCCCACCTTTTAGCCCTTAATAACTAGTTGTCTTTGATAAGTGTTGGGGTTGAAAGTTGGAAAAACAGAGTGGAATTCTGCATTCTCCAGCCTTCATAAGAAAAGCACAATTGTATAGTCAAGAAAACACTTCGGCAGGAACCACAAAGCTCTGTCCCTGTCTCACAGGTCTGATAACATCGGATTCAGCTAAAATTATTAAAGATATCACCGAGTTTCCTATTATATAAAAGTCAGGGTCAATGTTCATCATTACTAATATCTCAATAAAGTCCCAGGAAGAGAAAAAGTGTGATATTTGCAGTAGGCAGAATTCTAAAACGACCCCTGTGACCTGCACCTGCTGGGGTTAACAATGAGACTGTTACCTTGCATAGCAAAAGGGATTTTGCAGTTGTAATTAGGATTATCAAGCAGTTGATTTTATCACAGGGAGATTATCCAGGTGGGCCTAACCTAAATATATGAGACCTCTTAAAGACTTTTATCCAACTGGTAGCTGAAGAGAAAGTCAGCGAGATTCAAAGCATGAGAGGGATTTCCGTGAGGGAGATTCTCCATTGAAAAGATGGAGGGTGCTATGAGGGCAAGAACCTGAGATTGGCCTCCAAGAGCTGACAGAGGTATCTGTCCTGTAGCCAGCGAGAAAGCAGGGGCCTCAGCCCCTGCTGCAAGGCACTAAATTCTGCCAACAACCTGAATGAGCTTAGAAGCAGAATCTTCTCCAGAGACTCCAGGTAACCCAGCCTTTTGAGACCCTATGCAGAGAACCCAATCAAGTCCACCTGGACACTGACCTGCAGAACTGTGAGATTCAAATGGGTTTGTTTCAAGCCACTAATTTTATAGTAAAACTAGAGGCCCAGTGCATGACATTTGTGCACTGGGGTGGGGGGTCCCTCAGCCCGGCCTGTGCCCTTTAGCAGTCCAGGAACCACAGGGGGAGCAGGTCTAAGCTGCAGTCAGATGTCTTTAGCACTGCCGCAGAGGCAGGAGAGGCTCCTGCCACCACCGCTGCACTTGCCAGCCATCAGCCCAGCTTGTGGCTGAGCGGTATTCCCCCCGTGGGAGCACACTGACCACCAGGGGGCAGCTCCTGTGTTGAGTGTCTGCTGCTTGGTGGTCAGTGTGCATCAAAGCAACTGGTCGTTCCACCATTCAGTCAGTTTGTATATTACACTTTTATTATATAGGATGTTACACAGCAACAAGAAACTAGCATATTATTTCATTACTAGAGGCCTGGTGCATGAAATTCGTGCACGAGGGGGGGGGGTTTCCTAAGCCTAGCCTGCACCCTCTCCAATCTGGGACCCCTTAGGGAATGTCTGACTGCCGGTCTAGGCCTGACCCCTGGGATCAGGCCTAAACCGGCAGTCAGACATCCCTCTCACAATCCAAGATTGCTGGCTCCTAACTGCTCACCTGCCTGCCTGCCTGATCACCCCTAACTGTCCCCCCTGCCAGCCTGATCACCCCTAACGGCCTCTTCCTGCCAGCCTGATTGCCCCTAATTGCCCCCCCTGCTGGCCTGGTTGCCCCAACTGCTCCCCTGCTGGCCTGGTCACCTCCAACTGCCCCCTTGCTGGTCTGGTCACCCCCAATTGCCCCCCCCTTGCCAGCCTAGTCACCCCTCACGGCCCCCCTGCTGGCCTGGTCACCCCAATTCCTCCCCTGCTGGCCTGGTCACCCCCAATTGCCCCCCCCTTACCAGACTAGTCCCCCTCATGGCCCCCTCTGCTGGCCTGGTTGCCCCTCACTGCCCCCCCTGCTGGCCTGGTCATCCCATGCAGCCTGCTGTTCAGTCATTTGGTCATCCCTCACTAACCCCCCTGCTGGCCTGGTCCCCCCATGCATCCTGCTAGTTGTTACTATTACTGTGATGGTGTCCTGGACAATTTGCATATTCCTCTATTATTAGTATAGATGGTGAGAAAAAAAGGAAGAGAAACCAGGAAGAAAGATAAATGAGAATGGAATGGGGAAAGAAACCAGGTGAAAACTAAGTAGGACAGAGAGCTATCCAAGGAAAGAAATGAGGAAAGACAGAAGGAGATAAGATATATAAAGATTTTCTTAATTATTTCTACTTGGACAGAGCTAAAACATGCTTACATCTGTTTCTTCAACTATCCCCTGTTTACATGGAATGATGACAATGGATTTGACTATGAAGTGCACAAAACTTCATGCAATCAAGTTGAAATCATGGTCCATATTACCTAAGGAAAGATGACCTAATTAAAAATAGAAGAGAAACAGTGTGTGGTTGTTGTTTTTTTGCACACATGACCAAAAGAGTGGAGGACAAAAGGAGAGGAGGAAAGAAAATAAGGGAAGATTTTAAAAAAGAGAGGGGCGTGAAGGAACGGAAAGGAGAGAAGGGAAGGAAACTGTAAAGGAAAAATGTTTTTTAGAGGAATATAAAATTCTTTGGAAACTGAACTCAAGTGTGTCAGAGACAACACGGCGGTATCAAACTCCTCTTGAAATTCTACAGAAGCAAGAGAGAAATTGCTGTTTCCACGCTGCCTTTTCAGCCTTTTTGAGCTTCATGAGCTGCCTGGCTGCTTAAACAGCCTCCAATGCCATCAAAGGAAGCAAAAGCTCCACAGCCGTGACATTAAAAAAATGCCTTTACCTCATGTAGGTATTTCTGAGTCCAGCAACTATGAAAACACAAAATCACATCTGTTTGAAAGAGATGGGTAAGCCAATAGCAATGTTAGACATTTCCAATAAAATTCAGTAATTGAAAATAAGTTTTATTAGAAAAACATCATTTTCTGGACGTTCCTTAAGCAAGGCAGAGGAATTACTCTGACATGGTCAAATCCCCAAGAATTTTTTTTTCCTGAGTCCTTCATGACTCTACAGCTCCTTTATAGTATGTGGGGGCAGTTCACCCCATTTTCAGTGCCCAGTGACACAGACCAACACCAGCGTGTGGAAATAAAACATGATGACCAACTTGGTGTAGAGTTTATAGGAAAAAGCATTAGCGAGAGAGCCGAAGTGGCCAGGCAATTCAGCCACACACAATGAGAAAACTCCATGCACACAGACTTCTATGGCTAGTTTCAGGTAGACTTTTTTTTTTTTTTTAGTTGCGATATTAAACACTAAAGAACAAGGGTTGAATACACAGGACAAAGTTCAGCTATACAAGCTGGCATCTGAATAATGAATTAAAAGAAAGCAGGTGTTCATTCAGCAACTTATGTTCTGGGTCTAAAGAAACATTAACTCTATTTTCTTTGTCTGTGACTCCCAATAGTATTTGTAAAGCGTTCTCAACACGTTGGCTAAGTCAGATCTCTTTCCTGCGGGAGCCAACAGACCTCTAATGGAAGTGTGCTTTCAGTAACTCCTCCGGTTGCACTCAGGAAATTCTATGTGATTATTGCCATTATTTCCTACATAGATGACTGTTATATAATTGTCTATTCTCTGTTTTGTGTCCTGGGGAGGACTTCTGATGTGATGGTTGATGACCAGCCAAACCCAGAGACTGTCAAGTGACCCAAAAAGTTGTTTATGCCAATCGGAGGGAGGAAAAGTACTACATAATTACAAAATAGCATATTTAGACAAGGGATCAGCAAGCATTTTCTGTAAAGGGCCACAGAGTAAATATTTTAGGATTTGTGGACCACATGGTGTTTTTCACAACTATACAACTCTGGTGAAGTGTGAAAGCAGCCACAGAGGATAAGTAAATGAATGAGTGTGGCTAGGTTCTGATAAAACTTTATTTGTGGACAAAAATTTGAACTTCTTACAATTTTCTTGTCATAAAATATTATTCTTATTTAAATCTCTTTCAACCACTTAAGAATGTAAAGATCGTTCTCAGCTCACATCCACACAAAAAGAGGTAGTAGGCTGGAATTGCCAGGGGGGTCATAATTGTCCACCCCGTATTTATACTACTTGTATGTCTTTGCAGAATATGTCACATGATTATACTCTTAGATTAAATATCTGATAAGAACATAATAAAAGTTGATTGAAGTTATATATAATCAGTACCAGATGCACATTACTGAGTTTTGTAAAATATTAATAGAAACTAACCCTTTCTAATATACTATAGTGCTATATACTTGATGCTTTGGAGTTTCTAATCTATGAATAAAATACAATGCAGAAAATCAGAAAGTCCCCAGTAATTGAACTAGCTATCAATTACAATTATTCTGACACTTAAATACTCTGCAATACCATAAAACCCCAAGATTTGTTTTCCAGAAGACAGAAATTATCTCAGAATTATTTGGCTGAGAATTTGACGATTTATCATGTGCAATAACACAGTTACTAATGACCTATAGTCAACATCTTCCCTAGTCTTCATCCTCTGATATTAGTGAGCATATTAAATGAATAAATGCAAAGAATCAAGCTCAGGTTAACTCTAATTGCAGGCCCTGGGAATAGCGCCAGTGGGAGTTTCAATGTAGTTATTACTACTATCCACACAGTATGATTCATAGTTCCAGGCAACACTAGCCAATGTTGCTACAGCACTATTTACATGTGTATTCAATGTGTATAGCTGCATATTTTTCATACTGATGCTAAAGAACTCTCTCACTCACTCAGCTCAATCATATCAATTAATTAATCCGCAAGTATTCATTAATCACAGCCAACTCTGTGATTTATCCAAAGCTTCACAAAATTCCCTTCATATCTGCTTTCCTTTAATATACCACTAAGGTTATCTAGACTTCTGTTCAATAGATCTGGCAATTGCTTTTTCCAAATTGTCATTTTCTCTTACAACATAATTGAATTTAAGTTTCTGGAATCTGGTTAGGCTCCAGTACCAAAAGAACATGAGTTAAGTGTTTCAAAAAGAAGACAAATCCATTTCAACAGAAGTATGCACCTTCTTCAACAGAAGTGCCATCGTCTTTGTCTTTCATTTATCTCTGATTTGTTTTCTTCTTTATTTCTTCTTCACTGTCATTTACTGCCTTCCTCTAACTCTTTTCTTCCTTCTTGTATAGTCCTCAATTTTTTTCTTCCCTTTTATATTTCCCAATATTTCTTCCTTCCCAGAAACATTAATTGGCTATCAGGTCCTGTGTTCAACAACCAGAAATATGATGATGAACAAGACACAACCACGTAAGATAGACGGTGGCTTAAGATGCACAGAGAACAAGGTGTGGCACAGAACTCAAAGTCTACATCCCTCTCCAAGCCCGAGACCCTATATGCCTTATTTTCAAGAGGTCCATGCTTTATCCCTAGTCTCTTAAGAGTCTTTAAATTCTCCCTCTTTTTAAGCACCCCCTAACTTTGAATAAAATTATGCCTCCTCAAATTAAAAAATAGTCTTTACTTTCACTTTCATGTTTTAATAAAATACTTAAACATACATAACAATTTTCTATATAACATCTCTTCCAACCCTCCCCTCCCTAAGTAATCATCATCCTAATTCCCATTCTGTTTTATTTATTGATGAGAGAGAGAGAGAGAGAGAGAGAGAGAGAGAGAGAGAGAGAGAGAGAGAAAGAGAGAGAGAGAGAAACATTGATTTGTTGTTCCATTTATTTATGCATTCATTGGTTATTGGTTGCTTCTTGTATGCGCCCTGGCTGGGTATTGAACCCACAACCTTGGTGTATTGGGAATATTCTCTTCCCAACTGAGCTACTGGACCAGGGCCCCCATTCAGTTTGATACACTTTTGCTACATATGTGTGGATCTATGTAAGTTTAACTACATGTATATATAGTTTTTAAAATAGTGTTCTCTTGGCTGGTTTTTTTTTTTTTAAGTACATTATATCACATTATCTCATTCTGAAATTTGGGCATTAAATATATTTTATATATTATTTATATTCTTAAGATGTATCCATATTGATGCATATGTATTCATTTATTTTAACCAATGAGTACTGTGCATCATATAAATAAGACACAAATTATTTATCTTTCCCTTACTGATGGACATTTACATTATGGCTAATTGTTCACTACCAAGTATAATGTCAAAATGGACATTTTATTAATACACATCTGTTTGTGGATATGGGGAAAATTTCCCTAAGGTACTTAGCTAGATGTGAAATCTCTTAGGTCAGGTACATTCTCACTCCACTAGTAACTGTAAATAGTACCAATTGTCTCTCCAAAATAGTTGTTTCAATGTGCTCTCTTACCATTGGCATATGAAGCTTCCTCACATCCCTGTAGCAATTGATGGTGTCAGATTTTTACATTTCATACTGTCTCTTGGGTTTAAATGTGTTTTATCATTGCTTTCTATCCTCATTTATATATAAAACTGTTCATGCCATGGACATCTAATAATCACCTTCTTGCCAAATCACAAAGACTTCACTTGTACTCATCATTCAGTTCTACCTCAATTGCATTTGGCATTCTGATAATGACCAAATCCGAACTTTCCTCTCCCTTTACTTACATTGAACAATATTCTGAGAAAGAAGAGGCAGAGAACAAGAGGGCCCCTTAGAAGTTCAGAAGTGAGTCTAGTAGCTAAATCAGGGAAGGTATTCTTCAAAGAAATGTATTTAGTAATAGAACTTTAAACTTGGAAAATTAAGAAAGAAATGCAGATAACTTTCATAATATGAAATACATAAAATTAATATCAAAACAAATACTCCTCGGTTTGGGGGTTGTGCAAGAAATAGCATCAGAACACATTCATAACAAGCATTACATTTAATGTAATATATAATAATTATTTAATTATGTTCAATGTAGTTTGTGTGTAATGTACTTTATACTGACACACTTATTGCCTATTAAAAGATAATAAATGTTTTATGTTTTAAAAGTAAACATAATTGAATCTACTATAATGTCAAAAATGGGACTATGGGTCTAATAAAAGCTGTTAATCATACATTTCCCATTTCCTTTCCCATAGTTCATTTGACCATGCAAGCTATAGTGCAGATTAAAAATAAGACCATTTGGTTCTGACCCCAGGAAGCTCTTAGTGGGTCTAAATAGATAGCTACATACAGAAAATTATCTAAAACATTGCTGATTACAGCTCAAGCATAACTGAAGTAGTCAACTCCACCATTCATTGCCCACCATTGATGTCACTGATGATGTTAAACCAATATTCATTGGAGAAATTCACTTAACAAATATTTTCTGAGAATTGACTCATTTATTCTTCTAGGTGAAAGGACTGAACAATGAATAAAAAAAATGAACAAGAATAGATCCAGAGACAAATGGCAAGGGAGTGGGAAGGGGAGAGTTAGAGAGCAACCAAAGGACTTGTACAGATGCATATTAGCATAACCAATGGACACAGACACTGGGGCAAGGGGGGCTTGCCTGGGTGGGAATGCCTTGGGGGGGTTCAATTGGGGAAAAAGGAGACTTATGTAAAACTTTAGACAATAAAAAAGTGGCTTTACAGTTGTAATACAAATAAATAATACAATATATAATAAATAATCCTATCTAATAAAAGAGTAATATGCAAATTAACCATCACTCTGCTACACCCACAAACCACACCCACCAGTCAATCAGGAGGGAATATGCAAATAAACCCAACCAAGGTCGCTGCAGCCACAGAGAGCAGGAGGGAGGCTTCGGTTTCCCTGGCAATGGAGGAAACCAAGCTTTCCGCCTGCTCTCCAGGCCCCCACTCCAGGCTACAAAGTTTCAATTATATAAGATAAATACAGCCCAACAGAAATGGCAGCAGCCACGGAGCTGGAGAGAGCAGGAGGCTAGGGTTGCCTGCAGCAATGGATGAAGTCAAGCTTCTTCAGCCCTGGCCTACTTTGGCCTCTGCTTAGGCTACAAAGTTTCAATTATAGAAGATACATAAATCCCAACAGAAATGGCTGCCACCATGGAGCAAGCAGAAGGATTGGCTCCACTCCAGGCTACAAAGTTTCAATTGTAGAAGATAAATAAACCCCAGATCCCAGGGCCCCCGCTTGGGTCGCTGGAGGGCGTGGCCAGCCTGAAAACCACCACAGGCCCCTCACCCAGGCCACCCCACACCCCAAGGGAACCCCCACCCTGATCTGGGACACCCTTCAGGGCAAACCAGCTGGCCCCCACCCGTGCACCAAGCCTCTATCCTATCTAATAAAAGAGTAATATGCAGATTGACCATCACTCCAACACACAAAATGGCTGCCCCCATGGGGTCAAAGATCCTGCCCCCATGTGGACACAAGATGGCCACCACAAGATGGCCAGCAGGGGAGGGCAGTTGGGAGGAACCAGGCCTGCAAGGGAGGGCAGTGGGGGGTAATCAAGCCTTCAAGGGAGGGCAGTTGGGGGTGATCAAGCCTGCAGGGGAGGGCAGTTAAGGGTGACCCGGCCTGCAGAGGAGGGAAGTTGGGGGTGACTGGGTCTGCAGGGAAGGGCAGTTGGGGGGGACCAGGCCTGCAGGGGAGGGCAGTTAGGGATGACCAGGCCTGTAGGGGAAGGCAGTTAGGGGCAAACAGGCTGGCAGGGGAGCAGTTAGGCATCAATCAGGCTGACAGGGGAGTGGTTAGGGGGTGATCAGGCTGGCAGGCAGAAGCGGTTAGGGGTAATCAGGAAGGCAAGCAGGCAAGCCGTTGGGAGTCAACAGTCCTGGATTGTGAGAAGAATGTCCGACTGGGTGGGATCGGTCCTAAATGGGCAGTTGGACATCCCTTGAAGTGTCCCAGATTGGAGAGGGTACAGGCTGGGCTGAGGGACACCCCCCCATGCACGAATTTCATGCACTGGGCCTCTAGTCCTAATATATAAAAACCCTGGGTCTGTCACATCCACAACAACTGGAAGCTTGACCAGCCAGAAGTCATTCCTGCAGTCAGTGCTGAGTTGTGGTGGCACAGTGACCCAGCACTGACTACTGAGGGGGCTGCAAATCAGGCCTAGAGAGAGGCCTGAAGAGAGAAGCAGGGTCTGATTTGTAGCCTCTGTGGCAGCTGTTGATCAGCACTTGCCTCTCTCTTTTTCTCTAGGACTGGCCAGCAGCCATGCCTCCATTTCTCTCCAGGCCTCCACCAGGATTGCTGATCATACCTGCCTTTCTGATCAGGCCCCATTGATAGGCCCAGAGATCCTGACTGGCATAGAAACTGACCAATCAGAACCAAATCAAGGTCAACTGTGAGGAGCCAATGGCTGCCTAGGAGGTGGAGCTTTTGACACTGACTGGCATAGAAGCTGACCAATCAGAACCAAATTGGCTGGCAGAAGATGGCAGTTGAGGGTGAAATCAGGCCTGCAGAGGAGAGTAGCTGGGGGTTATAAGGCAGGTAGAGGCACTTAGGGGAGATCAGGCTGGCAGGGAAGGGTAGTTGGGGGCCATCAGGCCAGCAGGGGAGGGCAGTTGGGGGTGACCAGGCTGGCAGGGGAGAGCAGTTGGGGGCTATAAGTCCAGCAGGGGAGAGCAGTTGGGGGCAAGATCAGGCCTGCAGGGGAGGACAGTTGGGGTGAGATCAGGCCAGCGGGGAGGGAAGTTAGGGGTGATCAGGCAGGCAGAGGCAGTTAGGGGAGATCAGGCCAGCAGGAAAGGGCAGTTGGGGGTGAGATCAGGCTGGTAGGAGAGGGCAGTTGGGGGCAACTAGGCAAGCAGGGGAGGGCAGTTGGGGGAAATTGGGCCAGCAGGGGAGCAGTTAGGTGTTAATCAGGCTGACAAGGGAGTGATTAAGGGGTTATCAGGCTGGCAGGCAGAAGCTTTAGGGGCAATCAGGTAGGTAGGCAAGTGAGCATTTAGGAGCCAGCAGTCCTGGGTTGTGAGAGGGATGTCTGACTGCATGTTTAGGCCCGATCCCACAGGCCTAAACTGGCAGTCGGACATCCCCCGAGGAGTCCCAGATTGGAGAGGGTGCAGGCTGGGCTGAAGGACACTCCCACCCCCAGTGCACGAATTTCTAATATAAAATTAAAAATAAAAGAAAAAGTCTCATCCCTCGCACAACTTAGATTCTAGAGCTCTGTGAAGGTAATGCCAGCCTCTGATCAGCAGCTTCTGTTTCTGTAAGGTTTTTGAGAGATGAGGAATGAGGTGTTTTAGTTAGGGGGAGAGGGAGTAGGGTAGCTGTCAATGTTGGCAAAAATGAAATTCTGAAATATGATAAGGCTGATACCAAGTAAAGGGTCACAAATGTAAAAAAGACGATGCCCAGATTTGTCAGCATGGTCTACATCTAAAAATACAAAGTAATGGTACCCTCTTGCATTAGTTTTAGGCAAAACATTTTAAACAAAAATCCTACAAATATTGTTTTGAAGTCTGTTCTCTGTCTCACAATTTAGTTGGCAATGACTAAAACCTATAACCAAGAATCTTCAAAGACTGTAAAAGTTTTATGTGAAATAGCCCCTTTAATTGCAAAAAGTAAAACTTTATGATTTTAGTGACTCTCATTAAACCTTGTATACTGAATGTTTCCAAACTTTAATTAAAGAAATCCTATGTTTCTTTATGGAAGAAGTAGTGTTCTTTGTTAAATAACATTATGGTATTTCTTTGTGTAATTTCTGTAGTTAATCCTTAAACACATAACTCAGCAGAGGATAACATATTTAAAGTTTGGCAAAAAGTAAATCATTATCTTTGATTTTTCTTTGGTTGACTTGTGGTAGTTCTACCAATGGAAGAGTCTACTAGTCAACCATTAGTTTATTCTGAATTTTTAGGTAAATATTTTATGAAATAAAAATGTTCATTTTTTTCAAGCCTTGGAAATTATCAAAAAAGATAAATTATGGTACTGTCAAAGCTTTTCTAAACAAAAGAGTGGAATTAAGGAGAAGGGGGATTGTATAAGCTTTTGCTATTCTAGAAATATGGGACTGGTCATCTAGATTGCTAGCAAAGTAATTGGAGAGGAAGAAAAATCGTCAGATGCTCTGTGCCATTTGTTCCCAAGCAATGATTTTTCTAATGCTTCCAAGTACAGAAGAATTCACCCCACTTATGACATAATCAATTATGAGAATAAAAGTATATAAAACACCATATTTTTTCCTTTGCTTTATGAAGATATGTATGCGGATCAAAAAAATGCTTGTGTTTCATGTTGAGGTTCTTTGCTTCTCAAAAGGAAATACACTGGGCTAAATTTATGAGCTGAAGGACCAAGTGACCTATTTTTGAAATACCAGAGAAAAGACCAACTGTGTCAAACTTGAAAAAATTATAACTGTCAGTGGGTCTTGGCTGTTTGGCAGATATACTTTGAGCATTGAGTATACTAAATCTGAAATTTCAAGAGAAAATTTCCAACCTCATTTCTCATTATATTAAATTCTAAGTATTTATAGCCACAACCCAGATATGGATACAGCATAATAATGCTAAAAAAAAAAAGTCTCCACTTGGTGAAGATTTCAAGGACAATATCTTAAAAATGATTTTAAAATGGAAAATACTGAGTCTCCTCCACTCCTACTGTAAGATAAATATGGATGGTATTTTTTTGACATTGTGGCAAAAATCCCTTTTGGAAACTCACAAGAAATATTTTCTAGGCCTGGACAGTACACAACTGCTCAGAATAGAGATTTTTACAATTAAGCTTCATTCAGTTTCCAAAATTAATTTTTAAATAATCGTGAGTGGAGTAAAATATCACCCCAGAGGAAGTAAATGGGCTTTGCTTGTCACTATTTGATGTTCATCAACATACATGTGACACACATTTTCTTCACTTTTGGCAAACAACAAAAATAACTGTGCAATAGCGTTGATATTTAGGCACTATAATGCACTTAATTTTCCTCACAGTCTCTCATATAAACATTTATAGCAACCAAGTGTACCTAATTCTCAGATAATCACATTTTCAAAAATGCTTAAAGATTCAAGAAACCTTTTTTCTTCTAAGACTACCACTGAAATGCTGTTTTTACCTTTCATTTTAAACTGGTAGAAAATGTGTGCATCAAAGCTGCTATTTTTCTTAACGATGCTATTGCTTTTTATTACTGTACTTTCTCACTAGACTTTCCCAAGACTTTTTTCTTTTCCACAATTTGAACTATGATCTCTATGAAGATAACTTCTAAATCTGTGTTCTCAACATTTAAACCAAATCTCCATTATTATATACTTATTTATTTCCATTTATTCATCTGATATGTATAGGGCACTTACTGTCTACAGGTCTTGCCACAAGTATTCTATAAATACAACAGAACACAACACCATTAATGTGGTGCCTTTAAGTTAGCCTGTCAATGACCTCCTTAGATATCTGCTCAACACATAGCTTTCAACATTCGTTACTTAAAATTTGTTATTTCCCACTTATACTAGCTCTCTCTCTTGGTTAATACTTCTGGCCAATGATCTACAATAACTCTCTTATTTATCCAGATGTGTAACTGTGGGTTAACTTGTATATTTGGAAGTTGTAAAAGAGATGTTTTTAGTTTTTACTCCACACCTATCCCTTTTTTTTATTTCAATCTGTCCTTTCCTGTCACTTTCTAATCAAAATCCCCTTAGCATTCAGGGTTTTCCCCTTCCATTCTATTCCATATACAGTTGGCATATTGTTTTTAGAATATCATCTGTACTAATATCACATCCCTATTCAAAAACCTTCATTGGTTCACCAGCCTATCTAATAAAAGAGTAATATGCAAATTGACCATCACTCCAACACACAAGATGGCTGCCCCCATGTGGTCAAAGATGGCTGCCCCCATGTGGACACAAGATGGCCACCACAAGATGGACAGCAGAGGAGGGCAGTTGGGAGGGACCAGGCCTACAAGGGAGGGCAGTTAGGGGTGACCAGGCTTATAGGGCAGGGCAGTTAGGGGCAATCAGGCCTGCAAGGTAGGGTGGTTAGGGGCAAACAGGCTGGCAGGGGAGCAGTTAGGCATCAATCAGGCTGGCAGGGGAGTGGTTAGGGGGTGATCAGGCTGGCAGGCAGAAGCGAGTGGATAGGGGCAATCAGGAAGGCAGGCAGGTGAGCAGTTGGGAGCCAGCAGTCCTGGATTGTGAGAGGGATGTCTGACTGCCTGGGCAGGTGGACATCCCTTGAGGGGTCCCAGATTGGAGAGGGTGCAGGATGGGCTGAGGGACACACTCCCCCATGCACAAATTTCGTGCACCAGGCCTCTAATCTATGGAATAAATGCTGTCATTCCAGCATTCAAGTTAATCCACAAAGCTTAAGATACTTCCCAACTTTATCTCCCGACTCTCCAATATATATTTTCTGCTACAGCCAGACCACTCTCCTCACTGTTCACAAAACATACTTAAGCCTTTCCTCCTCCATAAGCAACACCTCTCAGGACCCTTCTCCCCCTCCAACCACCAACTGCCCCCATTTTCTTCTCTAATTGGCCTGCTTCACCCATTTAAGGGAAACCTGTAGTACAAATCCTCCCAATTTTTTTCTTTGACTCTTCCAACCAACATTCAAACCTCTCAGAAAGTATCTTGGCACTCATCATGATTTGATTTGATAAAATGAGTATATTTTATCTCATTTTGCTTTTAAAAGTAAATGTATTTTATTTCTGAAAACAAATTAAATTTCCTTAAGTTTGGAGACCTCATTTTCTCTCCTTTCCTTTTACAGCTCCTAATGTGATTGTGCTGGTCTGAAGGTTGACTTTATAGAATGACTTGGTCTTGGTCAGATTTAGATGTGCCACCATCTAATCACATCTTCTGAAGGCTGTGCACAGCAAAGTATCATGGCAGATGGTGAACTTTTTATGAAAAGCACAGTCGCATCCCCTTAAAGCAATGTTTTAACAGGATCACCTGCACGATCATATTTCTTCTGTTTGTATTATTTCTCAAATCAAAGAATAATTCAGGGCCTCCATACATACCATTTACAATGATTCAATCAGTAGTAAACAATTAAAAATTATTTCCCATCTTTTAGTGACTGCAAAACAAATGCCAAAAATTGCATTTTGATTTGATGCTCTTTATAAACTACATGTAGGCATTTGGTTCTATTGACTGAATTAATATGTAAAAACCCTTTTTGAAAGATTGCACAAAGGAGCAATGGTGAGAGTTATAGATTAGGGGAAAATATCTGATGCATTTGCCGTGACTAACAGCACTAACACAGCCTGGTTCTTGCTCCATTACTGTTTATTATCTGCTTTTCAACAGTGCTCTGCATTTTTTCCAGAGATTCTGATTTAGAGAATGCTAAATCAGAGTGCTCCTCAAGCAAGGACATGCTCAATGCGCAGTACGTCGATAGCAAAGTGCTGATGGACATTATTCAAGAATTTCGATACATCAGGTACTGTACCCCTGTGGCTCATAAGGGGAATCAAGTGCAACTATTAGATCGATTTGCACAGGCCACACTTCACTTTTGTCTCGGTGACAGTGCCAGAAAAGACTGAGGTCCTCAGCCAGTGCCTGCCAATTAATTGTTTACATTCCCCATCCTTCTGCTAAGCAATTTGTGCCTGAAAGTCACAGATAACTCTGTGGTCAGGATAACCCCATCTTCCCCTGTATCATCATTCCAAGGAAAACAGGTGTCCAGTTAGCCAGTAATGCTTCTGAATAGACTCCAGAGGATTTGTGTAAAGATCATGGAGTTAAGATCAGCAGTATCTAAAAACAGGGAAATCTGGGCTGGACCAGAGCAAAGACAATCCCTAAGATATGGGCTTTTAAGAATTTTACATTAAGGAAAAACAGGAAGGTTTATTAGAAGTTTATTTTTCCCCCAACAGCTTTACTGAAGTATAATTTATATAAATTCACCCATTGCCAGTGTAAAATTCCATACTTTCTAGAAAATTTATAGACTTCTGCATTCATCACCCCAATACAGTTTTAGAACACTTCCATCACCTCTAAATGAGGGGCACCATCCCTTTGTGCCCCTAATTTTCAGTTATTCCTTATTACCATGTAGCAACCACTGATCTGCTTTGTGTCTCCATACATTTGTCTTTTCTCAGTGTTTTATATACATGAAATGATAGTCTTATGGATTAAAATTATTTCACTATACAAAATGTTTTGAAGTTCAATTATTTTGTAGCATTATCTACTAGCATTACTACTTTTATTGCTGAGTAGTATTCCAGTGTATGTTTATTCATTCACCAATTGATGGTCATTTGGATTATTTCCAGTTTGGGGCTATGTTATTATGAATACTCATATACATAGTTTTGTGAGGATATAAGTTTTCACTAAAAATTAAAATAACTTCCCCCCTCAAAATGAGTTCTTTTTCCTAAATGTCATCATTCTAACATTATTGAAATGGTCAATAATCACATAAAATAGCAACCCCAGAAAGGATTGAGAAGAATGAAAAACTGGACCTTATTCATTTCACTCAGCTAAGTTCTTTACCTGACTACTCCTCAACCTCAATCTGTGCCCGGCTAAGTGCATTCAGAGAATTGACACACGGTCAACTCAAAATGCTAAAAAAGGTAGCCTTTATCAAGGGTTATGAACTTTTTTCTTCCACGTGTACAATAGTCTAAGAACACAATAAAAACTTGTCTGACATCAACTTATTCAATGCCATAGATCTTGAGATGAACAGAACAGCAAATCTATTAAGACTTGATTCCCAGTTTACATAATGTACTCAGCCAAATAGTCTTTAAATCAAAGCAAAAAATTGCTACCAACTTATAGATATGCAGAATTTTCCTGGCAGGTAGACTATCCACTTACACATTGAATGCTGTCTCCCCACAAAACTCCTATGTTGATATCCTAACTCCTAATGTAATGATATTAGGAGATGAAGCTTTGAAAAGTAATCAGGCTTAGATGAGGTATGAGGGGGATTAGTGCTATTAAAAGAAGAGACCAGAAAGCGCTCTCTCTCTCTATCTCTCTCTCTCTATCTCTCTCTCTCTCTCTCTGCCATCTGAGGACACAGCAAGAGGGAGCTAACTGCAAGTTTGGAAGAGGGTCCTCGCTAGAACCTGACCATGAAGGCACCCTGCTCTCAGACTTTGAGCTTCCAGAACTATGAGAAATAAATAAATGTCTGTTGTTTGAGCCACCCAATCGATGATATTTTGCTTTTGCAGCCAAAGACTAAGATGATCCCTTTTGATGAGCTTCACTCCATCCTAAATAAACTCTTCCTTTCCCAAAATTAAAAAATACAAACAAAACTTCAGAAATTAAGATGAATAGTATCTTGTTGTTTGTTTCTAGTGTAACTTATCTTTAAATTTGATGAAACTACAAAGACTCAGTGAGGTATTTTACTTATTCCTGGTGTCTTGTGGATAATTTTCAAAGGCACTTCTTTCATAATAAATATGTTATTGTGGAGTTTTTACATTAAAGAATTATTTTAATTTGCTTTAGTGCCAACATTCTTAATGAGAGCACACATCTCTGAAATGATCATGTAAATCACTGGGAACATGTGATTTGTTATTTTTATTTTTTTAAAAAATGTGTTTAGAATGATCCTTGAGAAGCATAACCTTTGGTAAACTGAAGTTCACCCACAATGCACAAAATTACTCTAGTGTATGTAGCTTGAACTGAGGTCTCTGATAAATATTTCTTGTTTAGTTGCCAGAAGGTGCATGAGAAGAAAATATACCATCACCATATGCCTCTTGGGACATTCTGCTTCATGAGCTCAAATTATGACAAGCATTGATAACACAGTGATGATAGCAATGACTTTGCATGTGGTAAAATAGAGAAGTATGTCAAAAATTCTGTACAACCGAAAAAGCATATAGAATATTGTCAACAGCATACATCTCTCAGACAATCAGGAAGCAACTCAAAGATGTTGGGAATACCTCATATGAAGACATATGGCCAGAAAAAAATGGTACTAGACAACTTCAGCCACAATTAGCATATTCACTTTTCAAAAACTAATCATTCTATAAGTACAAAAGGTTACTGTTTGTCTGCATCCAGAGAACATTTATTTGAGGAATAGGAATTGAACAACAAGTTGCATCTTGCTACCACCCTTGGTTGTTAGAAAAAGCAAATAGCATTCTTTGTATGTTTTGTTGGCAGAGGAGCAACAGGGGTTTAGGTCTTATTGAATCCGAGGTGGCCATAGGGTATCAGATTTTGGTATCAAGATAGTTAGAGATGCCAGTATGGAGCGCAAAAGAAAAATCTGGTTGAAGAGTTAGAATTTTAATTCATCCATGAAGAGAATGCCAATTGAAGCATGGCAATGCATAAGCCAGTGAAGGGACAATACAGTGACTGCATAGAAAGTGAGCAGGAACCCCTCCTCAGTGCTCATATACCATATAAAGAACATTCAGAGTGTGAAGGTATGTAGGCTATCTCAGAAGCCAAAGGAAATGAGTGTATAGACCGCATAGATGAAGAGGGGTATCCTAGCAGTGACAAATGCTACCAAAAAGTTATGGATGAAAAACTCTGATATGTGTCCATTTGATTTAGTAGTTAGAGGCTGTTAGTAATCTTAACCAGACCACAGTGTGTGGAGAAGTGGAGGGGACAAAGAGACACAACAGTGGGGATTATTTTATCAATATATTTGGTTCTGAGAAGAAGGAAAGAGATGCATCAGTGGTGGAAGAACAGAGGACATAAGGTTAAAGACACTTATTTAGTTAATTGTTTAGGTAACTCAATAAGCTAAATGAGGCTTGGGTACTAGTGAGAAAGAAGCAGAGAGGAAAAAAGTGGAAGACACAAGAGGAAGAGGGATTCTGATGAAATTTAGATACTCAGCCAATAACACGTTTAAGAATGAGTGATCCAGATCAGCACCATTTCACTTTAGATACAAGGATCCTAGAATTCATAGAGATTGGTTCATTTGACTAGTTATACTCCTAATAAGTGGCAGAAGCAAGCTTGATCACAGATCTATCATTTCACAGGTCAGGGCATTTCCCTCTGCAATCTGTTTAATCCTAAGGATCTGCCCAGTGTTTCTTCCTGTGGTGATATGGAGGATCTTTTTTCTTTCTTTTTCTTTTTTTTTTTTTAATCCTCACCTGAGGATATTTTTTCCTTTGCTTTTCAGAGAGAGTGGAATGGACAGAGGGAGAGAGAGAGAACAAAATAGAGGAGAGAGAGAAATATCGATGTAAGAGTGACACATTGACTGGTTGCCTCCTGCAAGTGCCCCAACCAGGGGCAGGGAGCGTACTGCAATCCAGGTACGTGCACTTGAGCAGGGATCAAACCTGAGACCATTCTGTGCAGGGGCCAACATTCTAACCAAGGAGATACACTGGCCTGAGAGGGCACACCCTAAAGAACCAACATTCCTGGTTCTTGGTATAACCAGGAGATCGAATGCCTTCCCTATTATGAAACAGGAGTCTCCTAATTTTCAAGGTCTTCTTATCCCAGTTCATTGTGTCAGTTTCTGCTTGCTCCTCAATGTGTCTGCCTTGAACCCAGGGCTCTGCCTTCACATCTGCCTTTGTCATATTCCCAGGGTAGTGTTGCTAGATAAAATGCAGGATGCCCAGTTAAATTCAAAGTTCTGACAACCTGTGTGTTTTTATTTAGCAGAATATGTCCCATTCAGTATTTGGAAGATACTTATGCTAAAAAGTTATTCATGTTTATCTGATATTCTATTTGACTGGGAATCCTGCTCTTATTGTTTGTTTGTTGTCATTGTTTTTTGCTAAATCTGATAACCCTATCCCAGGGGTCAGATAGCCGAGTTGACTTGCTCCTTCCCATCCCTCCTACTCTCCATTGTGCAGCAGTCAGCTCCTAACTCTGTTCACAGAAACCTGTACCTGAAGCCCCAACTGAACAGTAGTCACATGCTCTGCTGGGATAGGAGTGCCCAAATGTCTCATAAATCCTAAATTATATATTTGTCTCAAAATGCAGTCTAAAGATGTTTTTTTCTTGATTTGCTTGCTTAACTATGCATAGTCCCAATAAATATCAAAATTGCTTAGTATTCCATGAGCAAACACTAATTAATGACAGATAAAGTAAACAGAAATAGGAGGGAGGAGAGGACACTGCCTAATATTTTTTTCATTTTTCCTTAAATAATCTACAAAGCAAATAAGGAATGAGGGTCACATTTGATTTCTCCCAAATGGGTGATACATAAGGTGCAGTTTAGGCAAGAAAATCTGGGTTGTATCTGTCTCATCTTGTCTCAGAGGACTACCTCAGTCACCCTGGTAGTAGTATATTACTAATTCACTTAATAGAGAAAGATACATATTAACTCAGAGTTGCTTAAAATGACGGCTTAAATAATAAATACAGTGAAATTTGTGCACGTCTGCCCCGATCTGTTAACCCAAGTATATATTAAATGTATATGGGAAAGAGTAGGAGTTCATGGCATTTACTCTTCAAAAAAAACCCACAAAACACATTTTCCCCCAAGCATTTTCCCCCTTCATTTAAAAGTTAAACTGTGTCTTTCAAAGATAAATCTAAGCCATGTGCCTCACTTTTTTCCTTTAACAGCTAACTGTTCTGAAAAGACTTCCTGTCATATCAAGGACTTCCACAAGGTCATTTTTATTCCAAATGAGAAAACCACATTTTCCCTAAACACACAATATTTAATGTCAAAAACACATACATATGGTTCCAGCTCGCATCTCGTGAAATACAGTAATAATCTATTATCAGCTGATCAATTTTATACCCTTCCTAAAGATAACTGTCATCTGATCAATGCCATCAGCAGTGTAATATTTATTAAGGTCCTATTATGTGCCAAACACTAAGCTATGTACTTTACAGTCTAACCTCAATCACCCTGGTAGTGGTATATTACTAATCCATTTACTAGATAAAGATACGTAGTAAAGTGTCAAGAGGTCATGAAATGTGTGAAGCAAATAAAAGGCTAACGCAAATTCTGCCTAACACAGAAGCCCATGAAGCCCATTTTCCCAGATGGTAGTGTGTTCCCTTATAGGTAAGAAAAGCTAAGTCATCCCTATTTTCTACAAGTTAATAGTCTGAATAAAAGACATAGGAAAAGCATATTGATGCAGAGTTGACTGACTCATATTTAACCCCATGGAGAACAATGCACTAAAATGGTGCATGCATGGATCTTTTTTAAAAATCCATCTTTTAAAAATAAATAAATAAATGAATTATAAAATTCACAAAAACAAAATACCCAGATTCTCTTCGTGAAGATGAGGTATATAATAAATCCTATCTCCAGTGCTCACAGCTTTTTTGGAGGGTTGGGAGGTAAACATAGATTGTATTTTTTGCTGCTATGAGGGCACAAGGAAAGAGAACGAGCATTTCCCAAGCATATGCACTACCGAGATCCCACGAGGAGGAGGGACTGAAAACACAGGTTCTGGATTCTGACACTCTTGGGTTCCAAACCAAGTTCCACTGTTGATTATTCAACGATGGGGCCTTTGCTGGACTACTCTGTACCTCAGTGTCTTCACTTACCCAATGGACAGAACAATACCTATGTATAGGAATGTTATAACAATTAAGTGAGATTATATTTGGAAAATAGTTGGCCTAGTGCCTGGGTCATAATGAGCATGCTGTAAATGGTGGTTGTGGAATCAAGCAGAAAACTTTGGCAGCCATAGCAGAGCCTTGGAGGCCAAATGAGGTGACATTTTCAAACAATTATAGGCCCTGACTAGGAAAAGGAGAAGCCTAACTAAGGGTCTGGCAGCGTGGGAAGGGGGGGGAGTGATTGTCAGAACAGGCACAGGAGAAAACACCAAAGGTCCTAACAATAAACTTGCAATGATTAACAGAGAAAGATAGGCTACTTCTATCTTTTACCATACATAAACTCTGTCTGAATGTTTCACACAGGGAAAACAAAATAAAACACTAAAGAGATTATTTTTGTTGGATTAGGAGAAATGAAAAATTAGGAGATTCAGAATTTATGTGGTTTAGCCATAGAAATAAGCATTAGCCCATGTAGCTATTTTATTACTAATGGGAATCTTTTAAAAAGTCACTATAATATGTTTGTTTAGTGATAATGGGAATCTGCCTTTGAGAAAAAAATTGAAATTTATCCAACTTCAAGTTATTTTTGTGTCTTCTTAGAGTAAGGGCCAGCAAACTGTGGCCTGTGACAAATGTGGCCTGAGGTCTGGTTGTGTTTTTAAAAAATAAAGTTTTATTGGAACACAACCTCATTCACTTTTTTCCAGACTGCTATGGGTGCTTTTGTGCAAAAGACTGTAGGAACTCCAAATCCTAAAATATTTACTACATAGCCCTATATGGCAGGAGTGTAGCACCTGGTAAGTTTTTTGTCTTAGTCAGATTGGGTATTTTGTCTTAGCCATAATAAATATCACCCTCTGAGTGTCTTGAATAATAGACATTTATTTTCTCAAAGTCTGGAGGCTGGAAGTCTGGGTGCCAGCATGGCTGGTTTCCGTGAGGGCTTTCTTCCTGACATATAAGAGGCTGCCATCTCACAGTGTGCTTACATGTGGGGTATTTTGGGGGGTGGGGATTAGGTTGGGAGAGGAATAGAATGAGCACACCTCTGTAGGAACTAATCCTATTCAGGACACTAATCCTATTCATTAGGGCCTCGCCTTGTTACAGGCATACCTTATTTTATTGTTCTTTGCTTTATTGAGCTTCATAGACATTGCCTATTTTACAAATTGAAGGTAAGAATCTCCTCCAGCAAAACAATTACCACTCACTTCACTGCAATATTTGTTTTATTCTGAGGGTCTTAAACTATGGCCAAAATATGCCTGTACCTCACTGAAACTCAATTACCTTCTTATAGGCCCTATCTCCAAATATAGTCATACTGGGGGTGAGGGCTTCAATATATGGATTCTGGGAAGACTCATTGAGTCTATAGGATACTTTAAACCTACAAAATATGATTTAGTCTAAGATATGCATGGTATTTTATCCCCAGTGCACCTTCCAATACCCTTTTCTAAAAACCTCTGGAAAATAGGTTGAAAACAAAGTACAGTGGAAACCTTCCCCTCTGACTATGAATAAAGAGACTATCTAGAAACCTTACTTCAATGTTACCCTTAGGAAAGTATTTGAGCCTGGAGAAAAATAGAGATGAAATGACTTCTGGAGAGCAGAACAAATTGTTGCATTGAGAAACTGAACGGTACCTATTAATCCATTCCCCAAATGGTAGTTTTCATCATGTGGATGCCTTTTTATCTTACTGAGGAAAACAGCAGTGAAAGTACTTGGGGAGAATCAGTGACCAAGTGGGTTTACAAGATTCAAATAAGCATTGATGGGTCAAAGTCAAGTTGTACTATTTGCAAAGAGGATATAACTCTATTTCTCCAACAACCACAGAGTATTTTAAGAGACACTACCTCATTCATCTTCTGAATGCCTTTTGAAGTAAGTGTCCCATATTTTATTTCTATTTTATAAATGGAAAAACTAGGGCAGAGAGCAGTTATATGCCTCTCCCCAGAGTGAATCAATCACTAGGGGAACTAAAATAGAACCATTTTAAGTCTCTTGTTCTCTATGCATTCAACCACGAGTTGGTGTAATAAAGACCTTTCCATAAATAAAAAGTGTCCTCTGCTCATTGGGTAAGGCATTACTCACACTGTGAACAAGGTGTGTCTTTCCTGCTATGCCAATATGGTGGATGACGCTCTAACTTTGGCACTTTTAAGAATTCCCTTTCCCAATTATAAAAAACATGAGCATCAATAGGAAAGAAATTGTAAACCAAAATAGGTTGTGGTCAAAGCACCAAAAGTAACACTGGATTGAGATCCTGGCACCATACTGCGTCAGGGCATAGAAACAAGCTCTAGCACCATCTAGTGGAGACCAAAGGAACCCTTGGATTATCCAGAGGGTTGTTTGTCATCTTGGGGGTTCCTGTCATGGAGAGGTTTGGATTATCTCCTGATTAAAGCTTCCGAAGGCTTAATCCTGTGCCGCAAGTGTATCTTTTGTCCAAGTCAACATGGAAGTACATCAAGGGTTGGACTTGGGTTGTCTCTGTTCCCAGTGACACAGAATAGAAAGGATGAGGACGAGTAATGAAAGGGAAGAGTTTCAACCTACCAGCAGCTCTTCGGTTTTACACAAATTATCTGATCTCTCCAAATTCCTATTTAACTCATCAATATGATGACCTTAAGGATGGTTGTAATGATTAAGTTAGATATTTAGTTTATTTATATCATTATACAGTGACTGTCAACAAATATTAGTCTCTTTCCCATAAAAGATTTCTATAATATTTCCATATTGCACTGCATTTATTTAGAGGGCTATTCTAACAAAGTATCACAGACTGGCTTAAACAATAGGAATTTATTTTCTCTCTTGGCTTATAGATGAAGATCTCCCCATATCTCTTCATACTGTCCCACCTCTGTACGTGCCTATGTCCAAATTTCTCTTCTTATTAGGACATTGATCATATTGGGTTAGAGCCCATCCTAATGACCTCATTTTAATTTAATACCTCACTAAATACCATATCTCCAAAGACAGTCACATTCTGAGGCACTAGGGGTGAGGATTTCAATATCTGAATTTGTGAAGGAAGCACAAGTTAGCCCATAGTCAGCACAGCAGGCAGATGGCCATGCAGCAAGCAATTAGTGGAGGCAGGATAAATCCCCAGCCCTCGCCTAGTGCTGCGCAGCCATGCTGCCACAGACAGAGGTAAGTAGGAAAACACACTTCGATAGATCAAATGAAAGATCTCATTTATTGTTGTTTAAGGCAAACTGTGAGGTCTTTTTCCTCCGGGTTCATAGGTTCCTGAGATAAAAGGTCCTCTACAGGTACAACAATGTATAGTTAATTACAGCAGTCCCCTCAGGTATCCTCCACAAATAAGGAGGTGGAATCCAAACATTGATTCTATCCCCTAAATGGATTGAATCAATGATTCCTGAGTTATTATGTTACCACCAGTGCTATTCAGCTGACTCAGGAAGGGCTTTCTGTAATTTCCAACTAAGCTATAGTACAGTTCAAAATCTTTAGCAGCTAAAAACCTGCTCTCTCCAGTTTTTATTCTAAAAAAAAAATGTGTCTGCCAGCATTTTCAAAAATATATTCTGTGAGGTGCACATATGTTAATATAAGTATAGCAAAGACTGTCCACCTCGCTCTCTTCTCAGGCAGATTTCCCTTTACAATCTCCCAAACAGCCAGCCTCTGCACTTTAGGGTGAGTGGGAACTGAATTGCAATGCCTCCCTGCCTGCTCTACCGTGACTTTCACACTGTCTTCCCCTCCAATTTCTCCACCACAGCTATTTGCATGCCTGGGATCCCATGCCTCTCTGCCTGGGACAAAATATAAAGTCATAATAATAAAATGCAAGCAGGAGCTTCAGAATCCCAAACAATCGCCCTCTCTAGTTATCATCATCCTTATTACCTCCATTGTCAGTGGCCATCTGAGCTTACTTCATAAAAAGAAAACTCAGTGCAAAGATAGCAGCATCAAGCAGTACTTGCTTTGGAAAATGCAAATGAAGCTGGGTCTGAAGGTCGCTGTGGATTTTCCTAGTGAAATTGCATATCATACTCAATTGCAAAGGTGGCTCGTTATATGCTTACCTCAGGGCTTCATTCTCCATTTAAAATGCCAGTGTGGAGTCGCCATGCAAATTCACATACAGAGCTTCACATGGGTAACCCCATAGATACCACGGTTAACTCCATCTTCAACACATCATTTAACCTGAGACTATCGTCTATTCCAGTCTCTTGGTTCTTTTATCCTCTTTTCCCATTTGGCAGCTCACCCCTTCCTTTCTCTCAAGCTAACATATTCCCACTATACAAACATTACTGCTCTTACACCCAGCACCTAGATTTTGGTTTCTAACACCAGTCTCAAAACAAACAAACAAAAACTGGGGCTGACTCTGATCTGGCACAGGGGGTGTAAAGGAGGAGCCTGAAGCAACTTATAGTGCCAGCAAATAAGAAAGTGCTCAGTAAAAAAGTGTTCAGTAGTTTAAAAGGATGGGGCATGTCAAAGGAACAAAAAGACCAACCTTCCAAATGCTCCAGTAGCCAAAGCTGGGACCATTTGAATGGCAAAATAAATGATATCAAATTTGGATTACAACACAAATCCTATATAATAAAAGGCTAATATGCAAATTGACTGAACTGCGGAACAACCAGTCACTATGATGTGCACTGACCACCAGGGGGCAGACGCTCAATGTAGGAGCTGCCCCCTAGTGGTCAGTGCACTCCCACAGGGTGAGTGCTGCTCATCCAGAAGCCAGGCTCATGGCTGGCGAGTGCAGCAGCAATGGCGGGAGCCTCTCCCGCCTCCTCAGCAGCGCTAAGGATGTCCGACTGATGGCTTAGGGCCTAAGACGGATATCCAACTGATGGGGAGTGTGGCTAAGCCAGCAGTTGGACACCCCCCAAGGGCTCCCAGACTGCAAGAGGGTACAGGCCAGGCTAAGGGACCTCCCTGAGTGCACGAATTTTGTGCACTGGGCCTCTAGTATAAAATAAATATCCATGAGTCCATATGGATATAAATAAATGCTTGAATAAGTATGTGGAAGAGAAGAGACAAATGAAGAAAAATTACAAATAATATATAGAGATGCTCTCCCCTTTTGGGGACTGAATGATTCCCCTGAAAAGTCATAGGTTAAAATCTTAGCCACTCATGTGATGGTATTCAGAGGTGGGGCCTCTGGGAGGAAATTAGATGGTACCCTGATGGATGGGATGATGCCCTAATAAAAGAGATTCCAGAGAGATCTCTTTGCTTCACAATTTTCAAAGGTGGCTTGTTATATACTTACGTCAACTTATATACTTGTCTCTGAGGACATAAAAAAAAACAGCTGTCTATGAACCAGGAAGTGAACTCTCACTAGACACTTAATCGTCCTTTGTTTTGATCTTGGACTTCCCATTCTCCAGACTGTGACAACTATATTTCTGTTGTTTATAAGCCACCCATAGTATTATATTTTGTTATAGAAACTTGAATGGACTAAGACATTCTTCAGGAAAGTAGAGTTTAGTCTCCCCACACCATGCTCTGAATACCAGTTGGATTGACGACTCATTTCTGAAGACTAGAGTACAGAAAGAGAAAAACAGTCAGCTTATAGTGGGGAAACCTGGCAAATACTAATTTAAGCAAATGATCAAGGTTAATATCCCCAGTGATAAGTCATGTTGGTACCATGTACTCTCCCACATGTTGTCATGAGAAAGGTATGTTACCCTTGTGATATTGCTCCCCAAACCCAACATATAAACCTAATCATGAGGAAAACATCAAACAAACCTAAACTGAGGAACACTGTACAAAATATTCGAACAATTCTCTTTAAAACTGTTAAGGTCATAAAATACTGGGAAAGAGTGAGACAGTCACAGGTCAGCAGAGACAAAAGGTATGGGACAAGGGAAAGCAGACTGGTACCCTGAACTGGACCCCATTACAGGAAAAGGACATTAGTATAAAAACTGGTAAAGTCTGAATAAAGTCCAAAGTTTGTTTAATGTCAATGTTAATTAGTTTTTAGTATTGGTCCCATGGCTTTGTAAGACGCTGACATGAGGATAAACTGGGTGAAGGATATATAGGTTTTTTCTGTATTATCTGAAACTTTTCTATAAATTTAAAAATGCTCTGAACTAAAAAGGTTATATTAAAAATTATAAAGCCAAAATAAATGTTTCTTTTTAACATTTTGTTCATCTACAATTTCAGTTTACCACTATAGAATCTTACTTTATGAAAAGGTAGGCAGAGGAAAAAAAAATAACTAAAATGAATAGTTATTGGAAGATGGAACCAAGCTCATTTCAATATATTTAGACATAACTCATATACCATAAAATTTACATTTTAAAATATACAACTCATAGATATTTATTATGGTTACTAAAGTTATGCAACTATCACCGTTGTCCAATTCCAGAACATTGTTATCACCACAAAAGAAACCCCATACCCATTAGCAGTCACTCTTATTCCCCTCTCCCCCAAGACCCTGGAAACCAGCAATTTACTTTCTATATTTATGGATTTGCATAATGTTTTCAAGATTGATTCATAATGTAACATGAATCAGTACTTCATTCATTTTTATAGCTTAATAATATTTCATAAATATGTCACTTTTTTTATCCATTTATCGGTTGGGCACTTGGTTTGTTTCCATTTTTTTTTTATTACTACAAATAGTCCTGCTATGAATATTCTTGAACAAGTGTTTTTGCAAACATATGTTTTCCATTCTCTACTAGAGGATATACCTAAGTTAGAAATCACTGGATCATGTAACAACTCTATGTTTAACCTTATGAGGAACTGCCAAACTGTTTCTCAGTGTCTCTACCATTTACATTATCACCAGCAATGCATGAGAATTCCAATTGTTCTACATCCTCGCCAATATTTCCTTTTTTTAAAAAAATTATTTTAGAGAGATGAAGAGAGAGAGAGAAACATTGATGTAAGAGAGAAACATTTATTGGTTGCCTCCTGCATGCGCCCCAACTGGTGTTCCAACCTGCAGCCTGGGTATGTGCCCTGAACAGAAATTGAACCAGTCACCTTCTAGTGCATGGGACAATACTCCAACAAACTGAGCAACACTGGCCAGTGCCCACCAATATTTCTTATTATCTCTTTTTTATAATAAACATCCTAATGGGTATAAAGTAGTATCTCATTGTGGTTTTGATTTTCATTTCCTTTATGGTGAATGATGTTGAGTATCTTTTCATGTGCATATTAGCCATTTCCATATCTTCTTTGGAGAAATGTCTATTCAAATCCTTTCCCCATATTTTATCAAGTTATTTTTCAATTTATTATTGGGTTATAATATTAACCCAATAATAAATATTATATATATTTTATATATATATATTCTGGATATTAGACCTTTATCAGATATATGACTTGCAAATATTGTCTCCCATTCCATAGGTCACCTCTTCACTTTCTTGACAGTGTCATTTGATGCAACAAAGCTTTTCATTTTGAAGGGGTATGATTCATTTATTCATTTTTTTATTGTCCATACTTGTGGTGTCACATCTAAAACAACTATTGCCTTATGAAGATAATTACTCCAAAGCAATTATCTTGTTCTCAGGTGGAATTCTATTGAGGCCAAGCTCTCAATAATTAGTGGGGCACTAAGTAAAGTTCTAGTTTTATTCACAATATAGTCAATTCTTCATGAAGCACCCATGACTACCGAATAAATAAAATGACTGTGTGGCAGGGAAAGAGTGAGAAGGGAAACTGTCATATTCTTTTCTGAGGTTTTGTTTGTTTTATTAATTGAAATATTCATGGGCTCAGATGCATTGTGATAAGTTTTAATTTCATGTCTTTAACTGAAAATTAATAAAAATTCTAGTAATGTACAAAAAAACAAAACTCATCAGTGAAGATCATTTCTAAGATCCAATGCAAGCACCTATTTGCATTAGAAACCTTCATGATGTAATAGTGTTGACTTCATAAAAGTAGTGAGGAAAACAAACAGAATATAATTTCCAAATCAAAGAATAACAAAAGAAATTGAATGCTTGTAGTCCAAGTACAGAAAATGCTAAACCTCATTTTTGCACAATTTACGAATCTTACCAAAAACCTTGTTTGGGAAAAGGGTCTTAAATTTATTGAGTCAGTGAAGACTCTAACTTGCTGTTGGTCTAGAGCTAATAAGGAGGCCAAAGCAAAGGATAAGGA
This sequence comes from Corynorhinus townsendii, assembly GCA_026230045.1. Taxonomy (NCBI): domain Eukaryota; kingdom Metazoa; phylum Chordata; class Mammalia; order Chiroptera; family Vespertilionidae; genus Corynorhinus; species Corynorhinus townsendii. The sequence continues at coordinate 217,955,683 of JAPDVU010000001.1, forward strand.
CACTCAGATCCCCCAGACAGTACTTTAAAATATTGTATTCTTCCTTCCTTAGTTTTTTCAGTCTATTCAAGGCTGGAATAGTGCTGACTAAGTTCCCACCAGCCCTTTGACGACTGCCAAGATCCTGCCTTGCTGGACCACTGTGACACCGACTGGCAGCCGAATTGTCAAGTTCTACAAAAAAGCACGTTTCCCTGCTTGGCTGGATGTCTTCCCCATCTATTTAGAACAGTTCTAAAATACAAGTCCCTGCCCATCCGTCCATACACCTGGGTGGGCAGATCAAGAGGGAGAGATTTTGGAGCTAAGTCTGTTTTCCTGATGCCTAACCCTCCTGGCTATTGGGCTGCCTCCTGAGCTCAAAATTTCCTTTTCACATGTAACCCACACTTACAGGCACAGGCAGAAACCCAAATGGGATTACCATTCCAAACTCAAAAATCCCCTGCATAAGCTCAGTTACTGATTCGTTAGCAGAGTTTATAACATTCTACCCTGTAAACTTAGCATTATCTAAGTAAATGGTTATTCCACTATAGAAGTAATGGCTATGTTTTAATTGTTTTATTGAATTACATTTGAACATATGAACATGCAAAAAATATTTCATTCAATAAATTGTGTAGTACTCAGAAGAGAGGTGATTCCTAAATCCTGGAATATTTGTTAAAAACAAATATCACAGTAATAATTCAATAGCAGTGGCCTCAGCAATTGAAGACAGGTTCTTTGAAGTCAGGGTCAAGATATTTTGGCAGCAAATGGCATGCACATGGGTTCACAGATCACAACTTCCCTGGCCATGCTTGAATCACTTTGGATAAAATATTCAAAGGGTGGAGGAGCCCAGCTGGTATGGCTCAGTTGGTTGAGTGCCCTCCCATGCACCAAGAGGTTACTGGGTTTGATTCCTAGTCAGAGCACAGGCCCAGGGTGGTGGGCTCAATCCGAAGCAGGAGGAAGCCAATCCATGATTCTCTCTCATTGATGTTTCTATCTTTTCCTCTCCTTTCCTCTCTCCATAAAATCAGCAAGACATATTAAAAAAAGGGGGGGAGGGGTGGAGGATGGGGACAGATATTTAAACATGAGTCTAGAATAAGCTAGTTGGTGATTGTGTCTTTTCAGTAAAAAAAAAAAAAAGAACAATTTGTTCATCTACTGAAAATGGTAAGATGGGAAACTTCTTCAGAATCCAAATGTTTTTCAAAAAATAAAAACATTTGTCTTTCACATCCACTCTCCCCTCCCCATTCACAGTTTTGCAGGCATAGCCACAAGAAGTGTCCCTTAATTCATACTTGGGTAACAAATATAACATTGCCCCAGAAAGAACAGAGAGAAACCGGAAGGCTAATTGGACCAGAGTTTGTCAGTGTAACCACTTCAGAATCGCATTTGTGAAATGGTTCCTCAACTCCATATAAGACCAACTGAGTCAATCAGAATTTCTGGGGATGGGTTCAGGAAGGTTATATCTGGGCGGTGGCGGTGGAGTCGGGGGGAGCTTCAGAAAGTTAACTTTGCTGAATCTAATAATGCTGTTTATAGAGTGATAATAATTAGATAGTGATAGATAAATAGTTTAGCAAAGACAGAAGGGGTCCCCAGAAGTGGAGCTGGAGTTGGTAGATGGTAACTGACCTTAGCAGAGAGAAAGGATTCAAGAAGAATTTTATGTTAGAACTAGGAGGAAATCATGAAAATGGGTCTTTTCCACACATGTGCTTCAGAGCCTGAGGAAGTAATGTACACATACTATAGACATCGCCCTTGTTTTAGAGCAAGGTTCTTCAAGATCAAAGTCACCAGAGGAGGCATGTGCTAGGAGAGGATATGAGAGGGACACAAGGAAATAAGTAAGAAAAAAAGGGATAATCTGATAGAAAATAAGATGTATTTCCCTTGTGGCCATAAAGTGAATATCTAAGGAGTAGACATATTTTGGGTTTATATGACATCAATGTAAAAGTCACACAGGAAGAACATTCTGCAATAAGAACATTTAGCATAAAAAAGATTCCTTGCTCTGGGTAAGGCAGAATGACTTTGTTCAGAGTAGCCATACAGACCAAAATTAAGGATCTCCTCTTGGTTTTGAAAGCAGGAACCAAAGCAAAGAAGCACATGCATCTACAATGATATGACAACATTGCTGTCTATCATGCAAACAAGGTGACATGTATATCAGAGTTGAAGTTTTCAGTGTGTTAATAATTAACCTGCTCATTAGGTGTATTAGACCTTAATTGGGACAGAGCAACCGAGAGGCAAATTATTAAAATAATGGATGGAACTTTCTTTCTTGACTTTAAAAGTTTGGCAGCCCCAGATATTTCTGTATCTAGTATGAGAAAAGAATGGAGAGTTTTGGGTCTGGAAGAACTTAGAAAGTGCGACTGCTTTGATGCATTCAAGCAAAGACTGAATTCTTTAAGTACTGAAGTGGGTTTTAATACAGACACTGTGAAGAGAGAATATTTTTTAAATAGCTATGTTTCTCAGGTGGGAGATGTTAATAATAAAGGAGGCTGTGACGTGGGAGGCAAAGGTATATGGGAAGTCTCTACTTTCCTCTCAATTTTGCTGTGAACCTAAAACTGCTCTAAAATCACAAAGTCTTAAAAAAACAGTGAATGAGGGTAAGCTCATCACTGATTGCCTCCCTTTGACATAAGTCCTCTACCCAGACACTATGTGGCTCATTGCTACACATTTGTTAAGAAGACCACAGCTGTGTATATAGATAAGAATACATTTATGCAAATGAACTTTTAAAAACTATATTTGACTTAGCTCTAGTATCTTGAAGTTATACAGATTTAATAACTAAATAAAGCTATCTTTCAAAAATCCATACTTGAAATTTTAAACTAGGAAATGGAGGAAGAATCCAGTTTGCCAAATATAAAAAGAAGTGATATTAAAGATGATTGCATCTAATATTTTACCTTACCTTGTCACGCCCATCTCTACTATTAACCAATACTTTTAAAGCAGTATGAACTATAGTCCAGCATTTTTTAGATTCCGGGATAGCTTTGCTGATTTATGTCCTAGAATATTACAGAGAGAAAAAAAAACACCAAATAACTCTTTGAAAAATGCCTAGCTCCATTGATTTTGTGGAGTGGCTCTTGCTTGGCTGAATTTAATTTAAATGTAGTTCTTTGTTATTGCTTCGAGAGGACGACAGTCATTTCTAACAAGCACAGATTATTCAGAGCATGACCCTAAATGCTTTATTTCAAATAGCAAAAGAAAACAAGCTATCCTCTAACCTACTTCGCTTTGCAGGAAGAGGAGCTGTGTGAAAAGAGAGCTGAGAAAGGACAACCCGACCCAGAGAGATTAGCCCTCACCAGGGCCCTCCTCCCACTTCCAGTGAGTCTCTGGATGGGCCAGTTGCACAAATACAAGAAGATCAGGCCAGCATCCTGGAAGGGGGTAGGGGGTTTGTATCACCCTCCTTGGATAGCTGTTTGCCAAATTCTAGTTAACCCAGTTACAGTAAAGCCATTGTGGACTCTTTAGTAGAGCAAGCCTTCAATCTACATGGCATTCACGATTTTTTGATGGCCATGGCCTCAGTCAGTAACTGCAATTTAGTGGCTTATGCATTCTCATGAAAGGGGGCGGGCAAAGGCTCAAGAGCAGTGCATTTCATGGCAATAGGAAATGGGACACATTTTGTGCAGTGGCCAACTCCTTTGCATTTCTGAGGATGAAATGCCCCCTAGATCAAAGTGACAAAGTGGTTAGGATATTCACGGGACAGGAGACAAAAGGAGTTCATTCACTGCCAAAAAAGCTTTCTGTTAAGTACTTAGAAGTTTAATAACAGTACTTACATGAGAAGCAGAATGCAGGAGAGTAACTTGAGAGTGTGCACAGCTTAACAGAAACTGGTCATTCTTCTGTACAAAGGGAGGCAATCAATGATGAGCTTACCCTCATTCACTCATCCCTTCATCACACAAGTATTGAGTACCTAGTGTACTAGTGAATATCTACTACCCAGCACTACACTAGGTATTATAAGAAATATAAATATGCTGAACAAAAGCCTTTACCTTTAAGGAGTTTGCAGGCCTATAATGTAATGTAATGTAATATAACATAATCTATACTTATAAAAGCCTAGGTGGCCCTCGCGCCCTCGCGCAATGCCCTCACGTCATCACAAGATGGCCGCCCCATGACGTCACAATATGGCCGCCCTCACATTGTCACAAGATGGCTGCCACAAGATGGCAACCACAAAATGGCCACCACAAGATGGCCAGCAGGGGAGGGCAGTTGGGGGTGATCAGGCTGGCTGGCAGGCAAGTGATTAGGAGCCAGCAATCCTGGATTGTGAGAGGGATCCCAGATTGGAGAGGGTGCAGGCTGGGCTGAGGGACACCCGCCCCTCCAGTGCACAAATTTCATTCACCGGGTCTCTAGTAAAATATAATATAATCTATATATATAAAAAGCTAAGTGTCCATCCATCTAACAAGTAACTATGATGTGCACTAACCACCAGGGGCAGATGCTCAATGCAGGAGCTGCCATGACGCACACTGGCCATTTAAAAATAAATGGCATCACGAACCTGACGCCAACAAACCAACACTCAGCTTCTCATAGTGGCACATAGGCCCTGCCACCACCCTGGAGCGACATCCCACCAAATCACAGCCAATGCTGCTAAGATCCCATGACACAAAATTCAGCCCACAAACCAGCCCAGCCCAGCCCAGAAACAGTTACTGTTGGTGCCAGGTGATGATATCACCTAGCAACCCCCTGCTTCCTCTCCCTAGTGACTAGCCTCCTTGGAGTTTTTTCAGCCCAGGAACATGACTTGCTTTATAGCCAGGTACAAACATTTTACAGTTTAACCAAATGTCTGTGAAACATTTTCATGTGACTCATCTCACTTGATCCTCACAGAAGTCCTGGAGTAGGTAGATAAGAAACTCGGTAGAATCCTATTTTCTTTCCATTAGCCAGAAAACTGAGATTTAGAAAGTTTAGAAACTTGACCCGACTGAAAAGAAGTAAGAAATGGTGGACCTTGAAAATGACTTCAAGTTTTCTCACTGCACAGAATATAGTCAAACACTGCTACAGTTAAATATTTTACCCTTTGTTCTCCCTGTGTGACCTACAATAATAGTCTGCTTCATGTTGATATTTACTGCTGTGTTGCTGACAGTTACCTGAAAGAGAAGTTGGGATGCTTCACTGGGCTGGAAAAAGTTTAGCTAAATCAGAAAGCAGGTCTAATTAAGCAAGTTTATTCTATACAGTAGGTCCTTGGGTTACATTGGAAATCCATTTCTACGGCGTGACGTAACGCGGTTTTCGCCATAAGTCAGAACCCACCTACATAAGCACCTACTTCACTCGTATGGAGTACATACACAGCAGTAATAAAGTGAAACAGTAAAATAAAAATTAAAAGAAAGATAACAATTCTTGACCTTTACTTGTGGGAAATAAATAATAAAAAAACATATGTACATAAATCGAAATGACGGAACTTTTTTTTTTATAAATAAATGGGAGATGGTGACATAACCATGAAACAATGTATGTTGAGTCTGACATAACCCTAGGACTGCCTGTATATGTAAACGGCTAAGTTGACTCACACATGCATGATACATATAAAGCTTTCACTGGCGCCAATCGCACACATGTGTTTCAACCTGTCATTGTCAATCGTGAATTTGGTTGACACTTCTAATATAGAGAAAGGGCGAATAGCGATATTAAAATATTTCTTCTAATTAATTTTCTTTGTGCACGAAACCGTGCACCAGGACACTAGTATAATATATAATATAATATAATATAATATAATATAATATAATATAATATAATATAATATAATATAATATAATATAATATAATATAAATATAAAAGGCTAAGCGACCATCTGACCAGCCAGTAGGTATGACGTGCACTGACCACCAGGGGGCAGATGCTCAATGCAGGAGCTACTGAGCTGCAGTGACTTGGCAGTGGCGATTCTTGGGTGACACACCCTGGAACCAGAGAGGAGGGAGGCTGATTCTTCCCAGGGCCATGGAATTTCACCTTCAGTTGTGGGTTATATTGTTGCTGGGGCACTGTCGGCCCCAAATCAGGTTTATTGCACACTTGCATTTGCGTTCCACACCCTGTATGACAGCAACTTTGCAGTGTTCCCTCTTGCACTCCAGGACCCCTCAGAGGATGTCAGACTGCCAGTTTGGCCCAATCCCCACAGGCCAGGCCAAGGGACCCCAACTGCTGGAAGGACCCCGCTCAGTCCACAGATGTCCTTCCAGCTACAGTGCCACCCCAGGTGTGGCCAGCCAGGGAGAGACTGCGGGAGGTTGGCTCCAAGGCATGTCCAGCCCATCTTGCCCAGTCCTGCCCTGCCAGCCACCTTCTAATTAATTTCCTTTCATTGTGCACGAATCCATACACTGGGTCACTAGTCTTATCTAATAAAGAGGGAATAAATATGCTAATTGGCCCTCAAGCCATCACAAAGATGGTGGCACCCACAGCCAATAGGGTGGAATATGCTAATTGACTGCCACACCCTCAAATATGGCAGCACCCACAGCCACAAGATGACGGCCCCCAGTCCGTTCAGCCCCCCAGCCACCCAGGGCTGGCCCAAGGCACAGGCAAGCCTTGGATGGTGGCTGCCCAGCGGCCCAGGGCCACCCGAGATGCAGGTAACCAGGGCCGGCCAAAGCTTGTGCTACCAGCAGTGGCAGTAGCAGAGTGTGATGGGGGCATCGCCTTCCCCTGATTGCTGGGTTGCCTCCTGCCCCTGAGGGCTCCCGGATTGTGAGAGGGGGCAGGCCAGGCTGAGGGACCCCCTTTCAGTGCAATAATGTTCATGCACTGGGTCTCTAGTATAATTTTACCTAATAATAGACAAACATGTAAATTGACCATACCTCCACTATGACACCATCTAATCAGGAGTGATATGCAAATTAACCCAACAAATATGGCAGTTAATTTGCATTCACAGGCATCGAGTGACGGGGGCGGGACGCAGGCGTTCTGCCCCACCCCCGGTCTCTCAGGGCCTCTGGGCAGCATGGGAAGGTGGGGCCAGAGCAGAAAGAAGCTGGGCCAGAGTGGGAAGGCAGTGCCGGAAGCCAGGGAAAGAAAAGCCCATTCTAGCATGAATCTTTGTACATCAGGCTTATAATATAATATAATATAATATAATATAATATAATATAATATAATATATAAAACTAGAGACCCAGTGCATGAAATTCGTGCACGGGCGGGTGTGCCTCAGGCCAACGTGCACTCTCTCCAATCTGGGACTCCTCAAGGGATGTCCAACTGACCATTTAGGCCCGATCCCACCAGGCAGTCGGACATCCCTCTCACAATCCAGGACTGCTGGCTCCCAACTGCTCACTTGCCTGCCTTCCTGATTGCCCCTAACCGCTTCTGCCTGACAGCCTGATCACCTCCTAACTGCCCACCCCTGCAGGTCTGGTCACCCCTAACTGCCTTCCCCTCCAGGCCTGGTCACCCCTAACTGTCCTCCCCTGCAGGCCTGGTCCCCCCCCCCCCAGCTGCTCTCCCCTGAAGGCCTGGGTCCCCCCAAACTGCCCTTCCCTGCAGGCCAAGTCTTCCCTCCTCTGCCAGCCTGGTCACTCCTAACTGCCCTCCCCTGCAGGCTTGATCACCCACAACTGTCCTCCCTTACAGGTCCGGTCCCTCCCAACTCCCCTCCCCTGCTGGCCATCTTGTGGCAGTCATCTTGTTGTCCACATGGGGGCAAGCATCTTTGACCACATGGGGGCAGCCATCTTGTGTGTTGGAGTGATCATCAATTTGCATATTAGTCTTTTATTAGATAGGAGACCTGGTGCACAGGTGGGGGCCAGCTGGTTTGCCCTGAACGGTGTCCCAAATCAGGGTGAGGGTTCCCTTGGGGCATGGAGCAGCCAGGGTGAGGGGCCTGTGGTGGTTTTCAGGCTGGCCATACTCTCTGGCAACCCAAGCGAAGGCCCTGGTATCTGGGATTTATTTATCTTCTATAATTGAAACTTTGTAGCCTTGAGCCAAGCCAAGCCTCCTGATTGCTCCATGGCTGCAGCCATTTTTGTTGGGATTTATTTATCTTCTATAGTTGAAATTTTGTAGCCTTAAGCGGAGGCCAGGGCATGCCAGGAACTTGGCTTCCTCCATCGCCGGGGGCAACTCAAGCCTCCTGCTCTCTCCAGCTCTGTGGCTACTGCCATTTTTGTTGGGATTTATTTATCTTCTATAATTTAAACTTTATAGCCTTGCGTGGAAACCTGGGCCAGCCAGGGTGTGTGTAAAGCTTGGATTTCTCCATTGCCGGGGAAATCCAAGCCTCCTGCTCGCTCTGTGGCTGCAGCCATCTTGGTTGGGTTCATTTTCATACTCTCTCCTGATTGGCTGGTGGGCATGGCTTGTGGGTGTAGCGGAGTGATGGTGAATTTGCATATTACTCTTTTATTAGATAGGATATGCACAAGTAGAGGTAACAGACTACCTATACTGTTTGCAAAGGAGACAGATAAAAACTAGTTTTGCAAACCACTACTCAAGAGGATTAAAGGATTGTGGTTAAAGTAGCAAGGAGAGAGACAATTTGGAGGAGGGATTTCTTGGGATTCTGCACATTTCCTTCTCTCTGTGCCTCTACTCTGCAAGTGGGGAAGTTTGGAGGGATACTCCCTCCTTGCTTCAGGCCAAATGAAAGACATTTCAAGAGAACCACTTGGGGAACTCGCCCCATATGTCTCTAAAGTTTGGAGGGGAGGGGAACAGGTGAATGCAAGACCTACACTTGAAAAATATCTCCAGGCAAAAAGCTGGCTGAAGCTGCCCTTGTGTGTGATTCATGGGATGTGTGAAAAACAACTTGTTCTCACACAGAGACAAGAAGACGTCATTGTTTCCCAAGCACCACACAGGGTCCATAGGACATGGGAAACAGTGGTGCTATAGCTGGTTAAGGTTTTTCACCTTAGAAGGCTACTCAGAAAGATAATGTGTGTAAAGGAAATATAGAAAGATAGGGGAGTGGCAAATAAAGGTGCCTTCTGCTTACATCTGATGGAGATCAGCACATTTCTTTCAGTAGTTATAGTAGATTAAGATAGAAAGTCTAAATCTCATTATGATACTTGAAGATAAAGTGTTCAAAACATTTTATCTTCAAGGAAGATAACAGTTTTTAAATATATTTTTTTATCTATTTCAGAGAGGAAGGGAGAAACAAAACATTTTTTAAATATATTTTTTTATTGATTTCAGAGAGGAAGGGAGGAGAGAGAGATAGAAACATCAATGATGAGAGAGAATAATTGATCAGCTGCCTCCTGCACATCCCCTACTGGGGATTAAGCCCACAACCAGGGCATGTGCCCTGACTGGCAATTGAACTGTGACCTCCTGGTTCACAGGTTGATGCTTAACCACTGAGCTACACCAGCCGGGTGGGAAACAAAATTTCTAAGTCACCTAAGAGTTGTTATACACCATTAATGTGCCACTGAATAAAGTCTGGATCTAAAACATTCATATCTATAAAGACAAGTGGTGAAATTTTAAGTATGATTCAGATATTTAGTTTTTAGGACTTTATGTTTTTGGAAACTCAAAACTTGGAAGTTGGAGAAACTCATTTTTATTTATGTGCCTAAAGTATTTAGACAGGACATGAATAAAAACTGCAGACTCAGACTCAGTTCAAAAGCATTTGGGCCTCTGGCATAAAGAACCCTCAGAGTGATGACCTTGAAAAGTGAACCATATAGAGATTATGGAGGGTTTGTATCCTCTTTCCTGCAGGAGCTGAGATGGGGTAAAGGTAGAAGAAACAAAGCCATCTTCTCAAGTATTAGCCATACTCTTCAGAATGGGGAGGTAAGGACATTCATAGAACAAAGGACAAACCCTGACTCTACATCCCAGCTACCCTCCTTCTTTATCCCATTAGAAAGTCCCCCACTGTCTTACTTTTCTAGCCCCTTGACTGTTTAGCTAAATGGGCCACATGAGTCCCCTCAAGAGTGAGGCTATGGTTTGCTAAAGGCCACAGACAGCTAAAGAATAATCCAGAGGCTATCTGATCTACACCCTCTCTTCTGCGGCCCAGAGAATTTAAGAGGTCCACCCACACCCACCATAGCATACTTCTTGGTGGCAGTGGCAGAAGGAGAATCATGGTTTTTTGCTTCCCTGGTGGGTCTCTTTTAGTTATGATACCTTAAATGGAAGGTGTGTGGGAAGGAGTAGATGGTCACATACGCACAGGTAAACATTGTTCTGCCTCATCCCACGTAGTAGGAAGGGGCCAAGGTTTCAAGCAATTTTATTTAGTACTAGAGGCCTAGTGCACAGATTCATGCACTGGTGGGGTCCCTCAGCCTGGCCTATGGGTATCAGGCCAAAATTGGCTCTCCAACATCCTCCAAGGGGTCCCAGATTGCAAGAGGGCATAGGCTAGGCTGAGGGACCCCACCTGTGCATGATCGGGGCTAGGAAGGGACCACGGGAGGGATCCAGGGCATGTCTGGCCCATCTTGCCAGACCCCAGCAGCAAGCTAACCTACTGGTCAGAGTGTCTTCCCCCTGGTGGTCAGTGCACATCATAGTAACTGGTCAAACAGAATGGTCAGACACTTAGCATACATATTAGGCTTTTATTATATAGGAAGGTTTAGGCAGCAGCTCCACAAAAAAAGTTATTTGGAAATTAAAAAAAAAATTACAGAACCACTTCATATTCTATAAAGTCACATCATATGTTATGAATCAAACAACTGATTAAATAAACTGGGAATTTAATAAAAATTCCATTAATGCTCATGTCATCTCTGCCTTAAAAAAAAAATGCTCAACTAAGCAACCTCAGAAATAAAACATTTTTATAATCTCTAATCACCTACAATTCTTTGTACACAAACATTTTATCTTACATGCTTGCTTGGTACCCAGTCCAGACAGATTTGTTAGGTAAAGAGTCATAAGGTTGTATACAGAGCCTCTTCAGAGTTGATTTTGTTCTCTGCATAGTTCCCATCATATGAGGGTGTATGGGTCCATGTCTTTCTAGGAACCACTTCTAGATGAGAGTCAAGATCAGCCTAATCCTCATTCTTCAATGTTACAACCTTATACCAGTTCCTACAGGCCTCAGCAGAGGGGCCTTGCTCTAAAAGCAGAAGGTTGAATGGAAGTGCTGCTAAGAGAATCCTATCTAATAAAAGAGTAATATGCAAATTGACCGTACCACCGCTACACCCACAAACCTTGCCCACCAGCCAATCAGGAGCTAGTATGCAAATAAACCCAACCAAGATGGCTGCAGCCACAGAGAGCAGGAGGGAGGCTTGGGTTTCCCCGGCAATGGAGGAAACCAAGCTTTCTGCCTGCCCTTGCCAGCCCAGGCCTCCACTCCAGGCTACAAAGTTTCAATTATAGAAGATAAATAAATCCAAACAGAAATGGCGGCAGCCACGGAGCTGGAGAGAGTAGGAGGCTAGGGTTGCCCCTGCGATGGAGGAAGCCAAGCTTCTGCAGCCCTGGCTTGCTTTGGCCTCCGCTTAAAGCTACAAAGTTTCAATTATAGAAGATAAATAAATCCCATCAGAACTGGCTGCCACCATGGAGCAAGCAGAAGGCTTGGCTCCACTCAAGGCTACAAAGTTTCAATTGTAGAAGGTAAATAAATCCCAGATACCAAGTCCTCTACTTGGGTCACCAGGGAGCGTGGCTGGCCTGCAAACCACCACAGGCCCCTCAACCAGGCTGCCCCATGCCCCAAGGGAACCCCCACCCTGATCCACGATACCCTTCAGGACAAACCAGCCAGCCCCCACCCATGCACCAGACCTCTATCCTATCTAATAAAAGAATAATATGCAGATTGACCATCAATCCAACACACAAGATGGCTGCCCCCATGTGATCAAAGATCCTGCCCCCATGTGGACACAAAATGGCCACCACAAGATGGCCTGCAGGGGAGGGCAGTTAGGGGCAAACAGGCTGGCAGGGGAGCAGTTAGGCATCAATCAGGCTGGCAGGGGAGTGGTTAGGGGGTGATCAGGCTGGCAGGCAGAAGCGGTTAGGGGCAATCAGGAAGGCAGGCAGGTGAGCAGTTGGGAGCCAGCAGTCCTGGATTGTGAGAAGGATGTCCAACTTCCTGGTGGGATTGGGTCTAAACGGTCAATCAGACATCCCTTGAGGGTTCCCAGATTGGAGAAGGTGCAGGCTGGGCTGAGGGACAACCCCCCCCCCTCCCCAGTGCACGAATTTCATGCACCGGGCCTCTAGTCTCCTATACTTGGAGACAGCTTCCTTTATTTGATCATGGAGATAAAACCAAGTAGCTCAAATGAAACACCTGGTCTCCCACTGCCCACTGTTCTTTCAATGGCAAAAAATCAAATTTTTTCCATAATATGAATAATAATAATAAATACATACTAATGAGATTTACACAATATTGGAAAGAAGGTTTATGAATAGATAATTAGCCTTTTAGGAGATTTACAGATTTCAACCAGTTAAGCCCCAGGGTATGATTATCTCATTAGTCCTGGGCACTCAGAATAAAGATAGAATAGATTGGGTGTGACCAGTGAATACCAGGTTTTGCCAAAAACTAGTGTAGAACAGACTTTGGATGCAGAAGGGTATGTACCAAGTGTTAACCCAAGTGGAATTCACACTTATGAAAGGCAAGCAGCACCTGACAGAGCAAGCTCCCTATGTCCAAAGCCATGTTGCCAGGCTCCCAAACAAATGTTGTCTTATGCCCATCCTAATCCTCCACTTCTCATAGTACTTCGTGTTCTTGTGTTCTTTCTAAACCACACTGAAACTGCTGACCTCCTCACCCTTGGGCCTCCTCTGGGGCTTTTTTCTCTAGCTGTCCTTGGAAATGGATTTACTCCCATCCACTCTTACTTGTGGGAGGCACATGTGCAACGTGGAACTTAAACCTGCTGTTTCAATTCTATCTTACTCTTAAAGAATGCTCATGAAGAATGAGAGCTAGGAAAGACACAGGAGTCCTGCTTGAGAGAAACACTCATTGAGCAAAAAGAGTAAAACAAGAAATGGCAACTGTTCAGACATCACCTTCCTCAATAATGACTAACATCAAATGATGTAAAATAGTGCAAGGCACTGTTCTAAGAGCTTTACGTGTACCATCAGCTCATCTAACTCTGGCAACATTCTCATGACATAGATGTACCTCGAATCCCGTACAGAGAAGTAAAGTCAACTATTCAAATGTAGAATGTTGGAGCCAGACAGGTGCTCAATAATCATAATTAAATTAATTGAACACTCAGTTGGGTCCATTAGTGGTAGTTTTGTGCCAGGCATTGGGCTATATCAGTTATATGTATTGTCTTATTGAATCCCTACAATGACCTCTTGAAGAAGGTACTATTATGATGTCCATTTACACATCCTCCTATTTTCCATCCAAAGTTGAGAAATGTTAAACAATGGAGCCAAGAGCTAAGTTAGAAAGAAGAAAGATTTGTTTTTCTTCCTCGTTACTGCCTCTACAAAGTTATCTACATCTGCTCCCTACAGGCAGTGGGTGGGATGCTTCATTAAGATATGAAGTGCCCCATCTTTGGACATACTCAAAGAGGGGCCAGACATTTACTCAAATGGGGCAGCTTGTCAAAGTCATTTCTGTATTTCCATATACCTGGAGATATATGTTTATATTCATTCACATTTTATCTTGTCTTTCTTGTCTTCTTTTCCACCAGGTTTCTATTTACTCACCTTGAGTTTGCAAACTACTTTTTCTTTTTTCATAATAACTGGATGCCATATTTGATCATTCTTGCTGCTGCACTGCTGCAGCTGAGGAGTTCAAGATTATGAAAGGTCCTGAAAAACAAGTCTGAATTGTCTTCTTACAAAACAGATGGTTTCTTGCTCTGTGTCTTCTGCCCAGAGCGAGGATTACATTGTTCAGACTTGTAATGGACTGGGTGCTCCAAAGACAGCAGCACCACCACACCCAGACCTTACCTCAAGGATGTTTTCTTTCTCTTCATATCTGGATCTGTAGGGTTCTGGTATACTTAGAACTTCAGGATCAGTCATAGATTAAGAAGAACAGTGATCCATGTTGATGGAAAGTCATTATTGTAATGGATTCAGTTTCTCCGAAAGGGAGCATATCACAAAAAGTATACTAATAACTACCTAGTATTTATGAAACATTAGTTCAGTACCACTTTACTGAGCATTTCACATTTATTATTCTGTGTAAGCCTCATACACAAAAGAAAATTGTAATGTGAGATCCATCAACAGGTTACAGATAGGAAATTGAGACTTTGGGGTCACACAGGTGTGAGAACTGCATATAGTTTTTAAAACAACCTCTGGACTCCAGGAAGCCTGTCCCCTTGACCACGATCTAGCATCGCCTCCCACATTCCAATATGATCAATTAACACAGCATTTCAACAGTGGATTTAAATGCACAGTATATGTCTTGAAGTCCATCTTCCATAAGAACGTCCTCTGTCTTTATAACCTTATTTATTTATATTTAGTGACCCTCTGAATTATAGTTTGAAGAACTGGAGGCAGGATCATAAATATATAACCAGCACCTTGCTTTAGAACACCTGATTTTTTGTTGTTATTGTTGGAGGGAGGGTGTCCAGTTTTGTTTTATGCCATTGAGGTTTATAATCTTAAGGTATTTCGCTTCAGAAACACAACAAAATAGGCTTTTAAAAAATGTTGGTGACTTGCTTTTTATAAAATAATTTTAGGCTATATCTTGTGATACTGACACCCTAAAACCATGGAAGTAAGGAAGTTTTTTACTATATATAAAAGCACAAGAACTAATTAGATAGAAATTTAAATATATAAAACATTATGACTATCGAGGCAGATCCAGGCTAAGGAAAGACATAGGGAATTGAGGCTCTACATTGGCTTGAAATGACAATATTATAGAAGTTTTATACTAAAACTTCCCTAGATAAGAGTGATCCTATTACCTGTACTTCCAGGTGAGAAACACTGTATGGAGATAAGTTGTTTGGGATCATGTGGGTAGTTGGGACTAGAAGCAAGGCCACATTTTATAATCCTTTCTCAGGCTCGTCACTTATTCTCATCACTTGCATCTTTTGTTTCCTATTTAGTTTTACCCCTGACCTTCTTGCTTTCCTCATTTACCTAATGCTATTTTTTTATGCATGTGCACTCTGGACCATTTGGCAAGAGATCCCCATTCAAGGTCCAACCCTCCTGCTAACTCACCTTGGGACAAACCATCTGCCCTGGTGTGGGACCCCTATTGTAACTTCACTCACCTGCTTCTCGGTCTCTCCCACTGAACCCCGAACAACAGAAATGACTGCACCCCCGGTGCATGTACCCTAGAGCACAGGCTACATCCGCATGGACAACTGGCTTGCTCTTTGGGAAGCTTGCATATCTCAGCCAGTTACTTTCCTAAGCACCTGGAAGCTTCAAACAAGTGATGCAACATGTCCTATTGATAACATGCCAGAGACTAGATTAAATATTGGTCTTTACCATGGACATTCAGCCAGAAGTCAAACATTACCTTCCTCCTTTACTATGGTGAAGGAAAATATTTGTGTTGTATGGTTCCAGTGTATTTAATCACCCTGTTTCTGTGTTATGTGTTTTCCCCCGCATAGGAATTCTTCTATCAGATCAATGGTGTTCATCAACTGATGTCAGCGTTCTAAGTAGCCAATTCCAGATACTACCCTTGCCTCTATTACATACTGTGGGAGCAGAGAGGACTGCTTTGCACATGCCAGTGAGGAAGAGAATTCTTGTACCCTCTGCAGACATCAGAAATCTTCTCATGCTATCTCATGCAATGTCCCTGTCACTAGAGATGGCACAGAGAAGGGTGCCAGCTGGCAACCTGCTTGCTGGCTGGCTCTCTGAAACAGGTTTAACTGGTTAAATCAAAATTAATTGCTAAGCCAAGATCATCCCAACCCCACATTAGAGAAAAAGTGAAACCCTGCCACTGAAAGGAGCTGTCAAGAAACACAAAGTGATTCTGGACACAAAGACCCTTGTTGAGCCAATGAATCTTTTGTTCAATAGTTATGTCCATTCAAAACTAATATGTTGAAGTCCTAACTCCAGCACCTCAGAAAGTGACCTTATTTGGAAATAGAGTTGCTGTAGATGTATTTAGCTCAGATGAGCTCATACTGGAGTAGAGTGGGCCCCCATCCAATATGACTGATGTCCTATAAGAGGATGCAGATATAAGGGAGACACCATGCGAACATGAAGGCGGAGAGCAGGGTAATGTTTCTACAAGCCAAGCGATGCCAAAGATTGTGAGGAACCACCAGAGAGAGGCATGGAAGAGATTTCTTCCTCCTAGTCCTCTGAAGGAACAACACTGTGGACACCTTGCTCTTATATTTCTAGGCTCCAGAACTGAGAGACAATAAATTGCTGTTGTTTAAGTCACCCAGTTTGTGGTACTTTGTTATGGCAACTCTAGCAAAACTAGGACAGGCCATGTTTCCAAAGTTTTAAAAAACATAATATAAAGTGTTAGAATAGAAGGTTTGTGTAATTCATCGTAGTTAATATTTCTCCTTATTGGATGATACATTGTCTATTTCCACCCAACAAATACCAACCCTTGAGTGTCTCAAAATAAACTAAGACAAACAGAAAAACACACCAACTCATTCATAAAACTTAAGTCTTTCGGCAAAGTCCTTCCCAACGCAGAGTACAATTTCCTATGTGTAGTTAAAACCAGCTAAGGACCTTCCATCACTCAACTGGTACACATGAGATGTATATATTCTTTCATTCCATACAACAAATATTATTGTGTAGCTTCTGGGTATTTAACACTCTGATAGGCACTTAGAGACCCCCCAACAGTGGGAAAAACAGGTAGCCACTATCTTCACAATAGCCTATGTTCAGTGAGGAAGATAGATAACAACCAATTACTCAAATGTACAAAGCTCTTACATGACAAGGGCAATGAAGAGAAATCACCATACTTTGAAGGCAGCTACTTTCACTGTGGATCCATGGGTGGACAGAACTGGGCTTACTGTGTATTTCATATAAAGGCTGCAACACTGTGTGTTTCTCCAATCAAAAGAAAACACAAAACATTACATTCAGGGAACGAAACCATTGTCAAAAATAATCATCTTAATAAACCATAAGAACTCTTCTGATGAACAGATCAATGGTGTGCATCAAAGGAGGGGATCAGAGCTGAAAGTCATAAAGAGAAGCAAAGAGGCAAATGGGACATGGAGAGAGTTAAGAAACAGGAATCTAAGGACATGTGCTGACATCAAGTATCCCTAGCCCCTTTCAGGATTCAAAAAAAGAGAGTGAAGACATTTCCAGTGCCATGAGTGTGACAGTGGTGAATGGCATGTGGTCGGGCATGAGATTTTGTGCAGTTGAAAGGATCTCACCCAAAATAAAGGCCTACCTTTGTTTGCAGCTGTCCTTTTAAACTGGAACATCACTGTTCAGAATGCTCCTTGCTGTGTGCAGTTGTGAGCACTTGAGCCCACTGCCAGGCAATGCAGCTGGTCACCAAAGAAGCTGCCGAATGCTGCAGAAGAGGGGAAGAAAATCCATTGAATTAGTCCTGAGCATTGCAAACGTGGCTGCCTCTCTCAATGACTTTCTCAAGTCCATTATAATTGTAGCTCTGATCACGTGCAAGGACTTCCCACCTGTGGGAATACAGATAAGATCGTCAAAATGCTGGCAAGTATCCCCCAGGCCACTATGGACAGATCTGCAGCTGCTGTGTCACTTGCCCTTGATGGAATTTAACAAGATAAACTGCTTCCTTGGCATTTATACCACACTTAACATGGGTTATATTTACACCTCCTGCATGTTAGTGATGACCAACTTGATGATCTACTTTAAGATCTTCCCAAAAACTGAGGCATAACTGATTTGAAAATACGTTGGAGACAATACGTGTCTCACTGTATGAAAATATGAACTCTATTGTTTTCCCAAAACAAATATTTAGGTAACTCCTCTACCGATAGCCGGAGGCCAGGTTGATGAGCGAATGACACCACTGGGGACAAACACTCCATAGTGGAACAGAAATAAGCTTTCATTCCAGCACAGAATTCTACTACGACCCTGTTTGAGCTTACATAACTCACAAGAATGGCTGTGATCATTGGAAATGTCAATCCATCCTGAGCTAACTAGTTGCATTACTGCAATGCCCAGGTGAATAAATAAGAGGAATGCTATCTATTTTGAAAGTCATTAAGTTACATGGTTGGCTTACGCACATTTGCCACATTTAGCGTCAGATTTAGAAATGAGCAGGAAAGAGGGAAGGAAACTAGAAAAAAAAATTATCTGCACGCAAAAGAAAAGTGGAATGTGCTGGAATGGGTGGGAGTTAGTGGCTGGTTAGAGCAATGTGGTCCTGAGACCTGCCATATCAGCTACAACTATTTAGAAACACAAATCTCAGGCCCTACCCGTGGTCTATTGAATCAGAGTCTGTTGGAGGGGTGGGGAACTCAGCAATCCATAATTTAACACACCTTTCAGTGATTCTGAGCCATGCTCGCATTTGAGAATGACTGAGTCAGAGCATGGAGACCAAAGTACAGGCAAGATAATCTTGCTTTCCCTAATTCTACCCCTGAATCTGTAAATTATTAGAAGATCTAACAAGGTAACCAATGATGATAAAGAGATAAAAAATTAATTAAAGTAGACTGATTGTAAAAAGGCTCTTCATCTGAATAAATGACAATGATTCCTGTCCTTGTGATGTTTGCAGAATGTCTACAAATTCACTACAAACAGTGTTTTCACCCCCAAATTCTTAAGCAACTGAAATCACCCTTAAAGCCCAAGCAGCTGAAGATTTTGTGGTCTGGCAAGTATTTGCTATGACTCCCTTCACCTGAATCTGAGCATGTTCCTTCTGAATCATTCACTGAGTAAGGAGCATTTGAAAAGGAATTAACAAAACACATTCTTTTGAGGTTGGAAAATTATAATCTCCCATGACCATAGAAAACGCAAATGACACACAGATAAGAAATATGAATAGTTCTACATTGTGTAGTCTTCCTAATTGCTATATATACGTAGGGAAATTCCTACAAGGTCACTGGTCAAAGGAAATGTTGAAAGACTTGAAAACCCAGGAAAGGAAAAATGCACTATCATAAAAGTATAAAGATTTAGTGTGACTTGTGCAACCTAAAGCTAAATGCCAGAGATAACACTTAACTCTGGGATACTAACAGAAAGGAGTTTTATGTGAAAGGAAGTGTTTTTTTCTTCTAAACTCTTTCACATAGCATACACCAACAAGACAATTGTGTGCTTATTTTAAAAGTGACATCCATTTGCTAGTTCAGTCCCCTCAGGCTAAGAAAGTAAATAGATATTTTGGCAAGAAGTCCTCACTAGTACACAAGTTGAGGATACCAGTCATGGCTAAAGAACATGTTGTTTATCCAGTGTTCCCCCTAATGAAAAATGATGCAAGATTAATTTTTAAAAGACTAGGAATCTTCTAATAAAATTTCTCTTTTGATATGCCTAACATTTTTCAAATATTATTTTGAACCTCATATCTCTTCTACAAACAGACATTTGAAAAGATCATTTCAAAAGGATACCCAAAGATATTCGCCTCAGAGCCATCAAATCAATTTAATTCCAACTTATAGAAATTATTTCACTGAAAACCTAACATTTGTTCTGCCAGGCCTGACTCTGTAAGTCCAGATATTGAATCCTTTAAATTCTCTCTCTCCTCTCTCTCTTTCTCTCTCTCTCTCTCTCTCTCTCTCTCTCTCTCTCTCTCTCTCTCTCTCTCTCTCTCTCTCCTCATTTTTGTACAGCAAGGGCAGCAGCTTCTATTGATATCTCCACCAAAACTTTTGAGGGCATTGGGAAGAAAAATACAAAAATAGTATTTTTTCCACCTGTAGCAATAACTTCCTTTTAGTACTCATTGGTCTCATGCTGGCAAGACTCAATGTTTTGCTGTGCCTGAATTTTGGAACTTTCCCAGTCTTTTACTCACCACCAAGAATAGACAAAATTGTATATCTCTTGTTTTAAGACAATGCAATTTTAGTCTGGGATTCCATGTCAATTCTATGGTCATCCACCCAAGGTCTAGTCAAGCTCACCCATCAGTGGTTTTTCAAAACTAAGATATAAAAGGAACTAGTCTGCATACTCCAGACCTCATGACTGCTACCAATGGGCAGAATACCTCTAAGAAACACCAACCCAGAGAGTGTTCCAAAGAATTCAAAAGTTTGGCTTAGTCTAAATTTCCATGAGAACTGAAAATCTGAGCAGTTATTTGAGCTGATTACAGCCAGGTATACTGCAACCTGTTTCTTAGGCAAGTAGTTTTGCTTGAAGTTAAGGAAGCTAAACACTTCAAGCAAAGGACTCAGGTATCCAATGAATCAAGGTCACACACATGGTCTAGGAACCCAGATTCCTATGGTAGGGTGTTTCACAAATGCAAAGGCACAGTGCCCTCTGTTTTATACCCCCTTATTTCTATGATCAACTAAATGGGGTTTGACAGTAATTGGAGTCATGTGGATTTATTGTGCTTCAGGTTTTGTCAACTATATAAAACCTACTTCCCTTTCTTCACTTCCATCTAATTTTCTACTTATACCATGTACAAGATAGATGCCAAGCCTTATCATAGCCCTCGCCAGTGTGGCTTAGTTGGTTGAGCATCATTCCATGCACCAAAAGGTCACCAGTTGATTCTCAGTAAGGGGACTAGCCCGGGTTGTAGGCTTGATCCCCAATAGGGGACAGGCAGGAGGCAATAATTGGTGTTGTTCTCTCACATAGATATTTCTCTCTCTCTCTCTCTTCCTCTCCCTTCCTCTCTCTGTAAAATCAATAAAAACATATTTAAAAACTCATAATAGAAACCTTTGAAAGAGAGACATTTCCAAAGCTCTCAACCATGAATAACATATTTTTTTCTCACATAGTACACAATACAATTGGTTTTTCTTATAACAAAATTATCTGGATAATCCTTGGGAGTTAGTCTGAATGGAATTGATAACTATAAGTAAGCACAAATAATTTCAGAAGATACCAAGTCTTGTCATTGCACTCATTTTCTTAATATCCTATCTAATAAAAGGGTAATATGCAAATTTACCATCACTCCAACACACAAGATGGCCACCTCCATGTGGTCAAAGATGGCCACCCCCATGTGGACACAAGATGGCCACCACAAAATGGCCATCAGGGAAGGGCAGTTGGGAGGGACCAGGCCTGCAAGGGAGGGCAGTTGAGGGCAACCAGGCCTGCAGGGGAGGACAGTTGGGGGGATCCAGGCCTGCAGGGGAGGACAGTTGCAGGGGAGGGCAGTTAGGGGTGATGGGACAGCAGGGGAGGGCAGTTGGGGGGAACCAGGCCAGCAGGGGAGAGCAGTTAGAGGTGACCAGGCCTGCAAGGGAGGGCAGTTGGGGGCAACCAGGCCTGCAGGGGAGGGCAGTTGGGGGTGACCAGGCCAGCAGGGGAGGGCAGTTAGGGGCAATCGGGCTAGCAGGGGAGCAGTTAGGCATCAATCAGGCTGGCAGGGGAATGGTTAGGGGGTGATAAGAATGGCTAGGGGCAATCAAGCAGGCAGGCAATCAAGCCATTGGGAGCCAACAGACCTGGATTGTGAGAGGAATGTCCGACTGGGTGGGATCGGGCCTAAACGGGCATTCAGATATCCCTCAAGGGGTCCCATATTGGAGAGGGTGCAGGCTGGGCTGAGGGACACACACTCCCATGCACAAATTTTGTGCATAGTGCCTCTAGTCATTCTATAAATTCTCATTATTATTTATGGATTTACTTGGAAATATATTTATGTACACTTCATTTTGCCCTCCATACAATCTCCTGGTTCCATCACTAGTTTATATAAGTTAATTAGTCTGCCTGGTGTAAATGAAATGTTTCGGCCTGTGTAGTCCTTCCTAAAGGACTAAATTCCTTTCTAAGCTTTAAAAGTCTCTGATTATCCTTTAAGAAACTCAAAGATTCAGATTATTCAGGATATTTCATGGACATTTCTTACTAAGTACAAATTATTCTGCTTAATTTGGTTTAAGTCAGTTCTTTCATTTACTCATTTTACAAATATATACTGAGCATCTACTATATTCCAGGCAGTCTGCTAGACACTGTCCTTAAGAAGCTCATAGTCTAGAGTTTTATATATTTCATATTTAGTACATATTTATTTTTTCAAGGGCAATATATATTATTATGTAGCACATAATCCATTTGTTTCATATGAGTCTGTGCAGATATGCCTGGCTTGGTCTAGCAACCTTGAAACTCTAGTCATCTTCAAGTTTGAGAGAAGATCTTATCAATTTTGACCCCTTTAAAAAAAGTGGTTAAGAGACAATCTATATAATTAGTGTAGAAACAAACAATAACAAATAGTTTATTCAAGTTAATTAAGGGAATACTATAGGTATTATTCTTAAAATTTCCAGGTAATATAGAAATCAATAATTCAAATCTCTGACGGTGAAAGCAAGTGGAATGAGTTTCAAATGAGCTTTGAGGAATATTTTTACCAGCAAGCTATTTCTCACTAATCCTTAACCATTACTAATTATTACATAAATCTGTATGGTAATCTAGTACAAGGTTCGATTGATTAAGCAAATAAATTTAGACTTCATTTAGATAGCATTTTAATTAAATTCGAGTAGGCCTCAAAGTGCATTACTTAGATTTAGAATTCTATTTTGAGTGTTATAAAACCCTATAAAGTGAGCCTATGAGTTAACTTATCAGCATTCCTAATAATGCCAGAATTTTCTTTTCTTTTCATTGTTCTCTATCCTTTTTCTTAGGAAACATAGAGCCATTCATAGGTATAGAAATTTTAATTGCAGCAGATTTAGGAAACACTAGGCAAATTACCATGCCTTGGAATATCTCCCCAACTGACATAAAATCATCTGAATTTCTCCACTAATGATGCCTTTTTTTGGGTTCAGGCACTGCATCACTGAGATTGGCTGATTACAATAATGATGCCCATTCATTGAGTCCCTAGTCTATTCTAGACACTGAAATAAGTGCTTCACATACTTATTCCCCAAACATCCCTATAAAATAGGAGTTATCTCTTTTTTCCCCCAGATGAAGGAAGTGAAGCTAAGGTGGTCACACAGCTGGTAAATAATGGAGCAGCTCCCTCTGCTCCACCACTGTCTCTTTGGGGCATTGTACTAAGCCATCATCACTTTTGGTGGTCCGTCATAAAAACTTTATTATATTACTCTCCCAGACAGCTGAAAATTGTGAAACAAATACTTGTAATAGCAGAAAAAATTAAAATGATACAACTGAGGAATGGTGCATTTCTCAGGGTGGTAATAATAATACAAAAGTTGCAAGATTTGGAGGAAATTAATATAACAATAATAATTATGGATAGCATCCACTGAGGACTTAGCAATGCATATGTACTATCTTGAGTGCTTTACTTACCTTAACTGATTTAAACCCCCAAGATCCAAGCAATGTCTCAGATTTGGAGAAATCTCAGGGAAACATGGTGACCGGAATAAGATAAAAAACAACAAACAAAACTTTGCCACAAGGATATTTCTTTGCATAAATGGCTACCTTGAAAAGCTACCTAGTAAGATCTGGACACATCACATTCTTTTAATCTAGGACCTACAATCTTAAAAAAAGTACTTATCTGATTAATAGGGTCAGATCCAGGTTTGTTTGACCTAAAGACTGGGCAATTTGGAGGTCGTTCTTTAAGAAAAAGATGGCAAAATTGATTGTAAAAGTACATAGTGATGATAACTAATTGTTGTTAGATTATCTTACATTTTCAAATATTGAAAAAGAAAAAACAAAACAAACAAAAAAAACAGATGATCATGTGAACACATTGCAAGAGTTCTTGTCAGAGACTTGGAAGACACCTGTGCAAGCGAGGGGTCTGAGAGCTAGAATTTCATTTGATTTACAGTACGCCTGCCTCTGACAATGAATAAGAGTGAAGTGGATACATTTACCAGGACGTTGAAAAAGAAATCTTCAATGAAGTCACAAATTGAGGATATCTTTCAAATTAACCACCAACAGCCCAACTATTAAACTAACAAACGTTATTAAATGGAAACAACCAAAGTGTCCCTTGATAGATGAGTGGCTAAAGAAGATGTGGTATATAGCCCTAACCAGTTTGCTCAGTGGACAGAGCATCAGCCTGCAGACTGAAGGGTCCCCGGTTCGATTCCAGTCAATGGCATGCACCTTGGTTGCGGGCACATCCCCAGTAGGGGGTATGCAGGAGGCAGCTGATCGATGGTTCTCTGGTTCTCTCTCATTGATGTTTCTAACTCTCTATCCCTTTTCCTTCCTATCTGTAAAAAAAAAAAAAAAAATCAATAAAATATATTTGAAAAAACAAAGATGGTGTGGTACATATAAAACAAAGACGGTGTGGTACATATATAGAATAGAATACTAGTCAGCCATAAGAAAAGATGAAATGCAGCAAAATAAATCAGACAAAGTCAAGAGCCATATGATTTCATTCACATGTGGAACATAAAAATGAAAGCAACAAGTGAACAAAAACGCACAAACAAAAATTTATAGACACATCAGCAGTTTGGTAGTTACCAGAGGGAAATGGGGGTGCAAAGGGTAGTGGTAAAGGATAAAGGGGGTCAAATATATGGTAATGGAAGGAGATTTGACTTGGGATGGTGAGCACACAATATACATATGATGTATTATAGATGTGCACTTGAAATCTGTATAACTTTATTAACCAATAACACCCAAATAAATTTAATTTAAAAAAAGAAACTGTGTAACTGCTAGATCCCAGGAACTGAGCTAGATCTTCCAACTGATTGTCCAACTGGAGACTGAGATTCATGTCGTCAGGTTCAAAAGTGAGTCTGAAGGTACTTGCCTGGCATATTGTTGCACTCCTTAAGCCCCTTCTGGGAAGCAGCAGCCACCTCTCCCTCCTGAATGTGTCAAAACACATCAGAGGATTAGCCAAACAACTCAGACATTCACCACATTTCCATTCTTGTCTATTGACCCCAGGGATAAGGAGGGGCAAGGCTTGGGAGGTAGTGAGCATCCTGTTACATGTAATCCTCCCAACAGTACAGAATTCATTTCTTGAATTGCTATCACACCCTGGGCCCCTTTGTTGCTCATTAATAGATGGATTCGTTTTCCCTTCTACCTTGTAAAATCCACTTAGAAGGAATTTAATACAGAGAGCATTAAAAAATTCCTTAGTGGGACCACCAATTAATAATGTTACCTTAGATGAAATAAAAAAAAATAAAGTCTAAAGAATCAAAGGGATCAGGTGAACAGGATCCTAATGGTTTTCATAGAGAGTGATCTAATGACATGAACTGGTGTGGTGTTCATTTCAAAAGCAATCTTGAAATGAAAGAAAAATATCTTATTCAGGATAAAACATACATTTTTAGATGATAGACACAGACTGACTTCCTTATTTGCACCCTCAGATTTTTTAGAAGACCGAAAAGATTGAACCCTTCCCTGATGTTTGTTTGATTTGGTCTGAGTTGAAGCCAAGAGATGTGGTGAGGGAAGTTTGGAAAAACAATTTAAAAGAAATGTATGCAGTGTGGTTTTTTTTTCTGGGACCCTAATTAACTGACCCATTTCAGGGTAACATTGGGGAAGTTGTGGGCAGTGATTATTATCTCTTTAAAGTCCTAATTAAAATGTCAAACTGTAAGGTAGAATGCCTTCAAAGCTGCATGTAATTTGATTGTGTTGGCTTATTGGAAAAATGACCTTGGAAATACAAATAAACCAGCCACTAAAAAGATTCCAGAAGTCCAGGCTTTATTCCAAAAGTATAATCTGTTGAACCAGTAGTATTTCATAACTAACCACTCACCAAATGGTAGACATCCAAATGTCAAAGCTAGTTTCATAACATGGTAACACATAACACACTGCATAGGAATGCCTCACCAGAGCATAGTTGGGTTTGAAAGGGCTGTTTAGGGTTAGTTTCCCTACACATGCTTATCACCCAACTTTAAATGTTCTTAACTGATGAGCTTCAGAAATGGCCAGCATCCTATCTACTCTCTAAATTAGTGTGCTAGAACTTTGGAGCTCTAAAAGCATTCCTGCATATGATGGCAGACTTCTGTGGCCTCAGGCATCAAGATCTCAGGCAGAATGAAATGCCTATCACATCTGTACATGGGCATTGGTAAAGCTGTCCTTTACTGAAGAAAGTGATACAGTTATGACACTTTGGGATGCAAGTAAAAAAAAAAAGCCAATTAAACATGACTTCATACAAACATCTGTTGTATAACAAATACACTAGTTGATTAATACAATATCTCTATGACATCAGCAAAGACCCATTTTCTTTCCATTTTTCGATACTGCCACTCATAGTGTGCCAGCTGTTCCCCTTATTATCAAATTTTGGTTGCATGAGCTCTAAGCACCATCTCCTTGTCTAACCACAACCAAGAGAGAGAAACAGGATTGTTGCTTCCCATGCATCATCTCCTTTTATCCTTTCCTAGACACCCCTTAGCAGACTTGCCATCTCACTTCATTGCCCATAATTGCATAAGATACCCATGCCTAAACCATTATCAAAGGTAATTACTAAGTCTGGATTCACTTAATCAAGACTCACTTCCCACTCCCCCACAGCTAAAGGGAGACCAAGTATCCTCTGATGTACATATCACACTGTAAAGGAAACCATAATTCTACTTGCAAGGGAAAAAAAATGAAAGGATGGTTGCTAAGTAGGCAATCATGGCCACCCAAGTAGGGTCTTGCGCTGAGTTGCTTTTCCAATGGTGAGCAGATTTGTAAGGAAACATTCATACATATTCTCTCTTCTATCTCCACACATGGCAGCATTTATATAAAATACCTGCCAAGATCTTTGGCTATGAATAAGAGAAAAGACGATTTCCACCTTGGAAGTCATACATTTATTTGAGATGCTACGGCATGCCATGGATTACTAGTAACTAATTTCAGCACGTGTTCAAGTCAAAGAACATGACTAAACCAGTCTTCAGATTCACACTGGGAGCGTCTGTTTCCTGGGGTCACTTGTGGAACCAATTTTTGTATCAGTTGGTGTCTAAGCAGGAGACAGAAACCATATCAATTATTTGCACAGAGAATTTAACATAAAACTTTTTAGTTCCATGCAAGCTTGTTAGTTAAAAAGGCAAGAACAGAACACTGTGGCAGGGTTCAGTAAACTGTACATGCAAATGGCCAGATACTAAATATTTTCAGCTTTGCAGTCATATGTTCTCCATCACAGTACTCAACTCTTCTCTTACAGAATAAAAGTAGCCATAGATAGGGATGCGAATTTGCCTACCCCTGCATGAAGGTGTTATGGAAGTATTGATTGCAGAAGGCAGCCACACTTCTTGGCCTGGGAGAACAAAGGGAAGGAGGTGATATGTTTAAAACTTAGAGGTCTAGAGGAAAGACCCAGCAGAGCTGAAATACGAACTTCTCAGAAGGGCGTGCTAGCTGGTGCTGATATCTCTGAAGTAGTGCCATAACCTAACTCCACAAGTGTTGGAAAAGCTGCAAAATAAATTCAGCTGTTGTTATAGGAAAATACTGCTGATGCTAAGGTGAAAAGGTATTGCATGGTCAGAAGAAACAGGCAAGAAACAAACAGGAAGGAGAGAATCCATTCTCCCTCCTTCAGCCTTGTAATCTCCGTCTAGTGTCCTCCATTGGCATAGCTCAGTGGGGAGCCAGGTGGCCATGCTAAAATGAGATTTGCAAGTTCTTAGCCTTGGCATCAGAAATTGGATTTTAGAAGAGTGGGTTTGGAGCTAAGAAACAATAGCTTTCTAACTGGCATAGAAGTTAGTACATTAGTTTCACCAGACTACTAAAGGATATGCCATATATAAAAACAAGTTTAGAATGAACCAGCTCCATTTTTTTTATTTTTTAGGAACCCTTCATACCAGCGATTTAATTTCTGGGGATTTATCTAAAGAAACACAAAGCACTAATTTAAAAAAATACATGCACCCCTATATTCACTGCAGCATCCTATCTAATAAAAGAGTGATATGCAAATTGACTGTCACTCCAAGACACAAGATGGCCTGCCCCATGTGATCAAAGATGGCTGCCCCAAGTGGACACAAGATGGCCACCACAAGATAGCTGGCAGGGGAGTGCATTTGTGGGCAGTTGGGGGTGACCAGGCTGGCAGAGGAGGCCAGCTGGGGGAGACAAGGCCAGCAAGGGAGGGCAGTTGGGGGGGACCAAGCCTGCAGGGGAGGGCAGTTTTGGGTGATCAGGACAGCAGGGCAGGCAGTTAAGGGTGACCGGGCCAGCATAGGAGGACAGTTGGGGGAGACCAGGCCAACAGGGGAGGGTAGTTGGGGGGACCAGGACTGCATGGGAGGGCAGTTGCAGTGGGGGGGGAGGACCAGGCCTGCAAAAGAGGGCAATTGAGGGGGACCAGGCCTGCAGGGGAGGGCAGTTGAGGGTTACCAGGACAGCAGAGGAGGACAGTTGGGGAAGACCAGGCCGGCAGAGGAGTGCAGTTAGAGGAGACCAGGCCAGCAGGGGAGGGCATTTGAGGGGAACCAGGCCAGCAGGGGAGGGCAGTTAGGGGTAATGGGCCAGTAGGGGAGGGCAGTTGGAGGTGACCAGGCCTGCAGGGGAGGGCAGTTGAGGGGTACCAGGACAGCAGAGGAGGGCAGTTGGGGAAGACTAGGCCAGCAGGGGAAAGCAGTTGGAAGGACCAGGCCTTCAGGGTAGGGCAGCTGTGGATGATCAAGCCAGCAGAGGAAGGCAGTTGGGGGAGACCAGGCCAGCAGGGGAGGGTAGTTGGGGGGAACAGGCCAGCAGGGGAGGGCAGTTGGGGGGGACTAGGCTGGCAAGGGAGGGCAGTTGTGGGGGGACCAGGCCTGCAGAAAAGGGCAGTTGTGGGCGATCAGGCCAGCAGAGGAGGGCAGTTGAAAGAGACCAGGCCACAGGGGAGGGCATTTGAGGGGAACCAAGCCAGCAGGGGAGGGCAGTTAGGGGTGATGGGCCAGCAGGGGAGGGCAGTTGGAGGTGACCAGGCCTGCAGGGGAGGACAGTTGTGGGGAGGATCCATGCCTGCAGGGGAGGGCTGTTTGGGGGGAACAGGCCTGCAGGGGAGGACAGTTGGGCAGGACCCAGGCCTGCAGGGAAGCACAGTTGCAGGGGACCCAGGCCTGCAGGCAAGGGCCGTTTGGGGGAACCAGGCCAGCAGGGGAAGGCAGTGGTAGGTGATCAGGGCAGCAGGGAGTGCAGTTAGGGGTGACCAGACCTGTAGGTGAGGACAGTTATTGGTGCCCAGACTGGCAGGGGAGAGCAGTTAGGGGTGAACAGGCTGGTAGGGGAGGGCAGTTAGGGGCAATCAGGCCAGCAGGGGAGCAGTTAGGCATCGATCAGGCTGGCAGTGGAGTGGTTAGGTGATGATCAGGCTGGCAGACAGAAGCTGTTAGGGGCAGCTAGGGGCAATCAGGCAGAGGCAGGCAAGTGGTTGGGAGCCAGCAGTCCTGGATTGTGAGAGGAATGTGTGACTGCCCATTAAACAGGCGGTCAGACATCTCTCAAGGGGTCCCAGATTGGAGAGGATGCAGGCTGGGCTGAGGGACACTCCCCCCTCGTGCACAAATTTCATGCACCAGACCTCTAGTTATTTATAAGAGCCAAGCTATGGAAGCAATCCAAGTTTCCATAGCTTCCATCAGTAGATGAGTCAATAAAAAAGTGTGGTACATTTACACAATGGAATGGTACTCAGCATAAAAAAATAAAAAAAAAGAAATCTCACCATTAATGAAAGCATGGATGGACCTAGAGGGTGTTGTGTTAACTGAAATAAGTCAGTCAGAGAAAGACAAATATCATATGGTTTCATTTATATATGGAATCTAAATAACAAAATAAATGAACAAACAAAATTGAAAAAGACTCATAGACACAGAGATCAGACTGGTGATTGCCAGATGGGAAGGCATTGGGGGACTGAGTGAAAAAGGTAAAGGGACTGAGACATACAAATTTGTAGTTACAGAATAGTCATGGGGATATAAAATACTGCATAGGAAATATAGTCAATAATTACAGACCCAGTGCATGAAATTCGGTGAGATAGAGCCTAAATGGGCAGTCAAACATCTCTCACAATCCACACTGCTGGATCCCAATGGCTTGCCTGCCTGCCTGCCTGATTGCCCCTAACCACTTCTGCCTGCCAGCCTGATCACCCCCTAACCACTCCCTTGCCAGCCTGATCAATTCCTAACTGCTCCCCTGCCAAACCAATTGCCCCTAAGTACCCTCCCCTGCCAGCCTGGTCACCCCTAACTGTCCTCCCCTTCCAGCTTGGTCGCCACCAACTGCCCTCCCCTGCTGGCCTGGTCCCCCCTCCCCCCAACTGCCCTCCCCTGCTGGCCTAGTTGCACCTAACTGCTCTCCCCAGTTGGCCTGGTTCCTGCCAATTGCCCTCCCCTGCAGGCCTATTCCCCCCGCCCCCCCCCCCCCCCCCCCGCCAACTGCCCTTCCCTGCAGGCCTGGTTCCCCCCAATTGCCCTCCTCTGCTGGTCTGGTTTCCCCCAACTACCCTCCTCTGCCGGCCTGGTCACTCCTAACTGCCCTCCCCTGCAGGCCTGATCATCCCCAACTGTCCTCCCTTTCAGGGCTGGTCCCTCCCAACTGCTCTCCCCTGCTTGCCTAATCACCCACAACTGCCCTCCTCTGCCACCCATCTTGTGGTGGCCATTTTGTGTCCACATGGGGGCAGCCATCTTGTGTGTTGGAATGATGGTCAATTTATACATTACCTCTTTATTCTATAGGATATTGTAATAATTATGTATGAGGCCAGATAGGTACTGGGAACATCAGGGGGACCACTTTGTAAATTATATGATTGCCTAATCACTATGCTATACACCTGAAAACAATCTATCTATATCTATAAAAGGCTAAGTGACCATCACATCCAAAACAACCAAGTGGACAACTGAACAGGAGGTGTGGGGCAACAAGGCCGGCAGGGGGGTTACTGAAGGGTGACCAAACGACCAAGCGGCAGGCTGCATGGGGCAACCAGGCCCACATGGGGGTTAGTGAGGCGCGACCAAATGACCGAGAAGCAGGCTGTGTGGGGTGACCAGGCCACCAGGCCGGCAGGGGGTTAGTGAGGGGCAACCAAACGACTGAGCAGCAGGCTGTATGGGTCTACCAGGCCCACGGGGGGGGGGGGGGAGGGCAGTTGGGGGTGACCAGACCAGCAGCAGGGGCAGTTGGGGGTAACCAGGCCAGCAGCAGGGGCAGTTAGGTGCAATCAGGCAGGCATGCAGATGAGCAGTTAGGAGCCAGTGGTCCCGGATTGTGAGAGGGATGTCCAACTGCCGGTTTAGGTCTGAACTGCAGGACCGGGCCTAAACCGGTAGCCAGACACCCCCCGAGGGGTCCCAGACTGGAGAGGGTGCAGGCTGGGCTGAGGGGACCCCCTGTGCATGAATTTCATGCACCCGGCCTTAGTATCCTATCTAATAAAGAGGGAATATGCTAATTGACCTTCACTCCATCACAAAGATGGCTGCACCCACAGCTGAAGCCAAGTTCTGTTAAGGAGCCTTAACGAGCAATCAGCAGGGACCTGAGGCTATGTCCTCCCCCAGCCCTGAAAGGGTTTGACAGGGGACCTCAGGCCTCACCCCCCAACCTGGTGTCAGGCTGGGGGACCTCAGGCTATGCCCTCCACCCTGGCACCAGGCCAGGGAACCTGAGGCTGGGCCCCCTTGCCTGGCTGGGCTTGACAGAGGACCTCAGACTGCACCCCCCACCCAGCAGGGCTTGACAGGGGAACTCAGGCCGCACCTCCCGCCTTGGCACCAGGCTGGGGGACCTCAGGCCATGACCCCTGCCTCAGCACCAGGCCAGAGGACCTCAGGCCACACCCTCTGTCCAGTGGGGCTTGATGGGGGACCTCAAGGTGTGCTTTCCATCCTGGTGCTGGGCTAGGGGACTTCAGGCTGCTCCCCCCGCCCCAGCACCGGACCAGGGGACTTTAGGCTGCACACTCTGTTTGGCAGGGCTTGACAGGGGACCTCAGACTGTGCTCCCCACCCAGTGGGCCTTGATGGGGGACCTGAGGCTGCAACACCTTGCTGGTGGGGCTTGAGGGGGGACCTAAGCCTGCACCCCCCTGCCTGGCGGGGCTTGATGGGGGACCTCAGGCCATGCCCGCCACCCAGCGGGGCTCGACAGGGGAATCTCAGGCCATCTCTCACACCTGGTGGGGCTTGACGGGGAACCTCAAGGCATGCCCCCGCCTTGGTCTGGGCTGGGGGACCTCAGGCCACACCCCCTTCCTGGCACTGGGCCAGGGGACCTGAGGCTACATCCCCTGCCTGTTGGGCTTGACAAGGGTGGGACTGGCCAGGTCTGGATCTAGCCCAGTGGGGGCGGGGGCCGGCCAGGTCTGGGTCTCATGTGATTTTGAGGCACATGTGGGTAGGCAGGGACTTGACTCTGGGTCCCATGGTGTGCCCCAGACTCTAACAGGAGGGAGGTTTTCATATACATTTTACTAATTTTCTTTCATCTCTGACACTTCTATTATAGAGAAAGGGCAAATAGCAATATTAAATTATTTCCTCTAATTAATCCCCTTTTAATGTGCACGAATTTCAGGCACCAGGCCACTAGTATATATATATAAAAGGCTAAGTGACTAACCATACATCTGTCTGACCATCTGACCAACTGGCAGGCCAGTACATATGACGTGCATTATATAATAAAAGCCTAATATGCTAAGTGTCCAGTTTTCTGGTCGGCTGTTCAACCAATCAAAGCATAATATGCTAATGATATGCTAAGGCTGCTCAACCACTCACTATGACATGCATTGACCACCAGGGGGCAGACGCTCCAACTAATAGGTTAGCTTGCTGCTGGGGTCTGGCTGATCGGGACTGAGCAAGATGGGCTAGACATGCCCAGGAGCCCTTCCGTGATCCCTCCCAGCTGGCCAATCTCTCATGTCCCTCTCCAGCCCCAATCATGCACCTAGGTCTGGCCTGCACCCTCTCTCAATCCAGGCCCCCTCAGGGGATGTCGAAGAGCCAGTTTCAGCTTGATCCCGCAGGCCAGGCCAAGGGACCTCACTGGTGCACGAATTTTGTGCACTAGGTCTCTAGTTTAAAAATAAATGTTGATGCTCACATGCACGATATATATAAAGCTCTTGCTGAAGCCAATCGCACATAATGCCAGAATGTACCTGAAGACCAACTATTGGCACAACATACTGAAGGTGAAAGAAAGTGACATTGTTGACAGAATATGTCTGAAGACCAACTATTGACATAACATACTTCTGAAGCTGATTCCAAGTATTGATTTTTCCCTGTCTGATACTGGCCTCCCATTTAAATTAATTTAAAGACAGTTTCCCATGATGCCAGCATTTGGATGACTAAACAATCACAAGAACAAACTCTAGACAGAGTAGGAATATTCCTACCTGAACCCATTTTGGGACATGTTCAATCATATGTTGCTTTCTCTCAAGTTCGTAGAGCATGTGATGTTAAAAGTTAAAGTTGTAAATACTTCATCACAAGGGAAATTAGTCAAGCACTTGAAAGTGTTTTTACTCTTAATGTCGTGCACAGGGAGACATTAGAATAAGTTTAATCAACTTATCAGTCTTTGTTTTTATCAATGTTTTTATATCATGTTTATATTGTTTTTATATTATGTTTATGCTGCTTTTATATCATGTTTTTATTGTTTCTATATGTCTTCATTGTTATATCATGTTGTTTATTTATTAATCAATTTATCAATCATTGTTTTTATCAATGTTTTTGTATCATGTTTTTGTTATTTTTATATCATGTCATTTTTATATCATGTTGTTATTATTTATTAATCAATTTATATATTATTTTCATATACATTTTACTAATTTTCTTTCATCGCTGATCTCTGATACTTCTATAGATAAAGGGCAAATAGTGATATTAAAATATTTTGTATTTTAATTTTATAATACTATATTATATATACTATTTTGACATGTAATCTTTTGCAGTAATGTAATTACCGTATGAATCTTTCTTCTAATTAATTTCCTCTTAATGTGCATGAATCTGTGTACTGGGCCACTGGTACAAAATAATACTGAAAGTAAACTGTAATTTAAAAAGTGATAAATAATTTTTTTCAAGTAAAGCATGAAACTACTCAGCTTTTTCATGAACTCTGACTACAGTACAAGCCCATTAAGTAATCTATATAAGCTCTTTACTTCAGTAAAAGTTCCTTTTTCACCAAGTCCTAAAAGAGGCTTGAGAAGTATTGTCTCCCTTGTTTTCCATTTGGAAGAAGACAAAGAACTCTAACTAATCAGCAAAGTCAATGACCCCGCTCAGTTCACTTCTGAAACAGAAAGGGCCACCCAAGCTGAGGCAGGTTCTCCTGCTCTTGTTATTACTGCTTCTGGGCATACACAGATGGTTCCATAATCTCTTCAAAGCCTACTGGGAAATTAAAAAGAATACTAAATCAATTTAGCGTTTTTAATAAAATACTAATGTTTTTTAATGGAGTTCTTCATTGCTATGGGTGGCAGAAATGGACAGGAGACAGAAGAGATGATAATTAGGGAGCTATTTTAACTTTGGAAACTAGTCCCTGGTCCAAAGGACCACACATTCTTTGCCCTTGGATAATCTCCACTATTAATAAGAACAGGGATATGAGGCATAAAAGAAAATAAAGCACCTCCAGGTTGAGATGCCATAATTGGAGGGCCCATCAAATATTCCAGGTTCCATTTTCCCTAGAGTGTTTGTACCAAACAACACAGCAGACCAGATAATATTTTGAAATTTTCTTTTCTATGACTCCCTCTCATTCTAAGTCTTTAAAGAAAGAAGACACAGAAACCTTTGCTAAATTATATTACCTTCTTTGGAAATGATCTCTGATGAGTGCCATTCAGAGTTTAATCAC
The DNA here is from genome assembly GCA_026230045.1 of Corynorhinus townsendii. NCBI lineage: Eukaryota > Metazoa > Chordata > Mammalia > Chiroptera > Vespertilionidae > Corynorhinus > Corynorhinus townsendii. The sequence goes on from JAPDVU010000001.1 coordinate 217,990,883, forward strand.
TTCCCTATACTTTGCACCCTGGTGACATTTATCTTAGTCAACACGACTTCTCAGTCAACAAGTATATGTGCTGTGTGGTAACTACACATTGCCCACTACTGCCTGAGGTACTATAAGATTCTTAGGATTTCTTCCATTGTCAAAATATTTACTCTATGGTTAGAAAAGCAGAATGTAAATATGAGACTATAGGATTCAACAAAATGTTAAATAAGGTCATTTCTTTCTCAGCATCCTAGTTAATAGACTTAAACGTTGGCAAAGAGAAAAAAATATAAAGCAATATTCTTGAGCTGAAGTAAGTAGCCTAAGTTTTCAAGTTAAAAATAGGATTTAGACAGGGCTTTGAAGGATGAGTAGAATCAAAACAGAGGGAAGTTGGGTTGAGAAAACAGCTGAGCAAATGCACAGAAGCAAATATAAAAATTCTGAGCTAGGTGAGGCAAGGGCTAAAGATTTGCAAAAACAACTGCATGAAATGAGGTTCCTAAGTATTTATGAAAGTGCTTGAAAATAATTAGTAAATCAGGAACTTGAAGCAGGAATTCCAAGTAGGCAGAATCAGATCAGCTAAAATTGGGGGGTTGAAAAGGTTGATCATCAGAATAAAAATATGGTTCAGCAAAAGGAGGGAAGCTCTTGTAAGGGATGTCAAGCAGGGGTCTAGTGTAGTGGCCCAAGTGTAGGTAGGTAATAATCTTACCAGAGTGGTAGCCATGAGGATAGAGAGGAAGGCTTTCAGAAACCAGGAATTGAGTCAAAGTGGAAGATACCAGTAGTTGATTACTTTGATAGTGTCTTTCTCAGCACTCTGGATCCCCCAGTCTTTAGCCTGCTTCAGCATCCAAAGGTAGCACCATGCCCCCGATAATAATGAAATCTTTTGAGGGTCATGCTAATCATGCTAATCCACAGCTTTCAGTCTTTTTTCCTTGCGTTCCTCCCCAACACCCAGACCCCAAAGATTTTTTTAAACCCTCACCTAAGAATATGTTTTATTTATTTATTTTTAGAGAGAGAGAAACATTGATGTGAGAGAGAAACATCAATCAGATGCCTCCTATACGTGTCTCAACTGGCAACCTAGGTATGTGCCCTGACTGGGAATTGAAGCAGCAACCTTTTGGTGTCCTGGACAATGCTCCAACCAACTGAGCCACCAGGCCAGAGCAGCCTAAGATTTTTTTTGCATGACACTTTTAAATTGGGTGGGAGTCCTAATAATAACCCAGAGTAAGTGTATTACTATCTCTCTGGTATTGAAGCTTAGGGTCAACTTTAATTTGATTTAAAATAAATAAAGTAATATTACATGCCTCACACACTTAGCTTTGTAAAATAAAATTTAAGCCTCTTATACTGTATAGTTTTTACTTTTACCTTATTCTTACAGAAGAACAAGAACTCTTTTTAAAAAAAATATTTTTTATTTCAGAGAGGGAGAGGGAGAGAAAGATAGAAACATCAATTATGAAAGCCAATTATTGATAGGCTGCCTCCATATGCCTCCCACTGGGGATCGAGCCCTGGGCATGTGCCCTGACCTGGATTCAAACCATGACCTCCTGGTTCATAGGTTGATGCTCAACCACTGAACCACTCCACCTAGGCAAGAACAGAAACTCTTGATCCCAAAACAATTATACTTACTTCTTCCTTTCTCGTTTTTTAAAATTTGTCCATTTCATTTTTAGATTACTGTAGCCTTCTATAATAACGGTATGCTCCTTGATTTTGTTTTTGTTTTAAACACCTAAAATAAGTCAGCTCTTCTTACAAAGCTAGCATTACACATGGTAGAACTACTTCAGCCCCAGTTCTCAGAAGAAATATAGCAAAGGAACATGGGTTCCAAGTGGGATGTTTCCCTCACCTTGTACAGGAATGTCAGCTGCAACAGTAGAGGTAAAAATTCCTCTTTTTGTACTTTCTATTTCTCCTGTGCTCTTGGAAATGCAGACATTTTTTAAACAATTTGAATCTATTTTTGTGGTTTCACAGACACAGCAGACATTATTGGTTTGACCTGAGGTTTCTGGTGTATCATGTCCTCATACGGCTGCATTTTCTATTGCTTTTTCTGGGTCTTCCTGAGACCTGCATTCTCCTCTTCTGCTTCAAATACTTTTAGCTACTTTTTGGCTCTCATTTTCTCAATTATTAATTTTTAAAATGTCACACACCCAAAAGATGTTACAGCTGTTAATATACTCTTGACTATTAGATATTTATCTCAAGGCTCAATCTGTCTCTGTCTACCCAATGTCAGACCATATAACCTCTCCTACTACATGTAGAAATCTCCCCAGAGATTTAGCAAAAATATCTCAAACTCAGTCAGTCTATACAAACTGAACTCCTACTTCCCCCATTAAAATCAGCATCTCCTCCTGTGGTCCCATCTCAGGAAATGGCACCATTACTCAACTATCCAGGTACCCAAAGTATCTTCTCACCCCCCTCCTAAATCAAACTGTTACCAAAACCTAAAACCTAAATATCATGCAAAATTCTTCCTCCTCTCCTTCCCCACTGCTACTTCTTTAGTTTAGCTTCCAATCATTTCTCATCTAAACATAATACAACTGGTATTATTACTAATAATAAAACAATACTAATAACCAATATTAGAGGAGGAATTTGAAGATCTCTCTGTAGCTCCTAGGCAGTGGCTGACTTTGCACCTCCCTGGAGACCCAAGAGCCAGTGTACCCAGTGGTCATTGTCAGACCATACCAGATTAAAACTCTACACATCCATAAGCAAAACACTCAAGGGGCTGACTCAATGAGCACCAAAGCCCCACAAAAGCAAGTCCTGCTCCATAGGGGTGTCTCCTGCATAGCAGCGCTCCCACTGTAGTCACAGCTGGTCCACACAGCCAATTGGCCTGGAGGTCAATTCCTCCCAGTGACACCAACAGCAGTCAAGTCTCAACTACAACAAGACTGTGCACACAGCCCACAAAGGGGTGCATCTAGAGCTTCCAGGTCAGGTGACTGGAGAGACTGAGCCACTGAGCCCTATAGAACAACTACTACACAAGGTCACTCTATCAACTCAAGAATACATAGCAGCTCTACAGAATACATAAAAACAAACACAGGGAAGCAGCCAAAATTCAGAGAAGAAGAAACATATAATAAATTAAAGAAATGGAGAAAAGCAAACTGCTGGATATAGAGTTTAAAACCACAGTTATAAAGTTACTCAAGAATCTTCTAGAAACCTCCAAAAAATGGAAAAGGACCAGTCAGAAATTAAGCATACACTAAAATAAAGAATAATATAAAGGGATTCAACAGTAAAGTAAAGGATTCTGAGAATCAAATCAACCATTTGAAATATGAGGAAGCAAATAACACCCAACCAAAAGAGCAAAAAGAAAAAAAGAATAAAAATATATGAAGAGCGTGTAAGGAGCCTCTGGGACAACTTCAAGAATACCAACATCCATATTATGGGGGTTCCAGAAGAAGAGAGAGAGCCAGATATAGAAAACCTATTTGAAGAAATAATGACATAAAACTTTCTTTACATGGGGAAAGAAATAGACTTACAAATGTAGGAAACACAGAGACTCCTAAACAAGATGAACCCAAAGAGGACCACACCAAGACACATCAAAATTAAAACGCCAAGAGCTAAAGACAAAGAGAGAATCTTAAAAGCAGCAAGAGAAAAGCAGTTAGTTACTTATAAGGGAATGCCCCTATAACTGTCAGCTGATTTCCCAACAGAAACTATGCAAGCCAGAAGGAAATGGCAAGAAATATTCAAAGTGATGAATTGCAAGGACCTACAACCAAGATCGTTCTATACAACAAAGCTATCCTTTAGAATTGAAGGTCAAATAAAGAGCATCACAGACAAAAACTACTAGATCTAATAAATTAATTTGCAATGTAGCAGAATACAAAATTAACACCCAGAAATCTATGGCCTTTTTATACACCAATAATGAACTCACAGAAAGTAAAACTAAAGAAACAATCCCATTAACCATTGCACCAAAAAAATAAGATACCTAGGAATAAACTTAACTAAGGACATAAAAGACCTGTACTTGAAGAACTACAGGACATTGAAAAAAAGAGATAGAGGAAGACATAAACAAATGGAAGAACATACCATGTTCATAGATTGGTAGAATCAACATCATTAAAACGTCCATTCTACCCAAAGCAATCTACAGATTCAATGCAATCCCGATTAAAATACCAATGGCATATTTCAAAGATCTAGAGCAAACTCACCAAAAAATCATCCTATCTAATAAAAGGGTAATATGTAAATTAACCATCACTCTATGACAAAGATGGTGGTGCCCATAGGGGCTGGGGCACTGGATGCTGGCTGCATCACCCTAGCAATGGGCCCCAGCATTCCACATGCCCCAGGCCGCAGAGGGAGGGAAAGTGGGTGGGCGGGTGGGCCTCTGGCCATAGGCTGGCCAGGGCACGTGGGATGCTGGCATCCTTGTAGGCCAGGCTGAGGGATCCCGCCCCCATGCATGAATTTCATGCACTGGGTCTCTAGTCTAGAATAAAAAAAAGACCCCGGATAGCCAAAACAATCCTGAGAAAGAAGAACAAAGTTGGAGGTATCACAATACCAGATATCAAGCTATATTACCATGCCACGGTTCTCAAAACTGCCTGGTATTGGCATAAGAACAGACATATAGACCAATGAAATAGAACAGAGAACCCATAAATTGACCCAAGCCATTGTGCTCAATTAATATTTGACAAAGGAGGCAAGGGCATACAAGGGAGTCAAGACAGTCTCTTCAATAAATGGTGCTGGGAAATATGGTCAGATACATGCAAAAAAATGAAATTAGATCACCAACTTATATCATACATAAAAACAAACTCAAAATGGCTAAAGGACTTGAATATAAGATGGGAAACCATAAAAATCCTACAAGACTCCATAGGCAGCAAAATAGCAGACATATGTCATAGCAATATCTTCACTAACACAGCTCCTAGGGCAATGGAGACTGAGGAGAAAATAAACAAATGGGACTACATCAAAATAAAAAACTTCTGTGGAGCAAAAGAAACCAACAAAACAATAAGAAAGCCCACTGCATTGGAGGATATATTTGCCAATGCTACCTTAGATAAGGGTTTAAGTTCCAAAATTTACAGAGACTCATACAACTTAACAAAAGGAATATAAATGATCCAATAAAAAAATGGCAAAGGATCTAAACAGACACTTTTTGAAAGAGGACATACAGAAGGCCAAGAGACATATGAAAATATGCTCAAAGTCACTAATCATCTGAAAGATGCAAATCAAAACAACAATGAGGTACCATCTCACACCTGAAAGAATGGCTATCATCAACAAAGGACAAGTGCTGGTGAGGATGTGGAGAAAAAGGAACCCTCATGCACTGCTGGTGGGAATGCAGACTGGTGCAGCCACTGTGGAGAACAGTATGGAGTTTCCTCAGAAAGTTAAAAATAGAACTCCCATTTGACCTAATAATACCATTTCTAGGCATATATACCAAGAAACCAGAAACACCAATCAGAAAGGATATATGCACTCCTATGTTCATAGCAGCATAATTTACAATAGCTAAGATTTTGAAGTAGCCTAAGTGCCCATCAGCAGATGAGTGGATTGGAAAACTGTGGTACATCTACACAATGCAATACTACGCTGCTATAAAAAAGAAGGAACTTTTACCATTTGCAACAGCATGGATGGAACTGGAGAGCATTATACTAAGCGAAATAAGCTAGTCAGAGAAAGATAAATATCACATGCTCTCACTCATATGTGGGATATAATGAACAACATAATCTGATGAACAAAAATAGATCCAGAGACAAATGGCAGGGGTGGTGGGTGGTTAGAGAACAACCAAAGGACTTGTATGCATGCATATTAGCATAACAATGGACACAGACACTGGGGCAGTGGGTGCTTGCCTTGGGTGGGAATGGCTTGGGGGGGTGGTCAATTGGGGAAGAGACATATGTAAAACTTTAGACAATAAGTAAAAAAAAAGAGCTTCACAGACAAGAAAAAGCTAAAGGAGTTCATCACCACCAAACCAATATTATATGAAATGTTGAAGGGTATTTTGAAGAAGAGTAAGAAGAAGAAAAAGAAAAATATCAAAAATATGAACAATAAAATGGCAACAAATGCATAACTATCAACAATTAAATCTAAAAATCAAAATAAACAAACAAGAAATCTAACAAACATTATAAACTGATGAATAAAATAGAGTAAGAGGCATGGAAATGGAAAAGACTGACTATTCTCAGAGGGAAGGGGGCTGGGGAGCTGGAAGAGATTAAACAAAGAACTTATATGCATATATGTATTATCTATGATGAAGGCCTGGGGTGGAGTGGGGACCGGGTGGAGGGGACAATGGGGGTGGAGGGTGGGAAGAGGGACATCTGTAATAATCTCAACAATATAGATTTTTTTAAAAATAATAACTAAAATCCCTGGATCCTAAAAATAGCATTAAATGGCTTCCTGTGTCATTGAAAAATGTCCATCATCTGCATCATTCAGGCCCATATCCCAGAGTAAGCATCCTCCCAATGTGCTCCAGTCGCATTAGTCACTTAAGGGATCCTTTGCAGATTCCTCTGACTTCACTGCCCACCCCCCACCCCCAGTTTCTTCTGCTGGCAGAAGTCTATTCTTAACTCCAAGAAGTAAATGGGTGGGTGGTAACCTCTCAGCAATCTCCAGGGCAGGTGGTTTCCATTAGCCAAAGGTCAGTCTCCAAAAGGAGTGACAGGAATAAAACATTAGCTTGGCATTGGCAGCAGCAGAGGGAAGTGTGTACTAGCCAGGGAGTGAAGATGAGGCAATAACTGTCACCTACAGCTTCTCTCACACTTACTGCTCTACCTTCTAATTGTCTATTCATTGTCTTCCCTGTTACGCAGGGAATTTTCTGAGGACAAGGATTACAGCTTTTACTCTGTATTTCATTTGCAAGCACACTGTCTGGTAAACTGATGAATGAATGAAGGAATGAATGAATGACATACAATTCTACAAGGAAATTCCACCATAAGTCGGGAGATAGACAAATGTGTACAAAACAATGTGAGTAGTGCAATAGAAATATAAAGGAGTTATATTTCTGTCAGTCTTATTCTAGTGTCTCCCCTAGTCTAACAGAGGGCCTAGCCCTTACTTGGCACTCAATAAATATGTGTGATGAGATGAAGGAATTTATGTGGCCTGAATTTCTGAAATCAAGAGTGATTAAAATTGGTTACAATTAATTTCTACTAGCTTGTATAAATTAGAAGGCAGCAACCTGGAAAATGTTCTCAAAGTGAGCTCCCAGCATAAGCATTTGTTTAAAATGCAAATTCTGGAGTCCCATGCCAGACCTAGAGAGTTGGAAACTCTGGCGGTGGTACCCATCAGCAAGTTTTCCAAGTAATTTTGATGTGCACTAAAGGTTGTAATGGTTGAAAGCAACTGTCCTAAAGCAATGGTTATCAAACTTGGCTGCACATTAGAATTACCTGGTGTGTGTGTGTGTGTGTGTGTGTGTGTGTGTGTGTGTGTGTGTGTGTGTGAGAAACATCCCAGCGACCATTTTTATAACTGGTAATTTGTACTTTTTAATCTCTTTCACCCATTTTCCCAAATCACATAAGGTCTATGGTCAATAATATTGTAAGAACTACTTATGGTGTCAGATGGGGACTAGGCTTATCAGGGTGATCACTTTGTAAGTATATAAATGTCTAATTATGTTGTGCACTTGAAACTAGTATGGTATTGTATGTCAACTGCAATTGAAAAAAATTACATTTTTTAAAAAGAAGAGGGCTACTCGGCTGGTGTGGCTCAGTTGGTTGAGCACTGTCCCATGCACCAGAATGTGGTCAGGTTTGAATCCTAGTCAGGGAACATGCCTGGGTTGTGGGGCTCAATCCCCAGTAGAGGGTGTGCAGGAGGCAGCTGATGGATGTTTCTCTTTCATGGATGTCTCTATCTCTTCATCTCCCTCCCTCTCTCTGAAATCAATCAAAAATATTTTTTAAAAAGAAGATGGAATTAATTTTTAAAAAAAGATGGAGAAATACCCCTGCCTTGTGAGGACAAAGTGGGAAGGTGGTCTTTCTGAAAGCCAGGTTGAGGGTTCCCACCAGAACTCAACCATGCTGGTATACTTACCTTTGACTTCCAACCTCCAAAACTGTGAAAACAAAATGTGTATTATTTAAGCCACCCAGTCCATGGAATTTTGTTACAGCAGCCTAGGCAGACTAATACATGTATGGACATGAATATGTTTTCTCTTTGCTTTGTCTGTTACATAAGTAATTGTGTGTGTGTGTGTGTGTGTGTGTGTGTGTGTGTGTACCTACATACACACATACACACATCTATACACAGGTATCCTCAGGGAGCTGAATGAATTTGTGCTGCACAAACCCCTGTGTCTCCTGGTACTCAGAAGGCTTGGGGGTAAGTCTCAGAACTTCTAGGTTTGCTCTGCCCAAGGAGCAGGTCTGTGTTCTGAAGCTCACAGATTTTTCCTTTTAGAGAATGCTTTCCTCAATGACACAACACACAGAATATCTGAATATTTACCAATACATAGTATTAATCTTGACCTTTCAAGTATTAAAATATCAAGTGAAAACAAACCCTAAAATAATATTTAATGAGGGGATTTGAATAAAGAGTCTGAGACTTGGTCCAAAAACACACACAAAAATATGCTTTAAGATAGTCTCACTTCCTTGGTGAATGAACACATGAAATTACATTTTATGGTTATGTTCCCCTGAGCTAAGGGAACTTTTGAGAGTTGATTTTCATTTCTTTTGTCTTCTCACTTTGCTTCTTCAGAAAGTGACCAGAGGTATTCAGTACATTCCCAGTGACAGGGTAAATTACTCTCACTTACATGAAAGACAATTTAGTTTTCTTTTGCAAAAGTTTTTAAATCAGTTTTAAGGTATAATTTACCTAAAATAACATTCACCGGTCTTAAATGAGCAATTTGCTGACATTATCTCATCAGGTGCACAGTTGTATAAATACCACACAATCATGATACAGAATATCGCCATCCCATCAAAATGTTCTTTCTCCTGTTGCAGCTAATCCCCACCCCAACTCCAGACCCAGTCTGCTTTCTATCACTACCGTTGTGATTTTTCTAGAATTTCATAGAAATGAAATGCTACAGTCTTTTGTATTTGGCTCCTCTTATTTAGCATAATACTTTTGATGGCATTTGATTTGTTTCTGGTTCCTGGCTCTTCTGGGCAAAGTTTCTATGAACCGTTCTGTACAATTTATTGAATGGACATGAATATGTTTTCATGTATTTAGAAACTTAGGTGGGAGGCTGGGTCATATTGTGGGTGTATGTTTAACTCTATAAGGCACCGCAAAATGGTAACAAGTGGCTGTACCATTTTGTATTCCCACAGCAAACTGCGAGTGTCTGGGTTATTCCGCATCCTCACTAACCCTTGGTATTGTCAGCATAGTTTCAGTCACTATATTGCACCTGTATAGTATCTACTTATGGTTTTCTTTTACATTCCTCTGATAACTAATATTTTTTAAGAGACATGCTATTTCATAATAAAGAATGTAATTATTTAATATTGTAATGTTAATATTCATATTATATTAATTTATTTAATGAATATGTTCAATTAACTTGATGAAATTAATGTGGTGTAATATTATATTCAATCTTTTTCAGCAAATATTAGTTTACATTGTCTTACAGTTTGAAAAGTATATGTTTTACATCTATTTTACAAATTAATTCCTGGAGAATTTCTTATGTATATTGCTATTGTAAATGCTACTTTTTACATATCCATTTCTAATTGGCTATTGCTCATATAGAGAAATACAATTGAATTTTGTGCAGTGACCAGGCACCTTGCAACTTTGCTAAGTTCATAGTAGTTAGCAATTTTATAGGGTTTTCCTTAAGAATTTCAAGATAAATGTATGTATGGTCCAAAAATTAAGCAGCTTCTCTTCTTCCTTCTCAGTAGTCACACTTAAATTTCAGGTGAAGACTTACCTCCTATAATAAGCACTCATTTAGAACTCTTCACCATTGCAGCTCTTGAAAAGTTAACCACATTTGAACTCCTTTGTTTCCAGAATAACATCTTTTCACCCAAAAATATACCAAATAAATACACAATAACAGGTAATATTATATAGACTCACTAATTTTCTTGATGCCACAGTTTATAGTCAAGGAATACCATATGAAAACAAATACAAATTGTGTGCGCATATGGATGAACCCAAAATGTCTTGCTTGCATACAGATGCACACAAAGTGAGAGAAATGGAAAGGTAACATCTACCACTCTTTTATCTGTATTGGATTGTTGTATTTCCACTCATTTTTAATAATTTGTTCTTTATTTTGTCTTAATAGTGATGCTCTACCCTATAACACTTTTTATTGGTTTGAGAGAGAGAGAGACTGAAATGTTGTTCCACTTATACATTCATTGGTTGATTCTTGTATGTGCACTGACCAGAAATTGAACCCACAATGTTGTCATGTTGGGATGATGCTCTACCCAACTGAGCTACCTGGCCAGGGCAATCATTTTTAAGTATCACTTGATTGCAAGATAATAGCGAGCCTTAAAATGTTGCCAAGTGCTTGCTGTAGGATTTCTGTTTGCTTTCTACCTGTTTTTACTCCCCTGAGCATTCCCCTAGCACCTTGCTATTCACCTTGGTAGCTACAGTCCCTTTCAGTAACAGCAAGCTGAATCCAGTTTTTCATTTTTCCAATGCTGGTAGAATCATCCTCATCACCAACCACACCCACACTCAAGCTAAGCAGAGCCACTTCATCAGAAGTCTGACTTTCAGCACCAAAGCCCCTTTTCCCAGCTGCTAGGGTTTAAACTTTTCAACCTCTCCCTGACCCAAGCCCTATGGGTGGTAGCTGTTTCTTGCAGTTGCTATCTCTGTGACACTTTCATGTTCTTGTTCTCTCTCTCTCTTTCCTATCTCTCTCTTTGCTTTGTCTGTTACATAAGTAATAACTTTAGACACAGTTAACAATTCATCAAATCAAATAATTTCTGTTTAAAAAAACTGACATGCTTTGGTTTTGATGAACCCTGGCTGATAGAGATATCGGCACTAGGAATAGTCCCATGAAACAGACCATTAACACAGTACATTAGTGTTCATTTGGTCATTTAGTGGGCTGGCATGAGCATAGAGCTACTTATAGATGGGAAATAGATTGTTAGTGATCAATGATGTTCACTGGCATGTGATTAATAAAGCATCTCTCTGATTGATTGTGGTGAAATGCCCACTGAATCATGTCCTTGGGATGCCAAATGGCTATTGTCCTTCAGCCCAGTGAAAAGGACTGTAGTGTGGGCTGGATTATCTCAGTGCATTAGAACATGTACACAGAGAAAATGGGGAGTCCTGTGAATGGATTCTATGGGGGTTACACCAAGGAGGACAGAATAGAATTCTGGAAAGGACCAAAACTATTGCTGTTGATGCATTTATGAGTATTTCTGGATCAAATGTGTTAATTGGATGTGGTTCTGCTCTATTTTGGTTGAGTGATACTTGACTCTGAGATTTTGCATGAGCTTGAGATGTCAGAACTGTCCTGGCAAATGTAGAAGAGCAGATACGAAAGGTGTGGGGAGATAAAGAATGATGGAGTAGATTATCAGTGACCTGCACTCCCACCCCACCACCCTTAACCCACACTACATTCACTGAGAGAGCTCAAAGGACGGACTCCCTTCACATGGGTGAGGGGAGAACCGCATCCTGGGAGAGCTCTCTGGTCGATGATATCCTTTGTAGGAAGGAAAGTGGGAGATGCTGCCATTAAGATGTGCTCCCTGATTTTTAAAATATATTTTTACTGATTTCAGAGAGGAAGAGAGAGAGAGATAGAAATATCAATGATGACAGGAAATAATTGATCAGCTGCCTCCTGCATGCCCCCTACTGGGGATGGGCCTCACAACCCATGCATGTGCCCTTGACCGGAATCAAACGCAGGACCCTTCAATCTGCAGGCTAACACTCTATCCACTGAGCCAAACCAGTTAGGGCTGTGCTCTCTGATTATAATGTGAACCTGCAGTTGCAGAGGCCTGATGTTGACGTTTAACTCAGAGACATTAGGAATGTATTTACCATAAAGGACAGAAGGAATAAACTGATATTCAATGGGTTTTGACTTACAGATCTCTTTAGCTATGGCAAATTGATTAGTGTCCCTAGGAATGAAGTACATAGCTCAGTTACTAAAATGTTACTTGATCTATAAAATCAGAACAATCCCAAGTCTGATAGAAACCAGCCATGAGTTGACACAATGCCTTGTTATATAGCCCTGACCCAGTTTCTATAAATAAGCCTAAAATGCCTGATTAAGGGGGAGAGGCCAGGATCATTTGAAAGTTCAGCCTACATGTATATACTATAAATCTTCCTTCAAGCTTTTTCCAAAGGGAATTGTGGGCATTTATTAGTATGACTATGCTATAGGGAAAAGAAATACTCATATTCTTGGGGAATTATGAGGCACTGGTTTTGAACTGACTCTGACTTCTAGAAACCCTAAATGCCTCTTGATCCACCAGTCATATTGGGGAGTTTATGGGGTCATGTAGCAGATGGAGTTACTAGTGATGTGCTGAGAAAAGGATAAGATGGAGATGTAATGGGAGAGTTTTTAGAATACAGATGAGTATTTAGAGCAAAGATACAAGATGACATCGCCAAAAAGTGGTGCAGATAGAGAAAATAAGTCTAAGGATTAAGACATGGGATTCTTTAATTTTAGATATTATTGACATGAGAAGGAACTAGCAAAAGGGATCTAGGGGAAGTAGCCAGAAATGAGTAGGGATAGCAGGTGAGTTTGGTATACGGAAGTCAAGGGAAGAAAAGAGAATGAATAATTGTCTCAGATGCTACCAATCAGGAAAAGGACCAATAGATGGCAATTGGACTGTAGTGACGCTGATGACTTAGAGAAATGTAGTTTCAGAGCAGGGGTGGTGCAGAAGCCTGGTTAGAGTGGCTACAAGGAAAAAGCCAAAAGGATACATTGGAAACCAGAAGTGCAGACAACTTTTTAAAGAAGTTTACTCTGGAGGAAAAGAGAAATTGGGCAGCAGTTGGAAGATGTAGTGAGGTCAAGAGAACATTGCTAGTTGCTGTTTTTGTAAGATGAAGACATTAAAGCATATTTGATGTTGATGGAAATGTTCAAATAACAAGGCAAGAATATGATGATGCAGGGGGAGGAAGAATTGTCAGGCCAAAGACTTTGAGTAGAATAAAGAAATGAAATTTAATGCACAAATGAAGGGGGTAGACTTAGCTTTGAGCACAGAGAGTATATCCACAATAATAGGAGAGAAGGTAAAAAAAAAAATTAGTACATATTAGGGACATATATAAAATAAAATAAAAATCTGCAAGTAAATAGTGTAATTTTATAAAATTCTTATAAACTTGATTTTATAGATGCTTTTAAACCTATAAGTCTTTAACACAAGTTATTGGTTCTTATAAACATAAAATTGATAAAATGCTGGCAGGATTTATCAAGAAGAGAATGCTTTCATAAGCAAAAGTAGGAATAAAATAGAAGACATACTTAAAAATGCTGTAGATATTTCAAAAATAATTCAAAAATATCATGACCAACTTTATGGCCATGCATTGAAAAACAAATTCTAGGAAAATGTAACTTAGTAAAATTGACCAGTGAAGAAACAGAAAATTAATAGTCCTATAACTATTTTTTAAAAATTGAATCTGTGGTTTAAAATCTTCCTACAAAGTAAGCTCATACTTAGTGATGAAGTATTAAAATCATTTCCTTTCCTATTAAACATAAGAGTAAGGAGAAAATAAGCTATTACCATTTATATTTATTAATGTTCTCTTTTTGTCTGGCCTCTTTCACTTGTAGATGATCTCACATCCTAGAAACCCTCATTCCAAGGCACCTTCACAGATATCCTTATGCTGGTCCTTACTTTGCTTCCCCACTTTAGAAAGCTGTGGTTTCAATGAACCACATTCTACCCCAAGAGCCTGTTGCTGAATGCTATCTCTCTCTTCACAGGCATTCTTCATAGCATATTGTTGCAAAATTGTTGAATACAGCATATTGTTGCAAAATTGTAGCTCTGAAAGTGGTTTCCCTATGGGCCATATAGGGATTACTTTTTTCTGTATCTGTAAACTACAACCCCCTACACCAGCAAGCTGATGTTCACTTTTGATCCAAAGAGTTTGTGGATAGGTCAGCTGGTCAAGCTACTGCAAGGAAAGCAGTTCAAAGAGCAAGTTGACTCTTTATCAGCAGACAACACAAGTAGAAGAGCTTCTAATAAATACATCCTTTACTCTAGAGCAATTATACAACTAACATTTACTTGAATGTTTTTATGTACTTGTCACTGTTATTAGCACTTTACCTGTATTGTGTCATTTAATCCTTAAACCCCAAGGAGATAAATGCTATTAATTATTTTTATTTTATACAGAGGAAACTGAGGCATGGAGATAGTATGGTCACAGAGAAAATGTCAGAACACAATAGAACATATTCTCTAAAGACAGATGTACCCCACTGTGAGCTCCAGCCCAGTATTTTTACTGGTGAAACAGACTTTTGTAAACTAAATATTCATAAAATAACAGCAACAACCCACAAGGTTATTGTGTGGCATAAATGATATAATGTGTGCCAAGTGTTCAGCAGAGTGCCTGGTACAAAGTAAGTAATTAATGGTGGCTATAATGTTTATTATCATTATCATTATTAATACCAGGATCAAGCAGTGATACTTTCAACCATTAATACCTGAGTCAATTACTTGAAAGTAAATTTGTTTCCAAACTGCCTAATCAAAATGAACTTGTGTCACTTGTCAATATTGGACATTTAAGAAGCATGGGAGATTAATATTAATTAAAATACATTCTGATTTTCCAGCAAAAGTGTTGATTTATACCCTGTCATTAAGGGTGTTTTCTTACAACTAATTTTCTTTAAAAACACACAGAGAGAAACGCACCTAATATTTTAGTCCAGTGGCCAATGTGTTCACCACATGGGTATTATCTGAGAGTTAATTCGACCCCTTGATTAACAATCCCTGCTTTACTGGTTCAGTTCAGCCAACTCCCATTTCTTTTAGGGTTTTTTCAGCACATAATGTGATAAATGTTTCCACTGCCATGTGCCTCCCAGGGTAACTGTGAGGTTGCCAAGGCACACACATATAAAAGTCTCACCAGGAGGGGAGGAGGAGGAGGTTCACATAGCAAGGCTGCCGTGGCATTCTGGAACTCTTTGCAGCTAGAGAAACTTGAAGGCTTGCTGTTGAACACAGTTAACCTCAGGGTAACTTTTGTGTAACTGCTTTCTTCCCCTACATCTGATCACAATCAATGATATAGGCTCTGAGCTTAGATAAGTTGGGGACCACCAGCTTGGCACGTGCCCTCGCATTTCACATGACAAGATTAACCTAAGAGCTGCATCTTCCCCATTCCAGCTCAGAATTTAGTGCAATGACCTTTTCTAATAGGATAGCACAAATTCCCATCTGGAATCTTATTCTGAATTGCAGTTACCAGTCATGTGACTGTAAGGAAATATTCGGGGCTGCTAGCACCAGGTAGCTGGAGGAGGAAACTAAGGTAGGAATCCTTGTCTGCAAAGCTGTCCTTGGCTCTTTCTTAGAACAGAACAGAGCCTTGTGGGGAAACGAAGATGAGCCTTTGGCTACTGCCACTCATAACCATCAAGTCCTTCTCAAATACCTACATGGAATATGATTTTACTCATTTTAGCTTCTTCTTGGAAATAAGAAAGAGTTAGAAGGGATCTTAGTCTAGATCCACCACATCTTTGTTTTAGGTTTATTGCCCCAGTCATCTGCATTTAGGATCCATCACATCACTGTGTCTCTCCCACAATAATACCTGCTCTTGCACACACAAACACAGAGCCCTCAATATTGTCCAGCAATACTGTGATGTCTCTTTTATTGACTCACTCTTCCATTCATCATAAGTTGTATGCTCACCTCTCTATTCCCCTGAAATCAATAGCTTCCCCCAATTCTTTTTTTAAATATATTTTATTGATTTTTTACAGAGAGGAAGGGAGAAGGATAGAGAGTTAGAAACACCGATGAGAGAGAAACATGGATCAGCTGCCTCCTGCACACCTTCTACTGGGGATGTGCCCACAACCAAGGTACATGCTCTTGACCAGAATCAAACCTGGGACCTTTCAGTCCACAGGCCGATGCTCTATCCACTGAGCCAAACTGGTTAGGGCCCCCCAATTCTTTTCAGTCAGTGACTCATCCTCCAACTTCACAGAGAAAACCAAAGCCTTCACAAAGAGCAAACCTAAACGGTACATAACATCCACATATGTTGTATCCTTTCCCCAGTAATAAGTGGATGATCTCTTTAAGAGGATAATCCATCCATCTGTACTATGAATTCTCTGATAGCCCTGCCTTTTTAAGAAGCTACTCCTATGGATTGCACCACCTCATTCATTCATCTTCATCCTTGTCCTCTCTGTGGCCTCTTCACTATCAACATTTAACCATTCTCAAGTTTCTCATCTCTTAGCCCTGGCCCAGCAGAACTCAGATGGTTAGAGTGCCATCCTGATATATCAAGGTTGCAGGTGCAATCCCTTGTCAGAGCACATATAAGAATCAACCAATAAACAGATAAATAAGTGGAACAACAAATCCACCTTTCTCTCTCTCTCAAATTAATTTTTAAAAAACTTAAATTAAAAACTTTCTCTTCTCTTAGAAAGAAAAAAAAAAAATCTTCTCCAACTATATTTCCCCCATAAGCTACCTTTCTCTCTCCGATTTCATTAACATTCACTACTTCTATTTTAGTCTCTTTATATGTTTTATTAGGTTCTCAGAATTTTGTGTTCCACCTTACCACAAATCCCCTAAAACAGTTCTTGCCAAGGTCAACAATGACCTCAATGTCACCAAATTTGGTCTAGCTCTGTTTACTTCTCTATGGTATTCGACACACTCCTTCCTGCTTAAAACTTTCTCTACTCTTAATTTCAGGACACTCTCATCACCTATTTTCTTCTACCGCAGACATCTCCACTTCTTCTGAGCTTCCCCAACCCCTCCTGCTCTGCTTCACCAGTAATTGATGGAGTTTTCTAAACTTAGTTCTAGGCTCTCTTCTCATGTAAAACTATAAACTCTCCCAACTGCTCCGCACATTTTTGTTTACCATTAATATACTAATTAAGACAAATTAACTTTGTTGCTAATGTTCTATAATGTCCATATCTATAGATTTAACTACATATTTATTATTGTTCTTACATTTCAAAGGCACCTTAAATATAACTTATCCAAAACTAATCTCAATCTATTCTCCCAAAAGTGGTTCTTTCTGAATGTTCCCCATCAAATAGTAAAATCATTTTCACACTTTCTTCTTAACTGTTACATCCAACCAATTATCAGGTTCTCTTTAACTTTTCCTTTGGTCATGTTGCCTAAAGGAACTTCTGTTTCTGGGAGAGAATTGTATAGAAATAACACTTCTAGTTTTCTTTCTGTCCCTCTCCCAACCCTCCTCAGAGGAGAAGAAATGAGTTGTCTTCTTAGTGAGTTTAGGAGAAGGAGCTGGCCATTCTGTATTTCCCTCTTTGGCTATTTATGCTGTAACAGTAAGTGTATTCTAAAACACATAGAAACAAACTTAACCAAAAACAAAAAAACAGCAAGATGTGCACATTATAAAGTTTAAAACATTGTTGAGAGAAATTAAAGATCCAATTAAGCAGAGAAACAACCCATGTTCATGGATTCAAATATTTATTACTGTTAAGATTTCTCTGAAAATGACCTACAGATCCCTGCAAACCTTATCAAAATCCAAACTGATTTCTTCATAGAAATTGACAGGCTGATTCTAAAATTCATATGAAAATGCAAAAGAGACAGGGTAGTTCAAACATCCCTGTGAAAGAAGAATAAAGGTAGAAGATTCAGATTCCCAATTCAAAATTAATTAAAAAAACTATAGTGGCACAAGAATAAAAAATAAAGCGATGGAATTATTAATTCTAAAAAGAACCTAGAAATAAGACCTTACATTTACAGTCAATTGATTTTCATCAAAGAGGCCAAAGCAAGTCAATAGAGGAAAGAATATTGTTTTGTGATAAATAATTCTGGGACAACTGTATATTTTCATAGAAAATAATGAAATTGAACACCTGTTTTAGATCATGTATAAAAATTAACTCAAAATGAATCAGAGACCTAACTGTAATTGATAATTTTAAAATGGATTTAATAAACTATAAAACTCTCAGAAAAAAATAAATGTGTAAACCTCTATGACCTTGGGTTAGCAATTATTATTGTTCTTGTTATTATTATTCCAAAAGCACAAGCAGAAAAAGGAAAATTGGTAAGTTGGGCTTCTTCATCAGAATCAAAAACTTTCATACTTCAGAGGACACCACCAAGAAGATGAAAAAGACAACTCCTTTTTCATCAAGGAGATGAAAAAGACAACTCAAATGGAGAAAATACTTGCAAATTACATCTATATATATAAAGAGCCAGGGTCTGTAATGTCCAAAACGACTGAACAGACGACCAAACACCAGAAGTCAGTCCTGCAGTCAGTGCTAGGTCGCTATGGCGACCCATCACTGACTGCCGCTGCTGCAGGTGCTGCGACCCAGCACTGACTGCAAAGGGGGCTGCGGATCAAGCCCAGAGAGAGGTCCAAGAGAGAAGCAGGGTCTGATCCGCAGCCTCCATGGCAGCTATTGATCAGCCCTTGCCGTTCTTTCTCTCCGGGCCTCCCCAGCAGCCGTTGGGGCTACTGATCAGCCCCACCTCTCTGATCAGGCCCGGAGATAGGCCCAGGGACACTGACTGGCATAGAAACTAACCAGTCAGAACCAAATCTGGGTGAACTGTGAGGAGCCCATGGCTGCCTAGGAGGCAGAGCTTTTGACACTGACTGGCATAGAAATCGACCAATCAGAACCTAATCTGAGTGAACTGCAAAGGCAGAACCTAAGGTGGGGGCTGAGGAGGAGTTTTAAGGGCAACAGCTGTTTGGTGTAAGTTGTAAGAAAGTGGTTCAATTTTTTAATGACCGGTTTGGAAGTATAGTGCATATGGCTGGCTATCAGTCCAGATATAGGGATTATATATTTTTGTCTGCCAAGAGCATCTCCTCCTGCTGAAAAAGGCTTTCCATCCACCCCCTTCCCCCAATTAGAGCAATCTTATCCTATATAATCTATCTATACTAATAAAAGGGTAATATGCTAATTAGACCAGGTCAACCGAACATCTTCCGGAAGTCCAACTTCCTTCTGGACAAAGCCATGGTGGTGGGGGCTGAGGCAGAGGCAGTTAGGGGTGATTAGGCCAGCAGGGGAGGGCAGTTGGGGGTGACATCAGGCTGGCAGGGGAAGGCAGTTAGGGGCAATCAGGTAGGCAGAGGCAGTTATGGGCGATCAGGCAGGCAGGCAGGTGAGCAGTTAGGAGCCAGTGGTCCCAGATTGTGAGAGGGATGTCCAACTGCCAGTTTAGGCCCGATCCCTGTGGGACATTGCCCAAGGGGTCCCGAATTGGAGGGGTGCAGGCTGGGCTGTGGGAACCCCCCTCTTGTTATGTGTAAGAGAAATGAAAGCTTATGTCCACAAAAAAACTTGTGCACACATGTTATAGAAGCATCTATACTAATAAAAGGGTAATATGCTAATTAGACCGGGAGACCTTCTGGACAAAGCCATGGTGGTGGTGCCAAGGCAGAGGCGGTTAGGGGTGATCAGGCCAGGAGGTGAGGGCAGTCGGGGGCGAGCAGGCTGGCAGGGGGGGCAGCTGGGGTGAGCAGGCAGGCAGTGGGGGGCAGTTAGGGGTGATCAGGCTGGCAGGCAAATCTAAGGAAACACAGTTACAGCATGTAAAATGAGGCTACAAAACACTGAATTTATCACTTTAAACAGGTAGATTTTATGGTATGTGTATTATTTTCCCAGTAAAGTCATATCTCTCTGACCCTTAGAACCCTTATCAAATCTTTCTTCATAACCCAACCAGAAAAGATTTTCCACTTTTAAGAAGTCAAATCATGAGATTGAGCCCACCTACCTAACCCAGGATACTATCCCCATCTCTAAGCCCCTAACCTTAATCACATCAGCAAAGTTTCTTTTTTCAAATTTTAATTTAAATTCTTTATTGTTTAAAGTATTTCATAAGTCTCCTTTCCCCCCCCCCTTGACCTCTCTACAGCTGCTCCCACACCCCAGCACATGCCCTCACTACCACCAACCCCTCTCCCCCCACCTCCATCTGTGTCCATTGGTTATGTTCATATGCATGCATTTAAGTCCTTTGGTTGATCTCTTACAGCAAAGTTTCTTTTATCAGGAAGGGTAACATATTCGTAGGTTCCAGGGTTAAATTATGGACATCTTTGGGAGCCCATTATTTTGCCCACCACATTACGCAAATTATATCTCAATAAATATGTTTTTATTTAAAAAGAGTGGGTGGTCCTGGCTGATGTGGCTCTGTTGGTTGGAGCATTGTCTTCCCATGCACCAAAGGGTTGAAGGTTTGATTCTGGTCAGGGTACATGCCTGGGTTGCAGGTTTGGTCCTGGTTGGGGTGCATGTGGGAGGCAGCCTGTCAGTGTTTCTGTCTCACATGGATGTTTCCCTCTCTCCCCTCTTCTCTCTAAAATCAATGAACATGTCCTTGGGTAAGGATTAAAAAATAAATATGTTAATTAAATTAAATTTTAAAAGTGGATGCATTCTGCTCTTCTGCCTCCAGAAGGATGCCTAGCAGGGTCAGAGCCCAGGCTTGGCTTCAGAGGCATTTTGAAAGCCCATGCCATTGTCTCCATGACCAGGCCTGCACAGATATGAGTGGCAATCCTGGAGAAGCAGATCTATGGGCTAAAACACTCCTTTAGTGGGTCATTTCACATTCTAGACTTGGACAGAATGCATTAGGAAAAAATTGGTCACACACCTAAGCCTCCCTTGAATGATGTAATTGTCTCATGGGTCAACTTTCTTCGATTTATTCCAGACTCAGGGGACAGAAAAAGAGGATAAATTACTGTTCCCAGAAGCTCAAGCATTAATTTTGTCTTCTGGATAATGCTCATAAACATCAATTTTACTCCATCTTTACTGTCACCACCCTACTTTAAGCCTCCATCATGGCTCAACAAGATTATTAAAATGACTGCTTTGCATATTTTTTCTTCTTCTAATCTATTCTCCTAGATGCAGCCAAAGTGACCTTATTAAAATGCAAATCTTACCATGTGATTGCTGATTAAGCCTTCACTTTTCTTCTCATTACTGTGAGGATAAAAATGTTGAATGTCCCACATACTCTGGCTTCCAGCCACAGTGCCAGTCTCCCCTTGAGACAGTCTTCCCTTGATCACAGACCTCAGAGCTCTCATGTGCTTTTAGTTCTAGGTGATCCATCTCCTTGCCTCTCAGTCTTTACCTGGATGATGCCAGCATAGCCCACAATCTCAGATTAAACCTCCTTTCCCAAAGCTGCACTCAGAAACCTTAACATTATGCACTTTTCTTTAGTACCCTGTCCTTTTCCTTGGAGGCACTTATCACAACTTTAAAATTAACTAATAGTATCCATCATGTCCAATCCCAACTGGTACATTAACACACCATTACCAGTGTAAAGAGAGCATTTCCACTGCCCCAGGCAGCCCTACTTCCACCAGAATGACATGAAAGGGAAATTCACCCTAAGAAACACGGCATAACCCAAATGACTTCTAACAATTTTATATTCTTTGTTAAATGGTAGAATTAATAAGTAGACTCATGAAAAAAATCCATATCATAATAGTTCATATTTCAATGGCATTTCATATTTGTGTTTTCTGCTATTTTCATAATATAATGATAAACAATCTTTTTTTTCTAATGAGTGGAATCACAGAGTTGGAAGAGATTATGACTAATCATTAATAATACACATCCTATATAATAAAAGTCTAATATGCTAAGTGTCTGGTTGTCTGGTCGGCTGTTCAACCAATCAAAGCATAATATGCTAATGATATGCTAAGGCCACTCAACTGCTCACTATGACATGCACTGATCACCAGAGGCAGACACTCCGACCAGTAGGTTAGCTTGCTGCTGGGGTCCGGCTGAGCGGAACTGAGCGAGACAGGCTGGAAATGCCCTGGAGCCCTCCCACGTCTTTCCCCAGCCCCAATCATGCACCGGTGGGGTCCTTTGGCCTGGCCTATGCCCTCTCACAATCTGGGACCCCTCAGGGGATGCTGCAGAGCCAGTTTTGGCCCGATCCCACAGGCCAGGCCAAGGGACCCCACTGGTGCACAAATTCGTGCACCTGGCCTCTAGTTTCTAATAATTTTAAATAATTTATGTGCTACATTATAAAAAAGCAGGGTAGACAGTGAAAAAGTCTTTAAATTTTAAGTCTTGACTATGCCACCTGCTAGGTCTGTGATTTCTAAATTATTTAACATCTCCTAGCCTGCATTTCTTAATCTGTAAATAAAAAGAGATGACAATACCTAATTCAAATGGCTGGGAAAAGTAAATTATGATATTTTTGAAGCAACCAGAACAGATTGTTAATATTAAACACAGTAATCCTAGACTTGCAGACTTCATGGGAATTTTATATATATATATATATATATAAAATATAAGCACATTATATACAAAAATATTTTTATAAATATTATATATAAAATATAAAAGTAATATATTGAAATATACATATTTTAGTTAGGTAAGACTCACAGGATATGATGTTGCTTATTTTGTCAAACATCACTGTGGGGGGAAATTATAGAACACCATTATTTTCTCAAAAGAAAATACATTTTAACAATAAAAAAAAGTAACTGTTTACATTTAAATTGAATACCTCTATGGAAGGATAGAAACTTGATCTCAAACTATCACTGTTTTGTGGACTAGATTTGGAGACCCATGTTAGGACATATTTCATAAATATGACTTGAATCTAAACTTGTTCTAGGCTTTGATTTCAGACAATTGTCTACATCATTCAGTTCTGTACTGTGACTTCTTGCATATCCAAGTCTATATATGCCACATAAAATTAATCTTTCATATATTTTTAAGTAAACTCATGCCTATTATTTTAATAGCAGAAAAGTATTATTCCTAATAGGCGTTTTTGAATTCAATAAATATTTATTTTTTGAATTCAAAAAATAAATATTTTTGAATTCTGTTTTTCCACTGTTTGGGAAAATTCCAGCTCGGATATTTCAGTCTACTTGTCTTTAAAGTAGGTTTGAAGTACTTTTTAAAATATGGCATTAAGTCCTTTTTGAAAAAATTGCATTAAGAACCTAGGTAATAAAGCTTTAGAGCTATGTGCAGAAAATTTGAAAAAGAAGACAGAGCTATTATGGAACAGTTTGTAAAACATTTTGGAAAGCAAGTTGGTAACACCACCAGGAAAATCTTTCAATATTTATACATTCCAACTTGCATAATAATCCATATAAAAGTTTTTTGTTTTTCTTTTTATACTCACCTGAGAGCATGTTTATTGATTTTAAAGTGAGAGGGAGTAAGGTAGGGAGAGAGAGAGAAACATCAATCAGTTGCCTTCTGTACATGCCTCCATAACCTAGGGGTATGTACCCTGACTGCGAATTGAACACACAGCCTTTTGGTGTACAGGATGACACTCTAACCACTGAGCCACTCAGCCAAGGCCATAATAAAAGTTTTTATGAACAAAGATGTTCATCTTAATTTTAATGATTAAAACTTGGAAAAATCTTAATCTGAAAATAAAGAAAACCAGCATACACACTATACACACACACACACACACGATAGAATATTATGAATTACTAAAGTGTTCATAATGAGTTTTTAGTTACATTATAGTATAGACATTTTCTCATTTACAGTAGTCCCCCCTTATCTGTGAGGCATACATTCCAGGACCCCCAATGGATGCCTGTAACCATAGGTGGTACTGAACCATATAAGTAACATTGTTTCTATACACAAATACCTTTGATAAAGTTATAAATTAGAAGCAGTAAGAGATTAAAAATAACTGTAATAATTAAAATAATATGCTGCAATATTACATAAATTTAATATGCTGCAATAATATTTATATGAATATGGCCTCTCTCTCTCTCTCTCTCTCTCTCTCTCTCTCTCTCTCCACTAATTTTTTTTATTTTTTAGTCCAAGCCTATTTCTGGGTCTGGGAAGCCACCCTTTCTTGCAGTAAATGGCTCAGTGTCACTCATTTCAGGGGATCTCTTGCTGAACTCTGCCTATAGGCTCAATGCTTTCTGGTGCAACACACTGTCATCAATTGGAACACGTTTTCTGTTCATGTCTTTCACCCATAAAATTAATGCTTTTTAAAAATCTTATCAGGCACTATGGATATAACTTTTAAACTTTGAAGTCTGACTGCAAAACTAGCATGAATTCCTTTTTTCTTCTTTTTTATTGATGAGAGAGGAAAGGGGTGGGGAGAGAGGAGCACTGATTTGTTATTTACACATTCATTAGCTGATTCTTGCATGTATCCTTATGGGGGATCAACCCTGAAACTTTGATGTATTGGTATGACACTCTAACCAACTGACCTACCCGACCAGGACTGTTTCTTATTCACAATTTCATGAGTAGAAAATCTGTGCTTAGCATGGGTCTTAGCAATCTCAGCATACAATTTTTTTCTTTCCTTATTAAGTCAAGAACTTTCACCTTGTCATGTAAGGAAGCATTTCCCAGCTTCTCTTGGGCATGTCTAAATTACCAGCAGCACTATTATTTCGCTTTGGGGCCATTAGTAAAATAAGAATTCCTTGAACACAAGCACTGCTATGCCACCACAGTCAATCTGGTAACCATGATGGCTACTCAGTGGCTAATGAACAGGTACTATTTAGAGCTTAGATCCAGTAGACCAAAGCATGATTCATGTCCGGGGCAGGATGGGACAGGATGAGTAAAATTTCATCACACTATTCAGAATGGCATACCATTTAACACACAGGAATTGTTTCTTTCTGGAACTTTCCATCTGATATTTTCAGACCAAAGTTGACCACGGGTAACTGAAATTGCAGAAAGCAAAATGATGTTTAAGTGAAGACTACTGTATTATGTTTAGGTTAGAAGTTAGCAAACTAAGATAGCTCATGGGCCAAACATATTCTACCATCTGTTATTGTATGGCACATGAGCTAAGAAATAATTTTACCCTTTTTAATGATTGAAAAAAAAATCAAAAGAAAAGTAATATTTTGTGAACAAAAAAATATATATACAAAATTCAAATTCCAGTGTCTATAAATAAAGTTTTATTGGAACACAGCCAAGCTCATATAGTTATGTATTATCTATGGTTTATTTGGCACTACAACTGTGGAGTTGAATAGTTGTCACAGAAGTTATACAGCTCACAGAGCCCAAAAGATTTATGATGTGACCCTTTACAATAAAAAATTTGCTAAGCCCTGTTCTGGGAAACAGTGCTATTTGAGGTTGGTCTGATTCCAAAGGTCCTTCCTCTATGCCATGCTATCCCCATGTGCATATGGGGTGGAGGTGAGAGGCAGCCCAGCAAAATGTTAACAGTGGAAAATCATCTCAGAGAGAACAGCATCTGGCCCATGATAGACACTCAATATTTTCTGAGTGAACAAATGCGTAGATGAATATGAATGCATACTCATGGAATCTGTTCTTAAAATGTCCTATATCAGTCTGTCCCTTGCCATTATCAACAAAGAAAAAGCCAATAATTGCTTGAAGGAGTCTTTGTTGTAGAAGGATGCTCTGGCTTAAGGATTTCTGGAGTCATGGACTAATGGGGAAAGAATCTTCTCCCCTTGAAGTCTGTTTTCTGAGAAGGTTTTCTGACCCTTTGAGTTCCACAAGCCAGCATGACCATTGGAATTCACCATGCTCAGAGCAGGGACCATGAAATAGGAACTTCTGCTATATTAACTTGTCTCTAGAATGTACCACTAGCCACAGGTGGCTATTTAAATTTATATTAAAATTATTTAGCCCTAATCAGTTTGGCTCAGTGGATAGAGCATTGGCCTGTGGACTGAAGGGTCCCAGGTTCGATTCTGGTCAAGGGCATGTACCTGGGTTGCGGGCACATCCCCAGTAGGGGGCGTGCAGGAGGCAGCTGATCGATGTCTCTCTCTTCCTCTCTGTAAAAAATCAATAATAAATAAATAAATAAATAAAATTATTTAAAATTAAATAAGATTAGTATTTTAGTTCCTCACACTAGCCACATTTCAAGTGTTCAATAACAGCAAACAGCTAGTGACTTGTGTTTTGAAGGCTCAAAATAGATCATGCCTATCATCATAGAAAGTGCTATTAGGACACCTCTTTTACACAATTGATGGTATAACAGGGGATTGGGCATTTTTGCCCTATATCATCTGTGTGATTTCTCAAGCTAAGCTTCTGGTCCCATAGTATTTTCTATGACAACACATCTCTAAATATAGAAATCAGTGGGAGAGATTTGCTTTCCAAAATTCTGGTTTCTAAATTTCAAGACTCTATGGGTAGTTCTCTTTACGCTTAAGATCCAAAAATTAGATGTGGCTCCTCATATCACATGAGAAACCCAAAGGCTGGTTTTTCATAGAGCTTAATTCTAAATATGCAATTATGATACAGTAAGGTTTGTGGATACACATTGGCAATCATTCATTTCCCTTCTCTACTTCTCAGTATGTGTTTAAAGCTGTGTGCGCTATCAATCAAGTAATTGTTGAGTGTGTCCTGGCTTGCTGCTTTCTTATAACACTGTTGTCTACATCCAGGGCCTTTTGTCCAAGCCTCTGAAAGTGCTCATGAGAACATCTCCTACTCCTGGATGGGGGACAGGGATTAATTCTGCTCACAGATGGAGAGATCAAGGGAAAGGGAATTGTAAGGTCACTGTGTGACATTGACCATTCTACTGACTGAATCCACTAAAGTGGTAATAACTGGCCCCGGGCTCATAGTGATGATCTGAACCTTTAAGAACATTTCAGATCCAAAGTTTCTTTTTTTTTCTTTTCTTTTATTTTATTTTTTATTGTTTTAAGTATTACAAATAGTAGTACATATGTCTCCTTTTTTCCCCCCCATTGATCTCCCCCCGACCTCCCCTACCCCCCAGGACATGCCTTCACCTTCCCACCCTCCCCCCCGCCCCAGTGTCTTATATCCATTGGTTGTGCTTATATGCATGCGTACAAGTCCTTCGGTTGGTCTCTTACAGCCCCCCTCGCCCAACCTCCCCTGTCAAAGTTTCTTTACAGGCATTTTTTTATTTTATTTCTGGAACCATTTTCTGCATCTGTAGAAAAGAGCAACTCTTTTTCCTTTCTATTTTTCTTCTTTTAGTAATTGTAAAGGTAACGAATGTTCTTTCTTTTTTTTTAATTAGCAAATATAAAGTATGAAGGAGGGGGGAAAATATCCAGAAATGAGTTGCTAGCTAATTCTAGCTAACTCTTTTTATTTTTCCATTCAAGAAATAATGCAATAAATGCTTACTACGTGCCACACACCATTTTACTTGAAGACAGCTTTCCATTCTACCTCTTGGTGCTTACAGTTTTCCTTTTATATAAATCTGGGAGAAGGCATAATATATGGAAAAAGCATGATCTTATCAGACCAACCTGTGTGTCCCAATCCTGGCTCTAGTCCTTCCTGTGTGAAGTTGGGTAAGTCACTTAAATTCTCTGAGTGCCCTTTCCTTATATGTAAAATCAGTATGTTAACAGCAGCACAGCAGGATTCAAATAATTTCTGCTCTATTGGGCAACATCTAAACTCTTTGAGACAGAAGCCCAGGTCTTTGCTCTTCACCAACCTCGAGCAATACAAATGAGCAGAATTTTTTTTAATCATAAAAAAAAAAGGTTGGAACAGAGAATTGGGGAATATGGGCCACTGGGATAGTGACCAAGTTTTTCCAAGATTCGGGGAGGGAAGGCAGATTCACCACCACCCCCACCCCCCCCCCCCGCCAAGCTTGCAAAAATTTCCAAGTATGTCACCAATTGCAAAGCACTCCATGTTAACACACCATTCAGAGTGCTGGTTGTTAAGTGCGCAAATGAAGTTGTAGACTCCACACAGAAGAGGATGTATGCAGGGCAAGTAGGGCTGTGTAATCTTAAATTAGAGGGGGTAAATGGGAGCCTTTGAGAGATGATTAGGTTTATCCATAGTATTTAGAGGGCTCTCCTGCCAGCTCACATACTGCTGCCACAATGGGAATGAAGGAATCCTGAAACCTTCCACACAGCCTTGCCAATTCTATCTTTTTTTTTTTTTTTTTGTAGGAAGCTGATTATTCAGTTTGGAAATTAACCCAGATTCCTTGCTTCCCTTTCTGCTCACTTCCCTCTACTGTGTTCTGATCAGTTCACTTATTAGAAGCTCTGCCAGAGGGTAGAAAGGAACATGTTCAGGAAGCACTGAGTCAATGTTTCATTGTTTTCTGGTAACACAGATAAAAGTTATTTGGAAGACTCTACTCGAAAACTGTCCTTTACTCTTGATTATGCAAATGGCAGATCAACCAAAGCTCTGGTCAAATTATCTTTTCTACATTCATACTACATTTTTTTCTTTTTCAAATATATTTTTATTGATTTCAGAGAAGAAGGGAGAGGGAGAGAGAAATAGAAACATCAATGATGAGAGAGGATCACTGATCGGCTGCCTTCTGCACTCCCCCCACTGGGGCTTGAGCCTGCAACCCGGGCAGGTGCCCTGACCAGGAATTGAATTGTAACCTCCTGGTTCATAGATCAACGCTCAACCTCTGAGCCACACCAAGGGGGCTAATACTACATTCCTTAGAACTGGACATTCACAGGCTACCATCTCCTTTTCCCCTGGTTACCAGGGACAAATTAAAATCTGGGTATACTAAGACTCTCCTGGAGGGTTTTTGTTTTTTTAAATCCTCACCTGAGGTTATGTGTTAGAGAGAGGATGGTGAGGAGATAGAGAGAGAAAGAAGCATCAATCTGTCGCATCCTGTACACACCCAGATGGAGGATCAAACTCAAAACCTTTCGGTGTATGGGACGATGTTCTAACCAACTGAGCCACTCAGCCAGGGCTCTCAGGGTTTTTATATTTATTTTTAATTCCACATGCTGATCCAAAACAAGTTTGGAAAAAAAAATAAAGTGAATTTTACCTTTGAACTGGTAAGAACAATTTATAACGTATTGAATAACTTAGAGAGTTTCTATTATATAATAAAGTCAACAACTGATGTAGTTTAGTTTCCTGCCTTATAACCCGATTTTATGAAAAGTATAGTTGTTCAGAAAATGTTTAAGAACATTATTTTCTAACCACCTTGCCACCATGCAATATTTATTGTTACTGCAGAGATATTTTTCCCCCTTAGCTCCAGCTTGAGATAATTTTTTGCCCTAAAGCCCATCACAGTATGCCCTGGAGCATATCTTGGGAATAACTTGCCTTCAGGTAGAAAGAGTCTGTATTTATGTCCAGTTTGTCTTTCATAAGACTTCTTTCAAAAAAGATTAGCATCCTCAACATCCACAAACCAACATCCTCCTACCACCAAAGTATTTTTAAAATAATTCATCACAGTGTTTATTCCATGTGAGTTGTCAAATAGAAGAGATATGCCTGTGGAGTCTGCTTCTAGCTCACATATCACTTCTGATATTAACTTGTTCAGTTTTGAAGATTATTGCTTTGCATATTGCCTGTGAGCCCCTGGAAACTAAAAGTGAGATCCAGGTATCACGATCTAGGCAAGTAATCTATTCAGAATTTTCTTTTAAAGACTCAAGTATGTATATCCAAGTATGACCACTAAAATTATTTTATTATAGTCTTAAAATTATAAAAGAATGTACATGGATTTGGAGAATGGCAAAAATTGGTATGTGACCTTCATCAAATTAATTAGGTCCATTTTTTTTTTGTTTTGCTAAATGGATTTAGAAACATACTTCATAGGATGATTGTAGACTAACACAGGTCTCAAGGTAAACCTTCCAGAGTATTACCTGGAGTATGAGAGACATTCACATACTCACTTCATAAACAAACTTGAAAAGTTGATTGAATATCCTCTTGTTATGTTAGAGGAGAAACAAATCTTATTTGGAAACAGAAATGCCTCCAGCGGATATCGGTTTTTCTGACGTTTCCAATGAAGGAGAGTTGTTCTGTTTGTTAGGCTTTGGTTTTTGGTTTAGTTGCATTTGGACACCACACATTATGCAAGGCATTGTGTATTTCTTTCCCACTGGGCCATAGCTGTTGGTCTGACTCCATTTATTGGCCCAAGGAACTACTGATAATCCCTATCTTCTATCAGTGATGCGTTCAAAAGTAACCAATTCTTGTCAAAGAGGTTTGGGGAACATTAGAAGAGAAGACACTTGCTAATGGACTACCATGTGAGGTAATAATTTCTCTCCCACCTCCGGACTGCTCAGAGCTATGGCCGTTACCTTGCAACTAGCAAGAAAATGAGACAAAATCCAGGGATGGCAGAGGTCACTCATTGACATCATTAAGGATTTGATGAAACAACAAACCCTGGAGTAAGGGCACAGGCCTGGGCTCAATCCCCATTAGGGTGTGTGCTGGAGGCAGCTGATTAATGAATCTCTCATCATTGATATTTCTATCTCTTTCTCTCCCTTTCCCTTCCTCTCTGAAATTAATAAAAAATATATATATTTTTTAAAGATAGAGAGGGAAGAAAGGAAGAGGGAGGGAGAAGAAGGGAGAGATGATTCTGGAATAATTGGTAATGACAAAGATCAAACAAAATTTGCTACCAAAAGACCACAAACAGAAGAGGGAGAGGAAGGTCTGAGAATCTCAAGAGGACCAAAAACAACAAAATGACAACAGGAGTAATTGCATAAAATGCACCAGAAATCTCAAGTGGCTGTAACAATGTCTAACATGCCAGACAGGATGTAAAAATACACAAGTGTAAGCATAGCTTAGACAAACAAGAGAAGTAATTGAGTCTACCAGAGGAGATGGAATTTTGTATTTTATTCACCTTTTGTTCAAGGTGAATAAAATACAAAAGAAAAAAAGAGAGAAGGGGAAAGAAATGGAGGGAGGGATTGAGCAAGGGAAGAAGGAAGGAAGGAAAAAAAGGAAGGAAGAAAAGAATAAAAGTTAACATCATTATATTTACATGGACTACTGAGACCTGGCTACTGTACTCTGAAGGAAGTGCCAAAAATAGAGGTAAAACTAAATACACTGAAGCATGCTTTTCTCTACTATAAAGATTTGTAGGGGAGTTAACAAGAAATATAGCCTATTTTACAAATGTTTGTTTTGGAAGAAAGGACCACCATTCTTATCAGGATTTTGATCTGTTAAAGTAACTCTGCATTGCAAGAACTAGGAAAGTAGTGTGCAGCATGATAGTAAAGGGCAACATAAGCTCCCAAACTGCTAAAAGGGTACAGAGGGGTAGCCAGGGAGAGACTGGACGTTCACACCTCTGAGAACTTGATAACGTGCTGAAAAGACCAGTTTCTAAGACTATGATGAAAGAAAATATTTAGAATAGCACAAAGATTATGAAGTACCCCAAAAGGTTGTCAGAATGACACAAGTGATGACCACCTCTCCATGCCCAGGCTTGATCCACCTAAAATTAGAACTGGACTGTCTGACATGGGGAAGTGAAAAAGATCACCTCACATTAAAGATGTCTGTTGTATTGTACCATTTCTGTGAACAACTGGTTGTGGGACCCTGTGCAACTTATATCACCAGTCTATGATGCAGTTTTCTTATCTGTCTGAGGCAGGAATTATATTGACTGACCAGAAAGATTGCTTCCAATTCAAAAAGCAATTCTATAGGGGCCTCTGGTGAGAACTGGAACTGTAACTACTGTAAGAAAGAACATGAAGCAGCCATCAGGGCAAGTTCCAGTGAAAAACAGTCAACTGCTGTAAAAATGGACAACTTTGATATAAAAATCTCCTTGTTACATGGTAGCCCCTTTGCAAAGGTGACCAGTGATGAATTTCAGAAATACATAAATTATTATGAGATAAACACTATGGCCATTATTTTGTGTGCCCGTGAATTTTAGGTTTTTGCCCATTTTAATTATCCTCTAACCTTTGGAATAGAGGTTATTCCAAATGTTAGGTTACAACAGTCACATAGGGACTTAAGATACAATTTCTTTTTAGAGCAATAATACCATCAACCCTAGTTTTAGCTGTTTCCACACAAACTATGATATTGGCCTTGAGTATGGGAAGAGACTTGAGAAGGAGCCCATCAGCCTCAATCAACTACATGGTTGGAAAGCAGCACTATTAAGAAGAACACTCTCCTGAACAGATGCTGTTTTTGTTTTCCCAGTATCCCTTCATTGGAGAATCACATATCCCTCATTATATGAGATTCTAGAGTAGCTGCAATGGCAGGACCCTGCTCCCTATACTGCAGACAGATATTTTTTCTTCTGGGTATTTGAACCTTGATCAGAAACACAGTCACATAAGCAAGTTGAAAGGAGTAATCCAATAGATGTACTCTGGAAGGAATATCTACTCATTGATGCTTTGTTTTTCTCCAGCTCTTCCTGGACTGTGAGCTACTCTGTACCTAAGCTAACCAGGGTCAGTTTCAGTTGCTTACAACCAGGGAATCCTTATGTCAGAATTAACAGGGAAATGTCAGGATGATTTTGTATTCCATAATCATTACATCGAGGAAAGAAAAGAGTGGCTCGGAACTAGAAGAAGAGAAACTATCTGGCTTAAGTAATTTTACTAATGAGAAAACTGAATTCCAAAGAGCAGAAACTGATCTGAGCTCATACAATTAGTAATTGATGGGTCTGGATTCAAAACACCTGGTGTTTATGTCTAACACTGTTCTCCAAACACCAATAATTTTAATGAGTAATCCACAAATTAGTAATTATCTAATAATTGAATAAAAAAATGAAGGTACCTAAAAGTGATTACTTCATTTTTAAATATTTTAATAGGAAATATATTCACACAGCTTTAAAACATATTTTTAAAAATATGCAGCCTGGCCTGCAGTGTATTACCAAAGAATCGCTGAGCAACTTCAGCTATTTGAGACACAATAAATCAGAGTAGATTTTTTTTTAAAGTCCTGAAAAATTGTTTTATAGCAGTTTTACTTGTAATAGACAAAGAATGTAATAGTTCTAACTATGGTTTTAAAGACTCACACACTTCAAGTTTTCCCCTGGAATAATTTTTGCTTCATGAGAATCCTTTCTTCCCATCAACCATTGCTGTAATTCTTTAAGCCAGTGAATCTTCAAGGAGCCAGACTCCAACCGATTTTCACCCACCTGGTAACCAGACTGCTGCTGACCCGGCCATCCAACCTGAACATGGCACATGCTCCCAGTGAACAGCTGTTCTCAAACCAGGCTACTTTGATCTCTGTGGGCACATCATTAGGGCAAAGTGGGCACCTGCAATTCTCTATAAAACTGACTTGATTCACTCTATAAGCTCAGTTATCTGACTTCCCAACTGGGGGAAATCCAGAGCTCTTCCTACTTCTCTGAATGTTCACCTGTAGTAACACCAGCAACCAGGGGAAACTGGTTAAGGCTAGAGATCAGCTGTGTGACCTTAAGCAAATCTACAGCCTCTTTTTCCTTCTTTCTGATATAGAAAATGAGGTGGGGTTTTGTGGGGGGGGGGGGGGGTTGTTTTTGTTTTTGGTTTATTTGTTTTGTTTTGCCCAGCCAGCATGGCTCAGTGGTTGAGTATCGACTTATAAACCAGGAGGTCACAGTTCTATTCCCGGTCAGAGCACATGCTCAGCTGTGGGCTTGATCCCCAGTAAGGGGTATCCAGGAGGCGGCCATTCAATGATTCTCTCTTATCATTGATGTTTCTCTCTCTCTCTCCCTCTCCCTTTCTCTCTGAAATCAATAAAACTATAATTAAGGGGGAAAATGAGGCTTTTGGTATAAAATCCTCTTTCTCAGACCCTTTCTCGGCCTCCACCCATCCGTCCATTCTTCAAATGTGTTAATCTCTGGCACTCAACCCTTCTCCCTACACTTTTTCTCTCTGAGAGCACACCTATCCTTGCAGCTTCAGCTCTCAGCTCCAAGCAGATCCATGTCACAGAACTTACCTCTCTCTCTGCTGGCACAATGTGTAGGGAGTCTAGAGTGCTGGCTCTTAGTTGCTTGGCCTGAGGGAAACTGTAGCCACCCTACCACAACTTAGCCATACCACAGCCAAGTGAGAAAAGACCTACTCTTGGTGATTGGAGGGGGCCTGTAGAAAGAGGAGGGCAGTGTTCTTATTCCCTGTTTGGATGGCTGCCTAGGCAGCTGACTTATTGGTCTATATTATGCTTTCTTAAATATAAGAATTGGTGAGAGCGGTTATATTGGGGAAAGTAGGTGGCAGAGGAGCTCCTGGAACCCTACTTTATGGTGTGGCAAGGATGCTGAGTTTCCTCTGGGGCGTCTAGCTGGGCTGGAGCTATTCTTGGAGATATTAACTTGAGCTAAAGCTTTTCTTGCTGGTACCCCAGCCAAGGGGGCCCAGGATCAAGAAGCTATAATGTATAATGTATAGGGTGGGGGCTAGCTGGGTAAGGTAGAGCCAGAGCTGGAACTTCTAATTCAGGTATAAGATGGGGCGGAGAGCCCTACTCCCAGGTCATTTACAAAGAACTTAATATACATGTGACATTCTACAGCATCAGCATTTGGACACTTGTTACACAGACAGCACAGCAGGCCAGTTTGTGTTGGCCAGAGAAGCAAAGACAATCTACAGAAAGAGAACCACCCTGGGCAATTGAATCAAGAGACATCTGCCATTCCTCTCTTATTTCCCCCAACCATCCCTCAACAGTAGAGGTCAAAGACCTTGAAAAGAGAGTAAAAGAACAGATCATGGCCCCAATCCCCACTCCAAATACACCTACATTGCCAGTTACAAGAGTAGGAGAGGAGTGAGAGAAAACTACCACTCTTCTCCTTCAGTTCCCTTAAACCCTAAATCAAGCTGTTGATCAAAAGGGAAAGATTTGAGACTGAAGTTTTAAAATGGATCGTCTTTTAATACCTAAAAGTGACTGGGAAGTTATAAATCTGGCTA
Organism: Corynorhinus townsendii; assembly: GCA_026230045.1. Lineage (NCBI taxonomy): Eukaryota > Metazoa > Chordata > Mammalia > Chiroptera > Vespertilionidae > Corynorhinus > Corynorhinus townsendii. Next base: position 218,026,223 of record JAPDVU010000001.1, read on the forward strand.
AGATGGGGCAAAGGGATTTGTTATCAGGAAAGGAAGGAGGAGTCGAGATAGGACAGCTGGGGGAAATGTTTACACAAAAATAATCCCTGTCTCCTATTTGAGCTGACCTAGTGGAAACTGTTCAATAAACTGCAGTTGTCAAATCATGGCTCTTCCACTTGCAGCTGTTGACCTTTGGCAAGTTACTCAACTTAACTTTGCCTTATCTACAAAATGGTGATTCATAAGATAAGACAAATCAGACACTTAGAATAATCTCTGAACCTATAATAAATGTTCAATTCAGACCAGCTACCATCATTATAATTCACACATTTCATAGTCATCTTACAATCAGTGTACCTGGGAATAAGTAGTAATGGCATTACTAAGAGACAGGAACTCAATTCATTCAAAGGTATGGAGTGTGAAAAAGGAGAGGTCAGGAAGATAAAGAACTTGAGAGTATATGACTTACCTAATACATTCAAATTTTTAAAAATCTATCCTGGCCAAACAAAACTATTCTGCCGACCAATTATACCTTGGAGATTGCAATCTCCAAAATAATTTCAAAATCTCATTTAGCTTTGACATTTTATGGCTACTGGACTAGTCCATCTTGATTTCTCTATTTTAGTCCATGATGCCAGCATCCAACCTGGACTTGACCATTCAGTCAGCTTTGACCCCTTCTCCCTTATTGCTTTTTTATCCTATCCTACCTCCATTCAACAGCTCCTCAGTCTCTTCTCCAACGTAATTTCTGAATACTCCTTGTCTTTGACTACCTTCACACATGTACTTATCAACTATTACCACACACACAGGGTCTTACAACAATAGGGTCTATTTTTCTTGCTCACCGATTTAAGGGTTTTGGATCAGGAATACGTGACATCCCTTATCTCTCATCCTTTTGGACCAGCGGCTATTTGGGGGAAAGTTCTTTTAATTTTTTTTTAATTTTTAATTTTGATTTTTGGACTAATGTTGTTTAATAACATTATATATGTATAGATATTTCTATATATATATATATTATAAATTTCTTTACATATAAATTTCAGGTATACAGCCTTATAATATGTATTCTGTGTCATGTGCCCAACACCCAAAGCCTAGTCTCCTTCCATCACCATGTATTTGGGGGCAAGTTCTTTTATGGCAAAGGACAGAAATACAAGAGGTTAAACAACAACTCACAATGTCTCATGAGGTCTTAGCCTAAAACTGGCACTCTGTGACTTCTGCCCACATTCCATTAGCCCAAGCAAACCACACAGCCAATCCCAACATCAATGAGGTTGAGAAATATACTTCATTTACTCTCGTGGAAGGTATTGTAAAATCATGGTATGCATGTATAATTCTAACATGGATAATTGTGAACAATGATTAAATCAACAGACAAAAGCCCATCACAATTATTCATATCCTCTCACACCCAAGTTACACTTACCCCTCTCTAAGACAACACAAGCATGGAGACAGTAGAACCCAACCACAGCCTGGAGCCAGTCCAAACTCACGTGACCTGCAGCCTGACACAGAGCTCCCTGGCTAAGCCAGCCTAAACCAGCACACCTAAATGTGTAGAAACAAATGTTTGTAGTCATAAGACATTGAGTTTTAAGGTGGTTTATTAGGTAGCATTTACTGATTCATACAATGCATTTTCTTATATCTTTTTCCTATATCTTTGACATGACTTCTACATTTTCTCCATCTTGTTGTACTTTTGTTTTTAAACTTTTAAATTAAGTGTATTGGGGTCACATTGGTTAATAAAATTATATAGGTTTCAATTCTATGATACATTTTCTGTATATTGCATTGTGTATTTATTACCCAAACTTAGATCCTAAGAAGATATTTCAGTTTGTCCCAAATCTTCTTTCAGTACATGTATGTTTATCTCATCTCCAGAAATATCTATAGAGGTTATACCAGTAACTTTAAATACAATTACTCTGTGCATTTTTGAAAACTTTTTATGCATTCATTTTCAAGAAGGATTTTTGAACACCTATTATGTGAACAATGACAGGAGCTGTGGAGAGGATGATGAAAACAGACTTTGTAGTCTTAATGCTCTAACATCCAAAATATCATTCTTAGATGTTTACTTAAATTTTAAGCTAGGGCAAAGGGCTAAGAGCAAGGATTATTTTACTGTTTCTTGATCCCCTTATAGTACCAAGCAACAGAAAATTTTTAGAGTAAGTGTTCAATAAACAGTTGACTGTTTTGTTGTTAAATGTCCACTGCACCTCAACTGCTTTTGTGCGACATCTGGCAAATGAGTTTTACTTCATTGTTCCCAACCAAACATTTGCTGAGTGGCTATTATGTGCCAGGCATTGTGCAAGCCCGAGGTGGTCCTGGCTGCCAAGGAGAGCATAGTCTGGGTGAAACAGGCACGTAAACGCATAACAATGATAGCAGTTAATATACCTGAGAGGACGATGGGAACAAAGAAGGGTGACCAACTTTATAATTATAAGTGGATCTTCAAAGTATAGAAGTTCTTCAGGCAGAAAGAAATGGTAAAGGCTACTCTAGGTCACAATAACATCATGTACAAAAGTACAGAGGCATGAAAAAGCAGTTGGGTTTGGAGATTAGCAAAGCATGAAGTATGGATAGAATTTAGGTTGGGGGGGAGCTGAGTGATGAGAGATGAAGCCACAGCTGAACTGAGAAGAACTTTGTATGCCAAAGCAATGAACTGAGATATTATTCTATAGAGATCAAAGAATAAGTGGAATGTTTTAAGGATGGAAGAATTATGATTAGATGCTTTTATTTATTTGGGGGTGACCACCTGTTGACAATGTGGAGATTTGGATAAGTAAGGATAACCTGATTATGAAAAGACCTGTTAAGAAACAGTTCCAGGACTAAAATGATAAAGATCCAGATAGGCTAGAGAGTGTATTGGAGAGATGTTTCTGCAATAGAGTTGACAATGCAGAGTCAGTAGAGTCAGTAGATAAGAAATTTAGAGAAAAGGAAGGTAAACCAAATCTGCACTGTGTTTAAGTTAGGAGAACAAAGGGCATACCTATCTAATCTGCTCATCCTATCTAATAAAAGAGTAACATGCAAATTAACCATCACTCCGCTACACCCACAAGCCATGCACACCAACCAATCAGGAGCAAGTATGCAAATTAACCCAACCAAGAAGGCTGCAGCCACGGAGTGAGCAGGAGGCTTGGGTTTCCCCGGCAGTGGAGGAAGCCAAGCTTTCTGGCCCCGGCCTCCACTCAAGGCTACAAAGTTTCAATTATAGAAGATAAATAAATCCCAGATACCAGGGCCTCCACTTGGGTCACCGGGGGCGTGGCCGGCCTGCAAACTACCACGGGCCCCTCACCCAGGCTGCCCCATGCCCTAAGGGAACCCCCACCCTGATCTGGGACACCCTTCAGGGCAAACCAGTGGCCCCCACCTGTGCACCAGGCTTCTATCCTATCTAATATAAGAGTAATATGCAAATTGACCATCACTTCAACACACAAGATGGCTGCCCCCATGTGGTCAAAGATGGCTGCCCCCATGTGGACACAAGATGGCCACCACAAGATGGCCAGCAGGGGAGGGCAGTTGGCAGGGACCAGGCCTGCAAGGGAGGGCAGTTATGGGTGACCAGGCCAGCAGAGGAGGGAAATTGGGGGGGACTGGGCCTGCAGGGAAGGGCAGGTGGCGGGGGACCCAGGGCTGCAGGGGAGGGCAGTTAGGGGGTGATTAGGCTGGCAGGCAGAAGCGGTTAGGGGCAATCAGGAAGGCAGGCAGGTGAGCAGTTGCAAGCCAGCAGTCCTGGATTGTGAAAGGGATGTCTGACTGCCCGTTTAGGCCCTATCCTACCGGGCCTAAACTCGAGGGGCCCCATATTAGAGAGGGTACAGGCAGGCTGAGGGACACACACACCCTGGTTCATGAATTTTGTGCACCAGGCCTTTAGTCTATAATAATAAAAGCATAATACGCTAATTAGACCAGACAGCTGAACGACTGGACAGCCGAACGACCTTCCGGACGATCTTCTGGATGAAGCCAGGACTGCAAGGGCCGAGGCAGTCACCATGGCTGCAAGGGCCAAGCACCTTGCATGAATTTCATGCACCGGGCCTCTAGTCCTATATAATAAAAGGGTAATACGCAAATTGACCATAATGGCAGAATGACCAGAACAACCAGTCACTATGATGTGAACTGAGCACCAGAGGGTAGACGCTCAATGCAGGAGCTGTCCCCTGGTGGCCAATGTGCTTCCACAGGGGGAGCACCACTCAGCCAAAAGCTGGCTCATGGCTGGCCAGTGTAGCGGTGGTGGTGGGAGCCTTTCCTGCTTCCACAGCAGAGCTAAAGATGTCCAACTAACAGCTTAGGCAAGGAGCGGGCCTACACTGGTAGGTGGACATCTCCCAAGGACTCTCAGGCTGCCAGAGGAATGTCTGACTGCCAGCTAAGGCCTGATCCCCCAGGGAGCAAGCCTAAGCTGGCAGTCAGACATCCCCTGAGGGGTTCCAGACTGCGAGAGGGTGCAGGCCGGGTTGAGAGAACTCCCCCCTGAATGCATGAATTTTCATGCACTGGGCCTCTAGTGTTGTATAAAAACTAGAAAGTAGTTTCATATCTTCTCATTAGAAACAAAGCTAGGCACACAGCTTAATCTTTGTGCAGAGTATAGATGACCTGCACAACTTTTACTCCAAAGACATGGTACATAGACTGAGAAAACTTGAGAACAACTATCTTCAAACAACTCAAGTACTACCAGCATTAAGTCATCTTTAATTGTTTGAATGCCTTGGATGATGCATTATTCCTGCTTGAATAAATGCATTTTACTTTGTATTCTGTGGCTGTGGCAGATACTGCTCGATATTCTCCAGTATCCCTCCTTCTCCACTTTCTGTTAATAATTGAACCCACCCCTTTACCTTCCAACATTCCTCCTCATTTTTTTAATCTTTCAATTATAGTTGACATACAATATTACATTATTTTCAGGTGTACATCCCAGAGAAAAGCAGTCAGTTACCTATTTAAGAAAGCTCCCAAAAGATTGTCAGCTGATTTTTCAACAGAAACTTTACAGGACAGAAGTGATTGGCAAGAAATATTGAAAAGGCTAGAAAGCAAGGACCTACAACCAAGATTATTCTACCCAGCAAAGCTATCATTTAGAATCAAAGGACTTATAAAGAGCTTCCCAGACAAAATAGCTGTCATTTCTGAGTCGTCTCCTTAAAGATGCTTGAACTATTTTCTATCTCTTCTTCCATGGGCTACAGCACAAATGTGATAGAGATCTAGCTTTGGAAACACTGAGCACAGCACCGGGGAATGGTAATGCAGCAGAAAGGAATAAATCTCATCCTTTAATGACCTAAAGGAGTCAATCTACGGTGCCAACTGATCCAACGGAAACGTAAAGTGAGAAATACATTTCTATATAAGCTGTTACATTTGTATCTGTTTTGTTGTTGTTCTTGTTATAATAGCTTAATCTCCATTCCAGGGTTTTTACTTTGTTTTTCATGAAAAAAAAATTGTTTCAATTGTGAAAATTGCCTTTAGGACCATATGGGTCAAACAGTTTTCTGACAAAAGTCTAATGTGTCAGGTTGAACCTTTTGAATACTTGTCACACCAAGAGTATTACCACGGGCTTTTCCATTAATCCTGATTTGGTAATGGTATTTTGAGTTCAAATGGAGAATACTTGTCAACATGGTTGGTTTTGATTACTGCTATTTGTAGTGAATTAGCAGTTTTCCATTTCTTTTACTAACCCTGCCAGTGAGTGCTGGTTGAATAAACTAAAGGCCTTTCAATTTGCCTTATCTCTATTAGACTTAACCATAAATTAGATAAATGGGGATCTCAAAATGGAATGTCTAAAAGAAATGGTTCATCATATTTTAACATTGAAATAACAGTGTAAATTTGTATACCAACTTCCATTAAATTTTTTTTACTAAAGTGAAATAGAGCTTTATTATATTGCCACTCTTTCGGCAATTGGGATAAAATATGATTTAAGATTCCAGTTTTGCATAGTTTCAGTAATGGGATATCTGGCATCGGTATTTTTATTATTAGTATAATGAATATCTATTAGATAGTTTAGTGTTCTAAAAAAGGCTATTGAAAGGACAGGTAACAAAAGAATTAGAGAACAAGGTGATGGAGGAGTATAGCATAATATAGACAGAACATATCAAAGTTATCATCCATGGCCACTTATACAACTTAACTCAATCACACATGACTGTCTTTGATCAACTGACTTGGAAAATAACAGCACTGCTGATCTTTCCATCACTATCAATAATTCTCGACTTAGAGAAGCTAAATCAGCTTCTTCTCCTCGCCTTCCCAGTGACCGGTGACAGCTGTTGTAGTGGAAAGAACTCTTGGCTAGGAATCAGGAAACTTCATTGCCAGTGCTGGCTTTCCCACTTACTAAGTGTGAATCTGTACAGGTCATTTAACCTTCCTACAGGGCGATTATAAAGCTCAGAATAAGATCATCTATGAGAAATATTTTAGAAAATAGAAAGCTTTATACAAATATACAACAGTGTGTGTGTGTGTGTGTGTGTGTGTGTGTTATGCAAGAAAAACTAATATTATCCTATATAATAAAAGGCTAATATGCAAATCGACCAAACAGCAGAAAGACCAGTCACTTTGATGCACACGGACCACCAGGGGGTAGATGCTCAACACAGGAACTGCCCCCGATAGTCAGTGTGCTCCCACAGGGAGAGCACCACTCAGCCAGAAGCCAGGTTGACAGCTGGTGAGTGCAACAGCCATGGCGGGAGCCTCTCCTACCTCTGCAGCAGCACAAAGGATGTCTGACTGATGGCTTAGGCTCGCTCCCCATTGGGCACAGGTCGGGCTGAGGGACCCACCCCCCCTCCCCAAGTGCATGTTCTTGTGCACCGGGCCTCTAATTCATAATATAAAGCCACCTATTCATGCATGTGTTCACATATACATATGAACACACACACACAATCTGATAAATTAAAAACTTCCACTATTTACAGTTTATGTCCTTGCTGTTTCTAAAATGAGTCAAGGCAGTTATAGATTAACACACAATGGGATGTTGCAATGAGAAGCTTTGAAACCAATAAAAGTCCATGTAGTTGACATATAAGAAATATTTTTGGTGGAGCCCTCCTGCTCTTCATTGATGGCTGAATGCAAAATAGATAAGAAGCTGTTTGTAGTAAAAATAACGAGTTACTAATAATTTATTGAACATGTATGAACTAACCCCCTCTAAATCAGAGTTAGAATCTTGACAATGACGTACATACAACTATAGGGTTTCACCCCTATCCCATCCCCAGTCTTCCCAGCCCTGGGTGTGAAGTTAACAGGCCTCAGCTCTGCCAGAGTCTTCAGGAAGTAACATCTGGGCAGTGTCAAGTTCCCACAGTGGAATACAAGGCACACATAGGCTTGTACCCTAACATCAGGACTGTTATTGTACCATTCTTTTGAAATATTTTTTCTTAGTAATCACCTTTAATCATAAGATGAAGGAACAAGATGACAATTATGAGAATAACAAATCTTTCCTTTGCCTAGTCCCATACTATCTAATAGCTACTGAGGCCCCAATAATCTTCTCTACTAAAATAATTTTAAGTGAGCTAGGTTCAATCTACTTGTAAATAAATTAGGTGTTCATTTTCTCATGAAGTGAAGGGTAATATAAACACCTTTGATCATCAGTTCAGACAATACCATTGTATTTTCAAACCATCCATCATAGCACTTTGATCTTTATTTTAAAACAACCCAAAGCAAAGCATTACATTAAATGGTCTCAGTCCTCAACATGAAGAACAATAATTATATGAGATTGTCTTTTGATTGCAAAGATTCATGTTGAGGGTCATCTATCTCAAACTGAAACTGGCAGAGTAATCACTAGATTAACATTGAAACTAGCAAAGAATGGCATTTGAGAGTCTCCCTCCACACCCACCTTTAAAAAAATTATAACACGTAAAATAGGTTAGAAACCTCTACACATATGACATGGAAACAAAGAGTTAGAGCTAACCATTGGATAACATTGCTGTACTTTGTTCTGCTGCTGTAGTTGGCCTCATCACTCAACCAAAGCATTACTCTAGGAGCATCTCCAGGTATTAAAACAAATGCTCACAACTGAGACATAGTCTTCCAGAAGTTGGAATTTCTTCTCTAGACTAATATTTCTATTTTCTGATACTCATAAAGAAACAGTTCCTAGAGAAAAATTCTGCAGCAATGTATTCAAAGCTTGATTCCTCTCTTCCAAAGGAGATTTTCCAAAAGCAGAGACTCATTTAGTATCACAGTGTACTTGCCAAGTAGGCTGCAGAGAGCACAGCCCCATTTTACAAATGGAGGCCTGAGTGTCATACCAGCCTCTCCCAAGCAGAGAGAATGAGAGGAAGCAATGACAGTCATATATTCCACTCATTTCTTGAATGTGCATTTGTGAGCTCACATGTCAAGGGCAAACTCCTTAAGCAGATGCAGAGTACACAAGTAAGAATACATTGGGAACACTGGTCCCTTGGACTAGAATTTAGCCAGTCTCAGAGCAACTGTAAAACATATACAAATAAACGTGGTCTAGTTCATCCTACACTCACCTGATCCCTCTTGTCCTCTTGGAGTGGTAAATACCTGCCCCCAGAAGATGGCTAGAACAGAGACAGGAGAGAGCGATAGAGACAGAGAGAAGCCCCAAACCTGTAGTGTTTATATGCCAACCCCCCTCTCTCTCTGTTCAAACATCCTCTTCACTCTGATTGGCTTTTGGTTCTCCCAGTGACCTTGCCTTTGAAATGTTTTCCACTCAGCAACACTCAGAGTAATGTCTCCAACTTCCCCAAAGCATTTACGCACGTCCTGGGCATGTATGTGTATTTCAGTGACCTAAAGTGACAGGCAGGGGGAGGTAGCTTCTTGTAATTTTTCCTAGAGACTTGTCTCTCACCTGATTGGCTTGTTTTGGCTTTTCCAAAAGGCTAAGGGAGGTTATTCTCTTCACCTGAAAGTTATAAGACACAATGTGGTTCTGTTTTCTAAGAATGGTCTCCATGACTGTCATATCACTGCCAGAAGGCAAACTCAGCTTCCATATTTGATCCCCTACCTTACCTTCTAAATCAAGTGCCTCCAAAAAATAATGAGCCCATTATTGCCTTTCTTTTTGTCATTTTCCTACCCAGATTAGCAATATTTTTTCATTCTCAATCTTATTTTTTTCCTGTTTTCTTTTTTATAAAGTTTCTTCTGACACAGTTGAAGCTATGAGTTATTTATCTGGAAAAAGAAAAAAATTCTTTATCCCTAGTTTCTCACACATTATTATAGAATGAACATATGTGACTTCCAAGGAGGAACAACTAGAAGAATTTTATTTGTCATTACATCTTCATTTCTTGACTGGCACAAATTAGTAATCAGCTCAAACTTTCATAATAGGACAAGGACATTGTTTTCAAGTTCCTTTTGGGGAATCATATTTTATTGTACCCATTGTTGAGGGAAAACAACAGAGAAGCTAAGGAATCATTCAGCTATGTGAGACTTTGCTATTATAATGGTTTTTGCTGAGATGGCAGATAGCTAATACACCACTGCTGAATTTCACCATGACCATTTCTGACAACCAGAATGTGACAGCATGATTGTCTAAATGCAATTGCATTGCATAGCCTTGGTCTACACAGAGACTGCAAAAACATATTTTAAAAATCATGCTTAATTACATTTAACTTTTTTTTACCAAATAGATGAATATCAGTGTTCCCTGAAGTCTTTATTTCTATGAAATCTAATTAATAATGAAATTTAAATTTTCAACAAAATAATTGATAAAATACTAAACATAACCTCTTGAAATCTTGAAACAAACTAACAAAACCCCCCTTCCCAATTTCTCTGGATGAAGATGTACTGAATGTCCTCTCAGAATTCTCAAACATTGAGTTATTTTTGATTCAGAACATTTCCACTGGTTGCCCTTGAGTAGACACGGCATATTATCACATTACCTTTGGAACTTGTTTAAACTGTGACCTACATTCTCAGCAAGGCAACTAGATATGAACACCTCCACTGACTTTTTTTTTTTTAATGGCATCTCCCTTGAGTAACTGGTCACCTTGCAAGGTCCCAATCCATTGAGTTGAGTACACATGCTACATATTCCTATGAATTGTAGCCTTTTTTTTCTCAATTTAGAAGTACCAAGAACTTTATTAATATCTTCCCACATATTTGAGTTGTGAAGTTTATTATATTGTCCTAGAGAATCACACTTCTCAATATTTCTTGTACTTTCTTTCTATCCTATACTTTAATTATACATGTGTGTGTTTGTGCAAGTGCATGATCATACAACTATAGTTTTTAAAAGTTTTAGGTTAAGTTCCACCTATTTAAATCACAATTCAGATTTGGATAAAAGAAAAGAAAATGTAAGAGGGTCAAAAGATGCAAACATCCAATTATAAAATAAATAAGTCATGGGAATGTAACATACAGCATGGTGACTAGAGTTAAAAATACTACATTGTGTATTTGAAAGTTGCTAAGAGAATAGATCTTAAAAGACCCCATTACAAGGAAAAAGTTTGTTAGTGCATATGGGAACAAATGTTAAACTAGACTTATTGTGGTGATCATTTCACAATATGTACAAATATTGAATCATTATATTGTACACCTGAAACAAATAATAATGTTATATGTCAATTATGCCTCAATAAAAAATTGTTTCCCAATCCAAGAAAGGAAACAATTATTAAGCTCTTAATATTTATTATTGGAAATACAAGATGGCTGCCAACAGGATGGCAGGCTGCAAGACAGTGTGTAAGTGAGAGAACAAAAGAAGAATGCATGGACGTGTGGGCAGTGTCTGTATTTGTAAGTGAGGGAAAGCTAAGGGACTGTTGGGGACTGGCGGACCGGGCTTCCATGGCCGGGCAGCATCTAATTCTGCTGAAATCTCTCCCAGAGCATCTGGCTCTGCCACAGAGACTGTGCCATCTTGAAGGGGAGAGTGGCTGTGATCTGAAGCCCAGCCTTATCTTCAACCAGGAAGACCTTGGATACCTCCCGGGACACTACAACCATAATCCCAGGGACCAGCTGCCTCAGCTGCGAACCCAGGAACACCAGGACTCCAGCTTCTCAGACCACAGGCACCTAAAAAGTCTGTCCGGGGGAAAACAAAGTGGCACAAAACCAGTGCCTTCTCACAGAGCAGATAGAAGGAAAAGCTGAATCGAATAACATTCCCCCAGAAATGGCAAATTAAACACAGCTGGTGAGACAATCCATGGAAAGAAAGGTCAGATATCTCCTAGAGAGAGTCAATGCAGGAGAGAGAGAGCTACATAAGCAGAAACCCAGAGAGAAGCGATCATGGGGAGACAAAGAAACAGCTCACATATGAAAGAAATGGAGGAATCACCAGAAAAGGAAGTAAATGAAATGGAGGCAAGCAATATGTCAGAGAAAGAATTCAGAGCAATGGTCATAAGGTCACTGAAAAGAATGGAAGACAAATTCAACAATATGTGGAGGAACCAAGAGGAAATGAAGAAGAACCAAGAAAAAATGAAAAATGAAACATTGCTGCAAAAAAGAACTCAATAGAAAGCATCAACAGGAGACTAGAAGAAGCAGGGGACCACATCAGTGAGCTAGAAGACAAGGTAGGGGAAAATACCCAAGCAGAGCAGCATCTAGGAAAAAAAAAAAAAACTTAAAAAACAGGAGGAGAGCCTAACGGAATTTTGGGGCAACACAAAATGAAACAATATCTGCATAATACGGGTGCCAGAAGGAGAGGAAACTGAGCAAGGAATAGAAAACCTGTTTGAAGAAATAATGACAGTAAACTTCCCTGATATAGGGAAGAAAAAATTCATACAAGACCAAGAATCTCAGAGTCCCAAAAGACCAACACCAAGACACATTATAATTAAACTAGAGGCCCAATGCATGAAAATTCATGCAAGAGTAGGCCTTCCTTCCCCTGGCTGCCAGCACCAGCTTCCTTCTGGCACCCAGGACTGGGCTTCCCTCCTCTGGCAGCCAGCAGGCACCCAGAACCTGGGCTGCTTCCCTCCTCTAGCCACCAGCAGGCACCCAGGACCTAGGCTGCTTCCCTCCTCCAGCCACCCACATGCACCCAGAACCTGGGCTGGCTTCCCTTGGGCCACCCACAGGCACACAGGACTTGGGCTGGCTTCCTTCTGGCCACTCACAGGCACCTGGGAACCAGGCTGGCTTCCCTCCAGCCCCGACTTTGTCAGGAAGGACATCCAGAATACATCCGGTCTAATTAGCATATTACCCTTTTTAATTAAATTGGCAAACACCAACGACAATGTAAGAATCTTAAAGGCTGCCAGAGAAGAGACAGTAAGTTACCTGCAAAGGATCCTACATCAGACTAGTGACTGATTTCTCAACAGAAACACATCAGGCCAGAAGGGAATGGAATGAAATATACAAAGTCATGCAAAGGAAGGGTCTGAATCCAGCATGGCTATCAATCAAAATTGAGGGTGAAATCAGGAGCTTCACAGACAAAAAAGGACTACGGGAGTTTATTACCACCAAGCCAGCAATGCAAGAAATCTAAAGGGTCTGCTATAAAAAGAAGAAATAGGAAAGGAATAAGGAACACAAGTGTAAAGAATAAAAATGGTGATAATCAAGTACCTATTAATAATATCTTTAAGTGTAAATAGATTAAATGCCCCAATCAAAAGACATATGGTAGCTGAATGGATAAGAACACATGACCCATATATCTGCTGTCTACAGGAAACCCAACTCAGAACAAAGGACTCACACAGACTGATGGTGAAGAGATGGAAAAAGGTTTTTCAAGTGAATGGAAATGAAGAAGAAAAAAAAAGCTGGGGTAGCAATACTTATATCTGACAAATTAGACCTCAAAGTGAAGGTCATAACAAGAGATAAGGAAGGCCACTTCATAATACTAAAGGGAGCAATTCAACAAGAAGATATAACTCTGGTAAACATATATACTCCCAATACAGGAGCACCCAAATACATAAAAAATCTTCTGGAGGATATCAAGGGAGAGATTGACAGCAATACAGAATACAGTTATAGTAGGGGACTTTAATACCCCACTAACACCGCTGGACAAATCCTCTAAATAAAAAATCAGCAAAGAAATATCAATGCTAAATGACTCACAAGATCAGATGGAATTAATTTATATCTTCAGAACATTTCACTCCAAAGTCACAGAATACATATTCTTCTCAAATGCACATGGGTCATTTTCAAAGATAGACCACATATTATTGGGACACAGGCAAACTCTCTTCAAATTCAAGAAGATAGAAATCATATCAAGCATCTCAGATAACAATGGCATAAAACTAGAAATCAACTACAATAAAAAACAACAACCAAACACCTGGAGGCTAAATAGCATGCTATTAAACAATGATTGGTGATCAAAGAGATAAAAGAAGAAATAAAAAGCATCGTGGCAACAAATGACAATGAAAACACAACAATCCAAAATCTATGGGACACAGTGAAAGCAGTCTTGAGAGGGAAGTTCATAGCTCTACAGGCCTATCTAAAAAAAAAAAAGAAGAAGAAGAAGAAGAAAGAAGAAAAAATGGTAATAAGTTATCTAACCCTACAACTCAAAGATTTAGAAAGGGAGCAACAAGAAAAGCCCAGCATAAGCAGAAGGAAGGAAATAATAAAGATCAGAGCAGAGATAAATGGCACAGAGACCAAAAAAACAATACAAAGATCAACAAAACCAAGAGCTGGTTCTTTGAAAGGATAAACAAGATTGATGAACCTCTAACCAGGCTCACCAAGAAGTAAAGAGAGAGGACCAAATAAACAAAATCAGAAATGAAAGAGGTGAAATAACAATCAATCCCACAGAAATAGAAATGATTATGAAAAAATACTATGAACAACTCTATTCCAACAAAATGGACAACCTAGATGAAATGGACATATTCTTAAAAAAATACAAGCTCCCAAAACTCAATCAAGAAGAATCAAAACACCTGAGTAGGCCAATAACTACCGAAGAAATTGAAGCAGTGATAAAAAATCTCCCAGCAAACAAAAGCCCTGGTCTGGACAGCTTCACAGGGGAGTACTAACAAGCATCTAAAGAAGAACTAAAACCTATCCTCCTCAGACTATCCCAAAAATTTCAAGAGGAAGGCACACTTCTGAGCTCTTTCTATGAAAGCCAGGATTACCCTAATCCTAAAACCAGATAAAGACACTGCAAAAAAAAAAAAAAAAAGAGAGAGAGAACTACAGGCCAATATCCTTAATGAACATAGATGCTAAAATCCTCAACAAAATTCTAGCAAATCAGATTCAGCATTACATTAGAAAGTTCATACACCATGACCAAGTGGGATTTATTCCAGGGATGCAAGGATGGCACAATATCCACAAATTCATAAATGTGATACATCACATAAACAAACTGAGAGACAAAAATCACATAATCATATCAATCGGTGTAGAAAAAGCATTTGACAAAATCCAACAGTCTTTCTTGATAAAAACCCTCAGCAAAGTGGGAATAGAGGGATCATACCTCAACATAATAAAAGCCTTATATGACAAACCTACAGCCAAAATCATACTCAATGGGCAAAAATTAAACTCATTTTCCCTAAGAAGAGGAACAAGACAGGGATGCCCATTTTCACCACTCCTGTTTGATATAGTACTGGAAGTGCTAGCCATAGCGATAAGACAAGAAGAAGAAATAAAAGGCATCCAAATCGGAAAAGAAGAAGTAAAACTGTCCTTATTCGCAGATGACATGATACTATACATAGAAAACCCCAAAGACTCCACCAAAAAACTACTAGATCTAATCAATGAATTTGGCAATATAGCAGGATACAAAGTTAACACCCAGAAAGCTATGGCCTTTTTATATACCAACTAGTGACCCGCTGCACAAAATTCATACACTGGGGGTCGGGGGGACTCTTTCAGCCCAGCCTGCACCTCTTCATTCGGGGACCCCTTGGGGGATGTCTGAATGCTGGTTTAGGCCTGATCCCAGAGCCCAGGCCTGGTGGGCAGGGCCTCCCTGTGGGTGGGAATCAATGGCAGAGCCCAGGCCTGGTGAGCAGGGCCTCCCTGTGGGTGGGGATAAATGGCAGAGCCCAGGCCCAGTGGGAAGGGCCTCCCTCTGCTCTGCCATTGATCTCAGAGCCCAAGCCTGGTGGGCAGGGCCTCCCTGTGAGTGGGATGAATGGTGGAGCAGAGTGAGGCCCATTCTACCCATTCTGGACTCTGCCATTCATCCTCACCCACAGGGAGGCCCTGCCCACCCTTAGGGGGCTCTATGATCAATGGCAGAGCAGAGGGAGGCCCTTCCCACCCGGTCTGGGCTCCACCATTAATCACCGCCCACAGGGAGACCCTTCCCACCCGGCCTGGGCTCCACCATTAATCACCGCCCACAGGGAGACCCTTCCCACCCGGCCTGGGCTCCACCATTAATCACTGCCTACAGGGAGGCCCTGCCCACCTGGCCTAGGCTCTGCCATTAATCCCCTTCTAGGGCTCTGAGATCAATGGCAAAGCAGAGAGAGGCCGGGCCTCTGGATGGGTCCCATTGCCACCCACAGGGAGGCCCTCTCCACCCTGCCTACCCTGCCAGGGCTTTGTGATCAATGCTGCTCAGAGGAAGGCCCTACCAACCTGGCTGGGGCTCTGCGATGGGCCTTCCCAGCCTTGGTGGCTTGCCTCAGTTCTCGCAGCCATGGCTTTGTCCGGTCTAATTAGCATATTACTCTTTATTAGTATAGATAATGAACTCACAGAAAGAGAAACAAACAAAAAAAAAATCCCATTTACTATTGCACCAAAAAAATTAAGATATCTAGGAATAAATTTAACTAAGGTTATAAAAGACCTGTACTTGGAAAACTACAGGACATTGAGAAAAGAGATAGAGAAAGACATAAACAAATTGAAGAACAACCATGTTCATGGATTGGTAGAATCAACATCATTAAAATTTCCATACTACCCAAAGCAATCTGCAGATTCAATGTAATCCCCATTAAAATACCAAAGGCATATTTCAAAGATCTAGAACACACTCTCTGAAAATTCATCTGGAATAAAAAAAAACTCTGAATAGCCACAGCAATCCTGAGAAAGAAGAACAAAGTTGGAGGAATCACATTACCAGATATCAAGCTATATTACCAAGCCATGGTTCTCAAAACTGCCTGGTACTGGCACAAGAACAGACATATAGACCAATGGAACAGAACAGAGAATCCAGAAATTGACCCAAGACATTATGCTCAATTAATATTTGACAAAGGAGGCAAGAGCATACAATGGAGTCAAAACAGTCTCTTCAATAAATGGTGCTGGGAAATTTGGACAGATACATGCAAAAAAATTAAACTAGATCACCAACGTACACCGTACACAAAAACAAACTCAAAATGGCTAAAGGACTTGAATGTAAGATGGGAAATCATAAAAATCCTACAAGACTCCATAGGCAGCAAAAGAGCAGACATATGTCATAGGAATATCTTTACCAACACAGCTCCTAGGGCAATGGAGACTAAGGAGAAAATAAACAAATGGGACTACATCAAAATAAAAAACTTCTGCAGAGCAAAAGAAACCATCAACAAAACAACAAGAAAGCCCACTACATGGGAGAATATATTTACCAAGGTTATTTCCAATAAGGGTTTAATCTCCAAAATGTACAGAGAACTCATACAACTTAACAAAAGGAATATAATTGATCCAATAAAAAAAAATGGGCAAAGGATCTAGATAGACAGTTTTTGAAAGAGGACATACAGAAGGCCAAGAGACATATGAAAATGTGCTCAAAGTCATAATCATCTGAGAGATGCAAGTCAAAACAACAATGAGATACCATCTCATACCTGAAAGAATGGCTATCATCAACAAATTAACAAACAACAAATGCTGGGGAGGATGTAGAAAAAAGGAACCTTCATGCACTGCTGGTAGGAATGCAGACTGGTGCAGCCACTGTGGAAGACAGTATGGAATTTCCTCAAAAAACTAAAAATGGAACTCCCATTTGACCCATTAATCCCACTTCTAGGAATATATACCAAGAAACCAGAAACACCAATCAGAAAGGTATATGCACCCCTATGTTCATAGCAGCACACCTTACAATAGCTAAGATTTGGAAACAGCCTAAGTGCCCATCAGCAGATAAGAGGATTAGAAAACTGTGGTACATCTACACAATGGAATACTATGCCGTTATAAAAAAGAAGGAATTTTTACCATTTGCAACAGTATGGATGGAACTGGAGAGCATTATGCTAAGCAAAATAAGCCAGTTGGAGAAAGATAAATATCACATGATCTCACTCATATGTGGTATATAATGATCAACAGAAATTGATGAACAAGAATAGATCCAGAGACAAATGGTAGGGACGGGGGTAGAGAGCAACCAAAGGACTTGTATGCATGCATATTAGCATAACCAATGGATACAGACACTAGGGTGGTGGAGGCTTGCCCGGAGTGGGAATGGCTGTAGGCGAGGGGCAGGGGTCAATTGGGGAAAAAGGAGACATATGTAAAATTTTAGACAATAAAAAAAGAAAAGAAAAATGAAGTATATAAATATATATATGTATATGTATATATATATATATTCATTATTGCTCTCTGTAAATACAAATTAGGGATGTTGTCTTCACAATAATATTTTTCACATGGTCTGTCTAAAAAAATGTTCTGAAGTCTTTGTTTCCTTGTCTTCACCTCCTCTCTCCAGGTGCCCGCATGAGTCTTCAGAAGTGTGTTTAGCTAACCAAGTCTTCAAATGTTCTGTCTACTCCCAAAATATCTTCATTATAATCAATAATGAACTGGAATGAGTTTATAAATGGCAGATTTCCAGATATCCTTGATGGGGATATGAAGAATTGGAGTGGAAATATTGTCAGTAATTTCAAAGAAAACAAGCAAAAAGAAAAATGACAAAATACATAGCTTTTGTACCAACTAATGAGCAATCTTGTATCACAAATAACAGTATTTTCATACATTCTTTATAATATTTTCTCTACAGAGTGGGCATTTTTATTAGCCCCATGCTTATAAATGAGGAAGCTGAAGCTCCCAGTTGTTATGTGATTTGCCCAGGATCAGAGAGCAGCAAAGTGGCAGAGCTAGGATCCAAAACAGGTCTATGGACCCTATGCCCACCCACCTGTGCATGCACATTTTACTAAACTCTGTCAGAAGATTCCAGGGAAGGATACATGAGAGCGCCAAACCTCTAAGTATCAGTTCCAAGTAACTTGGAATTTATAGAGAAAAGGAGGTTGGACCAGAAGATATACTAGTTTATGAAGAACCTAAAATTGCCCTTCCCTCCATCATTTGAGTAAGATAAAAAGAATATGGAATTAGAAGTTATAAAGCATTGGGTCAAATTCTGTTTCTGCCAGTTATTATACTGGCTCTTACATTGGATAAAATTTTGGAGCCAAGTACTCCCATACAAAAATTGAATGTAGCAATATCTCCTTAATAGGGCTACTGTGAGGATTAAAGGAAATGATTTATATGTAAATCTCCAGATGAGTACCCCACTCATGGTATGATTTCAATCAATGGCTCTTCCTAATCCTTTCACCCATTGTTATAGTTTGTTTTCAACCTTCAATAGATGCAAATGAAGACACTTTTCAAGTCTAACAACATATTCTTAAATGGGCACTGGACAACAGCTACACCATCATGGCTAAAAGCATGAATTCTAAATCCTAACTGCTGGTTCAAATCCTGGCTCTATTATTTAAAAATTGTATAGTCTTAGCACATTGGTTCAACACTTCTGTGCCTCTGTTTTCTTATCTGTAAAATAGGGATAATAATGGCACTTACCTTGCGAGATTTTGTAAAATTCAAATTTGAATACAAGTGAATTGCTTAGTTTTTGCCCACTTAATGACTGACACTTGGTAAATGTTCCGTAAATGCTAGCTACTATCATTAACTAAGCAAATAATAGAGCTAGACAGTAATTCTCAATCAGGGATGATCTTGCCCTCTCAGGGGACATTTTGCAAAGTCTGGAGACATTTTTGGTTATTAAAATTTGGCAAAGGGATGGCATCTAGAGGAAGGAGAACAGAAATGCTCCTAAACATTCTAATATAAACAAGACAACCCGAAACACAGAATTACCTACTCAAAACGTCAATAGTGCCAAGATTAAGAAATACTGAGCTGAGAAAAGCCACTCTTGGTCAACAGAGATTCTAAGATAATTTCCCCATGGGGTATAAGAGGCCACTAACACAATATTGCTGGAAAACCAAATATCCTATTTAATATCAAGTAAGATAATGTGGAAAAAGTCAAAGTGGTTATTGGATGTATGGGGTCATAATAACTGAGTAAGTCTTAGAATAATTTTAAAATTCTTGTTTAAAAGAGTAATATTTATTTATCATTAGAATCACTATTCTAAAATTCACTGGATAAGAATTCTGAGAGTAGATGATGCAAGGATGCAAAAGGGCTTCAGAGAATGCAGGTCCCATAAAAATTATGCTTGCAAATTTATCTGGATTCCTTTCCCCAAAGAACCTAGCAAGATAAAGTTTTCTGCCTATAATCAATACTGGGTAGGAAAAAAAGTGGCATAAATTTTCATGTTCCTCTGTATTTTCACTCTTCTGATCCTTGCCTGGATACTTTGTGGGTGATAGGATTGTTTAAAGAAAGCTACATGGGAAGGGCTCAAAGCATCTCTTGCCTCGAAGTCTCAATGTCTTGGGTGAATTTAGCAAGATCTATAGCTGGAATGATTTCTTATCAATCCTCTCTTTGAGCTTCTCTACATCTCCTCTATCTTGAGTAGAAGAGGGTATGTTTGCAATTTAAACTAGAACTTAAAAGCCCAGGGAATAGCTTTATCTAACTTAAAAATAAGCTTCAAAGTCTGAGGAGAAAAATAGGGAGCTCTCCATAAGGAACACACTCTTGGTCCTGACCTTCATTATTTGGGACTAGATGGTTGGTACTCAGAGAACTGGGAAGTTAAAATGAGGTCCCCTTTCCTTCTGCAACACTTGATAGAGAACATTGTTCCAATAACCTTAAGACCCATGAAATTTTCATGCTTGTCAGGGAGATCCACCATAGAGGCTCATTTGTGTTTAGGGTGGACTAAGTGTTGCCTGCTATGTGTCAAGGAAATACTCTGTATTTTTCAGACAGCAGTGAGCTGAATAATGGTGCCCAGATATATCTAGTCCTAATCCCTGGAAGTTGTAAATGTTACTGTATTTGGAAAAAGAGTCTTTGCAGATTTGATTAAATTAAGGATCTTAAGATGGAAAAGTTATCTTGGATTATCTGAATGGCCTTAAATGTATTCATGAGTGTTCTTAAAAGAGGGAGGCAGAAGAAGATCTGACATACAAAAAAGAACATGTGACCTTGCTGTCAGAGATTGGAGAAAAGGGATGCAGCCACAGGCTAAGGAATGCTGGCAGCCACCAGAATTTGGAAGGTCAAGGAATGGATTTTACCCTAAAACCTCCAAAGTAAAGCACAGCCCTTGATTTTTGTCCAGTAAAAATGATTTTGGACTTCTGGCCTCCAGAACTGTGAGAGAATACATTTGTACTGTTTAAACCACCAGTTTGTGATCATTTGTTTCAGCAGCCACAGGAATCTAATACACTGGTCATTGCTGTAGACTCTTCTCATAGGTCCCCATTAGTCTAATATAAGAGGGAAAGAGAAAGTGAAGGAAAAGGAAGATGATGCAGAAGGCAAGCAAGGGATAAAAGAAGACTGAAGAAGAGGAGGAATAGAAGAAAGGAGAATAAGGGAAAAGTAGAGGAAAATAATTCAGTGAATTCACTGAATTACTTTCCATGTAGGTCACATGCTAACCATATTGGGGAGAAGTACACATGGTCTTTAAATTTTACTTCTATCTACAGCAGGGATGGGGAACCTTTTTTCTGCCAAGCACCATTTGAATATTTATAACATCATTCAAGGGCCATACAAAATTATCATTTTAAAAATTAGCCTGTTATATTTGGTCAAACATTTAATTAACTACCCCTAATGCCTTGGCAGGGCCAGACCAAATGATTTCTCAGGCCTTTTACAGCCCCCAGGCCAGATATTCCCTATCTATATCTTCATGATTCATCCAGTGATTATAATGTAGTTTACTGATTTTTTCTTATCAAGGTTACCAATGATCATCTGGTAAAAAAAAAAAAAAAAAAAACAACAACAACACAGAAATCACTTAGTCATAAAGCTCTTTGACCTGATGTGCCAACACTAAATATCCTCCAAGACACTGCTGGCCTCCTTCCTCTACAAAATCTCCCTTAACCTTTTCTGAATTTCCTGTGACACTCACAGGAACCATGTCTGTTATTTCTACTCCTTCACAAAAAATCCAGAAATGCTGCTAAACATCCTCAAATATGTAAGACAAACTCCTGCAAAAAAGAATTATGTTTTTAATACCCCTTCCAGCAATTTGCACAGTCCTGTGGTGGCTGACTACCTACTTTTCTAAGTGCAATAATACAGATGGTCCCTTCGCCTTCATTTTCTACCTACTTGTCATATTGTACAATGCTTGATATTGAGAATTATGTTCCTGAGGCTTGCTAGGTCTAAATCATTTTTAAGATAGATTGACGTAATTCATTGTCTTGCTGGTTAAGAAAATCTACTCATATAATTTTAAAAATTTCCAACTAGGAGAGTTGAGGCCAGAAAGCATTTCTCATTCATGTTAATTTAACCCCAAAATGCAATAAGGTACAATCCCTCAAGTCCCAAATATTCACAGTATCTAAGGATTTACTTTATTACCAGAAGAGTTACAGGGTTTTCCTAAAATACACTGGAGGTACCTGCTTTCTGGTGTTTATTTTTCAATATATGGCAAGTCTTAGTATACAACTAAACTAATTTTTAATTGGTTATATGCTCCTCACTTAAAATTTCCCAAAGGAAGGTCTACATTTTTGGACATGTCTATATTTTTCATATTGCTAATTGGCATCTAGTGTAACTGAAATTCAAGTTCAGTTTAGCAAATTATCCTTCAGTAAGTAATCAGATAACTGCCCACGTGCAAACCATTATGAAAACACCTGGCTAAAAAATCTAGTCAACAACATACGACTGTAGTTGTATCCCTCATGGCTTCACATTTTAATGTTTAGCTTTTATTTTTAAGCATAAGTAGTCCAAAGGCACATTGTGGCATTTCTATCATGTAAAAGCAGTGAATATAAACCACAGCATACGGTTAAGAAACACAAACACACAGAGAATGCAAATAAATTAAATGAAACAAATAAGCTAATTAATACTTCCAAAACAGAAAACCAAGACTTAAAATATTGTACACCTTCATGAAATAACAGCTGCTCTTATTAAAAACCATATGTTCCATTAGTATGGTATTTTGTAATTTATTGCTTTTCCCACCTTGGAAAAATTGTTACGGCTTTGTGGCCCATATTAACATTTTATTGGCCTTTTATAAGTAACAGCTTTTAAAACTGGACATTTAGCTATCCGTTAAGTCAGTTGCCTGAGGAAAGCTTTAATTTTTTTTCTGGCTTCTTTAGATTGCTCCAAAAGAATGATTCAACAAAAAAGTCATAAAAGAATCTATATAATAAGAGCCTAAGCAACCATTATGGCGAAATTATCAGAATGACTGGTCGCTATGGTGTGCACTGACCACCAGGGGGCAGACACTCAATGCAGGAGCTACCCCCTGGTGGTCAGTGCGCTCCCACAGGGGAAGCGCCGCTCATCCAGAAGCCCCCACAGCAGCGCTAAGGAGCAGCGAGCAGGCAGGCGATAAGGAGTGAGGGGTCCCAGACTATGAGAGGGTGCAGGCCGGGCTGAGGGAGCCCCCTCCCCCAGTGTACGAATTTCCTGCACTGGGCCTCTAGTTAATTCATAATGATGAAATTGATAAAATGTAGACGCACTCCCCAAAATAGCGTGTTATCTATGTGGCTAAGGTATGATACAGCCACATCACACAAATACACAGATTTCTATTTTGATGACCTTAATTAGTCCAGAATAATGACTAGGATCAAAAGGCCCCCACACCATGAAGAGTTTAGAAGGTTTGAAGTGGAGAAAAAGATCCTTAACGAGGCTAACGTTCCCAGGTTCCTTTTTTCCTCTTTCCAAAGAGAATGCTACAGCTTGTAGCCATTTTCGGGTTTGGTAATGATAAATGTTTAATATTCTTCTAGCACTTTCTGAAACCCTGCAACTTCACTAGTGTCCTGAGAGAACTCTGCCCCTGAAGGGGAAAATAGTTTTTTTTCACCCAAGGCCTTTTTCCTTGTATTAATATTAATATCCCATGAGAATATTAGCTCTGGAGGAAAGAATTTGGTGGCAAAATTCCATATTTACTCATGAAATCCGTCCCCAACTTCCACTCACACATTTTAATAGGATGGTCAAAAAAAAAAAAGCTTCCCAACCCAACTGTTCTTTCTTCACGTTTTCCCTCAGCTTCTCCTGACACCCACTCCAGTTTCTTTTCTTTTCTTTTTTCTGCTGAACCATAAGTCACTTTTACTAGCAGAAGCTCTTCTTCAAGGAGAGTATACTTTGTATTTATTAGGGTAGAAAAGTTCAAAAAGAAAAACTTACTTAGCACTGGCTAGAGTGTAAAGTCCTCTAGGTTCTAACTCCCCCTGGCTTCTCCCCTCCTGGCCAAGGGGTTAAAGGACAGGTCTATCAAAACCTGGGGCATCATCCAGCCTCAGGAAAAGTTTAGCAGCATAGTGGGGTTGACAGCAGTTGCCTCGCCTTCCTTTCCTGTTTAAAGGACTTGCTGAAAGGAAAGAAAGTCCTTCATGCCAATGATTCTTGAAAATGGTTTTTAAAGGGCTCTTTGCACATGTGGCCAAATGACAAAGCACGTGAATGCTGAATCCATTCTCTGTAGGCAACTGTGGGCGCCATACTCACTAATGTCATCTTAACTTAGTTTTTCTGTGCCTCAGTTTCCTCATTTGAAATATATTATTGAATGAAAATGATCAATAATACCAACCTCAGAGGTTTGTTGTGAGGATGAAGTGAGTTAAAATACTCAAAGTACTTCAGAATAGTGTTGGCACATAGTATACAGTCTGTCTTAGGTCTGAAGTATCTACATCTCTTTCCCAGACACATATGATGACTTGAAGATAACATTTGAAGATATAAAATTTTTGTAGCAACGTAGTGTCTATCTATCATATCTATCTATCTATCTATCTATCTATCTATCTATCTATCTTTCTACCTACCTACCTATCCATCTATCTATCCATCTAATGAACTTGGACTCAGTGAATATTTGGTGAATTAATACAATCTAACAGAATAAATAGGTTAATTCTAGAGTATACTTAGCTCTGTCACTGATTGTTGCATATTTTGTTGCTGTTTAGTAAATGAAGACAAGAATCTCAGAGTTCATGAAGATTTTTATGAAGTGCATCAGACCAAGATGGTAGAGAAAAGTAAGAAGAATTTATGGAAAACCATCAGGTGCCATGTTTTGAGTTTAGCACTTTTCACATGCCATTATAAGCAAGTCTCCTGACAGCTCTTTTAAAGTAGACACAATAACCTCCATTGTGCAGATGTGATATTGAGCTAATAATGTTAAGTAAATTCTGGGCAACTAGAAACCAGTGGTGGAGGTAGAATTCTAAGCCTACACCATTGTTTTTAAAGCAAAACATAACATAGAAAGAGGACAAAGGTGGGCTATTCAACTTAAGTAGTTTTACAAAAGGGTCATTATTGAGTAGAATATTGACAAATGAGGTTTATAATTCAAAGATGGTTTGGTATTTTTTAGAATTAGCTTTGAGGTAGAAATTTAGACAACATACTATTCACTTTTAATCCAGGGAAGTATGCCATAGTACATTTCAATAGTAGACTCACAGATGATCAGAGATGGAAAGCCACCCAGAAGACCATATAGTCCAACTGCCTCAGTTAACAGCTAGGCATCAAAGGTGAAGTAGCAGGCTCAAGGTCATACAGGCAATTAACAACAGAAGCAGCCTGGATTCCTTTGGACCCAGCACCTTCCCTTTCAGCATGCAGGAGAGCCAACTGGGATACCACGGTTTTAAATGAATTTAGATGCAAGTGAATTTGAATTCATTTTAAATACCCTAATGCATCCTATCTTAGCATCTAAACCTAAGAAGAATTTTAAGGTGATTTTTAAGATTTCTTAAAATTCTTTGGGAAAAATATAATAAATAATACGAATATTCTTTAGGGGAAAGCAGGTAGAGTTTATATTCAGGAGCCTCTATTTTCAAAACCTAACCAAAATTCTGATACATACCCTGCCAAGTGAGAACAGAAATTAAGTATTATCTGTGTGGGAAAACAGCCTTTTTAAAGAGAAAGTGCTGCTTTTCTTCATGCAGAGAGGAATTCAAGGAATTTAACTGTTTTTGCTAGATTACATTCATTCAACAAATATTTACAGAGGACCAAACAGCAATAACAGCAGGAACCCTACTTTGCATCTTTCATAGCACTCATGAGCGCTGGGTTTTGGAGAGTCATTGATTGATTGGTGGTGCCTCTTCCTAGTTCAGTATATTAGATAACCTTGGGACAGGAGTCCCTGAGGTTATGTCTGCTACTACTGATGTCCTCCTGGGAAGGCTGAAGATGGCTCTTGACTATTCCAGTGTTTGTTTTGTGCTGAATGATGGAGCTTCGTGTGCACTTGCTTAGTTATAATATTACTAGAGGCCCAGTGCATGAAATTCGTGCATGGGGAGGGGGTGTCCCTCAGCCCAGCCTGCACCCTCTCCAATCTGGGACCCCTCGGGGGATGTCCAACTGCCACTTTAGGCCTGATCCCTTTGGGGGCCTAAACCAGGATTTGGACATCCCTCTCACAATCTGGGACTGCTGGCTCCTAACCACTCACCTGCCTGCCTGCCTGATTGCCCCTAACCACTCTGCCTGCCAGCCTGATAGCCCCCTAACTGCTCCCCTGCTGGCCTGATTGATGCCTCACTGTTCTCCTGCTGGCATGATTGCCCCCAACTGCCCTACCTTGCCAGCCCAATCACCCCTAACTGCCTTCCCCTGTGGGGCTGAGGGGACTGGGGGACCCCGGCTGAATGAGGTGGGGCTGAGGGGACTGGGAGACTGAGGCTGCGTGAGGCAAGGCTGAGGGGACTGGGGGACTGAGGCTGGATGAGGCAGGGCTGAGGGGAATGGGCGCCACCATCTTGTGGCTGTGTGCGCCACCATTCTGTGAAGGTGTGGCAGTCAATTAGCATATTCCCTCTTTATCAGATAGGATGAGTAAGGTTAAGTGTAAAGGCTTACAGTTTCTTTCATTGTGCATGCACCAGAAGTTTAGCATCAACAACACCAAGCATGATGATACCCACACTAAAATTACTGGACCATCTAAGCTACATCATAGTCCACAGCTATATCACAGGGCCCAGGAAGGTCGGCTCATGTGAGTTATAAAAGGCAGTTATAATGGATAGCACATTATCCACTGCTTCAGCACACTGCATTATTACTAACAGCAAAATAGCCCAAAGGGCCACACCTTGGGGAGTTCAAACTTTTCAACTTTAAACTTCAAAATATGCCAAACATCACTATGGTAGGAAGGGTTTGGGGTTGCAAATAACAACATGGAAAGGACATACTAAAGGTGAAGACAAAGAAGAATGGAAGTACACAGTTCTAAGTGATTTTTATAGCAGTCACTTAGCCCAATAAATTGCTACTGACAGGATATTGGCATATGAGCTAAGCAACTTTCTCAAGCCAAACATCCTGAAATAAAGGGATGCTAGTGGAATGAATAGGCAAGGAAACCACAACCCACCACAAATTAGCAGGGTATTGGCAGTCCCATAAGGCTTAGCAAAAATTTACCTGCCATATTATAAAGGGGGCAAAGCACAACTTTCTGAAAGTGATAATGAAAAGTCAAAAATGATGAAGCAATTGTTACTTCATCATATGGGTCTCCCCATTTTCCTTAAAATACCATACTGCAAAACCAGCTTGGGATTTGAGAGACCATCATTACAATTTCAAGTGTTTTGTTCCACATTAACCATCTAGTGCAAACTCCTGGAGAACTATGTGGGTATGACAGGAATCTATAAAAATCAACAAATCTGATGGCCCACACACACTCAGGCCTCAACTGCCCACTTACACAACACAGGGAGATAGCGCATGCACTGATGCCACAGGTACTTTACTGATATCCATTGTGGGAAAATCAGCACATTCATGCTCAACAAATTAGCCATTAATATTGGTGACATAGGGGTTATGTGATCTGTGTGATTTTCTTGTCATTCATGGCACGGAAGGCATGGTTTAAACACTAAGGCAGGAATTCCAAGAACAACACTGTTATTTGAATTTTCATGAATACAATCAGGCAACTGTTCTGTCTAGTGATAAAAAGACATTGCAAATTTGGCTATCAAGATCAGTTAATAAACACCGTTTGCTCACTATAGTAGGGCAAATGGCTGAGTGTAGGTGTGGTTAGTTCAGTTAGCAAATGCATTTTGAACACTTAAAATATTCCAGCCACTGTGCTGGGCAAAACTCAGTGCCTTTCTTCAAAGAGCTTACTGTGTAGTAAAGTATCTTGCAATTTGGGAATATGGCATTTACATTTAGCGAATCTATACATAATGCATCAAATAAAGATGCTTTCTAAATACAATTGGCTACAATTGCCAATTTTCTATATAGTGTTCAAAGTTTCTGATTCTGGATCCAATATGATTTTAAAAATTAATATTTTCAATCTATGATGACATCAAAATAATTTTAAAAACTAAATCTTGATTCCTATTACACACATTTTTCTATATTTTGGAATTTTGGCTAATAATTAGAAAAATGCACTGTGAATATTAAAGTGGTGATTATTTATTTTGGTCTGATTTTCCAAGTCCTTCCTGGATTCCACACATTACCAAATGGCTCTTCACACAAGGTATGGGTAACTTGGAAATTAGCTCCCATGATGTTACCAGCAAAAGGTAAGTAATTAATCTGTTGGTAAAGGACAGTGTTGGTTTTGTAAAAGCAACCAAACATTTGTATAAAGTTGAAATCAGTAAGCTGATTTCATTGGTCTCACGCAGTGCTTGCCACTTTGATGAGCATCTACATAAGGAAGGTTGGTAGGTTTCAAATGCGTTATCTGCTCTTGTGGATGGACAGGATTCATGCTTTCCACATGTCTCAAACACCTGGGTTACAGACCCCATAAAATGCTAACTTAATCTCTTTCCCAGGCCTATTTTGTTTCCAGTTCACTTGTTATCACTCCGAGAGAAGCCATAAATACTAAGTGTTAAAGGGAAATGAAATGTAGCCTGAACATCTACTTGCATGAACATTGCATGGGAAAGTTTTCTTCAGCTGCTCGCTGGTACCAGTGTCTGCAACTGCACATCCCACTGAGAAATGCAAAGAGTCCCAAAGGGCAACATTTAGGGTAAAGAACATCTGACCTCAATCATGGGCGTCAGGATAAGAAATGCATAACACATGGTCACAACTCAGAAGCAGTGATCTCGGGGTTACTGCGGAGGATGGCAGCTGTTCAGTGAGACATCTGGATTTCTGTGGCTCCAGAACTGGATTGTTCTCACATGAGATCTGTCTATGAGAAGCTCAGCCCATCTTCGGTAATGGTTCTGAGCATTTGAATGCAATCTTCATGTAGTGCCCAATAAGTGATACCTTTTCACATATTCACGAGACCCTTATTTCTGGAAAGTAAAGAGTTCCCCAAAGCAAAATATTAAAACAAGAGAAGATTCATTTTGGGCTCATATGACTATGTTCAAACTGATCCTTCAACTTTAGTGCTTATAGTTAAAAGAGATTAAGATTATGTAAGGGTCTTGGCTGTCTTCTCAGATCCTATATAATAAAGAGCTAATATGCTAATTAGACCAAACAGCCGAACAACCTTCTGGATGAAGCCAGGGCTGCAAGGGCCGAGCCCCTTGCACGAATTTTGTGCATTGGGACTCTAGTTATTTGATATTATCGAAATGTATATAACTTTCATCTACTTTTTAAAAGCTCAGTTTCAATCCCTTTTCTCAGAAGAGGAATAAGTAGCAAGCTGTTGATGGCTAATGAAAGTTTAGCATATGCAATTCTAGTTGTATCAATTTCTAATGGTATATTATATAGTTATTATTTATAACTAGGAATTTTGAAGTATATACATATTTAAAAATACATATGTCCATCTAATCAACTTCATCATGCACCAAATGAAGAAATTATATTTTAGTTCTTAAAAATTACAAGACTGAGGTTGGTACTATATACAGAGACTTTTTAGTCAATTAAGCAAGACATAATAGGCTTACATTAATTGATTGATGAACAAATGGATAGACAACTGAATTTTTTTAAAAAATATATTTACAGAGAGGAAGGGAGAGATAGAAACATCAATGATGAGAACCATTGATTGGCTGCCTCCTTCAGGCCCCCTACTGGGGATTGAGCCTACAATCTGGGCATGAGCCCTTGACTGGAATTGAATTTGAGACCCTTCAGTCCGAAGGCCTATGCTCTATCCACTGGGCCATACCAGCTAGGACTGAATTAATGGAGATAATGCTTTCTTGGGTGGATGGCCACTACTGTTAAGTAACTTATGAATGTAAGTATATTATTGACAGAGTCCCTGTTCAGCGGTGGGAAATTTTTCCAAACCAGATAACAGCATGTGTAATAAAACCCATTTGTATATTCACGTAGGCTATGCTTTTTTAAAAAAATTATCTATATAACCACTTGGTATAAATTCCAAGCCATAAAATAACTGAAGACATTTTAAACACAGTTTGAGAGGCTATGCTGTTTGCTAGTTTCCTTTGATATTGAAACTTATGTAAGACCTGTACTTTTATTGCTGGAATTGGCTGGGGGAAAGAGGTGTCCGTAGCAAAGACTTTGAATGGGACCTATCATATGATAGTTGCTCAATAAATAAGCACTCTTTCAGAAAAAACACACTTTCTTTAATGTATAAAACATTGTGTAATATTTAAATCAAGTGTTCAGAAATAGAGAGTTCTTGAAAAGATTTAGGTAAGATACTTTAGGATTGGAGAATTCTGTATAGATTTTGATTTAGCCCATTCCTAAGCAAATAAGAGTAAAAGGAAGCAATTTGATTTGAAACAAATATTTCAAATGATTAATTATATAAAATCGGGGCCGTGGGTACAAAAAGTAAGATAAAAGGCCAAGACAATGAACACTCAGTCTTTCAAGGACAAAGAGATGGGATGATACAATAAATCCCCAATCTCAGATGTAGACAGTGAGGAAAAGCTGGGTGATATTTAAATGTTCAGCAGTCATCAAATCAAAATCTTTCTTTAGATGACAGAGTCAGAGTCTGGAAAGGTTACTCTGGTGGATGATTGTGAGTGGCTGGTTCAGACGGGAAAAAACAAAATTGCATGTGAAATGGTAACACAGAATTGAGGCCTTAAATCAGGTTGCCCTCAATTACCTGTGAGGGAGGAAAAGGAGAGTAAGAACTCGGCCCTAAAGAAGTTCACTTGAAACCAGAGAGACGGTATACCTACAGGTCCTGATTTAATTGGATGCCTCGGTGATAATCCTGGTGGAGAGTTCTGGCTAATAGCCAGCTAGGCAGAGCAGGTGGGAAGTGACCTCTGGAAGTACATCAACCATCTTCTGAAGCTGCTTTAAGTTCTTTACCTGAGTCACCCTTGAGACTGGAGTAATGACATTGGGAACCAAGTTTTAAAAGGGTATTACTTGTACATCACCTGGAAAAGTAACCATGTTCTTGGTTTTGTTTTGTGATAGACCAAAACTCAGAGAAGACTATAATCAAATCAAGGCATCACCCTTGAACTTGAGCATTGGTCAAAACCACCCAGAGAGCCCAGCTGGTGTGTCTCAGTGCATCGACCTGAGAACCAGGTGGTCACGGTTCAATTCCCCATCAGGGCATATGCCCAGGTTGCGGGCTTGATCCCCAGTGTGGGGTGTGCAGGAGGCCGCCCATGGATGATTCTCCCTCATCATTACAACATATATTGCTGGCCCAACCCCAGGGTTTCTGAATCGCCAGGTCTGAAGATGGCCAGAGAATGTGCAAGTTAACCAGCTCCTGGGTGCTCTTGCTGCTGCTGCTGCTGCTGCTGGTGATGGTGGTGGTTTGGGGGCACACTTATGAGAACCAGTGCTTTAAAGAATACCAGGACAAAAGGCTATGTGTCTTCCTCATAGAAAACAAGGAGTTGTTCTCGGTGGAATCTAATCAGTAGGGTTACATGCAGTTAAAATTAAAAATTGAGCATTTGGAACAGTCAACTAACCTCACAGAAGACTTCTCCAATGGAAAAAAATGGGAAAGTCTTTCCCCGGGACACGTTGCCTTTATTGGCTGTGGTCTTGGTCAAAGCACAGAGCAAACCTTGGCCAGCAGGCGAGGTCTCTCCAGCTTGCAGCTGTTGGGAGGAGGCTGCTCTGCCAGCGACTCCCGGCAGGAAGTGCCTTGTTAGAACGGATGCATCTATTTTATTCAGCTCAGAGAAGGGGAGGGGAGGGAGGAGGCACACATCCCTGGGTTCCTCCAGACTTCTTTTAACTGCGGGACCTCCCCAAAGCCGCCATGGTAGACGGCTCTGCTGCCTTGGCTGCTTGGCTTCTGGAAACAGTTTGAAGTTCAATGTGATAGGAAGTTTGCAACATGCTAAGCCATCAAGCAAGCCCGTATCTGCACTCACAGCGGGCTTAATGGCAACATACGTGAAATGAAAATCCAAAACGACAAACAGGTAGAGAGAGGGCTCTCAGACTGATAACTGCCTGAAAGGGGGCCACGTTGCACCCGAATCCTTGCTGTCAGCAGCAGCCCATAAAGAACACGCGGTTTAGTGCCACTTTCATCAGAGATACGACTTCGCAGCGCGCAGCAAGTTAATGAGAAGCCTCCCACCGCTGCTTTCCAGGCCCCTGCGCCCCACAAAGGAGGGAGCACTACCGCAGGTTTCTCTTTCGAGTAAACAGTTTAAAATGTGTGTTGTTGAAGGCAGCCCAGCTTCCTCTGTGTCTGTATCATTTCACAGAACTCCAGCTAAGTGCTCAGCAACAATGAACAAACAAAATCTAAACTAGCGTTACCACTACCCTAGGCGTAACCCAAAATGAGAGTTATGGTGTATGATCTGATAATAGCTACCTTCCAGACCTGAAAAGAAAAAGAAAAAAAAGCTTGTAAAGAGGATATGTTAGAAACTTAGATTTTTAAATCCTATGTGCATGACACACATTTTCAGAATAAGGTGGAGAGGTGATTAAATAGGTCCTGCTGGTATATGAAGTACATATCAATGCTGCTCTAAGAAACAGCTTTGACTCAGCATGCCGGGATGAAGAGAAACAATCTTGCTTTACCAAGAGAAGCCTTTCTCACCTGGGTAACAGACCAGCCCACACCCTGAGAAAAATGTTTCAGGCACTCATCTCACTAACCCTCCGTGGTTGTCATTACCCAGATGTCTCAAATGCACGCACAGGACAAGCAAGCATGACTCGACCACAGGGTGGCCCAAACAAGGGGACACCAAGTTGCTTCCAAAGATCCTTGAGCCAATGACTGTGGATCCCAGAGAAAGAAATGAAAGAGAGATACTTGGAGGGAGGAAATATTTCCAGTTGAAATACAGTATTTCAAGGACAAACAGAGTTGTACCATACCAAAGTGCAAGCTTTCACATTGTTGGCCGAGTGTTTTAGGCTTTTAAAAGCCATCTGGCCCTAGCTGGTTTGGCTCAGTAGATAGAGCGCCAGCCTGGGGACCAAAGGGTCCCAGGTTCGATTCCAGTCAAGGGCACACAACTTGGTTCAGACTCCTCCCCGGCCTGGGCCCTGGTCGGGGCTCATGCAGGAGGCAACCAATCGATGTGGTTCTCTCACATCGATGTTTCTCTGTCTTTCCCTCTCTCTTTCACTTTCCCTAAAAGTCAATGGAAAAATATCCTCAGGTGAGGATTCCAAAAATAAATAAATAAGTAAATAAATAAATAAAGGCCATTTGAACTGTTGGTGGCTTCAATGACTCAAAAATACACCTGACTCTAAATTGAAAAAAATTTTAAGGAAACGATAACTTAATGAGAAAAAATTAGACTTGTCCTTTTATAAAAAAACAAATATGATTTTAAGAAAATACCAAATGAGAATTAAAAAGACACTGTCAATTAGTGACTAACTGATGAGAATATATTATCCTCCTTTCCCTCAGAATAAGGTACTTTCTGACTTTTAAATTATAACATCTATTCTGTTGGTAGTTTAACATCCACTAATTTTGTTTTAAAAATATTGCTTCCAGACTGTTTTCTGAACTTTTATTTCCAGAGAAGTATATAGCTGAGATGACATAGAGCATCAATATTTAAGACTAAATTGTAACTTTAGTTTTTATTGAAATACTGTCAGTCAAAATACTTTACTAAAGAATGGAAAATGAGAGGGTGTCGAGTTGTGGGAATCTGCTGAGAGATGACAGAAGACAGTCTGGGCATGGAAGCCCTGCATCTGCCAGCTTGAAAAATACAGGGGACAGCAACCATGCAATGTCAACTTTTTAAAACACAAAAGTACTGCTATTCTATTGTGATCAATGTTGTGTGGCTTTACTTTAACTATAGAGGCTTTTTTTCCCCATGTCCTCACTTACATGCTCGAGGGAATAAGATTCCACATTTTGAAAGGTAGAGGTCATCGGATTATATAGTTTAAACTATCCTCCTGAAAGGGAACGAACAAGACACTATGTTTAGAAATGCAGTGTATTCAGAGAGAGAGAGCAAGGCAGCAAGCTCACAGTCACAGGTGTCACATGGCTTTGTGCCATATCGGGGTCAAGCTCTGTTATGGAAGAAGAGATACCCAGCTACAGAAGCATTCTTAGAGTTTCAATCATGAGAGCCAAGACATGTGACATTCAAGTCCTTTTCTAATTGTCTGGTTCTGAAAGATATGCAGATGCTACAAACCCTAGCCTATCCCTTTCTTGTAGGTTGTAGAGTAACTAGATTTCAAAGGTCAACAGTGGGGCTAACCTGGTAGAACAGGGACTGAACTGGGTTGGGTTTTGATCTAGGAGGTGAGCATAGGCATGGACAGAGCTGGAGAGACTAAGATGGGGTAGATGAGGTTAGAATTTGAAGGACGGCTTGTTTCACCTGAGCAGCGCAGATTCGTTGACTCTGTTACTAATCAGAGTCAAGGGAGACTTCTCTGAAATTTGTTTGGGGGCTTGGGATCTAATGTTTTGCTTCTAGACGTAGGCATTTTTCCTGGCCTTTAAATTTGATGTGTCGTGCTTTGTACAGAAGTGAAACTAAATGGAATCTTTCATGGCTTAAATTTCTTTTCTCAAATAAGGATAAGCTGGTATGTTTTTCTTGCTAAATATTTGAGAACGTAAAAGTTGAAAGATGTAACTATTTTTATATTGAACTTTAGTGCGTGAAATGTCTTTATATACAAACTTTCCCAAATTTACTTTCCAGCTTAAGGTTCATGGTTTAGTTTTGATCCAAGAAAACCAGATGCTTTCCTGAGGACAGCTTCCTCATTTTAAGCCCATGAAAATCACAAATTTTGTTTTGGTTTGAATTTGGAGTTTGTTTGAGGGGAGTGTCAGAATCTTGGAAAAGGAGTCACCTACTCAATGACCATTCATGTTCTTGGCTACCATATCATGTGCAACTGAGATTATAGTACAAATCCTAACTAAAACAATTTGAGATATTTGCCCCTTCCTAAAGAACGGGTTTGCTAGCTAATTAAATATACCATCTAATTATATATGTAAGAATTTGGTCCCACATACAATGGTATTTGTTAAATATAAGATTCAATACATTTCAGAGAAAATGTAACAACCACTGTGACTCTAAATACACTTTACATACCACTGAACAGAGCTTCAAAATGGAAAATGCATTTATCATAGTTCAAAGTAGGAAAATGAGGAAAAATAGCCTTAATTGTTTTCTTAGCTAAGTAGCTAGGCCTTTTTTATCCATGTTACCTTTAAATCTGTGACTTATGCACACTATTTTGTGACGCTATAGATTTTATCTCTTTATTAGTAAAAATATGTAAACTCTAACAATAAGAAAAATCATTGGTTCTGGGAACCTGGATACATAAGATGTTATATAACCAACTGGCTTCCGATCTTTAAATCAGACATGACTAATCAAGGAAATAATAATGACCTTAGCCAATGGGAAACACATCAAGCTAGGTTTTTCCCAGCTGTTTCTTGCCTCTGTGGCTTCAGTAAGTTCAAAGGAAGCTTAGTGTGTTTAGGGAGAAAGATGGCCAGAAGACTCAAAACTATTAAATCAAAGAAGAAGTCAATCTTCAAGTGAAGTCTTGGACCAGGCTCATTGCAAGAATAAGGGTTGTCCCTCTCAATGTCCCAGTGCTACAAGCAACATAGCCGAGCAGCCACATCTCTGCGGGGCTGATATCACACACTCTCCTTGCCAAAGGGGTGAGTAAAGGAGCTACAGTTGCTGGCTTTGAAATGTACAAATGAAGCTATTAGTGTTTTCTTAACATTTCTTTTGATTCCCAACTCCAGCTTATGGTGACTGCAAGAGATAGGAAAACTCTTCAGAGAAGACAGGTCCTTGGATTTAATTCCATATGAACAGAGGGCCAAGGAATTTTGACAAAACCGTTGCTCACAAAAAGTTGACTTTGCCTTTGAAGTTCTTGTGTGTTCAATATTTAAAGTCAGATACCTCCATTCATTCAACAGTAGCCTAGGGCCTTCAATAATATAATATAGTGGCTTTATATACTTATTTCAGATTTAAAAAGGTCTTTCATAAGATCTCTCTCCACCCCGTTTTAAAACCACCAGCTAATGTTTTTAAGGATTTGCCAAGTAAATACTCCAAGTTACCTTAAACTTCCAGGTCTAACTGTCCTGATGTAATTCTTTTTAATGACCACTGATATGACAATAATGGTTTAGATCAGTTCCTATTAAACATATTAGACTGCATAAAGTTCTTACTAATATATTCAGGGTAAAGCTATTTAACCTTAATCTACAGGATTTAAATAAAACCTGTTAATTTTCTCTCCAGATCCAAGGAAATAAACCAGATCCAAGGAGTTAAGATATTATGGTATTGGTCAAAACAGCAATGAAAATATTGACATATTTCTTAATAACCCCCAATATTACTATAGAGTTGCTATGGGTCATGCGAAGCACCAGGACTGCGAGCCACTCCCTCATAAAGGGCTGTTCCCACTAAAACCTCACAGTGCTCATCAGCACATTAACGGTTTGATGTCCTGAGGTTAGACAAAACCAAACCAAACCTGTTGAATGTCCAATCCAGAATCTCTCCAGCTACCCTGAACACGTCACCCCCTTTTCTTGTAATTCCTAATGCCATTCAAACTTGGGGACTGGAACACCTGCTGTTATGTTTCTGTTTTCCTTCCTAGCACAACAGCTGGCCTATAGGAGGAACTCAGCAAAAAGTTTAGAAAATGACTAAATGATAAAATATGTGTCTGTACTCTCGGAGGCTATGAAGATTATATTATGTAATTTAGGGATATGAAACATCTTCATCTTCTGTAGTAACCGTAGCATTTATGTTCATGTCTTCTGCACATTCCAATATGGTCCATTAGGAAAACATATCTTGAGTGGAAACAGAGCATCTTTATGAAATACTAGAGGCCTGACACACAAAATTTGTGCGTGAGTACGGTCCCTAGGCCTGGCCTGCGATCAGGGCCATCTTCCTCAGTTGCCCGCAGCTGGCCCCGCCCCCCGCCATCCACCCTTGATTCCCCTTTCGCTATTGGGTGATCAGTGCCTGCTAGCAGGGGAAGGGATCGAGAGGTCAGCTCTTCCTGTCTGCTCACCGGCCCCGGCCCCTCTGTGGGTGACCATCAGGCAATCAGAGCCTGCCAGTTGGGAAAAGGGACCAAGTGGTGGTCAGTGTGCCTCATAGTGACTAGTCCAGCAGTCATTAGGGTCAATTTGCATATTACCCTTTTATTATATAGGATAGAGGCCTGGTGCATGGGTGGGGGCTGGCTGGCCTGTCCTGAAGGGGGCCCCAGATTGGGGTGGGGGTCCCCACTGAGGGTGAGGCTGGCCTTGGCGAGGGGCCATGGGCAGTTTACAGGCTGGCCACGACCCCGATCACTAGGGGGCTGGGCCAGCCTGGGCGAGGGGCTGCGGGCAGTTTGCAGGCCAGCCACGTCCCTGGCTTTGTCAGGATGGATGTCAGGAATGACATCTGGTTATCTGGTCTAATTAGCATGTTACCCTTTTAGAAATCTAACAAACACAGACGTGATGCACATTAGGAAGGTATTGCTTTATTGTTCTTGTCTCTGTGCAGGATTCTCCCACCATGACCCAATGTTCACCATTATTTAGCATTTAATAGAAATCTTTCTCCACTGGTAGATCAGCATGTAAAGAAGACAAGTTCTTAAAAACACTTTGATGTGGGAAAAGCTGAGAGGCTGAAAGTAGATAGATAGTATCAAGTTATGTGAGAACTCCCGCAGAGAAAATCTCATGGACATAG
The DNA here is from genome assembly GCA_026230045.1 of Corynorhinus townsendii. Classification (NCBI taxonomy): domain Eukaryota; kingdom Metazoa; phylum Chordata; class Mammalia; order Chiroptera; family Vespertilionidae; genus Corynorhinus; species Corynorhinus townsendii. Next base: position 218,064,082 of record JAPDVU010000001.1, read on the forward strand.
GAGTTTGGTACTGTGATTTTGGTCAGAGTAAACCAAAGATGGTCCAGGATATAACTGAAGTGATCGCAGTGGGATATTTGGCCACAAAAAGAGAAATAAATAAATTGTGCATTGAATTCTTTAGAGGGCCCTGCAATTCAGATAGCATTGTAAATTCTTTATTGCTATTTAATAGGGATAATTGGAAATAATGTTAATGTACTGCATGTAACAACAGACTGCTGAGTTGATGAATTTAACAATCCTTTTTAACAAGCATTTATAAAGTGAACTACTATTATATTTGCATATCTCCATGACATGTTATAACACATGATAATTTATTAGGGAGAAAGCATTTTAAAAAAAATCAGTTTTATATAAATGCTCCCTGAATCTGAAGTGCTGGCAACTTCTGCCTCCAGGAGAACTCATTTTCCTCCTTTTTAGCTAGTCATTGTTGAAAGACCTCAATTATAAACTCAAATTTTGGCTGGAAAAATGAGACTGGCGGCACCTGAAAAAGAAAATGCAAAGTGAAAAATATCACTTTTTCTGCTGGAATAAGTTTCTAATAAGTTAGTTGTAAATATTCACAAGCTGATAGTGTTTGGAGTGGTTTAACATATATCATTCACGAGGACCAACTGTATTGTCATAGTAGTTGGTGTTTGGCAATGCTGAAGAGTACAGACTTTAGCTGTGTCTGCTAGAGAATGTAGGCCAAATTGCAGCAAGGGTAGATATGCTATTGTTTGTAAAACACTCATGGAAAGCAACTAATTACATTTTGCTGTTTTTGCTTTCGTATTCCTGCTTTTTGGATTGGGGACTTGTTCCATCCATTGGTAAACCTGTGGCATCTTCCTTGGTTGAAGTTGAATCAGGAGCAAAAGTTCTTTTGGTAAATGCTGGCAAGGTAAAAGAAAAGAGAAAAATCAACCTAAGTGAATATAATCCCTGGACCAAAAAATTGTAAATAATCGTATTTCATCTAGTTTTCTGTCAATTTTACATGAAAAATCCTTACCTGAGGGTATGTTTTTATTGATTTGGGGAGACAGAGGAAGAGAGAGAGAGAGAGAGAGAGAGAGAGAGAACCTCCCATACAAGCTCCAACCAGGGATTGAATCCATGACATTTTAGTGTATGGGATGATACTCCACCCAACTGGGCCATCAACCAGAGTTATTATTTAAAAGGTAAATCAGAGTAGGTCATTCTCCTGCATAACCCCCCACCACACGCACGCACCACCACCACCAATGGCCTCCCAGTGAACTTGGAATAAAATCCAAACATCTGACTTTAGCTCCCTAGAGACCTCATTTCTCTCTCCATCTCTCTCTCTCTCTCTCTCTCTCTCTCTCTCTCTCTTCATCCCTCACTCTCTCACTTGCTCATTCAGTGTTCCATCTCTGTAGAAGACCATGTCCCTTTCTTCTCTGCACTTTTATTGCTCCCTCTCGAAGGAAAATTTTCCACTCAATTTTTTTTTTCCATTTTCCACTCAATTTTAACTCAGTGGCTTCTTCTTACCATGGAGGTTTCAGCTCAGGTGTAACCTCCTCAGAAAACCATCTCTTGATCATTTAAGGGAGCAGCCCTGTTCCAAGTGCCTTCCATCATTTCACCTTTAAACCACAATCCCCATTTCAAATTGTTTACTACCTATTCCTCCATGAGATGAGGTGACCTCTCCTGTCTTGTTCACTACTGTATCCCCCAGAGCCAGAGAGCCTTCTGCATAGCCTCTTAACAAATGTTGCTTGAACAACTGAATGTACTTACGGAATTTTTAAGAGATAGCCAGTTAAGGATTTTCCAGTTGCTTTCTAGAAAGCATCTAGAGTGTATCTTGTCAAATTACAATAATCAGAAAATACCTGGCACCTAAATGGTCAGTGAAAAGATAGATACACACACACACACACACACACACACACACACACACAACCCTTATCATGTAAAATGAACCTATAAAAATGGAGAAACTGAAAGGCTAGTGCTTTCATGAAATAAAAAAAAAATCCTTTCAAAAACAAAAAACATTTTTCTACCTCATCAGTAATGCAATATTTTTATGGCCATAAATCCTTGGCATTTTATGTGCAAAGTGGAGGACCACATAGGAAGTGTCTATTCAGAGTTAGGCGGGTGGATCCTGACACTCAGCGTAGAAGTGAAAAGTGTGTGCTATTCTGGTTGCGGAGAAATTTTTTCACCAGAGGGACTTAAACTCTCACTACAGGTACGTTCTAAGGTAAATTGAGAATACTTAACTTTTCGTTCCCCTTTATAGCAATGTAAACCGAGGTAAGGAAGTAAAATAGGGTCCTTTTTAGCAACTTTCACTGATTTGCTTTTCTAAGACTATCAAGTTAAATTAATATGCATGATTCATTTCCATCACCTTTAATAATCTTCAGATAACATTTTTTCCTATGAAAAATCAGTCCTTTCCTTTTGGGATCATGCATTTATTTAAATAAATATTATTTAAAACGGTTTTAGAATTACAAGAAAATTTGCAATCCCCATATATTTTTAAAACTTAGTTTAGAGATACCAACTCCACAAATATCAACCATTTAGTCTCAAAGGACTGGAGACTCGAGAAGTCATCACTATGACACCAGCCTCACTCACATCTGGTCTGGTCCCGGCCTCAGGATTGCAGGCCAGTCCTGGAGTGTGTCCCTTTAGCCTAAAAGGAGCTATACATGGAGACTAGTGGTCAGTCACTACTTATAAAAAGTAAAAATGACAGTTTCAAAAGCTGGCATTATGAGTCTCTCTTACTTACTAAGCCCCCACTGTCTACAGCTGAAGGTAATGGAATCCAAGTCTTCTAAAAGAGTGTCCTGAATCTCGGCCATAACTTCCAGCCAGCCAGGATAAATTTGGTCGTAATCATGGCTCTAAAGAATGGATTTCTGTGTTCCCATTTCCAATGGTAATATAAACTTACAATTTATACATTTCTCCCCTTCTTCCTGGCAGAAGGAATCTACCTTTTCTTGAATTGACCCGAACTATACAAAGCTGACATAAATTACTACTGAAAACAAACTTTCATTAGTGCTGGATCATTTCAGAGACCACAAATTATGCAGTATTTTCCCATTTCCTTTGTTTTTTCCACGGTCAGTGATTCTTTGCTGTAGTTTGGTCACAGTTTGACAGGGCACCTAAGTCAGCAGAATGAATGCCTTAGCATCTACAGCATAGACAGAAGGGCCTCATCCAGTACAAATCCCAACTCGAGGAGGAAGGAGCCTGTTCTGGGGGCTCATAAACTCAGGTCCATCTCAGCCCCTACTGTTATTTACTCCTAATGTCCCCACACTGGTCTCAACATCTCTAAATGCCAACCTCTAGCCTTCATGGTTCATTCAGAAGGTAATAAAAAACTTGCTAGTATAAGATTCCTTTTTAGCCTAAGCGCACATACACATATCAAAGAGCACCAAAGGGCTACATACAAAGACCGCAGTCTCTTGCCCCATCCCTCCCAATCCCACAATCCTGCTCCCCAGGGTCAACCACAATCAACTCTTTTAGCTTTATTTTCTGCATTTACTTCAATTCTTATAAATAAAAGAAGCTTATTTGCTATTTTTTTATTTATCATTTTTAGACTTATCCACACCCATCCACTTCTCTTCATCCCATCCTCCCTATATAGTTACATCTGAACTTCGAGTTATGTCAATAGTGAGTATTTATATTATACTATGATTATGTAAATATGGCTCATGCAACCTAATAGGTATGCTATGTAAATGTTTCTTTTCTTGCTCATTCTTTTCCCTCTGGAATTATTAATTGACCCATGTTTTTATTTTTGCTTTTTATTTGTTCTTTCTCTATGAACACCTGTAATTGTTTCTAATAACTCAATTAGATTTGCCATATTTCTATGAGTAGTTTTTTCTAAGGTGCTCAAGTGAAGCAAATAATGTATCAATTCTTTTATTTCCTAAAGAGTTTCCTGATGGACTTTTTCTTTTCTCCCTTTGATATGAGAGAACTGAAGAACATGAGTGTCCAGATTAAAAGGGCTCACCCAGCAAGTAGCTTGTAAAGGGAGTAAGACAAGACCCACAGGGAGGCTTATCATCATGAAACCTGGTGGGGTTAAAGGTCCTAAAAGTTCCCGGGGCCACAAGGGGAATTAGTGGTGATGGAGAAGATCACTTCCAAGGAGTAGGAGCCAAAACAGTAAAGACACAAAGTTTTCAACAGCAACACTGGATTTTGGAAGGTAATTGTGCCATGACTTCAGAAGGAGTGGTTTTCAACATAAAATTTTATAGCCAGCCAAAGTTTTGCCAGAATGAGGGGGAAGAAATCCATTTTCAGAAACACAAAAGCAAAACATTCACCTCCCTTTGTGAAATGAGCAGAGAAAGGCCAGGATCTGAAGCCCATGGGCATCAACATAGAAAGAGGGTGAGGGAATTCTCAGGATGACAGCAGTGCACCAGGTACTTGTGGGCAGGCCTTTTTAACGCACCCATTTCTGGCCTTTCTTCTGTTTTCTTTGTTCTCTCATCCCAACATTCTCGCTAATCAGTATCCTCCCTCTTAAACTGAATTTCTAAATATCTTATCTTTTCCTTCATATTGTGCCATATTTTTTTTCCCTTCAACTCTTTGTGATTTTCTCAACTTCATTTTTCACCTTTCTAATTTAACATATTTTAAATTTCTGAGACCTTTTATCCTGTGTTCCTTTTTCTTTGCATCTTGCTCTTGTTTTTAATGGATATATTTCCTCTCATATCTGAGGGCATTAATACTTTTAAAGACACCTTCATTCCCTGGATTATGAATTTACAGTAGGTGCTGTATTTCTCTTTTTTGGTGTTGACATCTCTCCTTTGTAATTTTAGAAGTTTAAATGGAGGTTAAAGAAAAATTACAGAACAATTTCTATGAATAAGATGAAATGGTTTGTGCTACAAAAATGAAGTATTCAGGGTGATCCTAATCTACTTCTAAGATATCACATTATGAAAAAACATAGAAACCTTAAGGTTCATTAGAAAATCAAATAAGAATAAATGTGATTTCTAGGAATATGTTTAATTCAATAACATAAAATGCCTACGAATAAATTTTCTAAAGTATCCTTCAAAATATTTAGGTAGATATGTGAGAAAAATCATAAAATAAATTTGTCAAAAATAAGAGTAAAACATAAGGCTATCTATAATAATAAAAGGGTAACATGCTAATTAGACCAGATGTCTTCTGGACGTCATTCAGATGTCCTTCCTGACAAAGCCAGGGTGGAGGGAAGCCAGCCCGGGTCCCAGGTGCTGGCAGCTGGGGGAAGGAAGGCCTACTCTTCTTGCATGAGTTTTTATGCATCGGGCCTCTAGCTTTTTAATAAAATACTTACATCATTTATCAATTAATCAAATTAATAAAGAAGTTTACTACATTTTTCAAAAGATTTTTATTGCCTTTTAGAGAGAGAGGAAGGGAGAGGTAGAGAGAGAGAGAGAGAGAAGAGAGAAACATCTATTGGCTGCCTCCTACACGCCCCCAACTGGGGATCCTGCTGGAAACCCAGGCATGTGTCCTGAATGAGAACTGAACTGTCAACCTTTTGGTGCACAGGATGATGCCCAACAAACTGAACCACAACGACCAGGACAACAGGTTTACTTTTAAAGGTAAATTTTCAGTCAGATTTTACAGCATAGGCAATAATATGAATTTTTAACACTAATTATATTCTCAGTGATATTTTCTTCCTACTTTATTTAACTGTATTTCCATGTAAGTGAGATAATTTATATGGAAACGAATGGCTGCCTATGAGGAGTATAATATATCTTAGAGAAATGACCACAGCTGGTCATGAAATGCTACTGAGTAGAAAGCTAAAAATAGTTTCTCTCACTGCCTGTCATAATATTAAACAAAATGCTAAAAGTCATGATGCTTTCCTCCCCCTAATGTCTTCTAACCACTTCCTTCTTGGTGCCTTTCTGGGGTGCCTTATGAAGGTCACAATGACAGAATTAAACAGCCATGGAGCAATGACTTGGGCTCCGGTCATGGTGCTGTTTATCTCCAGGCCAGGCATGTGAATGACTTGATGGATGGGATAGAATGATTGATGGTGCTTTGCCCACCCTCCTCTTCCATGATCATATACATCACACAGCCCTGAGGAAATTTTTCCATTTCTTAATATGAAAAATAAGAAATCTGGATTATAATCCTGAGGTATTATAATCAACTTGAGATAATAATCCATATTAAAGACTGGCTGCCAGATTAGAATAGCAGAGGGTTTATGCAGGTATATAAAGTCACTTGGTAAATGGTTAAGACAGGGAAGAGAAAATGCTTAGCTCTTGGAATAAAATAATCATGATATAATGAAAACCAAAACATTATCAGAAACTAATAAATATTTATTCAATGAATCCATAAATATAAATCAGCAAAAATGAGAATTATCACTTTTGGATTTGAGCTACTTCCTTGTGGTTTATTTTGGTATTTTATTTTATAGTAACCTAGATTTTTTAAAATAAGAGGGTGTTCAAGATTTTATGTACAAACTCTATGCCCATGATAAACTGAAGAGCTAACTGATTATTTCAATAAGAATCCATTAAATAACATTTGAGTCCTAGTGGTTTGGATAAAAGTAGATTTAAAAAAAACAATTCCTATACTCATTTATTTAATATTAATTGAGTATTCACTATGTGCCCAGTACTATGCAGGATGCTGAAGAAACAGTGGTGAACAGAACACACATCGTACCTATCATCATGCGTTCAATCTGCAGTGAGCAGAGGAATAAATTAAAAAAAAAAGTCACTCAAACAACAAATAACTTCATAATTATTCTGAAAAGGGTTTTAAAGAAAAATTGGAATGCGTTGTGGGCACTCATAACAGAAACCATACTTAAAACTGTAACTTCCAAAGGCTTCTTTACAGACATTACATGTAAGCTGAAACTTGAAGAAGGGGAGAGGTGGGTGGTGGGAGATGGTATCCTGAGTCAAGAGACCCTACACCTTGTGGGTGTGGATGATGTACTATCAATATTTACAGTGTATTCACAGAATGAAATCTAGCCTGTAACCACATTAATAACCTTATTCTTTGCAAAAGATTATATATTTCTGAATAGTTTTATGCAAAGATTTTCCACTCTTTGATAATTTGAATTGTATTGTAATACCCTCTAATTTTCTTTAACCATTTATCCACAGTTACCAATGATCTCCATATATACAAAATTTGCTTAATTAAGATTATTACCTTGGATGATTTAAGTTTTTCTGATAAGAGTAAGGTCTACAAAAGAGGGATCCCATATATATTTGTAGTAAATTGGTAATAAGTGTACTTGAGGGGCATTATTTGTATGATTCGTAATGAAAGTTTTTTCAAACAGATAACATGAATATTACTATCACGTATTGGCCTTACATTTTAATCTTCCCATGAGTTGTATTTTCTTAAATCCAATTTAAAAGCAGTACAGGACTTCATTACTTACAGGCCGAGTGTGAAAACCGTGTAGACAGGAAGCGACTGTGGTCTTGCCAAGACAATGAGTGATCTAGCCCATGAGCATGGGCACTTTCAGCGAAGGTTCGGTCATCCTAGAAAAGACAGCACAGCATTTCAGTTCACTGGTTACAAAATACAAGAATAGAAATTCATTCAAATGTTCTAAATGTGAAACTGAACCTCAATATACAAGCTACATTATATATCCTATCTAATAAAAGAGTAATATGCAAATTGACCATCACTCTAAGACAAAAGATGGCTGCCCCCATGTGGTCAAAGATGGCTGCTCCCATGTGGACAAAAGATGGCTGCCACAACATGGCCTGCAGGGGAGGGCAATTGTGGGCGATCAGGCAAGCAGGGAGAGCAGTTAGGGGTGACCCGGCCGGCAGAAGAGGGCAGTTGGGGGAGACCAGATCAGCAGAGGAGGGCAGTTGGGGGAAACCAGATCTGCAGGGGAGGGCAGCTGGAGGGGGCCAGGAGGGGAGAGAAGTTGGGGGGACCAGGCCTGCAGGGGAGGGAAGTTGGGGGGGGGGGGACCAGGCCTGCAGGGGAGGGCAGTTGTGGGTGATCAGGCCTGCAGAGAGGGCAGTTAGGGGTGACCGGGCCAGCAGAGGAGGGCAGTTGGGGGAGACCAGGCCACCAGGGGAGGGCAGTTGCGGGGTAACCAGGCCTACAGGGGAGGGCAGTTGTGGGCAATTAGGCCATCAGGGAGGGCAGGTAGGAGTGACTGGGCCAGACGAGGAGGGCAGTTGGGGGATACCAGGTCTGCAGGGGAGGGCAGTTGTGGGCGATCAAGCCAGCAAGGAGGACAGTTGGGGGGGAACCAGGCCTGCAGGGGAGGGCAGTTAGGGGTGACCAGGCCAGCAGGGGAGGTCAGTTAGGGGCAATTGGGCCAGCCGGGGAGCAGTTAGGCATCTATCAGGCTGGCAGGGGAGTGGTTAGGGGTGACCAGGCTGGCAGGCAGAAGTGGTTAGGGGCAATCAGGCAGAGACAGGCAAGCGGTTGGGAGCCAGCAGTCCTGGATTGTGAGAGGGATATCCCTCAAGGGGTCAGATTGGAGAGAGTGCAGGCTGGGCCAAGGGATACCCCCCGCCCCCCATGCACAAATTTCATGCACCGGCATCTAGTATAATTATAACCATTGTAAAAAATAAAACCTGTGCATGTACCAAAAAAAAAAAGAGAAGGAAATGACCTGAGCCATTCACAGCATAACATATTTATTTCCAGTCTTTTTTCCCTGTGGGTAGGATTTGTAAACATTGTTATAAAACTGTGATCATTTATTTACCTTCATACAATAAATATTTCTGAAGTCATTCTATTATCCTAACCTTTAGCATGTAGGTTACTTGGATACTATCTAGTGGTACACTATACTTAGCTAGCACAGCATGTTTACTGGGCATTTAGGTGGCTTCCAAATTTTTCTTCCTATAAATAATACAGTGAGAAACATCTTTAAATATATGAACTTTTCCATATTTGTGATATTCCTTATGACAAATTCTTTGGTGGAAATCTGGGTCAATAAAAACAATTTGATGCTTTAAATACATTGAGCTAGATTCCTTTCCATAATGACTATATTAAACCTCTTACTCATTCAATAAATATTTAATACCTAAACAAAAATGAACACAGAAGAAGTCTCTCTTTCATGGAATATATAAATGTATCCTTTCCTCCAAACCTTCACTAAAAATGGGAATGATAACTCAAATAATTTTACTAATTAGATTGAAAATAGATTTTTCATACTTTTCTCTGATAGTAAAGTTACAACTTTTTTCTCTTGAATGTTTTTTAATTATTTACACAATTCATTTTTTTCTATTTTTTCACTCATTCATTCAACAATAATGAACACCTACTATGTGCTGGTCAAATAATGATCAAAATGAGGTATGTGGTCATGCAATTTTCCAGCTTGCAGAAGAAAAAGGCATTAAACAAATAAACTAAATAAATAACAATAAAATGAAAAACTGTAAGTGTTATAAGAAGAAGAATAGGAAATAATAGTAAGAACTAAATTTAGATTTGAAAGCTCCTCTGGGCAGTGATATTTAAAGCAATATTTGAATGCTGAGTATAAATAAATCAGCCAGGTGAAAACTTATGGGTGGCTCGTGGGAGAGATGGAAGTAAGGGGAGCAGAAGATAGAGGTCGGGAATGATGTTCCAGACACATGTGAAGATGCTGAGGTGAAAGTATGCTGTGTCTGAAGAACTAAAGGAAGGCCCCATGGCTTAGGAACACTGAAGCTGAAGAAAATGGTTACAATGAGATGAAGAGGTGGGGTTTGGATTTGGAAGGTTTTTCTTACATAAATCAGAAAATCAGTCCAGGGTTTTCAGGAGAGGAATGGCATGCCTTAATTTATATTTCACGAAGATTACTCTGGTCTCTTTATGAAGAATAAATTGGAGTGGCACACGTTTTGGTCTGAGAACACCAGCTAAAAGACTGTAACTGAGGATATCTGTGGGGTCAAATGAGAGGAAGGGATCAAGGATGTTGCCAAAAATTCTAGATGAGACAACTGTGGGTGAGGGGCCCCAAACAGATTACTCAAAACATAGCCACCACAAACAGCAGTGCCTCATGTAACATGACAACCCGATGAGTTAGTTATTATTCTCTATACCAAGTACCAAGTTTATAGTTTATGTCTTTGTCACATATGTATTACGCAAATGAAAATGAAAGGCCACAAAGAACATGTTCATATACATTTGTAAAAGGCCCATTTACTCGGAGCTAAAACAATGGACATAATCCTCAGATGGTTCAAGTACATTAGCCTTCATGTACCAAAAGGGAGTTAGGTCGATTTAAGATGCAGGCTCTTAGGTTTTCAACCAAATGATTTATAGTTTTGACTAGTTAAAGGGATTTCATAAGAACCTGGAAGTCATTCACTATAGCATTTTTGGAAAGGAAAGGACATACATTGTGTCCCAAATGTATTTCAACAGCTACTGTAGAATGAGCTGACAGTGGGCAGCTAGAGGCTGGGCAATGGACCTGGCTCTCACAGTCGGATGTGAAGTACTAAAGGCCTGGGAGGATCTGGAAGATGCACAAACAGAAAGGAGAGTCAGGTCTCAACCAATGCTAGAAATCTCCAGTCAGTCATGGTGTTTATATGAGGCATGAAAGAGAAAAGCGTAAGAAATGGTTTCCTGGTAAAAGATGCTTTAATGACCGTGAGCCAATAAGAGAAAGGGACACTGAAGAAAACACAGACACCTGGACTGAAAAAGACAGTGAGAGGAATGAAGTGGAGATGCAGGTTGGGGCTGAATGAAACAGACGGTGTAAAGGCAGCCTCGCAGTGTGCCTACCAGAGGAAGGATGAGGCACACAAAGATATTCAATCCCTGCTCATTCTTCCCAAAAAGCATGGACTTAAATTTCTAAAGCAAAACCAACTGGATTCAAAGCACAGGTTTATCTTGTCTGTTCACAGAAATAGAATACTTTCTATTTTAAATTATAAAACCAGTTTTGTGGCACATGACAGTTAAAATAGGACACTGATATTTCATATTTAGAACACTTGGAAAATACAGAAAAAATGAAGAAAATAAATAATCCAGCAAGTTAAAAATAAACCTAGTAGTCTAATGTAAGGGTAAATTTTTCCAGTTCTCATTTATAAATATCTGTATAATTGAGATCACCATTTGTTGACAATTTTTTTCTCTACTTTTTCATGTAATATTATATATGGGAATTTTCTCTGACATCATTATCATTATGGTTAATCATTGTATATTTTACTAATCTATTGTTGGAAATTTAAGGTTGATTTCAGCTTCCTTCTATTATAAATAACCATTTGATAAACGTATTGGTACATAAAGCTTTGTCCACATCTTAAATGTATTAACTTAGCATAAAGTTCTGGGAGTAGAATTACTGGGTGACATATTTTCAGGCTGTCTATTTGTATCTATTTAGTGTAAATTACCAAATTTATTGGCAGAGTTGTTCCTATGTATTTCCTACGTATTCTTTTAATGTCTATAGAAATTCTAGTAATATCCTTTCATCTCTAACATTGAAAACTTTATCTTCTCTCTTTTTTTCCTAATCAATCTGGATAGAGGTTTTTAAATTTTATTGCTTTTGTCAAAAATCCTGGGTTTTATTTCATTTCTTTCCCTGTTTTTATAATTTCATTGATCTCTGCTCTTTATTATTTTCTTCCTTTTATTTAATTTATGTTTGGTTTGTCTTCCTTTTCTAACTTCTTAAGGTGGAAACTTGGATTACCTATTTGAGACTTTTCTTCTTTCATAATATACACATTTAATGTGATAAATTTCCCTCTGAGTACTGTTTATCAGACTCTCAAAAATTTTAATAAACTATACTTTTATTTTCATATAGTTAAATTTTTTTTTCTAATTTTTGAGTTCTAACATGGGTTATTTAGAAATATGTTATTTAGTTTCTAAATATTTTAAGATTTTCCAGATATCTTTCTGTTATTGATTTCTAGTTTCATTCCATTGTGGTTAGACAACAGACTTTGCATAATTTCAATCATCTTCAATTTATTGAGACTTGTTTTATCACCCAGAACATAGTCTGTTTTGGAGAATGCCTGATGTGCACTTGAGTATGTGTAGTCAGCTGCTGCTGGGTGGAGTATTCTATAAATGCCAGTTAGATCTGTTGGCTGATGGTGTTGTTCAAGTCTTCTATAATCTTTACTGATTTTCTGCCTACTGTTTTATCAATGAGTGAAAGAAGAATATTGAAATCTCCAGCTATAATTATGAATTTGTTTATTTTTCCTTAGGGTTCTATCAGTTTTTGCTTCATATATTTTGGTACTCTATTAATAAGCACTCAAAATTTAGGACTGTTGTCTCTTCCCTTTAAAATTGTTGACTTATTCAACCACCTACATTTTTTTCACACGTAGAAAATGAGGAAGCTTACCTTTGACATACTAGTATCTTTAAGTTCCAACATTTTATAAGTCTTTAAAAGACTGTCAGAATCCCCTATATTACCATGAAATACAACTAAAGAAATGAAACCTAAAAGAACACCCTAAAAGAAAAATATTTCATAATCCTTTCAATAATCAACATACTAGAAGATGAAAAAAAAATACCTTCATGTCCTCTAATTATACTGATGTTGGAATTTCTATATAAGTAAATTTCACAAGGTGACCATAAGATGACTTGTTTGTAATTCCTACCTACTCTTTAATTAAATACTTAAATATTAAAAAGAAAGTATTTGTTAAAAAGGAAGATGTTTTTTGCAATTTTAGTAATCTTAGCTTTTGCTTTTTACCAATTCTTATATCCTTAGCACAAGGACTTATTTTTATTGCTGTCTTAAGCCTCAACAAGTTAGTTAGCCAGAATTCCCTGTAAAAATTCCACTGGGTGCAGGGACTTGCATTTTCTAATATTTTCCCTGGGTTTCTTCCACTTCTATTTCATAACCCACATTGTAATTGGTTTCTTAAAAGCTGTTCCAACCTGACTAAAATGTCTTTGCTAAACTGATCTGTAATGATTAATATTTAATGACGCCCACCAAGTATTTTTCTCTCAGGAATATTATAAGTTCAAAGTTTATAAGACAAATGATACATCTAATTTTTTAAAATTTTAATTTATCCAACCCTTCCCCTGGAGAGAAGGAAATAACACTTATGTGTTTCTGAGCCTGTGGCAGGAATGTTTTCCAGAATTTGTCTCCACACTAACAATGCACTATCCCTCTACCTCGCCCCCATTCTTTATTCCCAATACTCCATGGGTGCTTAAAAATGCTTAACCTCTTCCTCAGAAGGTTTTATTCCTGTTTGAAAGGTAAACCTGGGCTGACAGATTATGTAAAGCCTGTCCTCTACATCTCAGTCTGCATGGCTCCTCTTTTAGCTGTTAAACTCCATGAGGGTGAGGCTGTTATTGTCTCTATCCATTCATTCACCCGTCCCAATAGTACACACTTTAGCACAGTGCTATTTGCATTAAGGAACTAAAAAAATGGACACATAGGGTCATTTCTTGTCCAAAGTACAGAAATGAAAGTTTGCCACGGTGGAAGTTGGGACATAGAAGACTGCTACTCTCATATTCTACATGTAAAAATATGAGGGTGCTGGGCCAGATCATCTCTAACTCCTCTCAGCACTTACACTTTATGATTCCAGCCTATCTGAACAGAACCACTAAACAGCTAGCACTTCTAACCATGCACATGATCTTTACCACAGGAAATCCCACTGCACAGCACAGTACTATCAACCCAAAGCCACACTCATCCACAGGTGAACAGATTTATGATACACTGTGCTAGATTAGACCATCTAATAAATTTACCTTTGTCCAGTTGACACTTTATTGCATAAAATTTAATATTCCCAACCATTCACTAATGAAAAGGATCTATTCAGTGTTGTTGTTGGTGTTTTAACGTACTTCAGATTTGGCTCTGCGTTACTTTAGTCCATTTTCAGAGGCCAAATCTGATCTACTCACAGTGGATACAAATTTGCCATAAACAATGACACTCAAAAGAATGTGCCACTGACCTAACTAACAAAGGCAAAGATGCAAAGATGTTTTAACGATGGTGCCTCATTGGACTTAGTATTCATTCTCTTAAAGTGACTATTTTAAAGAAAATAATGATTGTTTGCATGAAAGTTATTCAAGCATGTTTAATAAAAACTACCAAGACAGTTACTTGGTATTCTTTATGGTTTTAGTATCTAGAATTCTGAATTTGAGATTATTTAAAATGGTATCTTTATAGATGAATTTCTTCACATTCTTTCCTTTACATTGCTCTTGAGTAAATCACCAGGATGGCTGAAAGCTTGTTAAGGGAACTAGGTTTGGTAGAGTGGGGCTCAAGCAGGTTAAAAAATTAATGTGCTCATCTAAGTACCCATATTGATTCCTAAATAAATACTTTTGATCCATCGCTATTTTCAGATTTTACAGTAAAGAAAAATCCCAATCCTTTTGGCAACCTTTTGTTTAACTTCTAAAAGAGCAAAATGAAATCAACTAGTTAAATATTATAGCTGGCAAGTTAGCCTTGATCACTTCAAAAGAATAAAAATCTCTTCGGACTTCAGCATGATTTGATTGCCTGCCAGGTTTCATATGTGTGAAACTAAATTTCTGTTAGAATTCTAGAAAGGCTGAAGCTAGAAAAAAATGTTTATTCACAATTTACTGTGCTTGCTGTGTATTCTGGAGTCAAAGATGAGGCAGACAGTATCTGCCCTCAAAAGTCCTACAATCTAGAAGAATAGCATTTCCAAAATTTCAGTATTCAACTCTAGTTATACTTACTATTTTCTTTTATGTTAACTTACAGATTAATTAGCCTTGCACCTTAAATATCTATATAAGAGGGGTTTAAAGAATGGCAAACTGGTTAAGATTGGGGGAAGCATAGAGCTATATTTGCACAGCAGTTTATATATGATTTCTTGTTGAAGCATGGAGAGAGATGGTTATAAATGAGATCATCCGGGCATGATGTGGTTAACTCTCCCTTCCTCCATAATTGGCACTATTATTACCAAACAATTTTCATAAAATTACCTGAAAAATACACTAGTGATATATTTTAATAGTCATTAAATAAAAATCACCTACAATCTTGATTTGCATCAGGAGTTAACGCATAGCATGCTTTAGAAGCTACTATTGTAAAAGATTTAAAGTATGTACAGAAATAGCTGACCTAAGAGCAATTAATTGCTATAAGCAAAGAATAAACAAATCAAGAAGAGATTCAAGGAAGGAGAACCGGTTCCCAGGAGCAAAACCATACTGAATACCATACGCACACTTACACCGAACAAATATGACAAAGGGCTTCAGCTAGCTCTGCTTTCATAAACTGTGCTGAAAGACATCATCAACACTTCCTCACCCACCTCATCTTATCCTATAAAACATCTGCTTCCTTTAAAAGAAGTTACATACTGACCCTTCCACTAAAAATTGAAAAACATGAATTTCCTTTTAGGAGGAGGAAGGATGGGAACAATACATGCCTTCTGTGATTTTACTAAAAAACCCACTGCTAATTAAAACCATATATTTAGTATGTGTAGAGAGCAAAAAATGAAGGTAGCAAATGGGGATTTCTTGAATAAAACCATGCTCCTCTGTGAATTCAGATTAGCAATGCTATACTATTGGCTGACTTTTGAACATTCTGTTCTATCTGAAACAGCTGGGATAGCAAGGAAGAAAACTGTCTGACAGAAACCCAATTAGGCCTGATGGAAGAGAGGCTATGAAATGTCTCTGCTGTCTCTACAAAGACAAAGAAAAAATGTCAGATTCAGCTTTGAATTAAATTCTATATACAAACCTTTAGGACAGACTTGGTCCAGTTACTTGGTCAACTTAGTACAATATTACATTATGCTCTCAGCAACTGTGCACGTCGCTCCTGCTGAAAATCTCGATGGGTTTCTAGAAATCTGATAGTTTTTGTTCTGGTGATTGCCATGAGAGCAAATTGCAGGAGATGGCCCTAGCCTGGATTGTAAAAGAACCTGAGTTACTTCCTGCTAACCCTTCCCTCCACTAGCAGTGTGGTCATAGTGGATGTCTCGCTGCCTTCCTACATTAACAATACGAGAAGCCAGTTGCCAACATGGTTCTCCTATTCCAACAGTTAGTTGACTGTCAATAGTAATACAGTCAGAGTTGTACAACGGTAATGTAAATAGCCACTCTCTTCCAAAGAGAAGGGGATCAGATACTTTCCTGTACTTTGTCATCACAAACCATTTTTTCAAAAGACTATGGGTATCTTTCTTTTTTCTCTGATTTCAGTGTATTGCGGTCTCCATAACAGCATTTATCCCTTTCTCCTTTGCACAACAGTTATGTGTGTGGAGGCTTTGGATTCCTAACGATTGGTAATGATTTTTTTTATTATACCATTCTCTTTAGCCCTTGCAGAGTGCCTGTAAACAGTAGAAACACAATAAATGTTTGTTGAATGTTGTATTTTAAAAAACAGCAAACATGAATATTCTTCATTTAGAATGGAAACTTCAAGAAGGCAGGGATCTTTGTCTATTTTATTTAATGATGTGAGGCCCATGCATCTAGTAAGTTCCTGGCACACAGCTAACAATGAATATTTGTTGAATGAATGGATAAATATTATGATTTTCCAAAGAACATGAACAGTATTTATTTTATTGGTAAATAAAGGAAAGAAAATGTTTTATATATGTGCAAAGGAAGAAACACCAGATTGGCAATTTCCCCTTTCTCTAGACAAAGAGTTGGCAAGCGTTTTCTGTAGAGGGCCAGAGTGAATATATTGGACTTTTTGAGCCATATAGTTTCTGTTGCAATTACGCAACTCTACTGTTGAGTGTGAAAGACAATACATGAATAAATAAGTGTGGCTGTATTTCAATAAAACTTTATTTACAAAAGCAGTCAGCAGGCAAGATTTGGCCCCTAGGCGGTAGTTTGCTGGCTCCTGCCCAAATCTGTTAGGATTAAGACAAATTGACAACTATTCTCTCCAAGAAGACCATGCCTTCTGCATCTTTATACATCCTGCATCACCACCTATAATAGGTAGTACAGTGCTTTGTGATATGGTAGCTGCACAGTATGTTTTTTGAATTACACTATATCTTCCAGTAACTGACTTCCTAGATCCAGTTTTCAGTAGAACCAACAAATTCAGTCTCTGCAATGTGCCTTTTCTCTGAACTCTGTCCTAGCAAAACATGTAGGAAGTTAATGGCTGCTGAAATAATAACTTATGGGCACGTTCTCTCTTGATAGAAAGAATCCCAATGCCTCTTATAAATGAAGTTATTTCTTCAGGATGCCTGTGACTAACCTGAGGTAGCTCTTCTGATTAGCCATGAAGCCCAGAAATAATTAACAACTTTCTCACTGCTCATAGGAGTTCATGCTTCTTTTGAAACTGCCCCCCCCCAGTCTTTTTAAATAAATTGTTTTCATAAGAAGCATGTAAAAAAATGATCACTGGTATCTGCAACTGGCAAAACTGTTCTCCCACATTTCCATCTCTAATGACTACAAAAAATGTGATATTTACATTAGTTTTATTAGATTGCTGCACTATTTCAGGCACGTGTTACATATGATGACAGTCTACATATTCATCACTGAAATGAATCAATGTTTTACAATGTTTAGATAGTACTAATGTGGAACACCGTCATCAAATAATACACTTTCTGGCCCTTTCCTATACTTGCACTACCTATCTGCAAAACTGATTTCTCATTTTGCTAAGTTTTGGCCTCACTTACAAATCAGGCTTGATTTCCACTCCAGCTGCAAATGTAAGTCAGGCATATTGAGGTTTTAATTCTGATTCAACCATTTAATTTTCCTAAAACCCTGCTTTCTTCAGTGGTAAAAGGGGGGTGGGAGATGGTACTAAGCCAATAGGGTTGCTGTGAAGATTATATGAGAGAATGCATATAAAGTGTGCAACACCTACAAAAAGAGCAATTTCATGTGATTGGCTCAATATTGAGTAGTTATTATTATTCGCTATTGTCCAAACCCCGTATTTCTGTTTAAGTTGGCAGCACCCCTGTAAGTGGTGGAGAGATGCTGGAGTGTGTGGGAGACTACTGGGAATGCTAGGAGATGATTCAGCAAACTTAAATTTTGTTATATGAAACAACAAGGTCCCTACTAGAGTCCCTAACAACAATCTATAAAAAACAAAGGTAAGATGCTATAAAGCCATAGGATTCCCTCTTCACAGTAAGGGTATGAATAATATGGCATAATAGTGTTCAATTTTCTGGGGAATCAGAAAATGGGGTGCTTATTTTAAGCATGCTAGGGAGGACTATAGAAATGAACAGTCATTATATCCACTGAGTGTTCTATCCAATTTCTTTCAGGAGGCAGCAGCTTCTTAGAAATATTTTATTTGGCTGTAATGAGTAAATAGATACAGTGTAATGAATATTCATTCATACATAGTGAAGTTTGTAAGAATATAAAAGAGCCCAAAGAGCCTTTAGCTTTTTTTTTTTTTTCTAAATTGACTTGGCATGTACATTTGAATATTGATGGATTCCCTTTCGGTCAGTGTTCTCAATGGGGGTCAATTTTGCCCTCGAAGGGGCATCTGGCAGTGTCTGGAGACATTTCTGGATGCTACAACTTGGGATGGAGGAGTCTACTGGCATCTGCTTAGTAGGGATGCTGCTAAATATCCTACAATGCATGGGACCATCTCTACAACAGTTATCGGACCCAAATGCAAATAATGCCAAGGTTGAGAAAGCTTGCTCTAGCTAATACCTGTTAAGAATCCAATGGGTTTGAAACCACCCACAGCCCAGGTGGATGTTGAGGAGAATCAAGGGAATGGTGGGCTTTTTTTTGTCACTATGGTCAAATCTTCCTAGTGTCCTATATTGGTCTCACCCCAAATTTTAAGTTCCCTAATTTATCTATAAGCATCCCCATTAATTAGTAGTATGGAGTTCATATCCTCATGGAAAGAATGATGAATGACAGATGACTGTATGTGCCAAGATTATAGTTTACAAAGTTCTCTATATTTTACTTTACCTACTGGGGACTTCAGCACTGAGAGTCGCTGGGCTTATGCACAAAGGAGTGCAACCAACCATCCACACTTATCCTTTAACCAACCAAGACACCAGGGTTTCCTGGCTCAGGATTTCTTAAGCAACATCAGTTCCCATGGACAAACAACATATTACTCCACAGTAGCATAAACGTACAAATTAGTTCCCAGGTGAAAGTTATAGGCACTATCTTTTTATTCTCTCCTCCCACAAAACTGAAAACCTATTCATGCATCAAAGAATTTCTTCTCTTACAGGAACCCTGCAGGAGCTGCTGTGAGGGCAGTAGCCAGGAACATGGAAAATACTCTAAGATTGAACATGTATATAAAGGACATTACTTTGAAGCTTCTGATTCTGTACTTGGGCTCGTCTCGGCGCTGCTGAAGAGACTCTCGGGGAACTCTGTATTTGGAGTACCTCCCATCGGTTCTCTCGGATAAACTGTGGGAATCCTGGAAAAACAACAACACATCTAAACTGGTGGATGAAAGAAAAATCAGCACTTGAAATTAGAACAAAAGTATTGGTATGGTATGCATGCATATGAGCATAACCAATGGACACAGACAGTAGGGGCGTGAGGGCATGTGCTGGGGGATGGGAGCAGCCGGGGAGAGGTCAATGGGGGGAAAAGGAGACATATGTAATACTTTAAACAATAAATAATTTAAATTTTTTAAAAAGTACTGGTATGTAGAAAATAAACAATTAAAGTTCAGAGAGATACTTAGGGGAACCATACATTGATGAAGAAGAAAATGGTCACTTTGGATGATACGATAAATAAACCAGGGCCCCACATTGGTTATTTGCATTTTATTATGCCAATCTGAAATGACTGACACTATTTAGTTGAAAGTAATAAGTTTCAAGTAACATGAAGTTTTCCAAAGATGATCATTAATGACATCATGCCACTTCCCTAGTAGTATCTGGCATCAAAAAGAATGTTACCTTTAAAACTAGCACCCTATTTTTCACTAATTCTTAAATAACATTTTACTTTTTAACTAGTTTAACTATTATAGCACATAGATTTTTAAACTTAAGGATATCTCATCTGACCTCAAAAGCAAACGAGTAAAAGATTCAGGTAATAAAGAAATTAAAACAAAAAAAACCCACAAAATTTCCTCAGCTTCTCTCTCTCTCTCTTCCTTCCTACTTTTCCTTCATTTTGGGGAAAGAGAATAAAATACAGCAAGTAGTCACTATAGCCATATATTTAGACAATAACGTTATGAATTAGAAATTAGAAAATTACAATGAGAGCAACTGATTTTTGTAAGAAAAATCATCTGTGGGACTTAGTTTTCCAAATAGTACCAAATTAAAAGGAGTATTAAAATTCCAAATTTCTCATTTTTATGTAAAAAAAGCTATAGCTCCTGTAAAGCTAAGAATGAGTTGCCCAATGCTAGGCAATTTGTGGTGGATGGGGGCTTGGAACTCAATGCTACTCCCTTTCACCATTAAAACAAATAAGTAATACTTAAATGTGGGACTATAGAGCTGAACCACTTCTTTCAAAATGTTCCAACCAACTGAACCAGCCAGGGCTCTGCAAGGAACTTTAAAAAACTACAGTAGGTAAATCCACACATGTAATTAATTGGATTTTTAATGAAAAGCTTTGTGGTTAGAGTTCTATCAGTAAATGGCATGGGATATAAAATCCAAAACTCTATGCAGATTTCAATTCACATGTCACAGTACAGGGATAACCTGTGCACCATCATCTCTCTCAAACAAACAGTATTCTGAAAAACTGAAACTCAAAGAAGATAATTTGTAAATTAAAATTGTTTCTCACAAAAGTTATCTATTGTCAATGTAATGTGTAACTTTTTTAATTCACAGGCATTTCTAAATCATAGTTAAAGCTTCTGAGGACCAAATGAGCTTCTAGGAGTAGAGTAAGAGTCTCTATTTTCCTATGTTGTGCTAATATATGCCCCATTATTTTCAATCCGGACGTCACAAATGTCAATAATCTCTGATAAGATGGAGTGTGAAATGTCCCAATGTTTTTTGGTCTTTCCTCCCTCACTACAATTTTCTTTGCACATCAGAAAGATGTCAAGTGTTCTCACTCAAATAAAAATACTGAAAGAGACAAGCCAACTCTTTCTTACTCTGAAGTCCTTGAAACCTTCTAGTAGGCTCAGTTTCTCAGGCACAGACTCCAGATGGTCTAAGGCCACGCGGGTACTCTGGAAAAGAAAACATATAGAAACTAAACATTATAAAAAATGTATTAATATTCTCAGAACCAAACAACTAAAATTCAGTTGTACCACTGATGTAAGTAGTTCAAGCTGTAGGCTTAGAAAACAAAATAAGAACAGATAGAATAGTATTTCTGGGATAAATATATCTTTTTAAATCGGAAGAGTGACTTCCTTTTACAAAGTATATGAGATTCATTTGCAAGACTGACTCAGAAATGAAAACTCTTCCTGGACAATTGCTTTCAACTGATATTATATGAGACTTTCTATGGAACATTTCATATTAATATTAGTTTGAAAACCCGTTTCAGTGAATATCAGAAATAAACCACAAGGTAATACCAAGAAATAGATGAATTTGCAGTTACTTATCTATGAAGCACATTAAGAGATCCTCACATGTTGCCATTATAAAGAAAAGAGTTCTCAATGATTATTTTAGTTAAAAGGAAAAGGGGATGGTTTTCAAGACATGGGAGAAATATCTGAAATTAATATTTGTGACAGGAACAAAAGATACTGTTATTAATCAATTACTTGCACAGTCTTATGATTAGCTAGTCACTAATTTACACCTACCAATATAAACACTTAGAGGAAATTATCTAAAAGTTATTTTGAAGCCAATGTAAACTAAGAGCTTAAATCATAGAATAATCCTGAGACTAGAGACTGTATCATACGCATTTCTCTATTTTTATTTTGTTAATCCTCAACTGGGGATATTTTTTCCATTGACTTTTTTTTTTAGAGAGAATGGAAGGGAGGGGAAAGAGAAACATCTATGTGAGAGAGACACATTGATTGGTTGCCTCCTGCATGTGCCTAGACCAGGGCTCAGAATGAACCTGCAACCCACATACATGTCCTTGACTGGGAATCAAATCTGTGACTCTTGGTTGTGCAGACTGACACTCTACCACTGAGCCATACAAGTCAGGGTACATTTGTAGCCCTGTCACAGGGCCAACACATAATAGGTAAGCAATAGATACTAGCTTTTAAATTTAAAATTAAATCAACAAGTCCCATGGCTGGTGCACGAGAAGTGGAGGGTCTTACAAGGACCTAGACATGAGTTTGCATAGTGTTGTTGAGAAATTAGTGGCCACCTATATTCCATGTGCCCTCCCACATTCCCATGTGAATGCTTCTGAACACTGCACTGTGACATGTGTCACCTCTGGGATGAGACAATTAAGAGCCTGTGTGCGGGGCTCTTCCATCCTAGTCTCTGCCATGAGGTCCTTGGAGGCCTCATGCTCCAGATGGCATAGCTGCAAGATAGAGGAGAGCTCTCAGCAATACTGGACTTCATGGGAGTGAGACGTCAAACTTTATTGTATTAAGCCATGAGATGTCAGGGACTGTTAGCCAATGCATAGCACAGCATCAATTATTGCAAATCACATCTATAATTTCATAATTCAATTGTAGACTAATCAGGTAGTCACTGGCTTTGGGGGTGGGGGAGAGAGTAGAGGCTCCAAATTATAAGTATATGAAGGTTTTTTTCCTCGGGGGAAGTTCAGTTTTTCGGAAACTAGAGAAGATTAGGAACTGGTGTTCTCATTACTTCGCATACCCATGTTCACTTAATATTCCTATTTTAAATCTCCTATTGCTCTCCAATGCTATTCTCTGGCTTCATCTTCAACCCAAAGTTTCTCCAGAGAATATTCCTATGTCTCTGCAGGGTTTGTGGTGGGGCCAAGAGGGAGAGAGAGAGTTAAAGATCAAACTCTTCCTTGCAGATACTTCCAATGTACTCCTTTTCCTCCTGTACCTCCAATTCAAAAGCCTTTGAGGAATTCTGCATGGTGATGATATTGGCTTTCCAATCTGTTTCCTTGACAGGCACTTGAGTTTCAACTTCTGTGTTCTGAGTCACTTGACCATTTTTCTTTCCATGTTCTTCGACTTCGAGTTACCAATGTCTTCTAGTTATCCGTGTGTTAATCAGGGCTTCTATTTCTTTGTATTCTTATTTTTCTAATGTTATTGTTTGAGAGAAAAGCACAAATACTGGTACTTCACCACTTTGAAACTGGAAGTCATGTGCTGTTTCTATAAGTTCCGAATATTTTCCTTTTCAAGTACCACTTATTCAGAATTTTGCTCCTCCTGCTAACATTATATTCACTTCTTCATATGTAGGAAAGATTCATCAAATAGCATGTTTCTTAACACAGGCCCCAACACAGAGGTTTAGGAGAGCAAGGAGTCTTAACCACCATTGATGCTATATGTATATAAATAGTAAAACTATAAATTTCCTCAAGAAGTATCGTGGCTCTTGAACAATATAATATAAATCAATGCCATGTCATTTAAAGCAAAACTTTAGGCCTTGAATAAAATTTTCAAAAACAATTATTCCAATAGACTTGTGGTTTTAAAATTTTATTTCCCTTTATTTATCCCATAATTTTTCACATTCAGAAATGAGCCTCTGAATCTGGATTAAATGTTAATTAAATTCATTTTGTTATTAAATAAGAAAATGATATTTTTCCTTACTGTAAAATCAAACATGTTATGCATACAGTTTTGCTTAAAAATTTCAGTCAACCAAGTTACTGCATCCACACAAAAATGATGATACTAACACCCTTTTTTTTTTTTTGGAACATTTAGCACTAGTACCTGCCCACAGAGTGGCTTCAATACATTTTGGCTGAATAAAGACAAGGGCAGAGTTACTATGTTCTATACAAACCACTGAACCTTGGCCTCTTTATTAAAAATCCAAAAGCAAAAGTTTGCTATCGCATTTCTTTTCTCTAGTACAAGGACAAGATCAGGTGATTGCCTACAATAATAGGCAAACAGTGAAGTTCAGAAATCCTGTCTATCAGGCCCTGTGGCTCTTGCACCAAACGCTGTGGAGTTGAGCAGTTTAGACTGGTCCATCGCACATTTTTCTGTAGTCCTCCATTTGTTTCAGATTACTGGGAAATTAAATAATATAGCATAACAACACAAATAGTAGCAATTAGGAATAAGAATGGGTTTTCACTGCTATTCTTAGATTCTTGTTTCCTGTAGACAAAGCTCAAGAAACAGATTTAACCATAGGAACATTTTAGTAAATACACTTCTTTTTGTAAAAATGCACACGTGTATTTTCTTATGAACATATAACAACTGCCATTTTTTATAGTGTTGGAATAAAGTGTTTTGAGGTTTAGATGACAAAGAAAGAAGATGCTGTCTATATTTTTATTTTAAAGTAAGCGTGTGCATTTTTTGGCACTCCATAGATATTAAATAAACAAGGCTATGGAGCAGTTTATTTGGGTTCAAAAATGCAATTCTATTTCATTTGGAAAGAGATCCACTGCAAAATTTTCTTGACAAATGGCTGAAAGATGGTAAGAGGACCTGAGTAAACAAGTTTCAAGGAGAGGAAGGGTGAGATCATAAAAAGGAGAGACTGTCTGACTTTTTGCTGCGGTGACTGTGTCCAGCACAGCTGCACTGGCTTCATAGGGCCTTCTTCTCATCCAAGCTGCGTAAGACACTCACTGGGACCGAGCTCACTGGTAGCAGAGAACAGGATGGCAAAGCCATTTTGTTGATGTATATTCTTCAAAGAGGCCCAATGCTCAAAGGTGTGTAGATTTATTGGACTACCAGAAAAACCTTCTATTTCTAGATGGAACTCTATAAGAGAGGGCTAAAGATCAGACACCCACTTAGAAGCTTTTATGTGCATCTTGGGGTAAGAGGTGCATAAGGCTTATTAAATTAAAATACCACCTAATGTGGCAATATGACATCACTGCCTATATGTGAGCTAGAATACAGAAGTTTTGTCAACAAATTATATTTTGTTGTTTTGCAACACAATTCTAGACCTTCTTTAAAAAGCAAAAATTTATAAAATTTGAGGATAGCATATCTTCATTGGAAAATTTGATAAAGAAGGCTTTTGGGATATTTTCTCTCATTCAAAACAATCTCTTTTTCTCTGTAATCCTGACTTGAGGATATTTTTCTACTGATCTTTTAGAGAGACTAGAAGAGAGAGGGAAAGACAGAGAGAAACATCAATGTGAGAGAAACACATCAACTGGGCATGCCCTGACCAGGGTCTGGGCTGGGGAGGATCCTGCGACCAAGGTGTGTGCCCTTGACCAGAATCGAACCCAGGACTGTTTGGTATGGAGGCTGATGCTCTATCCACTGGGCCAAACTGGCTAGGGCCATAATAATTTTTTAAGTTATTAACTACATGAAATCTACAGAATCTGCCATTCCAGATTATTGCTTTCTTATTTTTTAGATATAACCAAATTATATTATAGCCAACCCATGACCTTATTGTTAGCTTAATTTCGGGATTTTTTTAAAGGAATAAGTTGAAGGAGAAAGGAGCACAGAGGGAATAAAGAATCATTATCTCTTCTCCACGAAATACTTGAGATTCCCTCTTTAAATATTTTTCTTGCCACCCCTGTCATAAGGGAAAAATAACATACCAAGAAAAATGAGGACCAACTTAGTGTTCTCCACATGCTGACCAATGAATTAGACCCTTACAACTGGTCTACCCAGAGGAGCGTCTTGTGAGTCACAATCTAATTTCTGTTAAAGCCATCACATAAATGTCTTAAAACTGAAAATAAAATATACTGACAAAGGAAAGAAATTTAAGAACATTTGCCCTCAAAATGTGATTATCTATACTAATAAAAGGGTAATATGCTAATTAGACTGGGTCGACTGGACATCTTCTGAACATCCGACTTCCTTCTGGACAAAGCCATGGTGGCAGGGGCCGAGGCAGAGGCAGTTAGGGGCAATCAGGCTGGCAGGGGAGCAAGCAGTTAGGGGGCAATCAGGCAGACAGGGGAGAGCAGTTAAGGGGTGATTAGGCCAGCAGAGGAGGGCAGTCAAGGGGTGATCAGGCCGGCAGGGGAGGGCAGTTGGGGGGTGATCGGGCCAGCAGGGCAGAGCAATTGGGAGTGATCAGGCCAGCAGGCAGAGGCAGTTAGGGGCGATCAGACAGGCAGGCAGGCGAGCAGTTAGAAGCCAGTGCTCCTGGATTGTGAGGGGGATGTCCCAGATTGGAGAGGGTGCAGGTTGGGCTGAGGGATACCCCCTGCCCATGCATGAATTTCGTGCACCAGGCCTCTAGTCTGTTAATAATAGGCAAACAGTATAAGCAGGATTTCCTGGAAGAGAGTGAGTTTAGCAATGCCTACTAAGGTGGCAAGTTAAAGAAACTAAGCTTCTAGATTTACTGGTCCCAGACATGTGTTCCAAGCTGGCCAAGGAACAGTGGTGAGAGGAAAGTATGCTGAGATGGAAATGAGCATACCTGCTCATGGATATGCACAATCTCTTCATTACACAAATTAAAAGTAACGTCCCTTATTTGCATTTTGTTGTTTGGGAAATATCACTTTCCCCTTCCTTTCTAAGCTTCAGCCTCAAAATGAGGATAAGTCATGATTCCACACCCATAGGATAGCTGTTATATCAAATAAGCACGTGAATGTGAAAGTGCTCTGAAAACTGGCAAGTAATTTCCAAATAATAGTTATTAAAAGTGCACTGAGTCTGTAAGGTACCATCAACTCTAGTAACTCAAATACAGAAGCCAGGTCAGTGACAATCAAAAATTATAGCTAATAAAGATTAGTTAACAGAGTATAAAGCAGAAACAGGGCAAACTTAATTAATACTATATCCAATATTTAGAAACATAGTCACTGTTTTACAGACATCATCCAAAACATAAAAATAACAAGTATAATGGCACATAAATTACTTTTGTAGATTCTGTGCTCTCAGTGGAGACTCTTCCCTCTCTGAGTCTCCTTATCTAGTGAAAACTATCCCCCACCTCCACAATATTATGAGCATTTTCAAGCATACAGGAAATCTGAAAGAAATTTACAGATATGACCTGTATATCTACCACCTAGATCCTACTATTAACATTTTGTTATATTTGTTTTATCACACATTAATCCATCTATCTATCCCCACACCAATACATTAACACAACCTATTTTTTATACATTAGTACACTTTCCCCTAAATACTTCAGCATGCATATAATTAACCCCACTTGAATATTCATTTTTAAATGTAAATATTACATGTACTGAAAAGTGTCAAATCTTAAGTGACCGGTTAACTTTACTATCTTTCATCACTTCAGTGAAGGCAAAAGTCAAACGCACTTGCCCATTGCATCATGAGCCTTGTGTGACCTTGAACAGAATGCTAATGTACACTTCTTTGTGTGACTATTTGACTACTGTTTGCATTGACACTGGGTGGTGAGTATCATGGGGGTAGGGCATGTCTGTCTCGCTCACCAGTGTATCCCCAGCACTTCACACAGTTCCTCCATAAAGAGGTATTGCTTCTTGACGAATGCATGTGTCTTACTCAATAAAGGAAAGAGTTTCATTCCTTTGTCCAATCTGCAAACATTTACTAATGCCTATGCTATACATGGCACTGTTCTAGAAGTGAGCTGAGGACAAAGATGCATGGGCAAGATCCTGGAGAGACTTTTAGGCCACACAAAAGATTTTGTATTTAGTTCCAGACAGGCTGGGGAGCTGCTGAGCAGCAGAAACTGAGACTCACCTCAGGGTGCCATTTGGGTGGAGATCCAGGAGAAATTTATTGGGAGAATGTCCTGAACCTCCAGAAGGCCAATGGTGCTTTACCAAAACCTCTTGATTTACCCCAAATCCTCTTATATCTTAAGAAGATGCATAACATTAGATTATTTAAATTAATCAAATAATATTTTTATTTGTAATAAAAACTCTTCTTTTTGAGGACAGGCAGCAAGATATAGTGAAAAAGGTCAGTGGTTAGAAATCAGGAGTTACCACATTATATCACTCAGCTTTCCCATAACCAGTATGAACCTGGGGATATCATTTAATGCATGGGCTTTGGTTTCCAAATCAGGAGAAGGGAAAAGCGGGATCTAAAGATCTCTAAGACTCCTTCTAGTTTAGCTTTAGTCACTGTAGCTTTACCTTCTTTCCAAATCAGATTGGATCTGATTTTTAAGCTTAAAAATTTGGAAAGAGGGCAAAAAAATTATTTTATAGAGAGGAAAGAAAATAATGAGGAAACCATATATGGGGTTCTAGAGATTAATATTTACCCAAGAACATCAGTGGGGTGGGAAACCTTCACCCTTCAGTGACAGAAAGTAAAACAAATGATTGAATAAGGAAACCAGGAAGGAAGACATTCTTGTTTTCTTGGGTATTTGCCCATCAAATTACCAACTCCAAATAATATTTGTCATTTTGTATTTTGAGAACACTCACTTCCAAAAGAAGACAGAGAATGTGCTTTTTCTCCCCCTCTCCACACTTTATAACTGACCTAAAAATAATTAAGATTTTACAGTTTTTCCCTAAATACTGCTTGCTAATTAGCTTCAGTTCTATTACCATAAATGTTATTCCATACTTTTGCTGTTCTCCTCAAAGCTTCTGTGCCATTGTTACCTTGCACATGAAGATCCATATATCTAGAACGTTCTCTATACACTGCGTAGTTCAGCTCATTGATGTTCCCTGTGCAAGACCTGGCTTGGTAACCATCTCCTCTAACAGGACAGTTAAATGCATGGGCTCCTGAGCCAGTAGGCATGAGTTGAATCACCTACTAGCTATATGTCCCTAAAGAAATTCCTGGAAACCTCTGCAGTGGGACTCAGTTTCCTCATCTGTAAGTAAAAATTATAATAATACCCATAGTGCAGAATTATTGCAAGGATTGCATATACTAATACATGTAAAGTACTTAGAGCAGAGCGGGGCACCAGTAAACAATGGATACTAGCTATGACTACAATGAGAATGCTAGTTATTGTTTTGTAAACTTCTCACCCATGTCTGGGTTAGGTGCCCATCCCCAGTGCTTGCTATGTACATGCATATCTCCCATCACATGTGTAATCAATTCCCAACTGTGTGTTTACTTGTCCCTTTCAGTAGATAGTGAATTCCTTAGAAGTACGACTATATTTTCCCCTATATTTCCAGTGCTGAGTACTTCGTATTATACATAGATTTTAATTTTATGAATGGAACCTTCTTCACATAAAGGTCAATAAAGACACAGACGTTAGAAATATGAGAAGAAAAATACAGTAAAACCTCGATATAATGGACTAATTTGGGTGATGGAGTGTCTGGTATTTAGTAAAGTGTGTTTTCTGAATACATATGTTTAAAAGTTGACAAATTAGTTTATTCACACTTATGTAGACACATTTGTGTAAATAAAATTATGTATGAAAAGTTTAATTTCATAAAACAGTTTTTTATATGTATTATAGTAATTTTTCATTTATACTGAAGGTCTAGTAAATGTGTGCATCTACCAGCTACCATGAGTAAGACAAATGCACACGGCAGGGGCGTGGCTTAGTGAACGTGGGAATATTGCTGACACAAGTTAAAACTGCTGAAGAAAGTCACACCAGGCAACAACAGAACCAATTACTAGGAGCGATGCGTTGTAATCACGTGCTAATCACTTGAGGAGCATTATTTACCAGCGGTGACCCTTGAATTTAAATATGTAGACTATGGTTGTAGTTATGTAATATTTATGTCGGCGAAATTATGACAGCATTTTTTCCAACATATGGCCTATTCGCTAACATTTGTTAAAAATAACAGTGAGTTAATAAAGAAAAAAATAACCTGTTAATTTAATTATAAGCAAATCTTGGTTAAAAGCATTTTAAAATTAACAGGATATTAATTTTCAACATGACATATAGACCGGGAATTTTGTCTGTTAAATCAAAAGTCTGTTAAATTTGTCCACCATCCAGAACTGAAATATCATTGCTGACATGTACACGTAAGGAACTGTTTGACATTGAAATTGGGGCTCAAAAGAACTGTTGGCCCAGAAAGAAACTCACTACAGACTGATTCATTTGCCTCCCAGCATAACCATTATTGCTTGTCTCATTTTCGGTTCTTATAAGTGTATTTCTAGTCTCACATGATCTCACTCATCCGGGGGAAATAATGAACAACATAAACTGATGAACAAAAACAGACCTGGAGACAGGGAAGCATTGATCAGACTGTCAAACCTCAGAGGGAAGATAGGGGAGGGTGGGGGTTAGGGCGAGAGATCAACCAAAGGACTTGTATGCATGCATATAAGCCTAACCAGTGGTCACGGACAACAGGGGCGTGGGGACATGCGTGGGATGGGAATGGGGGGATGAGGACAAATATGTGATACCTTAATCAATAAAGAAATTTTAAAAAAAGTCTGTTAAATTGAGGTCTGCAAAATCAAGGGTTTATTGTATAGCACAGATTGTTTTTTAAAGATAGAATTTAAAAACTGATTTTGAGGACAGAGAATGCTTCTAAATAGACTCAAAATTAAATAAATAATAAAAAAATGGAAGAAAAATGAGGGACAGTAAAGTTGCATCAAATGGTCTAGACTAGTGGTCGGCAAACTGCAGCTCGCAAGCCGCGGTTTGCCGCTCTGTTGACTAATGAGTTTGCCGACCACTGGTCTACAATTAAAGAGACAAAGACGCGAACGAAACCTTTGGGTGGATCTAATTTGATAAAGTGGCAGAGTGTGATGTGAAGAGCAACCTGCTTCCTTCGGATGAGATGACAGGGGCTTAGCCAGGCTATGCCATGATGGGGACAGGACAGAAGGCAGACACTGGAAATGCTAATCATTTGCTAGATACTGCAAAGCCCTGGCCCCAAGGTGTCAAGACACATTCAAGTAAGCAATTCTGTTTGCATCTTCCGTATTTAACATGGAACCGAGGGGCCCCGATACGGAACTCTGAAAAGGAGTAATTGTTCTGGTGAGGTGGTGACCAGGCTAATTTACTTAAAAGCACCTTGGTGAGGTGACCATAATTGATCTTCTCTGTTCTCAAAATAAAGGGTTGTTTTCTTTTTCAGAGATGCCCTGTGTTCTCGAGAATGACAGAACAAAGTGATCATTTTCCATTGCTCCACACACAGCACTTGGATGCTGAAAACGCATGTGAACAGTTAATCCCTCACATGGATGAGTTTCTGGTGACAGACAGATCAGATCTAAATAGAAGTCAGGTGAGGGATCTTATTTTTATCATTGTGGCTTTGAGACTTAATTCAAAAATAACTGAGATCAACTCTGCCTATACTTTTAAAGTTTGCTTTCATAATTAATCCTTTTCTGTGCACTTAGAAACACTTATTTTGGATCTTGTACAAAGAATTTTCCTGGCTGACTGCTGCCAAAGTAGTGACTGTCCCAAATAGTTTAAAGCCATAAAAAATTCAACTCTACTATCTCTTTTTAAAAAAATACATTTTATTGATTTTGTACAGAGAGGAAGGGAGAGGTATAGAGAGTTAGAAACATCGATGAGAGAGAAACATCGATCAGCTGCCTCCTGCACACCTCCCACTGGGGATGTGTCCGCAACCAAGGTACATGCCCTTGACCGGAATTGAACCCGGGACCCTTCAGTCCACAGGCCAACGCTCTATCCACTGAGCCAAACCAGCTAGGGCTCAACTCTACTATCTCTTAAGGAATCCCAAGAACCAATAATTTGAAGTTACAGCAATGCATTTTGGTAGACAGCTCACTAAAGGTGAACTCTAAGTAGGTGGAGATATTCTGCTAAGGGATGTCCTAATGGCTTAACAGAAGGGCAAGAGAGGACATGTGCAAATGTACAGATAGATAGATAGATAGATAGATAGATAGATAGATAGATAGATAGATATAGATGATAGATAATTTAAATATATATTTATATATATTTGAATGAGAGCAAATGCCCCAGTCTCTGACTGCTTAGCCATTGGCTGTGAAAGATGAAGCAGGAAAGCAACGGGCAAAATCCAGCTGACAGTATTATTTGGTGAGCAAATTCACCTGACATTTGCCACAACTGACTGTTTTCCTGAAACTTTGATTGCTAGAAAGTTTCCGTCTTCTTTTTTTCTAAATGAAAGCCATGCATTCATTCAGTTGGATAACAATGGCGCTTTGTGCCCTGGTGGTTAATATAAAAAGGAGTTGGTCTTGCCAAAACAATTTGAAATTTTGCACTGAGGCTCCCCTGCTCCCTGCCTCACTTCATTTTGACATACTCAACTAAAACAAACAGTTCTGTAGCCTTCACTAGACACATTTTAAAAAATAAGTAGCCAAAAGCATATGACTTTGGACATTTAAAATATGTTATGGGACCTAGAAAATATGCGCTACTCTGGAAATTAGTCAGAACTACACGGCACTTATTATACAGAAACTGGATATTCAGTCTTTCCTTTATCCACCAGCACTTAGTAAGCACCTGCTATGTACAAATCAAACTATAATATCACTATATCAGACTTCATTCTGCTCAAGCTGACCAGATTGAAATCAAACATATTCTTTTGGCTCCTTAATGGAAATAAATTATTAGGGCAACAGCAAGAGATGTGTATGCTATATTCCAATTTTTCATTAACTGTTTTCTCACCCCACTTAATTGGAAAATTTTAAATATGGGGATTATGCCTTGCTGTTCTTTGTATCTATGGTGTTAACACATAATAAATAAATAAATATTTATTGTATTTGGTGCTACAATGCTTCACGGTCATCTAGTAGTTCTATACATGACACGCTATTTTAAAAATTTGCTAATGTGAAAGATCGGATCATTTGCATTTGATTTAAGAATAATCCCATATGCTGTTAAGTGAATTTGGGTATGTAAATTCTGGGATACATTGTAAATGAAATAATGACATTGCAATAATAAGATTAAATTATGTGAGGTCTCCTGCTCCCCACATTTTCGTAGGATATTCTAGGACAAAACACCCATGAGAAGTATCAATGAGAAAGACTAAATCTGAAGTATTTTATATTGCTTTCCCTGCCATCTCCCTCCCGCCCCCCCCGCCTACCCCCTTCCCCCCCCCCCCCCCCCGGCCACCCAACTTCAGTAGGAGACCAGAGGGGAAAGCTTTGCTCTATATTATTTCTAAGAAGGTGCAGACATAGGTATATATCTCAAAGTCATTCAGAGCCCTACTTGAAGCATATATGCTCTCTCCCTCTCAAACTTAGAGGAAATCCAGTGCTTTAAAGAACTTCCTGGAGATGCAAACAAGATGGCTATCGATAGTGAAAACTGGGTCTATCAAATGTCAAATGTACCATAATATCACTTGAAGCTCATTGTAACTTGCACACTGTGAGGACCACAGGAGATTCATTTGTAACAAAAACAAATAAACAACTTGAAACAAAAAGGTGGGAATACAGAAGGGCAGTTTGCTCCCAGATCCTGGACCACAACAATGTACTTTTGCTTAACTTTTAGTATATCGGGAAAATCAGTAGTCACCGTTTACTAGTATTATTCCGTTCCAAGTTTTTAAACAAATAATTTAGCTGCTGATAAATAATTTGGAGAAAATAGAGTAAAAAATAACTTTATTGGACATTTTAATGAAAATTGAAGCATATTACACATTCTCCTGGTTTGAAAGTATGACTGCTATGGACCACTGAATAACTGTCATTCACAATCCTGGAAAACACCATTTTCCAAATCCTGATTCCAGATTTCAAATGTGTTTCTAATGAGTTCCAGTTTATTATCACTTCACTTCTGGTTCGTTCTTCTTGCACTTGCATCTTCAAAACTCAGTATTTCTAAAACTGTGACAGCTCCTAATATTTATAAATTGCTAAGGCCATCTTCTTTACGGAATAATTAATTATTTTTCATTTTCAGATTTCTAAGCATGAGTGACCCAATGAAAATTTTCATCACTACATCACCTTTTCTTTCCAATCACATTTTTATAAATTTGACTTTAATATTTGCCCACTTAGAAACCATATGAAGTTAATCTTGGTGCACAAACATAACAAAAGATGAACGAGTCACACGTTCTTTCAGTAAAATGGGCTGGTTCAGGCTCTTGTTGCAAAATACGGCATGATGAAGTCCTTCTTGTTGAATAGCTAACTGGATGAGTTTCCAATTTCCTTTTTGTCTTTAGAAATATAGTGTTCATCATTGTTTCTTGAGTTTGCAAAAATTCATCTAGGATATTATCATTTGACGACTCATAAGCTGACTTTTTACTTATATAATCACTTTCACCATCATCATTAGTATCTAGGGTACCACTGTCTGTCTCTTAATATTCATCTTTTGATTCATCTAATAACTGTGAAATGTCTTTCTCTGTCAGTTTTCTTTTCTTTGTCATTATGTGAGAAAATGAGAAATTCTGAATTTCAATATGAGTTAAATAAAAGTAATAATAATAATGGAAAAGATTTAAAGACTTCTTCTTAAAAAAGAATATAATATTCTGTTGGAAGGTACTTCTCCATGGCATTGCTAGATGTCTTGTGATACTTTTTGTCCCAGAATATCTGCTCAAGGATGTTTATACAGCAAACAGACTTGAAAACTAGAGACAGTGTCTCCGTCTAGGGCAAGAGTTCAATAGGGTTTTCCATAGCAGCCTTTAAAAAATCGGGGTTTGCATAAACCCAGGGCTCAACACATATAACACAAATTCACTGAGTGTGCACCACCACCTGGACCCACTTCCACATTGCGCCTACAGGACTTGGGGAGCAGAAGGAACCAATGCAAACATGTAGCTCACAGGGCCTGTTGTTCTATGAACAATAAAGTCTTTGTCTGGTGT
The DNA here is from genome assembly GCA_026230045.1 of Corynorhinus townsendii. NCBI lineage: Eukaryota > Metazoa > Chordata > Mammalia > Chiroptera > Vespertilionidae > Corynorhinus > Corynorhinus townsendii. The sequence goes on from JAPDVU010000001.1 coordinate 218,099,224, forward strand.
CTCTTCCAGCATCCATGAAAGTGTGGTCAGCTAACTTGGGGTAGCCTGCAAACAACGTAAAACCTCAGATTCTTGGTATCTGATATACACTGGACAGCACAATAAGTAAACTGAAATATTATACTATAGTTCACTTATTGTAACATCCTTCTTTGTGGTTCTATTATTCCTTCATTTTCATATTATTTTAGTCTTTTCTAGCAAAATTCAAAACAATTTATGGATAAAATAAAATAATTTCTAGAATTATAAAATAAGAAAATGTTTCAACATCAAGATCCATTATGCATCTTAGGTTTATAACAGGGTTCAACAGGCCAATATGGATTTTGCAAGGCAGATGAGTTTTTTCCTATTTTAAAAAAGGAAAATTTCTCTTTGTTCTTTGAGAAATTAAAAAAAAAAAGAAATAAAAGTAAAAAAATCAATTCTTACCAAAAGAAAAAAAAATCAAGGTTACAATTGAATCTAGTAGTATACTGAAGGTTAAACCACCCTGAAAAGCTCTTTCTTTGACTCTTATCTCCACTTCTCAGAACCCTCTTCATCTTTGTAGTGATGAATTTCTCCTCTCTGAGCCTTCCTAAACCACTTTTGTGGGTGTGATATGAAGTCTGAGAGTTCATGAAGTACTTTGCCCTACACAGCCTTGCAAGAGGAACTATGCTCCATACTTGTTTGTCCTTTGCATGGAGTAGTTGGTTGTCGCATGTTGAATGGAGAAATGAATAAAAGGTGTACATGTGAGGGGATTAACAAAAAGGTAATAAGAGCAGAAATGAGAAAGGAGAAATGAGGGAGTTGGGTAGTTTATATAATCTTAGTCGACATGCCAAAAGCAAATTGACAAAATTGCCAATTTATCCAGTAAAGAACTTATTTACAAAACACCTTATTTGTTTTTGTCACTGTTCATGTAGTTTCCAAAGAAATTTTTTACAAATTGGTAACTTCGTTAAAATAAGAGAATTAGTGAAGTGGCGAATTCATGACTGGGCAAATTTGCCTTCAAAGTAAGGTATACAAACTCTTTTTTTTAAAATAAATCTTTATGCAGATTATTACAACTGTTTCTCCCCCCCCCCCCCCATAGCTCCCCTCCTCCCGGTTCCCACCCCACCTTCTGCCCTTACCTCCCCCCCGCCACTATCCTCATCCATAGGTGTACGATTGTTGTCCAGTCTCTTCCTGCACCCCCCATACCCATTTTCCCCTGAGAATTATCAGTCCACTCCCTTTCTATACCCCTGATTCTATTATATTCACCAGTTTATTCTGTTCCTCACGTTTTTAATTCACTTGATTTTTAGGTTCACTTGTCGATAGATATGTATTTGTTGTTCATAATTTTTATCTTTACCTTTTTCTTCTTCTTCCTCTTCTTAAAGAATACCCTCCAGCATTTCATATAATACTGGTTTGTTGGTGATGAACTCCTTTAGCTTTTTCTTATCTGTGAAGCTCTTTATCTGCCCTTCGATTCTGAATGATAGCTTTGCTGGGTAGAGTAATCTTGGTTGTAGGTTCTTGCTATTCATCACTTTGAAAATTTCTTGCTACTCCCGTCTGACCTACATAGTTTCTGTTGAGAAATCAGCTGACAATGGTATGGGTGCTCCCTTGTAAGGTAACTAACTGTTTTTCTTTTGCTGCTTTTAATAATCTCTCTTTGTCTTTTGCTCTTGGCATTTTAATTATGATGTGTCTTGGTGTGATCCTCTTTGGATTCCTTTTGTTTGGGGTTCTCTGCGCTTCCTGGACTTGTAAGTCTATTTCTTTCACTAGGTGGGGAAGTTTTCGGTCATTATTTCTTCAAATAGGTTTTCAGTATCTTGCTCTCTTTTTCTGGCACCCCCATAATGCAGATGTTGATACGCTTGAGGTTGTTCCAGAGGCTCCTTACACTATCTTCAAATTTTTGGATTCTTTTTTCTTTTTTGCTTTTTCAGTTGAGTGTTTTTTGCTTCTTTGTATTTCAATTCTGTGACTTGATTCTTGCGTTCCTCTCGTCTGTTGTTGAGTCTCTGTATAATATTTTTTATTTCAGTCAGTGTATGTTTAATTTCTAGTTGGTCCTTTTTCATATCTTCAAGGGTCTCGTTAAATTTATCGGCCTTTTCTAGGATATTCTTGAAAAGCCTTATAACCGTGGTTTTGAATTCTATATCCAGTCATTTGTTTTCCTCCATTTCTTTTGTTTGTGATCTGTTTCTTTGTTGCCGCATTTTCACTGTTTCCCTGAGTTGGTAGGGTAGCTTTGTGTGCTAGGTTTCCTATATGGCCAAAAGGTCGGCCTCCCCATTAACTCTTGGTGCACCCCTTGTGGACTGTGTATACAGCCTTGTTGTAGTTAAGTCTTGATTATTGTTGGTATCACAGGGAGGAATTGACCTCCAGGTTAGTTGGCTGTGAGGATCAGCTGTGTCTATGCTGGGAATTCGGTGCTGGAGACAGGCTTATAGGATTAGATTTGCCAAATTGCAAAAGCCTCTGTGTTCAGCTGGATGGGGTGGAGTCTCAGGGCGGAGCAGGCAGTCTTGGCTTCTGTCAGCCCTGCCCTTCGTGCACACGTGCCTCCAGACCTCTGCCTCCCGGGGCTCCCAAGCCTCCACCTGAGAGTCCAGGTTCCCCCTGCAAGAGCGTGGGTCCCCAGGGGCTTACCTGGAACTGGGGCTCAGTGCAGTCAGGAGCTTCCGACTCCCTTCTGCTAGGGAAAGCCTGTGGCAGCCTCTGCAGTCTTTGTGCACACTCACACGCGTGCCTCCAGACCCCTGCCTGCCAGGGCTCCCCAGGTCTCCCCCAGGTGTTCGAGTCTCCGAGTGCCTTTCTCTCTACCTGACAGTCCAGACTCCCCCTGTATGAGCCTGGGTCCATGGGGTTTTGCCCAGAACTGGTGTTCAGTGCAGTTGGGGGCTTCCTTCCCCCTCCTGCCAGAGAAAGTCAGCCAGGTTCTCAGCCGCCCTTCCTCTCTGCGCGTACAAAGACCCTTTGCGGTACCTCAACCCTTTGCCGTTCCTCCAATTCTCCGTGAGCTTTTCTCTTTCCTTCTAGTTGTAGAATTTCCACTCAGCCAGCTTTCCTGTGGTTCTGGATGGTGTCCGTTCTGTCTTTTAGTTGTAGTTTTGAAATTGTTGTGCAAGGCAGCAGTTTAGGTGTTTACCTATGCCACCATCTTGGTTTCTCTTAAGGTATACAAAATCTTAAGTTTTAATAAGATGCTAAAATTAAGTACCCTCGATTCTTAGAATTTAAGGAAAATGTTTGAGAAAGAATCTACTACTGTTGTTTTGGTAGATTAGAAAAAAAAAATACTGGGGATAGAATACACAGTGGTATCAGCCGAAAAGACAAGAAATTAATTCAGTGGAAATAAACAGCACCAAATTCAATAGACATGAAGGCAGAGTAATACCAGGTTCTACATGGTGGACATTCTTAAAGGGCACATAGAAGATGGCCGGATGCAGTGATTCTCAACCTTGCCTTCTCATTAGCATTATCGAAAAATACTGGGATTTACCCCAGGTCAACTGAATCTGGGGGTGGGAGTATGTTGAATAAAAATTATTAGGATTATTAAATAAGGACTGTAAATCTAAATTTCTGAGAGCTGAACTTTGAAAAAACGGAATTGAATTTTGGAGGTAAAATCTATATAACATAGAGTGCCAAGATACATAACCAGCATCACACGACTAGGATAAAAATTCAAATGTCCTGAGTAATGAGCCAAAACTTTCCAGTCTATATCGTGCTCTTGAGACTGGTGAAGGTGATGTATACATAAAGGGAGAATATTTTGAAAATTTAGAAAAGGACTTTTCGAACCACTATCTCATTTGGTCTTCTCAGCAACCTGTGAGATAAACAAGACGTTGGACCCATTTTAGAGATAACAGAAATTGGGCTCAGAGAGATTCAGTGAGTTTCCCATGTCAAAGTGCAGGACTCACAACCAGGTCTGCTAACTCCCGGCCCACCACATCCAGATTATTCTCTAAGAAATCTGGAGTTCACCTGGCTTTTTCCTTACCCTCTCACTCAACTCCAACATATCTTGGAACAAATACATTCTTCTTCAAGGAAAAACTAGTGTCTAATGAGGATCTCTGAGGTATTACCAAGCAAAACAAGTTCTGAGAAATAAAGAATAAAGATGAAAACAGGAAGTTCTCTGAAAAGACATAAAGGGAGTACTTTATAGAATCCAAGTGTTTTAAGTCAGTGAGTTATCTTTAATATGCTTCTATGGTTAACATCTGAGGACAATAAAACAGGCAAGTCAAAGATGCCCCACTGGCCTTTGCTGTGGATACAGGGAGAGAGTGAGATGCTAATAGAGAAACACATTGAAGAAGCTCTAGAAAATCATTTATGGAACACCAGCTATGCAAAATAATTAAGAACACAGCCTAAAGAGAATAATGGGAAGGGAAGGGCTATTTTGATGGTTTAGCCTTTTACTCTTTGATGTTTAAATACAATGCAATTGGGGCAATGATAGGTTGAAATCATTTACTAATGTTAAATAATTAACATAAGACAACTTTGGATATTTATATTAACAGTGCTAATAGTGAAAATTTATATGCTCCCTAGCCTTTCATCTGAGATCAAAGTTTATTAAAAGCCCTTAAACTTTATAAACACTGTGTGAATGGAATTAGAGCTGGCATACAGATGCATGATAAAAAACATAGACTGAAGTTTTTAATATCACTGAGCAAGCTCAAGACAGAACTGGTAAGGCAATCTAGGGTCATACCAACTCTCCAACATTCAAAATGAAGAAAACCAGATCAAAGTGGCTTTATGAAACTCCATTTACCATTGAGTTGAGAGCATGTTCTGACAATTCTGAATAGGGTCCAAGAATGTCAGTGTTCTATTTAGGAGTCTACTTCTTGTCCTGCTAGAGGTAAATACGGAGTCTGGTTGCTAATTATCTTCCTCTTCACTTTCTGTAATTCATTAGACACTTGTAAGGCGTTCCTGGCTTATGTCTTCATTACTCTCACCAGTCACAAGTGGAATATGTGGAATGAAAAGAACACTATGTCTAATTGCACATCACACTAGACAATTAAAAAACTACTCCATTATTCTCACCTATCGGGTGAGGGGTTTTCACATGAATCTCTAAGAATCCTTCAAATTGTAACATTTCCTAAAACATGAGGTCCATGGCAGCATGGACCTAATCTGCCATATGCCCTAGGACACTATTGAGGCAGAGTAGGGATTCAATAAGTATCTGTAATATACTAATATTATATGGTTAAAATAGTTGATAGCAACTATGGCAGAGTGGAAATGTTGTGAAATTTGGATGTTTAAGTCCTCCTAGACTAGAAAATAGCTTATTAGGGAGAGGACCTTTTAAATATTACCTAATCAAATCCAATCATTAAAAAAAAAGGAAATTAAAGGGTAGAGAATTTAAGTAACTTGCCTAGGGTCCTGGGCTTGACTTTGGCAGAGATATGACCGAACCTAGCTTTTCTGACTCTCAATCAGATACTATTTAAACTAGGCATATAATTTCAACTGAAACTTACATGTAATTGATTAAAATTAGATGCACAAAATGAAAATTCCCCAAATCAGCTTCTCATTTGAAGGCTACTTCAAAAATGTGTGCAACATACACTATTCCCACCAATTATATGTATATTGAGGGTGTAATACTGATACTTTGTTTTACTGTTAAGTTAGGATCTTAAAAAACAACTTAATACACAATTACTCTGGGATTTCACCCAGATACTCTCTCTTGAATTGAACAGAAAGCAGTTCTTATATAGACTATTTTTCAGAAAGATACCCATTGTGTTTTACAAAATACACTCATATTATCTTCAAAATATAAAGCATGAGCTTTTTCCCCAGAGAATGTGTTATGTCACTGATAGTGTTTCGAACAGAACTATTAAAATGTATTACCAAGCAAGGCAGTTAGACGGGCAGTGTGACTACTTATCAGCATCAAATATGAAACTGCCAGTCTGACCTCCAAACACTGAGCAATTCAATAATACTAAATTCATCTGTTGGGGAAGCCACATTCATTATGTAACTTCTCAACGATATCTTCCCTGAGTCACAGTGTTTATGAAAAATGGACAAGGCTGTAAGAAACCAGTTTTGCAGGCTGAATTCTTAGATTTTTTCATTGGTTATCACCCTTTGCCACAAGGTTGCCACTCTGAATAAAGAGCCTCCTTGTTTTAAGTAGCATTTTCTTCATAGGACCATAAGCACCATCACGCTGTAGAAATTTAATCCTTTGAAGATAACCCCATTATTGGAAAACATACATATTTTAATACTGACTAACACAGAAAACAAGCTCTGTGTTTCGGGGCCAGGTGGTGAAAAGAGAATGTCTAGATTGTGGCAAGCAAGATCCCTCATGAGAGATTCATGAGGATATTCCGTTTGCCCTCGATGTGAATATACAGAAGGTAGGCTAACATTGGAGCAGTGGGAAACTTGGCAGAACGGGCAGGACAGGGTTTGTGCAAAACCCTTTTCCGGTTTCAGTTTGAATGGGTTCCCAGGAAGTGTCAAGTTCGAACAAATCCAAAATTTTACAATGTAGCTCAGCCAAGACTGCTGAGATTCACCTGATTCTGGGTCAAAACTGTACAGAGCACATTGCGTTTTATTTGGTGGGAAGCCAATCTGACTGAACTTTTCAGGCAACCTCAATGAGAGGCAAGTAGCCTTGGCAAAACCCAAAATGAACCTAACTTGATCTTTGGTTTTGAAACAGTAGATTCTGGCTTTATAAAGAGATAAAGGCAAGTTTTACTTAGCTTCAAGATTCTTACAAATACTTAGAAGAGGCATTGCAAATAATTTATGGTTGCTTGGCCAGATTTACATACTCAAGTCAGTTATTTCCTGAGCTTAATGGGGACACCATAGTAAGTACATTAACTCTATTGGGCCCATGCACTCCTAAGTGCCCCAGAGCAGTATTTAGTAACCTAACAAACAATAACAGCCCTTCTTCAGTAACTCTCCCTGTAGAGTAAACTGCACATGTGGCAGGATAAGCACAATTAGTAGCCAGATCCAGGGCAGGCAAAATAAAAACTCCAGCCCAACCGGCATGGTTCAATGGCTGAGCACCAACCTATGAACCAGGAGGTGGAGGTTCAATTCTGGGTCAGGGCACATGCCCTGTTGCAGGCTAGATACCCAGTGGGGGTCCTATAGGAGGAAGCCAATCAATGATTCGATCTCATCATAGATGTTTCTCTTTCTCCCTCCCTCTCCCTTCCTCTCTGAAATCAATAATAATATATTTAAAAATAAATAAATGAAAACCCCAACAACCATTGTCTATTTTACTGGCAAACATGAAAAATAAGAGTATATAGTGTTACTTAGTAATTTCCATAGAGACATATTGGCATACTCCTGTCCTTGGGGCACCGAGATCTTGAATATAACTGGCATGCACAGTTCAAACCTGTCACCACTAATATTAGCTGAAGGAATCCTATAGAGATGTATGAAAGACTCTAACAGGCTTTTAAAAATAAAAATCATATTTCTAAAAGTTTTCCAGTGTTTTATAATTTTTCTTAACACAGGCATTTTTATGTATGCCTTTCTCCCTATAGCTACAGGTTAGCATTTATCCTATAAGTAGTATTATCTCTGTAAGTATACACTGAAAATAAGGAAGATTAGATTGTTTTAAGTAACTTTATTTTGAGAAGCTGATGAAGCACTGACAAATTGCAAATATATAATTACACATTTGCTCTAAGTCAGTGGTCGTCAAACCGCAGTTCGTGAGCCACATGTGGCTCTTTGGCCCCTTGAGTATGGCTCTTCCACAAAATACCACAGCCTGGTCGAGTCTATTTTGAAGAAGTGGCGTTAGAAGTTTATGTTAAAAAAATTTGGCTCTCAAAAGAAATTTCAATTGTACTGTTGATATTTGGCTCTGTTGACTAATGAGTTTGCCGATCACTGCTCTAAGTCAATGGTTTTCAAATATTCCAGTAGATATTCCCTAAATAATTTTTTAAACTCTGTATCTACCTTGTCTCCCCTGCCCCCATTTTTAAGTTGTCTAAATGTTTTCATCATAAGTTTAGGTAGTTGCAAAGAATGAAAGTTCTGTAATACTATAAATATTTTCAAATAAAACTCATATTACTCCTATTATCTTACTCAGTGAATTTAAAACAGTTCAATAATTTGTTACCACCATTTATCCACTTGGAAAATAACTAAGATCCTCTTTAAAAGATGGACATTCTATATTGTTCCTTTTCCCTTTGAATTTATATCCAGTCTTTTTTTCTTACAGACTGTTATTCTAATATAAAATACATTTATGCTTGCAAGACTTTTTAATAGCTATCTTATCATACCACACAAATTCTTCTCTGTAAAAGAAAAAAGTATATATAGAGAGAGAAAAACTGATTTTTTAAGCATTCTGTGGCAATAATGCTCTAAGGGTTATATGATTTTTGTGGATTAATTTATTATTAACATTAATATTAAGTATTCAATTTTGAGAAAAAATATTAAATTAAAAAAACAAACACAAATCTTCCAAAAGTATGTCTTAATGGGATGGGTATAGTTTCCCATTTGTTCTCTTGCACTGAATTAGCTCATGTATACAGGTGTAAATGCTAATTTTTACTTAAAGATGACAGGGTTCCCTTTGAGACAGCATGGAGGGACCTGGAGTGTATTATGCTAAGTGAAATAAGGCAGTCAGAGAAAGACAAGTATCACATGATCTCACTCATATGTGGAATCTAATGAACAAAATTAACTGGTGAACAAAATAGATCTAGAGTCAAAGAAGCATGGAACAAATTGTCGAATCTCAAAGGGAATGTGGGGGTGGGAAGAGATAAAGCAAAGAACATGTATGCATATATGCATAACCCATGGACACAGATAATAGATTGGTGAAGGCCTAGGGTGGGAGTGTTTAAGAGGGGTGGGGGGAAAGGGAACATATGTAATACTTTCAACAATAAATATTAAAAATATAAAGAAGACAGGGTTCAATATCATATATATTTTTTGTTTCCACAGATTTAATCACTGAAAAATCTTATTCACATAAAAAAAAGTACAAAAATAGTTTTGCTGTAACAATGGCACTCTTCTTGAATGCCTTCCTAGTTTTATGTAAAGATTACACAGTGATCTGTCATCAAAAATTAAATTTTAATGCTCTATTAGCTCAATTAAGTCCTCCCTTAAATTTTGTTGAAAGCAAAGAATTAGAACCCACTTGACCTGCCAAAGGATTGTAACGTAGTTATTAAAGTCATTCACTTTCTGTTTCTGGAAAGTATATCAAAAAGACTCTATTTACCAAGACCTGTCAAATAACTAAAACTGTTCTTTCACTTAGATGTATTTCATAAGAATATGTATGCATAGCCCATGGAGGGCTGGCTTGAGATGGGCAAAATCTTAAATTGCCTCTTGCTTGGCACCCGGAAGTGTCTTGGCTATTCTAGAGTATCCCATATAATAAAAGCCTAGGTGGCATCGCACGACATCATCACAAGATGGCCACCACGATGTCATCACAAGATGGCCACCACAAGATGGCTGGCAGGGGAGGGCAATTGGGAGCAAATAGGCCATCAGGGGAGTGCAGTTGTGGGTGATTGGGCCAGCAGGGGAGGGCAGTTGAGGGCAACCAGGCCTGCAGGGGAGGGCAGTTGGGGGCAATCGAGCTGGCAGTGGAGTGATTAAGGGGTGACCAGGCTGGCAGGCAGAAGCAGTTAGGGGTAATCAGGCAGGCAAGCAGTTAGAAGCCAGCAGTCCTGGATTATGAGAGGAATGTCCAACTGCCAGCAGTCAGACATCCCCCAAGGGGTCCCAGATTGGAGACGATGCAGGCTGGGCTGAGGGATAACCCCCACCTGTGCATGAATTTCATGCACCAGGCCTCTAGTTTTCTCTGTAAAGGACTTGCATATTTGTCTTGTGAGACTTTTTCCCTCTGAGCTTTGGATTTTTTGTCACTTTGCATTCCTATACTTTTAATTACTTTTCTCAGTGCTAATGCGGGAGTGAGAAGTAAAATGGGCTTTCACATACTGATTTTTATCACACATTCAGTTAAATATTTATTATTTCATTCTACAAATGTTTATTGGTTGTCCATTACGTATCAGGAATTTTTGTCAGGCCCTGGGAATGCATTTGCAAGTAAAATGTCATTTCTAACCCAAGAAGCTGACTTGCCAGTGAAAGAGGAAAGAAACAAGTTGAGGAAGAGGAGGGAAAATGCACATATGGTTGTGACCTAAGCACAGAGATAATTGGTGACAAGACAAATCAAGTTGCTCATTATGATAAAAGAACCATCTTATCCTTTATAAGGTATTATAATTACTGAACTTGTAAAATCAATCTTCTATGCATATTTCTAATGGGATGATGGAAATCCAGATTTTACATTCAATGGATTATATACCCTTAAGACCAGACCAGACCAATGTAGACCACCAGCACTGTTCTATGGTTTAAGTGCTGAGTAGAGAGAGAATAATAAATGATCCTGAGATAGTTTTCAGCAGCTGATTTTATGAACTATAAAATACTTTCCCAGTTGAGCAGTCTACCAAGTGCATTAAATCTGCTCCTTCTAACACCATGTGAAGTCAAAGGGCCTCATAATATTTGAGCATTAACATTAATACTGAGCATTTTCATTTTTATGGTTTTACTTAATTACTTAAAATTAAATCCACCTTGAGAAAACTGCCATTGTAAAAAAAACCTACTCCATTTAATTAATTTTATTTTTCTCATGATGACTTTTTATTTTTACCTTGATTCCTAAAGGAATCCTTAAAATAAGGCATTTATAATTTTACTCCATAGTATTTTTAGCAAAGAGATTATATAAATAAAAAAGACTAACAAATTCTTTTTTTATTGTCTAAAGTTTTAAGACTAACAAATTCTAATAGAAGTTATAGGACAAGTGTTATTATTGATATAATTTTCAGTTTTGTGTGGTATACTGGTATAATTAAAATGTTTAAATAAGAAACAACAGTAATCCCATAATGACAGCGATAACCTGACATATGTTTGGTCCTAAATATTTTCACATGTACCTTCTGTCTTAATTCTCACAATCTGATATAACAGGTTTACTTACAACCATATTTACAGATGAAGGAACCAAGGAACAAGTGACTTGCTGAATGTTGTATGAGTGGCATTTTGTATGCTGACCTCAAGTCCTGAAACTCAAAATTTCTGTTTTTGTTCATACTTTTAAAAAGAGCATTTAGTTCATAAGCCAAATCCTGTTGGCAAGACACCCCCCTAAGGTTAAGTAAAATATATGTGGAAGAACACTAAACATTTTATTCACCTACAATGTCATCATACTGAAACTGAGAAGGTCAGTGTACTTTCCAAATGGCCCAGTTAAATCTAAGGAATAGATTATTTACCCACTAGGGTCTGGACACTGTCAATCAAAATCTCTTGTTTACACAGGACTAAAGTGTGCTCCATTAGCATCTTTCCATTCCTCATACTCACAAAATAACTATTTTATTCTTCATTAGCCTTATTGTTTAAAGTTTTCTTCGTTAAAAACACAAAAAGATAAAATAAAAACCACAACTAGTCCCAAGCCACTCTTAATATTTTGTGTATTTCCTTAAAGTCTTTTTCTTAAAACAAAACACGTATATTTGACACTTGCATCATACTCCCCATTATACCTTCAGATACCACTATTTCCCCCCACATAATGGCATGGCAATATTTACTTTTTAAAATATGACTTTCTATGGCTGAATAATATTTCATCATAAAGTGAAACCATTAATTTATTTTACTATACTTCTAATTCACATGGTTATTATTAAAAAGTTAAAAAGTAATATAACCATATTTTATAACACTTTAAAAACAGAAGAAATGAAATAAAAGCCCTAATTCTTGTCTAACAAGTCACTTTTCTGAGTTTTGCTCACTCTCTTATATTACTTTTTCATCTGCCTATCATTATATGTTACCATTGAAGTGCATATGATTTTGTATCTTGAACTTGTTTCCATTTAACATTGTATTATAATCTTTTTCCATAACCACTATGGCACAGTGGGTGGAAATTCCACATTAAATCTAACCATTATATTGTCAAAAAATAAGTTGGTCCCCTTTTTATCCTAAAATCATTTAAAATAAATCATTTTGTAATAAATATTGCAAGCATGTGGTCTTTACATTCAGGTACTTAAAAATATTTCTTAATATTGATTCCTGCAGGCAAAATTATTGAGAAAAAGACTGACCAGCTTTTATCACTATTTGGATATTAGTGAAAATGATGTAAAAAATATTAAAGCTGATTATCTTATCTGAACTTCAAAGCATAAATGGCATCCTGATGTCAATTTTTTATCCACCAGTCCTTTTAGTTATTGAGAAATACAGAAACATACTGGGCACTGATTATATAGACTAATTATGTTTTCCTTAGCAAATCTTAGCTTCATGAGACTAAACAGAGCAGTGGCCACTTAAATATGCACGTTTTTTGTTTTTACTAATTTTTAAAAATTTTTAAAGTCTGCATCCACATACCTTTCATGTATAGTTTAGCTTATTTTCCCCTTTGAGTCTTAGATGTAGTGTTAAAAATCTTTTCTGGAGCTGCTTCCTTTGGGGAGTGCTCTGACATCCACATCAGGACCCTGCAGGAATTCTGATAGAAGGAAAAAGAAAATGCCCCAACTTACCGTTTCTAACACATTTACACGGTCCTGCAAATAAAGCATAATATATCATTATAAAAGCAAAGCTACTAAGATCATTTCAAGTTTACTTAATTTTCAGATTTTCTTTTTATTCTCTATTACTAATAATTTGTTTTTAAAATGTAAAAACTGAAAACTCAGGGTGACCTCTGCAATAGAATCAATCACAAGAGGATCACTGTTCTTTTCCTCATCTCTTCAGGAGTTAGGACTCAAGGGTTTAATTTAGCAGTAAATACCCTATATTCACATATAATTGCTAAAATTATTTATCTACTTAAGGATATAAAATATTAGATACATTTGCATATATGAACCATGACTAGACAATAGTAGTGATATAAAAAAGGAATTTAGTAATATATCAGCTCTCAATTAGGTGTATAGCACAAAGTTTGATCTCGCAGGAAGGTAAAGTTCAAACATAAGAATGCTTCATCAAATGAAATTAATAAGGAAATTGTTCATTAAAACAAGGCAGGAAAAATAAATGAGAAATATATGTCACATATAACCAATCCTAAACCTAGATGGGTCTTCATCACTTATGGTATCTTAGAAGGTTTCACAGAAATAGCAGTTTTAAAAAGGGTTATTGACAATGATATTTAAAAAGTTAAAGTATCAGGGAAATGACTGCATTTTTAATCCAATGGTTGTATTCTCAACCTTCTGAGAGCTGACGGCTATAGACAGAGAGTTTTTACTAAATACAGAAGCTGAATTTGACAAGGAGGAGAGCCTGAAGATTTAAGAAAGTGGAAAGCCATCCTTTCTAGGAGGGTCAAGGCTGTTTTCCTTTCCTTTCTTTCATTTTAAGCAGTTGGAAGAGACATGTGAAATCTGGATTTGTTTGTTTGTTTGTTTGTTTGTGTAATCAAATTAATCCTTTAGTCCTAAGAGGGAAAGGGGCAGGTATGGTCCAGAGAGCCACTCGGCTCAGGTCCCCTGTGACTCTGCTGGGACCACCATGGACCCACGACACCAAGGAGCAAAAAGAACCTGGCCCTCACCTCCTTTCTCCCAGGCCCCCCTAACACAGCCTTGCTCTAAGGGCTTCTGCAACCCAACCTCCAAGCCTCAAACTGGGAGACTGAGCTGTACATTTCTACCCTTTTAACATTTGGCTACATGGGCAGGGGTTAAATGAATCAATTATGCAAAATCAGCCCAAAGCAGATGATTTTTAACAATATAACCTGTTCAATCACATTTTGCTGGCACACTTGAGAGAACTTCACCCTTGAACCCAAAGAGTCATGAAGTTAACTGCTATTTTGTTGGTGACTTATGCACTGTCACATTTGAGTGCTTCATAATAAATGCATACAATGCCTCAAGTGGGCTTTGATCTGTTGTTGCCAGGCATCTATTCACAGTGTATCTGGACAAAACCATTGAGCAATGCTTTATCATTGTTGCAAAAAGAACAGAACCTCATTAGATGCCTTATAGAGACAGAAACAGACTTTGTACCACAGCACATCTATGTGAACCATCTCAGAAGGCTCAAAATATTCACAGCCATTGCTTGGGCCTTAAGTTTTCCCCAGGCCATATAGTTATGGGCACACATTATTTAGTATTATCATATTTTAAAAGCATACATACAGCTAGTTTGAAATCAGTAATTTCATATGATGCCAAAGCAATAGAATTGAAATATGCCTATCTTAATTCATATCTCAGTGTGTGACAAAGATTAACTGATAAAATATATGTAATAATCTTCATTTCACTTAAATATTTGTTACAGGATTTTAGAAGAAATATGTACTGTCATGGACCACATGTTCTTATCCTAGCAAAATTCATGTGCTGAAAACCCCAGTGTGATGGCTTAGGGACAGATGGAACTTTGGGAGGTAATTATGTTAAGAGGAAGGAGCCCTCATGATGGGATTAGTGCCCTTATAAGAAGAGACAAGAATGCTTGCTTCTCTTTCTGCTCTTTGCTGTGTAAGGACATAATGAAAAGATGACCTTCTCCAAGAACCAAGTCTGCTAACACCTTCCCAGCCTCCAGAACTGTAAGAAGTAAATGTTTGTTGTTTAAGCCTCCCAGGCTACAGTAATCTGTTATAGAAATCCCAGCTGATTGGGAAGACATGTATGTAGTATATCAGACTGTAATCACAAATGGTCAAGAAAACTTCATTTTGTTAAAGTATAAGGATCAATAAATGATCTATTTTGATGCAATTTACTTATGTCCATTTGTCTACTATAATCAACTTCATTCTAAATCAATAAATAATTATTTTGATGCAATTTACTTAAGTCTATAACATCATCCCAACATGGTACTAAGACAGCTTTTCATGAAAAAATGTACATGTTCAGAAAAAGAAAATTCAAGAAATAGAAAAATTCAGTTTATGAACATAAGTTTAAATAATTCAATTTGCCAATCAATGACAACTAATAGGATAACAGCCATTGCAGCCAATTAGTGAGCTTTATCTAAATTCTAGTTTTTTTGGTCTTAATGCTTTTAAGACTATAAGTAAAAAGAAACCATTCTTAGTCTTTATAAAATTATTAACTTGCTTTTACATTTTAAGAAATGTTTTTTGAAATTTTAAGTAGCTGTGGTTGACTTCTTTTTTTGGCAGATAAGATTAATATATATACATGTATATATATGTATATATATGTAAAAGAATTAGGCTAGTGCACATTCTTATTCTCAAACAAAAATACCTGCATACTTCCTCTCATGTTCTTCTTATTAAAATAGAGATAACTTAAGCCAATATTGTGTCATTAATATAAGCTATACAAAAATTCTAATACATGTCCTAGAATGAACATTTAATTATACCAAAATAAATTATATTCTTCTTAACCTCTCCCACTCTTACTAGAACCACTCTCACTTAAACTACTAGATTACAGTTTGAATCTCCATTTCAATAGATTTTACCTTCAAGCTCAATTCAACCTTCAGGTTCAACACTCTCCCAACAACCTGACAACAAACACCTGCCAGCCCACACTTGGATCCAGAAAAGTACTGTCAGGGCATTGAAAGGGGGTTAGGAGGTGGGAGTAGACAGCCTCTGAAAGTAATGAAACACTCTCACTATAACCATGCCATTTCAGGTGTTTTCAGGAAGTCAATGGTTCTTACTTTTGAAGCTATGGACTTTGAGTGAGAGTCTGATGAAAATTGATCTTCTCCCCAGGACTGTATGTTACCCACAACACACACATAATTCTACATATACTTTTAGGAGATTTGCAGACCCTCTGAAGCCAAGCCATGGTCCTCAAGTCCATTTACTCTAAATAAAAACATGTAAATAAATTATTTTATTAAGCCAAATCTATTTATTTCTCCTGTATAAAATATTTCTAGATAAGTAATACCAAAAACAAGGAAGGGGGTGGCAATTGGGAGTGAAAAGTCAAACAACAATCAAAGAAAAAATGTTCCTCAAATACTTTGAGGAGAAAAAGAGTTCTTAGGGAAAATAAACTGTTTTGTTGCTGTTGTTTCTTTTGTGTGTTTATGGATAGTTTCTTTTCCACTGTTCTTTAGTTCTCAGGAGGGAAAGTCTAAGAGACACCTAAAGTGGCAACCATTATTTTAATGTTTACTTTTAGAGATTATACATGTAGTCACTGCAGTTTTTGAGTTACAATGGACAGTGCTAGCTATTCTTATCATACTACATATACTTGAATTTCTAAGGAAAAATAATACTGCTAGACATAACATTTTATGTCTAGTTGACAGATCAAGTAGACAGAGTTTTATTCTGGGAGAGGTATGTGGCATATGTACTATAAAATAGCTATTTTATAAAAAAATAGGAATATAAAGGATAGTACAGGGAATATAATAAATTACATCGTAATATACATGGTATCAGATGGGGACTAGATTTATGGCGGTTCACCTTGTAAGGTATATAAATGTCTAAACACTATGCTGTACACTTAATATAATATTGTATATAAATTGCAACAGAAAAAATTTTTAAGTTTTAATAAATATGTATTTTAACTTTTCATGATAAAGTTAGTAACTTGCCTTGAGCTGTATATATTCCTTTGCTACTTTACTAATGAACCAAGACAAATTCATTAGCATCACTGGAGATGAGCAAAAATTTGGAGGCTAAGTTAGGAAATGAGCACTAAACAGTTTATTTGATTCCACTGAGCCAATTAGACACATTGATTTATAAATTCCATGTAAGCGATGAACTAGAGGCTTCATATGTCTAAATAATCAGAGCTCTTCTGCCTTTGGTAAGTAGAGTTGAACAGGTCTAGTGACTTCATTTTATCACAATAATGCAGCATTTACAAGAAGGCTTTACATATATCCATTAGCATATTTAAAAAGCACAATACTGGCATAAAAATATAACAAGAGTTTCTATCCCTTCCAAGTCTAGAATGAGTATAGTATAATTTTAGAAACTTCTCTGGGACTGCAGGTCGATGACAGACACATAATTTTAAAAAAGAAAACCCCACAAAGGGGACTCCCTGCCTTCACTGCTGTAAAAGCACAAAGCCTCTCTTCTGGAAGAAAAACCCACCTGGCTTCATCCAGAACAATCACTGCTCAGCATTCTTCCTGTCAATGCTAACTGTCTCATCCACACTCACACTTCACTGCTACTTCCTCCATGTCTGCTATAAAATGAAAAGTAAATATGTCCCTTTCTCCTCCACGCATTTCCACATATCAATCCATTACATTTGACAAACTGGAAATCATTTCAAATGTATTCCTTTCCAAGCTTCATAATATTAAATGAAAGCAGAGATTTTTATTAACCAGCACCACACACACACACACACACACACACAAAGGATCAGTGTTTGGTGATTTAAAATAAATGAAAACCAAATAAAGAGACAAAGATCACAAATTACCTCAAAACTGCAAACCAAAAAAGCTATAGAATATAGCAAAAGTTGGCTTTGAATATACCAAATGAATTGGCACTCTACACATAAAATTATATTTTATCTGGTAAAAGTAAAAGTTACCCTAGACTTGTGAAAAGCTTTAGGATGGGTGGCATTAAACAGCTTCAGTGGTTTCCCCCTCACCCAGGGTTTGACTTAGCCATCTATATATATAAAAGTCTAAGTGATTGGAATGACTGGAATGACTGGTTGCTATGATGCGCACTGAACACCAGGGGGCAGATGCTCAACACAGGAGCTGTTCCCTGGTGGTCAGTACACTCCCACAGCCAACCTCCCCTGGCTGGCCAACCTCCCGCAGTCCCTCCACCTGGCCAGCAGGCCGTGATTGCCCAATCAGGGCCGGGCCCTGGGCTGGGATGGGAACCAGGGTGGGTGGCGGTGGATGTGGCCCCATTCCCAGGGGGGCCGAGGGCCAGCTCCCTCCTCGGGGCCAGCGGCCAACCTCCTGTGCCCTGTCCCTCCCCCTGGCTGGCAGGCCCTTATTGACCTGCCACCTGCCTGCCCAGGGACAGTGCTGGGGCTAGAGAAGAAGGATGGGGGAGGCAGGGAACCTCGCAGTGGCAGAGCACTGATGATGGCAGCGTCAGCATCCGGCATCCGTTCCTTCTGCACCCGACCCAGCGACCATCACCTCCTCTCTGTCCTGGCCCTGATTGACCTGGCCCTGATCAGCCCTGATTGCAGGCCAGGCCTAGGGACCCCACCTGTACATAAATTTCATGCACTGGGCCTCTAGTTATTAAATAATTGTGGTTAATTCTTGTAAACTCATTTAACTAGCTGCTTATGAGGCCTTTAAATAAACTACTTCAAGGTCCAAAATGACAAGACAAATATGAAAAGAAATCCACAGTAAGGCATCAAGATTTTGTTGAAATAATTGTCAATATGAACCCTTCAACATTTTGATTTATCAAAAAAAGCCAGTTTAAGAAGATGCATAATTTCCTTGCACGGAAGGAGTACCCAGTAATGTTCTTTATTTTCTGCTTCTCACCCAGGAAGTAGAAAATCAGAAGCAGAAACTATCACCAGATTTAAGAACAGAGTCAAAGTGTGTGTTTCACATCTCTGATCTGTTCTCTCATCCACTGCTATTGCCAAGACAGAGACCAGAGGCACCCAGCTATTGTCTAGTTTCCTTCTGCCCTATTCCCAGGTCCACTTGTTTGTTAGGAGGCCATTACTGATCATTTTACCTCAGTTTGACACCATTCGAGAAAGGCTGAGTTTGCACTTAACACTGAAGTGGGATGTGTGTATGGTTTTCTGGTTGGAGGAGAAAGATGAAAAGAAAGACAAGCAAATGTGGCTCTGTGGGTTTGTTTCAACAGATTTCCTGCTGGGAAATGCAACCAGAAGTTAGGTATGGGTTTTGCTTAAAGTCCCTGTAAACAGTTCCAGACAACTGTATGAAACTAATAAAAATCTCAGATTTACCCTTTGTATTTCAGACTACAAAGCAATGCAATGAAGTTTTTTTTATTTTTCCCTGGAAAATAAAGAATCACTTTAAGATTCTTTTTTAAAGCACAAGTGTAATGTGATGCATAGGTGTGGATCTATGGGATAAGACTACAAACCAAATGAAGGGCAAAAGACAGGATTACCTTACTCTTGAAACTGCTCAATTCCACAATGAAACTGCAGGTACCAGGTAACAGGAGTTCAGTGAGCGACATTTGGACTGGGGAACAACTAAACATTATTTGCAGGTAATATAAAGGCTATGATGGTGGTTAGGGGCAATGCAAATGACAACTAACGTAATTTCAAAGATTAACTGTCCCCCAGGAGAGATGTAGGGACTGGAGTAGAGTAGTAGGGGGAGAATGCCAATAGCCCAGAAGCCAACACATCATATTATTTTTTCAAGGCTTTACATTTTAAGAAGTAAAGTCCATGTCTCCAGTTGTGAGGCGAGTCATATATTAGCTGAACATGCTCTGAACTCCTATGCAAATCACAGTGCAGCAGTGATTATGGCATAATTTATCAGTAGCTTTGTGTCAGGCACAACTTGGGGAAACAATAGGGTGTGCCATTTTTTCAGGGTGTGTATTTGACTGCCACCAATTATAGCTCAATACAGCTGGCCTAATAAGACTCCCTGAGGCTGGCATCTCCTTTGTTTCCCTCAAGGGCAAATGCTTCCTGGGGTTCTAAGTGAAGAATGTTCACAAGGAAAGCCACATAACCATAGAACCCTTTGTCCCAAGCTCCTTCCTCTTGAATATTTGGATCACAGCACCTGATGGTTGACTATCATGCATGTCACACAGCTAAGTCATTAAATGGTGTAGGTAGTCAGTCCACCTGGAGAATTAAATGGCTTACCTTTGAGCAATTCCAATAATTCACATCTTAATTTACATGCAGAGTCATTTACTCAATTCTTTTCAGGAATTAAAGCACAAGGAAGATTATATTAGAGACTCTCTCTCACTCCCATTCCCATATTCCTTCTGTGGGATGCTGTGTACAGGTCCCTCTCACCATTCTATTCCAGAGAGGCTATTGATAAGTATAATCACAACACAAGCAAATGGTTTTAAATAATATATTTGGCTGATATGAGTTAGGCTTTTCTTGCTTCCTAATTCAGTTTGACCATGATTAAAACCTATTATCAATTTCCATTTCCTAATATGGTGGTTAAGGGATTTAAACCTAACCTTAAATTATCTATACTCCAAACTAACTTAAATTATCTATACTCCAAAAATCAATGGTGTATTATTCTTAGTCTCTAAGAAAATTAAGAAAAATAACAACAAACTTAGTTTTTAGTGGCACTTCCGGAAAGCATTCCTGAAGGCTGACTTATCCTGTATATCCTAAAATACAGTAAATGTATTTGGACTATTTAGTTTTAAATATCCTAATTATTTCTACCTATGAAATACTTAACTGCTTTTTCTTCCAATTGAGCTTCCTTGTGATTTCTCATTGCAGTCTGACTAGCATCTTCCCAAGGTAGAATTTTAAACTGTAGCTTTGGCTGTTTGAGAGAGATGTGAGCAAAGAAAAAGAGTTGGAAAGCTCTACTGTTTTAAAATCATTGAAAGTACTATACATAGTAACAGCTATAAAAATAATGCTAATAGGACCATAATAATTTCAAATAAGTTTTTAGTATCTGCATTTGTATAAAACATCACGTTGTACTTTTCAAATGTTCCCCAAAATAATTCCTTACCCACCTTAAAGTCACACATTTTAGGAAAATCATTACTTGAAATTTAAAACATTTTACTCCTTAGGATTATAAATAAAGAGTAGTGACTGAGTTCAATTGTCTTGCTTTCAAAATCATTTCTTGAAGGAATTGATCCTTAATTCCAAAGTCTATATCATGAAAGAGTAAATGAGATGAGAGCTTGTTAGACACACCCAGGCAGTTTTAGTGGGTAATGAGAACCATTTACAACCTTACTTGTGGATAAGGAAGCACTGGTGCCTGGGATTTTAGGAGCTCAGAAAGGTCTGATTACTCAAAATTATCCTTTCCTTCCATTTGCAAAATTATTTAAAATTCTGCCAATGGAACTTTAATCCTTCTTTTTTTTGTTTTTTGTTTTCTGTTTGTTTTTAATACTCACTGGAGGATATTTTTTTCCATTGAGAAAGAGTGGAAGGGAGGAAGGGAAGGAGAGAGAGAGAAAAAGAGAGAGAGAGAGAGAAACATCAATTTTAAACCAATGTGAGAGAGATACATCAATTGGTTGCCTCCTGCATGCACCCCGAACTGGGGCGGGGAGTGAACCTGCAACCTAGATACCTGCCCT
Organism: Corynorhinus townsendii; assembly: GCA_026230045.1. Taxonomy (NCBI): domain Eukaryota; kingdom Metazoa; phylum Chordata; class Mammalia; order Chiroptera; family Vespertilionidae; genus Corynorhinus; species Corynorhinus townsendii. The sequence continues at coordinate 218,120,762 of JAPDVU010000001.1, forward strand.
TGATTAGAAATGAAGTCTAAGACTCTTTGGTTCGAAGGCTGACACTCTACCACTGAGCAACACTGGCCAGGCTGGAAATTTATTCTTTGAGGAAGAACTCAAAAAGTTATTCTTTGCCCCCCCATTCCCATTAACCTTTTAAAAAGCAAACAGATAACCATTAAACTAGCTCATTCCAACGCAGGGTCACAGTGAGTCAAATCTAGCCCACTGTTTTCATAGGTCCAGAAGAGAAGAAGCATTTTTACATTTTTATTTGGCTGAAAAAAAAATCAAAGAATGCTATTTCATGACATGTGACAATTACATATAATTCAAATTTCATTTTCCATAAATAAAGTTTATTGGAACGTAGCCTTATTCATCTCCCTCTAAATGGTCTATGGTTGCTTTCACTCTATAATGGCAGAGTTGAGTGGTTGTGAGATGGCACATAACCTGTAAAATGGAAAATATTTTGCCCTTTACAGGAAGTACGATGACCCTCTGTTCTAAGGTGTTGGTATCCCCTAGGAAATATGACCTGCCTCACAGAGGTCACTCTGTGGCAATCCTATACAACTCCGAAAGGAGAGAATAAGGTGAAACACACTGATGAGGGGTAAGAAAGGAGAAAGTAAGAAACATATCCCCAGAATATAAACCATTCCTCGGGCCATATAAGTTTCTTCCTTTTCTCCATCATTTTTTCTTTCATTCCAATGTCTTTCCTTTCTTGCTCCCTTTCTCCCTCCCTCTCTTCTATTCATTTATTCATTTAAATAATCCATCCATTCATCCATGCACACACTACTCTGGAGATTGTGTACATAGTTGTCGACAAGGGACAAGGAAGATACAGTCTCTGCCATCACAGAGCTTATACTGCAAAAGAGAAGACGAAGACATAAATAAAGAAGATACTCAGCAACTGTGATGTGAGTGGGGGCAGAAGTTCACCTTAGACAGGTGGGTCAGGTTAGGCTCCCACAGAAAGATGGCATTTGAGCTGAAACAAAGGATGAGCCATATTTGAAAGACTTAAGGGAAGAAGATGAGAGAGAGAGGGAGTGGCACATGCAAAGTTTCTGGGACACAAAAGGGACTGTTTAATTTCAGGAACAAAAGGGACATTGGTATGTGTATTGTGGCTGTAAATTACCAGCATCATAAAAAGCAACATTATTTATTAAAAGCTTATTATTTGTATCGGGTGCTTTCACATATGTTCTCATTTAATCCCCACAAAAACTTGCAGTAGGGTAACATTATTAAATTTTATTCATTTAAAGTCAAAGAAACAGACTCAAAAATATTAAATGTATTGCATTCCACACTGTGATTTAAGATTGGAGCTTAGACCATAATCCAGGTCCAGCTGACTCGAAGGAGTCTATACTAACTCTCAAAAACAAATGAAAGGTCACGTTTAAATATATATATTGAAAAGCTCTACGAAATGAAGCTAATGGAAATACCACATACTAACAGTGCAGTTTTATGAACAAACAGACACTAAATGCATTTTTATGACCATTGGGACTATGGTGTGTGTGTGGGGGAGGTTAGGGGAAACCTTGGGAAACTGTTCTGGAGCCTCCTTCTCAAAATCGCACATGCCAGCACAGCATTCCAGAACCTTACTCTAAACAGATGTCGGGGGTCAGTGTAACAACACACCATAAAATTTAATGTTCAAATAAAAACCATTATTGGTGCACATTTTTATATTCATTTACTATACCGTAAAAGGGATTATATGTTTGCCATATGCCTTCCTTAAGGGAGCTGCAACTCCTTCTGCCTCTGGGTCTGCTGTTGGGCCAGCTGAGGCACCCGGCCAACACTGCTGGGGAGCTATCAGAACGACAAAGGCAGCAAAGGCCTCCCCCTAATTAGCTGTGCTGTTGTACAGGTGGATGGCAGCCCTGTTGTTCTGCTCTCCCAGCTCTTTCAGGTCTGGGCTACAGGAACTTAAATTCATCGCTGGGCTCAGAAATGGCCTCTTCCCCCACCTGTTTCATTCGTGACAAAAGTGTTAGTTCTTTTCGAACAGCGAAATGAGAACTTGGGATCTCAATTACAACCAGAATGTGGTAAAGACACAGAGTCTCTTGTAGGTAATATTTTTCTATTTCATGAGCAAATCCAGAAATATTGTTAGCAGACATGAAATGTTATTTATTAGTGTGCTAATAAGCCTTTGCACTTCCAACAGCAAACATTAAAATTTTAACAAATTAAATTTCGAGTAGTGAGCAGAACGCGGATGCTCAGGGAAAGGAATGCACTTCAGAATCAGTGTTTCAAAACTAAAATAATCACTGATAAAGACAAAGACACAACAGGAGATGCTTATTAGTCATTCTTTCAGTTCATTTTAGTTTTATCACTTTTTGCACAATTTAAAATTTATGCAAACATTTTCAGTCTTGCCTTTAATTTTTGCCAGAATATTTTGAACCTGGTTTGAAACTGAAATTGAAGAAGCCTGAGGAGGGCTTTAATAACAACTTTCTTCAGTCTGTTTATTTAAAACATGATGAATAAGCAAAAAGAAAAGGTGCAGGATGGAAAAAGAAAAATGATCCCTTTTCCTTCCTAGAAGTGCCCGAGATTACTGGATGGTTCCTAATCTTACACGAGGAATTAAAATCTTCCTCACATGCCAAGGGCCAAAAATATGTATTTATATGACACTGTCCCAGTTGACATGTGTATGTAAGCTTGAAGCTGAAGGGATTATAAGTAGTTTTAGAGTTTCAGAAAGGCAGTGAGAAGTTTCACTAATTTTAAGTCCCCCATATTGCCTTATTTAAGGCACTTTCTTAAAATTATTTAGTTTCTTATATCTCTTTTTTGAAAAGGTAGGGGGTCATTTAGTATTTTGTCACACTAAATGTGTAATATGTTTGCTAACAAATTATTCCGGGGGGGGGGGGGGGGAAAGAAATTAAAAGAAAGGCCAGGAACCTAAACAAATTAAGTGCAGAAATTCAGTTCTCCATAAGCTCATGAGGCATTAAGCACAGTGGTATGGAAGCCAGGCAGATTCTAATACAAATCCTAGCCGGGGCCACTTACAGGCTGTGCAAGCTATGAGGCTCAGTAGCTTCTCCATCTGCACAATGAGAATAATAGTATCTACCTGATAGAATTGTCTTAAGGAATACATGGCCTATATTTAGAATTTTGAGCACAGTGCAAGACACAAAAGAATTTCTCATTAGCTACTAATATTATGCATTAACAAGTCAAAGGGTGTTTATTTTCTTCTGCTTTGACACACAGATATCACCCTTTAAGGCGGATTTAGTGTAACCTTGACAGGAATTAAGGAGTGCTAAGTAAGTATTTGTTAATAGAATGAAACAATCTTAGTGAGTTTTGAGGACTTCATCTTGGGGAAATCCTCTGAGCATTTCTTTATGTTCTGGAAAATCAGCCACAGATGGGGCTGGGTGATAGCCCTGGAATGAGAACTATACTTTCTTTCAACAATGTCTTATTAATGCTTCAAATGTCAAGATTTGTCTTAGGAGTCTATGGAAAATGTTTCAACTAGAAGTATATTGTTGATGAGCATTTGTTTCCAAATACGTTGAACACTATTGTTTCATCACTTCGAAAATTGCTTTTCACAACTGTCAATGTTATCAGGAGATGGAAGAGGAAAGGGAGAACATGGTGTTACGGTCAAATGTTTGTATACCCCCAAAATTCATAGGTTGAAATCCTAATGCGATGATATCAGGAGGTAGGAACTTTGGGGTAATTAGGTCATGAGGAGGGACCCCTCATAAAGAGACTCAGAGTCTTCTCTGCTCTCTGCCAGGTGAGGACAGGGCAAGGTGATGGCTATCTATGAATGAGGAGAGTGGCCTTCACCACCTACTAAATCTACCTCTGTGAACACTATGAGTACAGACACTGCATCTGCCTTGACCTGGGACTTCTCAACCTCTGGAACTGTGATAAATAACTGTTTCTAGCTTAAGCTACCAGTCTTAGGTATTTTTTGTTATAACAGCCTGAAGGATTTCAGACTCACAGTTATCTGTACAAAGTTTAAGGCCAGTCTGGGAAGGTGACATGAGAAGAACAAGAAAAAACATATTATGAACAGTCTAGAAGTAATCAGTTAATCTGCAACCCAACTGAAATTGCCCACAGTGGACTCTGGAGACATGGCCCAACGCTCAGACAAGCTCAACACTACAAAACATCATAATGAGCTTAGAGTATTGTCATTTGTCACAAGAATGTGCAAACTGTTCTTTCTGTCAGCCCCCAGAGCCCAGGGTGCCCAGAACTCGGACTCCACAAAGGCACCGAGAGACCCTTTATGGAAATATTGCTTTTCATGGAGCCAACTGCAAAGGAGATGTGTATGGAGACAGATAAAATAATTTCCCACCTTATGAGAACAATTTACAAAATCTGCAACACAAATTTGATTCATTTTTCACTACCAAGTTTTTTAAACTTTCTTCATGGAGCAAAATTTGGGCTTTTGTGCTCAAAGACTACACTTTGTATTTTTAAATGTTTCCAAATGGCATTTTTTTAGAGGCTTTTTAATAACCTTGACTCAAGGAGACTGCTGAATCCTGAAGACTTATGTTTTCCATCCCTCTGAGTAAACAGAACCAGCCACGATTTTATATTTTTTATCCTGGAAAGAAAATTATCTAGTCAATCAATTTCAGTACATTCAGAAAGAAGAGTTCTTCCCTCCCAGGGCTTTCTACTTTCCACTTTAATTCTGTCATAAATTTGGAATTAAAATTAAGTTGCAAATTTCAGGTAAAATAGGGTGGTAAAATTTAATGACCGCTAACATTTCAAATGGAACCTATTTTACTGAGCTTGGTTCCCCACTCTCGTGAGGACTCTTGACGTAGTAAAGTGTACAGATCTAATCAGCTGGGACCCTGCTTGACCCTGATACAAACATCTAACGTTTCATCTCTGTTGAGACCTCACACTGAATTTAAGTCTGGGTAAGCCTCCTCGCCTTTTGAGAAAATAGAGATTTTAATGAGCCATTAAGTTACCTCTCCCTGAAAGTGGCAAAGTGTTGCCCAACCCTCCCATAGCCCATAATCGCCCATTTTGTTTAATTTGTGACATTGTTTAGAATAGCTTTTATTGGAAAAAGAAAGAGATACGTAGTGATTTGCCTATGTTCCCAGGAATGCATTTTGAGGAGAATAAGTAAGTGCATTACATTTTGGTTTCTAGGATTATATAAATTCTACTATAACTCCCGTGAGTCATCTTAGGAATGAACAGGATACTGAATTTACCTTTTAGTTTAACAAAGCCTTAAACAGAAAATTTCAAATGATCAATTTATTTAAATTGGGACTTCTGTAAGTACTTTAGGATCTCCAAAGCAAATCAGAATTTTGGTAGAAATTTAAGAACTGCTTTAACCAATTCCTCCATTCTTCCGGAGGCCCAGTGTTAGAACACAGCACCCCTTTCACCCTCACTTTCCCTTCACTCTCACTCAGGGACTCTTAGCTGCCCCGTCTTTGCATTTCTCCCCACAATCTCTATAATCTCCAAACCACTGTGCGGTTTGAAAGTACAGGTTATGGTCATTCCAGTCAGGCAGATATGATTGACAGCAAAACCACGGAAATTACCCATTTGGTCTGTCACTGGTCCAACTTATCACATGGTTGGTTACCAGGAGGATGTGCCATCCGCTGGAACTATTGAGATGTTAATGCCCTATGCTGTCAGGCTCTGCCAGGACAATTTCTTTGCCCATGTCAGTTTTTTGTCTTTGGTGGTTTTTCTTGCCCAGTTAATCTCCACAGATGTGTCTGCCAACTCTCCACTAGAATTATTTTCCATATTATAATGCCCCTATATTAATATTTATTAGACTTGTTCCAAGAGAACTGAGAAATTCGAGTTCTACTTTTTTCTTAAAAACACCATGCTGCCATAGTCTAGCAACTCCATAAGTAGCTGGTGCCACGCGATGGCTGAGAAAAAGGTTATCTTCTCCCTCCTGCTCTCCCAAATGCTTTTGCCTTAGCACTGCTTGGGCGACAGAAACAAAATCAAACTCCTGCCCCTCCACTCCAAAAACATTTGCCCAAAATAGTGAAATCCTTCTAATGGAAGGTTCCAGACTATTTCTAAAGCTATCTGGGAGAGAAATTAAACAGAATTATGGGTCGTCTGAAAAACAACATGTCTATAATGCCATTTAATATCCTTCATGGGCATAGCTTCTGGAATGTCTTAGGGAAACATATATTATTTTTTTTAACCATAAAACTATTTTTTAATTAAACAAGAATTTAATTCATTTCTAGTGAAAATACTGATACTGAATAAATATTTGTGACATTTAGATGATAGATCCTACAAGTAAAATGTTTCCTTGTTCCTCTTAAAATAAGTGATTGATACTCATATGTAGCCCCTATAATATTTTATTATTACCACATTGTGACTTTTTCACTACATTTGAAAAAGATATAACAATTCCTTTAGCATAATCTGATTCAAATCTGAATTTAAAATCATAACTGCCCATAAAAGGGGGGAGGTAAGACAGAAGAAGAGGGTGAAAGAGAGAAAGGGGCAAGGAAGGAGGGCAGACAGGGCTCCAAGAGGGCAGGAGCATTTACTGCGCTCTCCCCAGTAGGTAGCACCATGTATGGCACACAGTAGGTTCGAATAAATAGTCAGTGTGGGGAATCAGAATCTATGGAGGCCCTGCCAGGCACCAAGGTTTACTACTTCTTATCCAAGCTAATCCTCTGCTATGGAGTCAGTATCATTACTGTCCCCAATTTATAGGTATGGACATTGCTTATAGTAAAAGAAGAAAATGGGTAAGAAAAAGCACACCCATAATCATCTAGTTTTCTTTCATTTGAAATAAAAAGAAGAGTGAGATGACTGTAAGTGTACATGAGAGAAGGACCATATGCATTTTCCAGGTATCTACTCTGTTCAGTAAATGTCTTAAGTAGCACTTTAAAGCTTTTCCTCACTAACCATGATATGCTTTTCATGTGATTTTCATGTGATTCTGAGAATCACAAGACAACACTGGGAAAAGCAGGAAATCAATGAGAGGTAGTTTGGTAATTTAAAAATGAAAACAAAAGCAACAGCAGCACCTACCACTACCAGCCATCTCTGGTAAAATGTCAGTCACTGAATACTTTTCAACTAAACTGAGGAAAACTGGCTTGCCTTTTATGTCTATTTAAAATGTGTCAGCTGATCTCCAGGGAATTAAAAAGGGCTTTGCTTGTTCAATGTACCTCAAACCCATATGCAAATGATATTCATACAGCACCACACATTTATAGTCAAAGACAATACTTTGTTTTTAAGAAGAGCAGCACTAACAGTGTAACCAACTGCAAATGTTACACAGCACACACACAAAACCATAGCCAGACAATGCTAGGCTCCAACAAAGAATTTTGGGAATTACCAGCTGTGTAGTAAAAATCACTGTCAAATATGTTTGATTCCATTGTTTGTCATTCTCTGAAGACTGAAAACACTTTCTCTGCTATCCCATCCCCCCATCACCATTTTACCCTCTTCCTTTTCTACTCACTTCTAGCACTCACTCCTTGACCTTTCTTTTCAATGCTACATTCAGAGAGGGAGGGAGAGGAGAGCAGGACAGAGAGAAGGGGGGGAGTGAAAAGTGTGTGTGTGTGTGTGTGTGTGTGTGTATGTGTGTTTGTGTGTGCTCGCACAGGCACGGGGACGGGGGGGGGGCAGGAATAGAATTTTTTAAACAACAAATGAACTCTGGGACAGAGATGGTTGTTTTCTAATAGGTTGTTCTCTCTTCTTCAAGAGAACCAGGAATAGGTGCCATATACTTAAGACCCGGGCACGGTGGCATGTATTTATTTATTTATTTATTTACTCAACAGAAATTTACTGAGTACCTACTATGTTGAGGCACTGAGCTACTAAGTAGTGCACATTTGGGAAAATAAAAGACATGAGAGTTGCTTCATAGGCATGAGAGGAAATTACAATTCATCGTATGGTAAATTTTTATTTTAAAACCTAGACCCCTTAGCCAAATGCTCTCTGCTACTACCCAATACAGGAAACCATTGTTCTTTGCCAACATTCTCACAAATATATGCTTAATTGGTCTCCCTGATTTCAATCTTGCCTGCCCCCAATGCTTTTATAGCCAGTTTATAGAAAAGATGCAAATTTGATAATCTTGTTCTCTTTACTGTTTTTCCATACACTAGAGATAAAATCCTAACTCCTTTAGGAGATCCCTTAAACCTCTATTTACATTACAGATTCCCATCTTTCCTCTGCTCTCTCAGTCACTACATTCCACCATACACAACTTCTTTCAGTTCCTTAAATATGACACCGATGTTCTCTTTACCTCAGGCCTTCCCACATCCTTCACATTACCTAAAACTTTTCTTATCTTCACTCCAAACTTGCCAATGCTAACTCCTGGTTATCATTTAAATACTGACTGCCTTTGGGAAGCCAACTTGGATTGCCACTCCATCCCAGCTCATCCTTTTCCCCTTCCCCTTCAACCCCCTACACTTACACCCAACCTACCATTATCTCCACCAAACAAAGACAGATGTTCTTGTTATATGCTCCCACAGTGAGTTATCACACCTAGTAGCATTTTGAAATATTTTATTATAATTGCCTATTTAGCATTATTTTTCACTAATTATTGTGTAAAGGGCAAGAAGCTATCCTTTGTATAAGCAGCTTGCCTTTGTATCCCTAGAAACTTGTACAGGGCCTTGCACAATAAAGATTTGTTCAATGAGTAGACTGAGTGCCTTTTAGTTATAGGGAACTTGGAAGGGCTTAGAGATAAACACCCACTACCCTTAAGGAGGATAACATGAGACGCAGAATATCTGTTATACACAATTATATGATGATAATGAGTAAATAAAATTGACTCCAATTTGGATATGTGGGGAATTGCTAACACTGCAAATTGGAATTAAATATTTAATATTTAAATATTCTGGAATAATATAATCCACACTAAAGACTTCTGGAAGACAGTTTGATTATTTTACATTACAGATCAGAAAATAGGCACAGCAAAGTTAATTGAGTTACTCAAGGTTACCCAGAGAATCAGACACAGAGACAGGACTTAAAACTCAAAAATTGTCAACCTCCAGTCCTTGGTACTATCATTTATTTAAAAATTCCTTTGTCTTTTTCCTCCCTAAATTCTATTGTGTGATTGTAGGACTTCAACCTGCATACTTTAATAGATAGTTTTCTCAAACTATCACCCGTGATACTGACATTTGAAGACTTGGGGATGTAGGTACCTTTGATAGGTCTTCCTCTAGTCTGGAACATGAAAGGCTTTCTGGGATGTGTCTCTGCACTCTTGTGCTCTCTGCAAGTGCCAGTTCCTTCTTAGATCTTAATAGAGTATTAGTTAGACACTAGCTGCCTCTACAAAGGGCCAATAGTGAACTTTTCTGCTGTCAGACATCATACTGGATGATGCCCTACATTTAAAAATCCCATAATTAGTTGGCTGGGACATTCTATTGCACTGGATAGACATTTTAGTAGAAAATGCTGCCAGCACTTAATAAATATTTGAGAAGTAGCACTGGCTATTAACTTTAACAGGATTATAGGTTCCAACATTCATATTGTGAGAGAAATAAACTCAAAAAGGTTTGTGCTGCCATTTCAAAAGGCCAGACATTTATTACGTACTCAATACATATGTTTATATGTGGTATTCTGGGTCCAATGGCAAATACAGTGCATAACCAAAGTGCCTCAAAAAGCCTTCATTACCTTCCCGATATATATAAGTATCTCCCCCCCACCTCTCTCTCTCTCTCTCTCTCTCTCTCTCTCTCTATATATATATATATATATATATAGTGCACAAGGATGCTTTGCTGTTCATAACAACAGCATTGCTGATAGTAATTTCTCAACAATATAGAGGGTGAGTACGCAGTTGAGATTTTTCCCAGCCCAGACTAGATAAACCGGGGCTCTTTCTTTTTATAACCTGAATGTAGCTCAAGATGTTAAAAATTTTAATCTGTACAAAACTGTGGTTAACACAAGCCACTTTTATTACATTTACAGAGCTGTACTCTTCTTCATCATTTTCAGCTCAATTATACTAGCAGATAGAGCATTAGATAGAAGAGTCCCCAATTATAGAACATTCCTCTTGCTCTTTGGGCTTTGCTTAATCCATCCTTCATTGGCCAAAAGCAAACATCTTTACTCCTACAGCATTCATGCCAACTCATTGCATCACTCTCCAGTCCTACTTGCATCTCCATGGCCAAGAACTTTAAATGTCCAAAGTATTTACTGTTCTTAATCCACAATGTTGACATTAAATGAATTGGTTCTGTCATGCGAATATAAGTGATTATATTTCTCCTAATAAAGATAGACACTTGAGTTACCCATTTGTAAGTTAGCCCAATGCAAAAGAAAGAGAACTTCTGTCAGATGCCGAGTTAACATCAATTGCCTGTTCCATGGAAATGGCAATTAAAATTCTAGTGCAACATTTCAAACACAATTTTCTAATAAGAAATGTGCATAAATCCATAGCGAACTGAGAGGCATACAAGGTATGTCTTAAGGGCCATGTATGTGTTTATATTCTTGGTTGGTCATTGGTAGATGACATTCATGGAGTCGGAATACTGTTGACTTTCACTTGAATATGTAGATTCCATGAATTCATCCTTATTCATCATTCCTATCTGGAGGGAAATGATTTTGCAAAGATGTTGCTTTCATTTCCTAATGCTGCAAGTAAGCTAAACCAAGGAATGAAGGTTCCTTTCAAGAGCAGCATGAAGGCCGAGTTGGCTTCTTATTTTTAATATATTTTAGAGAGAGGAAGGGAAGAGGAGAGAGACAGAGAGAGAGATAGATGAGAGAGAAACATTCATCGGTTGCCTCCCACACCACCCGGACCAGCAATTGAAGCCGCTGCCTTTTGGTATACCAGATGATGCGCTAGCCAGCTGCGCCACCAAGGCAGGGCCTGCGTGGGATTCTTGCTTCAGGAGATTGTAAATGCTCTCAAACACTTCTAAAGGAAGCAAATTCCAACTTGGGCTTTAAAGTTCTGACTTTTTTTTCTTTTTTCTCCAATTGTCATTGTGGTGTGAATGGGACAATATTAAAGGCTAGCGGGGCAAAAAACAACAACAAATAATGCTTTTATCACCAGGATATCTGCCCAATTGGACAATTTACTTTACCTGTAGAGATTCCATTTCTTCATCTTTTCTGTGGGACTCCTCCAGGAGATCTACAATGAGAAAGTAAAATACCCATCAAAATGCACTGCAAAAATTGGTAGCCTCTTATTATCAAACACAATTTAGTCAGGGGCTTGTATAAACTGTTGTCTGGAATAGAATTTGGTGTTCTCATGCCCACGGTTGAGATGAGCAGAGCTCTGGATCCTGCCAAACCTAAGCTGGCTGAGAACCCTGGGAGGTCCTAGTGCTAGTGGAGATACTGGAGAATGAGACCAACTCAACTAAAATCCAAAATCACACCAGCATTTTAGAAATTTGGTCCATTTTACATCTCAAAAGTAACACAAAATTTTCCTTAAAAAAACAACAACCACAACACATACACACACCCACATTTTTTTCTTTTGAAAGAAAAATGAGAAGCAAACCATTTGCTCTTAAACTCCCAAGCCAACATCTCCATAGAAAATTTTATAACCAAATTAAAATACCCTGAATAATGGGTGTTATTAATGGAAGTAGAACACCAGCTTAACTGTACAGTCACATTAATTATCATTTCACACCAAAGGGGTGGGAAGCATTGAAGCTACATCTGACCAAGAGGTTGGCACCATCTCAAAGAAACCAGTGGCTGGAAGGTGAGGTAGTTGCTGAGGAGAGTTCTGTCTAAATGCCTGAGCACAGCCATGGTGCCTCAGTGCCTGACATTAATTTATGAACCCACTGTAAAAATATATATGCATATATTTGGCAAGTAGAATTTTCTGCCTGCAGCTATACCACCCTGTGCTGTGATCTTATTAGATCTTACAAACCTAGAGAGGGCTGGGCTGAGTCAGAACTTGGATGGAAACTGGCAATAAACACCTACAGCAGCGCACATTAATATTAGCATTTGCCTTATGCTGTGATTGATATAGCTTACCAAGAGGCTGTGCTGCATAAAAGAAATATATAAACTCCACAAATTCAATATATATCACAGAAAGGCAAATGTTTTTAGCAAGTGCAATGCCAGATGCAGCAGGAAACAACAGTATCGTGGAAAGCCAAGCCACAATGGTATATGTCATAGCTGGGTGGGCAATACATTGAAACTACAGAAAACCTGGTAGATGATATGATTGATAGTGATGGCCCTTTGAGACTGGATGGTTAAGAGAGAGTTATAGGAACAGCAAGCAACCCTCTCAAGACACAATGCACTTGGATTAAGGATAAGAGGTAGTTTTTGCTCTGTGTCCATAGAGGAGCTGACTTTAGCTCCCAGACATCTCATAATCAGAGTTACATAAATAAGTTAAAGGAGCATGGGAATGTATTACAGTGGATTTTTAAAGAGATTTTTGGTTGGCATATCAGGTTCTTTAGCAGAAATCAGCTTGAGGTGTGGTAGATTAAGTAGCCTCGGTCATTCCTCTTCTTGTGTCCTTACTCATTTGCATTGTGACACTGTAGCTACTTCCATCAAGTGGTCACAAGCATCGCTCACCTCTTCTTGCATCGAGGCTGCCTACTGACTTGATTTAGTGAATAGAATATAGCAAATCCAACTTTGTGCCAATCTGCTCTGGAGGTGCAAGAGGCCTCACGCATTTTCACTTTTCCACTAGAAACTCTGTCATTATCATCTGAACAATCACAGTCCAGCTTGCAGAGATGACAAGAGACACATGGTCCAGGACTCTTCCCACCTCTAACACCCTGCAGGTTGCCTCCACTGGCAGTCAGGGAATGTTCAGAGCAGAGCCGCCCAGCTGAACTGAAGATGGCCACAGATGACGTAGGTAGGAGCCCACATGAACCCAGTGCAACTTCAACTCAGAATTTTGACCTAAATAAATGGAATTTCGAGATGGTTTGGTGCCCAGTGCTTGCTAAGTGATAGCAATCAGTTGCTAACTGGACAACAATCATTTAGAATTTGTTAGAAGGCTGTGGGAATAACTAATAGAGATGTAGGGAGAAAGGATCTAAACTCTGGAGAAAATAAGCACTGGTCTGGGTGGGTAGGGATGCAGGGAGCATGAACCAATGGGCATTTTATACTGGGTGCCTCTATCATTAGATAGATAGATAGATAGATAGATAGATAGATAGATAGATGATAGATTTCAGAGAGGAAGGGAGGGGAGAAAGAAGTTGAAACATCAAGGATGAGAAAGAAAGAATCATTGATCGGCTGCTTCCTGCATGCCCCCCAGTGGGAGTTAAGCCTGCAACCTGGGTATATACCCTGTCCCGGAATTGAAACGTGACCTCCTGGTTCATAGGTTCATAGGTTGCCACTCAACCACTGAGCCACGCCAGCCAGGCTGGATGCCTCTAATCTTTGAGTCACTCGATCAAGATGAAGTTCGATAAAGAGAAGAGCTAACTAGCCTAGCTTAGATCTCTTGCCTTCTTCTTGACTAGGGAAAAACATGGAGTGAGTTCACTGATAACCGCAAAAGGATTGGACAAAGAAAATAAAGAGCAGTTTCCTAATGCAAAGGCAGAGTACTGTTAATAGGAGAAGGCGGGTGAAGAGGCCAAAACAACAGATGCTTACTCCAACTGGTTTTAGTAAATTATGTTTTCAGTGCAACTCTTCAATAGCTGTGAGATGTGAGATTACTATTCTGTTCCCATGTGATGTAGCCATTTTGTTACACTACTTATGGATATTAGGTGGTTCACAGAGGTGGGCCCCTTTTATGAATTGTGTTGTTTAATAGTAGAGTGAAACTGTAGTGATGAATAGTGGGGTCCATCAACTATTTAAAGGAAAGTGATCTTGTTCCCCATAGCCAATTTAGTATAGCAAACATCACACACCTTACCTAAAACTTACTGGGCAAATAAGGATATTGGATATAGCCAAACTCAACTCACGCAGTTGATAAAATATAGACATAAGTTCAGTTTACCCTCAGAACTTCATAGTAGGATAACTGCAATAAAAAATTATGTTCCTTTACCTGGCCAGCGTGACTCAGTGGTTGAGCGTCAACCTATAAACCAGGAGGTCACGGTTCAATTCCTGGTCAGGGCATATGCCCGGGTTGTGGGCTTGATACCTAGTAGGAGGCATGCAGGAGGCAGCTAATCAATGATTCTCTCTCATCATTGATGTTTCTATCTCTCTCTCCTTCCCCCTTCTTCTCTGAAGACAATAAAAAAATACGTTTAAAAAATTATGTTCCCAATTTTCTCCTAATACATAAAAGTTCATGTTGTTCTTCCAACAAAGCTGACGCCAAAAGCAGTGCTTGGTTTTGATGGCTGAACAAAAATGATTACAAAAAAATTTTTACAATTGGTATTTAAAATATAGAGCCACCCCATAGCATATAAACTAAGCCACACCAGCAGGAATATCTGTTCACCCCCACCAACCATCACCCTAACTTATATCAAGAGTAGGAGTGGATATCTGTTTTTATTTTTTCTCTATGCCACATCCCTTCCCTGTGAGAACCTTCTGACCCGCCCCATAGCATATAAACTAAGCCACGCCAGCAGGAATCTTTTTTCAGGCACTAATATGGATACTGAGAGAGAATCCCCCTCCTTTGGAAGCTGCAAGCTTATATTAGCTTGTATTTCCTACTATTGTAAAAGAAACCTGTACAATAATGAAGCTGGCAAAAGAAGAAAGCAGAGCCCAGAGACAGAGGGAGCTGGTTGAGGACAATACCACTCCTGCCTGAAGCACACCTAACTCCTGGACTTTATTTTCTTTTACTTAAATTAGCGCTAGCTGGATTGCTCTCATTTTTTTAATATATTTTATTTATTTTTTACAGAGAGGAAGGGAGAAGGCAGAGAGCTAGAAACATGGATGAGAAACATCGATCAGCTGCCTCCTGCACACGCCCCACTGGGGATGTGCCCGCAACCAAGGCACATGCCTCCAACCAGAATCGAACCTGGGACCCCCAAGTCCGCAGTCCAATGCTCTATCCACTGAGCCAAACCAGTCAGGGCGGGCGGATTGCTGTCATTTTTAAAAGTAGCTGGGAATGAAATATTATTGTACCTTTTTATCTCTATTCAGAATCTTGGAGAACTTAGAGTGGGCAAGAACATTCTATTCTACAGTGAAATGTTTCATTCTACAATAAATCGATAAAGACGAGGCTCAAAGAAAGCCATTAGTTTGCCTGAGATTACCTAGTTAATGCCAGGCCACAGCTAGAACACTGCTCCTCTACCTTCTTGCCCATCTAGCGTACCATGATCTCATTTGCACCACTCAGTACTTCATTGCATCCTTTTCCATACTATTGTTCTACAAAGAATGCACACATGTGTATTCTTCTCCCTTTCTCTTGGAGTTCTCTGATGTCAACAATCAGAGCTTCTAGGTCTTTATATCCACACCCTACTTAACTACGTTTCTCCTTAACTTTGCTACTTAACTTACATTCCCCAAATTGCCCTGGCTGTCTATATCACTGCTCAGTGCTATTGCTCACTTGTCAGGTGCAGTGCTTAAGCACATGCATTTGAAATGATGAACAGTGTTGTTAACCTGTGCTGATTAAATAGGCTGCTGGGCATTGCTGAAAAGTGGCTGCCCTGCTGCAAATACCAGATGAGAGAGAGAACACAGATGACACCTCTGGACAACTGAAGCGACAGAACACCTCGACACCTGAATGTGATCAGCCCACCTCACTATAATGAACAGTCTTGTTGCTTGTTCTTGACCAACTTTAGAACAAATGATCAGCAAGGAAAAGCTAAAGGGCCGCTCTGCTCCCTTAGTCACCACTGGTATGTTCGTGTTTTGCTTTATTATTCTCTGGTTTCCTGTTCAACACAAACAGCAATTCAACTGCCATGCAGATTGCTGTGGCTAAATGTGCTTCCATCAACATCAGTTAATGAAAGATTTTTTCGGTGAAAAGGGCTGCAGTCCTGTGTGTTTTCCTTGGACTGGTTCCAACTCCTTAAAGAGCTGATACTAACTATATGGTCTTTAAGATATGGGAGCAAATCCATTTGAAAAAGACACAAAGCCCTGGCCAGTTTTGCTCAGTGGTTAGGATGTTGGCTCAGACTGAAGGGTTACAGGTCTGAATCTGGTCAAGGGCATGTACTTGGGTTGCAGGCTCAATCCCCGGCAGGCCCTGATCATGGCGCTGTGCAGAAGGCAGCCAATCCATGTGTCTCCCTCACATCAATGTTTCTCTCTGTCCCACTCCTGTGCACTCTCTCTAAAAATCAATGGAAATATATCTTTGGGTGAGGGTTTTAAAAAAAACAAAAACACAAAAAAGGACCCCATGAATGGGAACTGGAGAATCAATTTGTTTTAAAATCAATTTGTTTTGTTTTTTTCCACTTTGTATTTCTCTGAAACACTTGGGGTGATAGATCATGACCTTGTTTTTTGCTCAGTCTGTACCACTTGTTTGCATTCTTTCCAATCTTTACAACAGGTGGTATGGCTGTTCAAAGGAGTTTTGACACTTTTTTATGTTGATTCTGGTTCCTGGTAGCCAAAGAAGCAGATAGGTTGTTGGTTAGTTTATTTGCTTCTGAAATGAGAAGCATGCCCAGGTGTGCATGAGCAACATGCCCATCTAGTAATCTGACCCTTTACAGAAAGTTCGGAGATCTCTGACCTTTATTATAAAGCATCTCATCCATACTACAAGTCAGCCCATCTGGTAACAGAGAAAATTTTATTGAAACAAGGCTTCAAACACAGCAACACTCACCACAATGGCACTGGAAAGAGTGGCGCTAGCAGCAGAATATGGCGAATTAATGATTACAGTTTAGGGAAAAGCATTTTAGTCTCTGGCTCCTGTACCTCACTTAAGAATTCAGTACTCCTGTTCAGTGTTACTTTGTGTGTCCTGACATTTACATAAAGCAATAGATAATGTGAATTCTGAGAAGAATTCAATACTTTAAAAAAAGTAAATGTGAGCCATTCTTCTGTGGATAGCAGCCACAGTATAATGAGATTGACTAAATTAAATAGTGCTCCACAACCCTTAAGAGATCATGAATGACAGACTCAGCCTCCCACAATTGTAGACTAGGTACTCAAGACACTAGCCACATGGGGAATACAATGGGCAAGTTCTCCTTTTCCTCCTTGGCTCCCCAGTTATTAGAAACTTTGACATTTTAAGAACAGAAGGTACTGCTGGGACCAGGGATTTTTTTTAAGTAGAATTTTGTCTTATGAATAAAATCATACACACTTTCAAGTGTATATTATAAACACATAATTTAGAAAGTGGAAAAGAAGCTGCTTTGGTGGAAACAAAATTGGAGGACATGGGGCCTCACCCGATGGACTTCCCTCCTATCCTGGGGTCAACCCTGTGGTGCCATGGTGGAACTGCAGGTTCCCAATGATGCTGATTGGACACCAATAATCTAATCCAACCTCCTCACAGTTCATAGATGAGGACTGAGTTCTGACAGATCCAAAGCCACTGTCAATGTCACACAGCCAGTCAACAGAAGGTCATGACCCTGAGCCCAGGGCTTCTGAACCCGACAGGTGCCAGTACTTTCTTACAAAGCAGTGACCACCTTCCTTTGCCTTTCAAGGTTTGTATTTAAATGCCATAATATTCCAACCTCTACCATAAATGTCTATACTTTTCTGATGCCTCCCCAAACCTAAAGGAAACCTTGCTGAAGCACTTGTGTAACTTCAACAACCTGTGAGACCTCGTAATAAAATTCCTCAACTCTGCGAGGCAACATAAAAAAAATGTGGCTTTACCCTGGCCGGGTGGCTCAGTTGGTTGGAGTGCTATCCCACACACCCAAAGACTGCAAATTCAGTTCCTGGTCAGGGCACATACCTATGTTGTGGGTTTGATCCCTAGTCAGGCCGTGTAATGGAGGCAACTGATTGATGTTTCTCTCTCACATCAATGTTTCTCTCTCTCTCCCCCCTGCTTCCTCACCCTCTAAAATCAATAAACATATCGTAGGGTGCGGATAAAAATTAAAAAATAAAAGAAAATGTGACTTTGATGAAAAGCAAATATCTAGACACTTGAAAAGGCAGTAATTTTTGGCAAGGTGTGTAAACATACAACATATAGAATATCTCACAAAATAAAACAATGTAAATTTTGTTTACATTGAATGAGTGACAGTTGAATAGTTCCTCTCCTTAATATAACATTTGTCAGTAAATGTATATAGAATAAATGAATAACAATATGATTCTACATTAGCCAAAATACCTCAAGAGAAATCAAATATACTTGATTTAAGTTAATATATGTAAAACACTTAAAATAGTGTCTAGTATATAATAAGAATTATATATATTGGCTTATTATTATTTTTCAAAAATTACCCTTCAGTATGATTACTAAAATCAGGAACATGTGTGAAAAATAATCAGGTGTATTTTAAAACAAAAAAAAGCCCTTAATATACTTCTTTTAGGCTCCATGTGTGATTGTAGCTACATTTTTAGAACTCTGCTATATCTACTGCCACCCACTGGTAATATATATGGACATACCACAGTGAGTTGAGAGTTTTCCCATCAGGCCTGACCACAGAAAACACACAGGTTAAAATGAAGATCAACATTAAAAAAGTACGGCTATCCTCTGTGGTTTGTCTCAGACGCTGAAACAACATACTGGTCTGCAGATGGAGCCCAAATGGCCCAATAAATGAGAGGTTTGTAATCCACTGTCTGTCTCTTGGGTATGTGGTAAAATATCCAAATACAGGTACTCATATTTTATTTGATGTCAATTCATTTCTGGTGAAACTTTCCATCTTGACAACTAAAGAGATTTAAAACCTCATCTCCACAAAACTGCCATACTACAGAAAACAACACAACAATCTACCCCACTCCACCTCATTCTTGGCTCGGTTAACTATGAAGAGTTTTGTCATTTCTATTGGCGACAACAGCAGAGAAAGTCAGAAGACATTCATTAGGAAACAGGTCACTGTCCTAAATTGGTCTAAGGGCTGTCTTGGTCAGACTACTACATGTAACAATTAGCGAAATGAACAAGAGAAGTTTATAATCTATTATAAACACCACATCAAGAATAAATTTCAAATGCTCAAATGCAGGCATAAAATCATGTTCCTTCCCACGTACACTATCTCTAAATTGCACTCATCTAATAGACAGTTTGGCTTTTATTTAAATTCCTTAGGTTGGAAGGCAGCTTATCATGAACTTTGTTTTGGGTCTAGACTCATTAGGTGCAATTTTTATTAAATCCAAAATGGATATTATGAGGGAATGTTTACTAAAACTTTCATAAAAACAATGACAGCTTTGAGTTCTATACATTTGATTATAAAAAGGTGTCCTGAAATTTTCACCTGTATTACTACAGTAGCATTCTGCCTGTGTTCCTTCCCATCCATCTTATCACTCAACCATCCCCCTGCACAGCCCAGAGTTATGAATCTAAAACAGATATGCTCATGCCATTCTTTGCTTTAAACTGCTTACAGACTTGATTTCTTCCATGCTGCCATAGTGACTGTCTGATGACAGCTTCCTGGAGTATGAGTGGTCAGTATTCCAGGGATATGCCTGACCTACATGGAAAGAAGTTCTTAAATTCATTTTGATGTCCTCCATGAACATAGAGCCAGGAGGGAATAGTGATGTGTGTCTAGAACTTCCCATGGTGAGATAGATAACATTTAAACTCCTTGGTATGTCATTTATACCAAATCTGTCCATAGATTTACTTCTCACACCATTACTTCTATCATCACAGCAATATCTCCTCACACTCTGTAACATCCTTCCTGGACTTCACTAACTAGAAAATATCCAACCATTCTTCAAGTCCCAGCTTAAAACAAATATCCTCTGTTGATATTGACAAATCATGCCATGCCCAGTACCACTCATTCCTGGAGATATTGAGTCTGCTTCTGATACTCACAGTTCTTTATTTGTACTTTTATTCCAGTTCTCATTCAATTATAGTTAATTATTACATATTTGGATCTGTTACTAGATTCAAACTCTTCAAAACGTACCAATTTCAGGAGCTTTAGCTCAGAATATTATACATGTTAAAGGAACATTTACTGAGTAAATACATTTTTGATAAAACAATAAAAGCTACATATGTTACGAATGTTCATATAGCATATGGAGAGGTGAGAAGGGGAAGTGCTTACTCCCTCTGTTCTACTCTGGTGTCTGCATCTATCCCTGCCTCAGGAAAGGTCTGAGCTGACATAGAAACATCACAGACTTCAAGATAACAACAGTAGATGACAAAACATATGATAAAAAATGGGTAAACACTATAAGCATTTCAAAATGATTATTCTGAGTTATAACTACAGTTTATTTTATTATACTTCATATTACTCCTTCTATATTTTATCCTTTCTAATCTTCCTGAAATGATTGGGACTTCCTATTCCAAAAGCAGCTGTCCTCTGGCCAAAGTCAGAAGAATCTGGTCAGATTTGAAAACTGATAATTAGGACAATAATGGCAAAACCTATACTACAGGCCAATCAGTAATGCTCAGGTCAATGGCCAATTTTCTACTAAAGCACATGTATTCAGCATGGTGGGAAAATATAAGAACGGGAGTCAGAAGACCTAGGTTCTAGTTCTTCCTCTGCTATTAGTTATTAAATTACATTTGTAAAAACAGTCACTTAATCATTCTTTTCTATTTTTATTGATTCTTGGAGAGAGAGAGAGGGGGGGGGGAGAGAGAGAGAGAGAGAGAGAGAGAGAGAGAGAGAGAGAGAGAGAGAGAGAGAGAGAGAGAGGGAGAGAAACAACGTTGTGAGAGAGAAGCATCGATTGGTTGCCATCCGTATGCACTCAGACCAGGGATTGAACCTGCAACCTAGGTATATGCCCTCACCACGCATACAACCTTTTGGTGTATGGATGATGCTTTAACTGAGTCACCTGTCCAGGACACTTAATCATTCTTGACCACAGTGATCCAATCAGTAAAATAATGGGAGTTAATAGATTACTATAAAGATCCTTTCAGTACTAATATTTTAAGCACTGTTCTATGGTAGGTTGCATGCTGCATGGCTTCTAAATGTTAGTTATAGTGTGTTAGTTGTCTGGTTCAACCTGTACTAGTAACATTATTCAGAATTAATATGGTTGACAATTATCCCCCCAAAACACTTTAGAAACCCAAATAGATTCTCACTTAGTTTAAGTAATTATTCTTATTGTTAGGATTGTTTATAGATAATAAAGACATGTGAGAGATTTATTCTCATTCACCTCTAATGTCTCTTTTCTTTTATACCCAGAGTAAATACACTTCAGATAATTATAGATCTTCCCTTTTTGTCTTTCAAATCCTCACATACAATAAGTTCTATTTCTTCTTACCCAGAGTCCTTTTTAAAATCCAATAAACAAATCAACTGTTATCAGGACGTAGAAAAACAGCACAAATAGATTTTCACACAAATATTCTCATTTGTCAGATCAGTTTCTTTTCTTGTCAGTGTAAAGGCAACACACACACACACACACACACACACACACACACACGATGGCTTCAAAAGACAGCTTTCCCCAAAACCAGGCATCAGACAGAAAGGGCTGCTCATGAATAGGTAAGATTGGGGTTTTTTTTTTTTTTAGTGGTTGTAGTCTCTTACTACTAATGAGAATTAAAAATGTGTCTCATTTAAACAGAAGGTATTCAAAAATTACCCAATTAACTGGTAATAGAAAAATAACCATAAACCAAACCCTATGTAAGATTATAGCATGAAAAGAAAAAATTTAAATGAGTGTTTTCTTTGGCGTTACATTCAGATGGCAAATGGTTTTCATGGATAATCTCACAGGTCATTGCTTCCTTTAATTAGTAACTTTTGCTAAACATAAAAAAGCCTCAAATAATTTTTAATAGTGATTACAACTGCCTAGTCCATTAACAAATTGTCATATTAACACTGGCCACATTGCACTGCCTATCTTTAAAGGTTACTCATTTCATTTTCATAGATTTTAATTAACTTTTCCTTTCCCAATAGCCTGATCGTTAAACAGCAACAGAGCCCTCTTGCCTTTTTTTGTGTCTAGATCTACAGAATTTCTCAACTGAAAAAGGGATCCAGAAACTGCAACAACAACAAAAAATGTGGATCACCAATTAGATAGTGGTGGTGACTTGTAGATATATTCTTTTTAAAAAGCCAGGCCTGACTCCACAGGCACACTGATTGAATCAATTTCATGTTATCACAGTAGTTCTGGAAGTCTCTAAAATTCCTCTTTCCATCAGCAGTTTCTCTTATTCACATTAGCTAGAAACAGTATATCTATATATATAAAAAGTCAGCGACCAGAACGCCTAACAACCTGAACTATGTGCCCACTGCGCCAGTGAACCAGCCTGATCGGGGGATGGGGCTGGCGGCCAACCTCCCGCAGCCCCTCCTCCCAGCCGGCCCCGCCCATGATCAGCTGGTCCCACCCCAATTACCCCCCACCCCAACAGGGGGCAGGGGCAGCCGGCAAACCTCCTGCAGCCCCTCCCCCTGGCAGGCCTCACCCCCGATGGGCCCCCACCATCCCCAATGGGCCCCCACCACCCCTATGGGCCCGTGGCCCCTCCTCCCCAGTCAGTTCTGCCCCCGATGGGCCCTCTACACCCCATTCGGGGGTGGGCTGGCCAGCCCACCACCCACAGCCCCTCCCCACTGCCGGCCCTGCCCCAAATTGACCCCCCACCCCAATTGGGGGCGGGGCCTGCAGGCCAATCACCTGCGGCCTCTCCCACAGCTGGCCCAGCCCTGATAGGGCCCTGATTCGGTGGGCTGGCCGGCCAACCTCCCGCCATCTCCTTCTCCCGACAGGCTCAGCTCCGATCTGCTGATTGGGGCCAGGCCTGCTGGACCCCACTGGTGCACGAATTTGTGCACTGGGCCTCTAATCATAACTGACAGGCAAGTAGGAGTTTAGGCTCAGAAAACAAAGGACGAAAGAAAAATGCTCATAGTTTAGATTCCCTAAGTAGAAAGTGCAGTCTTTGCTTGGGAAACAGAATGCACTCTATTTGCAGTCTAATCTCTAAGGTTTAGGCAGATCTGTACATTTATAATGGACCTCAAGGGTTATAATCTAAAAAAATGACCTCTATCCCAGCACTTTCCTATATAGTTGACCGTGTAATAACACTGGGGTTAGGAACACTGACACCCAGCAGGGATTGGGCCTAAACGGGCAGTGAGACATCCCCCAAGGGGTCCCGGATTGTGAGAGGGTGCAGGCCGGGCTGAGGGACCCCTCTCCCCCCGTCCCTCATGCACAAATTTTGTGTACTAGGCCTCTAGTCTCTATATATAAAAGCCTAAGTAACTGGCTGACCGGCCAACTGGCCAACCAGCATGATGTGCAATAACCGCCAGGGGGCAGACGCTTCAACCAGCAGCTATGATGCTCACTAACCACCACCAGGGGGCAGATGCTCAACACAGGAGCTGCTGAGCTGCAGTGACCTGGCAGCTGTAGTTCTCAGGTGACGCATCCAGGACCAGAGAGGAGGGAGCCCGATTCTGGGGTGCGTCACCAGAGAACCACTCTCTCACAAGCCTGGACCCCTCAGGGGATGTCAGAGAGCCAGTTTCAGCCCATCCCCGCAGGCCAGGCTGAGTGACCCCACCGGTGCACGAATCTGTGCACTGGGCCTCTAGTATATATAGATTTATCAATAATATCAAAGACTATATCTGAAAGTGAACCTATGTAGTTCATTTTCAAAACAAATAAGTATTCTAAAAAAAATAAGTATATAGTAACAAAAGATTAAAGATGCATAATAAATATGACCAATTACAGGGTAACCAAAATAACACATAATTAGAGAAAGAGGAACCTGAGGTAGAGTGCAAAACCCACAAGGGGTAGACTACTATTCCAATAGCTTTCCCTCTTCTCCTGTTTATAAGTTCTATGCTCTTATCCTTTCAACACCCCCATTGGTTCTCTCTGCTCTTATCTGTGACAACTTGTCTCCTAGAGGGCCTCCTACAGACTCCCCTGCTCCTGCAGGAATCTGCCATTAGCATGGCCTCAGGGGCTCTGCCATGACTGAGTCTACTGCCTAGAACAAACATTCCATTCATCCCTTCACTTCATTTAGATTTCTGCTCAAATGTTACCATAGCAGAAAGAACCACTCTGACCCAAGATTTAAAACAGTATATACCTCCATCCATTTGAACTTACCCTGCTATGATATTTTTCATAAAACTTTTTGACATATGAAACGTTACCCGTACATTTGTTTTACTGTTTCTTGTCTTCTCCACTCCACCAGAATGCAAGCAGCATGAAAATGCTGATTATGTTTGTTCAGGTCTCTCAGTATCTCAGGCACCTAGAGCAGTGGCCAGGCATGTAGCAGGTACTCAATAAATACTTGTTGAATAAACGAATTTAATTCTAGCCTTCCTACTAATGTAGCATTGAACATTATACAACATAAATTAAATCTCATTTCACATCTTCATTTTCTTGAATACCAACCTCGCTTAAAATACCTTAATCACTCCCCACTGCTTTTAGAATATAATTCACATTCCCTTTACAGATTGGACTCTGCTTAACTTCCCAGCCTTATCTTTTATCATCCCTTTCCATATTCTAAATTCTGTGTATTCTAATCTATTTGCAGTGCTTAAATGTAGCACACTCCCTCATCTCTAAAGTCTATTTCTTTTGCCTGGGGTGCCCCATCAACCCAGGTTAATTCTTACCTGTCCTTCAGGAACCAGCAAAGCTTTCACTTGGGATTAAATATTTTTAATAATTGCTCTTATAGTCACTACCCCTTATTTTGCTTTAACGCAGCACTTGCACACTATTTTTTTTAAAATAATAAATGTTTAGAAACGTATTCTTATTTATTTGTGCCGCCTTCCTCATTATATGAGAGTTCCTTGGAGACTACAAAGAGTCTCTTTACATTTATTCAACACAGTACCTGGAATCCAGTAAACACTCGACTAAATGACTGTATATTATAAAGTTACATTAAAAACAGATGTATTCTGGTTTTTGAGATTTGAGAGATTTCTGAACCATGATGGAGAATACTGCAGACATAACTATGATACTGCAGACTTAGATCACACATTTCTACATGAAAGTCTTCATTTTCAATAAATTACATAATCAAATATTTGTTATATGTAATTTCAAATATAAGACTGAGATATTTTAAAATTGGTAAAGAATTTGGATAAATAAATATTATGTAATTGAAAAGGGCTAGGCATGACTCATTTTTTTAAAGTAACGTTGGTTAATATTTTAAGATTTGCCTATTAAATGAACCTCCTTGCCTGTAATGAACTTTGAACCATTTAAAACCAAAACATTAAGTCACATATATTGAATTTTGCAGCATAAATAATATAAAATTTGTTCAAGTTATGAATTTAGAGATTGCACTATGATAGTCCCCTTGCCCTCCATCAGCTGGGTGGGCATTTGGGTGTCCATTTTTCCACAAGCTGATGGATTTGCACTTTGCTTCATCAGGTCTCCCTTGGGCCAAAAACATATTTGAGACATAATTATGGGAGCAGCCTGTGGCAGTGGAAAACCAAGTTAACTGAACCACATGGAAATAAAACCCATGTCTTTGGTGTCATTACCAGCACACTCTAACCAACAGAGCTAAACCTCAATGTCAATAGCAGGCAAAAATAGCACAACACTCCGTCTTTTGGAGAAATCAGTCCCTTTGGAAAGAATGCAATAAGAAGAAAACACCTGGGCTCATATTTTTCTGGACCAAAAGAGAACACAAGTATTAATTTTTAAAAATTATACATGTAGGTGGGTTAAAAAACGATGTTTGTTGAAAAGAAGTTTACAGTGAAAAGTAAGCTTCATGAATCTACACAAAAAAAGGAAAAGTGTCAAGAAAGAAATAAGTGAAGGTAAAATAAACACTTTTATTTTTCTTATTCTTAAATGACCTAACATTTGTCATTTGTTCAAAGTAATAATAGCAATGATTATTTTGATTGTATATGTTTTTATGTACATATCTTCTCTTTCTCTCTCTCTCTCTCTCTCTCTCTGTGTGTGTGTGTGTGTGTGTGTGTGTGTGTGTGAGAGTGTATGCTTATATATGCTTATATGTAAGTGAAGAGAATTATAATAATGATATAAGGGACAAGAGGAAGGAAAATTAGGTTTTTTGTTATTATGAGGTACTCACACTAATAGTGAAGTGGTACATTGTTATTTAAATCTGAACTTGTATTAGTTGTAAATGTATATTGCAACCTCTAGGATAACCACTAAAAATAAAGTTTATAAAAAGTATAACTCATATTCTAAGAAAAAGAGAAAACAGAATCATATAAAATACTAAATCAGAATCACAAAAGGCAGAAAAAGAGTGAAAGACAAAGCAGGAACAAAGAATAGGAACAATAAGAACAGGAGGAACAAAAATGGTAGATATTAATCCAACTATATCAATAGTCATTTTGAATGTGAATGATCTAAATGCATGTAGAGACAGTCAAAGTGGATTAAAAGATACTAAGACCCAGCTATATATCTATAAGAAATCCTCTTTAAATATAAAGAAATATATAGATTATAAGTAAATGAATAGAGAAAAATAAAACATGGTAACACTAATCAGGAGAAATTTGGAATAGGTATTATTTCAGATAGGGCAAATTCAAAACAAGAAAAGTTATGGGGATAAAGAAGGCATTACATAAAGATGAAGGGTCAATTCTCCAGGAAAGTATTACAATGTATGCACCAAATAAGAGAGCATCAAATTACATGATGCAAAAATGAAGAGAACTACAAAGGTAAAGAGACGCACCCACTATCACAGTTGCAGACTTCAACAACCCTCTATTACAAATGGGTGGATCAGCAGGCAGAAAATCAGTAAGAACTGAGTTGAATGCAACACCACCAATCAACTGGATATAATTAACATCTACAGACTCCTTCATCCCAAACAGCAGAATACATAATCTTCTCGAGCCCACATAGAACAGAACATTCACCAACATAGACCACATTCTGTGCCATAATACATACCTTAACAAATATAAAAGCATACATAATGTCTGTTTTCGGACAACAATGGAATTAAACTAAAAATCAAAAACAAAAAGAACTCTTAAAAATCCCTAATGTGAGATGCACTTCTAAATAACACATGGGTCAAAGAACAAATATCAAGAGAAATTAAGAAATAGTTTCAGCCCTGGTCGAGTAGCTCAATTGGTTAGAGCATTGAACCTATATCCCAAGGTTGCAGGTTTGATCCCCGGTCAAGAATCAACCAATGAATACATGGATAAGTGGAACAACAAATCTCTCTCTCTCTCTCTCTCTCTCCCTCACCTTCACCCCTCTCTGAAAAAAGAAAGAAATATTTTGAACTAAATGAAAATAAAAACAGAACTTATCAAAATTGTGGGATACTATGGAAAGCATTTTTACAGGGAAATTTCTAGCATTAGGTGCATATATTAGAAAAAAAATTAATCAATAATCTAAGTTTCTACCTTAGGAATCTAGAAAAGAAACACAAATTAAATCCAAAGTAAGAAGAAAATAGATCACAAGAATTAGAGAAGAAACCAATGAAATTGAAAATAGGTAATAAATAAAGAAAATCAACAAAACCAAAATCTGGTTCTTAGTAAGATCAACAAAATCTATAAGCCTCTAGACAGGCTAAGAAAAAAGAGATAACAATAAAAGAGATAAAAATAAAAGAATACTATAATAATTCTATGCCCCCAAATTTAATAAACTATATGAAACAGACCAATTGCTTGAATGACACAATCTGCTAAAACTCACACAACTCAATATGAGTAGATCTAAATCTATTAAAGATGTAAGTCAATATAACATTTCAAAACAGAAAGCTCCAGGCCTAGATGGGTTCACTACAAACATTTAAGGAAGAAATTATATCCATTCTCTACAATCTCTTTCAGAGGATAATAGCAGTGAGAATTCTTAATTCATTCTATGAGTCCATAATTATCCCAATACCAAGATAAGCAAAAACGTTATAACAAAAGAAAACTGCAGACCAATATCTCTCATGAACATACTAAGTAATATTCACAAACTGAATCTAACAATGTATAAAAAATTACTATATTCCACAACCAAGTGGAATTCATACCAGGTGTGCAAAGTAGGTTCAACATTTGAAAATAAATTCATGTACGCCATCACATCAACAGATTTTTAAAAATCACATGATCACATAAAGAGATGCAGAAAAAAGGACCTAAAAAAAGTCCAATATCCACTCATGATAAAACTTTTTCAGTAAACTAGGGATAGAGAAAAACGTTTTCAACATGATAAAATTGTACAAAAAAATCTGCAGTTAATGTCATACTTACTAGTAATGAGAAATGTGACATTTCTCCTCTCTCCACTCCTTTTCAACACTGTAGCTAGTGGAAGCCCTTGCTAATAAGTCTTGCAATAAAGCAAGAAAAGAAAATAGGTATACAGATTGGAAAGAAAGTAATAAAACTGCCTTTATTCAGGAATGATATGATTTTTTTATGTAGAAAATCTGACTTGACAGCAACAAAACAAAACCTCCTGAAACTATTAAGTGAGATTGCAGGTTACAAAGTTAATATACAAGTAAATTGCTTTCCTGTATATCAGTAATGAATAAGTACCGTTTACGGTAGAATTGCCAAAATGGAAATTATTAGGTATAAATCTAACAAAATGTGTATATGATTTATTTGAGAAAAAGTACAAATAGGTATAAATCTAACAAAATGTGTATATGATTTCTTTGAGGAAAAGTACAAATTCTGATGAATAAAATCAAAGAAAAACTACATAAAAGGAGAGAGAGTCCATGTTCAGGGGTAGGAAGACTCAATACCATAAAGACATCAGTTTTTTCCAAACTTGATCTAGTGTGTCAATGCAATCCCAATCAAAATCCCAGCAAATTATTTTGGTAGACTGACAAACTGATTCTAAAGTTTATGTACAGAGGCAAGAGACCCAGGATATCCAACACAGTATTGAAGGAGAAGAACAAAGTGGGAGGACTGACACTACCTGACTTCAGAACTTATAAAGCAACAGAATTCGAGACAGTGTGGTACTGGTACAAGAATAGATCAATGGAACACAACATGGAGCCCAGAAATAGACCCACAGAAATATAGTCAACTGATCTTTGACAAAAGAGAAAAGGCAATACAATGAAGCACATATAGACTCTATAACAAATGATGCTGGAACAATTGAACATCCACATGCAAAAAAAAAGGAGAGAGAGAGAGAAAATCTAGACAGACTTTATCCCCTTAACAAAAATTAACTCAAACCTGATCACAGATCTATATGTAAAATGCAAAACTATAAGACTCCTAGAAAATAATATAGAAGAAAACCTAGATACACTTGGGTATGATTTTATCATTTTAGATACAATACCAAAGATACATTCATGAAAGAAATATTTGATAAGATGGACTTTATTAAAAGTAAAAACTTCTGTTTTTTGATAGATAATATCAAGAAAATTAAATGACCAACTGCAGACTGGGAGAAAATATTTGTAAGACACATTTGAAAAAGAACTGTTATCCAAAATATATGAAGAACGCTTAAAGCTCAACAATAAGAAAACAGGAGTGTGCAAATGTATTCTAAAGGAATAGGACTATGATCAATATCTATACTAATAAAAGCCTAGGTGGTCCTTGTGCCCTTGCGTGACGCCCTCACATCATCATAAGATAGCCGCCACAAGATGGCCATCCTCTCATTATCATGATGGCTGCCACAAGATGGTTGCCACAAGATGGCCACCACAAGATGGCCGGCAGGGAAGGGCAGTTTGGGGGGGGGGACCGGGCCTGCTGGGGAGGGCAGTTAGAGGTGACCAGGCTAGCAGGGGAGGGCAGTTGGGGGCAATCAGGCCGGCAGGTGAGGGCAGTTGGGGGCCATTGGGCTGGCAGGGGAGGGCAGTTGGGGGACATCAGGCTGGCAGGCAGAAGTGGTTAGGGACAATCAGGCAGGCAGGCAGGCGAGCAGATAGGAGCCAGCAGTCCCGGATTGTGAGAGGGATGTGCAACTGCCGGTTTAGGCCTGAGTGGGATCGGGCCTAAACTGGCAGTCGGACATCTTCTGAAGGGTCCCATTTAGGAGAGGGTGCAGGCTGAGCTGAGGGACACCCCCCCCCCCCGTGCACTAATTTTGTGCACTGGGCCTCTAGTTTTTCAATAAATCCTCTAATCTATCCTTTTAGTTTTAAAACTTGTAATCAATGGCAAAGATAAAGTATTTATTGAGAACCTATTATGTTCTAAGAATCATAAGATAAGAAGTTTTCACTTTTGTTATTATTCAATTCAGCTTTATTAAGCATTAAAAGACTGAAGAGAAAATATTAAGAACCTCACATTGCCACGAATTATTGGGGAGAGGGGGGCAGGAGGAGGAAGCGAGCTAGATACTAACATCAAGTAACCAAAAAAAAGAAGTGTTTAACTTTTATATAAAGTAAGTTTTAGTTTAGAATGAGAAAGAATCAATTATATATTATAAATTAGGCCAAGAAGATTGGCAGTGAAATCTAGTAAAAAGTACCCCAATGAGAGACATACATTATTCAAGTCAGCACTAATGTCAAAGCATTAGATTATGGGTTTTTTGAAGTATAAACATCTTGATAAAACTAGAGCTTAATTTCAAGTATTCCTCAAAGTTAAATGATAAAAGAATGTTAAATATTTTACGTAAAAGAGAAATCAGTGCATATTGTTTTTAAAAACTTAGAGGTAAAAGCAACTGTAACATGATAATGGCTGTGATCTTGATGTTTTATCTGGTACAAGTCACAAAAGTATAGTCTGCCCTGTTACTATTTTAAAACAATGGTAAACATTTTTTGTCCAATATTCTTCCTAGATTTCAGAGTTCTTTTATTTTCTCTGATGATATTATGTTAAAATCATCTTGGAAATCTCAAAATTACTTGGTGAAATACATGAAAGGGTAAAAGAAAAAATATAGAGAGTTATGTATACATATAAAATGAAAGAAGATTAGGAATAGCATGAACAAAGAATAAGCATATAATTTGATCAGTATACTTGTTATGTATTGTGCCCTTGGTGATTACCACATTAAATCTCACTAGATCACAAATTATAATTTTTATTCACTTAAAAAAGTGCCATAAATTTTCATTTGAAAATTAACTAGAATTTCAATTTCAAAAATAACAAAGGGTAATCTTATTATTTGAGAGTGTATCAATTACTTAATGATACTACTACATCTTGGAAACTGAAAACAAACCGGTATATCAAAACACTAGCAATCTAAACTAATCTGAAGAGAAAAATGGACCCAGTATAATTTAGATATCTATATAATATTAGTGAAAATTAAAATAACATATTCAGAATTACTGTTAAAACTTGAATTTTACTGAATCCAGGAATGCTCCAATAGACCTCATTACATTTTGAAAGCAAATTCTAAGATCCTTAAAGATCAGAGAAACAGAAATACTGTGCTCAAAAGCTTAGGAATAAAGTATCTGGTAAGTAGTGATGGCTGAGATCTCACAGTTTTATGTAGCACAAATTATACACAACAATTGCAGTCTGTCTCAAAACTACTCTAAAACAATATAAAGCATTAAAAAAAGAAAAGCATTTTCCAAAATCATTACCCAAAGGATCTTTAAGAGAGACTAGAGGCCCAGTGCACGAAATTTGTGCACTCGGGGGGAGAGGTGCTGGGGAGAGTCCCTCAGCCCACCCTGTGTCCTCTTGCAGTCCAAGATGGGGAGCGGGCCTCAGTGGGACATCCTTAGCGCTGCTGCAGAGGCGGGAGAGGCCACTGCCACTGCGGCTGCACTTGCCAGCAGTGAGCCCAGCTTCTAGCTGAACAGTGCTCCCCTGGTGGGAGCACACTGACCACTAGGGGGCAGCTCCTGCATTGAGTATCTGCCCCCTGGTGGTCAGTGCATGTCATAGCAACTGGTCATTCTGCCGCTCAGTCGATTTGCATATTAGCCTTTTATGCCTACAGGATTGGGGAGAAACCACCTCTCCAATATCCCCCAAGGGGTCCTAGATTGCCAGAGGGTACAGGCCAGGCCAAGGGACCCCACTGGTGCACGATCGGGGCCGGTGAGGGCTCTAGGGTGTGCCTTGCTCAGTCCTGATCAGCCGAACCCCAGTATCAAGTTGAATCTACCGGTCAGAGCATCTGGCCCCTAGTGGTCAGTGCATGTCATAGTGACCGGTCAACCAGTCAACTGTCTGCCCCCTGGTGGTCAGTGCACATCATAGTAAGTGGTTGAGCGGCCTTAGCATATCATTAGCATATTACGCTTTGATTAGTTGAACGGACAACCGGACACTTAGCATATTAGACTTTTATTATATAGGATGGTCTCTAGGTTCACACACCTCTCTCTCTCTCTCTTTCTTCCCCCAGGGTGAAATAGGTTTACCATTATTCATATGGAAAATAATACAATAATTAATAAATAATAATATATATAAGAATAAACTGTTTTATATACTCATAACTGTAAACCTACTTTGCCACAGCATGTATATGTGTGTGTATATATATATATATATATATATATATATATATTTATTTACATATGTAATACATAACATAAACATGTAACATATAACTTATATTTCTAAATATAAATTCTACTGGCTCCATTATATCTGACTAAACTTCATTATGAACTGAGATAGCAAGCTACCCAAGGAGAGAACTGGAATGGAACACTGGGAAGAAGACAGCAGTAAGACCATTCAGGAAACAGAGCTCCTTATAATGGGAAGGTGGAGAGATGTGCAAATACAAATATGTCTCTTTACTATCATAAGGAAGTACAAAGGAAACCACATAACTGTTTATATAACAAACCAATCTCACGTAATCAAGAAAAGGTGATTACAGAAAACATTTTACACATTGTTTTCTAAAATACAATCATGTCTTTCATATTTGACAAGGTTTTAAAATAACCTCCTGGCTGGAGTGGCTCAGTGGTTAAAAGTCAATCTATGAACCAAAAGGCCAAGGTTTGATTCCTGGTCAGGGCACAGACCCAGGTTGTGGGCTTGATCACCAAGGCATGCAAGGCAGCTGATCAATGACATTGGTTTTTCTAGCTCTCTCTCCCTCTCCCTTCCTCTCTGAAATCAATAAAAATATTCTTTAAAAACTAAAGACAAGCTCTGGCTGGTGTGCTCAATGGTTAGAGCACTGGCCCCAGGCACCAAAGGGTTGAGGGTTTGATTTCTGGTCAATGGCAAGCAATTGGGTTACAGTGGGAGGCAACCAATCAATGTGTCTCTCTCACATCTCCCTCTCTCTCCCCTTCTCTCCCTCTTTTCCACTCTCTAAAAATAAATAGAAAAAATATCCTTGAGTGAGGATTAACATCATCATAACAATAATAATAATATCAGACAGAAAAGAGTCAGAGATAAAGGGAAAGAGAGATCCTATCTAATAAAGAGGGAATATGCTAATTGACCCTCACGCCATAGCAAAGATGGTGGCACCCACAGCCAATGAGGGAATATGCTAATTGACTGCCCCACCCTCAAAGATGGCAGCACCCACACCCAATAAGGGGGGAATATGCTAGTTAACTGCCCCACCCTCAAAGATGGTGGTGCCCACAGCCACAAGATGACAGCACCCAGTCCCCTCAGCCCCACCAGGATGGCAGGCATGCGGCAAGGCTGGGCCCGCCACTCCGCGCACCAACCTCCAGAGTCCCCCAGTCCCCTGAGCACCCCAGCTGCCCAGGGCCAGCCCAAGGTGCAGGCAAGCCTTGGATGGCGGCTACCCAGACACCCAGGGCTGCCCAAGATTCAAGTAACCATGGCCAGCCAAGGCTTGTGCTTCCCCTCATCGCCAGGTCAGACCAGGCTGAGGGACGCCCCCTCCAGTGCATGAATTTTCATGCACCAGGCCTCTAGTAAGAAATAATGAGCAAGGTACACAAAATATAAATAAGATGGGAAGAAAAATTGAAGATGGTTAAAAATGAAAAAAATAAAGCAGACAATGATTTCCAAATGACAAAATTATTTACTCAGAATAATACAGTTTTGTTTTACAGAATTATATTATTACTAGTGGCCTGGTGCATGAAATTCATTCACATGAAAAGGGAATTAATTAGAGGAAATATTTTAATATTGTTATTTGCCCTTTCTCTATAATAGAAGTGTCAGAGATGAAAGAAAATTAGTAAAATGTATATGAAAATCTTCCTCCTGTCAGAATCTGGGGCACGTCATGGGACCTAGAGTCAAGTGCCCACCCACCCACGTGTGCCTCGAAATCGCGCGAGATTCAGACCCGGCCGACCCCACCACCATTGGGCTAGATCCAGACCTGGCCAGCCCCACCCCTGTCAAGCCCCATTCCTGTCAAGAACCCCGTCAAGCCCCATCCCCCTCAAGCCCTGCCGGGTTGGGGGGTGCAGCCTCAGGTTCCCCTGGCCTGGCGCCGGGTGGGGGGCACAGCCTCAGGTCCCCTGGCATGCCCTCAGGTCCCCCGGCCCAGCGCTGGGAGCATGGCCTGAGGTGCCCCAGCTCAGGGCAAAGGGCACAACCTGAGGTCCCCTGGGCCAGCACCAGGACGGGGGTGTGCCTTGAGTTCCCCCCTCAAGCTCCACCTGGCGGTGGTGGCGTGGCCTGAGGTCAACATCAAGTCCTGCCAGGCAGGGGGTGTGACCTGAGGTCCCCCGGCCCGGTGCCAGGCAGGGGGGCACAGCTTGAGGTCCCCAGTCAAGCCCTGCTG
The DNA here is from genome assembly GCA_026230045.1 of Corynorhinus townsendii. Classification (NCBI taxonomy): domain Eukaryota; kingdom Metazoa; phylum Chordata; class Mammalia; order Chiroptera; family Vespertilionidae; genus Corynorhinus; species Corynorhinus townsendii. The sequence goes on from JAPDVU010000001.1 coordinate 218,155,874, forward strand.
GGCGGGGGTGCAGCCTCAGGTCCCCCACCCCGGTGTCACGCAGCCACAGGTCCCTACTGATCACTCCTTACAGGAACCTGCCTCCGCTGTAGGCGCAGTCATCTTGTGTTACAGGAACCCGCCTCCGCTGTGTGCGCAGCCATCTTGTGATGGCATGAGGGTTAATTTGAATATTATATCTTTATTATATAGGATTGTTACATAACCTCCATATCGCTGAAACCAACAGACATGTTTTTATTCATCTCTTATTTAGGACTTTTGCAGCCTGTGGCACTGCTGATCACATTCTTCTACCGAAGACTCCTCTCTCCTTGGCTCAGGTCCCACTGCACTCCAGAGGCCCCTCTTAGCCTTTGGTCACTCCTCAGTATCTCTTGAGAATCCCCCTTTCTGTGGATAAATATTGCCATCTAATGAGTTCTGTTCACAAACAATTCCAAGTAACACCAGGGTCTCTGCAGATCATAGTCCAGAACATAACTGGCCTAATTTTAGCCTCCAGGACCCACCTCTGACCACACAGGACCCTGTCACATCTGGGGAGGCTGCTTCATGAGGTCTTGTTCTCACAATGTTGTTCTTTCTTTTCTGAATGCCTTTCTTTGCCTGTATAGCTTCATTTTAACCTTTAAAACTTAGGTACTGTCTTCTCCTCTAAGAATTTTCTCATAAATTCCTAGTATAACATGACTTTTATTTATGCTTCTGCAGAAATCTGCTCCTGTAATAGGTGTTAATCACTGCTTTAAAATAACGATTCACCTGTCTGCTTTCCTACTATACAATACCACATCTTTTTAAAATTTTGCACTAAGAAGTATCAAATGCACATTTAAAAAAAAGGTATCAAATATACAGTTCTGTGAATTATCACCAACCATATACCTGTGTAACTACTCTTATAAGGAATCATATCTTTTTTTATTTTGCATTCTCAGTGATTAGTCTATACTAAATAGACACAAAAAAATTAGTCAGGTTTGGAGTATATTAATCACTGCAAGAAATCATCCCAGTGCTATGATCCAACAATGAGATTGGTACCATTATAAATGATACCAATTATCATTTATAATGGAGAACCTCTATAGTCATATAAACTAGTGATAGCAGAGGAGTGAACTTCAACAATTATGATGTTAAACAACTTTGCCAGGAAACCAAAAATATAGAGTTTGGCATCAAAACCCAGGGAAAAAATCAGGGTCCATCAAATATTACTTTTGTCAGCACATGATCTTCTGGGCTAGCCAGTCCCATGGGATAACCATAGAAGATCTCTAAGAGTAAAATCCAGAGATGGGTAATTTATCAGAAGCCAAGCAACATGGCTTCAGATGTCAAAAGGATTGATGAGAAGGGAACAGCTATCCACCTGTCCCGTGGCAAATGGATATTTGATACTTCAAGCAAGGTGGCCAGGAGAAATGCTACAGGGACAGGGAGGGCACAACTCCGAGAGTCAACGGCTTAGAAGTGACAGCAGCAGACAGGCCCACTGGGGTACAGAATTGAGAGATAAATTGTCGCAAGTTATGTAAAAAAGTTTGCAGTTTGGGAGACTAACCAGCAGATGGCTTTAGCTATGCTAGACATCTTACTATATACATCTTGAAATTCAGAATAAAGCAAACATATAGTTAAATTCACAAGAAATGAAGGAAAGTTTCTAGATGTACAGAGTTAAATGAAAACCTGAGAGGTACAAACAAGTTATCGCTGTAGCAGGTTTTGAGGTGAAGATAGGTTTTGGGGAGGTCTATTAAGACAGGCCCTAACAGCTAGAGTTTTAGATTTTAATACCCATTAAGTGATAGGATCACTCTGAATCAGATAGGACATTAGAACTGAGATTACTGCATGAAGCTGGAATCGTGTCTAAGACCATACTTCTCAAAATTTAGCCTCCAGAAGAACCACCTGCAGGGCTTATTACGCTGATTCCTCAGATCCCCTCCAAAGAGTCTGACCAAGCAGGTCTGGGAGTCTGAACCACTAACAAGTTCCCAGGTAATGCTGATGCTGGTGGTCCAAGGACGAAACATTGCATAACACTGCTCTAAAGGATGTGTCATTAGTGAAAAGGATGCTAAAATTAATCTTCCCTAACCCAGGGAGATGACAATAAAGTTTGCCTCTGACCAGGGCTTCTAAGCAAGGTACTGGATTGGAGTAAAAAGGTAAACTGCCTGCCTGGTATATGAGTGATATATCACAGAAATTCACATTTAAAAATTGGTCCTGAGTTGGAAATTCCTCAGAGGAATATGAAAAAATTGTTCTCTGTAGGGAAATTTTCACAAGCCAGATTATGTAAGATAATCTCATTGAAAGAACTAGTAAAATTCCCAGTCAGTTGACTCACAACCAATAATTATAAAATACACACGGGCATATTTATCATGAACATGAGTCTACAAAAATAATAAACGAGAATATTGGCATCCCTAAAACTTAAGAGAACAATTGAAAGAACCTATAAAATAAATTTTCATTTATTTAAAGACAAACACAGACAGGAATAAAAAACAAACAAAAAAAGAATTTCTAGGAATAAAAAACAATAGTCATTGTTAATGCAATTTCAATAGATACATTTTAAATAGACACTAGTGAAGAAAGAACTGGTAAACTAGAAGTGCTGTCTACAGCACAGGCAATAAAAGATACTAAATAGCAGTGGAGTTATATTAAGTATAGAATAAGAAATTCCAACAGGAATGCAAGGATGGGACAATATCCACAAATCAATAAACGTGATACTTCACATAAACAATTTTAGAGATAAAAATCACATAGTCATATCAATTGATGCAGAAAAAGCATTTGACAAAATCGAACACCCTTTCTTGATAAAAACTCTCAACAAGGTAGGAATAGAAGGATCATACCTCAACATAATAAAAGCTATATATGATAAACCTACAGCTAACATCACACTCAATGGGCAAAAACTAAAACCATTTCCCCTAAGAACAGGAACAAGACAGGGATGCCCACTCTCACCACTCCTGTTTGACATAGTACTGGAAGTATTAGCCATTGCGATCAGACAAGAAGAAATAAAAGGCATCCAAATTGGAAAAGAAGAAGTAAAGCTGTCCTTATTTGCAGATGACATGATATTGTACATAAAAAAGGCGAAAGACTCCATCAAAAAAAATAATAGACTTAATAAATGAATTCAGCAATGTAGCAGGATACAAAATTAACACCAAGAAATCTATGGCATTTCTACACACCAACAGTGAACTTACAGAAAGAGAGACTAAAAAAGCAATCCCATTTACCATCATACTAAAAAAACTAAGATACCTAGGAATTAACTTAACTAAAGATGTAAAAGACCTATATGCGGAAAACTACAGGACACTGAAAAAATAGATAGAAGAAGACGTAAATAGATGGCAGAACATACCATGTTCATGGATTGGGAGAATCAACATCATTAAAATGTCCATACTACCCAAAGCAATCTATAAATTCAATGCACTCCCCATTAAAATACCAACGGCATATTTCACAGACCTAGAAAGAACTCTCTAAAAATTCATCTGGAATAAAAAAAGACCCCGAAGAGCCACAGCAATCCTGAGAAAGAAGAATAAAGTAGGAGGGATCTCAATACCAGATTTCAAGGTGTATTACAAAGCAACTGTTCTCAAAACAGCCTGGTACTGGCACAAGAACAGACATATAGATCAATGGAATAGAACAGAGAATCCAGATATCGACCTAAACCACTATGCTCAATTAATATTTGACAAAGGAGGCACGAACACACAATGGAGTCAAGATAGTCTCTTCAATAAATGGTGTTAGGAAAATTGGACAGATACATTCAAAAAAATGAAACTAGACACCAACTTATACCATACACAAAAATAAACTCAAAATGGATAAAGGACTTAAACATAAGACGGGAAACCATAAAAATACTAGAGGAATCCACAGGCAGAGAAATCTCAGACATATGCCGAAGCAATTTCTTCACTGATACTGCTCCTAGGGCAATGGAAACTAAAGAGAAAATAAACAAATGGGACTACATCAAAATAAAAAGCTTTTGCACAGCAAAGGAGACCATCAATAAAACAACAAGAGAGCCCACTGCATGGGAGAACATATTTGCCAATGATATTAACGATAAGGGTTTAATCTCCAACATTTACAGGGAACTCATGCAGCTTAACAAAAAGAAGATAAACAACACAATCAAAAAATGGGCAACTGATCTAAATAGAAACTTTTCAAAAGAAGACAGAAGGCCAAGAGACATATGAAAACCTGCTCTAAGTTACTAATCATCAGAGAGATGCAAATCAAAACAATATGGTACCATCTCACACCTATAGAATGGCTATTATCAACAAATCAACAAATGACAAGTGCTGGCGAGGATGCAGAGAAAAAGGAACCCTCGTGCACTGCTGGTGGGAATGCAGACTGGTGCAGCCACTGTGGAGAACAGTGTGGAGTTTCCTCAAAAAACTAAAAATGGAACTCCCATTTGACCCTGTGATCCCACTTCTAGGAATATACCCCAAGAAGTTAGAAACACTAATCAGGAAGGATATATGCACCCCTATATTCATAGCAGCACAATTCACCATAGCTAAGATTTGGAAACAGCCTAAGTGCCCATCAGCAGATGAGTGGATTAAAAAACTGTGGCACATCTACACAATGGAATACTACGCTGCAGTAAAAAAGGAATTCTTACCATTTGCAACAACATGGATGGAGATGGAGAGCATTATCCTAAGTGAAATAAGCCAGGCAGAGAAAGATAAATATCACATGATCTCACTCATTTGTGGAATATAATGAACAACATAAACTGATGAACAAAAATAGATCCAGAGACAGAGAAACATCAATCAGAACGTCAAACCTCAGGGAAGGTAGGGGAGGGTGGGAGTAAGGGGGAGAGATCAACCAAAGGACTTATATGCATGCATATAAGCCTAATCAATGGACACAGACAACAGGGAGGCGGGGTCATGAATGGGAGGTGGGAGGTAATGGGGGAATAAGGATACATATGTAATACCTTAATCAATAATGAAATTTAAAAAAAAAAAATAAGAGAGAGGTGAATGTTCTCTCTTCAGTAAGCAAAAATAAATAAATAAATAAAAGGTAAATGTGTGGGTAAATCTAAATAGCATTGTGATTAACAGCAACAACCAATTTGAGGAAGTTTAAAAACAATATAGAACTAAAATTACATAATTCTAATACAGAAAAGGAAGTGAAATTATGTTTTCTAAAGTTTGAGGTTAGAGACACTGAGTCACTGTAAACTTTAAGTCAAGTAGACATATTATAGTTTTAAATGTACATATTAAAATAATAAAATAGGATATAATATTTCCAAACATGTATGGATGAAAAATATAAAAAAATTAAAGCAAGCTATGAATATACACATAAATAATAAAAGTATAAACACATACACAGGAATGATATATGCCAAGTTCAGGATAGTGGTCATAACTAAAGACAGAGAGAAAGAAAAGGAACATGCTTCAGATGCTAATATACAACAACAATGCTTTCACGCCAATATGGCAAAATGTTACCATCTGCCAAACCTGAGTTCTGGGAACAAAAACTCCCATCATTTTGACTTGTGAATACTGTTTGAAATATTTCACGATAAACTTTTTTAAGTTAACAAGGCAAAGAATTTACAGCTAAGCCAACATAATAAGAAAGGCTTAGTTAGCTGAAAAATAAATAACTTATCAATCAATGTATTTATTAGCTAAAAGAATTCAGAATGAGTTAATCAGGCAGCAGACCTAATAAAATTCAGGTTAAAAATATTTAATATATTTTCTTTCTCCTTGCTTGAATCCCTGTCTATCTGGTTTAAGATTCTTTGATTGTGGAAGAACTTTATAATGAAACACACACACACACACACACACACACACACACACACACACACACACACATCTATAATAATAAAAACATAATATGCTAATTAGACTGGATAGCCAAACAACCTTCTGGACATCCTTCCAGATGACCTTCCAGACGAAGCTGCAGCTGCAAGGGCTGAGGCAAGCTGCCATGGCAGCTAGGGCCAAGCTCCTTGCAGGAATTTCATGCATCGGGCCTCTGGTGTGTGTGTGTGTGTGTGTGTGTGTGTGTGTGTGTGTGTGTGTGTGTGTGTGTGTATTTCAAAAAGTTGAGTTCTTATTCTAATGATGGTTGCATCAATGGTCAGAGTGGAGATGAATGAATAACATTTAATGTTATATGGGATTTAAAATGCAAGTTCTACAGCAAAAATCTCATGAAACTATTTGAAGGGTGATAGTAATATACTAACCAGCTTCAAACATACACATAAGAAAATCAGAAAAGACTAAAACTGGGATGCATTCTAGATGAGTCTTTAAAATTCACTAGTTTCATAGTTCTTAAATGTCAAACTCCAAATCAATTCATATATAGACACACACACACACACACACACACACACACACACACACACACTTTCTATTTCTTTTTCTACTTTGCCTTCAGAGGATCTCTAACTTCAGTATTTTTCACTGATAACTCAATCTCTCTGGTATATGGAAGGGTTTTCTTTTTTCATTCAACATCATATGAAAATCATGCTTCATTTTTGTAAATGACTCATACCTGACAGTATGCTGTTTACTATTCCTGTTACTGACTGTGATAATATCCCCAGCAGAATGAAGGCTAAAATTAGGCCTTTTGGCTTCCATTTCGTTCATGGGCAGGTATGTGCATGCCTTGACCTTTCTGCCCTCCAGCTGCTCATTTCTTTTTCTTTTTTTTTAAAATATATTTTATTGATTTTTTACAGAGGGGAAGGGAGAGGGACAGAGAGTTGGGAACATCAATGAGAGAGAAACATCGATCAGCTGCCTCCTGCACACCTCCCACTGGGGATGTGCTGACAACCAAGGTACATGCCCTTGACTGGAATCGAACCTGGGACCCTTCAGTCCACAGGCCAACGCTCTATCCACTGAGCCAAACATGTTAGGGCTGCTCATTTCTTATAAGTCAGTACCATAATGGCAGAAGCCAGAAAAATGAAATTGCCTTCCTAGCTTTGTAAAATTAAAGCTGACAGGTACAATGGGGTAAAAGAAAAACATGTGCACACAGATGTTGTGATGGCCTTTGAGGAGCTGTTTATGGCATTATTTATGCAGCTAAAAATAGGTTAGGTATTGGAGTGTGTTTGTTTATAAAAGTCATGTGAATGACTTAAAAATGGGTCACTTTTACACAGTACTATGATACTATGACAGTGGATCTTATATAGAGACTATGGGCTCAGTGCACGAATTTGCCCCCTGATGGTGCCCCCCACTCACCTACTCCACCATCCCACTGCAGCCAACGCCCACCATGTTGCACGCTCTGCCACCTCCTGCCAATGTCCACCATGTTCTGCGCGCGCCCCCAGGTGGTCAGCGCATGTTATCACTATTGGTTGTTCGGTTGTTCAGTTGTTCTGCCGTTTGGTCTATTTGCATATTAGCCTTTTATTATATAAGATCAAGTGGAGCTGTATTACTCTTAAAAGCCACAAAATACTGTACTAAATAGGAACTATGGTAGGCTGAATAATAATCCCCCAAAATACCCAGGTCCTACTTTCTAGTATCTGTGACTATGTTACTTTATATGGTAAAAAGATTTTAAGGATTTTGAGATGAAGATATTCTCTGGATTTTCCAGGTAGGCCAGAAATGTAATCATAATCATCCTTGTGAAGAAGGAGACAGAGGAAGACTTGACTACAGGAGAGGAAAAGGCTAAGTGATGATGGCAGCAGAGATTATAATGATGCACTTTGAAGATGGAGGAAGGACTACAAGCCAAGAAACAAGGACAACCACTAGAAGCTGAAAAAGGATGATTCTCCCTCAGAGCTTCCAAAAGGAACCAGCCCCATGGATACCTTAACATTAACCCAGAAAAGCTGATTTTGGACTTTGACATCTAAAACCATAACAGAATAAATTTGCAGTGTTTTAAGCTACCAAACTTGTGGTAACTTGTTACAGCAGCAATAAGAAGCTAATACAGGAACTATTTATTCCTGCTTCTTCAGTAGGTATGGGTCTTGCACCTTTTGCTTTAAATTTTATTGAGTTTGATCTCTAGCTTCTGGGAAATAAAGATCTGGACAATATGCATTTATGGTTATGTGTTTCACAACTTGAGAAATACACAAACAAAAATAAGTAACAGGTTGTAAGAGTATAAATCCAGCCAATTATTCTCTCCGTAAAGCCAGTCCTATAGATGTATTTGCTGAATCACTATTGAGAACTTTCATATAAGTTATGTCTCCGATTTTTATACTGAAAATATTCATCTAAAAAATGAAATAATTTTAGAAATTATCACAACACCATGTGCCTTGTCTAAGTATCTAGTGGTCTCAACTTCTAGAGTGCAGTCATGAAAAGAAAGCAATACCCTCTCTCCAAAGATGTCCCATTTTACTTTTTCCCCACCATACAGATGTACATGTGTTTGAGGGGCTGGGGGAATGATATGTGTAGTCAAAATAGATGCCCCAAAATCTATGCATAAAAAAATCGTATGATTTAAAAAATCAATTTAATCACAGGTAAATTCATGATTGAATAGGAAGTACCTAAATGAATAACCTTTGTTATAAATACCTGATATAAGTGCAATAAATGATATGTTTATTTCAATTATATTTAAAAGAAATATTTAGGAAGTATCTAGTTCCAGAGCAGTTTTGAAAAAGAAGAAAATTAGAGGAATAAAACTATTTAGAAAAATAATTTGAAGTCCATTTCAAAAAGGCTTTAATAAAGTCAACAATAGTATCTGCTCACTCAGGTTTTTGGTGTTGTATATAATAGAACTAGAGCAATACTGCACCAGGCTATAAAATGAAAGTCCCATAGCAGAGATTGCCTTCTATTTCCCTTAAGAGTTTTTCAAGTAACCTAACACATTTACCTCACTCAGGCTGTGTGTGTGGTTAAGCCATGTTCAAAATCTCCTCAGCAAAGTGCGAATAAGGGCAATTTGGTTCTCAGGAGTAAGTAGACTAGTGAAAAAGCTTAGATTGCAATGGCAGAAAAATCAGAGAACGCTATACTGTTTTAGACCCGGATGGTGGCTTGGCAGATCAAACTAACCTCCACAGGGAACTTTCCATGTGAATAGTAAGTAGATGATATGGACATATGCTTCAGGTTTTATTTAGAAACATAGATTAATGCATGTCAGTCTAAACACTGAGTGCTCACAATAAAGGTTTCTTTTTCAACACAATGTACATTTTCTTTAGCTTGATTTCATGTCTTTAGATATAGCATCAAATATCAAATTAGGAAAAGCACTTGGCAGAAATTATTACATGCAGTAGAAGCTAAAGAGAAGAGAATGTCTTTTAACATATTTAAACCAATTTCAAAATATGAACTGGCATAGCATTATGTAACAGGCTCAATTACCAACATAAAATATGGAAGTCTATTATTTTTGCCTGTCCAGCATCTGTTTCCTCTTCCCCTAAAGAAAATGCCCAAATTTTGCTTTGGCAACCACTCTACCCCAAACTCATCCTATAAAGTTCTAGTAGGGTTCACCCCCTATGTGTTTTTAGCTTTGGACAAGTGACTGAAACCGGGTCCATGACAGTACCACAAGTGGGAATGGTTTAAGAAAAGTGCACCTAATCAGATAAATGAAGGTCAAGGAGCATCAGGGCTTTTACTAAAGCTCCTGCGAAGAAAGCCTTCTGAGCCTGACGCTGCTGAGGCCATGTTGTCTCTACTTAGGGACTGGATGAGAATGAAGTTAACATAAAGAGAAACTTTAAATATAAAAGTGCTGATAGGTCAATGAAGTAAGATTTTTTTTGGATGCCACAAATAAATTTTCTTGTGTTAAACGACATTTGAAATTTTAGTTCCTAAATTAACATATAACACTTCAGTCCTCCACTTTTATTTTTTTCACCAGGTTTAATGTCACTTCAACCAAGATTCCTAGCTAATACAATTCACTAGTTCCTTTCCAAACTACTTTGACTTTTCTTTTTTAATTTAGCAACACCAGAAAGAATTGGGCTTTGACTTCTCAGTAAAGCCTAAGTCCTAAACCACATTGTCTAAAGAACCTAATTTCCACCAATAAATTCATTATCACTTCCTTTGAGAATCTGAAGAACACTAAGGATTCTTCACTCTAAAAGAATACATTTGCTTTACTACTCTAACACACACACTGAACATGATAAAAAACTGCACTGCCATATAGCTTTTAAAACTATTAAATTTTATAATGTATAGAATAACATTTAGAATTATAGAAAGAAGATAATTCAAAGTTCAGTACACTTACTACCAAAATTAAAATGGTCCAAAAACTTAGATAGCAGATCAAATTAAAAAATAAAGACTAGCTGAAATCGGTTTGGCTCAGTGGATAGAGCGTCGGCCTGTGGACTGAAGGGTCCCGGGTTTGATTCCGGCAAGGGCATGTACCTTGGTTGCGGGCACATCCCCCAGTAGGAGGTATGCAGGAGGCAGCTGATCGATGTTTCTCTCTCATCGATGTTTCTAGCTCTCTATCCCTCTTCCTTCCTCTCTGTATAATATCAATAAAATATATTAAAATAATAATAATAATAAAGACTAAAATGCTTATATACTATTAACAATGTTTATCCATAGCTATTCTTCATATTCAAACTCAACACTATTAACATAAGTTTCTATATCCAATTCAGTGACTGCTAATATCAATGAATGAAGCATTAGAAGACTGGTTTTTGATCTGAGGTTGTAATTGTGATTGAAAGAGCCTGAAACAATTTGTATTTCTCTTGTCCCAAAGAAGTACAAAGTACAGTTTATTTATTCATGCAATTCAATGCAATTACATAAACGTTCTCATCAATTCTATTTCATACACATACCTACTATGTGCCAGACTTATGTGCCATCCTATTTAATAAAAGAGTAATATGCATATTGACCATCACTTCAACACACAAGATGGCTGCCCCCATGTGGTCAAAGATGGCTATCCCCATGTGGACACAAGATGGCTGCCACAAGATGGCCAGCAGGGGAGGGCAGTTGGGAGGGACCAGGCCTGCAAGGGAGGGCAGTTGGGGTGATCAAGCCTGCAGGGAAGGGCAGTTGTGGGGGACCCAGGCCTGCAGGGCAGAGCAGTTGGGGGAGACCAGGCCTGCAGGGGAGGGCAGTTAGGAGTGACTAGGCCTGCAGGGTAGGGCAATTAGGGGTGACCAGGCCTGCAAGGGAGGGCAGTTATGGGTAAATAGGATGGCAGGAGAGCAGTTAGGCATCAATCAGGCTGGCAGGGGAGTGGTTAGGAGGTGATCAGGTTGGCAGGCAGAAGCGGTTAGGGGCAATCAGGAAGGCAGGCAGGTGAGCAGTTGGGAGCCAGCAGTCCTGGATTGTGAGAGGGATATCCGACTGCCCATTTAGGCACAATCCTACTGGGATCGGGCCTAAACGGGCAGTCAGACATCCTTCAAGGGGTCCCAGATTGGAGAGGGTGTAGGCTGGGCTGAGGGACACCCCACCCCCCACCCCGGGTACAAAATTCGTGCATGGGCGGGGGAGGGTGTCCCTCAGCCCAGCCTGCCCCCTCTCACATACTGGGAGTCCTCAGGGGATGTCCTACTGAGGCAACCGGGCTGATCAGGGGAAGGCATGAGCCCCTTAACCCCGCTGCTGCAGCCACTGCCAGTCACCGCAGCCACCAAGGTGTTTTCATCCACACAGACTCCAGTCCCTTCACCATGAAAAAAATAACAACTTTCTTCAGGCATTTTCAAGATGTGTCTTTCATAGGATATGACATTTCTTTCTTTATTTTTTTTTTATCCTCATCTGAGGATATGTTTCCATTGATTTTTAGAGACCCCAGCCAGGGAAGAGCCTGCAACCTAGGTACATGCCCTTGATCAGAATCGAAACGGACCCTGTGGTCAGCAAGCCCAGGCATTATCCACTGACCCAAACTGGCTAGGGAAGGATATGGCATTTCTTAGCCCTCCAGCAGCGGACCTTCCTTTTTTTCTCCAGGAGTGTGGTGGAAAACCCTAGATCACCTTTTTGGATTCTTATACCCAAGTTACTAAGAATATTACCAGTGGCAAACAGGGAGCTTAGCCAATGAGCGGTCAGAAAAGGTATTTCCTCTGTAGTTCACTCCCATCGCCTCAGATCTCTGGCTCTGCCCCCTGCCAAGGCTTAAAGCCTCCAGGCCTGGGCAGGGGCCCCCCAGCTCCTTCCCATAGCCTGATTGCCCGGCTCCGCCCCTGCCCAGGTCCCAAGCCTTTGGCCAGGGCTTGGGGCCTGGACAGGGACTCCAGCTCCCTCCGATCACCCTGATCCACCCCTGCCCAGGTCCCAAGCCTCTGGCCGGGGATTGGGGCCTGGACATGTGACCCCCAGCTCCCTCCGATCGCCCAATCGCCCAGCTCTGCCCCTGCCCAGGTCCCAAGCCTCTGGCCAGGGCTTGGGGCCTATGCAGGGGACCCCCAGCTCCCTCCGATTGCCCGATTGCCCGGCTCGGCTCCTGCCCAGGCCCCAAGCTTCTGGCCCGGACAGGACACCAGGATTGCCTAATCACCCAACTCTGCCCCTGCCCAGGTCCCAAGCCTCTCACCTGGGCTTGGGGCCTGGGCAGGGGACCCCCAGCTCCCTCCGATTGCCAGATCACCCAGCTCCACCCCTGCCCAGGAGCCCCCTGGCTCAGGCCCTTCCCAGGTTGCTCAGGACCCAAGGGGGGCCTACCTCAGAGTGACCTGGGTGCTGAGAAAGTTCCCGGGCCCAAGGCTGCTGGGCCCTATGTATGCAAATTAACCTCCATCTTTGTTGGGTTAATTTGCACACTCACTCTGATTGGCTGTGGGCGTAGCAGAGGTACGGTCAATTTACATGTTTGTCTATTATTAAGAATTATACACACACACACACACACACACACACTGAGTTGTATTATGATCTCTGAATGCATAATAATCTGGACACTCAGTGTATATCCTATATAATAAAAGGCTAATATGCAAATTGTCCCCTTGACCAGGAGTTCGACCATCAAGCAGGCCCGCCAACCACCCATGTCCCCGCCCCCTGGCCAAGCTGGCCAAACCCCACCCATGCACTGGGCCTCTAATACACACACACACACACACACACACACACACACACACACTGAGTGGCCACATTACTATGCATTCAGAGATCATCATAATATGGCCGCTCAGTGTGTGTGTGTGTGTGTGTATACTAAAACACAGAACCTGTGTTCCAGGGAGTTTACCATATTAAGAGGAATTTGTAAAAATTTACTTCCATCAGATAGAATGTTATCTGAAAGAGAACAAGAATTTTGTCTATTTTACTTAGTGATATATCCCCAGTACCTACAACAATCTCACAATTATTAAAAGAAAGAGGCAAAATTTGAAATAAGATTTCTCATTCCATAGTCCACATTCTTAGCCAATATGTTATTCTCCTCTCCTCACCAATAATCTTTAGGTTAAAATTGGCTTCTTCTATAATGTATAGTTACACATCTTAAGCACAACAGCACACACATTGCATAATAATGAACCCAGAAAAGTCAGAAATAACCAGAATAGACACTATGATCACTATTATTCAGAATTGTCCTTTATAGTTTTCCATGTAGTACAGAACTCTAAATAATATAGTTTCATTCTTGTCTTTAACATTACACACATATAATTATACTGTATGTGTTCTTATGTGACTTGCTATTCTTACTCAACTTTGTACTTTTGAGACTACTATGTTGGTGAGCTAATATGTATAATGCATTCATTTTAACTGTTTTTTTAGGTTATAGGAATCTAGCAGTTTTTCTCTTCTTTTATGGGTTGATTCCAATTTTCTGTGTGATTACAAATGGTAAATATTTACGTGTATAATCTCATCGTTAGGTGCACTAGAGTTTCTCTTGGGTGTATGACTAGGAATGGAACTGCTGAGTCATGTGACAAGCATACATTCAACTTTATAAAATATAATGCTGAATTGTTTTCCAATGTCCTTATACCAGTTTATAAATATGTCCTAAGAATGAATAAAAGTTCCATTGTGGTAGTCCTCACCACATTAGTTAATACACATTAAAAACTTTGTAAAAACTGTTTCCTAATCGAAACAAACAAAAAAATTGGCTTCCTTTATGATCCGGAGAGATAACCTATATTGGCATGAGAGGTTTGCTTTTCATTGTAAAACTTTTATTGTAAAGACCTATGTCAGTAGTAGATACAAATCTACTCATATCACTTGAAGTATAAAAGGTGTCCCAAGGGGGCTACGGTCAGGTCTAGACTCTTGGCTCAGCTCACAAGCTCCCCAGGCTCTGTTATTAGAACTCGGCCTGCATCTCTAGCCTCTTCTGTCACCACATTCTCTCTCTCCCTCTCACAAATGCTGGTGACAGACTGAACTTCTTCCAGTTCCTCCAATGAAACTCCCAAGGTTAACAATCAGCCAAGCCTCTCTGCCTCCTGCACCCCAACCCCTCACCTGGGAACAAGCAGGACTTCGCACTACATGCACCCATCCACCAGCTCAACTGTAGGTTTTACGAAGTTGGGGATCAGCTCTGCCTCATTCACATCTGCATCTTCTTTGCCCAGCTCACTGTCTGATTCAAATTAAGTCCTCAATAAATATTTAAATGGATGATTATGCATTCCTAGTTAAAATAAATCTACTCCTTATGAGAGGCATCCATTCTTGGTGTGAAAAAAATAATCTGGTTCCATAAGTCTGAGTATCAGACCCTAGATGAAGGAGATTTATTAAGGTCAAAGGCTACCTATGGAGCCCTCTTGGGTCAAGGAGTTTTCTCTGGGCATACATGTCTAGAGTAGGACGTGTTTGCAATACATGTCTTCTTTCATATTTATAATATTAATAATTTCCTGTGGCTGGAGAGCTACATATGAAGGGGCAGGAGTAAGGCTAAAAATGTGGGTCAGTAAGGGTCCTATATGATGCACTAGCAAGTTCAGATTCTGTCCTACAGGAAATGGCAACCACTGCAAAATGTGAGCAAGGTTACTTATAACTTAGTGTTTCAGACAAACTTCTTAGGATGTTTTATGGGGGAAAAACTGTTGAGAAACAAGGTTTCTTGCTGGAAACCCATGATGCCAACTTTTACTTCATATCGATTACATTCTTATAGATGAGGGACTCTTTAATGTTTTCCTCCTGGAAATACCTTTTGGACTTTAATGCCAGAGATTCCTGAAAGACATTTCTGGGTAGGAATTTCTAAAGCAATGAAAATGTTCTCCAAGGACATTTATGACTATTTTACTTGAAAAGATTGCATTAACATCAATACAGAAGTTCCATGGAGATACAAATAGAAAAGGAAAGCAAACAAGATTTTCTCAGTTGGTGAGTTGAGCTTGGTAGGTACTTTTTCCCAGATTGTATAGATTAGAAAATAGAATTTAACTTGTTATTCTCCCTTTATCCTGGCCATCATTTCCTCCTAATGTCTAGTTCAGAGAAACCAACCTCATAATCTTACTTTTATTCCTCTCTCTTTTATCCTTACCTTTCCATCTTCTCCTACAAAATCACTCTTTTTTTCTTCTTCCATTTCACAGCTTCAACCTTGGTCCATCTCCCAATTTTTGGATTTTAACAAAGGTTTTCAAACAGCTTCTTTATCTCCATTTTCTCTCTACTCCAGTATATCTCCAACACAGTCAACATGATAATATCCCTTATACACTTACATAACGTTTCCCTCTTAGGTAAGACTCACCAGTGGTTTCCCACAGCTTGGTTTATCAGTCTGGGCACACTTTAATATTCTTGGTGTGCCATTAATGTATGGCTCTGTTCCCAAGCCTCTAGCCCTTTAAATTTGTAACTTCATATTTTCTAAATCGCCTCTTTTTCTAGAAGCTGCCCTCTGATCAGTCCCTTTATTGGGCTGCTCATCCTGGCTGTCTATAATACCTACCCCTCAAGAACCTTAGAGAATCTCAGGCTGGGGTGGGTGGGGAGAGATTAACTGGGGAATTTATATGCATATATGCATGGCCCATGGACACAGACAATAGTGTGGTGAGGACCTAGGAGGGGTGGGTGTGGGGTAGAAGGGGTCAATGGGAAAAAAGGGAAGAGATCTGTAATACTTTCAAAAATAAGGGTAAATTTTTTAAAAAAAGAAGAAATCTTCCTAGCCTTACTTCATATAATTCTGATCACTCAGTCTGTCAGTGAAAATTCATTACAATGTTCTCCTTAGATCCCATACTCTACTGTAAATGAGACATGTACTAATTGAATTTCCCCTTGATTTGGATCTAGAATAGATATGACATGTGGAATCCAATGCCTAGTACATTATAGGAAGATTTGACATCATCAAATCTTTTGTGCATTCCCTCTTCGCACTCACCTCCCCTCTACCAGATTCCAACTCTATCAGGAAAAGAAAATTTAGGCCCTTCCACTATCACCCACAACATCCAAACATGACTGTTATTATACACACTAGAGGCCCGGTGCACAGGCCTGCAGTGGAGGACAGTTGGGGGAGACCCAGGCCTGCAGGGGAGGACAGTTGTGGGGGACCCAGGCCTGCAGGGGAGGGCAGTTGTAGGCGACCAGGCCAGCAGGGAGGGCAAGGGGGAGGTGTCCATCAGCCTAGCCTGCTCCCTCTCCAAAATGGGACCCCTTGAGGGATGTCGACCACCCATTTAGGCCCAATCCCACCAGGCGTTCGGATATCCCTCTCACAATCCAGGACTGCTGGATCCCAACCGCTCGCCTGCCTCTGCCTGATTGCCCTAACCGCTTCTGCCTGCCAGCCTGACTACCCCCTAACCACTCCACTGCCAGCCTTATTGATGCCTAACTGCTCCCCGGCCAGCCTGATTGCCCCTAACTGTTCTCCCTTGCAGGCTGGTTGCCCCCAACTGCCCTCCTCTGCCGGCCCCGTCACTCCCTGCTTGCCTGATCACCCATAACTGCCCTCCCCTGCAGGCCTGGTCCCCCCGCCCAACTGCCCTCCCTTGCTGGCCATATTGTGGTGGCCATCTTGTGTCCACATGGGGACAGCCATCTTTGACCATATGGGGGTGGCCATCTTGTGTCTTGGGTGACGGTAAATTGGCATATTACTATTTTATTAGATAGGATTTTTTAAAATTGTTAGTCCCTGAGTTTGAAGCAAGACCAGTGTCTTATCATTGTATTCAGATAATACAATACTATATAACAATAATGCTTGATACTAGTATTTTCAATAAATTAATCAACCTACCCATTTATCGAGTTCTCGTTATGTGTCAGGCAGTTTTAGGTAATGCAGATTTATCAGTGAGCAAAGGAACTTAATTCTAGGATCTCCAGAATAAATAAAAATGCACCTTCGTGTACCTGCTACTTATGGCTACTCTCCTCTTATTTCCTGAAATATTCCATGGCTGTGACTATGTCTTCCACCTTTATCATGTTACTCCCACAGAATAGGGCTGTGTGCATGTGTGGTAGTCAGTGACTGCTTGCGAGATGAGTGTATGGAACATTAGGTTACTGACTTACTATTACTCATATAATTATGCATGCTACCTCCCAGCTTAACACCCATTCCACCCTTCTCCCCAGCATCATGCTCTCCAGGAACAGGGTTCTCCAGGTTTTTTTATAGCATAACTAGAGGCCCAATGCACAAAGATTCATGCAAGAATGAGCCGTCCTTCCCCTGGGTGCCAGCACCGCCTTTGCTCCAGCCCCAAGACACCTTTCTGACTCTGTTCTGGCCTGGAGCCGCCTTTCCACCTTCCTATGCTGCCCAGAGGCCCAGAGTGCATGGGGCAGTGTGGATCACCCCCAGCCAGTAGGCGCCTATGTATGCAAATTAACCCACCATCTTTGTTTTGTTAATTTGCATACTCACTTCTGATTGGCTGGTGGTACGGTCAATTTACATCTTTCTCTTTTATTAGTGTAGAAGATACAGTCTCTCCCTCCTCTTTCTCAGATGCAGTTGTTAACCTGTGCCAATTCTTACTCCAAAATGTTTCTTATTTTCAAGCTTTTTTTTCCCTTCTACTATTGTTGCCTCCAGGCATTACAGAAGCACAAGTTATTCTTTCCCCAAAATCTGTTCTTCTAGTGTTTCCTCCACCAGTAAACAGCACTACATACAGTTTTTTGGTTCTGCATGCCAAACACACACCCCTTATCTCTAATCTAGCATAAGGTGCCTCTGATTTAAACTCTCTCTCAATTCCAGCTGTATCTCACCATTTCCATTACCGTCACTCCAAGGTAACATTATATTTTCTTTGGGACTGGAATAGCCTCTTAAGTGGCCTCCCTACTTCCTTTTTTGTCCCAAGCTCTTCTCCAAATTTAGACAGAATTATCCTTTCAAAACACAAATCTCACCATATAGCTCCAGCTTTATTAAAACCCAGCAATAGAGTATCAGCGCTGTTATAATAAAACTAAAACACTTAACATGGTCTATCCTACCCGTGCTAGGCAGAACAGGTAGCTCCCTGAGGATGCCCACATCCTAATCTGAGGAACCTATGAGAATGTTATGTTATATCATATGACAAGGGGGAATTAAGGTCACATATGTAGTTTGTCAATCAGCTGACCTTAAAATAAGGAGATTATCCTAGATTACCCATATGGACCCATTATATTCAGAAAAGTCCTTAAAATAGAAGAGGGAGGCAGAAGAGTAAGAAAAGGGAGATGTGAGGATGGAAACCAGGTTGTCAGTGATGTAATGTGAGGAAGACACAATACTCTCTTGTGGCCAGGAAAAGAGGAATGTGAGAAGCAACCAGAAACAGAAAAAGCAAACACATTCTCCCCTAGAGCCACCAGAAAATAATGAATCCCAGTCAACATTCTTGATTTTAGCCCACTTTGAACTTCTGGCCAATAGTATTGATATTTACAGAAATACATTAGTACTGTTTAAGCAACTAAGTTTATGGTAATTTGGGATAGCATCAATAGCAAACTAATACCCCACCTAACACTACTCTTCTACCCCCTCTCCTTTCTTAGAGGTGCCATGCTTTCTGCCACCACAAGCCTGAGAGTATTAGCTATACCTATTTGTGTATCTTTGGATTAATAATACCATGCCCCCAAATAGATGGTATTCCATGTAGCTAGAGACAGTGTCGCCTTTTTGTTCATCATTCTATCACAAGTTCCCAACCCAGAGCCTGGTAGAGAATATGCCAAATAAATATTTGTTGAATGAATATAGCCAAGCATATATATAGCCCACCAAACCCTGGACTGTGCCCTCTAGTAGACTACTTG
Organism: Corynorhinus townsendii; assembly: GCA_026230045.1. Lineage (NCBI taxonomy): Eukaryota > Metazoa > Chordata > Mammalia > Chiroptera > Vespertilionidae > Corynorhinus > Corynorhinus townsendii. The sequence continues at coordinate 218,175,277 of JAPDVU010000001.1, forward strand.
GTCCAGTGTTTCTCTCCTCTAATCACATCCTGTACACCAATCTTAGACAATCTCCTCATCTACCAAACACACAATTCTCAATTTAGGAGTGCACCATGTCCTCTGATCATGGATCAAGGTCAATTACAGAGATGTACATTAGTGAAGTACACTGAGATGTCCCTTCATGCCACTAAATGGCTGTAGACAATTTAGTTAATACCTATGGGCTTCAGGTCCTTCACTCTTAAATCATAATAATCTCATGGAGATAAGGAATTTCGACAAGGTATACATGATTCTACAATCTCCAATCATTGTATTACAAGCTCTTTGCTTTTTCGTCTGTATTTTATCCTCACTTTCGCCTCATGTATAAATTCTATAAAGTCAAGGCTTGTGTTTGCCTTTGTGTCTACCATTGTGTGCTACACAGTGTCCACTTCAGAAATTCAGTAAAATTTTCTAAATGCATGAAAACAATCAATAAATATTTGCTAAACAAAAAATAAAATAATCCTGATGGGAACTTTCATATTTTTCTCAAATTAGTTTCTATGTTGTTTAATATGCTTATCTTTTCTATAGTGGGCTGGATGTTGTCCCCCCAAAAGATATCAAAATCTGATTTCTAGAACCTGTGAATATTATCTTATATGGTAACATTTCTGCAGATATGATAAAGGTAAGAATTTTGAGATGAGGAAGTTATCCTGTATTATCCAGATGGGCCCTAAATGTCATTACAGTGTCTTTAAAAAGAAAGGCAGAGGGAGATGAGACATATAGGCATACCTCAAGAGATTTTTATGGGTTCAGTTTTGGATAACCTCAATAAAGTGAATATTGTAATAAAGCGAGTCACATGAATTTTTTGGTTTACTAATCCATATAAAAGTTATGTTTATACTCACTGTAGTCTATTAAGTGTGCAATAGCATTATGTTGAAAATGTATATACCTTAATTTAAAAAACACTTTATTGCTGAAAATGCTAACCATCATCTGAGCCTTCTGCGAGTCATAAACCTTTTCTGATGGAGAGTCTTGCCTTGATGTTGACGGCTGCTGACTAATTAGGGTGGTTGCTGAAAGTTGGGGTGGCTGTGAAAATTTCTTCAAATAAGACAACAATGAAGTTTGCTATATTAACTGACTCTTCCTTTCATAATTGATTTTTCCATAGCATCTGATGCTGTTTGATTGCATTTTTCCATAGCAGAACTTCTTTTAAAATTGAAGTCAGTCTTCTCAAACCCTGATCTGTTTTATGAACTATATTTGTGATATTTTAAATCCTTTGTTGTCGTTTCAACAATCTTCATAGCATCTTCACCAGAAATAGATTCCATCTCAAGAAACCACTTTCCTTACTCATCCATAACAAGCAACTCTTCATTAAAGTTTTACATTGAGATTGCAGCAATTCAATTACATCTTCAGGCTTCATGAACCAACCTCTGCTTCAAACATTTCCTCTGCAGCTTCTGCCCCTCTCTCAGCCTTCACAGAAATGAAGAGAGTTAAGCCCTTGCTCTGGATAAGGCTTTGGCTTAAAGCAATGATTTTTAACCTTATTCATCTCATGGTACACATAAACTAACTACTAAAATTCTGTGCACACCCAAAAATATGTTATATTTTTTGCCAATCTAACAAAAAATATTAGGTATCATTTTGGTTGACTTACAAAACAATAATAATATTAGTAATTACTATCCTTTTTGCTCCAAAGTGGCTTTTTAAAATAAATCAATTACCAATACTTACATATAAGGATTTCTGGTACCAAGAACTAATCAATCAGACGCAACCTTATTATGTGACATGAACAATATGACATGACCAACTCTATTATATGACCTATGTACTTATGGTTTAAGACAAGGCATTCACACCTGAAGGCTATTGTGTTGGCTGTTGTCATCTTTTTATTTGACAATCTTAGGGAAAAGAGGTCAGTGTTCCTGACAAAATAGTCAGGTACTACATGTTTTAAAAATTCTTATGGCACACTGATGGAAAATCACTACCATAAAGGAATATGGTGGCTAATTTGATCTTCTATCCAGACCACTAAAATGTTCTCCATATCAGTCATAGGGTTGTTTCTCTTTCCTATTATTCATGTGTTTACTGGAGTAGCACTTTTAATTTCCTTCAAGAACTTTTCTTTTGCATTGACAACTTAGCTCACTAGCACAAGAGGCCTAGTTTCCCCCTATTTTGGCTTTCAACATGCCTTCCTCATTAAACTTAATCATTTCTAGCTTTTGATATAAAGTTAGAGATGTGTGACTCTTCCTTTCACTTGAACACTTTTAGGCCATTAGAGGGTTATTAATTGGTCTAGTTTTAATATTGTTGTATCAGGAAATAGGGAAGCCCGAGGAGTGCGAAGACAAGGGAGAATGGCTGGTCAGTTGAGAATCAGAACACACACACTTATTCATTAAGTGCACCATCTGAGATGGGTGTAGTTTGTGGAGCCCCAAAACTATATAAAAATAATTTAAACAATCTTCATTCTAGAAGATACATACAAGATATGGTTCAGAAGCTGAGTTGAGACAAAACAATTTTATGAAAAGCTAACAAACATATGGAATATGTTACCAAAAGAGAATTGCTGAAGCAAAAAACACCAATATGTTTCACTGAGACAAGAAAGGTATTTACATAAAATTCAAATGAAAAATGAGAGGAAGAGCAAAACACAAGTTTAAGAGAACTGGAATACTTTCCAGCAATGTGTGCCTGAAATACACTCATTGTTTTCATTATAACTGAAATACAATTAAGTATTCTATGCCTTTCTTAATTATGTTTATTGTTGATAATATGTTAGATCCCTTATAATGAAAATCTGTGGACCACCCAAATCTATGATTCTAATACAATTTGTCTAAAATTAACATATTACTAGAAATAATATATCTTAGATTACCATTTTTTCAATAGTAATTAGTCTTTATCTTGTGGGATAAAAGAAGAGAATTTGAGGGGATAATGCAAATTCCCCATCCCTTTGAGTAGAACTGTAATGTTATATGGAGCCACAGTCTGTTTTGAAGGAGGGTTATTTCCTCAGACTAAAACAGGTAAGAAGCTAACAGTAATTATCACATGCTGTCAGAACCAAAGAATGACAAAATTTAATTCAATCTATCCAACTACAAAAGGAAATAACACATAATGAAATTCTTTCTTCTAGAAAGTCACTTTCCATGGACAGAGACCAATGAAAGCATTCACTTACTGAAATTTATAGTAACCTCAATAGCAAAGCATTGTTTCTAACTATTGTCCTTTGGAATATAGAAACATCTTTGCTATTTTACTCTGGAAGGGTATTTACAGTACCAGATTTTTATTTCAAATGCGATAGATCTCTCAGTGGTTAGCCAGTTCAACTAGCTAGATCACAGTTCAAATAAGTCCAAGTATAATTCAGGTGTATAGGAGGCATCTCATCTTTCTGTTCTAGATGCTAAAATATGTTGTCAGCGATTGGCGGGATCAAACCAGAGATGGAAGATACTTTATTTTATTCCACCAAATTATTGGTAAAAATCGAATTTCATGACCTATTAGTAATAAGTGAAGACCACTATATTCACATATGGAGGACAGGACATTCGTATTATTTTTACTATCCCATCTCCTCAAGCTACTATAATAGGGCTTTCAACCCTTCTTAAAACAACTACCAATTCTCTGCCAAAGTTGAGTTCAGTGGACATGTTAAATGACTTAACTATCTTGACCAATCTGTTGCACTGGATGCTATGAACAATTTCCTTATTTTTTTTTCTAAATGCCCCTCCCCCCAATATTCGCTCTCTCTTTTTCTTTCTCTGAATCCTCACTTCTCTGTATGCTTCCCTGATTCTGCTTCTTTTACCATCCTGTCAAATGTTGATACTCTCTAGGGTTCCATTCAAAACTTTCTTCTTTTCTCACTCTACACTGGGCTTCTAGATGATAACAAATATGAACATGGCTTTGACAAGTGCCCATGTGGAAACAACTCCCAAGTTAGAGAGTGCTTTCTGGGTGGTCTAATGTGAATGATTGTTAAAAGGTCAAAAAAAATATTTTCTCTCTACTCAACAGTATTTACCTCAACAGTAAAAAAAATAAAAATAATAATAAAATAATAATAAAAGCTCTCTGTAAATAATGAAAATAGCCATGTCAAAACAACTTAGCAATATAATTCAATTCAATTTGGAGTGCTACATGTATGGGATTGGGAAATACAGAGAAATAGGTAGTTAGCCCTACTTTGAACTCTAACTGCAAACTACTGGTATTTATAACAACCCAGAGATATTTGAGCAGTCAGTAGAGGGGGATCTGCCAGGAACCAGTTTGCTTGAAAAAATGAGAGTCTCCTGGAAAGATCCAAACTAAGAAAAGAGGGGTCAAGCTTTGTCCTGTAATAAAGTTATAGCACTAATGAAACATACTGGGAGCAGGAAGAAAGCTTGGCTCACATCAAGTATGGAGGCTTAAATAGTGATGCCCTTCCCCAAAAAATTTCATGTCCATCTTGAACTCCAGAATGTGATCATATTTCGAAATAAGGTTAATTAAGAATCTCAAGAAAAATTATCCTGGATTTAGAGTGGGTCCTATATCGAATGATTAGATTTTTATAAGAACAATGAAAAGGAGGTTTGGACACAAAAAAAGAGAAGAAAGTCTTGAGATGATGGAGGAAGAAATGGGAGTGATGGAGCTGTAAGCCAAGACATGTCAAAGACTGCCAGTCACCACCCAAAGCTGCAAAAGGCAAAGTATGATTCTGCCCTAGAATCTTCAGAGGGAGCATGGCCCAGACAACACCTTGATTTTTTTTCTAGCCTCAAGAACTATAAGATACTAGAGGCCCGGTGCACGGATTAGTGCACTGGTAGGGTCCCTCAGCCTGGCCTGTGCCCTCTCACAATGTGGGACCCCTCGTGGCCTGGCCTGTGGGGATCGGGCTGAAACCGGCAGTCCGACATCCCCTGAGGGAGATAGTAGTGCACAAAGCTGCAAGTGGCCAGGGAGGAGCCTGAGCCCGGGCAGGGCACCGCCCCACTCCAGCTCATCCCGGCTCCACTGCACCTGCTGCCACTGACATGGGTCAGTAGTGCTGGTGCAGAGGAGGGAGAGGCTCACGCCGCCGCAGCAGCGTTTACCAGCTGTGAGCCCGGTGTCTGGCACCCATCGGTCAGCTGAGCTGCACTCCCACTGTGGGAGCACACCGATCACCAGGGGGCAGCTCCTGCATTGAGCATCAGCCCCCGGGTGGTCAGTGCACATCACAGTGACCAGCCGTTCAGTCGTTTGGTTGTTTGGTCACTTAGGCTTTTATATGTATACTAGAGGCCCAGTGCATGGATTCATGCACCAGTGGGGTCCGTTGGCATGGCCTGCAGGGATCGGACTGAAACTGGTAGTCCAACACTGCCTGCCACTCCTGACTGCTGCTCCCACTAATCCCAGCCCAGCTGCACCTGCCCAGTAAGTCCAGATCATGAGAGGCTCACGCCGCCACAGTGGCACTCACCAGCCATGAGCCCTGTGTCTGGTGCCCATCAGTCAGCTGAGTGGTGTTCCTACTGTGGGAGCACACTGACCACCAGCGGGGAGCACTGGCATTGAGCATCTGCCCCCTGGGGAAATGAACAGAGCATGTGTTACTAATGAGACAGTGGTATGTGCACATCATAGACCAACACTTAGGACTCCTAAAATTACTTGCAGCAAGAAGAAGAGTTTACTGATGTAGGGGGGAAAGGGGAGGAAGGGAGCCTGCAAAAGCGAGTAAGGACAAGAGCTATTAAAACAGGTGTTGTGCTGTCAAGAGAAACGCAGCCCACTTAAGTTTTGTCTGCATTTCTCAACCATCACTAGTTTCTATTGGCTCAAACAAAATAGTGAGAAATCAAAGCTCAAATATCAAAGAAGTGATTAATAATGACCATTATTAATAATAGTCTCTTCTGTTAATATTCAAAGAAACAACACAATAGAGTATTTATATGAAACCTTCCTTTTAAGATAATTTAACCACTCTGTGTTTCTACAAAATTTATCTCATTGGAAAGTGAAATGATGTGAGTCATGACAAATGGCCTTTAGTTAATGTCTCATGTGAATTAATCAATTAGATAATGATAATAAAGATACAGAAAAGGCCCAGTAGTGTGCATAGCTCACATTATTATTTTAATGAAACAGAACATGTTCTTATATGATCAATTTGCACTTTCTAGGAAAAAAATCCATTTTCATGGAACAAAACTAATCCTATTCCATTCAGTAAAAATGGGAAAGCAATAGCTCAGTTTTGAGGAAAAACTATAGAAGGTGACAACTCTACCTACATGACATGAGCCAGATTATCAAACATTCTGCATCCCAGATTCCACATCAATCAGTTAATGTTACTTTTCATTCTCACAAACTACGACTCCAGGAACCACATATAAACAAAACACTATTTTACTCATTTCTCAACAAAAATGAAAAAGTTGATATATATATGATATATATAGCATATAACATATATGTGATATATGATGATATTCAGATATATAAATATCAACATTGAAAATGGATGTATAATATTTCATTAAATACATTCAAGAATGTATTCAACAAATATTATGAGTATCTACAGTGTCTAGGCACTATTTAGATGTATCAGAATGTATTACCCTAACCAGTTTGGCTCAGTGGATAGAGCGTCGGCCTGCGAACTCAAGGGTCCCAGGTTCGATTCCAGTCAAGGGTATGTACCTTGGTTGCGGACACATACCCAGTAGGGAGTGTGCAGGAGGCAGCTGATCGATATTTCTCTCTCATTGATATTTCTAACTCTTTATTCCTCTCCCTTCCTCTCTGTAAAAAATCAATAAAATATATATTTTTTAAAAAGAATTTATTCAACACTCTATTTTGGCCAATTATATTGATTCACTTGTTTATTATCATAAAACTGAGATGAACACTCAGGTATATAAATCTTTCAGATATATGTACTTTTATTTTTCCTAAGAGCAATGTCTTAGAAGTAGAATGCTCGATCAAAAAGTACTTTATTAGTACATATATATTATATACACTAGAGGCCCGGTGCATGAATTTGTGCACCAGTGGGGTCCCTCAGCCTCGCCTGCAGGATCGGGCCAAAACCAGCTCTCTGACATCCCCCAATGGGTCCCAGATTGTGAGAGGACACAGGCCAGGTGAGGGACCCACCGGTGCACAATCGGGGCCAGGGAGGGATGCAGAAGGTTGGCCAGCCGAGGAGCAACCGTGGGAGGGCTCCAGGGCATGTCCAGTCCATTTTGCTCAGTCCCAATCAACCGGACCCCAGCAGCAAGCTAACCTACCAGTCAGAGTGTCTGCTCCCTGGTGGTCAGTGCACATAATAGCAAGCTGTTGAGAGGCCTTAGCATATCATTAGCATATTACACTTTGATTGGTTGAATGGACAACTGGACGACTGGACACTTAGCACATTAGGCTTTTATTATATAGGATGGTGGGGCAAAAGTGGGTTTATAGTTGTTCATATGGAAAATAATACAATAATTAATGGATAATATAAGAATAAACTCTGTTTCATGTACTCTCAACTGTAAACCTACTTTTGCCCCACTGTGTAGGTATGGATATACATACACAGCATTCTGGAAAGACTGTATGAAATGTTTAAAGATGCTATATCACTATCTCTTACCAACACTATGTATGGTTACCTTTAAAAAAAAATCTGCCAAACTTTGCATGCAATTTGTTTATCTCCTTCTGATATCATTTCACTCCATTTGGCTGGTTTTTTCTCTCAGCATGTCTTACTTTTCCCCCTTTCCAACCCCCTTCATTTGAGGGCCTTGAATTCTATTAAGTATATCAAATAGTCTAAGACTTTTTTTTTTCCTGAACTTGAAGTACATCCCTTTCGAAGCTGTGCTTTTCCTCTGAGCCTTCAGGTAATATTTTCTTTCCCTTGAACTACAGTATTTTTAAAATAGACTTTATATTGATTTCTTCTCCTTTACTGATCCTTAAATGAGGCAGTAGCTATCAGGATTCAATCATCCATCTCCCTTCTTAGATCTACTATTGCAATTTAGCCCACAGGGGACACTTGAAATGTCTGAAGACATTTTTGGTTGTTGCAATGGGGAGAGGAGCTGCACTACTGGCTTCTAGTGAAGGTCAGAGACATGGCCAAATGCACAGCCAAAAATATACAGCACAGCCCCAAACAAAGAATGTTTACATAGTCCAAAGCATCAATGGTTGCTGAGATTGAGAAACCTGGTGTGAAAAGCCCAGCTGATAGTTACTTCCACATGTCTAACTCATAGTATGTTACAGTCATTCATTAACATAACGCAGTTGTGCTGAGGTGCATATTGCTCCTAAGCCTACTGTTTGGTTCTCAGACTCTAAACTAGCAGAGCATATAATAAATTATATTTCCCTATTTCCTTACTTTAGCACCACTATTATTCCAGGCTATACTATAGAGAATATAAATCAAAATATGCCTGTTGTCACAGCCAATTCACCCCTTATGTCTTGATGAAATGTGTTCTGGAAGTTTTGCTTCTAATTATTTAGAGAAATATGTCTACCTCAAAAATCAGCAGCAACTTTTTGGAGTGAGTTGGCTGGTTTAATGGTTGCTATAGAATCTGGGTCTCTGAGTCAAGGAAATGCAGGGAAAAAGCAAAAGTGTCTTCCTGCCTCTGCTTGGCTCAATTTTCCTCAATTCAGTTTACCTGCCTTGTTTATGGAGTTCAATTCTAGGTTTTGGCATTAGGTTACACATTATTCTTGGTTCTTAGCGTTACTACTATTTTTGGCCTTGGTAAACTGCATATTAGCTATTTTGGTGGGATTTTGGAAGAGTCTTTAATAGAGGCTACAACAAATACATGATTATGAATCAAAGACTTAAACTATGCTTTTCAGTTATCAACAATAATTTATTAACTGAAGTAAGAGAATATTACTAATCTTTCTTTGCTATTGTTCACTTAATTTATTAAACTAACTTCAACTTTTCCCTAAAAGAGATCACAAGATGGATATAGAAGTATGTTCATGAAAATACTCATTAATAAAGTTTATAGAAGAATATTTACATGTTTGTAAACTTTTATAAAAGTGAATGACATCAGAGTTGTAGTAGTTCATCTGCTTACTCATTCTTTCAGCCAGCAATATATTTATTATTAGTTTAACTATAAAACTGTATTAAACACTACTTAATCTAAGGAAAATAGACAACATACTACTTGTCTCTAGGACCATATGATACTTTTAATATATTTTATTGATTTTTTACAGAGAGGAAGGGAGAGGGATAGTGAGTTAGAAACATCTATGAGAGAGAAACATCGATCAGCTGCCTCCTGCATACCTCCTACTGGGGATGTGCCTGCAACCAAGGTACATGCCCTTGACCGGAATCAAACCTGGGACCTTTCAGTCTGCAGGCTGATGCTCTATCCACTGAGCCAAACCGGTTAGGGCAACCCTATGATTTTAAGCTCTAATTCAGCTACTACGGAGCAATGATAAAGTAAAATAAACTGGTCACAGTAAAGTACAGATAGTTTCACATGGGTTCCCATCAGGGCGTAGAATTTCTATGAAAGAATTTCAAAGTGTGTTTGGATCAATGGAACCTAGACGAATCTAGCTGATGTAAGAAAGTATAAAATACTGACATAAAGCACATCAGCAGCAGCAAATAAGAAGTAGGAAAGCTTAATTATGAGGTTAATATGAAGTTGTGGAAGAATAGGCCTGGCAAGCAGCTAAGAGGCTGCAGTTGTTTCCAGAAAATACACAGAGGTGGGGAGATGGATATGGGCTGGGTGGGTGAGGAGGGTGGGTTCCAAAGGCAAACCATAAGAGACCGGGGTTCAGATTGCAATTCCCAATTTCTCCTCCTCCTCCCCAGCCCTCTCCCCTGCAACCAATACTCAAGAAAGTGGCAGGTGTTACTTCTGAAGTCACCCCATAATCTTACTTGTTCTACTTGGTACTAATCTCTCTGGTAGAGGTAAAAAGTGAAAGGAAGAAAAAGGCTAAAAGAGCATGTTTCTAATTTCTTGCTCAAGACAAAGGATGTCACATCTAAAGAGCACACAAAATTTAAACAATGAAACTCAAAAGAAATGAAGATGCTAATGCAGAGGAGAAAATAGCCCAGTTAAAAGAATGAAGCACAGGTGAATGACATGAAGAGATGAAGGCCTTATAAGCAGGACCTGTGTCTCTGCAATGTCAGAGGGGAGGAGGATGGGTGCTGGGTGAACAAAAGGTGACAGGATTAAGGGAAACATGTATTTTAATACATATATCTAAATATATGTGTGTGTGTGTGTGTGTGTGTGTGTGTACTGAGTGGCCAGATTATTATGATCTCTGAATGCATAATAATCTAGCCAGTGTATATCCTATATAACAAAAGGCTAATATGCAAATTGTCCCCTCAACCAGGAGTTTGACCAGCAGGCAGGCCAGCCAACCGCCCATGTCCCCTCCCCCTGGCCAGGCTGGCCAGACCCCACCCATGCACGAATTCATGCACTGGGCCTCTAGAATGTGTGTGTGTGTGTGTGTGTGTGTGTGTGTGTGTGTGTGTGTGTATACTAGATGCCTGGTGCACAAATTCGTGCATGGGTGAGGTCTGGCTGGCTACCACAATGAAGGCAGATCGAGCTGGGCTGGCGGGGGGGAGGAGACATGGAAGGTTGGCTCTCCCTGTCCCTGATAGGGGTGGAGGGGTCAATGGAGGGCGGGGCTGGTGTGCAGAGCCACAGGAAGTTGATCGGCTAACCTCACCCTGATCAGTGTGGGGGATGGTGATCAGGGGCCAGGCTGGCCAGGGGGAGGGGCCACAGGAGGTTGGGGGGCCAATTGGGGCTCCAATCGGGCTGGTTGGCCGCCACAGTGCATGTCATAGAGCCTGGTCGTTCCAGTCACTTGGCTTTTATATATATATGTATACACACACACACACACACACACACACACACACACACACACACACTGAGTGGCCAGATTATGTGTTCAGAGATCATAATAATCTGGCCACTCAGTGTACACACACACACACACACACACACACACACACACACAACAATATGGTGGTAGCCAGAGGGAAAGGGGGTCAGGGGAGGTGGAGGGGCAAAGGGGGGTAAATGGGGATAGAAAAGAGACTTCACTATGGGCCATGGGCACATGATGCAGTGTGCAGATGATGTTTTGTTCAGTCGTCACTTGAACCCCATATGGTTTTATTAAATAATGTCACCCCAATAAAGTTAATAAAAGAAAAAAGATGTAGATCTTTCCAAATTGTGGTCTCCAGACCACTTATATAGGGTTTACTTGGTGAATTATTAAACAGACTATTCTAGGGCCTTCCCATTACAAAATCAAAATCTTTGTGGGACAGGGATCAACAATCTACATTGTAAAAATACCCTCCAAATATTTATGTATATTAACTTTTAGAAACCCCTGGAATAGAGGGTGAATCTGGTCCTTCGGACTTAAAACCAATCTTCCAAATCTCATCTAGTGCTTTTCAAATTGTGAGATTGCCCCATTAGTCAATCAGTGGATTTGGTTAGTTTCTTCATTTTGTAATGACACAGAAGACACAGGACAGTATAAACAATGTCACGTCCTGGCATTAAGGGAAGTATTGTTTCGTGAACCTTCTGTTTCAGTCATAAATATGTGTGTCATAAACAGCTGTGGACATCCACATATCATTATGAAGATTATGCGAGATAGTCATGTGAAGGTAAGAGCTGAATAGATGGAGACAATACAATGTTGTATGTTTCATCAATAAGTTCACTTGCTCAACAGATATCACTAAGTCTCTTCTCTTATTTAAAGAAGAAATGGGCTTCACCCTGAAGGAAGTTCTACTGTAGGAAAAGTTACCTAACATAAAATTATGCTAATAGAACATAATTGATATAAAAAAAAAAGCTGAAGCTAAATTGCAGAAGGAGTTTAGAGGCAAGAGAAAATACTTGGTAGAGAAATTAAGGAAAGCTTTCTGTAAGAGGCAGCTTCTTTTGAAATAAGTGTTACAAGAGGAGTTGGGCTCAAAAAGCTTACCTGACATGGGATATAGAATGGTGATATAAACTGTGCTAGAAACTCAATCTAATGAAGTGATCAGGGACTAGCAATACCTTCAAATACATTTATATACTTATTTGTATATTTCATATGTGTATATTTATCTATCATAAATGTGTGTACAAATATATGAATAAAAATTAGGGAGTGTAGTGAACAAATTTTTCATGAATAAAGGAAAGAGGAACAAATTGATGTCTGAGCAGAATACTATATTCTGCCTTGTTAGATAACATTAAGATGCCTTCTCAAAACTATTGTCAACCCAGAACACAGAGCAATATCTAGTAGTGCAGGAAGAATACCAGTATTTTTATGTTATATTTTAAAATATGTTTTTATTATTTTTTTTCCAAGAGAAAGGAAGGGAGAGGGATAGAGAGATTGAAACATCAATCATGAGAGAAAAACATGTATTGGCTGCCTACTGCACTCCCCCTACCAGGGATCAGCCCACAACCCAGGCAGGTACCCTGACCAGAAATCCAACCAGTGACCTCTTGGTTTATGGGTTGTTGCTCAACCACTGAGCCACACAGGCCGGACAAGAATACAAGTATTAAAACAAGGTCTCGCCTTCTCAGCAACTGTCATATTTATCTTTTCATTTCATTTATATACCAGTCATCCATTTATTCCTTTTTCCTTACCCTGAATCGTGTAGAGTAAAAATTTAAGTATTTGCTGAGTAAGTAACTAAAAGAATTAAAAGATAAATGAGTGAAAGTTTCTAAAATGAGAGCATTGATATATTGTCTTCTAGATGAACTGGGAGAACAGAGGACATGACCAGGAAACAGCATGAATTATAATTTGGCTGGAATGCTGAGAGCCTGCAGAAGAACACAGCGTTCTCCCAGGGGACTGGTGAGAAATTAACATTTGACAGTTAGGTTGGCTCTGGTTAATGACTTAAATCCAGGCTTCACCACTTAGCCTTTGTATATTTACTAATGGGAGTCACTGAGGATTCCCCAGAAAGGGATGTGATCTAAAAGAACTGTAAGAAAATTAATGTGGTGATAGGGAATAGGTTGGATTTGGAGAAATGTAGGCTAGTGTGAAGGATTTGAAAAATCACCATGGTGGTTGAAATCCCAAGGTTCCCTGGGAGAAGTAAATGGCATAGCTTTGGAGGTTTCCTCTCATCAGAAAACTTCCAAGAGTAGACAGCACTAGAAGTCTCCACTTTCTTAGCACCTATTCAATTGTACTTTGGCTTGAAATGCACTCTTGAATATCAATAGTTACCTACCAGCCAAATGCAATGTCCTTTTCTTTGCCTTATTCTTCATCCTCTCCTTGAAACACTTCCTTTGGATTTTGATTCTCTCGGGTTCACCTACCTCTCAGATCAATCTTTTCCTCTCTTTTGGCTCTTCTTTCCACTTTCCGCCCCTGCATGTAGGTACTTTTCTATGTCTCATTCTTAATTCTTTACTCTTTGTAAGCCTTTTTTATTCCCCTTTCATCCATTCTTACGCTGTGAACTAAATCTCTACATGCATGATCTAAATCTCCAACGGCTTTAACACATCCACTCTAAGCTGCAACTGCTCTTCTGAACTTTACATTACTTGTAATTTTTCTGAGAATGCACTCTGTGTAAATATAATCATTTTCTTCTCTAAATGTCAACACACTTCTCAGTCACAAGGACTAAATAAATGTTCCTTTCCTCATTCACCCTCTTAAATGAGTTGGCAATTCCTGTTGATTCTTTGTTCACATTCACTCACATCCAATCCCTTAACCAATCTGTATTGTTTCTACCCCTGTTTAAGGCCTTGTTGTTTCATATTTCACATCTAGACCCTGATTGTCAAATCCAGGCAAAGGAGCAGGGAGAGGATATACAAAATTATATTTTGGAATTCAGAAATAAAATATGATAACTTCCATCTATCTATCCAGCCTCTTCATATTGCTACAAGAGTGACCTTAAGGTGACTAATATCATACCCCTTGTATAGCTTTCAATTAAAGCTTTTAAAATAATGTGCAAAATCCACAGCTAATATGAAAGACTGTTCATGATGTGGTTACTGTTCCACTCTTAGACTACTTACTCACCACATGCCCTTCACTACAATCATGGGTAGACTTTGTAATTCTTCTATTCTCTCTTTCCTCATCCTCCTTATTTATCTGCCTGGTATACACCTAATGGCTCCAGAGGTAAATACATGACCCAGGCCTGGCCATTCAAAGAACAACTTCCTCCTGACCACAATGATTGGCTTCTAGGAAAACACTGATGAAAGCTGAGATAAAGAGGATCTCCAGAGAACTTTTGTTATAATGTTGAGGAATGTACCACTGAGGTTGTTTGATTGGTAGACAGACAGATGGGAGATACTGAGGTTCTATCTACCACCACTTGGAAGAAATCTGGCTGAGAAACACTGAAGAAAGTGGAAAATAGACAAAGGGAGATGCCTGACAACAAACCAAAATGGACTTTTGGGCAACATGAATCAATGGATACCCTTCTTTTGTTTAAGCCATTTAAGCTGGTATGAGTCTATCTCCTTTTGTCTCAACTGAAAGTTGGTAGGACCTACTTTAAGGAGTCTCTGCCGCCCTCTGGTTGGTTTTCCTCATCCTTCTGTGTTGCACATTACTGTTTCTCTGCTCCAAATATCACCCATCTGGTAGTAGAGTTAGATAAACATCGGAGCCTTTCAAAAAAATTAAGGAGAACTTTTATAGCTTTGGCAAAATCCAAAATTAATTTTCTATAATAAAGGTCTCCATTGAGATTTACGGGGGTGGGGGGATCAATATAAATGTGAAAGATCCTCAAGTATTTCTTGAAAAATCCAAGTTTATAAAAGAAAACTCAGCACAACTGCTCCCCTGCCTTCAACATTCTTCTTCCTATAGCTGACTTTCAGGGGGCACTTAGTCAACTTCACGGAAAGCGAGGGCATGCCACCAGGATAGAATGTTAGAGCACTGGGTGAAAACAAATAGGACTGAAAAGATGAGACTCTGTTTTTCCCCTCCCACGCTAAAAAGTGCTGACCCTTCTTAGTCATGGAATTATTCAGAAAATACATGTGCCTCTAGAAAATATTTAGTTCTATTCTAGCTAAATTTTATGGGAAGCTTGTAATAAGCATTTTTAAAACAAAAATCAAAAGAAAGCCAAATCCAAACTGGACTTTCAGTAACTAAAAAAAAGACCCGAGTTAACATTTATAGTGCGTCACTAAATTCCCCTCCTCTGGTCCTAACCTAATACCCTGGTTCCCATTTCTTTTTACTGGCC
Source organism: Corynorhinus townsendii (assembly GCA_026230045.1). Classification (NCBI taxonomy): domain Eukaryota; kingdom Metazoa; phylum Chordata; class Mammalia; order Chiroptera; family Vespertilionidae; genus Corynorhinus; species Corynorhinus townsendii. The sequence continues at coordinate 218,190,719 of JAPDVU010000001.1, forward strand.
CTGGATCCTCCTCAACTCGCTCAGACAGCTCTCTCCTATTCTGAGCTGTCCTGACCTAACCCTAATGTGGTACAAATAGAACTGAACCATATATATGAATAGAACACCCAGCCAGGTTTGACTAGTTAGAAATCCTTTCATTCTCTAAAAATAAATTGAATTTTATTTTTTAATGGTGGCATCTTGTTTTACTCAAAAGGTAAAAATCTACTTTGGCCTTATATCTGGTGACCATTAAATGGAGATTAAGACTCTTTCAGGGAAATGACATAAAAACATAGCTACACTTAATATGCGAAATATACACAAAATTCCCATAAACATTATAAAACAAACATATAAAAGCTTTATGGAAGGAAGGGAGGCAAACAGGGAAGTCTGAAACTATTTTTAGTAAGGCAGCCAAGGGTCAGTTTTGAGCAAGAACAAGAAATCTTTTGTAACCAAAAAGACTAACAGGTGACATGTACTGATGTTAGGCGGGACGATAGAATGTATCTTTAAAAACCCTTTTTGAAGACTAGGACTCTTGAGTAAACCAAGTTTAGGTTGAAAATCCTGTCTCTTGTTATTATATACTTTCATTTTTCAAAAGCTATCATCAAAGTGGAGTACTTCAGATTGATAATTTAGATCTTCCAAGAACATAGAGAAAAAAATTAAAAGTTAATTGGTTTTTAATTCACCTAGTACAAGTTTAAGAAAGGTAATTTGTCATATTTGATCTGTTGTTGCTTATGGGCATGGCAACTATAGAAGAATTATGGCAAGAAATATAGAAAATGATAGAGAGAGGAAATTGGTTTTCAGTCTTCTTAGTTTTTTGCATCAACATTTTTTTGTTATTGTTGTTTGCAAGCTTTATTGCCCTATTCACATTTATGCTTGTCAGCAAATTTCCCTTGGCTACATTCAAAAGGCAGCTGTTCATCCACAGTCCCCAATGAATAACGAATATATCAAAGCCAATTCTTGGCCCGGCGACATGATCTGATTTCTAGAAGAGGTGCCAGCTTCCTCCTTTTAAGAGACTCACATTGTGTCACTTGGATCCAGTCAGCTTACATATTTATTTATTTTTTCAATTAACTATTACTGTATTCCAAAGGCAATACTGGAAAAGTAGGATAATCATTGTAGAAAATTGAAGGCTCAAAGCAACTAGTCATGTAATTGTTTACACATCTCTATAGATTGTCTATAACACCTTAAAATCAGCATGAGGCAGATTCTTCCCTGGAAGCATATACTATGTACAACAGATGTGGTACCCTTGTTAAAAAAGAGGCAGAGTGATCAATAATTTAAAACAGGCACAAGCAACTAACAGAACCTGGCTCATACAGTATATCAAGAGCTATTTCAATATGGAACACCATAGGTAAAATCATATTAGCTATAAAAATGTTCTACCAACAAAGATGAGGAATCAGCTCCCTAAGTAATCCTTGAAGTTACATACTGAGACAGGGGACAGAGGGCAGGGAGCAACCAGACTGCACAAGACTTATGTTTCCATGTTAACTGACCCACATGAACATAAAGTGTTAGCATGGCCTGTGAATATCCCAGGAAATGAATTTAAGAGACATTTTTTAAAAGACAGTAAACAAAGTTTTGCAACAAGTGTTAAAATGATTTCAAAGGACAAAGTTATTGAAGAATGTTGCTCCCTTCAAGGAAAAGGCAGATTTTTAAACTGCAAATAAACTTTGCTAATTAAAACAAAAGTTATAAAGTATAAATAGGTCATGTTTTGTTGGAGAAGACTCTCTAGAGAGAAAAGTGTCAAGATCCAGTAATAATTTAGCCCCACATCAGAAGAGTTAAGAAAAATATACTGATTCCAAAATGCACCTCTCTGCATCAAATTAATTTCTTAATATGCATTACAATTTATTATTATTACCTGCTTAAGGGTCTGTCTTCTCTTTTGCATTGTATACTTCCTGAGGACATGAGACGATACATAACAAGTGCACCCTAAATAACTGTTAAATAGATATGCATTCATGGGTATGCAAGTGGAAAATCACGGCTCTCCTTCATTCAACAAGCTTAGTGGAGTCAACAATTCCCCAGTTTACCCAGTTGAGAGTTCTACCACTTTAAATTTTTGAAAAGCACTTGCTGTTCTAAATAATTATGGTATTACTACTGGGACAATACGGTGACATTTGTGTTTTTGCTAACAGAAAAGGTCAATACCCATCGGTTACATGGAAATACTGAATCAGGTATGTATTTCATTAGCAACATTTGCTTTTTTAAAAGTGTCTGTAAAACTATTCTGAATAATGATGACTCCCATTTTCCACGGCAGATTATCTGACAATTATATGACATATCAGCAGTGCGTATGATTCCTCAATTATTCTGGTGGATTCTGACTACACAGGTCCCTTATAAAAGGCCTTCATTGAAGTACACTCCTAAACTTTCCTGGAATCCGGGCTCTTTTAACTTCAATGTTCCCAGAGCCAGACAGTGTACACTAAAGACTATGTTTATCAGAAATCACAGATTTGAGATATGTGCAAATACTTACAAATGGATGGGTAAGTCTTTTATGCACACTAAAGATACCATGAATTATCAAGATTATAACATCTTTACTCTCTCAGTAGTTTATTTTCCCCTCTTGCCATCTTTACCCATATACTCTAAATCCCTCAGTGATAGAACAGAATCTGGCTTTGAGATACAAAGAAGGTTAAATAACAGCCCTTCAAACACTTCTTCTATGGTTTGTCTTTGTAAACTTAAAAGTCTTCAGTTTGCACATATTTCCTGAATGAATGTGTCAACTTATCATCTGTTAAATAGTCTCTGCTTATTGTATCACATCAATTGGTTGTGAGATACAAATGCAATAACAGACACCCATATAATAATGTTTAATCCCCAGTGAGTTATGTGCCATTTTCTACACTAGATATACTTGGCAATCACACAGGACATAAAATTAGTTCTATAAGATCCTATGATTGCAGTGATAAATCTGGACCAGTCCATCACTAACATAAATGTGGCCTACATCAGATGGAGGTACAGATAGACACGCTAAATAGCAGTTAAAGAGCATTAACAGAGCATTGCTAAGTTAAACTAGAGCCCTTCAATAATAGCATTTGCTATTTTAAGGTATCATATTAAAGACAGTTAATTTTCCTTAAAACAATCTTATGAAGTACACAGTATTATTTTTATCATGTTTTATGTATAAAAGGAAACTGGGGGCTCAGAAATGGTATATAGCATTCCTGAAGTCACACTGGAAATAGTAAAGCTGGGCCCATTCTTTATTAGTCATTAGCTATTCTGTGTCCCTAGTACATGTTCCTTATTCATATACCCTAAACATATAGAGAAGTTTTATCAAAATTATCCATTCTACCTGGAAAAAAAATTCTACCCAACATACATAGCTGAGTTTTGGTTTTGTTTTGTTTTGTTTTTGTTTTGTGGCTTGGAAAAAATAAAATGCATATTCTTAGCCACTATACCCATGTCTCTCTAAAGAAAACATGAGCACCAGGAATCTCATCAATCCCTCCACCCCTCCCCACATTAAAAAGAGTAGCAGGGCTTCCTAAAGCCACTAGCCTTCCCAGCAGTCTCTGGAATCCCTTTGTGTAAGGATCTTGATTTGAGAGGATTCATTTCTTTGGGCTGCCCTTTAGGAAACATGAGCCCACGAATGTCTCTTGGATAGCTTCATAGTGTCAAGTGGCACTTGGCTGACACAATATGGTTATCTCTTCATTAATCATTTTGTATCCTGCCATGGGCTGTCTAATAAACCTTTTGGACCCATCTTGTAAAAAAAAAAAAAGTGCTGTTGAAAATAGAGCAGAAGAGGAGGAAAGACTAATGCTATTGCTTTTTCTGATGGGAGAACACTTAATATACAGTATATATATATATACATATATATATATATACACACACACACAGACACACACACGTATGTACGCACGCGTGAGCGTGTGTGCGTGTGTGTGTTTGATTTCAGAGAGAGGGAGAGAGAAATAGAAGCATCATTGTTGAGAGAGAATCATTGATCAGCTCCCTCCTGCATGCGCCTCACTGGAGTGAGCCACACCAGCTAGGCTAGAACACTTTTTATTTAACACTTAGTAGTTCCATTTGGGGACTATGGGAAATGACTGTTATCATTATTCAGTTTCTTTAAGAAACAATTTAAAAATGGACTCTGGTAAAAATGATTTAGTCTGGGGTCAAACTGATGACAAATTCAGAATTAGGTAGTAGAGAAACTATTTACTAAGTTTTGAATTTTGCATATCACATCTGAGAGATAAGGTATTCATTTGAAATATGAAGCTATGGAGGGAGAGCCACATATTTAAACTATTTTTATATGGAAATGGCCAGGATTCCATAAGAGCCAGGACAGTGCTAAACACTAAACAAGGTTCAATGGAGGCTTAATTGCTGAATGAAAACCCATTTTCCTGAACTCAGGCTCAGTCACCCAGTGAAATAAAAATATGGGGTTGGGCCTAGGAGGTTTGGCTCAGTGGATAGAGAGTCAGCCTGTGGACTGAAGGGTCCTGGGTTCAGTTCCAGTCAAGGGCACATGACCCGGTTTAGGGCTGGGTCCCCAGTGGGGGATGTGCAGGAGGCAGCCAATCAATGATTCTCTCATTGATGTTTCTTCTATATGTCTCTCTCCCTCTCCCTTCCTTTCCGAAATCAATAATATATATATGTTTAGAACTAGTACTAATTTTTTCAAAAAATATTGAGTAAAAAGTGCTTCCATGACAGACAAATATTGCAATAGTATCCATATTTCCTCTTCTGCTCCATTTTCAACAGTGTTAATGCATTATTTCCATCTGTTTAAAAATCAGGAGTCTCCGGGTTTGTGGTGCTAATATGTGTTATTGGCAGGACCGCTCTGAGTTCTCAGAGCCACCTTAAATTACTTCAAAGATATGAGAGGTTTGGACAACCACAGAAGAGTAGGAAGCTGGTCTGCCTAAATGCCCAGGGTCTTCAATCTTTTTTTAATTGGAGATATATTTCTGCTTGTGATAAGAGCTAAAGAGAAATCTAACTCTTAAGAATAACAACAACAAAATGGTGCAAATGCTTCCCAAGGGAATATTTACATAATTGAAAGACCAAACTGTTTGCAAGAATTTCAGATGTACTTGTTACCTAGAGACACATAAATAAACTGTAAATACAGGCCAATATTATTCCTTAAAAAGCTACTGTGAAGTTATAATTCTTATCTTTTTGTTAAAGAAATTTTTGCCTGGGCTGTTTGACTTCAAATAACTACATGTATTAAGCAATATAAGTGCATTTCTCCAGAATGCTTACTGCTTTATTATTCAAACTTTTCACTAATGTTGCCTCTCAATTCCAATTAACGAGATTTTTTTAAATGATCAGAATAACCAACAAAACATGAATTCAGAGTAGGGTTTGGGAGGGTGAATGAAATTGCTTAATGGACTGAAGAACATCAATTGCTTAATTATACAGAATACATTGAGCTGAAACAATATCACTCAGTTTCTATCAAATCTCCCATCAGCAGAAATAGAGGCTTTCTGGCTGCTTAGAAAAAGGCTTTTTCCAGATTTGGGAGAAATGCAAGATGTTTGGATATGAGCAATTTGTCTGAGCTGAATGCATGAGAAATAGCAGTGACGACATTTCGAATGACCCCAATATCAAAGGATAACATTTGTTGAAACATTCAATAACTAATTAATGAAAAATGAGTATGCACATGATTCATGGGCACTAAAATATTTAGGAAAGTTAGTCTGAATAGTTTATGTCATGGAAGGTGGCTGATTTATATGTTTTACAGTGATAACTGATTGTTTATGTTTAAATTAAAATATATTAAGCATACTTTCAAACATTCAATTTTAAAGTCTAAAATTAAATTTATATCTAAACAGTAAGTAACACTGCAGTCTACAGTGATGGTTCTTTTACTACCTTTTAACTAATGACCTATCATAACAACAACAACAAAAACTATCATTAAAGAATTATTATTTATTGTGACCTTAGTCTTTGCAAGATCAAGGCAGACTATCAAGGTCACCCTCTACCTTGTCCACTCAACAATATAAATCCATGTGTCCAGTCTCTAATTTGACAACACACAGTTAAGTAGAGGATTTGCAACATTGCAAAGAAGAAAAAAAAAATGGGGGAAAAAGGGTAGCCTATGTAATATATGCTATTATTTTCCCAACCTATATAATGAAGAGATAATATACAAATGGTTGTCACGCCCTCATGCCGTCATGTGGTAACGGCTCAGACAAGGGCTCAGACACTCAACACTGGGGAGAGAGTAATGGGGACCATCCAGGCACAAATGAGCAGCTCAGGAGAGAGGAATGGGGACCAGCCAGGCATAAATGAGCTCACAAGAGAGGAATGGGACCAGCCAGGCACAAATGAGCTCACAAGAGAGGAATGGGGACCAGCCAGGCTGTGGCTCAGGACAGGGACAAGACGCCTGCCCACGGTCCCAGGTGCCAGTGTCTGTACCTGCGGCCGGGGAGAGGGACAAGCTGCCTGCCCCACAGTCCCGGATGCCAGCGGCTCCACCTGCGCTTGCAGCCTGGGAAAGGTACAATCCACATGCCCCACAGTCCCCGCAGTCCCAAACACCAGCAGCTGCAGCTGCAGTTTGGGAGAAGGACAAACCTCCTGTCCTGCAGTCCCGGGCTCCTGTGGATGCAGCCCAAGCAAAGCCATCCACCCATGGTCCCCTGTGGCTGCAGCCAGCCCGGGTGAAGCCGGTCTGGGTCCTGGATGCCTGTGGCCGACCAGAGAGAAGGAAGCCTGGGTCCTGGGTGCCTGTGACTGGCCTGAGGAGGGAATCCCGGGTCCCGGATGTGGGGCAAGGCAGAGGTGGTTAGAGGTGATCAGGCCAACAGGGGAGCAGTTAGCGGTGATCAGGCAGGCAGGCAGAGGTGGTTAGGGGCAATCAGGCAGGCAGAGAGGCTAGGGGCAATCAGGCAGGCAGGCAGGCGAGCAGTTAGGAGCCAGTGGTCCTGGATTGTGAGAGGCAGTTGGACATCCCCCGAGGGGTCCCAGATTGGAGAGGGTGCAGGCCAGGCTGAGGGACCCCCCCCCACTATGCACGAATTTCATGCGCTGGGCTTCTAGTATATAATAATTAGATGACAGGCAATGAGATATTTTTTTAAAAACATTGAGAGAGGAAGAATAAAACATTAGACATATCCCTCTAGCTAATCTCAGATGGGTAAGTAGGGACTGCACCAATATTTATACCACCACTGTCCAATAGAACTTTCTGTGGTGATAGAAATGTTTTAGAACTACAGAAATCTGAAAATTTGGCCAGTATCACTGAAGAACTGTACATTTAATTTTATTTAATTTCATATAGCCACATGTGTAGTTGCTTTTAATTGAACATTAGAGTTCTATACTTTTTTTTTTTTGCCATACTTTACTGAATATCTGAAATACACAGTATGGGAATCCTGTCTCTATGTTAGGTTTTGTTGCATAAATAATCCCAACACCACAAGTGACAATGGATGACTTTTTTATCATTTGCCATGCTGTCTTCATCATATGCTCCAGGCTGAGGGGCAGCCTCTCCCTAGGACACTGGCAGCCTCATGACAGAAAGGAAGAAAAGAGAAACTTGACTGTAATCTGGCTTTTAAAATTTCTATTTCAAAATAATTCATGTTCCTTCACCCACATTTTATTGGACAAAACTAGTGTGGCCTCACTTGATTTCAAAAGAATGTCACATGGCCAAGCTGATGTCTATGGATGAGGCAATTTTCCTCCTCCAGGGAGTAGTAGAAAACATTTTCAACAATACTCATTAAAATCTAGCACAAGAACAACATTTTGTGTTACAGAGTCAGTGAACTATACAGCTGTAGGACATTTTGCTTTACACCTGTGGTTCTCAACGCTGCTGTAGAGCCTAAGACCATTGGAAAACACAGATATTTACATTACGATTCATAACAGTAGCAAAATTACAGTTATGAAGTAGCAACGAAAATAATTTCATGGTTGGGGGTCACCACAAGATGAGGAACTGTATTAAAGGGTCGTGGCATTAGAAAGGTGGAGAACCACTGCTTTACACACCAGATAGTCAGGATATAAAATGTCTTAAACCTTATAAAGATCTCTTTCCCAGCCAACTTCCCATAATAATATTGTAATAACAAAAATCATTTTAAAAATGATTTTAAAAAATAATAAAACCCAGCAGCAGCAGAAATAAGAGCAGCACTAACACCAGCACCAACTGAGCCCCTCCTCTGTACCAGGCACTACCCTAGATACTTTGCGCACATGGCTTCCCTCAACTCTCCCACCAGTTCCAGGAGGCTGGTGTCATTTCCCTGAGCCTCAGGACAAGAGAGAACTCGGAGGCTCAGGCCTGCAGCCAGAGGGCTAGAAAACTGCATCACTCAATCACATCGCAGATGGCTTGGACAGGATTGACCTCAAACCTCATTCTGGTTCTACATTCCCTGTTACCCCTGTGCCTGGCACCAAGGCTGCTCTTTATTAACTGCAAAGTCAGCATTTAGAGGTACCTCCAGCGCAAATTTTCCCCAGTCACCCCTACCCTGCACTCCTCCTCCCCTATCTCTCTACACTCCAACATTCTCAACAGCCCCAATGTAACCATTACGTAACCATATCTGTCCCTGGGAGGAAGACACTAAATCAATCTTCTCATCACCTTAGAAAATGTGCACTTCTAGGGCCAATTAACTACCTTTCATTAGCTGTTCAGCCTGACTTCAAAAATGGACTGCAATCTACTAGAATATTTGTAGTACCTACAACTGGAAATTGGAGATGCCCTCCATCTAGATGCCATCCAGTCTAGATGTCCTGGAAGGATGGCAAGGGGATGGCCCCAAGGAATTTCCAGTATCAGAGAGCTTAGCAAGGTAGGTTATTAAACAATGAGCAAGCCGAAACCGGTTTGGCTCAGTGGATAGAGCGTCAGCCTGCGTACTGAGAAGTCCCAGGTTCGATTCCTGTCAAGGGCATGTACCTGGGTTGCGGGCACATCCCCAGTGGGGGGTGTGCAGGAGGCAGCTAATCAATGTTTCTCTCTCATCGACGTTTCTGGCTCTCTATCTCTCTCCCTTCCTCTCTTTAAAAAATCAATAAAATATGTTTAAAAAAAAAAGATTCAATTGGTTAAAAAACAAACAAACAATGAGCAAGCTAGAAATAGCTTTCAGAGGGTGTAGCTAGCTAGATGATGCGTGTAGCTAGCTAGATGATGCTCTGGCTAAATGAAGAGTTATACGCAGAAAGAAAATGAAGGCAATGAAAATAATACTGCATTAATTACTGACCACCCTGGACAATGTGCTAAACTACTGCTTACATCAGCTTTAGGATGGAGGCATTATTTATCTTCATTTTATAGATGAGGAAACTGAGGCCAGGAGAGGATAGGTCAGATTTCATTGACTCTCTTGGCTTCAGCTCTCTATTATCAGGTACTATGGCTTATGATAGGGGTAAAATCAAATTAGTCTATCATATACATTTAAACCTTATGTAGCAAGTGGCAGAAGCAAAAATCTCAACCTCCATAAAAAGAAAAAGGAGGTAACTCACAAGTTAAGCATGAAAAAAATGTGATAAGATATAAGCAATATCCATCTTCCAAATGACCAGAATTAGTTTCTAAATGACTGCTCTTTGTTCCCTAATCTCTCTTCAGAAAAAAGTAACAGGCACAGGCACCTAATATTATGTAGATATAGAAACATTCTCTTCTTAAACAAAAGGTGGGGGGAAGGGGGTGAGTAGGAGATTTAAATAAAGCTGGTGACTGGGAAAGTACATTTCTCCAGTCCAGGCCTCAAATCATGAAATGACAGATATGAAGCAAAATAAATTTTAAAAGCATCAGCTATACCAGCGCTAGAAACTGAGAAAGCATGGCATAGACTGACTACAATATATAAAAAAAAAAAAATTGCAGCATTTAAAGTAGATGGAACTGGAATAATGAAGATTAGAGGAGCAAATATCATCTAAAAGAAGAACAGGAGAAAATCACCTTTCAGGGCCTGAGCAATTCCAGGGCCTCCAACAGCAGAGTAAAACTATTATTAAACAGTCAGAAGGGGACAGTCACGAGGGTGATTAATTTTACAGCTCCATTAAGCTGGCGCAACCACATTGGCTTATAATGAGCAGCAGAGGAGAATGGTATGCGCCTCCAGGATAAAGCCCCAAGCAGTTCTTTTAAATAAAACAATAGTATGACAAGGAAGAAGAAGGGCAAGCACAGATTAAATTTCCAAGTCCTGCTGATACTGAAGAAGAAACAAAAGAAGAGTACATGACTGGGACCTGTGGGCCAAGCACAAGGCACTGAGTTGCCTTGATGGAAGTGGAGTGCTGACACCCCAGGCTCTCATGTTTGATTCTGGGGCAGGATAAGTAAGGCAGGTCTAAGCAATTTACCTCCGCCATGAAATCAGTAACACTCACAGGCCTCTAATCACATGGCCTGTCTCTCCTCCAATCAGAACTATTGTCCAAGAATTCAACAGAGTCACAAAAACACATTAAACAGAAATCCAATAATGATGAAACATTTTAGGACAAAAACACGCCACCATTCATTCATTGATTTTACAAATTTTTATCTAGTACCTATTGCATAAGTAGTGGAAACATCTTAGAATGTTAGAAATATAGTAGGAACAAAACAAAGTACTCCCCTCAGAGAATATATTCTAGTGGGAAGGGGAGAGAAAAAAAAAAATCTGAATGAACATATAAATACTATATTTCATGAGTCCTGGGAGAAAACTAAAGTAGAGTCAAGTGGTAGGTAAGTGGTAGTAAAGTAGAGTCACTAAGGACAAAGTTAACTTCCCATAAGGTAGAAGAAATACTATAAATTAAAAGTAGGCACTAACACGTTTCCAACCAGGATGGCACAGTAACCTCAGTCTCCGTCTGACATCCCTTGTTCCAAAAACACACCAGTGATAACTAATATACAAAAACCAGGAACCAGAAAGCCATTTCTGGGACTCAAAACAAGGCAACCATCTCCATGAAAATGAAGGCTCACAACCCTCAATGATAAGCATGGCTGAAGCCACACACCTGCTTAGCTCCAGATCATGAATTGGATGGAAGACAGAGAGTTCAGCTTCCACAGGCTTTAGAAATGAGGCTCCCCAGGGCAAGAACCCAGAATCAATGAGATAGAGGTAACTAAAAACTGTTAGGCAGGGAATGGGGAATCTAGAGGGAGAAAGTGAGAAAATAAACGCAATAACCAACCAATCTAACTGAGTTTTCAATTCCAAACTCTAAAACATTTGAAAAAATTCTACTGCTATAAAACTAGCCAACAAAATCAAAACTCAGAATAATTTCCTTCAATACATGATTTTATAGTGCACTGTGACAGACTGTAATAATATTTACCATACACAAAGAAATGACACTGATTGTGACAAAGAGGATGATGGCAGTGGTGAGGATGCTGTCACTACTGATAACAACAGTTAACAATAATTGAAAACTTACCCTATGCTAGATATTGTTCTAAACATGTTACATAAAGTAACTTCCATATTCCATGCACAACCCTGAAAACAATCTGCAAGGTAAATATTTTAATTATTCTTATTCTATGCATGAGTAAACTGAGGCATGGTCAAGTTAAGTAACCTGCCTAAAGGAACATAGCTGTTATGTAAAGAGCTGGAATTCAAACCCAAGCAGTCTACCTCCACAGCCTATAAATTTAATTATACCAGACTGTCTTTCCAAAGGAAGGAATAAAAAGCAGTGGAAAATCTTTCAGGAAGAACAAGAAATTATGAAACACAATGAGGCAGAATGCAAAAATGCTCTCTTGGGAAGGGAACAATAATAATAAACAAATTGATAAAAATTAATAAAGGTAAAAAGTATATAAAGAAAAGAATTATAAAAAAGTGAGGGTTCCAGTTAGAAATTCAGTTGAGGTTCTTAAACTCTTAAGACAATACTATAAGTAAGGTTATGATAATTGATTTTTAAAAAGTATAAAACCTCAATAAACACATAATCATTGAAAGAAATAAGTCAGTAATCACAGTTTTCTTCCCACTCCCCAAACAAAATATACCAGGTCCAAACAAATACATAGGTACATATAACCAAATATTCGATATATAGATAATCCCTAATTTATAGAAAGTATTTCGAAGAATGAAAACTACTAAACTACAAAAGTAAATAAAGAACATTATAAACCAATTTTACCTTTGAATCATAAATGAAATATAAGCAAATAAATTTAGTAGCAACATATGAAAGATAATTTATCAATGCCAGATGGTACAATAATCTAAAAGTCTTATCACATTAATAAACTCATAAAACATATATGTATGTATGTTTGTATATATATATATATATCATAAATATCAAATAAAAAGGAAACTAAAGTACATGTGTATATACATAAATATAAAATAAAAAGCAAACTAGAGCAAATACCTTCAATGGTGAAATTTTAGAAATAATGAACTTCTCTTAGTCCAAAACAAAAGCAGTTATATACCACATTGTGCTACAGAACTGAGTAAATGTAATGAGAATAGACCTATTGTCAAAGGATAGGAAAAAGAGCAACAGAATGGAACACCTAAAAAATAGACTCATTAATGCAGACATTACAAATAAGTAGAGCAAAGATGAGCTATTCAATAAATGGTAGTCCATTATATATAGTTTGCTCATAAGTATGTAGCAAAAATACTAAAACATGCAAAAAACTAAGAAATACCAAAGTCATAATGGTTACCTACAGAGAGAAAAAAAAAATGGAATTAAGGTGAGATAATAACAGAGGTTTATTTGACTTTTGTAAAAATACTGCTATAGTAATCAATAAAATTCAGTTGTTGACTTTTAAAGCTAATTAAAATGCAAAGTTACTTGGCAAATGTTTACTTCCAAACATGCATACATAAAATCCAGGAGAAAGAAACATAATGTGAGAAGCAAAAAAAATTAACTTTTATTAGAAAAGATACAAGACTATCACGGTCCCAGAGCAAAATAAATTACAAAAAAATTTACTGTTACATAATTGAAGCAAAATTAAAAAACAAGTTATGGAATAAGAGAAGAGATATGCAATGCAAATAACAAAAATAAAAATAAACTAAATATATGTCTCTGTTTTCCAATATGTCAAATAATAAGTTGATTTTTAAAATGGGCAAAGACATAATCAGTTAAGTCACAAATTCAGAGAAGAGAAAAGAAAAATGACCAATACACATGAAAATGGTATTTCACTAGTGATCAATAAAATGCAAGGTAAAGCAACAGTTAGACACCATTGCCCCTATCTGATTTCCCAAAAGTAAAAGGTTTGTAAATGCCAAGTATTGTATTAAAACGTAAACCAAGAGAATGATGGAAATATATACCAAACAACTTCATTGCACAGCAATTTGATAATAACTTGAATTATCTATTACTTGGATATGATACAAGAATTTCACTGCTTTAAAGAAAAAACCTGGAAGCAACCTCAATGTTCATCAACAGACAATGGAAAAATGAGTTGGGGTATAATTGCAGTTAAAATTAATGAAATAAAACTACACTATACAGTTGACAGAGTAAAAGTTTTAAATTAGTTTACAATCTGACAAATGTCATCTGTATAAAGTTTAAAAACCTACAGTCAATAGTGTATATATATGCATATATATATATATATATATATATATATATATATATATATATAGTTGATACATTACATGTAGTAATAAAAAAATACTATGTTTAGGAATGACAAACACCAAATTCAAAATAGTGATTACTTCTGGGTCTCTTCTCAGAAATAATGGAATTTCAAAGGAGTAATATTTGGTTAAAGAGGAATTAACTGGCTTCTTTAAAAGCAATATTATATTTAATCAGTAAAACACAAAGCTGTTTTTATTTTAAGCACCAACAAAATAAAAAATTATTTGTCCAATCTGATTTAAAAAAAAGTAAAGAAGACAAATTTAATAGCATTAAAAGGTAGGCAACCTAAATATTATCCTAAGTCCCATATCTTATGTTAAGGGCTGTATTGTTTTCTCCAAATTCATATGATGAAGTTCTAATACCCAGTCCTCAGAATATGACTGGATGTATTTGGAGATATAGGGTCCTTAAAGAGGTAATTATGGTGAAACTAGAGGCCTAGTACATGAAAATTTGTGCACTTGTGGGGGTGGGGGGAGGGAATCCCTCAGCCAGGCCTGTGCACTCTCAAAGTCTGGGACCCCTCAGGGGATGTCCAACTGATGGCTTAGGCCTGCTCTCTGGGGGAACGGGCCTAAGCTGGCAGTCAGGCATCCCTCTGGCAGCCCAGGAGTCCTTTGGGGATGTCTGACTAAGCCATTAGGTGGTGGAGGGTCCCACCACCGCCGCTGCACTGGCCAGCCTGAGCCAGTTTCTGGCTGAGCAGTACTCCCCCTGTGGAAGTGCACTGATCACCAGGGGACAGCTCCTGCACTGAGCGTCGGCCTCCTCGTGATCAGTGCACATCATAGCAACCGGTCATTCCTGTCGTTCTGCCATTAGGATCAATTTGCATATTACCCTTTTATTATATAGGATGAGGTCACAAGGTTGGTCCTAATCTAATATTACTGTGTCTTTAAAAGAAGAAGAGACCAGGACACAGAGGTGAAAAGCATATGAAGGCAAATGAGAATATGGCCTGTACTAGCCAAAACAAGAGCTCTCAGAATGTAACCAACCCTGTGGACATCTTGACCTTGGACTTCTGGCCTCCAGAATGCTGATAAAATAAATGTCTGTTGTTTAAGCCTCCAGCCTATGGTACTTTGTTATGGTAGCCCCAGCAAATGAATACAGATGGGCAAAGGAAGTCCCCTTATTAATTAAGACATATGATTTAGCTTTTCTGTCCCTTTGCAACGCTCATGAGTTCTAGTACATTCATTCACTTTATTTTGGCACTTTTTTTTTTTTTTAATTCTTGAAAGGGTATTGAATTTACTGCAAGAGCACTTTAAATTATTTGCAAAATTTATAGTACTTGAGAAAAGTACTAGAAAAACTTTCTCAGAGGCTCAAGTATTCTATATATATAAAAGCCTACGTGACTGAATGACCGGTTGACCGGTTGCCCTGATAAGCACTGACCACCAGGAGGCAGACACTCAACACAGGAGCTGACCCCCTGGTGGTCAGTGCACTCTCACAGCGGAAGCACTGCTCAGCTGACCGACCCATCGTGGCAGTCCACCAGCCCAGTGGCAGCTACTCACTCCCTCAGTAGTCCTACAGGTCCAATCTCCAAAGAACAGCCAGGCACTGAGGGACAGTCACTGCCAGCATGAGCCTGACAGCACCACTGGTCTCCTGGAAGTTGCCCTCTGGCACTGCAGCTGCTTCCCCTCCCTAGATGCTCTGTATGGAAGAAATAATATAAAAGTGGCCACCAGGTGGCTCCCAGCAAACATCAGTGGGATGGATAGGGATCTCCGGCCAGCAAGAGTGTCCTACTGCCCACCCAGAGGGCCAATCGCATCCCGGCTCCCCTCGACACCCACCTCGTGTAGGCGCCAGAGGCAGGGCTCATGGCTAGTGAGCACTGCTATAGTGGTGCGAACCTGTCCCGATTGGGAATGACTGGGCGCAAACCCGCGGCAGGCACAGCGGGGCTGGGATGAGCGGGAGCAGCAGGCAGGAGCAGCAGGCAGCATTGGACTGCCAGTTTCAGCCCGATCCCCACAGGCCATCCCGTGGGACCCTGCCCATGCAAGAATTCATGCACCAGGCCTCTAGTTTATTCATAATTGAAGAAAATATAGAAAGTACGTGTAAATTTAATTTAAACCTCCGCTTCCCTAAAAAATTGCAACCTTGGATTGACCAACAACTTTGGTGAGATAACATTGATAATGTAAAGCCTTGTGCTTGTTTAGGACTTCTTTTAGGAAGACTGAGATGATCAATTCAATTCAATTATTTATTTTGTTCCAACCTTATTATAATATGAATCTAGAAATTAAAGTTTTATTAGCTTCAAAACAAAAACATACAAATCCAGAAAAAGAAATTGGTTGTACATCATACCTTAAATATAATGAAAATAAATTATTATTATTTCTAAGTACTCAAGTTATACAGTTTGGGGGAGGGGGGATGGTTACAACATATCATTAGAGTGGCAAATGGCAGTTTAAGAGTACATAAATATGCATTTTCTAGACATCTGTTCAAAGTCTGTGCAACTCAGGAACATTTTAAAGGCAGGAATTTGGAAATAATCAACTGCAAATGAATGTAAATCTAATTAATGAGTCAATGTTATTATATTTATGTAAAGTTTCACTCCAGCAAAATTGGAAATTATATCCTGCTATGCTGTGCTACAGTATTTTTATTCTATTATATTGTATTGTATTGTACTGTTTTAGGCATTGCTTTTTAAGAAAAAAAAATCATCTTGATGCTGGTCTTAAATAAAGGAATATAACTTAAATGGTTTAAGTCCTTTTGAATTAAAAATAAGGAATGAGAACTACCGACCGCTGACTGCTCCATAGTTAGATGAACTGGAATTGTAGGGAAGGTACTACTGGTGTCTACTCTATTCAAGGTTCTCCATGCTTTGATTGCTCCTGGGTACTCTGATTTCTATCAATAAAAAGTACTTTAAAGTAGACATGGAAATTTTGGAAGAACAGGGTTACAGCAGATAATTATCCATTTTCACCGTGAGGTTAATGAAAGGGTACAGGGCTAAATGTTTCAGTGTGTCTAACCTACAAATGTGATACGAAACTAAAATCCCAGCTACGCAATGGTATTAACACAGATCAATATGTCTAGAACCTGAAGCAGTCACTCTTCATTTATCAGCCACTGGTGCATATACTCACCTCCAACTTTCAGTGCATTTTTTTAAAATACATTTTTATTGACTCTTTCCGCTGGCCTAACACCTGCTGTCAGTTCTCACTGCCAACAGAACTGCCATTTTTTAAATATATTTTATTGATTTTTTACAGAGAGGAAGAGAGAGGGATAGAGAGTTAGAAACATCGATCAGCTGCCTCCTGCATATCTCCCATTGGGGATGTGCCCTCAACCAAGGTACATGCCCTTGACCAGAATCGAACCTGGGACCTTTCAGTCCACATCCACTGAGTCAAACCGGTTAGGGCTCAGTGCATTTTTATAAAGATCTATCATCATTAAAAAAAATAATAACACAAACCTTAGAATTATTATTTTAAAATATTTTTATCACTAAAAATTCTATACTTTTTATATAAATTTGATTTACTGATAGTTATCTGGAGCAGCAAGACAACTATCACACTCAATTGCTTTTTACCTTCTTACTTTTAACTTCTACTTAATTAGAGAATTCTTACTTAACCCAGTGGGTCATCAGAGGAATGACTAAAAACATTTGGTAGCTCTTTAGAATGTTAGAGGTGATCAGATCAAACACAGACCCAGAAAAAAGTACAGGAGTTTGTCACAACAACCATTTCCACCATTTTGTTAGATAGTAAATTATCAAATATATACACACACATATATACACACACACACACACACACACACACACACATATATGTATATATATATATTTCCACTAGGAAAGAAAAGCAACGAAATTTATAAAAGGTAGTCTATTAAACAGATTAAGTCCTTCTGAACTAAAAATAAGGAATGGGAACTACCAACCACTGACTGCTCTATAGTTAGATGAACTGGGATTGCAGGGAAGGCGCTGCTGGTGTTGAAGGATCCTTAACAAATAGCGAGTTCTTTGACAGACCTCCCCATCAGTTAGTTACATATGTCTCAACCGTCATAAAAATATCGCAAGGCAGACTCGCAGATCAGGTCAGTCATTTTCAAACCTTGTATATCAGGCCAACCAGCAGACAACATTCACGGCCTCTGCAGTGAAAATAAGGCCCACAGATCTTTTCTGTATCTTATAAATAATTAAAAGATAAAATCTATTTTCTGTGCCAAGCTATGGGGAATGGATACAACTAAGCAGGCAACTGACTGATAACAGACCAAAATAAGTTTATATGTGAAAAGTTCGAGCTGAAATTCACCATTCTTTTTGCAAGCTGGGCAAACTGGATGCTTTACTTTAATGAGCAATGAAGAAGGACTGATTGATTATAGGGGACACTGCTTTATGGTTTACTGTTCACAAATCACTGATCTCCTGATTGTACTGTCTACATATAGTAAGTAATCTGTTTTCTCCTTACTTGTAGGGGAAAAGCAGAGGGGACAGTTGGGGAGAATTTTACATCTTCAAAATTATCCTCACATATCAAAACTGATAGGCTCTTGAAGTTTAAAAGCACCTCTCACAATTCCAATTTAGTAGAAGCAAAAATATAGGTTTACACCAAAGAGATGGCACATGTTAACTGACCTTGAAGTCCAGGGACCTGCCAATTATAAATTAAAGTTTTCTAGGACTGTTTTTCTGTCACTAGCAATAGAGATATAAGCTATTTACTGGTTGTAAAATAATAAAGCCTATACAATTTATTACAAATAAAGAAATACAAACCAAGAAGAAATATTGTTTTAAATAATCTTCATAAGAAGCACAGAATTCTGTTGTTCTTCCCCGATATTAACTTGATATTATCATTAAATAAATTTTGAAATATGTATTAAGCAACAAAATACAATGGAAATGAACAGGAAACTTTATCTTAAACAAATAAGATCACAATTACTAACACTATAGTTGTATATTAAAATACTTGTTCAAATTAGTTTCTATAAAAAGGAACTACAAAAATAACCAACAATCAAATAAGTCCAACATAGTTTTTCCAGGTAAAATATTCAGCTACAGTGTGTAGGGGGTTCAGGTGGGAGAGTCATAAGAATTTTGAAACAAATTCCAATGTTTTTAACACTTTTCTTGACCCCTTGTTTTTCACTACCAATTATAGATAGGTATTTGTGCCCATCAAAGGGATATATCTAGTATGGATTATTTTCCCATTTCCTCTGCAATTTGTTTGACCTCTAAAGCAAGTGATTAGTTTCATTTCCCAAGAAATGAAATGTTTATTTTTTTAATTCAGAAGTACTATAACATCTGGGTAAAATATTCTATCACATGAAAACTAATTAAATTTTAAAGATAATATATCTGTGTAATCATGTCATTGAAGTTTGTGAAATGAAGTGAAAATTATAAGTGGAAATTTAATTCCTGTATTTATCCTCTCAAAATAATTTGTTTTGAGGGGTTGTAAACTTTGTCTCTAAGATATTTCAGGTTTAAAAAATGTACTGGTTAGAAATCTTCTAAGAATAGAGAGGTAGCCCAGTGTGGCTCAGTGGTTGAGCATCAACCTATGAACCAGGAGGTCCCAGTTCAATTCCCAGTCAGGACACATGCCCAGGTTGCAAGCTTGGTCTGCAGTAGGGTGTGTGCGGGAGGCAGCTGATCAATGATTCTCTCTCATCATTGATATCTCTCTCCCTCTCCTTTCCTCTCTTTAAAATCAATATATATATATATATTTTAAGAAAAGATAAGAAAACATTTATTTATACTAAGACCTATATAATGGCCTTGTCGTATTCAGAGTATTTTTCTCCCCCTGAAACCTATTTTAGGACCGTAATTAACAATAACAGAAATTTATATTTGTAGCAAAAATTTAAAATTACCATTTTACTAGAAGATTTAGATAATTATAAACCATTTTAAAATAACTTCATGTGGCCCTGGTCAGATGGCTCAGTTGGTTGGAGCATCATCTCATACACCAAAAGGTTGCAGATTGATTCCTGATCAGAGCACATTCCTAGGTTGTGGGTTTGATTCCCAGTCAGGGAGCATACAAGAGACAAAAATGTCTCTCTGTCTCTCCCTGTCTCCTTCTCTCTCTCTTTCTCTCTCTCTCTCTTCTCTAGTCTCTAAAAAAAAATCAATGAAACATACTCTCAGGTGAAGATTAAAAAAATCCATTCTGAAATCATAAAGGAAATTTTTGAGGTATTAATTTGCACAATTAAAGTCAGAATTGTCACTAGAAAAAAAATATTATAATTTCTTGCTTCATTCAAACTATTATTTCACTTATTATTTCATTAATTAGCTGATAAGCATTTTTAAATTAAATTAAAGCAAATGAATATCACACTCCGAAATGTAAAACTGCCTGTAATCCTGGCCTACCTTTGGTTTTCTTCAAGGAGATATGTATGCCTTTTCTTTCTTTTTATGTTTTTAAGCATCAGAACTCTAGAAAAGCTTTGAGTAACTCCCAGAAATTAATTAATAAATCCAATAACATGCTATCTTCACAGCAAAAACAAAAAAGGCAGGATTTTGAATCATTGGTCTTTTATAGAAAATAAATGATTAGCAAATTTTTTAAGTTATTCAGCCAAGAAAATAATTCTATAAATAGGATTATAAAGAAGAGGTTGGTTTCCCTTTTATTTCCCCTTAGAGAAAATATTTTTTTCACTTTTTAATATATTTGTTATTGTTGATAGTATTACAGATATTTTCCATCACCCCCCCCCCCCGTTTTTACTTCCCTCAGTTGGTTGGAGCATCACCCCATAAACCAAAAGGTTGCAGGTTTGATTCCTGATCAGGGCACATGCCTAGGTTGTGGGTTTGATTATGTTAAATGTTAAATTAAAACATTTAGTTTTTAAATGTTTCTTGAATACTCATTCTTTCTTTTTTCCACTTTGAAAACTGTACACATTTTAGCTAGAGAAATGATAAGGAGCTATAAGATTTTAATCAGAATACCTGGATTCCAACCTTAGCTTTGACGCATCAATTTTGTCACCTCTGACTCAAAGAGAATAAAAATATCTAAATCAAAGGACAACTGAAAAAACTATTTTAAAAAACACTATGCTTTGTGTGCAGTAAGCAATTCATGAGTATAATTTTTCCTGCAATTATTCACCATCATTGCTATCCTTATAGATATTTTGAAGATCAGATCGTTATGAACATTTTCCTCCCCAACAAGTGATCCTACAGTACTTAACGTCTGTGACATATCTCATCCTATCTAATAAAAGAGTAATAGGCAAATGGACCATCACTCCAACACACAAGATGGTGGCCCCATGTGGACAAAAGATGGCCGCCACAGGATGTCCAGCAGGGGAGGGCAGTTGGGAGAGACCAAGCCAGCAGGGGAGGGCAGTTAGGGGTGACCGGGCTGGCAGGGGAGGGCCATTGGGGGGGACAAGGCCTTGCAGGGGAGGGCAGTTGGGGGGAACCAGGCCTGCAGGGGAGGGCAGTTAGGGGTAAACAGGCTGCCAGGGGAGAAGTTAGGCATCAATCAGGCTGGCAGGGCAGTGGTTAGGGGGTGATCAGGCAGAAGCAGTTAGGGGTAATCAGGCAGGCAGGCAGGTGAGCAGTTGGGAGCCAGCAGTCCTGGATTGTGAGAGGGATGTCCGACTTCCCATTTAGGCCCCATCCAGGTGGGATTGGGCCTAAATGGGCAGTCAGACATCCTTCGAGGGGTCCCAGATTGGAGAGGGTGCAGGCTGGGAATAGGGACACAAACACACACACACACACACATACACCCCTGCACAAATTTCTGCACCAGGCCTCTAGTGATATCTATAAAATGCCCTGCAAGGTTCTCAAAATATTGATAGTCAAATGCAAAACATATTTTTTAATAAGCTAAAGAAAATGTTTAAGTACTTAATTTTCTCCTTACAAGAAAATTTCCTCATTGAGCTTTAGAAAAACTCGTTTTCCTGTTGTTGTTGTTTTTGTTTTTGTTTGTGTGTGTGTGTGTATGCGTGTGTGTTTTAATACTCGCCTGAGGACATGTTTATTGATTCTAGAGAGAGAGGGAGAGGGAGAGAAAAAGAAAGAGAAACATTGATTTGTTGCCTCTTGTGTGAGCCCCAAACTGGGACTGAACCTGCAACTTGGTTATGTGACTGACTGGGAATTGAAGCTATGACCTTTCAGAGTAACGAACCACACTCCAACCAACTGAACCACACAGGCCAGGGCTCTACAATTTAACTGAAGAAAAATATGTCGCAAATATACATGTGTGTATGTAAATGTATATATGTTTGTAAACCAGTATATGTGTAAATGAGATAGAATAAAGGCTATATTTCATACTAACATGCTTTACTTTACTTCTACACATACTAGTATACTGCCAATGAACTACCTCCTTTACAGAGGAGAGAAGACACTAAGGTAAAAGTGTCACAACTCTGGCTTAACCACCAGAGAATTAATTTCACATTCTGCCCTAAAAAGTTATCCAATCACCTTACTCCACTGCATGAAATATACTGACACGGTTGTTACCCTTAAGAATACTACTGGTGTAGCACATTAATTGCATTTGTTTAAAGTATAGAGCTCTTACAACAGTAAGGCTCAAATGAAAATCCTTAATGAAATCATTAATTATAGCCACTTTGTTTTAATCTTATATTCATCCCACTCCTTTTTACTCTACCCCACTCCCTTAGGTGAATTTTTGTATTTCAATCATTCATTCATTCTTTCTTATATATGGAAAGTATCAAAATACACAAAACTAGAGAGTATAATACAATGCCTTATTTAGTACCTTGCTATTTAAAGCATGTTGATGAACATTTGAATTCTTTCCTGATATTTGCTATGCTGAACAGTGATTCTATGAATATTCTTGAACATGCCACTTATTAAACATATGAAAGATGTTCACTTGGTTAAATACTTAGGAGTAATATAACTGAAACATGTGAGTATACAACTTTATAAGACAATGCAACTTTTTACAGAAGCGATTATACCAGTTCACACTACATCACAAAGAAAACCCTGGTTATCCATTTACCTTCCACCACTTCATGTTGTTAGATTTTAATGTACACTAAATTAGTGAAATTGGATTTTATTGAATTAGTAAACTGCAATTATCTCATTATTTCTTCATGTTTATTGGACCTATATGTCTTTCTTTTATTAAATGTTATTCATGTCTTCTGCCTACTTTTGATTGAATTGTTGCTTTTTCTTATGGATTCCTGGTTCATTTATTCTTAATATTAATCCTTGGTAGGTTAAGTTTTAAAACTAATATCTATATATTAACCTATTTGTTTCTCTGTCTTTTTTAAAAAATATCTTTTGATGATCAGAAGTATTTGTCTATAGATTATTATTTTAACTAGAGGCCCGGTGCATGAAATTCATGCATGGGAATGTGTGTCCCTCAGCCCAACCTGCACCCTCTCCA
Source organism: Corynorhinus townsendii (assembly GCA_026230045.1). Taxonomy (NCBI): domain Eukaryota; kingdom Metazoa; phylum Chordata; class Mammalia; order Chiroptera; family Vespertilionidae; genus Corynorhinus; species Corynorhinus townsendii. Next base: position 218,214,085 of record JAPDVU010000001.1, read on the forward strand.
ATCTGGGACCCCTCGAGGGAGGTCCGACTGCCCGTTTAGGCCCGATCCCAGCAGTTGGACTTCCCTCTCATAATCCAGGACTGCTGGCTCCCATCTGCTTGCCTGCCTGCCTTCCTGATTGCCCCTAACCACTTTTCCTGCCAGCCTGATCACGTCCTAAACACTCCCCTGCCAGCCTGATTGCCCTAACTGCCCTCCACTGCAAGCCTGGTCACCCCTAATTGCCCTCCCCTGCAGGCCTGGTCACCCCTAACTGCCCTCCCCTGCAGGCCTGGTCCTCCAACTGCCCTCTCCTGCAGGCCTGGTCCTCCCCAACTGCTCTCCCCTGCAGGCCTGGGTCTCCCCTCAACTGCCCTTCCCTGCAGGCTCGGACACCCCAACTTCCATCCTCTGCCTGCCTGGTCACCTCTAACTGCCCTCCCTGCAGGCTTGATCACCCCCAACTGCCCTCCCTTGCAGTCCTGGTCCCTCCCAACTGCCTTCCCCTGCTGGCCATCTTGTGGTGGCCATCTTGTGTCCACATAGGCGCATCCATCTTTGACCACATGGGGGTATCCATCTTGTGTGTTGGAGTGACGGTCAATTTGCACATTACTCTTTTATTAGATAGGATAAAGGCCTGGTGCATGGGTAGGGGCCGGCTGGTTCACCCTGGAGGGTGTCCCGGATCAGGGTGGGGGTTCCCTTGGGGCATGGGGTGGCCTAGGCAAGGGGCCTATGGTGGTTTGCAGGCCGGCCACACCCCCCAGCGACCCAAGCAGAGCCCCTGATATCTGGGATTTATTTATCTTCTATAATTGAAACTTTGTAGCCTTGAGTGAAGGCCAGGGCTGGCCAGGGCCAGCGGGAAGCTTGGCTTCCTCCATTGCCAGGGAAACCCAAGCCTCCTGCTCACTCCATAGCCACAGCCATCTTGGTTGTATTAATTTGCATACTCGCTCCTGATTGGCTGGTGGGCGTGGCTTGTGGGCATAGCGGAGGTACGGTTAATTTGCATGTTTCTCTTTTATTAGTGTAGATAATCAGATTACCTTCAAATCATGGCGGTTTTATTTATTTTCCTATCCTTATATCATAATTTTTTTTCTAATTTTATTGCATTTGCTAACAATTCACACTAGCATAAGGTTGAATAAAAGTGGTAGTAACGAATATAAATCCTTGTACTTGGGGGTTTTTTTTTATTGGTTTGTTCCTATTTCAAGTGATAGCTTTAAGGTAATTTTTGGTAGATATCCTTTAATTTACTAAGAAATTTCTGTAATATGATTTTGTAGAGGAATTAATCAAATACATTTTTCCTGTGATTATCTATATGACCCTTGTTTTTTCTTATTTAATACTAATTTTAATATGGTAAATGAAATTTATAGCTTTCCAAATATTAAATTAAATCTTCACAGTTCTGGAACAAAGACAATTGACCACTATCTATATATATATAAAATCCTAACATGCAAATAGACCAAACAGCGGAACAACCAAAGAACCAAACAATCAAACAACCAGTGCTATGACATGCACTGACCACCAGAGGGCATGCGCAAAACATGGCGGGTGTTGGCAGCAGATGGCAGAGCACAGAACGTGGTGGGCATCGGCTGTAGCAGGATGGTGGAGGTGAGGGGGAGCACCAGACCAAGGCGGGACACCGGTCACGGTCATCAGGGTGAGCCTCTGGTGGTTACTGAAAATTCTTTGCTCCCATGTGCCACGGTTCCAACTGGCGCTCATACCTACTGCTGGCACTGGCCCCACTCATACCCACTGCCAGTGCCGGAGCCACCACTTGCACTTGCTGCCAGCACCTGGCACCAGCCCCAATACCCCCTCAGGGATTCTCCACATCCCCCTGCTCCTGAGGAGTGACTGGGGCAGCAGCCGCCACTCGCACCCACTGATGGTGCCAGCCCTACTCGCACCTGCTGCTGACACCAGCCCCAGTTGCTCTGCACCATCAGCAGGTGCAAGCGGGGCCGGCACCATCAACACATGGGAGCGGTGGCAGTGAGACCAGGGCTGCCGGCAGACAAGAAATCAGGGCCGGGGGGAGAGGGGGACCTGCGGTGGGAGGGGCCGAATGGGGGTGCAGAGGATGTGCCAAGACACATCCCTGTGCCCACCACAGCTTCGCAGCCCACAGTTCCTTTCAAGGTGCATGAATTCATGCACTGGGCCCCTATTATAATATATAATACACAATTAACACATTGCGGACCAGTAGTTTTATTGCTAGCTTTACCCAGTGGCCAGGTATTTCTATTGAACGAGTACAAAAAAACATTTTACATAAATGTTAAAGGCACACTTTAAAGTTAAATACCCATTGTATTTTGAAGTTATTACATGTTCTTACAAGCTAATATCTTTTTAAAGTATGATACTTTGTAAAACACTGTGTAATATGAAATGAGAATTCTCATGATCTCTCCGCAATGTGTTAAGTATTTGCATTTATGTTTGTAAGTAAAATGAATCTAAAATGCTCTCTTCTTATACTCTTCTTCTGGCTTTAGTTTCAAAAATAGAGGTGCGGTGCATGCATTCGTGCATGGGAGGGGTCCAGCGGGCCTGCTCCAATGGGGACCCATTAGGCCAGACTGGCGGGGGAAGAGGGGCTGCGGGAGGTTGGCCAGCTGGCCCTGCCTCCAATCAGCGTGTTGGGGGCTGATCGGGGGCCAGGCTGGCTGGGGGGGTGCCAATTGGGGCCCAGATCAGACCGGTTGGCTGCCGCAGTGTGCATCATAGCCACTGGTTGTTCTGGTTGTTCTGGTCATTCCAGTCACGGGGCTTTTATATATATATAGATGATAGTGGCCTCATTTTTGAACTATGGGAGTTAAATAGGAAAAGTACCACCTCTAAAATAAGGCTTTTATACATAAAGTAGTTCTACCATTAACTTACCTAAAAAATTTAATTCAACATTTCTTCAAACTTGGAGTGTGTGTGGCGTACTCATGAGGGTATATTTCTTTCTGCTTCTTGAATATAAGATAATCAGTTCCTTATTTGTGGATGTATTAGCCTTAAAAAGAGCTAGAAAGCAACTTTTCTACCCAGGTAGTTTTAGTCCAAAGAAAGTAAATTTAACCAAAATTATACATAAAAAGAGTAAAAGAAAGTAGTGTTATGTAGTTTAAGTAAAACTAAAATAATAATGTAAGAAAGCAACTTTAGTTTTAAAGAACTAGAACCCTTTGTATATTTAACAACAACAACAATAAAAGTATTCTTCCGTAAGAATATCAATCTAAAATTGATGAAATACATAACTTGCCCCAGTGTGTTTGAGCCCAATAAAAAGATAAAATGAAAGATGTAGGTACATATCAAAAGAAAAATAGAGCAATATTATTTATCTTGTGTTATATTAAAATCACAAAACCATTGTAATTGAGTATTAGATTGACAATAAAACAACAAATAATTTAGAAGCTTTAGCAAGAAAAATAGATGATCAAAAACATGTTTAAGAGACATCTTTCATATGTTTTAGAATTATATAGTAAAGTCCCTAATACAGAAGACTAGAATGAACTAATCTATATTTTTCAGATTTTCTTGGCTTAAGATAAGGCTATTTGTCAATTGCTATCCACCCTCTATTTTCAACATGGACAGTTACTCTTTAAGAGATATATATGCTCAAGGGAAAATTACACAGCAGCTGAAGTCATGAAGAACGGCCCATCAGTTGAGCACGGATTCCCACAGGTGACCTGAGAGCCCCAATTCAATTAAAATGAAATGGAACAGCATGTATACAGTAGATCCAGACTTTCCATCACTTTTTTCTAGGGTACAATCATTGGGGATAATCTGTAATCCTGCTGTGAAAGAAAATAAACTCAAATGCTACTTTCACATAAAAGATCATCCATCAAAAATATAAAGAACTCTCTTATATTGCATAATCCAAAATGTTCTAAATCCTTCCCTAAATTTAAAAAAAGAACTAAAAAGGAAGACTCTAAGTGTGTATGAGGTTAAGTAGTTAGAAGCTGAAGAGGTAAGAGTAAAATCTCCTCAGATATGAGATCCTACCCATGCTTGAAAACAAACAACTGAGCCCCAGCCAGGTGGCTCAGTTGGTTAGAGTGTCATCCTGTACACCAATATTGAAACCAATATTAACACAGAAATTTTGTATTAAAATACACAGACCAATAAATTTAGATATAATCCTCTTAAATTCCTGTCTTTTCTAATACATTAAGAATAGATTTATTTTTCTTTAATGGGGCAAATTTTACTTTAAAACTTACACTCTAACCAAGAGAAATGTTATTAATCAGATTAGAGGCCCAGTGCATGAAAACTTGTGCACTTGGGGGGTCCCTCAGCCTGGCCTGCACCTGCCGGCAGTCCAGGAGCCCTTGGGGAATGTCCACCTGCTGACTTAGGATCGGGCCTAAGCCAGCAGTCATACATCCCTCTGGCAGCCCAGGAGCCTTTGGGGGATGTCCACCTGCTGGCTTAGGCCTGCTCCCAGCGTTAGTCAGACATCCTAACCTGCTACGGAGGCAGGAAAGGCTCCCGCCACTGCTGCTGCACTGGCCAGCCATGAGCCGGCTTCTGGTTGAGCGGCACTCCCCCTGGGAAGTGCACTAACCACTATGGAGCAGCTCCTGTGTTGAGCATCTGCCCCCTGATGGTCAGTGACCATCATAGCGACTGGTCGTTCCAGGTCATTCTGCTGTTAGGGTCAATTTGCATATTACCCTTTTATAATATAGGATAAGTCAATTCTCTGTGTAGTGAGAATAGTCATCATGTATGTATCTGGGATAAAGAGAATGTCCTCAGTAGTCCCAAATCTCAGGTAAAACAAATTCAAGAAATATGTAACTTTACCTTTGGACATAGATTTCTAATTATAAAATGACAGGATTGAACTAAATAATCTTTAAGGATCACTGCAAATTTAAAATGACGTTCTGGATGGACCCCCACAGTTTCCTCCAACCCAACTCACTCATACCTTGGTATTCCAAGAGATAAGGAAAGTCTGCTCCATGTGGGGCTATAATACTAGTCCTGAACCTTTCTAAAAGGCGGCTTTCCATATTTCTCCAATTAGGGAACATAAGAGCCCACTGGTCTCAGTCAGGGTTTCTCATGCTTTAATGTACATTTAAATCACATGGAGATCTTGTTAAATGCAGATTCTCATTCAGATCTAGGATGGGGCATAGGATCCTACATTTCAAACAAGCTCTCAGGTGATGCAAATGCTGCCAGTACATGGACCATACTTTGAGTAGTAAAGGTCTAAGATACTCTGGAGGTATCGGAAGCTTTGAAAAAGCAGCAGCAGCCTAAACTAAATTCCTTGACTCTATAGAGCAACAGTTCAATGAAATATTCATATTTTAGATGAAATCTTGGGCCCATTTACCAGTTTCAACTTGTTTTCAAGTCCCCTGTAACAAAGATACAATTTCTTTCCCACCAGTAAATTTCACGTTAGGGCCATAATTTAATTATGGCAGAAAGAAAAGCACATCTACATGTCATTTGTGCAGTAGTTCTCAGAAAAAAGAACAGCTTTTTAAACAGCTATGATCTATTTCAGAAGCAAGAATATTGACATCAGGGATTTATTCACAAGAATTTGACTTTATCCTTTAAGGAGATACAAAGTACTCTTTTAAAGCTCAATGGAAATCCAATTTTTTCTATGTGAAATTTATTTTTGGTTATTAGAAATAAACTGGCATATTATTTGTCTGGAAGAAAAACAAAGTCATCAAATATTTTAAAGGTGTTTTACAAAACAAGATCAGAAGCCATACTTCTTTGTTTAAAAAAAATAAGAGAAAAAGTAAATATCCAATACTGTTACGAAATCTAAAATCAAAAACATTACAAAAAGGCAGCTACATTCTTACTATGTTTAGCTATATCTAGGTCAGTTGTTTGAAATTTAAACCATAATTTCCAACTTAAAAATGGTTTTGTCCATAGAAGGGGTCATAATGCATAATACTCAATAATTTGGGTGAAATATTGTATTTGTATGGTCAAATAAATATAAATCTGAAACTCTTACTAATATATTTTAGCATAATTGAATAAGAAATCATTTTCAATTTACATTGGATGCTAGTGTTCCCAAAGGGACATTTAATCTGAAAATAAGAGATAGAGTGAGCTATCTACGTTTTCTCCCACAGGTGCTTTAGACTCTTTCTGATACATGACTTCAGTTCCAATCACTTTTCCTTATGACAGGAGATTTCTCTTGATCATTTGCATGACTTCTGCACATTAATTATATCTAAGAATCGTTTATTGCTTAAACTATTAAGCTAATCATATTAACAGTTAGTGAATGGATAGGTGGGGAAAAAAGGAAAGGGGAAGAGATGTTTCTGAGGGCAAAACTTGAAATAAAAGGAGAAATAAAATTCGTTGCAGGGGTTGTATTTGTGCCTATAAGAAAGGTTGCTGCCCTGGCCCAGTGGCTCAGCTGGTTACAGAATCTCCTTGTATACCACGAAGGCTGAGGGTTTGATTCCTGATAGGGCACATACCTGATTGGGTTTGTTCCCTAGTCAGAGTGCATAAGGGAAGCAGCCATCAGTGTTTTCTCTCCCTCTCTCCTTTCCTCTCTCACTCAAATAGACATATCTTTACAAAAGAAGGAGGAGGAAGAGGAGGAGAAGAAGAAATAAAAGAGAGGATGCCTACAGTAGGAAAACGTGGAATGTAAGACAGAAGAAACGAAGTAGAAAGCATAGAAATACATGATCTCATAAAGGAGAAGATATGGTTTAAGAAACATTCAGTCAGAAATGTCTTCATTGGTCGAGAGAGTGTTTGGAAAAGGCCAGGCAATATTTCAGAAAGTAGATGACACCTAATGTTGAGCTTTAAAAAATAATTGTTTCACCAGCAGTTGAAGATGAAATTTAAAACATAGGAAAGCATTTCCAAAGGGTCAAGATGTGATATGGCAGGATGTACTCAAATAACGTCAAGTAGTTAGTGATGCTGGAAGGCAAAGTACCTGGGAGAGTATTAAAAGACCTTCAGAGCATCCATAAAAAAATGTAATGTCCATATAATATATCCCTTGGGCAACAAAATACTATGGAAAGGTTTTAAGCAAATATAAACATCTTCAGATTTCTTTATGAATCAAAAACACTCTGGTATTATAGATTGGACAGTGCAATGATTTAGGGGCAGGGAATGTGCTATGCAGAGAATATGAAAATTCTGAACCATACGTCAGTAGTATCTGGGGGAAAAAACAAAAAGTAGTGGTGAAGAAGGTGAAAAGGGGGTGGTTTTCCAAGCTATGAAGAAGGTAAATGAATTTAAAAAAATGGAGAAAAGAATAATAAGGTAAATGAAAACCACTTTGTGATAGCTTGGTTATTAGGATGGAAAGGGTATTGGGAGAAGACTGGAAAGACCTGGAGGTTTCTAGCTTGGTTGAGTGGGTAAATAGGGAATAAAGGAAGACAAGTAGTATGTGAAAAAACATAATTCTTTAATACTCAGGTAACACTCAGGATAATACTCAAACACAATGCAGCTGAGCTACTTGTAGGACATCCAAGCAAACATATTTGAGAGACACTAAGATACCCAAATCTGAATCCTAAGGGAGTGGTTATGACTAGAGGTCATCAGCATTTAGATATTTAAATCATGAGATTGGATTAAATCTGCCAGGGAGCACATGGGGCATGAAAAGATAGGAGGGCCTAGACTCAATATTTAGGAAACACCAAAATTTACAAAATAGATAGAGTAAAAGGAGCTGGTAGAGAAACTTGGAAAACGCTTAGAAATACACTTAGTAAGCACAGACTAGAGTTGTCAAGAGAGTTCACTGAGAAGAGAGCAGCCATCATTGTCAAGTGCTACAGAGAGAAGTGAATCCACTGAAAAGTGGCCTTTGGATTTAGCAATTATCAACACCGACTGCAGTGATAGTGGTTTCATAAAAGAGGTATGATGACAAATCAGATGTTAGCAGGTTGAAAAAAGAATGGTGGAGTTGAAAAAAAAAATGAGCAAAACAGGGTGGTTCTTCAAAGACGTTTGAATAAGAATGAAATAAAGTTGTGCCCAGATGGGGTCTAGGATTCCAACAGGGTTGTTTGTTTGGACAAGACAGACTGGAGCGTATTTAACATACTGAAGGTAAGGGAGCATCACGGAGCACAAATGTAAAGACCGAGGAGAAAGTGAGGATAGCTGAGATCAGAGATGATGCTTCGGGAAGCTGGAAGGTTGGTTTTAAGTGGAACCTCGTCTGCAGAACTCTGTACATTATCTGCATTAAACAGGACTCCTTGGAACTAGCAGTTTCTTTGAATTTAGGTCACATCAAATTACCAAATGCCAGCAACTAAAATTTGAAAAATGAGAAAGTTTTCTAAACATTGAAAAGAAGAAACTCTCTAAATCAATGTGACCTTCCAGAGATACAGGGTTTCCTCTTATTTAAGGTTAACAATAAAACTTATCTTATCAATGAACTAGAAGTATAATGGTCATTTTTCTTATACAATAAAAGGAATTTAGAGGAACTATGGAGTAGGTAATGGATTTTCTATTTTCATACCATAATTATATTTCCCAAAATGTATCTAACAGTCATTCAATTGAAAGTCTTTAAACATATCTTTTAAAATATCTGAGATTAGAGATTGTTAATGAAATACTTTCTAAGTTGTCTATTTTTTTCTCTCTAAATTTAATACTTTCAGAATCACATTTGACAAACCTTATTTAATTTATTCTTAAAATAAGAAGGCACAGCCATTTTCTGTTTTGTCTGTTCTTGCATTTTATTTTTAATAACTCCGGCTAACTTGGAAAGTGCTGAATAGAAAACAGGCTAACATTTTAAAATAGAAATATAGAGGAAGTCACACTGTAACATCTGTTCTATGTGCTTACCTCAAAATGTGAAGATAACTTAAAATTAGATCTTGAATGTGCTTTGTTTTATTTTATTTTATTAAATAAGAGTTTACAGAAGATTATAAGAAGATTCACTGAACAAAGGGTTGTTAAGGCAAAGGTTGAAAATCAGACACACTTCAACATTTTGGGAGATAACATTATGGCATCAAACATGACCAGAACTATTTCACAGGACTTGTGTACTTGCATTTACCAAAACAAAACAAAATGAAAAATATGGTATTTCAGAGATTATATGTAAATATTACAGCTATAGAATTTTAAATGGTTTTTTCCTTTTGAAACATAAGAACTTGACTCTGCCAGAGAGCCAGGGAGCCAGGCTTCGGCCTAGAAGATGCATAAACTGACCTCTCCGGAATGTCAAGGAAGTTATCTGAGAGACTAAACTTTCTTGCACCAAGTCAGACTGAAAGGGACTGGTTTAAATTTTAAACTAGATCTCACATTTAGTTCACTCTTCCCCATTGATTTTCTTTCCTGTTTCACCATCAGTCTTCACACCTCAGTCATAAAGAATCTGTTGTTTCAGCTACTCAAGCTAAAAACTTTAGTACGGTCTTTGACTCCTCTCTTTTCTCAAACTCCACAACTACATCCCCTTTGCTCACTCTGTGCCAGCCACACTGGCTTCTATGTGGTGCCTCAAATATGCTGGACACAGTGCTGCCCCTGGGCCTTTGCACTGGTGCTTCTCTCTGCCTAGGATGCTCTTCTCCTAGATATGCATACAAATTATTCCCTTTCACTCCTATTCCAATGGCACTTTTTCACTGGAGTGAAAGCTACTCCCATAATCTTATTTAAAATTATACTTTGCCTTTAATGGCATTCCTCTAGTCTCTGAGCCTCCTTCTTTGCTTTTACCCCATGGCAATTATTACCTTCTACAATACTCTATAATTTACTTTTGTTTTTATTGGCTGTCTCTTGCCAATAGAATGTAAGCAATACAGCTGTGGGGATTTTTGTGTATTGTATTCACTCTTATATCTTTAGTTCCAGGAATAGAACCAGTATTATAGGAGACTCTTGACAAATATTTGCTGAATGGATATTTAAGCAAAGTTTCAAGATTCAGGAGTAAAATCAGATTAGTTATACACCAAATAAAGCAAATCACATTTCCCGATATATTTATTTGCCCTGGACATTATAAGTGCTCGAAGACGATTTATTAAATTCTTCTGTAGAGTCTCCTGTCCATATTTATTTTGTCACCCTTGTTCATCCCCCAGTGCAGCACCTGGGTAAGAAATGCTGAATGAGATGAAAACCAAAACTATGAGTTGTGTTAAAATAGCAGTTAACATTTATTGAATAACTAGAGGCCCGTTGCACAAATTCATACACAGGTGTGGTCCCTCAGCCTGGCCAGTGATCAGGGCCGATCAGGGCCCCTCTTGCCCAGTCCTGATCAAGCCAGGAGGTTGGCTGGCTGGGGGGAGGCACCATGGGAGGCTGGCTGTGAGAGTGCACTGACCACCAGGGAGCAGCTCCTGCGTTGAGCATCTGCCCTCTGGTGGTCAATGGGTGTCATAGCTACCGGTCGTAATGATCACTTAGGCTTTTATATATATAGATAGATTCCTAGCTATTGTTTCAACCAGTGTGTGTGTGTGTGTGTGTGTGTGTGTGTGTGTGTGTGTACACATATATAAAAATCAGTGCATTAATACAACAACTGTACCACGACTTAACTAGGGACAAAGAGGATGAGGAAGTTTCCCAAGGTCACAACATAATAGAAGCAGGATTTCATCATAGGCAGTGGGGTTTCAGAGCCAAGCTCTTAACAACTTCACCCAACAGCTTTTGCATTTCCACAGACTGTTTGAATGCCTTGCAGAACTACCTACTTATTCTGTGTACTGCACTATATTAAGAGCTACTTATGTAAAATCAACCAAAAAAACTTTTTTAAAGATGTACAGTAATACAAATAAAGCAAAAAACTAACCAAAATAGCCATAGACAGCAGGGTTTTTTAATCATATAAATTCCACCACCTAAAAATGTACACTCTGAAGAGATTATTGGTTTGTTTTTACTATTCTTATGGTAACTTGGAGAGAACTGAAGAAAAAGTTCTGCGAATACACTGAAAACTGACAGAGTAATAGATGATGCAGGAAAAAGAAAGCCAGAGATAAAAAGTAGGCAAAATCAATCACTGCTGCGTTAAAACAATAAATAGAACTTTGGGAAAATCTGCCTTTTGGGATCCATCCATTCATTTGTAAAAGAGACAGTTATAAACAAACTAGAGGCCTGGTACATGAAATTCATGCACTGAGGCATGTCCCTCAGCCCAGCCTGCACCCTCTCCAATCTGAGACACCTCAGGGGATATCCAACTACTGGTTTAGGCCCGATCCCATAATCCGAGACTGCTGGCTCCTAACTGCTCGCCTGCCTGTCTGCCTGATTGGCCCTAACCACTTCTGCCTGCCAGCCTGATCACTCCCTAACCGCTCCCCTGCTGGCCTGACTAACACTTAACTGCTCCCCTGTGGCCTGATCACCGCCAACTGCCCTCCCCTGCCAGCCTGACCTCACCCCCAATTGCCCTACCCTGCTGGCCTGATCTTGCCCCCAATTGCCTTCCCCTGCTGGCCTGAAGGCCCCCAACTTCCCTCCCCTGCCGGCCTGGTTGCCCCCATTGTCCCTTCCCTGCTGGCCTGATCTCTCCCAACTGCCCTCCCCTGCCAGCCTGATCTCACCCCCAACTGCCCTCCCTTGCCAGCCTGATTGCTCCCAACTGCCCTTCCCTGCCGATCTGATTGCCCCTAACTGCCTCTGCATGCCTGATCACCCCCTACTGCCCTCGCCTGCAGGGCTGATCTCACCCCCAACTGCCCTCCTCTGCCGGCCAATTTGGTTCTTATTGGTCAGTTTCTATGCCAGTCAGTGTCAAAAGCTCCACCTCCTAGGCAGCCATTGGCTCCTCACACTTCACCCAGATTTGCTTCTGATTGGTGAGTTTCTATGCCAGTCAGCATCTCTGGGCCTATCAACGGGGCCTGATCAGAAAGGCGGGGCTGATCAGCAGCCCGGTGGAGGCCTGGAAAGAAATGGAGACGCAGTGCTGGCCAGGCTGAGAGTGAAAGAGAGAGGCAAGTGCTGATCAACAGCTGCCACCGAAGGATCAGACCCTGCTTCTCTCTTCAGGCCTCTCTCCAGGCCTGATTTGCAGCCCCCTCAGTAGTCAGTGCTGAGTCACCATGCCTGCAGCTGCAGCAGTCAATGCTGGGCCACCACGACAACCCAGCGCTGACTGCAGGACTTCTGGTTGGTCAAGCCTCCGGTAGTGGTAGATGTGACTGACCCAGGGTTTTTATATATTAGGATAAGGTATAAAGGAACACTCCCATTCTCAAAACAATTACTGTCTCCAAGTCCAAATGAAGTACAGAAGTTCTCTACCATCCACCATAAGACTGTCTTCTCTTTAGTAGCCCAACCTGCTAATGTGCCTCAAGCACTGAAGATTTGCATTTGCTGTGGTACATTTAAAAACCTCTTTGCTACACAGTACCAGTTTTTAAGAACTTATTTCTGTCCTATCCTAATTTAAAATTTAAAAAATTCCAAAGCTAAAAAGAAATTAGACAAAAGGTTTATCTGATTTTTAGTAATTTCCTGTTCAAAAATATTAAAAAGTGTAATCTATTATTTTCCAGCTTTTTGGTGTGAGATAATTATAGACTCATATGCAGCCATAATAAATTAGAGAGAAAGATATGGCTTACACCTTTCACTCAGTTTCCTCTGATGGGACCTCCCATAACTGCCATTCACTCTGTCACACCCAGAAAGTTGACAATAGATACAATCCACAGACTTTATCCACATGTCAACATGTGTTTACCTGCACGTGGGTGGGTGTTTAATTCCATTCCATTTTATCAATTAATCACATGTGCTAATTCATGTGAACACCAACAAGTAACAGACACAGAACAGTTTGTGTGTGAGAATCCCTCACCCTACCTTTTTTATAGACACAGCTACCACCCTCTCTCCCTCCCTATGTTCTTTTAAAATAAAACTTTAAACTACCAGAATTAAGAAACTATATTACCAATCCAGGTGCTGATGTAATGGGGAAAACATACTAAAAATAATGTCTTTACTTGTTCCTTACCACACAATTAAATTTAGAACGGCAGTGAGTACCTCTGGGAAATAATATCAATATGTAGTCCTGGATTATTAGAAGATTTTACTAAGATTAAAGATTTAGGCAGCCTGCATTGATTTGAAGAAAATCAGAAAATTTCGTCTAGATTAATCTGTCTTCTCTCAATATTTTCCTTCCTTTCCTTGCCTCATTTTTTCTGTCCTTTTTAACCTTTTTTACTATGGACATTTTCAAACCTATTCAAAGGCAGAAGGACAGATCATTATAGTGAGCTGACACACACATTACCAGTTTCAATTTTTATCAATATATGAACACTCTTTTTCATAAATACCAAACACTACTTTTATCACCCCACTCTAATCATTCTGAAGCAAATATCATACTATATCGTGTCATCTGTATAAATATTTAGTTAGAGACTGTTTGGGCTATAATAAAATGATTATCTTTTAAACATAGCTGCAATATCTTTACCACACCTAAAAATGTAGTCATTCTTTAATAGCATATCACCAAATGCAATTGTGCAGTCAGTTTTCTTATGGCCATTTTTTTTTTTTATGTTTATGGAATTGGGATCCTGCAATGCAAGTTCATGATTGCATTGACTGAAAAACCTCTTAAATATCTTTTAATCCATAGATTCTCCAGCTTTTTAATTCTTGTAATTTTTTGTTGAAGAAAGCAGACCTTTTGCCCTATAAAGTTTCCCACAGTCTGAATTCTGCTGGTTGAAATGATTCCTGGATATTTAGTATAAATTGGTAATTAGAGCAGTCGGCAGGTGGGTCAGTTGGTTGGAGCATCAGCCAATGCACTAGAAGGTAGTGGGTTCGATTCCTGGTCAGAACACATACCTAGGTTGCAGGTTCGATCCCTGGTTGGGGTGTGTACAGGAGGCAACCAATAGCTATTTATCTCACACATGGATGTTTCTCCCTCACTCCCTCTACTTCTCCCTTTCCCTTCCCTCCCTCTCTAAAAAATAACAATAAAACATATCCTCTGGTGTGGTTAAAAAAATAAAAAGAAATAGGATATATCTATTCTCCTCTACTTCTGAGTTGACTGGATTCATACATATCTCTGCAGCACCTACTACAATAATAACAATTTTTTAAATATTGTAAAAATGTAACAATAGCTTCTCTACATTATAAGACCTAATTTCTTAGACTTCTCCACAAGTTACTTTGGAATATTATAAATATTAAAGGAACAGATATTTTTATTTACATACTTTCATTAAGTACTGTACAACTGAATATAAAATAAAGCAAGTCACTTGTCAAGTAAGGGTCTCCTAAAATGATCATCTAGCCTGGCCAGTGTTGCTCAGTGGTTGGCATCAGGCTATGAACCAGGAGGTCACAGTTGGATTCCCAGTCAGGGCACTGCCCGGGTTGCAGGCCTGATCCCCAGTAGGGGGTGTGCAAGAGGCAGCTGATCAATGATTCTCTCTCATCATTGACGTTTCTCTCTCTCTCTCTCTACCCCTCTCCCTCTTTCTGAAATCAATAAAAACATATTTTTTAAAAGGTCATCTAACCCCTGCTTGGTTAATCTACACATCAACCTGCCCAAACAGCCCATAACTAGCCAGGAATTTTACAAGACGTGCAGCCCATTGACCTGAATTGGATATTGTCTTGAACAGAATTTTTTAAAAATCAAAAGTGATTTAGTATAACCAGAACTGACAATGTACAAACTCCAACAAAATATTTATAAAGGATAACTTAAAGACAATAATATGATTTGTAAAATAAACCATCTGATATCCAAATTGTCCAATAGTTTTCTTTAAGGTAATATAAAAAAATGATAGACTAAAATAATTAAGTTGCACACTCCAGGGCATTAAAGTAAATCTTGATAATTCACCAAATAAATAAACATTCATCCTTCTGAGAAAACAAAGTATGGCAGCTAAAAATAAAATAGCTCTTTTGGCTTACATGAGAAGCTACCTAATTTTGTTTGTTTGTTTTCCTGATCTCAAGAAATGGTTTTGATTGTTTCTGTAGATTGTGTTAAATGTCAGACTGAGGCAACATAAATCCAAAGAATTCACTTAGGACACTTTGCTATAACTCCTCTAAATCAGTCCTTTATTAGTTGTTGTTCTTCTTTGTAATGGAAAAAAAAGTATGCTCCCTTAAAGCATGGTCTTAGGATTGAAGTATGAGACTACACCATAAATTTATCTTTTGCCAGATAAAGCCCTGACCTATCTGGACAGAATACAAAAATGTGTGTGTGTGTGTGTGTGTGTGTGTGTGTGTGTGTGTTTATACCACACTAATATGATACTTACATAGCATCAAGTAACACACAAAAACAATCAATTGCCCTTCAAAATAAATATAAGCAAGAAAACATACAAAATTGCAGTAGTAATGTATTTTGTTCCTAAAATGGAGTGAAAATAATTTCACAGGCCTGACAGTATTTACTTATTTAACTACTTGCATTTCAATTCACTTTGGATTACCTTATCCTACTACAAACATAAGTACATAAAATTAGTTTGTTCCTTCTAGTCTAATTCTAATAACTATACATGGCCATCCTAGGGAATTTGTGTATAATAGCATATTTCAATAATCCTCTTTAGAAATAAACTTTTTAATTTGAAACTTTCTTCAAAAAACTGACTATAAGAGAGTAGAAAAGTTTGAAAATATAAACACCAGCATTAAATCTGCCTCCTACACAATAAGGGATTAAGGACAGAAAATCGAAAGGGCAGTTTGATTAGGGAATTCTGGGATCTTGAGTACCCAGATCATGGCCTAGAAAAGAGAGATACTGTGGCTCTGAGTGGGTAGCCATGGATCCAGGGCCCCATATACTCCTCATCCCATAGACGGGTGCTCAAAAATATGAGGCTCAAGGCAGGCACTGGGATGTACCCCCAAAGAGTAGCTGAAGATCACAATAATTATAAGGATTCCCATACTTATTCAACCAGAAGCTTTCATAAAGTTCTGCCAATCAATCTATCTCAGTCAGGAACACACCAGTGACTCCATAGTTAACACTGTGAAATGACAATAACCAAGTCAGTCGCCTGTGTGCTCTTCCCTGGAGCCTGGAGCTTGCCCTTAGATCCAGCACAGGCTGGAGTATCATTCTACTTCCAAACCCACACACCTACAAACTCTCATCTGTAAAAAACAAGGGTGAACTAACTCCATCTCTCACCAAGTAATGCCCTGACCTATCTGGAAACAATACAAAAAGCTAAATTTAATCTTATTATAGGGCAATCAAAAATAAACCCAGGCATATTACCAAGTTGAACCATATTGTAGTTCTTTGTTACTACTAACAAAAAAATAGCTATTGAGAAAAGCACTTTATGTATTTGTATTATAGGCAAAAAGCAGTTTTCCCATTGCTGCTAGCATCATCCTATAACCAGATAAAATGAATCATCACATTCACTCTAGAAAACATTCTGGTAGTTGACATAAAACACCTCATAATCTGGTATCAACTCACATTTCCAGGTTTATCTTATTTCATTCTTCCTCTTCTGCTTCTCATCTAAAGAAAACATTTTCTATTCTTGCCTTGCTAAATGTATTC
The DNA here is from genome assembly GCA_026230045.1 of Corynorhinus townsendii. Classification (NCBI taxonomy): domain Eukaryota; kingdom Metazoa; phylum Chordata; class Mammalia; order Chiroptera; family Vespertilionidae; genus Corynorhinus; species Corynorhinus townsendii. The sequence continues at coordinate 218,230,778 of JAPDVU010000001.1, forward strand.
CTATTTCCTGAACAAGCATGGCCTTTTCAGAATTCTCTGACCTTGGGTAGGTTGTTTCCTTTGCCCACTTCTTCACCTGGCAAACTCCTATTTACTTCCAGATTTCAACTGAAATATTGCTCAGTCTCCAGGCCCATCCAAGCAGAGCTGGTGCCTTCGTAATGTGTGTACATACTATTTTATTAATATCTATAACAACATCTACAAAGGTTCACTGAAGTTAATATCTAGACTACAGGGCTATAACTTCTTCTATAGGCTGGACGTGGTCTCATTATTCTTCGAATCTCCCCAGTCTTGCACATAGTAGGTTTATTTTTGTATGTATTTAAAGCACAAAATATTTATAAATACAGTGACTTTTGTTTATCATTACTTACAAGTATTAAATAAAAGAGGTTGACAGTAAGTATAGTGATTTTGTTTCTAATTTTATGTAGACTCTATTCATCATCCTACAACTGGCCTATTTGCAGAGAGAATCAAGAGTCAGCTACATGGAAAATCTTGGTTATTAGAAACAATGGAAAAGTAAGTGGAGCTTAGCCATTCCTGCTACAGTTTCCTATTCTATTTTTCAGCACCTAGTGTTTATTTCTTCCTCTCTGCTGAGTAGGAAGAAGTTAGAGAATTCAATTCTATGAATATTATTCATGCGCATGGGATCCAATTTTAATATTCTGAAAAATAATGCTACTTATAGGAATATACTAAATATTCTATTCTTTCTCAACATAGAAGAGGCCTGCAAAATATCAAAATGTAAATCTCAGACACCTATTTATACAATATATTTCTCCCTAAACAAGCTCATGTTTTCTTTAGGACGTGTGTATACAATCAGAATTTTAAAACTTCCACATGATGTACTTGGATTGCACCACCCATTCAAGGAGAAACACACTCAAAGCTATTTCTCTCACCAGGATTCTGAACACTACCATTCTGAGCTGGGAAAGGCAAGAGAAAGGAAATAGAAAGCAGACTATTTCTGAAAGGCTATTATTTAAATGGAGCATTAAGGTATGTTTCTGTGTGTATGCATCTGTGTAAGCACACGTAAGCACATATATGTGTGTTTGTCCAACTACACAATGGAAGGTATAACTGGCACAACAGGGTTTCCCAATGCTACTGTAGAATCAACTAATATCAGACAAGAACAGACCTAGAAAATTGCCCAAGCTCTCTAACAGGCAAAGCTTGAACTTCCTTTATTTCCTCCACACAGGACAAAGCCAGAACTGCTCCCCTGACAATCTCTACCCACACCTCACACTTGAGAACAATAAAACCACATCATATTAGCAGATCAACACCTTTAAAAAATGTAATATTTTAAGAAAAATACTGTCCAATAACTCATGTCATCTTATCAAAAGCCAGTTCCCACCCTAAACCAACTGGAGGCCAATGATATTTGGAAAAACATATCGACTGCATAGGATTATTTTATCTTTAAAAAGTAATTACAATACCACATGAAAAATATTCTTACAATGAATCATGAGGGCATAAAAAAGAGTCTTTCCCATGACTGTGCTCACACAGAGTGGCCTGCCACCCTAATTCTGGTCTCTGGTGTCCCTTTAGCCACTGCTGCTGCTCTTTGACCTCAGCTGATGGAACAGAACCAGCTGATTTTCAGTTCCTTCTCTTGCTGCACAACCTGCCTATTTTAGAGGCACTAAAACACGGTGGTAAAGAGCATGGCCTTTGGAGTTTGTGAGCCCTAGGTTCAAATTTGGGAAATTTTGTTTCCCCTCTTAGGCTCTTTGTTTCTTCATGTGAAGAAAAAAGTTGGATTTTTTTTCCCTAAGTGCAAGGGTCATTGAAGAATTGAGGTAATAAAAGATGGCATAATCCATCTATATATATAAAAGCCTAAGCGACTGTCCAACCGTCTGACCATCCAACCAACCAACCAGCCAGTAGCTATGATGTGCACTGACCACCAGCGGGCAGACGCTCAACGCAGGAGCGGAAACCATGGGCATGGAGACATGGAACAGACTGATGAATCTCAGAGGAAAGGGAGGGGGGGGGGAAGAGATTAACCAATGATCTTATATGCATACTAGAGGCCCAGTGCATAGATTCATGCAAGGTGGGGTCCCTCGGCCTGGCCTGTGGGGATCGGGCTGAAACCGGCTCTCTGACATCCCCCAAGGGGTCCCAGATTGCAAGAGGGAGCAGGCCAGGTCTCTATTTTATGTCATAAAATAATTACTCTGGTCTGCTGAGTGGAACTGACAGGGATGGGCCACAGTTTAATGTTAATAAGATGAAGTTGTTTCTTGCAACTGGTCAGGACACAAAGGAATCTTTTCTGCATTATCCATAGATCCAAAGTTTGTCTCTTGCCCTCCAAGAGTTTCAATTTTCTTATTACTAAATCAGGGATACAATACCTACCTCAAACAAAAAACTATCTGAAAAATTACATAACATGGCTACTACAGAGCTTGGCATGTGGTAGGTATCCAGAAAACATTTGGTCCCTTTTCATTTATTCTGTGTAGCTAATAAAACCTCTTCCCAATTCATTAGAAGGCACTAAGTTTTGAAAAATTAAAAGCTAGATCCAAACAACTTTGTCTAGGCAGTCAAAATAGTAATTAGGACTCCATAGTCTGAATGAAAAAGAAAAACCTTGGTCTGAGCAAAATATTTTCTAAGCTCTGCACTCTAAACCAGTGGTTTTCAACTTGTTTCATTTCATGGCACAATACACTAATTACTAAAATTCTGTAGTTTAAGATCTGACCAAAAAAAATAGGTATAAATTTGATTCATTCCCACCACATAACTAGAGTTGTACTGGCTGTTGTCATTTTTTATTTGTCAATCTAAGGGAAAGAGGTCAGTGCCCCTGATTAAAGAGTCAAGAATATTTTAAAAAGTCTTGCTGCACACCAGTGCAGGATGACACACCACTTGAAAATCACTGCTCTAAATCAAAGACAATATAATTGTGTAATCCAAAGAATGAATTCTGTATTTAATAACCATATAAATTTTTTAATGCAAGCTATACAACAAGGAGGAAAAACCTAGGTAAAGAAGGCAAATAAATCTCCTTAAAATAGCCTTCCTTCTGATTTAGTAAAGTTATTTATCCACTACCAAACTACATAAATAATTATGTTATTTTCTATCATTTTTAAACAAATGTACAAAACTTTAAAAACTCAAAGACTCTAACCTATAAATCTTTAATTTCCCGTTTTATATTTCGGTAATGATGCTATAGTCTTTATTGTAAGATGCATTGAAGTATTTTTTAGATATAAAGTACATTTTTTTTCTAAATAGAAGTAATAGTATAGTATATGAGCTTCTATTTACATTCATCATGTTGAACCTCCTAAAGATTTCTCAACAATCCTGGTAATTCTACTGCAGATGAATTTCTCAGCAAATGATTGATGAGGTGGAACAATGGTCAATACAGGCCTTCTAGGGCTGTGCTGTCTGAAACATTAGCCATGGGCCACACATGGGCAACTGAGCATATGAAATGCAGCCAACCGGAACTGAAATATGCCTGTGCAGGTAAAATATATGTCAGATTTCAAAAGCTTGATATAAAAAAAGAACGGAAAATATCTCAGAATTGTTCATATTAAATAGATGTTGAAATAATCATATTTAGGATATATTGGGTTATATAAAATATATTAAAATTAACTTCACATTTTCAGTTACATTTCTTAGTGTAGCTATAAGATAATTTTAAATTACATATATAGCTCACATTTGCGTCTCATTTATTTGGACAATACTACTCTATGATGTCATATACTTTAATTCAATCAATTATGTGTAAATCTGTTATATAAATCAGGATATAGGTAAATGAATCAAAGAATAAATAAAAAAGTAGATAAATAAAGTTCATAATATATCTCTGCTTAAATAGTTTCACAATATTGCCCAATAATTGTTTTAAGAATATGCTAAGTTTACATAATTAGATAAATGGGAAGGTAGAAGAGGGTAAAGGGGGAATAAATGGTGATGGAAAATGTCTTCACTTGGGGTGAATTGTACACCTGACACCTATATAATTTTATTTACCAATGTTGCTCCAATCCTATCTAATAAAAGAGAAACATGCGAAATGACCATACCTCCGCTATGCCCACCAGCCAATCGGAGCGAGTACGCAAATTAACCCAACTAAGATGGTGGGGGCCAAGGAGGTGGAACAAGCAGGAGGCTTGGGTTGCCCCCAGCGATGGAGGAAGCCAAGCTTCCCACCAGCCCTGGCCAGCCCTGGCCTCTGCTTAAGGCTACAAAGTTTCAATTATAGAAGATAAATAAATCCCAACAAAGATGGCGGTGGCCACAGAGCTGGAGCAAGCAGGAGACTTGTGTTGCCCCTGGTGATGGAGGAAGCCAAGCTTCCCGCCAGCCCTGGCCTGCCTTGGCCTCCGCTCAATGAGGGGTTAGGAATTTGGGTTGTCTGGGGCAACCCAGGCTACCAGCTGTCCTTGGTCTCCACTCAAGGCTACAAAGTTTCAACTATAGAAGATAAATAAATCCCATATACCTGTTTCCATACAGCCCTGGCCTCTGTTTGGGTCACCGGGGGGGCGTGGCCAGCCTACAAACCACCACAGGCCCCTCGCCCAGGCTGTCCCATGCCCCAAGGGAAATCCCACCCTGATCCGGGACACCTTTCAGGGCAAGCCAGCCAGCCCCCACCCCTACACCAGGCCTCTCTCCTATCTAATAAAAGAGTAATATGCAAATTGACTGTCACTCCAACACACAAGATGGCTGTCCCCATTTGGACACAAGATGGCTGCCACTAGATGGCCAGCAGGGGAGGGCAGTTAGGGGTGACCAGGCCAGCAGAGGAGGGAAGTTGGGGGCGACCAGGTCTGCAGGGAAGGGCAGTTGGGGGAGGGGGTCCCAGGCCTGCAGGGGAGAGCAGTTGGGGGGAACCAGGCCTGCAGGGAAGGGCAGTTGCAGGGGGACCAAGCCTTCAGGAGAAGGAAATTGGGGGTGACCAGGCCTGCAAAAGAGGGAAGTTGGCGGCAACCGGGCCTGCAGGGAAGGACAGTTGGGGGGGACCCGGCCTGCAAGGGAGGGCAGTTGGGGGCAATAAAGCATGCAGGGGAGGGCAGTTAGGGGTGACCAGGCCAGCAGAGGAGGGAAGTTGGGGGCGACTGGGTCTGCAGGGAAGGGCATCTGGGGGGGGACCCAAGCCTGCAGGGGAGGGCAGTTGTGGGGGAACCAGGCCTGCAGGGGAGGGCAGTTGGGGGGGACCAGACCAGCAGGAGAGAGCAGTTAGGGGCAATGAGGCTGGCAAGGGAGGGTAGTTAGGGGTTACCAGGTTGGCAGGGAAGGCAGTTAGGGGCAAACAGGCTGGCATGGGAGCAGTTAGGCATCAATCAGGCTGGCAGGGGAATGGTTAGGGGGTGATCAGGCTGGCAGGCAGAAGCAGTTAGGGGCAATCAGGAAGGCAGGCAGGTGAGCAGTTGGGAGCCAGCAGTCCTGGATTGTGAGAGGGATGTTTGACTGTTCGTTTAGGCCTGGCAGGATCCGGCCTAAACAGGCAGTCGGACATCCCTTGAGGGGTCCCAGATTGGAGAGGGTGCAGGCTGGGCTGAGGGACACACACCCCCATTCATGAATTTCATGCACTGGGCCTCTAGTAAATTCAATAAAAAGCAAATAAATAGGTAAATGCTAAAGTAAGCATTATATTACATCTGATGAATAAACATGTATAAGATGCTTATGGGTCACACACTGTGATAAGTCATGAAACACCAATACATATATTTAAGACAAGGTCTGTGCTCTCATGAGGTTCATAGTTTTATGGAATATAAAAAAGAAAACAAATACATACAATAAAATCATCATATTTAGGATATATTGGGTTACATAAAATATATTATTACAATTAACTCACATTTTTGTTTACCTTGCTGTGGGAAAAGCATCCGATAGTACTCTAAACAAAATCTGTGTGAGCATTTTTATTGTTTCAAATAATGGATAGTGTGTATTGGTTTTTAGGGTTTGCAGATCAATATGTGGGAGCATCCTTAAGGACACAGAATTGTCCAGTTCAAAATATTCAGAATGCTCCAACTGAGAAACATCTATAGTCATGTCACACTATGGTCAGGATCACCACCGCTCAACACAACTCAGACATAGTAATTATTCTCTGATGCTGATTCCTGGACACTGGGTGATCCCAGAGCCAAATACTCAGAGACTCCAATCTAAGAGCGGAATCAACATAAGCTGGTACACAAAACTATCTCTGTTCTTTGGTGTATGAACACAATACACATATAAACATATCACATTCACTTATATATATGGTGTATGTGTCAATAATAACATCATGCCAAAAATGTAAATAAAAAAATAACATCATGCCATTCTCAGTCTAAGAGAAATAACTTATTTGAAGCATTTAAACATAATCCTAACTAATAAAAGAGTAATATACAAATTGACCGGCACTCCAACACATAAGATGGCTGCCCCCATGTGGACACAAGATGGCCACCACAAGATGGCCAGCAGGGGAGGGCAGTTGGGAAGGACCAGGCCTGCAAGGGAGGGCAGTTGGGGGCATCAAGCCTGCAGGGGAGGGCAGTTAAGGGTGACCAGGCTGGCAGAGAAGGGAAGTTGGAGGTGACTGGGCATGCAGAGAAGGGCAGTTGGGGGGAACCCAGGCCTGAAGGGGAGAGCAGTTGGGGGGGCACCAGGCCTGCAAGGGATAGCAGTTCGGGGGGACCAGGCCTGCAGGAGAGTGAAGTTGGGGGTGACCAGGCCTGTAGGGAAGGCAGTTAGGGGCAATCAGGCTGGCAGGGGAGCAGTTAGGCATCAATCAGGCTGGCAGGGGAGTGGTTAGGGGGTGATCAGGCTGGCAGGCAGAAGCAGTTAGGGGCAATCAGGAAGGCAGGCAGGCGAGCAGTTGGGAGCCAGCAGTCCTGGATTGTGAGAGGGATCCCAGATTAGAGAGGGTGCAGACTGAGCTGAGGGACACACACCCCATGCACGAATTTTGTTCACCAGGCCTCTAGTTTCTATATATAAGCCAATAACTTCTTAAAAATCGTTTCCCATTTACAAAGACTTTTGTTACTGAGCAGAAATACCAATCTTAGTATTCTTATCTGACTCTTCATTGAGAAGCAGAGAGGAAGAGAGAAAAAAATAAACCTTCTGTCATTTGTTATAGAATTGTACACCATTCTATAACAAAGGAAACTGCCATTCTAGAATGGTATGGTGAGAAAAAGATAGTCACTACTCTACAAAATGCCAGAATCTTTAAACAAACAATGAGTCAAACTACCATAAATAGATATGAAGGGATTTATTATTTGATAATGATAATTTATAAGTATGAATGAAATACATAAAAATGTCACATACTTTAATGTCAAACCTCCTCATCTCTCCCACCCAAGTCAAAGAAAGATCCTTTGAAGAACATACATTCTAGAATCTTATTCAGGCTTGAGGCAACAGGACTCTTTTAATCCATGCTTACATCTCGGATAGCAAAACTACTTGCCTCAAAAATAAGGGTGTATTACCCGTTCAAAATGCCTTACTACATAACTCAATTGTCTCCATAAGTGAAAAACTTTGAATGCATAAATTATGGAGGAAAACCTAGCATAAAGGAGGAATAGTGTCCAAAAACTGATACCCTTTTTGCATTAAAATATTCAGGGCTAATTGTGATTTTAGCACTGGTTTTTATCCTTGCTTTGTTCTTTGGCCAAACTTAAACACTTCTTGTCTCCTTCAATGAAAAGTGGCACTATTATGTTCCTGGAAGCCTGAGCAGGATTCCTCAAAGCTTAATTTTAAGGTCTTAATTGGCTGAGGCAATGGGAGACCATACAAAGACCACTTCACAGAGAAGGGCAAGATTGCCAGGTCACTTGAGAACAGATGAAGAGCTAACTGGAAGCTAGTGCTGAAATCTTGCAGTGTTCTGGGAAGTTTTACCAAATAGTAACTTCCACAGAATGGAACAAAATCATCCATCATAACACATAACCCAGAGGGGTTGAAATTAGCTTGCAGAAACAGAACGATAAACCAGAAACAATCATCTTCACTTAACAATTGCATTTCATAACAAACCAGAAAAGCTTTATGGCGGTTGGACACTGTGATTGGTTCTATGGCATATCATTGATATCAAATATTTGGTTATACCTTCTCACAACCCCTAAGACCAGGAACCATATGTTTACAGTTCAAGGGGGTTACTACCTAATAACTCATTTGTTCATTGGGTACTACTGGACCTGTCATCTACTTTTACCTTGCAAAGGTAAGTTACTCATTCATTTATTTATCCATTCACCCAGCCAACATTTGTTGCATGTTATGTAATAAGAGACACTTAAGACATTGAATAAAATTATCTTCATCCTGAAGCAGTTCATTACTCTTTAACTAATAATAATTAATAATTCATCAACATACATTAGAAAAACACCCTATTTGGAATAGTTTTAAGTAAAGTAATTCCTTTATCATCAATTCTAACCACTGATGACAGGTTCCCAAAGCAAACAAAGCCAGAGAAAAGAATTTTTACTTGTGAAATTCAAGACTACATGGAAAAAGAAAAGGTAAAGGTCCAGAATTAATCTATAAAAAACTTTTAAATTATTTTATGTTCATACTAACAATAAAGACATAATAAAAAATATCACAAGGTATTTTACACTTTTGGGGTTGATAACAGTGAGAATGCACTAATGATTTCTATATAGTATCAGACACTCCTGCTTCTGAAATTTCAATAAAGATGCTTATAAATTTGTTTTACTTAGATGTTACAAAAAAATACGAGGCTTAATTTTTTAGGTTAGTACCCCATATGATTAATACTTTCTTATTATTTACTCTAGACTATCTGCCCCAGCTGTTTGCTCCTTAGTTCATTCATTTGTTAGTTTATTCAAAAACTATTTATTGAATACCTACTATATGTTGCTGAAGAATAAGAAAAACCAAGGTGCCTGTTATTAAGTTCTACCTCCACCTGCCCTTACTACAAATGGAAGCTGTTTTGTTTATTTGCCTGATTTTATTCTCTATCAACCACTGTAATTTCATTCTTCTGTTCAGATAAACTGCCCCATTCTTATTTGCACAAGGCCATTTATTGCAGAAAACTTACTCTTCCTTTATTTCAATCTATTCCAGAATAAAGCTTCCTCTTTTTCAAATTATTCCCAACAGGAATGACCAACAATTGATGAAAATTGAATATATATGAAAGAAAAGTTCTATAATTCCAGTAATTATTATATTCTAGAATTTGATACAAGAGAAAGCACACACTGATCAGGATATACTGTAATTCACAATCAAAGACTAAGAGAAAACCCTCCTTTTTCAAAAAAAAACATACAGCATTCAAAAAAACCTAAAAATCTTACATAGTATTATTCCAATTAATTAACTTACATGGAATAAAGGCATTGATATTTTTGAGCTACATTTGCAGAACTATAGAAATTACAAATGAGGTAAGTGAGATCTAAAATATAATTACTGCCTTCCTCCGCCACCAGTAAACCTTTACTAGTAAGACTAATCCTTCACTTACTCTATTCCCTCAGACTGGATAAGAAAAGAGAAGAAATAGTGTAAGGGACCACATAAGAATAAGTAAGAACCCTGGAAGACCCTTTGTGTAGGCAATCAGCACCTGTCCCCTTTTCCTCCCCAATCTCTAAATCCCTCCAACCTGCTTCCTTCATTCCCTGCAATTTAGAAACTCACAGACATCTCTCCTGTTACCATTACAGCTCTGATGTTTTTGATTTAGTCAATACAACAGGTGCTACTGACATCTGACTAGTATGGAAATTTTCTGGTAACAAAACTCTAAAAGGAAATGGCTCTTTATGAGTGCTACCATAATCTGCAATCTCTATTCCCTCAGTGCATTTGGAGCATTTGATAGTCACAGAAGACATAAATAAATAAATAAATAAAAATTCCTTCAGTAGTTGCTTCCTTCGGAGTACCAAACCTACATGGGGGGAAAAAAAAACCTACATGAAAAAAAAAGAACTCTAGAACCAACCTGAGACACTCCATCAACACTTTCTTCTGTACAATATACTCACAACTATTTAATCCTTGTCATAGCTTTATATGTAAATTTTTCTATAAAACCTTATCTGAATTAGATTTCCTAATTCTTTTACAAAAAGTAAAAGAATGTCTCTTCCACATATGGAAGCCAACAGAATAACACAAACTCCAAAGAAGCTAACAGGCAATCACTGATGATAGCTTGATTTTAGCTTTCTTATGGCTTGCCTGAGTAAGACCAGTACTTTCATTGGCACATATTGAACTGAAGGAGGAAAGAAGTAAACCAGGCAGCCAAATGTGCATTATCCAGCCATGGATCTCATTTGATGTTTCTACCCAGGTGATAATAAGAAGGAATGGATATTTCAAACAGAGGGGGTAAAAAAGGTGAGCATGACTATAATGACTATAGACCTACTGGAGGCCCGATGAATGAATTCGTGCACGAGGGGTGTGTGTCCCTCAGCCCAGCCTGCACCCTCTCCAATCTGGAACCCCTCAAGGGATGTCCGACTGCCCTACTGGGATAGGGCTTAAACAGGCAGTCAGATATCCCTCTCACAATCCAGGACTGCTGGCTCCCAACTGCTCACCTGCCTGCCAGCCTGATCACCCCCTAACCACTCCCCTGCCAGCCTGTTTGCCCCTAACTGTCCTCCCCTGTAGGCCTGGTCACCCCTAACTGCCCTCCCCTATAGGCCTGGTCCCCCTCAACTGCTCTCCCCTGCAGGCCTGGGTCCCCCCCCAACTGCCCTTCCCTGCAGGTCTGGTTGCCCCCAACTTCCCTCCTCTGCCGGCCTGGTCACCTCTAACTGCCCTCCCCTGAAGGCTTGATCACCCCCAACTGCCCTCCCTTGCAGGCCTAGTCCCTCCCAACTGCCCTCCCCTGCTGGCCATCTTGTGGTGGCCACCTTGTGTCCACATGGGGGCAGTCATCTTTGACTACATGGGGGCAGCCATCTTGTGTGTTGGAGTGATGGTCAATTTGCATATTACTCTTTTATTAGATAGAAAAGGCCTGGTGCACGGTGGGGGCCAGCTGGTTTGCCCTAAAGTGTGTCCCAGATCAGGGTGGGGGTTCCCTTGGGGCGTGGGGCGACCTGGGCAAGAGGCCTGTGGTGGCTTGCAGGCCAGCCACGCCCCCCCCGTGACCCAAGTGGAGGCCCTGGGACCTGGGATTTATTTATCTTCTATAATTGAAACTTTGTAGCCTTGAGCCAAGCCAAGCCTCCTGGCCTCAGCCATTTTTGCTGGGATCTATTTATCTTCTATAATTGAAACTTTGTAGTGGAGGCCAAGGTAGGCCAAGGCTGCAGGAGCTTGGCTTCCTCCATCGCCGGGGGCAACCCACGCCTCCTGCTCTCTCCAGCTCCATGGCTGCTGCAATTTTTGTTGGGATTTATTTATCCTCTATAATTGAAACTTTGTAGCCTTGAGTGGAGGCCTGGGCCTGCCAGGGTGTGGGGAAAGCTTGGCTTCCTCCGTTGCCAGGGAAACCCAAGCCTCCTGCTCACTCAGTGGCTGCAGCCATCTTGGTTGGGTTAATTTGCATACTCGCTCCTGATTGGCTGGCTTGTGATTGCAGTGGAGTGATGGTTAATTTGTATATTACTCTTTTATAGATAGAATTTCTTACAAAATGAACTTTGGGGTTGAGATGCTGAAAAGTAAATAAAATACTTGAGAGCTAGAAATTTAAAAGAGTGATACATTTCAAGGTACTCCTAGAAAGAAAGTGAACTGAAGAAAGATTGCAACAAAAATAGCAAATAAAAAGTAGAATAGAGCTGTGGAAAAGTAATAGGATGCTCTGTCACCTGGGCATGGTTCAGAGGTGTGGAGATGGAATGACCAATACAGTCCCACTGTGAAAGAGTTCAGATTGGTTTACATGGAAACAAGCATCCAAGGCCAAACACTTATTTCTTATCTAATAGGACCTTACAGCAAGACCTGAGGTACATTAGTTTAAGATGCAATAAAGATCCATTTATAGTAAAGTTTTAAAAATCAATCAATAAAAAAGATTTTCAAGCAGAAGCCTCAGGAGGAAGTACAGCTCTCCATCCAAACTCATTCCAGATGTCAGAGGCAGGTGCACAACATCAGAGAGCAAATCCTAAGAAGAACCCGTGCCAGAAAGGGCATTTTTAGAGTTTGCTTCACAAATTCCAAAAGAAAAAGAGAGTACATATTTATGGGAACTATATAAAAAGTACTGAATTCAAACCCCAAAAGATGAAAGATATTCCAAATTCTTATTAACTCTTATTCTTAATGTATTTAAACCAAAGCATTTTTATTCTCTCTTAATAGTTAATTAGATTATTTCTCTGCTTAAATAAAGAGAAGGACCAGAAAAGTGAGTTAAGTAGATTTAGGTAGAAAATTAATATGAGCATCACATGAAGATGAATACTGTAGAACAGTATAAGTGTATTAGGCTAGAGCTGCATTCACTTTGATTTCCAACTGAAATGTAACCACATATTAACTAGTTATATTTTCCCTCCTTTAACAGTTTATGTTTCGGAATGACTTTTACATGAAGAATGTTTGCTTGGAAATAAGGTATTTCACTGAAATTGCATTTGCCTCTCCTAGTCCTCCCTTAATGAATACCATTGTGATAAACATATTTAGAGAAATATTGTGAGAATTGGTATCTGCAGAGAGTATCTCTGAAGTCATATCACATACACAGCAGCCATTTTCTCTTCCCTGTATTGTCCTAGATAAGATTTCAACCTCACCACCACAAAGATACAAATATTAAAGAGAACCCATCAGAGGTATCACTGACATGGAGGAACAAGATGGTATTACTTAGAAACATATCTCTGCGGAGTGTTCACATTACATAGCCATAGCTACAAAAAATACCAGGAATCCAAGACCAGTTCCTTATTTAAGTGAGTTCACAATTTCAGCTACAGAAACTAACTTCTATATTTGGTCATAATCATTAGCATTTCACTGCAACTAAATCATACTACAAAGGAGTCTTCCCTTCAGAGGACCTTGGAAGAAAGAACTCCTTCTATCTGCCACAGGCATTTTAGTTTCTGGTAACCTCATAGCTTCTAAAGTATTCTGACATCTTAGCTAAATCTTACATCTCTTTTCACAAGAGGAACATGCTTCTTTGTTAAGGTATGCTGTCATTCTATAGTTAGAGCAGAAGAAGGCAGAGAGATGTTAACCAGAGGGCAACTGTTATAGTATTGCCAGACTCAGCTGTGGTTCTAGTGGGAGGTATGACTGAGTTAAGGGGGGGGGCGAAAAAGGAAGAAACTGTGGATCATAAATTGGATATTCACCTGTCCTCACCCCAGTGAACTTTGAAAGCTTTGTGAGAAACAAATTTCTCGTGACCTCAGAAGTAAGTCAGACAGAATGGTTCTTGGAAACAGTTGTTCCATGGGATGTATGTAGATGGATTTGAAACTAATTGGTTGTTCTGAAAACTAGTGTCCTTTAATCACTCGTAGTTTTAAAAACACAACAAAAAGGTGTGGTTGTGGGTGACTGATTAGGAGGCAGATATCACATTCATATGGCACACAAAAGTGGAGGCACACAAAAGAAAATGTTTGATCTCTTATAGGACAGTTTGTATATAATATTAGAATTAGCTTCGTTAATTGGGCCTGAGGCTTGAAATTCCTGTGAGCTATTCATGAAATAATAGGCTATCATGTACTAAAATAATGTGAAAGAAAATATTGGAAATATTACATCTATCACGAATAAAGAGTTTATATCTAAACAGCTCAGCTGACCTTTTCTGGACGGGATTCCTAGTGGTTCAGTTATTATGGTAGCCAAAACGACCGAGATTGTGGCAGAGCAGTTTTCTTTTTAACATTTTTAACAAAAAACTTGATTTCTTTACAACTTCATGGAACAGATCCTAAGAAAATGAGAAAGGACAGTTTGTTTCCAATTTGCAAGGTTTATTGAAGTTGACTGAGTAATACTGGTTTATTCTGGTATGCAACATGATAGCCAGAATCTAAGCATGGGTTTCACAAGTCCTCTCCCATCTGTAATTCGCTGTCTAAACCAGCAGTTGCCAACCAGCGGTCCGTAGACCACTGGTGGGCCATGAGGTCTCAAAGGTTGGCAACTGCGGGTCTAAACTTATGAGAAACTACCAACTCCACTTGCCTCCAGACTCAGCTGCCTGACTAAAATGGGGTGAATAATCTCAAGTGGTTGTTTCAAGGATTAAATGATATATTACACATAAAAGCCTAAATATAAGGCCACCTCAACGACAATGAGGATGAACAGTTGAACATAAAGGTCTAACATAACCTGTGGGGGACTGCGGTGACGAATCTTTTCAAAATGTGACATCATTAAGAAATGAATTTTAAATACTAGAGTACAAAGTCAATAGCCTCAACTGGAAATAAAGCAAATATGCAATGTCTCATGGTTGATGTGATGATCAACTGTAATGAATGATCAAATGATTCATCTAATCTAGAAAGGAGAATGTGTGCATCAGTGTCTTTCCAAATACTACTTGGAAGAATTTGAAGCCCTTTACTCTGGAAAGATAAATAAGGGAAGATTCTCTTATTGCCAGTGAAAATAGCTTAGCTAATAAAGGACATCATCAGATAGTTTGGTGAGGTAATTCTAAATTGTGTAATCCTTCATATTTGGTCCTGTGTCTTAAAGAAGCAGGAAAAGCTACATCAATCAACATTGATGTTCGTTTCTTTTTGATTGCTAGAACAGACGTAAATGTCTAGTGTGGATATGGTAAGGTGATATGGCTTCTGATGAAGACACCATAATAGGTGGGATTAAAGGGACCAGAGGCTAATCTGTGCTATCCATGTATGTATCCATCCATCCATCTACCCATCTGTCCACCTATCTAAATATCCAATAAGCAAGTTTATTTCTTGTTTAAATATAAAACACATGGCCAGATGCAATGGAAAAATAATCCTATATAATAAAAGGCTAATATGCAAATTGTTCCCTTGACCAGGAGCTCAACCAGGGGGCAGGGCCAGCTGGCCAACCACCTGAGGCCCTTCCCCTCGGCTGGCCTAGCCCAATTGGCCCTGATTGGGTAGGCCGGCCGGACCCCACTCATGCACAAATTTGTGTACCGGGCTTCTAATAACCTATAAAACAAGAGATTAAAAATTAATACAAAAAGATATATATGCAGATACCCAGAGGAAAAGTCAGTAAATGGCAAATGTCATGTAATTATATCCAAAAGTGTTAGTAGCAATGGGGTGGTAAAAGGAATAATTCCGCTAGCAAGGGTGATGATAAGGGTAGAATTTTCACAGGAGAGAGGGAAAAAACGGGGGGGTTCCTGTAAGAATCTTGACATTATTGTTCAGCAGTGTCAGAGTCATTGAAGGTTTCTGAGCTGAGAAGGCCAGGGCTCCTGGACTCCTGACGAAAATTCATCTGGCCGAACTGATTAGAATAGCAGTTGTGTGTACACATGTCTGTTTTCCCTAAGGAAATGCTATTGGATGGAGGTCAACTACAGGATGTGCTACAAGTAATCTACATATATAAAAGGCTAAGTGACCGACCATCCGTCTGTCCAACCAGCTGGTACATATGATGCATACTGGCAATCTAAAAATAAATGTTGACTCACTCATGCACGATACATAGAAAGCTCTCACTGGCGCCAATCACTTGTGTGTTTCAATCTGTCATTGTCAATCATGAATTTGGTTGTTTTTGTTGACATTCTGAAGTGGAAAAAAAGTGGCAATGTCGAAAGAATGTCTGAAGACCAACTATTGGCACAACTATCCCCGTCTGACACTGGCCTTGCATTTAAATTAATTCGAAGACAGTTTCCTTTGATGCCAGCATTTGCGATGACTATTAATAAATCACAAGGACAAACTCTAGACAGAGTAGAAATAGTCCTACCTGAACCTATTTTCAGACATGGTCAGTTATATGTTGCTTTCTCTTGAGTTCGAAGAGTGTGTGATGTTAAAGTTAAAGTTGTAAATACTTCATCACAAGGGAAATTAGTCAAGCACTCTGAAAGTGGTTTTACTCTTAATGTGGTATACAAGGAGATATTAGAATAAGTTTAATCAATTTATCAGCCATTTGTTTTTACCATTGTTTTTATACCATTTTTTGTTTTTTTATATCATGTCTTTGTGGTTGTTTTATCATGTTGTTATTGTTTATTTATTAATTTATATATTCTTTTCATATATATTTTACTAATTTTCTTTTGTCTGTGACAGACAATATATAGAGAAAGGGTGAATAGTGATATTAAAATATTTCTTCTAATTAATTTCCTTTCAATGTGAATGAATCCATGCACTGGACCACTAGTTTATTATAAAAAATATTACAGCAAAGTTTGAGAGTGATTTACTTTCTTGTATTAATCTCAGAATATTCAAGGTTAATTCTAAAAGATGTCACCATAACCAAATGTGTTATCAAATAGCAGAGAAATGGATAGAGGATAGCTGGGGCACGGGAAATGGTGTGAGCTTGGGCATACCAACCAGAGTGTGCCTGCTTGGGAAACCTGTCTGAAGGCCTCTGGCAGGCTCATAGGTAAAGACCAGTCAAGTGGAAAGTAGAGACTAGAGTCAAGAAGATCTTCAAATAAGGGAGCTTCTGTAATCCAAAGAACTTACATGCATATATGCATAACCCATGGACACAGACAACAGTGCAGTGAGGGCTGGGGAGGGGGGAGGAGTGTGGTGTAAGAGGTCAATGGAAAAAGGGGGATATCTGTAATATTTTCAACAATAAATATTTAAAAAATAAAGAAAGAAGCTTCTGCAATCCTTTAAGATATGAGGTAATCAGGAGCTAAATAAGACAGAGATAGTATAACTGGAGAGGGAGAAGTAGATATAGGAGAAGTGACCAAGGAAAACTGTAAAGCCACCAGATGCAGGAGACAAAGGGCCTGGGAGAAAGTAAACTTTCCTTCAAATCGTAAGTGTAAGGATAGGTTGTAAGTGTTCTGAGAAGTTATAGATAAATGGGTGAGTGGCAGGAAAACTAAATCAATCAATTTTGTGCACACACACACACACACACACACACACACACACACACACACACACGCAAAACAATGCCACCCCATGTCTAGCCTACATGCTAGGGAAAATTCCTACAGTTTATAAGTCCCTTCCTAGTCTCTATCTTAGGAAGGTATCATCTGTTATGTCACCCACAAACTGAGGAAGTGGAACAGAGATTCAAAGAAAGCAAGGAAAAACAGAGAAATCAGCTGAATGGAGTTTCTCAGAACTCTGGGAACAGTGAAATGAAAGGAAAGCCCTTGAAAAAGATCACCATTGGTAGAGACAAGTCAGCTACATGAGAACCTTCTGAAATAAAGAATGTGTTTTAGAGTCAATGCTTTGAACCGCACACAACTTAAAAGCACTGAAAAGAAACTTTACCATATCTCTATTATTAGTAAAAGTACTCATCCTCAGAGCCCTCTGTAAGGCCAGAAAATTCATGTATGTATATCGGATTTTTCACTAAGCTGGTTCTATGCCTTGGATATCCACATATGAATGTATTATCCTTTGAAGCACCTTGCAAAAAATAAGTTTAGTCATGAAAAATGTTCTAAAATGTGAATTAAAACTCAAAAGGTTTCTACTAAAACAGATCTCTCAATTTTACATAGCAAATCTAGGAGCTATTTCCCATTCCAACCTTTTCTCCAAAGGGTATGAATCATATATAAGGCAAATATCAATTAAGTCAAATCACAGATGTTAAGGAGCTGATAGTCAAAATAAAGAACCACCACTCAAAATATTATGATGTGAAACTGCCAAAAACAGTAGTGTATTCAAAGTGCTAAAAAGGTAATGGGAGAACAAATGCCTAACTCTAGCCCTTGTCCTTTCTGAAATTCACTTCTCCACCTTTACTTTTGACGTCATCCACTGTCATATCTTCTGGGATCCTGCTACACCAGCTAACCTTTCTTTCACCTGTTTAAACTCTGGCATTCCTAGATCTTTCTGTTCAACATTTATAGTCATACTTAAGCTTGTCTACAATCCATAGCAACTAAAATATAATACTCTAAAAGTTACATTCATTCTATTAAAAACTGAAACTATCTTAGACATACACATATTTTTCTTATTGTTTGCTTACATTTTTGATATTCAGGTATTTTAAAATAGTTTTTACATGTTATGCTATAGAGCTAACTCTAATAAGAGTACACAATGGAGCTAGAATTACTACTAATGATGTTATAGCGTCCCCAAATAAATCGGGAAGCTCTTAGAGAATATCGTTGTGAAGTGAATAGAAATATAATCGGTTTAAATACTTCCACTGTAAAATGTAACACATAACTGAAATATTATGAAGACAAATATTGTTATAATCCCAGAGTGTCATAAACAAAATACAAATCACTCCAATTAAATTACTCAATTACTGATTTTTCTTGCAGTCCTGCAGAGTTCATTGTGATTTCTTTTTTCACTAAAATATGATGGCTCCCCCTATTAATTGTGCAGCAGTCATCCATTCACTCATTCATTCACTTATTCAAATATCTGACATATCAACTACGTGCCAGGTTCACTGATAAGGCATTGAACAAAATGAAAATGCAGCTGTCTTCTAAAACCATAATTAAAGAGATTTACAAAAGTGCAAAACAATGCCACTTTTCCAATATTTTTGTCTTGGAAAATAATTAAATTTCAGTAATTTTTATGTTCCCTAGAATGAATTTATAATTATTACCTTAAAAGACTATCTTTTAATTCTTAGTTTTAATTTTAATATGGTAAGTATTGATACATATAATGCACAAAAAAATTTTTGAGAACTCAAATAGCTTTTAAGAATATAAAAATGGCCCTGATATGAGAAAAGGTGAGAATCACTATAGTAGAGTAATTAACAATTTTAAATGGTATATAGGGAATAACCATGATCACTAAAATGAAAATCGAAAAAAATTATTTTGAAGAGGATAACTGTATGTCATATGCTTAGTTTTCCTTAATGGGACACTATATTAAGGTTTTTTAAATGGGTTTAAAAATTTAATTTTTTAAATTCATGAAGTTCACTAGTAAAAGGCCTATGGCAAGCACAACGTAAGATACACTTAGGATCCCCATATATAAGTGCTGTTTTTCTTCTTCCTGTCATGATGCCTCTCTAGTATAACCAGAGAAAAGTAATTTCCCAAGTCCTTGTCTAACTTTTAGAGTTAAGTATTGCCTACATATTAAACATAATAAATTCTGCCCCTGCTCTCCCAAACTCTCTTCCCCTTATTCAATTGTTTTCACCATTTTGCTTGTAGCCTTCTATTATATAATTTACCTATTTACATTAATTTTCTGTCACCCCATTCAATATAAGGTAGAGTAGGATTTTTTCTAATGTATTCACTAATGTATCATCAGCACACATAACAGTGCCCAAGACAAAATAAGTATTTCTTGAATGAATTAATAGGTATTTTACTGAAGTCAAGTATAAATTTTGGTATCTTACCAGGGAAGAACGAACATGTCCTACCAAATTAACACTTTCCAATGACATGAGCTATGTAAACAAGAGGGATATAGTAGCTAAAAAAAATACTCTCAGGGCGGGAACAGTTTTCCCTTCTGAACCCAGAAATGAAGACAGGAGAGACAAAAGAAAAGAGAAGAATCTATAATACTCTATAATAATAAAAGCATAATATGCTAATTAGACTGGACATCCTTCCGGACAACCTTCTGGATGAAGCCAGGGCTGTGAGGGAAGTCTGGGTCCCAGGTGCCTGCCAGTGGACAGAGGCACACACACACTGGGTCCCAGGTGCCGGCGGCCAAAGGGAAGCCAGTGCAGCATCAGGGGGAAAGAAAGCCGACTCTTGCACAAATTTTGTGCATTGCGCCTCTAGTACAGCAATAATCTGAGCTGGAGGTAAGAGAAGTAGGTTTTCTCCCTCTACTGGATTCCAGGAACACAAAGAAAGAACAGTGAGAGTAAGAGCAGCTAACACACCTCTCTTCTCTTGGTGTATTTCTTCCAGAAGCAGCTCCTGCCTTTCTATCTGTTCCAGGAGACACTGGAGCTCGGATTCCTTGTTCTCAGTCATATTCCTGAGCTGCTGTCTGCACAGCATTAGCTCGTGCCGCAGACTTTTCTCCCTGTTTTCTCTCTCCTTCAGTTCCTCACAGAGCCATTGAAGTTTAGTCTAAAAAATGACATTTACAACTAATTAAAAAAAAAAGCAAGGTACAAATCTAGAAAACAGTAGTATTTCAAAACAGTAGGAAAAATATCATAACATGAGCAAATATAGACAATAACTAACAAACTTAAGCAAAATGAAAAATACACTGTGGTTCATATCAGTTAAAAGTTGGTGTGAAATTAAGCCACTTTCTTAGATTTTTATGGAAATTTTGCATAGTCTATCATCTTTCAAAGGCAGTACTACAGAAAAAATATGGTCTACTAAACTTCTAATCTTAACACAATTAGCCTCCTAATTAGGTATATAAAGCAGTTTAGTAAAGCATTTAAAAATCAAAAGCACCCTGGAATAGAACTAGAAATTTGATAAAAGAGGGTTTTATTTCAGAGATTTAAATTTTGTTGTTGTTGTTTCCTAAAAATACACATCCCCATGGTCTAGCGCAGTGGTCAGCAAACTGGTCTAGTGCAGTGGTTTGCCACTCTGTTGACTAATGAGTTTGCCGACCACTGGGATAGGGGCTTAATCACAAGGAACAACAACAGCCTACAATTATTGGAATTGAGAGTCTAGGTCAGTGGTCAGCAAACTCATTAGTCAACAGAGCGGCAAACCGCAGCTCGCAAGCCTCATGTGGATGTGGCTCGCGAGCTGCAGTTTGCCCACTACTGGTCTAGCTAATCAGATAGATTCTCCATAGGCTTAGGGAGATAAAGTCAGCCTTCCCCCACCTTGAAGATGTGAGAAAATGTAATCAGAGCACCTCTCTTTTTCATAGATGCTAACCTCACTATCTTTAATATTTAATCTGTCCTTCATATTTCCCTTTCCTACTTACTGCATCACAATCCTTGGCCTATATCAGCTATTACTAACAATAATGGAGAAACAGCAAATCTGTTTTGTCAGAGCAATAATCCTATTGGTTATAGTAAAAACAAAATAATAAACTTCCAAAAAACCTTCTGAAACAAAGCAGTATCAGGTTTGATATGTGTTACTATTATAAACTACAGGCCCGGTGCATGAAATTCGTGCACGGGGGGGTGCGGTGGAAGAGGTCCCTCAGCCCAGCCTGCAATGACACCAGTGTCCTGCACCCCGGCCGGCCTCTGGCCAGAGGCCCACCCTCCCTCCCTCCTTCTGCAGGCCGGGGCTCACGGGATGCTGGGGCCCGTCACCAGGGTGACGCCACCAGCGTCCAGCACCCCAGCCACTATGGGTGCCGCCAACTTTGTGAGGGAGTGATGGTTAATTTGTATATTACCCTTTTATTAGATAGGCTTGCGTACCCTCAAAATTTACATGTTGAAGCTCTAAGCCTCCATGTGACTGTATTTGGAGATAGGGCTCTTAGTGAAGTAATTAAGATTAAGTGAGGTCATAAGGGTGGGACCCTCAAGAGACTCAAAGGCTTATAGCAAGTTTGCACTCCCTAACTGCTCTTTCTGATTTCCAGCCCCCAGCTTCCCAAACCACCCCATCCCACCCCACCCATGTTTGCAGGAAAGGTGGAATTGTATAAGCCAGAATGAGGGTTTAACAGAAACCAATCCTGACCCCTTAATCTTGGACTTCTAACCTTTGTAACTGTGAGAAAATAAATGTCTGTTGTTTAAGCCACCAACCAGTCTGTGGTATTTTGTTACAGTAGCCTGAGCAGACTAATACAATCTGACCTATGGCTTTAATGTATTCATATGAAGCCTTTATTCCATTGCCAGACAAAATTTTAAAAATAGATTATAGCTAGATGCTTTTGGTGAACTGAATATGTACGCAGAATATATTCTTAATTCTACAAAACAAAATACCAAGTTATGGAAATTTAATCAACCAATAATCAATTATAAGAATCAGTATCTGTTAGAGAAACACCCACCGTCTTTATTAAGTATCTTGAAGAAACAGCTTGAAACACACTATAGGAATAACTTTAACAATACCAAATTATAATTAGCTGACAAGGCTATTAATCACAGTGCAAACACACACCATTCTATTAACCACTCACAAGAGCATTTTATAGATTACATAATAGCCTCATTTATTTAACTACATCAACAAGTATTATTAAATAAACCAAAAGAGTTAGAATTTCTCAGTAAAGAAATAGTTGCCTTATTTATAGTTGACAACTTGCAATAAGGTGGGAATATTTGTAATTATCTAGTAAAACAATCAAAATGGTCTTTTTAATCTATAAGAATATCCTTACTGAGATTTAGTATAATAATATACTAAAATCATAAAGGAAGGAGTCAAAGCTAAAAGCCAAGGAAAAGAGAACATTTGAATAAAAAGAGTATTGCTAATAAAGTTAGCAATATTGGGAACCATAATTATGGTTGGCTAGCTTCAACATCCATCTGAGGTATCAGCCTCCACAGCAGCTTCTGTGTACCTCTTAATGTGTGTGGAGGAGCACGGGAGACTTAGTTGGAAAGTTTGTAAGGAGGAAATTCCAAAAGAATTTTCTAGGGGAGTTGGCTGAAGGCGACAGCCCCTAATTGTTCCTTGACCTTTCCAAACAAGTCTGTGTACACACAGACCCTCCCTCAGGTGTTTACCAGAATCTTTATGCTTAATATGCTTAAGGGTACTGCTGACACCTGTGTCCTCCCAAGAATGCTTATCCTACGGATAGTTCTAAAAGTTAATTTTAGCTCAAAATGCTGTTACAAAAAAGCCTGAAGAGGCAGGCAAATGAGACTGTCTAGTCTCTCTAGCCAGGCGGTCTCTTAGCCTCTCTTTCACAGCAAACGTGTGTCAGAGTAATCATTCATCTGTTGCTCAGGACCTGCTGGTCAGCCCTGGTACATGTGATACTGAAATTATTTACATAAGCGTCAGCTTCTCTAGAGAAAACATGTTCCTCAAGAGGATCATGTCTTTATTCATTTTTGTGTCCAGAGCATACAGCATAGCATCTAGGACACAGTAGTTTCTCAGTAAATTCTCTGCTAAATTGAATAAAATTTGGTCTCTACATCTGCTATCAAGATTTATGACAAAACAAATACCTAATCACTGTGAATTCCTTGCCTGGCATTCCTTAACCACCACCTCGATCCTCTTCCACCCACAATGCCTTATTTTGACCATTCATTGGTTATTTTATCTGTGAGCCTGATCCAACTCTAAGTTGGACCTCATGTGTGTGCTATGCCAACAAAGCAATAGTGACACAATCCCCACTCAGTCCTCTAGTTCTTTTAGGATTAACACTAACAGAATAAATTCATGTGGCAGATTTATGAAAACAATTACCAAAGGCCCTCAGAGGTCCTTCTAATACTGCAAGATGTCAGCATGGACTAGCTGAATAGCAATTCCACTTTCCATACAGTTTTTGTCCTTTGATTTCAGATCTTATCTTCAATACTTATAGAGCTATTCGCTCATAGTTCATGGGAATTACAGTGTTGTGGCCCATCAATAACCCAAGCCATCTCTCCACAAATAGATTCAATTCCTCCCCAGTCCACTGGTCAGTGTGGGGAGCTTATCAGGACTCTTTTAGAGGAACAGTTGTCTCATGCAGTATTAAAACCCGTCTGATCAGAAGTTCAATCCCATTAAATGATAAGAGAAAACTGCTCACTAGCTCCCAAATTAAAGAGCTGTGATCAAGAGTCATCTCTGGCTCTCATAATTTAGCTGAACAACAGCAGTAAAAGTGTTCTGTTCAGAAATGATAAAGATTTTAACTTGAAAGAAAATTCCAAGTACATTGCTCTTATCAAAACTGTTGAGAAAAAGAAAAAAGAGAAATGCTTTATTAATGCACAACAGAAGTTTCTAGTCAAAAAAATTCTAGAACAGCAAAATGTGCATATTCTAGATTCCCTATGCAGGTGGCATAAATGCAGACTTGCATTTGGTTCTATCAAAAATGGTTACAACAGTTAGGATCACAGTTCTTAGGGCAGGATAGAAATTTTACAAGGTTGGATAAATTTCTATTTTTAATCATAATACTATTAGTTTCTTATTAAGAATTTTTTAAAACTATTTTATGTATCTTTTTTTTTTATATTTTCTTATTGATTTCAGAGAAGGGAGAGAGATAGAAACATCAATGATGAGAGAGAATCATTAACCAGCTGCCTCCTGCACGCTCTACACTGGGAATTAAGCCCAGAACTCAAGCATGTGCAGCTTGACTGGAATCGAACTGGGACCCTTCAGTCCGCAGTCCGGTGCTTTATCCACTGAGCCAAACCAGGCAGGGGTCCTCAAACTACAGCCCGCGGGCCACATGCGGCCTGCCGAGGACATTTATCCGGCCCACCGGGTGCCGCTGCCTGTCCTGCTTAGCAGCTGACTCGTCCCGGGCCCGCAGTGCGCATAGGAATTTGTTCATAGTTTTTTTT
The DNA here is from genome assembly GCA_026230045.1 of Corynorhinus townsendii. NCBI lineage: Eukaryota > Metazoa > Chordata > Mammalia > Chiroptera > Vespertilionidae > Corynorhinus > Corynorhinus townsendii. The sequence continues at coordinate 218,255,513 of JAPDVU010000001.1, forward strand.
TTTAAACTATAGTCCGGCCCTCCAACGGTCTGAGGGACAGTGAACTGGCCCCCTGTTTAAAAAGTTTGAGGACCCCTGATAGAGCTTAAGAATTTTTTTGAGGGAAGCTTCTCTAATGTCTACCGGGCCTTGTCTGTCCACCACCTCCCACCTGTACCTTACCCACCCATCTTGGGCATTATTCTGTGTTTACTCAAATATTCTTGCATTTTATACCTATAATTTTTTGGGTCATACACATTTTTTGTATGACCAAGTTTAAATATAACACAATTGTAGAAGCCCTCTGACACATGCTGGCAGCTTCATAGTCTCCCATCCTCCCAGCACAAACATCAGAGTTAGTTCTTCCTTCTCCTGTGTTCCTCTGTCAATGCTGACATATTTCTACAACAATATAACACACCTTGAGGAGACTTCAAATTTGTTTACATCACCATTCCACCCGATTAACTTCCATGGCTTACAAACACTTATATCCCCAGTTTCTGTACACAAAAAAAAGTACACAATCAATAAATCTTGGCTGAAAGAAGACTTTAGATGGCAATACACATAATGGTAAGAACGCTGTGAGTGGGCATGGCATGTGATCCATTTTCCCATTCTGAAAAAGTCACATTCTTCTCTGAAACTTCATTTTTCTCATATTTTAAAAAGGACACTGTACAAACTCAAAGGTTCTTTCTTTGTAGTAAAATCCTAATTTGGACCACAATTGGTCAGGTTTACAGTACAGTTGGTTTTCTAACAGAATTTAAATGGGATGGAAGATTTTGCACTTTATGTTAAAGCTGAAATAAAACTAGTCTAAAAAGAAATGCAAGTTCTTAGGTATTGGTACTCAAATAAACATATCTACATCATATGTGGTCATAATTTTCTATATATTTTAATTTCTATATACCCAAATTTCAATAATTTAAATTTCCAAGCTGATCTATGAAGATAGATGATAATTACCCAAAGTGTAGAATATTAGCAAATTGTTCAATTTTATTTATTTTTGCTTACCTTCCGTTAAACTTGAATCATAATGCTAAAAAACCATGAAGCAAGAAATTTATCTTCAGAACTTAAAGTTAATTCCTCCAATTTTGTAAATGAGGAAACAGGACACCCAGAGAGGTGAAGGGATTTGCTTACGCCACACGGAGATTTAACAGGCTTTGAGCGGGCCCTCAGAAACCAAAATCTAAGTATATATGTGTAATGACGGGTGGTTATAGCTGCCCTGATCTTTGTACTCTCCAGAGACATTGCTTTATCCAAAGGAAAAGGCAGAAGAACTTGTCTCTCTGATGATCTAGTTTTAATATTGCAACAGTTTTACCTTCCTTTTTGGTCCCATCCTATCCCTATACATTTAAGCTAATTTTTCAATGTTAAGCCAAAGGAACATGGAAATTTCCTAAATGTATTATGATAATCTTTCTCAGCAATAAAGTACTACAGCTTCACATGCTCATTATGTCACAAAAATATATGGCTAGCCCAAACAGACACCTTGAAGCTTATAAACATTGTGATAACTTTAAGATTCAAAGATCAATTACCTTGCTTTCTGCTAACCAGCGATGTGGGTCATAATTAATGTCAGGACCAGATGAAAAAAACTAAAAAAGAGAGAGAACAGTCTATTAAAAGTAGATTTTTCTCTGAAATGAATTTACCTAAATGAAAAATTTCACCATAACATACATAAGTTAAGTGCCTAAAACTTAAGGGTTTAGAAAGGAGACATTCGTACCAAGTACTCAATCAATTCCAAAACATGAACATTTCTATTTATGTAAATATTTATGTATATGTGTGTGTGTGTGTGTATAATGTTTTTATATATTTACATGTACAATGTAAATATTTAGCTAAAATACAGAGACATGAATTAACTCTCAAGTGTTGTCATTGCTAGAATCTCTGCAAGCTGACTCCCTAGCAGCCTTGATTGAACCAGTTTACTTCACATTTTGCTTGTTTCTTTTCCTCAGTCTTGCTCCTAGTAATGTATTTCACAGTGGGTTTGATGTAATCACACAGAAACTTAATTCTTTGTCTCATTTATCCCTCTTTAATTTTATACTATGAGGGCCATTTTGTCTCATTAATGATTGTGTAGAAATGACAGAAACTAATCATGGAGTCATTCCTTTATATCTCATGATGATAACAAAATCCCACAATAAGTAGGTTGTCTATGCCAGCTGCCCTGATTCCCTTCACACCAACTCATTTATAAACTCACTGCCATCTGTTTCTGAGTTATTACTGATAAAACAGGTTGTCAAGGATTTTACAATTGTAAATATAAATTTTTTCTCAATTCCTACTTTTGCTGAACCTATGATATTTTTGCAGGACTTCTTTCTAGAAATGTTCTCTTAAAACTACCCTTTCCCTCTATAAAAGATATCTATTCCTATTCTCCAATACTTCCATATTTCCTTATGTGTGAGCACATCTCTCCCTTAAGAAATGTCATCAGGTGATTCATTCAGCATCTGAAAAATGGTAATAAGTGCCAACCACATGCCATATACAGGAATGCTATATTCTCATAACCATCCTTTCTCTCATCTACTATCTCATTGTCTAAACCCCACCCAACTCTCATGCCCTCTCTCCCTATATTTTCAAGGAAATTATTTCTAATTACTCTAGTTCATAGCAAAAAGAAAAATTGTCTTGGTCCAATGCCTATCCCCTTTATGCTTTACAAATAAATGAATACTCAGACCAAGTGTTATGGGAAAGCTCCTGAATTATCAAAGACTGGTCTGGGAAAATGATGTATCTTCAATGAAGACATTTTCCTAACTGTTTTATAATGGTGGTGGTTTAGTAAGTGTCTATCCTTAAGTTTTCAAACACTACAGACATTTACTAAAGTAGAATAGGTATAATGACTGGAAAAAGAAAAATGTAATTAGAAATAAAGCCAATGTCCCCAAGGACTTTTCCTAGACTTGTTTGTTACATATCTATTATTCAATCCATTCCATAACATAGTAGCTCTACAAAAATGGCTGAAAATTTCATCAGCAATACTTAAAAAGTCAACAAATGATAAAGAATTGGAATTAATCCATTTTTAAAAACATTCTACAAGAATCGCCACTCTCCCATAGATCTCTGAACTATAAAGCAAAAAATTGATCTTAACAAACACCCAAAGGTGGTTTCTTTGAGGTAAGTGCAAATGTTATGTTCTTAGGTATTCTTTCTTTTTTTCAAGTTTATAGAAATGAAACAACAGAAGGTATAAACAGAAAGAGACCCACAATGAAAAAAGAAATGTGGTCTTAAAAAAAACTGAAAATATGTCCATTCTTTTAAATTTATCTCCACCCATCATGTGGATTGAATTAGTCTCTCTCTAAGAGAAAAGGTGCAAAACCTATTACTACAGTCATTCCATGACTGAAAGCCTATTAAAAAATAGGATGTTTTTCAGAATATGTTAGATGGAAGGAAAATTTAAGCAACCTGCTATGTACAAACTATATTTTAACCTATAACTAACCATAACAAGGTTTATATACCTTATAGCATGATCCAAATGTTTCTATTTTTATATCTCTACTTGACCAAAAACAAGTTGTCCTGACATAAATACTTAAATATAGAATAAATATTTTCTTGGTAATATATGACTCTTTGATGCAATTAGGATTTCAAGGCCACACATCCTTTAAATATGTGTAAACACAACAAATATTATATGGATACAGCAGCATTAGACAATAAAATATAAGTAAGCCAGCATTATAGCAGGCCCTATAACAGGACTAAAAGAGTTAGTTTTTCCCTAAAGCCAATTACTTCTCATATTTGGCTCACAGTCCTCTTACACTGACATCTCATTTGTTTCAAAAAAGTACAGATAAATACATATCGTGAAATTCCACCAACTCCACCAAATTCCATCAGTTGAAATACTTTTGTTAGTCAAATCCTAAAACACCTTCCACTTCACGAGTAGAATTATAGGTTTATTTTCTTTAAAGCACCACTTAAGGAAACCAAGAAAAAAAATGGTATGGAAAAGCAGGAAAAAAAGGGGGGAAAGTACTATAAAATGGAATAGTTATTTTATATGAGGAAATGGATGAATGACAAAAGAAACACCTGAAGAGGATTTTTAAAAAGCCCTAGTGCCTGATCCTATAATTTTAGTCATATCATATCATCAAATGAACTAAATACAGTGGTAAATGATAGCTTGTCAATGCTCTCTGTATGTAATATAGCAGTACTAGAACCTAGAATTAACAGAGGTGCTTACCTTGAAGAAATTAAGAACACCCATGATTACTTCTGTTTTTATTGATCATTTCACTAGGACTATAAATTGAATTGCAATCAATATCCCATTTTAAAGATAGAAAAGCTAAATTAAATATACTTTGTTTAAATGGGGAAGGCAAACAGCATAGTGGTTACTTGATTAAGCTCCAGAATTAGACTCCCAAGGTTTTTAGTCCTATTTTTAGTATTTAACTAGATACATGGCCAGAGGCAAGTTACTTAACCCCTCCAAGTCTTGCCAAAAAAAAAAAAATGGATTTAATCAGAGTACCTACAGGACTGAGTGATTTTAGGGGTTAAGGGAGAGATTGCATACAACAATTACCACAGTTCCTGTAATATAACTAGTACTCAATAGATATTGGCCAGTAGTATACCAAAAACAACAAAAATGGCCTGTGAAAATAAAAAATTCAAAATCCAGGCCTCTAGACTCCAAGAATGTATTTTAGCCAGAACTGCTGCCTCTGTTTTAAGACATTTTCTTTTACAGTGTGAGACAGACAATTCAATGGAATCACAGCACATGTTCTCTCACCTGGACTGCGCAATAGATACAGTACCTCATTCCAAAAAAATGCAAGATGTTATTTTCTTTCATAAAACTTTCTCAAACAAAAATGTAAATACCATGTAACCATGCATTAAAATCTTATTATAGTTATACTAGAGGCCTGGTGCACAGATTCATGCACCAGTGGCATCCCTCAGCCTGCTCTGCACCCTCTCACAATCCGGGATTCCTCAGGGGATGTTAGAGAGCTGGTTTCAGCCCCATCTCCACAGGCCAGGCCAAGGGACCCCGCCAATGCTCAAATCCGTCACCAGGCCAGTTTCAGTCCAATCCCCACAGGCCAGGCCGAAGAACCCCACTGGCCTCTAGTATGTACATAAGATCTTTGGTTAATCTCTTCCCACCCACCTCCCTCCCCACTTCCCTCTGAAATTCATCAGTCTGTTCCATGTTTCCATGCCGGTGGTTTCTACTCCTGTGTTGAGCATCTGCCCTCTGGTGGTTGGTGCATGTCATAGCTACCAGACGGTTGACCAGTCAGCTGGTCAGCCCACCGGCTAGTGGTTGCTTAGGCTTTTATAGATAGGTAGGTAGGTAGATAGAGAGAGAGAGAGAAAGAGAGAGAGAGAGAGACAGAGACAGAGATATAGATATAGATATAGATATAGATATAGATATAGATATAGATATAGATATAGATATAGATATAGATATAGATATATAGATATAGATAAGGTAACTAAGTGAAAGGCACAATGAGAACTCATAATTACTTTGAATTTATCCATCGAGTCCCTGGAGAAGGTTTTACAAGCTGCATCAATTTCCTTTCCTATCACACCAAGAATGGATTCTTGTTCAGTCTCCAGACAAAGAAGTTGATCCTTGAGCTGCAATCTGGCCTCTTCCATCCTCCTTAAGTGCTCTTCTTCATTGCTTATATGTTTCTCCTAAAGCATTCATAAATAAAAACAATTATTAAGTGGAGGCAAGAAACACCTGTACTATCCACACAACCAACTTAAAGCAGTGCATTAGAAAACAAATCTAACTCTGTCAGTCCCTTTACTGGAATAAAACCTTCTGCCTACTCATTATCTAAGGTCAGCTTATAAAGAATGCATGAGTAGGGCATTGAGGGAACTGGTAGTGGATAAGTGACAAAGAAAAGTATAGTTAATCTGCAACCAAAAGTAAAAGTTGAAAAAAATCCCTTATCAATTAATAATTTAATGTCATTAATGTATCAGAGTAAAAGCTGATACTATAAACTGACTCCGAACTACCAACAATTTAGTAAAACAGTATAAAATGCAAAATGTCAAATAAGATCATGTCAGCTTTTTCATTTAAGAAAAAAATAAGTGTTATAATCTTTATGTCATCAAAACATCATTTTTTAAAAGTCTAAGTTTTCAAATGCAGTTATACTCCATAATTGCTTCGAGTCACAAAAATTTGATAAAAGCAAGATGGAGCTACTTTTTAAGAGGCAAAGAGTGTATTTAATAAAAAGGATTTCTAAGGAGCCCTTTAACAGATTACAAGGACTTGGGGGCCCTCTGTAGGCAGAACAATTTTCAATCATGATTACACAATTTCATTACCAGGGAAATTCAAGTTGTAATGCACAAGGCTTGAAAGAGAAAAAAAAAATAGATTCACTAAAATTGTAAGTGTAAATGGTGGACCGATAAGTCATGATGCTGTCTAGTTTTGTCTTCAGATCTTTCATAGTAGCCTAATCATCTTTACCTACCCTAACAAATACAACACAAGCAGGAAGATTATGTAGTCAGCAAACCCAGCTTGAATTTAAAATAACAAAGAGGTATTTTCAATGAAAAATAAACAGGAAAAATAGAATGATATTTTAACAGAATAATCACACGTATTTCCTTTAAATTCAATTTTTATTGATTTTTAATATATTTTATTTATTTCAGAGAGGAAGGGATAGGGAGAGAGAAATAGAAACATTAATGATGACAGAGAATAATTGATCAGCTGCCTTCTGTATGCCCCACACTGGAGATAAAGCCCACAACCCAGGCCTGTGCCCTGACAGGAAATCAAACTGTGACCTCCTGGTTCATAGGTCAACATCACCTATTGACCCACACCGGCCACCAGGCAATTCAACTTACTTTTTAAAATAAATGAAACACCCTCTGCCCCAAAGAACAGTCCTTTCACAACCTGTCTTCTGCCCTTCTCTCCAGCCTCATCACCCTCCTTTCCATTCTCTTATACTTTAACCTCTTGCAGCTTCTCAAATATGCATACATGTGTCTCTTCTGATCAATCTGATGTGTTCAACACTGCTTCAAGTTGCACTATTTCAAATGGAACTGGTAGCCAAGAGACAGCATTTGTCTTGAGTACATCATTCTGGTCTGGACTTCAGCTTTGTAAACTTAGGAACTGGATTTTTTTTTTCTTGTACTCTAAGTTGAATCATCTTTTAGCAGTAGAGTAACATTAAATTCACAAGAGACTAATGTGCAAACTAGAATGCCACTCAATTAATTTACAATGAGAACCATAACTGCCATGTGGATCCGAATACTCGTGTCAGCATAACCAATACATTTTCTCCGCGTAGAGCAGTCTAGATGAGAAGGCATATTCTACAGAATGTTACTTAATAAACAAAAAATAACAGCAGCCTGGCATGTCCATCTACACATCAGGAACATACAAGCCACAGTAACAGGTGTTCCACTCTCTTGGGCAATGTTTAGATGGAGACTGCCCAAATATATCTCCCTAACTTTCTGCTTTGTCCACGTTCAGATCTGGACACACTCTCCCTCCTGCTTAATATGGCATTTCTTTATATATATGGAAATCTTGATCCCACCTCGGAGCCCTTCTGAAAAATTAGCATCCTGGCTCTGACTAGTATTTGATGATTTTGTAGTTTACTTACTAGAAAGCAACTTACTGTCAAGTCTCTAGGTGAGGATCCTTGCTTTTGTATTGTTGCTACGTAACAACAGGGACACACCAAGATCAATGCTATCTCTTGGCTACCAGCTCCTTTTGAAAGAGTGCAACTTCAAAGAGTTGTATGGGAGGAGCCACATGTGGGTAAACCTGCCATCTACACTTCTTATCCTTCAAAGTTTATCCTCAAGATGCCTTTCTTTCTTAATCACCCAATATAAAATGTTTCCACAGCACATTATTCATATCATAGTTTTAAAAATATGTATCAACCTGTCTTCTTCAATAAACTGCTTATTTCAGGAGACCACAAAACATATTTGTAACCCAACTTTGCTACATAAGTGATTTAAACATTTTTTGAAGCTCAAATTCAACACTGTAAAGATAATTTCATTAATTACCATGAAGATCTATACCCTCAGAGGCTACACAGGTGTGCTAGGAGGTTGCCTCTACACATACACAGGTGTGATGTTAGTGAAAAAAAATACTCTACCTGGGGTTACTGATGTATTTAGAGGACAACTGTTCATAGTCTAAACCACGCAATTCACAATGGTGTTCTAATTGATCTTTCTGTTCTCATTTTTCTCACAGCCATCCTTCTTTTACCAACTGTCACTTTTCTGTTATTTGACTTTTATTAATAAGAAGACAAAACTATTTCCATATTTTGATATCCTTAAAACATTGATCATGTCAGAAAAAGCCCTATAAATTCAATCTCTTTAGCAAAAACTGAAAAATTGCATTATTCAATTCACTGTCCTCCGTGAGACCGTTAGCATGTCCTGTCTAAGCTCCCTTTAAAGTAAATCTCAGAACTATGAACTCATAGAGATCAGGGGGTTCAACTACCTGTTCTTTCAGAAATCCCTTCTTTTACATATCTGACAGAAGGTGATCCAACCCCTACATGACCAGCTCAAATTCCAAGGAACCGAACACTTGACAAAACTGTAAAATCTCTCATTAGTCTAATTGCTATGTACTCAAGAGTTAAAGTAAGTAAATGAATCCTCCACCCCTACTAAGTCTTCTAACACTCCAGATAAAGACACATTTTTTTACTTAACGAGGCTTCAAATATGGCCCCTTGCCAGTTCTCCATCCTCAGCATGTGCTCCAGGACTCTACATCTGGAGCTAAGTAAGCTGTTCCATTCTGTACGTATGCAATTGTTTCATTTATTCACTCATTCAACAAATTTTTATGGAAGGCCTACTATGCTGAGACATTCTTCTGGGTCTAGGGACAGAATGAATGAGATACATAAGGCCCTTGCCCTCACTGAGCCAACAAATATCTCCATTAAATTTCAACAGTTTTGTTTTGTTTGTGACTTGAGAATATCAATTTGTATACTAATGGTGACACACAATAAATTCACTCTTTCTCTCCAGTTTCATGTTTCAGAAATAGCTCTATCAGTGGAGCAAGCACAGCTACTTCTATGGAAGGGGTAGGAGGGTGACAGGCTGACAGTAATCCAGGCATCCTGGCTGATTTGGAGGCATATCTATGTATACATACAAAAGTCTAAGTGAACGTTACGACCTGATGACAGGATAACCCAACGACTGGATAACCCAACGACCAGCCAGTAGCTATGATGCGCACTGACCATCAAGGGGTAGGTGCTCAATGCAGGAGCTTCCCCCTGGTGCTCAATGCATTCCCACAGTCAACCTCCCATGGCCAGCCAAACTCCTGCAGTCCCTCCCCCGAGCCGACCCCAATTGGGACTGGGGAGACAGCCCCAATAGGCTGGGAGGGACCCCACCCATGCACAAATTCACGCACTGGGCCTCTAGTAGATTAATAAGGGAATATGAAAATATTTAGGCACTATCATGGCTATTCCCTGGGCTTCCAATGAATTCAAAGGAAGCAAGAATTCTACAACAAAAAGCTACCATATTTCTCAAGAACCAGAGGTAGGACAAGGCATTTTTAGATACTGTTTAGAATATGGAAGATACAGTTAGTCTTTTTAGCACAAATGGATGCAGATACCTGGGTCTTGTGACTATAAGGGCCTTCTTTGTGGGGATAGATATAGAAGCTGACCAAAGCAGTTTATATCATCCAAGAAGAGAGATCATCTAGATCATGGCTGAATATGAATTAGAGAATAAATTCAATCCTTAATGTTACAAATGAGGAAACCAAAATTCAGACAGACTAAGTAACTTGGACTAAATTCAAAGAGCCTACAACCCATGGCCTGAGTCCTCTGACTCCCTGACTGGTGCTCTCTGTTAAAATGCTAGAAAGGTCAAAATTGTAAAACTGAACTTTAGAAAGCCAGTGTGAAAAACTGAAAAAAGTCATCAGCAGGTTATGTGGAGACTAATGTAGTGCTAAAGTAAAAAGAATAACTAAAAAAATATTTCTGAATGAGCCTTATCATTAGAAAACATATGGCATATTCAAAATAAACCATAAAAAGAGGAAAAAACTATCAAGCACACACAATATCCTAAACTTTTAGGGGCTCTCCATCCATACTAGAGACATACCCTGTGTACACATGAAATCTGCTCTTGGAAAATTTTAATTAATAAGTATACTAACCACACACTAAGCATGTGTGGTTTCACTGTCCAGACAGCAAAGGTTTTAAGAATCTTCCATTTCAGGACAGGAAAAGCTTGTATTTATTGATATTTACTTCTAAAGGAAATGAAAAATTATACTGCTCACAGTCTCATCACACACACACACATACACACTGCTGCCTGGCTTGATCAAGGGACCTGTATTTCAAGGATAAGAAATACTCCACTAATTCTATATTTGTGGTTCAGCACACTCCTCATAACTCAGAACATTCACTTTCCCAAAGGCTGTAAGAGTATAAGGAGACATGATGTTAATGCAAATAAAGTAACTTCAATAAAACTAGAGCATGTCCAAAATGTTATCTCCTTGGTAAAAGCTTATGAGATTCCTTCAATGTCTTAAGATTTCCAGAAAAGCTGCTTTATTCCCAATATGGTTATTACTTGAAATGAAAACAATTCTTCACACACCTTAACAGAAACATAAAGCACACTCACCCAAATAAATAAATCATTCCTTTACAAAGGTAATGTTTTTCCTTTACAGAAAACAAACTTGAATAAACAAGTGTGGCAATATTTAATACCCAAAGCCATCTTTAATACATCAGCAGAGGCAGAAGGGAAAAGAGGTAGAGAAAGATCAAATAATATGGGGTGAGGCAAAAGTAAGTTTACAGTGGTTCCTATGGAAAACAATACAATACTTAATAAATTATAATACAAGAATAAGCTCTGTTTTGCATACTCACAACTGTAAACCTTCTTTTGCTCCACCCTGTATTAAAGGCTGAAATAAAAACTAGCACAATGTAATTCAAAGTTAATGGAAGCATGGCTTGTTGAAACTCTAGACCTGCACACATCACCTAAAAAGTTTTGGGAAAGAGTATTTCTGTAACACAAGATAACTGTATGCCTAAGCCTTAAATCCAGGACACTAGCATTACAAGGCAAATAATGAAACTATCCTGAACAAAAATTGAATCTGTCTGGAAGCCGTTTATCTGGTTCTCTAAAGAAGGCTCACATTACTTATGCCAACAGAGTTGACTCAGCTGTAAGGAAGTTGAGATATAATATGAAACACCAACGAAAACAGAAACAGCAGCACGACTCAACGGGAAGGATCTACCATGGATGTTACAGGAGACTTAAAAAGAGTTTAATCTGGAAAATTACCACACTGCAATTTACTCAAACTGTCTTGCAAAACGGCCAATAAATAAATAACACTTTAAGTGCTGGTCACACCGTAACTACTTTTTGCAAATGTACTTCTTAAAAATAGAAGATCTTCTAAGACAGGTTTTTTTAAATTGTAAGTATGGCTATTTAACACTTCGATTGGTATTAAAAAGAAACAAAAACAAAAGTAACATAATTCTAAAATTCTACAGTTCTGATCAATCTCAAAGTCTCCATGTATTTGTCCTACATATACCCCTTGCCATCTGTGAACCCAACGATACTGAGGAATAAAGAGGACCAGGAAAGGTCATAAGACTGCATGTTTTTCCTTGTTATAAAAACCCAATAAGATGCACTTCCTTCCTTACCCACATGGATGTTATAACAAGACAGAACATCTCAGCTCTTAGGAAGGCTAGGTGCCCCCTTTGTGCTCTGCTGGCACTTTATATGAGCTTCTGCTATACCACTTACTATTATGTGTGTCTTTTATATATGTCCCCTCACCAGACTGTGACTTCCTCAAGGTTAAAAACAAAATCTTATTCTTTTTCATTTAAATATCCCAGCACCTAGGTAGAGTGTCTTACACATAGCAGGCAGTCAATAAATTTTCTGGAACAGATAAATCCTTTTATGTTCCTTTCATTCCACAAGCATTTTTTGAGTATATTCTCTATGTGCCAAGCATAGTAGATCCTAACTATGCAACAATCAAAAACAAAACAGAATCTCTGAACTCAACTTTTCATGTTTCAGTAAGCTGGTTTTTGCAATAAATTAATTAGCAAACTCATTGAGGGCAATTATCTTTTCAGTAGCAGATTACTGTGACTGTCAAGGCAAGCTGATGTCACAAAAGTAAGAGGGTTGCCAGGAGTAAGAAGTAATGAGATGCAGAATAAATTCTGAGCACAAAACCAAGAAGAGCTGCTGATGAATAAAGTACTGGTCATGTATGAAAGAATGGGGTGGTTCTTTATACGTATTTAGTAAGCAAAATAACATTGTAATTACTACTAGAAGATTGGTTTCCTAAAATTAAAATGCTACTATTTTGTGGGTTAGATATACTCTTCATCTTCTGAAAGTAGATGCTGAAAGTAGATGCTTTACACTGTTTCCTTCAAAGAAGAGAAAGAAGTTACGATCAATAGTATATGAAGAGTAAGAACTGAGAGCATTGGTAAAATCATAGAGCTAACAGAAAAAAATAATGATATATTAAAACACTGTATATATGAATTTGATGCATGTTAAACCTTTCATGTGAAAGACTTTCCGATCTATAACCTACTTGGTCTTGCAGGCTTAGGAAAGTTATCCATAAGACAAAAACAAAAAAATGGAAATTCAAATTTAAACTTCTAACCCCATGTAAGTAAGCTATTTTTGCATCAGGCTTTTCAAGATCATTATCTAGGAGAATATTGAACAATACAAAGATCATTGGCAGCATACTCAAAAAGGTGTTAGGATATATATTGGATACATTTCTAAAAATTAATATTCAAAGTTGGAAACAAAAATATCTCTAAAGGGTATTTATTAAGTTGTAGAACTATTCTGTAATTATGTATTTCTATCAAGTCAAATGCCTGGAAACAGAAATAACATTATTTAAAATAAGCAGTTCTGATACATATCTATTTCTGAAACAAACAACTGAAGTTTTAAATTATGCATTTGGAATGAACATTGTTTAATTTTCAAAAGAAAAAGGAATGTATCATTCATCTCCAGAGAAATGTTTATAAGCATACAGCATCTTTAAAAACCATCAGAATTTCTTCCCTCCTCGTTTTTTACCTAAAAGATGCTTAAGCATGCATTTATTCTTATAAAAGAATGTGCTTTAAAAAATGTTTAAAAACAAATCTCCAAATAATATAACCCATGTATACCATAAGCACTTCCTAGCTATTTTTTTCCATAAAACTTACAGAATACTACTTGTTTACCTCCTTGTTTATTCCCAAGCATTTTAAATGTTTATTAATGGTTTATTATGTTTATTCCCAAGCATTTTAAATGCTTGGGAATAAACATAATAAACATTTAATAAACATTAATAAACATTTAATAAACATTAAATGCATTAGCATTTTAAATAGTAAGAGTGAAAACCTCAATGAAAACAAACCTGGACATTCATCTTATGTTCCCTTACAGGGTCCACCAAAGCAAAATAGGAATGCTTAACTTAAGCAAAGTGCTGAAAGATATAATATAGAACTCTTCAAGTGGCCTATTCTGCACCTCACCCAAGTCTATGTACCATTATTCAGTTTAATTCCTACCCTAGGGGTATCACTCACAATTTCAAAATTAAGTGAAATCAAACTAATAGTTCAGGCTGTTTAAGTGCCCATACAGAACTACTTTCCTCTCAAGCCCTTGTAAGCTATCAACCACTTGGTGAGTTAAGGATAAATGGCAGGCCTCTCAATCAAATTCAAATCAGGCGAAATAAAGACCCAAACTTGAACTTCACTCCTTAAATTCATTTAAAATCAAACTCTTTTATTGTCAATGGTTGGTAGAGAAGTCACTGCCAAAGTAACAGAGTTTGAAAATGGCTTTTCCACACCTGCTTCATTTTGGAAAGCAGAGACCAACTGTACTTCGATTCATTTCATTTCTTGCCCCTCCCTCTGCACAGCTGTATGTATAACTATCCCCCCTCCACGCCCCACTGTATAGTCACTTGACCTTTGCATTCTAAACTTGTTTCTTAGTATCTGGCACAATGTTTCATACCTAGTAAGCACTTTGATGTTTCAGTCAATTCTCTGTAGAAGTCAAGGACTACTGTGGACTTAATGACTGCAAGTGGTTCCATTCAAAACGCTTTGTAAATGACAAACACAAAATGTATAAGTTTACCTTTAATTGGACCGTTCTATTATTTTCACTGTTGTTTTTTTTTAAGATGACAGAAATCTGACAGGAAATTACTCATAAGATCCTAATTAGTGTTTATTTATTATCTGATTTAAATTTGCCTCCTAATTAATTCCTGGTAGCTACAACTTTGTTTTACTCACACAATTGAAAATGGACAAAGCACCAAAGAGTACAGTCTGTCTAAAAATGGCCTACAGTGTAAACTTTAAAGTAAATGTTAGAAGTCAACAGCTCATTTGATTCTATTCTTTCTTGTTCTCAAGAAAAGAATTTGAAATCAAAGAATTCTGCTCTACTATCAAAGAGCTTTTAGAAAAAAATGTGGAACTGTGATTTTGTAAAGTAGTAAACATTTTACAGAACAGACATATGATAATCATATATATTTATCCACATCATAAAAAATGGCAATCCTAAACAGATGGTCAAATTAGAACTGAAACACAGAACTAAACAACACTGATTAATTTTTTCCTGATTTCTTTTATGTGGCAATATCAGGTTTTAATTAGATTTTTCTAACAAAATCATTGATGACTCCTTCTCCAAAGTTTGTGTCAGGCTAAAAAGAATCCAAGAATATATGGTAATCTGTTAAATATAATAACCCTAAATTTAAATTCAACATTAAGAGGGCAATGAAAAGACACAAATGTGAGTCATTCTACTGGCAGTAAATAAAGGGTGAAAATAAAAGGAATTTGTGTCCACATCCTGTTTCCACCACAAGCTATGCAATGTTGTGCAAGTCACAATATACTCTCAACCTCAGTCTCCACAATCTGTAAAAATGGGTGTTATCATTACACTTGCAAATGAGTATAACCATTATCATTTTTCAAAGATCCCCATTTTGTACAAGAAAACTATTTCCTAAGTGTTTTTATCCAACATAGCCCTGGCCTTAAAATATGTTGCTTGGTGCAACTCCTCAAATGATTTAAACAAAGGATTCCATGGGAAGGAACCAAGTTACATTTCTATGAATCCTGATGTACTCAACACTTAAGTTCCTGTGAACTGCTATAGCTTTGGATATGTCACCATTTGTTGCGTTGAGGTATCTCCTAATTGTTTCATTGTAGTTACTATCATATCCTGAAAGCACTAATAATCCTATCTAATAAAAGGGTAATATGCAAATTAACTGTCACTCCATCACAAACATGGCAGTGCCCAGTCCCCTCAGCCTTGCCGGAGTCCCCCTATCCTGGGGGGCTGCCGCTGAGAGCGGGCAGCATGAGCGGCCTGGAAGAATACTTGCTTTGTCACCGCAGCGATGGAGAGCCTCTGGGCAGCGGGCGTGGAGCGGCTGGGGTGGGACACTTGCTTCATTGCCACGGCAACACCCTGTCTGCAGAGGGCCTCTGGGGGACAGGGGGGCCAGCCTACAGCCTCCACAGTCAAGCACAGGCCCAAAGAGGAGATGGTGAACCCGCTTCCCACAGAAGCAGCAGGGCTCCCTCCTGACTCCACCTCCCACAGAAGCCACATGGCTCCCGAGGAAGCAGTGCGGCTCCCGGTGGCACACTGAGCAGTTCCTGCCAGCTCCTGCAGAAGTGGCAGGCAGCCTACCGCACATGATATCGCGCAATGGGCTACTAGTAGAAAATAAAGTCCTCTAAAGAGAATTAAGTATAACTATGGAAACAAGCAAGTATTACATGAGATAGCTAAGTAATCCTATATAATAAAGGGGTAATATGCAAATTGACCATCACTACAAAGCACAAGATGGCCGCCCCCATGTGGTCAAAGATGGCTGCCCCCATGTGGACACAAGATGGCCACCATAAGATGGCCAGCAGGGGAGGGCAATTGTGGGCAATCAGGCCAGCAGGGGAGGGCAGTGGGGAGGGACCAGGCCTGCAAGGGAGGGCACTTGGGGGCAATCAGGCCTGCAAGGTAGGCAGTTAGGGGCAATCAGGCCATCAGGGGAGCAGTTAGGCATCAATCAGGCTGGCAGGGGAGTGGTTAGGGGGTGATCAGGCTGGCAGGCAGAAGCGGTTAGGGGCAATCAGGCAGGAAGGCAGGCGAGCAGTTGGGAGCCAGCAGTCCTGAATTGTGAGAGGGATGTCCCAGATTGGAGAGGGTGCAGACTGGGCTGAGGGACACACACACCTCCACCCCCCATACACAAATTTTGTGCACCGGGCCTCTAGTCCCAGATAACCTTCATAATCTATATATTGGCCAGAAATGGTTCTTATAGATTCTGATACAATGGAAAAAATAAGATTGGTAAACCTGAGTCCTTTTCCCATTTCTACCAATGGACAACTGGGAGCACTTGGGTAAGTCAATTAACTCTTTGGGCCAAAATTAACTCACCTATAATTAACTCACCGATATTTTGGGAGTACATATTGTTTAAAGTCCTTGTACACTTTAGAAGTACACTGATGACAAATGTTTTGGGAAATAAAACCTTTATACAACATTTCAGAGCAACCCTGTAAACTTTGAGACAATGCTTGTTAAAAACAAAAGCTAACACATAGACTTTTTTGAGGGGATCGCAAAAAACAGAAAGTACTGAAGAATCTTTCAACATTGCCATGGCTACCTATAACTAAAAGATATGTGTACCCATGTACAAGCATCTCCTGTAACAGGGAAACTCCACATATGGTAGTGACTATTGGTGGATTGAAGGAGAAAAGTAAAATGAGGAGAGTAGATATCTAGCCTCTGGCTTGCTCCAGGGTTGGGTCTCTAGTGACAAGAAACATATTCTCATAATTCTGCTTAGAATGAAAACAGTAACAAATACAAATGAGAGTTCCAAATATGGAAAGTATAGAGGATAAAACTCATAGAGGATAAATATTACTTGAGCCCAGCCAGAGTAGCTCAGTTGGTTGAGTGTCAGTCTGTGCATCAAAGGATTGCTGATTTGATTCCCATTTGGGGCACATACCTTGGTTGTGGGTTCGATCACCAGTCAGGGAGTTTAAGGGTGTACAGAGGGCAAGTGACCCATGTTTCTCTCTCTCTCTCTCTCTCTCCCTCTCCCCCGTCCCCTTTCTCTTTTTTTCTCTCCCTTCCTTCTCCCTTCCCTCTTGTCCTCTGGTGAGGATTAAAAAAAAATTACTTGATCTATAATTTTAAAATAGAGAAAAAAAGCAAATAATGTAATCAACAACAAAATAATGCTACATTTACCAGATAAAATATTGGGTGGCAAATAAACTTGATTTTGAAAAAAACGTTCAATGACATGTAAATTCAGAGTACACGGCTATGCACAGAGCATGATCCCAAGTGGAGTCTGTGTGTCTGTCTGTGTAGAAAAGAACCATAAAGAGAATTTCACCAAAACACACATTTTTAAAAAGCTAGGTGGTGAGATTACATTTGAGTTGTTATATCATCCTAAAAAATGCTCTGCATTTTTCACAATGAAATTCTATTGTTTTATAATTTTTAAGTGTTCCCTTTTAAAGACAAAACTATTTTTAAATCTATAATTTCAGAATTTATAGAAATGAACAGTCAGTAAAATTATATTATTCTTTCACTAATAAATGAAAATAAATGTTTTATTATGTTTGCACTGGGCTTAGAAAAACAATTTAATGTCTACCATTTTCTATACACCATTTTTCTCATTGCTTTTATACTTGCCCAAAATACTGTATGTATTGTTCATGAAACATCCATACTTATAAAAAATAAGGATGGAGAGAATATGCAGAGTATAAACAGAATACTTTACCAAATAATGTTTTCTTAATTTTAGGCACAAGCTTTATCAAAAATATTATGTAAACATGTTCAAAATTAAAATCAATCTTTCAATACTTATATGACAGAATTACCTGGAAAGCTCTAAAAAAATGGCCAGTGTCATTAATAAACCCATACCTGTGTTAATGAAGTCTTTTTTAATTAAATCAGATATGGGTCTGTATAGATAAGACAGTTAAAACCTTTACTATGTCAATTTTGATGACTTGCTGAGCAAAAATGATTTAATTATACACTAACTTTTTCAATGATTCACAGATTCCAGTAAAACCAATAAAAATATAATTTTGATAGAATAAACAACATTATAAGTTTTGAGGTAAATGCCAGAAGAATATAAAGTTTAATATTAATAAGATCATTTTAGAACAAAAGGAGAAACCAAACAATTTTCCTTTAAAATTTTAAGCAACAGGTATAATAAATTTTAATGATACTATAAATGGGATAAAATTCTATCTGTACCCTTTCATGAGAGCTTTTTCTCTGGTAAGAAGCTCATAATAAAGTCTTAACTGCATATGTAAAAATTCTGTGTGTTGCACAATACTTGTTCTCTTTGTCATGTAAAATTGAAAAATAACACTTGATGCTAAAGCAAAATCAGATGTTGGAAAAAATGTATTTTATTACCACATATCAAAAAATGTATTTTATTACCACATATCACCACTGAATACATGAGGAAAATATGCTAAAGTTAGTTATTCGGTACATATATATGGACAGCATCTTCTACTTGTAATTAAGGCTGCCGGTACTAAAGCTGTGTATGAATTTTAATTCAGTTTTAACACTTCTTAGTTTACCAAGTAATAACATGACAAGAAACAAAGACCTAAACCAAAGTATGCAGTCAAATTAGTAGCAAGACGTTTAAAAAAAAAGGGAAAGTGTGTGTCAGTGGCATAAGTAGCATCACATATTTATGTTAGGGATGGACCTGCAAGAATAAGGCTTTGTTAAGTAAACAGGAAAGGCTTCCCTTTTGATTACAGCAGGGGACCATCACAAACCCCTTTAACCCATAAGGCCCCATTTATCAAGATTATTGCATTGCTCAAATAGTAATCTCTGGGCTATTAAGTCCTAGGGCCTTTTTTCACTGAAAATGTATTTTTATCTTGTGTTCTTGTTTTTATTCAACCCAGTCAGGCACAATGTGTGTTTGTATATGTGTGTGTGTGTGTGTGTGTGTGTGTGTGTGTGTGTGTGTGTGTGTGTGTGTGTATCCTATATAATAAAGAAGTAATATGCAAATTGACCATCATACCCTCACACAAGATGGCCACCACAAGATGGCTGGCAGGGGAGGGCAGTTGTGGGCAATCAGGCAAGCAGGGGAGGACAGTTAGGGGTGACCAGGCCAGCAGGGGAAGGCAGTTGGGAGTGATCAGGCTGGCAGGGAGGGCAGTTGGGGGCAACCAGGCCTGCAGGGGAGGGCATTTAGGGTGACCGGGCCTGCAGGGAAGGGCAGTTGGGGGAAACCAGACCAGCAGGGGTGGGCAGTTAGGGGCGACCAGGCCTGCAGAGGAGGACAGTTGGGGGTGACCAGACTGCAGGGGAGGGGAGGACAGTTGTGGGAGAGTGGGCCTGCAGGGGAGGGCAGTTAGGGGCGACCCAGCCTGCAGGGAAGAGCAGTTAGGTGCGACCAGGCCAGCAGGGGAGGGCAGTTAGGAGTGACCCAGACCAGCAAGGGACGGCAATTAGGTGCAACCAGGCCAGCAGGGGAGGGCAGTTGGGGGCAATTGGGCCTGCAGGGGAGCAGTTAGGCATCAATCAGGCTGGCAAGGTAGTGGTTAGGGGTGATCAGGCTGGCAGGCAGGCAAGCGGTTGGGAGCCAGCAGTCCCGGATTGTGAGAGGGATGTCTGACTGCTGGATTAAATCGGCAGTCGGACAACCCCCGAGGGGTCCCAGATTGGAGAGGATGCAGGATGGACTGAGGGACACCCTCTCCCCCAGTGCACAAATTTCATGCAGATACCTCTTTATCCACAATTTACTTATAAATTACCTACTGCATGTCTGTCTCTATACCTTACCTCAGGATGCATAAACAACCAAGATTTGGTACCTGTCCCAAACAGAAAACTGCCCACTTGTTTGGTTTGTTTAACATATGTGGCTTCAATATCAATAGAACTCTTCAAATGGGTACCTCCTTTGTAGACTATCTGTCTCCAGTGATTCAACAACATCTGACTCTAAACTCCCAATAAGCACAGTTCTGCAGTAATTCTGATTCCAGTTCCCTAGCTCTTAACAACCTAACACACAATTAGAGGAACCATGGTCAGTCAATCAATGCTTGCTGATTGGCTAATTGCTTGGTTAAACCATTAATTGGCATATATTTGAAAACCATAACAAAATAATGCAGCTAATAATTGATAGCTTATCCTATATAATAAAGATGTAATATGCAAATAGTCGTTATGCCGTGAAGCACAGCAACTGACCACGTAACGACCGGATCACAGATCAGCAGGAGGGTGGGGCAGCAAGCTACAAGGGGGCAGTGGAGAGCTACAGGAGGGAGCAGAGCAGCAAGCTATGAGGGGGGAATGTGAGGGGGGGCGGGGCAGTGGGCAGAGAGCTAGTGGAGGGCAGGAGTGAGCTACTGGTGCATGGATTCATGCGCAAGGCTACTAGTATCAGATAATCTGCCAAGCACTTTACTAGTATACACATTTTCACGTTTGATTCCATAGCAGATGTATTATTATACCTATTTTAAGGATGTTTTATAAAAGACTGATTTTTAAGCAACTTTCCTACAGCCACATAGCTGGAAAACGATTTACACTCAAAGTTCCCTTCATAGCCACTAAAGCTATACCACCTCTCAAAGACAAAGGCCCTGTGTCTTTTCTGTATCCTAGCCTCAGCATCCAGAAGAATGCCTGTCACATACTAGATGCTCAATACCCAGCAACAGAATACAATCATTAACTCTTGGGACTCTGAGGGGAATGTTTCATTTATATGTCATAATGCATATCTGCCTGAAACATAACAAATGGAAACAGTGAAGAAACATTTATTTTAACCAATACAAGTAAGCTTTACATTTTCAACATATCAAAATTTTCACCATTTATTGAATGCAAATAAATAAATATAAAAGATGTTAACACATCTTCTGGCTAAAATTTCAGTTATGAAAAAGTTGGAAAATTTCACTTATCTCCACAGCAACTACACCCTGCCAATAGATACATTAAATATGTATGAACATTAGACATAATCAAAATAAAGAATGACTCAAGAACTAAATTGCAGTGGTTGTCAAGATTGTAGGCCTAAATTTAGTGAGTTAGCTCATTTAATCATAAATTGCAAACAAATTTATATTTTATTTCCTTGATTTTAACAATTACTGGAAAGTTAGTAGATACATTCACACATATAATATAGGAAATTTTGCAAACAACAAAAAAAGGGAAAGGTGAGCAAATCATTAAGAAAGTTGCTTCCTTGAGGTTTATTAAGTTTTATGACACCCACCCTGTGACAGTCCATCATCGATTCTAGTTACCCTTATAAAGTAGAGGATCCATCTGACTCGTCTATCCTGCCTTATCCTATTATCCATACTTTAATGTCTTTTTTACATTTGACTTCTATCACACTCAAATGAAAATCCTTTTAGGAAGTTGGTGTAAGAAACAGAAACCAAATTTAAATATTCTGGCTTCAATTCTTAGTTAACTTTTTGCCACAAAAGTAGTGACTCTATTCTACCCAATGTCTGATGTGGCAGACACTCCAAATCAACTTAACACATCTACAGCTAGGAAAACAGTGAGCCTGATGGGGATGTTCCAAGGTTACCAACCCCCACTGCTTCATTCAGCCTCTGCAAGGGCAAAAAGGAGCATAATAGTACTGATTTCCTAAAATTACTATGAGTATTAAAAGTGTCGAGCATATGGTGAGTAATTAGCTATTTTATTTTGAGCTGCAATTTCTTTATAGGTTAGAGGATGGATAAAATCTAACCCAAAGAGATGTGAGAATTAAGTACACATATTAAATCAGTGGTTTGCTTTACTATCTTACCGCTAAACTACTCCCATTTTAAGATGCAAAAGAAATTTAAAATCAAATGTATTAGAAGATCACTGGTTTGTTCAAAGAATAAAAATGGCAGCAATCGCCCTGACCGGTTTGGCTCAGTGGATAGAGCATCAGCCTATGGACCGAAGGGTCCCAGGTTCGATTCCGGTCAAGGACATGTACCTTGGTTGCGGGCACATCCCTAGTAGGGAGTGTGCAAGGGGCAGCTGAATCAATGTTTCTCTCTCATCGATGTTTCTACCGCTCTGTCCCTCTCCTTTCCTCTCTGTGAAAAATCAATAAAATATATATTTTTTTTAAATGGCAGCAATCACAGTTTATTAAAACTTCTATAATTTTTTATGGCACCAATACAACTGTCCTATGCAGGACTACAATTAACATTTATTAAAACATAAAATATGTTCTAGAGGAAATACTAGAAGAAATTCAGATAAGTCTTTTAAGTTAGAATTCATTCACATTCTTACCTTTTCTTCTAGGTTGTCCTTCAAACTCTGATATTTTAGCTTTAGTTTTTTGTTCTCATTTTCATTCTGGTTTAATTCCTCTGTCAGCCTGTCACACTGTAATTTTAACTTCTCTAGTTGACAAAGATGGGCTTTGGCGATATTCTTATCTTCTAAGCTTTCTGCCTGAGAAAAAGAGGAGAAAAGAGAAAGTCCACTGGCCACAGCCAAACTGTACACCAAACAAATTACACATTATATCAGTAAGCAAACACTTCCAGTTGTGGCTATCTCTAAGAGTCCCTACATAAACAGAACAAAAGAAATGCTCTTTGCATCTATTCAATCACTCCTTAGCACTCACTAGGCATTTATGAAGTGAAAGGTACTGTGCTCGGTGCTGACAATAACAGATATGAAGAGTAAAAGAGACAGATGCCAAAATCAATTTATACAACAATGAACGAGAAGTCCTTAATAAAGGTGTAGGTGGAGTATTGTGACAACCCAAAGGACACTAACTCTGCTGGGAAGGGAAGGAGTTACTAGAGAAGTGTCCCAAGTGGGAAGTACTATGAGCTACTATTACTGACTGATCGGTTTCTCATTTATACTGGTAAATGGAGCTTGACAACATTCCTATTCAACCTAAACCTCCTGACTCCTGATTTTGGTGAAAGAATTGTGTACTTTTTGTAGTAATTATTAATACCACTCCTGTAGGACTAAAAAGATTATAAATTGCAGCAGCCAAGAAACTACATGTAACTTAATATGAAAAAAAAAAAAAGTTACCAGTTATTATTTCAGTATCAACATTGTAATAAAGTACCTGGTTTTTCATCTTTAATTGCAAATAACAGAATCAGCTTTTAAAAATTAGAAATAATATATTCCATGTATGGAATTCAATAAAAATTTGCCATGTACGTAAACTTATAGACTTTTAAAATAACAATATAAACACTAGATATCATGCACTATTCTAAGATATTTTGTGTAGCTTCATTTCATTCTCACAACCTGACCAGGAGGTACTATTATTTCCGTTTTGGAAACTGAAGCACAGAGACACCAATAACCTGCCTCAGGGTAATAGTGATTAAGTTCAGAGTCAGAATTTGAACCCAAGAATTCTCTCCAATATCCATGCTTTCAACTTCTCTGCCACACTGCTTTTCTACAGGTACATACACCACAAGGTTTCAAAACCAGCTGGATGCAACTTGCAATATTAACTGCTCACACCCACCAGTTACTAGTAGCCTGTAGGCAACTACACATAGTCTATTTATATAGACTTTAGTGCCTAACATATACTATTTTTTCTTTTCATAATTTATTATATCTTTTTGATCAGTTATATAGGAACACAATTATTGAAAGCAATTGCCTGAAACAAGTTTTGTGAGTTTTAGACAAAATCTAAATTTTATTCAGCCCACAAAATTCGCCTAAATTTGATGCCACTTGAAATTAACAAAGGAATTGAGTTTTTATGAGGAATCATGTATTCATAACCCAAAATAAATTTACAAAATAAAGTCTCTCATCAGGAAAAGTGGTCAATTATGACTTGAAGTTGCAGTAGAAGGCTTTGGCTTTTCTTTATGTCTATTAAAAGTAGAGGTTCAGAAGGTTCTCCTAAAGCCAAGGGGTGCTGGAGCTGGCTCACAGAGGCTATCACGAACCAACTGTGCTCATCTCTTCTAACTCTGTCCCTCTCCTGTGATGTCTTGTTTGATACCTTGAAATCAGCCAAAGGAGATATTTATACCACTGAACTTGGGAAATGCTACAAATCAGCTTTCTCCCCACCCTTCCAGAGAGCCTTTTTTAAAACATTTACCAGCACTAATGCCTGAGTTTGACTAAGAACTAGCTTCTTGTTGTAGTTTTATTATTATAATTTGTAAAACAATGGCACACTCACAAAAATCCTGTGATAAAGACATTAATGTTCCCATTTTTTTTATTAAGGGCAAAAAGGATAAGTATGTTGACCAAGATCATATAGCCAACAAATGGCAAAAGTATAGAACTCCAATCCTTGGTCTTTTAATTCCTAAAAAAAGGCTCTACAACATTTTTTTTTTGTTGAAATCATAATGAAGTGGTAACCCAATATCCTTCAAATATTAACAGCAGCTACATTATTTCATTAAAATATTTTACATTTAATTTTAAAAATAGTCATGAGAAGAGTATTTCCAGATAGAGAACTACAATTTGTGTAGTAGAAAAACAGGGGTGAAATACCAGCACTTATTAGACTCAGAAAAAGTAATAAATTAAAGCTGAAAGATAACAAAATATAACATTCATAGAGCTACTATCCAAAGCACTCTTGTACATAATTCAGTCTATTAAATATTCTGTGATATTATCAACTCCTTTTAATTAATATAAGTAAGCAAAAGTATAAGGTTATATTAATGAAATAGCATGAGGTGAGGGTTGTTCCTTATGGGTAATTCATTCAGTTGAAAAGCAAAGTGCGAGACTCACAGAAACTCTGGTTCTCCTTTTAAGCTCTTGTGTTGCTTTTGTGCCACATTAAAGAGTAGCTGCAACACCCCTCCTAAATCTCAGTCTTCCAAAAAAAAAAAGTCTAACAGTTTCAGGGGATACACAGAATACTTCTAAATTACATATTCTTTACATATAGTTAATTTTCAAAGCTTATTGTCTTCTCATTATACATGAACACAAAGTACTTCCTAAAGAAAAGATGAGGAAATTAGTTTTCCCCCATCCCAGGGAGAAATCTAAGCCATAAAGATCACAGAGCAATTTAGGAGCAAGTCCATTGATTTCCAGCTTTTAAACAATTTGGCCCGCCCGGATGGCGTGGCCCAGTGGTTGAGTGTTGACTTATGAACCAGGAGTTCACAGTTTGATTCCTTGGTCAGATATATGCCCTGGTTGAGGGCTCAAACTCCAGTAGGGGGCGTGTGAGAAGCAGCCAATCAATGATTCTCGCTCATCATTGATGTTTCTTGTAGGGAGTAGCTATAGGGTTAAGCCTTGGACTGACCTGTGGCAGGGCCACAAACAAGTCCCAGCTTGGAGGGCAGAGCCCTCCTAGCATAATTAAGCTCGACCTTATAGTCCTCCCTTGTTCCTTCCTAGATAGCTAATGGGCTGAGGGAGGTGCAGCAAGTGCTGCCAAAACAAGGTGAAACTCGAAAGAATATTGTAAACATGTTGACCACTTCCCTTGTTTTGCTTTGTGAGCTCTTACTATAAAATAAAGCTTGGGCTTACAGGCTGCATCACTGTGTCCTCATCCAGGCACAAGTGAACCTACCTAGCCCCAACTGTATTCTCTTATCTGTCTTCTTTAATTCTTCACCGCCCCTCCTCAGGTTCACACCTGGCCGTGCTGGATGCAGTTCAGTTTCTATCTCTCCCTTCCTCTCCCTTCCTCTCTGAAATCAATAAAAGTATATTAAAAAAATTTTTTGACCTGACATCCATTAAATATCTTCGGTTTGTCTCAAACATTATTAAACAATGTAAAACTCAAAATCTAACACGGGCCAAATAAACAAGGTTTAAGTTTATGTGGGCCGCAAAAAAGAAGAGCTTCAATTTTCATAGAAACGTAGGTTTATTTTGAAAAGTATAGTATATAAAAAAGAACAAGAGCAATGATAAAATTAATGTTTTCTTCCTGCCACTTGGAATCTCTTCTCTGCTACTATCTTTCCTACTTTGGGGGAAATCTTGTTCACAGTGATTATTTTCAAAACTGACCCAAGGTGAATGTCAGTAATTCTGGATCTGACTGGAGACTTATTTACTTTCATAATTGTAAGTAACTGCTCACACCATTATATTGGCTGGGCTGCAAAAAATATTCGTGGGCCAGATGCGGCCCACAGGCCATGAGTGACATGTTTGATGTAATGAGACACAAAAAAGGGCTAAGACCAAATTAACTGTATGTGCTCATAAGACTTATGAGCACACACACAAAAAAAACCCCACAATATAAGGCAGCCTAAATGTGCTTGCTATTCTATACAACAAAAAGCTATAAAAACACAGAGGATTGGAGATTCATCCCAACTTCAATAAATCCATAGAAGAGATGAACAATTAACTGGTCCTTGAAGGATTAGGCCACATTACGGGAAAGGACCATCCTGGAAAGAACCATTTCTCAAGCCATGACCTAACAGGTCACTATATACTTATCCTCATTAGAAACCCTGCCTTCCTTTGAGATTCACTCTATTTCTCATCAACTCTCCCTTCCCTGCTGGCAACAGCTGATTGACCAGTCATCCTTTCTGGCATGCGATCAATTGATGCCTTCACAATAGCATCATAAATACCCAAATATGTATCCAACCAACTAACATCAAAGTTATCTGACCTGTTGTATTACAATCACCTTCATCCACATCCCACAACAGCAACCAATTGCATTATCACACCTTCGTCTTTAACTCTGAAAATCTAATCTCTAACATAAAACTTCCTGACCAAATAAGCAATTACAATTGTAGATTCCTATCCTTCCACTCTCATTCCTTTGCCCATGATACTTCTTCACCAATGTTAGCTACATCAGTGCATGACATGCTCCCAGGCTAGTCTCATGCAGTTTCTATCAGTCTTCACAGCAGTTTACATCTCGCCACTCATTACTTACTTACTGCCCTGCTGCCCTGCTGCTCTGCTGTACTTCAGAGGGAGGAAAGAGACTGGTTAGCATTCACATCAATAAGCTCAGACTATGAACTTACTCAATCTTACTGGTTTCTTTCAGAACCTTCAGAGGAAGATGTGCCCTGTCTCCTGTTAAGTGCTATCTACTCTATTTTTTATCTGACCTCCTCACATCTCCTCCTGGACCTTCTCCACCAGTCTCTCACAAACAGAATAAACTCTCTTTTAGTTCTTCTTTTAGCCTGTGTGCCACATTTGACACGCTTGACTATTCCTTTCTTAAAATGTTCTACCTGAATTTCCACTCTCTCTGGTTCTCCTCCTCTCTTTCATATGTTCCATTATTTTTATTTGCCAAACATCTTTCTCAATTTTTCCCTTAAACATTGATGTTCTAGGGTTTTCATCCTCTTCCTTCTCCTTGCATGACCTCATCCAAATCCCATGATTTCAATGACCACCAATGGGTTACTGGCTATAAATATTTTACTTTAATCTCAAGTTCCTCCTCAATATCTAACCTATTATGTACTGACTATTCTACCTAGACTTTCATGGTTAGGCTTAAGTTCCCTTCTTCCTAACTCAACATGGATTTTGTATTGTTCTCTCCAAATCTGTTCTGTCCATATTATCTATCTTGACAAATAGCCTCATTATCCACCTAGTTTCCCGAGTCCATAACTAGATATCCTTAAGAATAAACCTTTTCCAGTACAGCAACGTAGTTAAGAAATAGACACTTTACCTGGGTTCAAATCCTGTCTCAACTACTTTCCACCTTGGGCAAATCACTTAACTTCCCATATCTCAATTTCCTGAACAGAGAGAAAATAATACCATACAGTCTGCAGGAATATTAAATTAACACATGTAAAGTTCTTACAGTAATAACTGGCACAAGCTAAGCGCTAAAAAAGTCTTCTACTATTATTGATTGTCACAGCTAATCAATCAATATAAAATCCATCTTTTATTTTCAAGATCAGCTCTTCTTCATCTCTGACGAGTGTTCATTCCAATGAAGACTGGTTAAAAAAATAAATAATATGGAATCTATATGATGATAAGCATCTTGGAGGAAAAAAAATGAAGCAGAAAGAAGGGAGAGATTTATCAGACTCCTGACAATCATGTTATAAAGTTCTTTAGCCGCTGCATGGTGAAATGCTAATACCATTAGACTTGGAAACATTTCCCCAAATGCAAGAACTCAACTACGCATTTGCCCAGGCACCTTTGATTTGGAAAAGAAAGGGTAAATCTCAAAAGCCTTAGGTTTAGCAGCCCATAAGCTATCCACTTTAGTTACCGTACTAATAATAAGGGCTGTGGTTATAGCTTCTATGGCCTTGGTAAGTCTTTGCCTTTTATATTTTAGGGGGTCATAAATGTTGAATGAGGGCACGTTTCAGACCCACAACTTACTGCCACCTCTGCCTTTTTCTGAACTCCCCAAATAGCTTAATGGTTCCTTTTAAAAGGCTTCAGTGCTCTGAAAGAGGTGCTCCCAAGCGGCTGCTGTAACTCATTTCAACCTGGCCGAACAGCCATGGATAAGCCTCTTTATTGTTCGTTTCAGCTTCCCATCAATGCTTAGGGATACAGAATGATCTCTAAAAGTGTATGCTCTATTAACTTCATGAGCCACCAGAAGAATTCCTCCAGTACCATCAGATAATTCAGCACATGTACCTTAAGTGTCCTGATATGATTCTCGGCTTCACTCTTCTCTTTCTTGAAGTGCTTCATGAGGTCCTGGACGTTTTGTTCGTGTTTAGTTCTCACACTCTGCAGTGAGGACGTGAGATCTGCCAGCTCCCTCTGGTGCACATCTCGTTCCAGCTTTAACTGGGTGATGATTGTAGCCGTTTCTTCATCTCTAGATTCTGCCTGTGTCTTGAGGTCAGAAAGGTTCTTAAGCACTTCCTTCCTGGCTCTCTGTTCCTCGGCCAATTTATTAGCCAGGTCTGCCCGGATGGCACTCAAGTTCTTGATGGCCTCTTGCATCTCCAGAAGCTGAGCTTTGTCCTTGGCCTGGCTCTTCTTTAGTTCTGCAATTTCTTCCTCCAAGTGAGCTTTCTCCACTTTCAGTTGGCTCTGAACCTTATTCTGCTTTTGGATTTCAGAGTCTAGCCTATGGATGGTGTCCAGGGAATTCTTGACTTCTAGTTCAAGGTCAACTTGATGAGACTTCACGTCACTTAGCTTCTGCTCCTTACAATGAAGCTCCTCCTCCTGAAGGGCCCGCTTGGTAAGGACCTCGTTCAATTCCTTTCGAAGGTTCTCTATTTGTTGTAACGCCACATAAAGCTGGCTTTTCAATTCATCCTTTTCTTTTAGGATCTACCAAGTTAAAAATACAAAACAAAAACAAATTACTATAAAATTCACCATAGAAAAATAAGAAAATAAAAAATAAAAGTCAGCACAGACAATGCCAGAAAACAAAATAAAGTTTAATTCACAAAGAAAAATATTTATTTCTTATTTTTGATTTTTTCTTAAAAATATTTTAGCCTAGAAAAAGAAGAAACATACAATTATTTTGAAGTAGCACCACACTGAAATATGTTTCAGATTTTCATTACCAAAACATCAATCCTTGCTCATACATAATTATTTAAATGTAAGATAAAGTTGATCAAAAGAATAAGGAAAGAAAAAGACTGCTATTATAATTTATCAGAGGTTGAAATAATATAGTATAGTTTATTTAAAATAACAATGATTTGCATTTCAATGCCATACTTTTAAAAAGGGAAAACTTCAAACCGAAATAGAAAATATAAGAAAGCACACAGACACAATCTAAGAAAGGTAATGGTATAAACAGCCATTATTAATAAAATAATGTCAATAGTGACAAGAAACACAACAGTACATAACTAGGAGTCTTGAGGCCTCATAAAGGTACAAATGGGATTAGTTTAAGATTGGAAGCGGTTGGGAAGGATCTCAAGAGAAAAGGCAAGGGACCAGACAGCCATCACCTTCTGCCAGCCTCCTTAGGGGGGTTAGGGTATACACTGAGGGACAGAGATCAAGAACTGGCCTTCTAATCCTCACCAATCATCAATGCAAATAAAAGAGCCAGCAGCGAAGGAAGCAGAAATTGCCACAAACATACCTCCAACACTGGCACCAAGGACAATATCTGTACCTGCTTACTGATGCCCACCATAGCTCAAACCCAGAAAAAAATTAAGAGTCTCATTTCAGAATTTGAAATAATGAATTAAAATGCAAATACTGTTACTGGGAAAAGGTCCTGGCCCTTAGTGGGTCTGCCTAGGGCTAGCCAGTAGTGTGCAGGTTCTTGATTTCATGCAGGAAAAAATTTTCACAACAGGAGTCCAGGCGAATTTTTTTTAATACATTTTTTATTGATTTTAGAGAGGAAGGGAGAGGGAGATAGAAACATCAATGTTAAGAATCATTGATCGGCTGCCTCCTTCACGCCTCCTACTGGGGATTAAGCCTGTAACCCAGGCATGTGCCCTGACAGGGAATTGAGATGCTCAACACAGAGCCACACCAGACTGGCCAGGTGAGTTTTAGAGGACATTTATTAAAACTGGGGACAGTGGAACAAAGAAGGGCCTAGAATAACAGGAGAGGTACTAGGTGGGAAAGTGAGCCTAGGCTGGGTGGTTTTGGCTCACTAAGTCGAAGAAAAAGGGGACCTTAGGGACCTTAGGGATGGGGGAGGGGGGGGTTGCCCAGGATAAACTGCTACTGCCTATGCTGCACTGGTTGCAAGCTTCTCTGGAGTTTCTTAGAGTTTAGGAGATGCAGGCCTGTGGGGGAAAAAGAGGGAGAAGTAGGGGAATGGGGAGGGTGTGCTCCATGGAGGGAGAGCCCAAGCTGGGACCTTACTTTTGAGGGGTTTTAAAGGCTGAGCATTTAGGGGAGGTCTTCAGGGAGGATCTCAATAGAATATTCATCAGTTTTATGCTAATGTGCCAAAATGAGATTTATTCCCTTAACTTCATTTGTCCTTGGGTGTGATTGGCAAATGGCACTAATTGGATTTCTGCTATCTCCCTGAATAGAGTGATTTAAGCTATTTACCCTCTGGTTGGGGAGAAGTGCAAAGCATTTACTCTTGAGTGTCCTTGGTTTAGGGAAGATAGGATTTACTAGATGGCTAGAAACTGCTGTTTAACTATCTGTCTGGGTTTCCCAATTCCTTTTGCCAAGAAATTTTCTAGCCTCTTACTATACTGCCTCAATATTTGCAAGGCATTTTGACACTTCGTATTTTAATACATCAGTGTGAAACAACCCATGATAAAAATTAGTGAATCACTCAAAAGCAAAGTTTCTTCAAATCCCTCAGTTCAAACAGGGAGAAACAGAACGAAGCTGACATGAGAAACAATAAAGGAGGTGGGTGAGTGATTAAGCAGTTAAGCTCTGGCCAGAGAACTGAATTTGCTTCTCAGTCCAGTCATAAGTAGTTCTATGGGCTTAAGGAAATTATCTTTATAAAGAGCATAGTAGTAACATCATAGAGCTGTGAACACGAGTGGGAAAGGGGATACAAAAAGCAGGGCTGGAATTAAGTTCAAGGAGAAACCTTGGTATTCATGCAAGAGAGGGATCGAAACTGTGAAGAGGGATAACTGGTAAGTCGGTGTCCCTAGATTGCAAAGACTGAACACAGATAAATGAGTTCACTTTGGAAAGATTGTAAGGCAAGAAAAATGGCTAGAAATACAAATAAGCCTAAGGGTAGATGTATTGTTTTTCTACTGCAGTGTAAGAAATTCCAACAAATTTAGTGGCTGGAAACAATATCCATTTATTACCTCAACTGTGTCCATAGGTCATAATTCCAGGCAAGGCTTTCCGCTAGGAGTCTCCTAGGGCTGAAACCAAGGTGTCAGCTGACCTGAGGCTCTAGTCTGGAGCCTTTGGGGAAAAATCCACTTCCAAGTTCATTCATATTCTTGGCAAAATTTAGTTCTGTGAACTTGGGTTCCTGTTTCCTTCCTAGCTTTGGGCCAAGCGTTGTTCTAACTTCTAGAGGTCATCTGATCTCCCTGGCTCAGGGTCTCTTCTGTCTCTGACACCAGCAACACCACAATAAATCTCATAGCTCTAAATCCCTCTAACTTCCCCTTATCCCAACAGACAAAATTCTATCTGCTTTTAATGGCTCTTGTGGTTAGATTGAGCTCATCCAGATAATCTCCTTATCTTAAGGTCAAAACATAATCATGGGAGTGATATCTCATCCTATTGACAGGTCCAGTCAAAGAGTGAAATGTCTTTGGGAGTCACTCTACTTACCACCTAGAGAAGACAAAAAGGGACAGAACCAAGTCATAGCTGTAAGGACACTAATACCACCTGAGAAAAAGGGGAGGAGACGTAAATACAGTGATTAATTTTTAGAACAAGTAACAAAGCCCCCTGGCCATGAGTTGAGAGACTTTTGTGCAGCCCCGAAGATAAAAATCATATTTTCAAGATGAAGCTCAAGCACATGAAATGGCTTTGATTTAAAATACTATCATATCTTCCTAAAGTTGGTTTAAACAGCGAGAATATTTGTTTTTTCTCACAAAGCAGGAATTGATTGGGTGGCTCAGAAAGAGTCCTTCAAAGTTCAGGCTCTGATACTCTACAATTCTGCAGGTTTTACACACACGTACACACACACACACACACACACACACACACACACAGACACACACACACACACACATCAACATCAACTCATGACAAAGGTAACAATCAAATTTGAAATTTCTTTGGCAACACAGGTACTAAAAACTAAGTAAGTTCATCCATTTGTTTTTGATTAATTGTTTGGCTAGTAGCCACAGCTCTAGATATTGTCTAGACATTGTCTCTGAGTCTGAAAATGTCAGTGTCTTAACCACCCACCTCAATATCCTAGACATTCCAGGAGCCCTCAGTTGAAGAGCCTTTACCTTGAGGAAACTCGGAACAACAGACATGGGGGTCCTTTGTGTGGCCAGGATGCTTAAGTAGAAGTGCTTGAAAAGGGCCTGAGAAATCTGGCTTGTTGGTTTTTTGTTTTTTTGGGTTTTGTTTTTTTTCTTTACTTCATATTTATTTCTGCTATGTGTCTGACCTCCCTCTCTTGCTTGGACTAACTTCAGGATAGATAGATAATTTGACTTTTCCAACCCTAAAAGACACCAAATTATCATACTCAGAAAATTTGGAATACAGGTTGCAGATTTTTAATTTCTCCACACCAAAAATTTAGCTCTCTGCTTTTAGACAGACCAGTTTCAACCCATACTTGTCTTTCTCTTATAGGACCTTTCTGAAGGCTGCAAGAAGTACACAACATATGCCAACATCCTAAAGTTTTCTTACTGGTCACTTACTAGTAATACCACACTCTGAGTTGCAGCATCAATGCCCCAAGGTATGCCTTCTGATGGTTAAACCAACTACTTCCAATGGCACAGTAAAGTGTGCCAACTTTCCCTTTAGAAATGTATGATCTTCCCTGTCATCACCCCACTTCTCCATTTAGCCAATCCTATATTTAGGTTTCTTTACTACTAAATAGCTCCTAGAATTGCTGTTTCACTTCAGCTACTGAGAATAAGGGAAAAACTACAATCCAAGTTGGCTTAAACCACCAGGTAATTTATTATCATCTCCCCAGACAGGACTGCTGCAGATACAGTACGTCAAAGCTCAAGTCCACCTCTCTGCATTTCTCTCAGCAATACCCTCTCTGTGTGAGCCTTCATTCTCAGGGCTATACAGCAAGACAGCTTCCGCCACTCCAGGCATTCCAGCCAAATACAACATCAAGAGAAGGAAAAAAGCTCTCATCTCATGCATCATTTTTAAGAGCGGGTAAATATTTACCCAAAGCTCCCCAACAGACTTCATAGAGAATTCTTTATTGATCAGAATAGGCTTGCATACCTAGTACTTGAGCCACATGAATTTTTGAATGGAATGGATTGGGGTGCGGAAGTAACCAAGACCACTATAGGAGCCCACTGACATTTCTGTATAAGTTTTGCATGGGGATGGAAAAAGTAGAGAGCTGGGTTGATTATAGATTGAAGATCAGTAAAATGTGTGAGGTGGAAGGAAGAAATTAAAGATGCCAGTGAGCATATCATCAGAGTAGCTTTTCAAGAAGTCCAGTGTGATGGGAAAAAAATGATTTCAGGAAAGGGCTGAACAACCAGAGGAATGCAGAAAGATGAAAATCAAATGCCAATGGTTCAAGAAAGAAAGGGGGAAAGAGGTAATGTGTAAGATCAGAGACTGAAATTTTGGAACTAGCGATCCGAACATACAGAAATTACAAATGATAACAAATTTTAGTCACAGAACTTAGCTGCTGAGTGGTTTGAAGGTAAAAATCCATGAGAAATGTTGACGCATAATGGAAAAATACATCACAGTCAGAAACAATGGGGAGAATGTTCTAAACAAGAAAACCCTGCTTCCGAAGAAGATCAGCTGTAAGTAAAGATTATGAAAGAATTGTAATGGCTGGGTAAAGCCAAAAGAATGAGACTGTCGAAAACCATGATGGACATAGGAGTAGGAGCAAACTCCTCAAAGGCCTGATGACAAAGGACACATAGTTTTTTTGAATTAACTAAAAGGTGGCCAAGGAAATTAAAAATAATAAGTTATTTATTTGCCTGTGAGGAAACATGCAGACAGATTGCTAAATTATGCTAATTCAGGGTGGAGCAAAAGTAGGCTTACAGTTGTGAGTACGCAAAACAGAGTTTATTCTTATATTATTATGTATTAATTATTGCATAATTTTCCATACAAACAACTGTAAACTACTTTTGCTGGACCATATATATCAGTGATCTAGTCTTTCCTTAATAGCTTTTGGTAGGACTGCTTACATATTTTAAAAGTACTCACGTAAGCATTGATCATTCTCAGTTTTTAGACATGAAAAAGTCTAACTTTAAAAGACAGTATTTATTACATATTGCTGTTGTTTTTCCCTCAGCATGAAAGCAATACACAGAAGGAAAACTGACAATATATGATTCTTGAAGTCAAAGACTATCAAGCAAAAAGCTCAATACACAGGAGCAAGCCAAGTATTCTGCCAATTCAGAAAACATACACAAACATACACACACACATAACCTAAGAGGATTCCCATTACCCATGTTAAAAAGATATATGAATTTGGAACATTCAGAAAAGCATATGTTATGAACAGAATCAGTTGTTTTTTTTCTTTAGCGTTTTCAAAGCATATATAAAAGCCAATGACTTCAAACAGCACTTTAAAAGTAAAACAAAGGTTTCATGCTTATTTTTGGCCTGAAACTAATATATTTTATGTCAACTATAATTTTTAATTAATTAAGAAATAAGGACAAAAAGGTCACGACTTATGAGATTATATGTATCTATAGAATTTTAGATCTTCCAATACACATTCATCTACATATCCTTAAAGAACACCATGATTCCCTGATGTATACATCCATGCCATTGTCTTTTAAGGAAAGTATACAATCTGATTTCTGTTTGTTTCTGCAATGATATGCCATTTAATTCGTATTCCATATCCTTCAGTAATTAAGTGGTTTTTTAATATGATATATATATGGTAATCTACCAAGATTCCAAAAAGGCAAAAAGCAAAAAAAAAAAAAAAAAAAAAAAAAAGCAAATAAATCAGAGCAATTTTTAGGAAAATAAAAGCTTTTAGCCTTCTAACGTAATTTTTAATTAAGGTTGTTGTTTTTTTGTTTTTTTTATTTTAACCAGAGGATATGTTTAGATAGAAAGAGGGAGGGATAAAGAGAGAGAGAAAAATCCACGAGCGAGAAAAATACTGGAGAAAAATACTGATTAGCTGCCACCAGTACATGCCCCAACCAGGATCAAATCGTCAACCTAGGTATGTGCCCTGACTAGGAATCTAACCCGCAACCTTTGTTGTACAGAATGACATGCCAACTAACTGAGCAATCTGGCCAGGGCCCTTCTAATGTATTTTTAACTGGAAAATCTTAAAGCAGAAAATAAATTATTCTGAAAACAGATATGGAAGTATGCACAAAACTATTTTTAAAATCCAAAGATGATATCTTTTGACCATATAAAATAGCTCAACAAAGCTACTTATTAAACAATTAATTTATTCTTTAAACCATAATGTGTTTTACTTGTCAACCAGTATCATTTTTATTTTAATATACACTTCCAAATAAACCCTGGAGGCACTTTCTGAAAATAATCAGTCTTAAAAAAAACAAAAAAGAGTAGGCTGTATTACTAATGCCTTCAGGTGGCTTTGAGATTGTATTAAGAATTAAATACTCATTAGTGGTATTATTCAGAAAGATGTAAAAAAACACTTTTTCCCAAAATTATTTACAATGTATTTCCACATCACAGACTTAATGGACACATGCATTTGCAGTGAAATATATGTTACCCTTTCTTCCTTGATTAACCATTGCTCTGACTGCAACATGCTGCATTAATTTTAAGGTTTTTAAAGTGGAAATTACAATGCCTGCTGTGATAATTGTGATACTACCCTAACTATGGCAATCACTTTAAAACTACTTCTTTGCTTATCATTAGCAATGCTAGTGATAAAAAATAATTATATTAAGAGTATTCTGGGAAATGATTGTTTAATAATCTTTAATATTCTGAAAAGCTCAATCTACAAAACTCTCAGCACCATGGATTAGAATACTGTCTGATGGAATGGACTCTTCTAAATTTCCTCTAATTAAGTAAAATCCCCAGATGGTTCTCAATCAATCAATCCCCCACAACCACTGTTCCCCCTAGCAACCTCCCTTATGGGCAGGCTCACTGAACCAGTTGCCAGACCAGGCTGACAGCAGAATAATCAAGGGTGAGCAATTTCCTGGAATCAAATCAGTTCAGATTCAAGTCTGAAAGTTTTAGAGCTGTTCACTGGTCCACCTAGTATGAGCCCGATAGGTTAAATTGGAAAGCAAACATCCACAGTGAGGGCCAAGCAATCACTTCCTCCATCGTCTCTAGGTCTGAGAAACTCCTACGTAAGAGGTAAAACATCTTTTCCATGACAGCTCAACTGAAACAAAGACCTGTCACTCTTATGTGCTGACAATTGATTTCATAAATGTAACTGTCCTACATTTTGTTTTCTTTTTAAAGAAAGTCATCTTATTCAAATGATTATTCTTCCAGAATGTTCATAGTTCTTGACAAGTGACAAATGACAAAGAAGAAATGATAAACCAAGACTAAACATAGATAAAAATCAAATCATGACTTTCCTGCTTATTATCTTATAAACATCTGGGTTTAATTCAACCCAAAGATATACTGGAAATCAACATACAAAGATAAAATCCATTTAAAGTAACTGGTTGTGCAAGAGAAAAGATGATGTGAAATGCATACATAGATCAGTGAAATGCTTTTTGTTGCTATCAAAAGGACACAAAAGCAGAGTCTTAAAGAGGCTTGTGATCTGATAACACTGTTCATTCAGTGAGATTATCAATATCAGTCATCTCACTAACACCATTATAGTGGCTGCCACAAAATGGTCAAGTAGTAAATACTGCATTTTTAAATGCTTCTTTTTAACAAATACTTAAGTTGAAGAATACCAATAAATGAGATTCTAAAATATATGCCTTGGGTGAAAAGTCACATAATTGTTAAGAAAGATTTTGTGATTTTCTTACACATGAGTATTAAGCAATGATTTCAATGTAAGGAACTAAAAACTAAACTGGAGGAGGGGTTAGATCTATTTAAGGGCCAACTCTGAAAAGCCATGGAATTAAAAAAAGGCTTTAAAAAGATTAAAAAACAAAACAAAATCACTCTTTCCCTTGCAAGAGTCAAGACATAAATACTCTTCTATCAAGGACATCTTGATAGATTATATGTACAGCATGGCACACAAGTGTTTGTTCAGAGGACAGATGAATGAATGGTTGGTGACAGCAAAAATAATTCCTTAGGAATTTGGTGTTTATACCTGATTATTCTTGTCTGTCAGTTGATCCAGAGTTTCAGATTGTTTCTCCATTGCTCGCTCTAACTTTTTATGCTTCAGCTTCCACTGCCTAATGGACTCCTGAGCTTTCAGTTTCAGCTCCTCTCTCCTCTTTTCTGCCTCCTGCCTCAGGGCCTCTGACTGCTGGAACTCCAGGAGGTACTGCTCAGCCTGCTTGGTTGCATCCTCAGCATGGTGCGTCAGCTCGGCGATCTGATGATCAGCTTGCTTGCACTTGGCATCACATGTCTCAAAGTGATTCTGAATCTCCTTAAGTTGATTCAACATCTGTAGTTGCTGCTTTTCCTTGTTGTCCAATTCACGTGTTAAATTCTAGAAATAAAGCAGGTGAAATATTAGGTACATATTCTTGTCAAAATTGGATGCATAATATATCAAACAAGAGTCTCTAATGTCACTGAAATGGGAATCATCTGCATTAAATTTCATTAGCAACCAATTTAGGAAAGACTCCTTTTCTTTTTTTTAAATATTTTTTAAATTGATTTCAGAAAGAGGAAAGAAGAGGGAGAGAGACAGAAACATCAATGAGAAAAAAACACAAACTGGTTGCCATCTACACACCCCCTATTGGGGACTGAGCCCGAAACCTGGGCATGTGCCCTAACAGAGAATCGGACAGCTGACATCCAGGTGCGTGGGATGAAGCTCAATCAACTGAGCCACACCAGCCAGATTATGAGTCCTTTTCTGTATATTTTATAATCACATTAGTTGAAAATAATTTTTTATAAACATATTTTCTTTTTCCAACAACTTCATTATCCAAAACAGGAAAATATGTATTTTCCAAATGAACACCAATAAAATAGATAGAACCTTGTTGATGAGAACAAGAATGTGCATTATTTTAATAAGACAGGATTTTGCCCAACTAAATGTCAATGTTTTCACATTATCATATAATCATGTAATATTTCACTTCCTAAAATTTTGTTAAAATAAAAATTCATACAAAAAAAATGAGCAATGATGACAAACAGTACAAATAACACTATATTTCAGAGTATAGTTAAAAGGCTCTAAATAAAAAGACTTCAAGCTAAATCAACATCTATAATAATAAAAGTATAATATGCTAATTAGACCAGATGTCCTTCCAGACTACCTTCCAGATGAAGCCGGGCTGCGAGGTAAGCCCAGATCCCAGGTGCCAGAGGGAAGCCGGTGCTGGCAGCCGGAGGAAGGAGACCTACTCTTGCACAAATTTCGTGCATTGGGCCTCTAGTAAGGTTGTAAGTTGATGGACTTATCTCAAACTTACATGAATCACTGTAGGATAGATTTTTAACTAAACTGAAATTTATTTGAAATATTTATCTAATCCAGAATATAACCCAAACTCTTAAAATCTAGCTTTCCTAAAGCAGAGTTGGTCAATAATACATTTAGAAATTTCACTAAATCATCATGACTCATACATAATTTTAATTTAAGTAGAATAGGTGCAGATCTAATTTTTAAACATCAATATGAGAGAGAAACATCTCTGGGTTGCCTCCTGGGCCCACCAACCAGGGATCAAACTTGCAACCTGGGTATGTGCCCTGACCAACTGAGCCATACTGGCCAGGGCACGTAGATCTACTTTTAACCTCAAAAATGAGAGGACACTGTGTTTATATAACATTTCATACAAATAAAATAATATTGTAATCATTAATATTAAGTGACTATTGTAAAGCTTTGGAACGGAGTGACAAATTCAGAAATAAGTGCTTACAATGTGGCCCATAAGCTGCTCTTCTTGCACCTTAGTTTCCAAATACCTGGGATGACCAAGTTAACATGACAAGGTCATGTATCCAAATAAGATTGGGTTCAGGAGGCTAAGATGATGCTGCGAGCTGAACAAACAATAAATATCATCTGCATTGTACTAAGGCACCTACAAATGGAGATTGGAAGTATTTACGAACTCCCTCAGGCTAATGGTAGATTGTTCAGTTCCAGATTGCATTATTCCTGAACTATGGTTTAAATAAAGTTTCTCTCTTGATTAATGTTATGGTTTGACGTTATGGCAAAGATACAAAATAATGCCTCGAAAACAAGCTTCATTTTCTTAGCAACAGGTTCGCTTTGCTCAGTTTGCTAAATACAATGCAGCCTGGAAGAGAGATGAGTCACTCCTTTGTCCATGCAAACACAACAGTAAATTAAGAACTGTGCACTTATTTATGTGAAAAAATTCTAAAATGAGATAAGAAAACCCACGTGATAGTGGTTTATCCTTCTGCCCTTACTTAAAAGTTTTACCACTATGTTATAAATTACTTTATTAACAAGCAGTAACCATGAGAGGTATCCATTTTTCCCCCAACAAACCCTCTGTGTTAGACACATATAGAAAGGTTAATAAGACCTGGCTTCAACACCAAAGAAGCTAATAATCCAAATGGGAGCTATTCACAGCTAAATTACAACATGGATAGTTCTGGGTGCTAAAATGTGATAGACAGTTACCTGAAGAGGTCTATATTCTACAGTATGGCTGGGAGGGCTTCTCTTAGGAGGTGACATATGAGCCGAGATTTAAATGAAAAGGACCTAATAATAATAATAAATAAAAATTACAGCTACTACTGAAATATATTGAGTACTTGAGTAGTGCAATGAATTGTGTAAATGTTTTATATAATTATCTCATTCGATCCCACCACAAAACTAAAGCAAGACATGATAGCATGAACGAGAGCCACAGAGTGGGCCATGGGTGGCTGTTTGTAAAGAGTCATAGTTCAAGAGGGCTAAAAAGACATTGGAAAATAAGGTCAGAAATTGGGTTGGGGGATACTGAAATCCAGTGTAAGCTTTCAGAGGTTTTTTTCAGTAGGATAATAGCATGAGCGGATCTGTGTTTGAAAAAAGATTAATTATAAAAGGACATTATGCTAACACTAGGATATTAAAATATTATGACGACATTAAAAATAATTGAAAACAATCCTTTTAAAGCAGGAATGGACTTTTAGAACCAATTCTTCTCTAATCTGAATTCAATTTCATCAATCAAATTCAATGAGGCTGGCTTGTAACAGATAAGAACCAAGTATGGCATTTAAGAGACTCGAAAAGAAAAAGAAGGAAAAAAACCCTTGTCAGTCTTTCTGAAGAAAATACAGGTATGTTTCCATCCAGTCCAACACACATTTACTGCACTGAGCAAAATCCAAGGGGCTGAGAGCCGAAGGTGAGTAAGACGGCATGATTCTGCATTCTACTGCTCCAGAGAACCACACAGCCTGGTTAGGAGACAGGCTCATAAAGTTATTTTTTATAAATGTGATATATATGAGCAATTCTTTCTTCTCCATCTAAAATTTTGTCTCTCATCCCAATTTATACACCCTAATCTATACTCACATCTATTTCCCAGTGTTTTTATCTGATTATATAATGTTTTATAACAATCATTTTTTTCTCAAAAGAGAAAAGAGCCCTGAACTAAGATCATTAGGTGGTGGCTAAGGGAACAAAAAAAAAGATAATTCAACAGTTGCTGTTGAAAGCAATAAAGAGAAAGAGAAGGAGGTACAGGGAAAAGAGACAACAGAGATCGACAATGAATGTCCATGCCAGCCAATCGCAAAACTCAAACACACCACCCTCCATCAAGGAAAGAGGGGAGCTAACCCTCCTGCCCTCTGATGCCCTTTAATGCCTTCATTCTTGACTAAAAAACCCTTAATACAGGGGTTAGTAGGAAAAGGGAGTAGAGACTGGGGGAGAGGGAAAAAATTAACAAGAAAATTTCTTGTTAATAATCAAGACACCTCTCCCAAACATTCACAAATAAAGGCTTTTGTAAAATTTCAAAATAATCTGATTCTGCAATGTTTGAAAAAAATAATCCCAAATTAGGGCCAAGTGAAATAGGAATACAATCATTTGTAAAGCCTCTATTTACTAATGAAAAATTAGTGAAGAAGTCACTTGATCCATTTTCCCAAACAGTTTAACAACATCTGAGAGAGAAACCAAGATGGCGGCATAGGTAAACATCTAAACTGCTGCCTCGCACAATTTCAAAACTACAACTGAAAGACAAAATGGACACCATCCAAAACCACAGGAAAGCTGGCTGAGTGGAAATTCTACAACTAGAAGAAAAGAGGAAAGCACATTGAGACTCAGAGGAGCTGCAAAAGGGTGAGGTACGGAGACGCGCACGCGGAGAGGACGGGCGGCTGTGTGTACAGGTGGCTGAGTGCACGGCTAGCTTTCTAAAGTGGGAGGCAGACAGAAGCTCCCGACTGCACCAAACTCCAGTTCTGGGCGAGTTTCTGGGAACCCAGACTCATTCGGGGAAAAATGGACTATCTGGCAGTGGGGAAAACTCGAGGGCAGCTGTCTCTCAGAGGTGCTTGCAGCAATTACTGAGGGACACTGAGACCCAGGGGTCTCATAGGGCAGGGCTAATGGGAAACCAAGGCTGTCTGCTCCGCCCTGAGACTCCACCCTATCCAAGCTGAGCACAGAGGCTTTTGCAATTTTGCAAGTCTTGTCTCATAAGGGTGTCTCCAGCACAGAAGTTCTCCCAGCATACAAACAGCTGATCCTCACAGCCAATTGGCCTGGAGGTCAATTCCTCCCAGTGATACCAACAACAATCAAGACTTAACTACAAGGCTGAGCACACAGTCCACAAAGGGGTACAACAAGAGTGTCCACCTCAGGTAACTGGGGAAGCTGAGCCACTGTGCCCTATAGGACACCTACCACACAAAGCTACTGTACCAACTCAGGGAAGCAGCCAAAATGTGGAGACAAAGAAACAGATCACAAATGAAAGAAATAGAGGAAAACAAATGACTGGATATAGAGTTCAAAACCACGGTTATAAGGTTTTTCAAGAATTTCCTAGAAAAGGCCGATAAATTTAGCGAGAACCTCGAGGATATGAAAAAGGACCAACTAGAAATTAAACATACACTGACTGAAATAAAAAATATCATACAGAGACATAACAGCAGACTAGAGGAACGCAAGAATCAAGTCAAAGATTTGAAATACAAAGAAGCAAAAAACACTCAGCCAGAAAAGCAAAAAGAAAAAAGAATCAAAAAACTTGAAGATAGTGTAAGGAGCCTCTGGGACAACTTCAAGCATACCAACATCAGAATTATGGGGATGCCAGAAGAAGAGAGAGAACAAGATACTGAAAACCTATTTGAGGAAATAATGACAGAAAACTCCCCCCACAGGGTGAAAGAAATAGATATACAAGTCCAGGAAGTGCACAGACCTCCAAACAAAAGGAATCCAAAGAGGACCACACCCAGACACATCATAATTAAAATGCCAAGAGCAAAAGACAAAGAAGAATATTAAAGGCAGCAAGAGAAAAACAGTTAATTACCTATAAGGGAGCACCCATTGTAGTTCTGTTGAGAAATAGTTTCTGTTGAGAAATCAGATTGTCAGCTGATTTCTCAACAGAAACTATGCAGGCCAGATGGGAGTGGCAAGAAATATTCAAAGTGATGAATAGCAAGAACCTACAACCAAGATTACTCTACCCAGCAAAGCTATCATTCAGAATTGAAGGGCAGATAAAGAGCTTCACAGATAAGAAAAAGCTAAAGGAGTTCATCGCCACCAAACCAGTATTATATGAAATGCTGAAAGGTATTCTTTAAGAAGAGGAAGAAGAAGAGAAAGGTAAAGATAAAAATTATGAACAACAAATACATATCTATCAACAAGTGAATCTAAAACTGAAGTGAATAAAAGAAATCTGATGAACAGAATAAACTGGTGAATATAATAGAATCAGTGGCATAGAAAGGGTGTGGACTGACAGTTCTCTGGGGGAAAGGGGTGTGGGGGGTGTGGGAAGAGACTAGACAAAAAGTGTACACCTATGGATGAGGACAGTGAGGGGGAGATAAGGACAGAGGGTGGGGTGGGAACCAGGTGGAGGGGAGCTATGGGGAAAAAAGAGGAACAATTGTAATAATCTGAACAATAAAGATTTATTAAATTTTTAAAAATCCAAAAATAAAAATAATAATATCTGAGAAAGCGCCCCTTCTAAATTCTAGGGAAAATATTAGCTATTATAATATTTATAATAGCTAGCCTGTAATTTTTAGATACATTGAATATATAATGGAATGGTTGTAGATATACACACATACACACATTTTAGTATACTAAACATGTACAGTATAAAATTACATGAATTTGTATTATCCTCATTTTACTGAAAATAAAAAATTTTCAATTTCAATTATTATAGAGATTGAGTTTTTATATCTTGTCTTTGGTAACAAGTTCATTTTAAGCATAATTTCGTTGAAAACTCCTCAGTTGGAAACCCAATTCTTAATTACAATATTTCTCCTATAAAAACATACAAACCAAAATAGAATGATGTTTTACAGTACAGTTTCTAGAAACGCAGTACAGCGAAAAGCAGCAACTGTCTGAGTATATCAAAATGATACACTGAGACAAAAATGATGCTTAAAGCATATAGGCATATAAAGCTCAGTTTTTTCTTTTTTCCTTTATTTATTAAGATATTACATATGTGTCCT
Source organism: Corynorhinus townsendii (assembly GCA_026230045.1). NCBI lineage: Eukaryota > Metazoa > Chordata > Mammalia > Chiroptera > Vespertilionidae > Corynorhinus > Corynorhinus townsendii. The sequence goes on from JAPDVU010000001.1 coordinate 218,300,495, forward strand.
TATTCCCCCATTGCCCGCCCACCCCCCCCCACCCCGCTCATGCCCTCACCCCCCTGGTGTCTAAGTCCATTGGTTATGCTTATATGCATGCACACAAGTCCTTTGGTTGATCTCTCCCTCTAATCCCCACCCTCCCCTACCTTCCCTCTAAGGTTTGAATGCTCAGTTCTTTACAAGAACAAAAACAGGAACATAAACAACAAAAAAGCAAAGAACTAAAATAAAGCTAGTAAATAGCAAACAAGCCTCAAGCAGAACACCATTTGAAATATGATTCAATTAATTATCCTTAATACTAACTCTGTGAACAAGGATTAGACTAATTCCAGCCCAACATATGATGTCCTTAAAGCAGGGACAAGATGAAAACACTGAGTGAGAGAATAGAGACATTATATTCAAAATGAGATGCAAATACCCCAATGAGGTAGGTGGCTGACTCTTGCACAGGACAAAACAGTAACATTTTGTTTACATTTTTGGTATTGAAATTAAACTATTTTCCAGCATAATTCCAATGTGGCCAGTTAATTGCATTTATAGATGATTTAGTTTTACTAAATTAAAATAGGAAGCTTAAATAAAATCCCAGCCAAAAAATAAAACAAAAAAACTACCAAATGAATATAATGTTACTAATGCATGGACCTCCTATCTAATAAAGAGGAAATATGGTAATTGACCATCACACCCTCACAAAGATGGTGGCATCCACAGCCAATAAGGAGGGAATATGCTAACTGACTGTCACACCCTCAAAGATGGCAGCACCCACAGCCACAAGATGGTGGTGCCCAGTCCCCTCAGCCCCGCTGGGGCGGCAGGCACATGGCACAGCTGGGCCAGCCCCCAGGCAGGTCAGGCCACTCCTCGTGCCTCCTTCCAGAGTCTCCCAGTCCCCTCAGACCCCCAGCTGCATAGGGCCGGCCCGAGGTGCAGGCAAGGCTCGGATGTCAGCTGCCCAGCTGCCCAGGGCTGGCCCGAGGGACGGCCAAACAACTTAACAAGCAGTCTGTGTGGGGTGACCAGGCTGGCAAGGGGGGGGGGGGGCAGTTGGGGGTGACCAAGCCAGCAGGGGGGCAGTAAGAGGTGACCAGGCCGGCGGGTGGGGGGGACAGTTGGGGGCAACTAGGCCAGCGGGGCGGGCATTTGGGGGTGATTAGGCTGGCGGGGGGGCAGTGAGGGGTGACTAGGCCAGTGGGGCAGGGGAGAGGGCAGTTGGGGGCAACCAGACTGGCAGGAGGGGCAGTTAGGGGCAACTAGGCTGGCACAGGGGAGTAGTTGGGGGCAACCAAGCCAGTAGGAGGGGGGCAGTTAGGGATGACCAGGCCAGTGGGGGGGGGGCAGTTATGAGTGACCAGGCTGGCAGGGAGGGGACAGTTGGAGGCAACCTGGCCAGCAGCAGGGGGCAGTTAGGGGTGACCAGGCCCTCAGAAGGGGCAGTTAGGGGCGATCAGGCCGGCATGCAGAGGAAGTGAGGGGCAATCAGGCTGGTAGGGGGGCAGTTAGGAGCGACTAGGCATACAGGCAGGTGAGCAATTAGGAGCCAGTGGTCCAGACTGGCAGTCAAATATCCCCCAAGGGGTCCCAGATTGGAGAGGGTGCAGGCTGGGCTGAGGGGGGACCCCCGCCATGCACGAATTTTGTGCACCGGGCCTCTAATGTATTTATAAATGTGATATTAGAATTAACATGAATTCAACCAGCATTCACTGAGTGTCAACTATAGGCACAGGCTGGGTTCAAGGGCTATGAAAAATACAAGGCAGAGTCATTTCTCAACTAAAGGAAACCTGATTACTGGCACTGTTGTGTCTGACCCAATAGCAGGCCCCTCTCCCCACCTCCTGCTAATATATTCTCCTATTTCATGGAGGCTGCAAAATCAAAAGCTTAGCATTCCCTTGATCTAGGTTTTGAGGCCAAAGTAGACACAGTATAGAGAGATGCAGCATATGGAAGTGAGGCAGGGACCATATACTTGCTAATTTAGACTTTTGCTGCTGGCCAGCAAGGTCATAGAGACATAATTTATTTTATTCTATAGTGAATCTCTCCTTTCTTGGAAGCATAGGCAGGGTCAGCTCTGCCAATAATATAAACAACTATTGCATAAAATACCTAGAGTAGTTCTACTTGCCACACTAAAAGCTAAATATAAAGTTTTGCTTTTACTGAGTAAACAAAAGAACTAACAGATTTAATAGGATTTCACCTGAAAGTCTCAGATTCTTAATTAAGACATGCCCCACTCACCTCTATTGGGAAATTAGCTTGACATATTCTTGCATGTTTCGATGAACTCATTCATTTTGGTATAATTTAGGTGCTTTATGAACTGATACTGAGAGGATAACTAATCAATTTTCCATAGTCAGGAGAACTAAGGCAAGTCTCTTCAAATAAAAGAACTTAAATCAATCAAAACAAGTATGGTAGTCCCAAAATATTCCTACATGTAGCTAAATTAGGCCACAGGGATCATCCTATTTAAAGCTTTTTTTTTTTTTAAATCACTGTTGGTTAAATCTAGAATATATACTGAAATCTGTGAGTTGATTATTTTTTAACCCATGCAAAAACTCATATTAATAATCTTTAAAAAAATGATTCAAACACTTAGTTAGGGATCAGTCATGTAGAAGATTATAGTAACCACATCACAAGTATCCTTCCTTTAGAAATATAACCTTCTTCCTATTCGATCAAACCAATTTTGACCACATGTACTATTATCACTTGTTTGCCAAATGAAGCAGAGACACACAAAGAATATAAATTTCGAATAATAGGTTCCTCAGACTTCTCAATGATTAAAAATAATTATTTCTCCATAAATCCTATGAGAACATATCTGCTTCATACAACTACAATTTCCTTGTACTTTTTAATGAAAGATAATACTAAGCTTAAGCAAAGTACAGAAAATAATGTTCAATTAATTAAATACATTCAGCTCTTTGTGAAGAAATAAAATATTAACTTCTGTTTCGTTAGGCATAATGTTCACTATGAGGAACACTTTAAATACACTTTTCTTCAGAGTGTTTAACTTAAAACACAAGGGAACATGTAATTAACATCTAGACCCCAGCAACACACTAGGGAAATTCTGAGCCTGGCACACAAATCCCAAAGTACATTTGTGTTTTCTTAATTTTTCTCACTCTATTGGACTATTAATTTTAACTCTGCAACTCTGATGTTTAACTAAAGTAGGCACTTTAAGAGGAGAACATTTGCATATAAATAGGACAAAACTGCTCTACTTGAAGCAGAATGGTATTTAGGACTGCTTTTCAAGGTGGTAGAATAACCTGTGGATATATCTGCTATGATATATGATAGGCCAAAGCAGGTATCAATGAAAGATATACACATGTGGCAATCCTGATGTGGCAGCTGACAGGACTAAGATAAATTACATGGTTCAACTAAAGAAACATTATTTTATTTCTAATTACATATTGAGGAGGAGAAACTAAATGTTACATAATATTATGGCTGTACATCATTACAGAACAGCAATTTTCAGTGTGCAAGCCAACACTCTAACCACTTACCCACACTGGCCTCCAGGGTGGTATTCTTTAATTTTTCTTCTCCTTTGTATCTATAAGTAGAACCCCTTCTTTTTTTTTTTTTTTAATTCTCACCCAAGAATATTTTTCCACTGATTTTTTAAAATATATTTTTATTGATTTCAGAGAGGGAGAAGGAATAGAGAGATAGAAACATCAATTATGAGAGAGAATCATTGATTGGCTGCCTCCTGCACACACCCCACTGAGGATCAAGCCCACAAGAGCATGTGCCCTTGACCAGAATTGAACCTGGGACCCTTCAGTCCACAGGCCAATGCTCTATCCACTGAACCAAACCAACTAGGACTCCATTGATTGTTAAACAGAGGGAAAGGCCGAGAGAAACATCGATGTGAGAGAAACTCATTGATTGGTTGCCTCCTGCATGTGCCCTGACCAGGGCCTGAGCTGGGGAGAAGCCTACAACCAAGGTACATGCCCTTGACCAGAATACAACCCGGGACCCTTTGGTCTGCAGGCCAATGCTCTATCCAATGAGCCAAACCAGCTGGCTAGGGCTAGAGCCCCTTCTTATTCCTAATGGTGATTATGTATATTCTCTCTCTTTTAATTTTAAAAGTAAATTGAATAAATTTTACTTGAGTGCAAAAATACTTTTTGTTCTCAATAAAAATAAATACTTAGGACATACATTTTTTAGGAGCAATGTGGCTAAATATGATTCATTGGTTACTTTGTTTTCAGTTTAGCTTTAAAGGTCCAATAAAGCACTTCTCGTGGCACACATAAAGTAACTACTAAAAGTCTCAGTCAAGGGCACCTACCTGGGTTGCAGGTTTGATCTCAGCCCCAGTCAGGGTATGTGCGGGAGGCAACCAACAGATGTCTCTTTCACAGCAATGTTTCTCTCTCTCCCTCTCCCTCCCTCCCTTCCACTCTCTCTAAAAATCAATAAAAAAAATATCCTCTGGTGAGGATTAACAAAAAATAAATAAATAAAATTATAGAAAATATCAAGTCATTATATTGACATTAGTGGTTGCTCTAGATTAGCATTGTCCAGTAGCACTTTCAGCTCTCAGCAGTGATGTTTTATATCAGTGTTAGCCAAATATACCTTTTGAACACCTGAAATGAGGTCAGTGTGACTAAGTTTTTCATTTTAATTTTAAATCTTACTTAATTTTAACTTTAATATACATAGAATTCAACAGGTGGCATGTGATTGGATGGTGTGAAATTGGGTTCATGTCTTGAATTCTCATTGGTATAGAGAGCACATGGTTTTGCTCTGTCTGAATCTTGAGTGGCTGATTAAAGAAACATCCCTCAAAGCTATCCCTTTGTATGTCTACTGAGTTAAACAGATTATTTTCTTTCTTTTGTTATTGTGGAAAAATGCACATAACATAAAATTCACCACCTTAACCATTTTTAAGTGAATAGTTCATTGGTAGTAAAATACATTTACATTTACATTATTGTCTTCATTCCCTGCTGATCTTTGTTCTCCCTTTCACCTTCAAAAAAAATCACCTTTAGTATTTTCCTTAGTGCAGTTCTACTGAAACTGAATTCATCAGTTTTTGTTGTCTAGAAATATCTTTACTTCACCTTCACTTTAAGGATATTTTTACTGGGTATGGATCTAGGTTGGCAATTACTTTCTTTTAGTGCTTTGAAGATACCAGAAAGTTTCCATTTTGATCTTTTAAGGTAATGTGTCTACTTCCTCTTCTAAATGCATTCGAGGTTTTTCTCTTTCTCTTGGTTTTACTAATTTTAATGTGACATATCTAGTTGTGATTTTCACTGTATTTGTCCTGCTTGGGGTTCTCAGAACTTCTTAATTATGTGGATTGCTGTCTGTTCTCTTCAAATACTGCTTCTGTTCCACTCTCTCTTTGGCTTTTAGGATTCCAATTACATACACATTGGAACTTCAGACATTTTCACTATGTCCCATATAGCTTTTACAAACCTTTCTGTACAGTAGGCCCTTGAATACCATCATTTTTTTCAACATGTTTTGTTATAATGCTGATGAGATGCTGTGGGAACTTAATTCCTACTTATAGCAATTAGCCTATGGTAAAACTGATTTCATTATATGTTGTTTCACTTAAAGTCACAGAACCTTATTAAGTGTTGTGAGGTCTTCCTGTATTTTCTTCTAGCCAATACACTATTTTTCCCAGAGAGTAAGACTTCCAAAATGGCAGTGTAAGGAGCTTAAAAGACCCTATTCCCAAAAAAAATGAGCATTTAACTGGTAAAAATCATTTAAATAATAAAAATCATTTAACACATCTGGAAATTATCCTAAGGGCATAGAACAAATGGAGAAACATTTATTTAAGAAAATCTATTAAATCTTGGTGAGAAGGAGAGTCTGTGGCATCTGAGCTACAACCTGTTCCCATATCTCCTTCCCCAGCGCAGTGTGACTGAAACCACTCCAGCCAGGTATAGCCAAGAAGACAGGCTTTAGTCTATGCCAACTCCCAGTCTAAGGCTAGAGATTCACCCTCAGAGCAGCAGAGCCCTGGTCAGTGTTGCAGAAGCTCTATTTCAAGCAAGCACAGCCAATGGACTGAGGTTCCCTTCCTCCAACCAGCCCCACTTGTAGGCACAGTAGGTCTACAATGAAGGTTCCATAAGAGAAAGGGCAAGTTGAAAAGATCAGAGACCACCATCCGCACCAGGCACCACATTTGAAGAGCTGTGGTGTCCTCCAGTGGGAAGCAGGCTCCAGTCCCTGAACTCTGTTCCACTGCAGTGATGCAGAGGCTCTGGTGAGTAAGAGAGGTCATCTTATAAACTGAGAAGTGACATTCTTTGTAACAGAGAATAAGGAAATTCATGCCTAAGGCTGATATCAAAAACAATGGAAATCTTGGGGGTGAACATTTAACAGGCTGGTAATTTCCACAGTACTAGTAGCAACTAGTGAAATGACAGATTAACTATAATTTTAATAGATAAAATCAAGGGAAAAGACAGCTAAGAAGAACCCTCTTGGGATCAGAGAATGCTCCCAAAGACTGGTAACACCCTACCCCAAGAAAAAACAACACCCAAGTTTAACTGAATCAGACTAGCAAACAAAAAAAATAAAATAGAACAATAAGCTAGCAATTAGCAGAGAGGCTAAAAACTAGATATTAACAGACTCAGACTAGCCAGGGGCTTAATTGGGAGATCAGGAAACTAGACAGTTAAAGAGAATCCAGCTAAAGCCACAATCATCCCTGGTAGCCTTAAAGACTGCACATACCGCAGCATAGTATTCCACTGTGTAGATGGACCACAGTTTTTTAATCGAGAGACAGAGACCATCAAATCAATCAGACCATCAAACCTCAGAGGTAAGGTAGGGGAGGGGAGGGGTAAAGGGGAGAGATCAATCAAAGGACTTGTATGCATGCATATACGCCTAACCAATGGACAGAGGCACTAGGGGGATAAGGGCATGAGTGAGGGGTTGAGGGGGAGGAGGGCAATGGGGGGAATAAGAACACATATGTAATACCTTAATCAATAAAGAAAAAAATAAAAAAAAAGACTGCACATACCCAAGGCTGCATCCTCTGAGAAGTGACTGCACACTATAGGAGAAAATAGGTTTCACTGAACTACTCCAGCCAATTCACTAAACTAATAAAATAAAAAAACAGATCCCAGAAAATGGGGCGTGAATCAGTGTCCAGACCTAATACACTATATTGTATTAACAGGAAGACCTCTTCTCCACTAAATTTGACAAATTTAGCCTGTCTAAAGTTTTGCTGCCAATATTTGTTTTCTTTATAATCTAATCTGATTAAAAACTACTTAGTACTCAGATAATACCTTATTTTACAACATGCACCTAGATAAGGAAGAAATTATTAAGATAAAAAGAAGTACAATAGTGATACTGTTGAAATTAGCTAGTTGTTAATAATAGAAAAGGAGCAAAGGGAAGGCCAGACATTATAGGCAAGTTCCCTGCAAAACACTGGGAAAGGGGCCTGGACAAAGGGAAGATAGATGCATGCCCAGTAAAGCTGGGGTGACAGGCAATGATATCTGGGGAAGAGGTTGTTGGCCAGAATGGGCATGGCCACTGCAAGCCCTTGAAGATTTGGGATACTTAACCCCTAAACAAAGAAGTTTTTGCTCTCTTGGTTCATTGCACTTGACTCCTGTTTTGTTCCTGCTTCCCTGCATTTTCCCATATGGCCCACGGCCATAGGGACGCCACACACAATGGACTATAACTACCCTGATGCTGAACTGGACCCAGCTCCAACATTGAAAGGAAATTCTGGACCCTGGCTTTGCTTCTAACTTTACTGAAACCCCAGCTACAATTCTATGACTGGACTAAAGAAAATGGGATTTTAGAAACTGAGGGATGCAATTCCATAGAAATAAAGCTTTCTACCATATCTCATCCTCCCATGGGGGTTTCTGGAAATGATTATCCCAGGGGCATCTCAAGAACCCCACTTCCAACGATAACAATAGGAAATTGCAGACAGGGTAACTAAGATGACTAAGACCATAGGCCTTTAAGAAGCGTTTCAAAGTAGTATTGAAGGGGACATTATTGCATAGTAAAGTAGCCAGCTTTATATAAGAAATACAAGAATCAAAAGAGTTTAACCTAAAAATATGGTAAAAGGACACTTCCCTCAGTTCCTACTGTACTAATCATCTTTAAAAAAGTTATTATCAATTACCATTTGTTTTCCACCACTCTTTCTCTTTTTAAAAGTAAATGTTGGCATTAAGTTGCAAGTTTATGCTAATGCATAATCATGTCAGTTGTCACTCAATTATCACTTTCAACAATTAATCTAAATTATGTTCAGCACTTTGTTTTTTTCTTTCTTTGAAGTTCATTGAATTTAAAAGTCACATTTTTTTCCAAGAAGAATAAATGATGGAAGATGGAGGCTGAGATTAAATCAGGGGGAATCATTGATCAAGGATGCTTGAAATTCTTATGAATACAAATAGCCTATCAAGGTTAATGAGGTTCAAAGCAAGTTTAGAGACGAAAAAAATACACTTAGTATTTTCTATGCACATACAGATTTAAAATCTTAGGTACAATTTGAAAGGTAAATTATGCAAACTCAAACATAGCTTTCATTTGGGTTTTTTACAAGCTATTTTCCCTGTTTTTCCCCCAGTGTAAAATAACTGCTTAAAATATATATCCTGGATCAACAAAAACTAATGCAATTAGTGAGGAAGAGCAAAGGTCCTCTTGAACACTGACAACTCTTCCAGAAATTATGTGATTTTAAGGAATGACTGGACAACAATGTTAGCTTTAAAATATAACCATAAAAATACTCTATAGTATTTTATTTCTATCATCAATCATTAATTCAGTGCCTAATATGGGTAAGACACTAAAGGAGAGCACAAAGGGATTCAGAGGTAAGACCTGGTTCTTAACTCACACTCATCAATGATCTGAAAAGAGATGTCTTTAATTCATAAGTGGCTCCCAGAATGCCACAAGTATGAATTGTAACATCAATGCACACTGGTAAATGGCCCAGAGCAAAATCCTTGCACAGCAACATATCAAAAGAAAATGTAAACAGAAGATTGAGCATCGGAGTGAAAGCAGAGAAGATTTGTTAGCAAGACCCCCCCAAAAAAAAAATAAGCCAATTCAACACATTCCAGAAATGAAGACAGAATCTGGTGAAGTAAACAGGACTTCCGCTTATAAGAACTCTGCTAAAAAGAGATGGAGTGTGGGGAAGCCTTACCATAGGCATGAACAAACAGTCCTTTAGACATCATTATTCTCTGATTCTGTGTTCATCAAGCAATTTTTTTTGTTGTTGTTGTTACTAATTCAGCTTTCCAAAACCCAGGTATAGAAAATTGAGAGACTAGTGCTCTGTATAGGAGATCAGTATTTAAGTATCAGTATAGGCCTCCAGCAGGGCACATCAATGAATTGGCACTCTTATATATTATTCTCTTGTGAGTTTCACTGTTAATATGAACCAGACTGCCAGATGACATTAATTCTAGGACACAGAAAACTCATTTTCAGATGTGAAGACGAGACCTTCGTGCACAATGTCCACTAAGGTAAGGAAGGACATCAGAGTTGAATCTGTCTTAATAACAGGGAAGCTTTCTTCTGTAGCCCCGTTTCTCCTTTATTTCAACCCATTTTGAAATCTTAAAAAAATATCCCAGATGACTTTAAGACAGTGTGAGAAAGATGCCATAAGAACACTAGAGATATGAGCAACAAGATGGTTCAGGAGGAAGGATTATGGCTTGTAATTGATATAACCCAAGAATGCTTCAGAAAGAATAAGGTTTAGGATTTACACAAAAGGAGAACATTCAAGAAGCAGTGGACAACTGGAACAAAGAAAAACAGATGGGAGTAGGGATGTTTAAGAACAAATGAGTTGACAAGACTGTGTTTGAGTTTCTGTAGGAGAGGTGTTAGAAAGTCAAGTAAAGGATAAAGACAATGAACAAACAAACTAAAAGGCATGTAACTATATAAATGTTCTTGGCCCTGACCAATAATCTCATTCTGTGCGTCTTATTTATATTTGGCCCTTAAAAAACAACTAAAGAAGATTAATTTCCATTTTTTATAGAATGTATAAGGCAACACCCCATATAACCTAAAACTTTCTAAAACTAAAGCAAAGACTAAATGCTTTTGAATTAAATTTCAATAAAATTCCCAGCTGTTGGGGGTTAAATTGAGTGATCCATGATTTATCTCTCAAAAAGTCTACACTACATTTCACTTTGAGAATAGCTTGGGAATAAAGATATTCAATGGGCCTCTACAAGGTATGAAATACAAACAAGTCATAATCATAAGTGTCACTAAATCTGAAACAACTGATGTAATTTAATTATTTTATTTTTGAAAGTAAGAAAAAAAATAAAACTGGTTAATAGTTATTTCTTCCAAGATGAATAATGTCTTTTTATGCCTACCTTTTCAATGGTAACTGGGGAAAAACTCTCTTATCATCCAAAAGGATTTTGAATTAGACTTGGGACAAATTCAAAGAATTTTCTGCATCAATTTTAGTATGTCACCTGCATAGGGACAACGAAATCTGCTGGGTTTTTGTTCACTGCTATGTCACCAGCATTTTGAATAGTACCTGGCACATAATAGACAGTCATTAAGTATTTGATTTGCGAGTAATGTTCAACCTCTCTCTCCAGTTGTTTTTCATATTCAAAGAGTTTTCAATTTATTCCATTAGTGGTAAATGAAACACACACACACACACACAATGGAAAGGAAAGGAAAAAGAAAGGGGAGCGACGGAGGGATTGGAAGGAGGACCGACCAACATGTGTTCTCAGCTTAGCAATGAGATTTTCTACCTTTGATCTTCATTAGTATAATTTTTTAAAAACACTTCATTTTGGCAAAATAATCATATTTTAGCACTTTTGTCAGCAGGATCAAGGCTAAAATAATATCCATGAAACAAATTTTAAAAACCCCACAATTACAAATGCTCTGAGAATATTTCTAATTATGAAACATGTAGAGGGCCTTGCAAAGAGTATGTCAATATTTCATTATCTTTACAATTTGAATCTTGAACCAAATCTAAAATACATTTTCTATTGATTCACTGACAAGATGAAAGAGAAACTAGACTAGAGTCACATTAAATATTTCCTTCGGATGATATAAAGTTAGATGCTTTTAACATCAATTTTCTAACTTTTATTATAATTTAGGAACTTCTTCAAATGTGGCAACTTTTACAAGTAAAACACAGCTTCACTAATAAAAACACACAGTGGTGCCCTAACCAGTTTGGCTCAATGGATAGAGCGTCGGCCTGCCGACTGAAGGATCCCAGGTTCGATTCCAGTCAAGGGCATGTACCTGGGTTGCAGGCACATCCCCAGTGGGGGGTGTGCAGGAGGCAGCTGATCGATGTCTCTCTCTCATCAATGTTTCTAACTCTCTATCCCTCTCTCTTCCACTCTGTAAAAAATCAATAAAATATATTAAAAAAAAAAAACACAGTGGACTGATACAGATCTACTTCCAAGTGTGTCATCCATATTTGACCTAATTTGCATAATGATAATTGAAATTAAGCCATTTTATTTTTATGAAGTTCTTTCCTTTGATTTTTAATATTTTCTGATAATTACCCCATCTGTGTCAGAAAAAAAGGTGAGCAGGAAATGGTACCTGTGTACTTACACTTCACTCATCGTTACATCATTCACAATTATTATACAATCCTGAATTAATACAGGCATCACAACTCTACCTCATGCAGAACAGCTAGAGATTTGAAAGCCTGTATGGTTTCAAAGATGAAATGTCAGTCTTTTTGTTGTGCCTTCTGCCAGTTTCACCCCCAAAATAAATGATACTTCACTGTTCCTTCAGAGAAGAATGGTCCCTTCCATCTGTAGGAAGGGCTCCATTGATCTTAGAACAAAAATATTTTCAAATTTAATAGTTTTCTGGCTTTGAGATCCAAATGAAAGAGAAATGAATCCATAGAAATTTCTACATAACTTTACATTATCTATACCCAAACTAGCATTTATAAAATATCACAATCTTCATATTAAAAATGCATTAAGCAATTCTGTGAAACAAAACTAAAGTCCTTTGAATATGGCTTAAAATCAGCAAAGTCACCTCCACTTGTGCTGCCAAATGTGCTTTCTCCTGGTCTTTCTGCTCCATGCACCGCTTCATTTCTTCCAGCTCAGAGGCCATGGCGCTGAAGCTCAGCTGGACTCTCAGCTCTGACATCTGCTTCTCCAGATCCACTTTTTCTCGCTCAGCGCCTTCAAAGAGAAAACATAAAGCTTGATGACTGTTCTTTATTCTCAGAAGAATGTACTTTCAAATGGTACAAAGCCTTGATGTTTTAATATTCCTGCTAACATAATCCACTTATTAACACTGTCACTCAACAGCCTTCATGATTTGTCAGTCTATTGTTTCAAGTCTTATGCAGTTTTCTACAATATTACTCCACTTTAATATAAAACTTAAAATGTTATCTGGACAGAGGAAAAAATGGCGGTGGAATAGACAGACATGTCCCGAGCCTTGTCCTGGAGCAGATAGAAAGAACAGCTGGGGGTCGCACGGGGAGTGTTTGTTGGTGAATTGGGGGACAGCTATACTCCAGGAGACAGTGGGAGACTGCTGGACGGGGCTCCCCTGACTGGGCAGCCCCCACTGCTGCTGGGTTCCCTCCCGGAGCAAATGGCTCAGACATGGAGACCATGCCAGCTTGAAGGGGAAAGTGGATGTTATCAGAAGCCTGAAAATCTACAACTATGGCACCCACCAAACAGCTGCGAACCCCAGAACACCAGTCCCCAGTTGGCACAAACACACGGATTCAGAGAAGCTCTACACTCCACCACGGAAAGGTCAGACTTTGCCTGGGATAAGGTGAGGTCTCTGATCCCAGCAGGAGAGAGAAGCACACACACTGTGGGAACTAGAAACCGGGGGAAGTCTGCACCTAGAAAAATCCGTGGCTGTTGGGGCTGGAGTGATCCATGAATGTGGAAGGGGGTCCTCAGAGCTACTAACAAAAGGGAACTCTAAAAAGCAACCCATTTTGATCTGATGCAAAAGGACAGCCTAAAAATTTCAAAAGTGTGCCAGCTGCTTAGACCCAAGGCGGGAAAAAAGACTGCACAGAATTGCACACAGACCCAGAGTTCACTTACGCTGGCTCTGTTTCCTCTTTAAATCCTTGCTTCTGATTACTAAGCCCAATACATAGGATCACCCAATTGGAGACACTCTAAGAGACTGCAGGGGAAAGTTGTTTTTCTGGAACCTGGGGATCAGAGCAGGGAATAACCATCAAAGAACCAGCTCTGGGGCAACCCACTCCCACAAACCTGTATTGAGTACCACAGGGAAAGTAGGATCTAAGCACTGGCTAGAGAGGTCCTATAGACCCTGAGGTCAATCTAGAAACACTGTGACCCAGTGTGGTTGAATCACAAGTTGACTCTTGAGTAAACACAAATAAAGGTATATAAGAAATTAAGACACACTGCCTGCTTAAAAATCAGTACTGGCTTACAACACTGAGGAACAGTGGAACGCAGGGAACTCCAATACTGTCCTGACTAGGAAACAGGTGCGCCAAACAGAACAGTAGAGGAAGTGAATGACCTTCACTACTGCAGATTTTTATTTTTATTTTTTTATTTTTTTTCATCTTTTACTTAAGAAACTAATTTTTTTTCTTTTTTCCTCACTTGATTTTACCTTTTTATTACATTTTTATTTTCAATCAGTATTATTACTACTACTATTTTACCTTTTTTTTAAAAAAGTGTCATTTTATTTTCTCTTTATTTTACTTTGGGATTAGTGTTCTACATTCTATTTTCATCTTTCCTTTAGCATCATTTTACTCTATCTCAACTTTACCTTTATGCCATCACTCTCTTCCTAACTTTTCCCATTTTGTTTGTTTCTATTATCCTTTTCCTGCTTTAGATTTTCCCTATTCTTTCTTTTTACCCCCTGTTAAAATTTCACCCTACTTATATATCTAATTTCCAATCCCCTGCGCCAAGTCCATACACACCATACACACTTCTCTCTTCTCTGTCTTCACTATCCAAAAAATTGTTTTTCTCTCTGTCCCTTTATTGTTGTTTGCTTGATTGTTGATTATATCAATTTTTTATGCTTGTTTGTGAGATTGTTTTGCTCATTCTTTTGTTTGGTTTTGTTTTTTTGTTTTTCTTTGTTTTTTGCTTCTGTTTTCTTTGCCTTGCTTGATATTAGTTGTTGTTTGTAGTTTGTATTCATCTCCGGGTACTTGTTGCTGGCATTGATTGGGATTAGTGGCTGTTCTATTGGAGTTTTCTCCCCATATATATAGTTTGTTCTCCTTTTCTTTCTTATTCTCTTTCTTTTGTCTCTTACTTTATATTTACTTTTCCCAATTTCATTTTGGCACTACTTTCTCTTTCTTTTTCTCTTCTTCTTTCTCTCCTATCCTCTAATTTTCCTTTCTCTGGTGGTCACCTTTATTTGGAGTTATTAATATCATGAATACATTTCTGTTCAGTGCCTTGTGTGTTGTACCTGGTTGTGTTGTATTTTGTGCCTTTAAATCAACGCAGGAGAGAGAGAACTACATAGCCAGACACCCAGAGAAGAGAGACCATGGGGAGAAAAAGAAACAGCCTGCATATGAAAGAAAAGCAGGCATCACCAGAAAAGGAAGTAAATGAAATAGAGGCAAGCAACCTGTCAGAGAAATAATTCAGAGAAATGGTCATAAGGTGCTGAAAAGAATGGAAGGCAAATTCGACAATATGAGTAAGAACCAAGAGGAAATGAAGAAGAACCAAGAAGAAATGAAAAAATGACATCGCTGCTGTAAAGAACTCAGTAGAAAGCATCAAGAGTAGACTAGAAGAAGCAGAGGACTGCATCAGTGAGCTAGAAGACAAGGTAGGAAAAAATACCCAAGTAGAGCAGCTTCTAGAAAAAAAAATTAAAAGCAGGAGGACAGCCTAAGGGAACTTTGGGACAACATGAAACAAAGCAACATCCATATAATAAGGGTTCCAGAAGGAGAGGGAACAGAGCAAGGAACAGAAAACCTGTTTGAAGAAATAATGACAGAAAACTTCCCTGATATAGGGAAGAAAAAACCCACACAAATCCAAGAAGCTCACAGAGTCCCAAGCAAAATGAACCCCAAAAGACCGACGCCAAGGCACATTATAATTAAATTGGCAAACACCAACGACAAAGTAAGAATCTTAAAAGCGGCCAGAGACAGAAAATTACCTACAAAGGAACCCCCATCAGACTAGTGACTGATTTCTCAACAGAAACTCATCAGGCCAGAAGGGAAAGGAATGAAATATACAAAGTCATGCAAAGGAAGGGTCTGAATCCAAGAATACAGTACCCAGCAAGGCTATCAATCAAAATTGAAGGTGAATTCAGGAGCGTCACAGACAAAAAAGGACTAAGGGAATTTATTACCACCAAACCAGCAATGCAAGAAATGCTAAAGGGTCTGCTGTAAAAAAAAAGAAATAGTAAGTGAAGAAGGAACACAGGGGTAAAGAATAAAAATGGCGACAAATAAGTACCTTTCCATAACAACTTTAAATGTAAATGGATTAAATGCCCCAATCAAAAGACAAGGGTAACGGATTGGATAAGAAACCAACACCCATATATCTGTTATCTACAAGAAACCCACCTCAAAAAAAAAAAAGTGCACACAGACTGAGGGTGAAGGGATGGAAAAGGTTTTTCAGGCGAATGGAAATGAAGAAAAAGCTAGGGTAGCAATACTTATATCTGACAAATTATATCTCAAAGTGAAGGACATAAAAAGAAATAAGGAAGGCCACTTCATAAGACTAAAGGGAGCTATCAAACAAGAAGAAATAATTCTGGTAAACATATACACACCCAATACAGGAGCACCCAAATACATAAAAAAAACTCCTGGAGGATATCAAGGGAGAGATTGACAACAATACAATCATAGTAGGAGACTTTAATACCCCACTATCACCATTGGACAAATCCTCTAAACAAAAAATCGGCAAAGAAACATCAATCTTAAAGGACTCACTAGACCAGATGGAATTGACATCTTCAGAACATTTCACCCCAAAGCCACAGAATATATATTCTTCTCAAGTGCACATGGGTCATTTTCAAAGGTAGACCATATGTTGGGACATAGGCAAAGTCTCTTCAAATTCAAGAAGACAGAAATCATATCAAGCATCTTCTCAGACCACAGTGGCATAAAACTGGAAACCAACTACAATAAAAACAATCCAAAAAAATCAAAAACATGGAGACTAAACAGCATGCTATTAAACAATGACTGGGTTACCAGAGAGATCAAAGAACAAATAAAAAACATCACAGCAACAAATGACAATGAAAACACAACAATCCAAAATCTATGGGACACAGCAAAAGCAGTCTTGAGAGGGAAGTTCATAGCTCTACAAGCCTATTGCAAAAAAGCAAGAAACAATAGTAATAAATTACCTAACCCTACAACTCTAAGAGTTAGAAAGAGAGCAACAAGAAAATCCCAGTGTAAGCAGAAGGAAGGAAATAATAAAGAACAGAGCTGAGATAAACAACACTGAGACAAAAAAAGAAAATACAAAAGATCGACAAAACCAAGAGCTGGTTCTTTGAAAGGATAAACTAGATTGATGAACCTCTAGCCAGGCTCACCAAGAAGTGAAGAGAGAGGACCCAAATAAACAAAATCAGAAATGAAAGAGGTGAAATAACAATAGACCCCACAGTAATACAAAGGATTGTTTAAAAATACTATGAACAACTCTATTCCAACAAACTGGACAACCTGGAGGAAAGGGACATATTCCTAGAAAAATATAACCTCCCAAAACTCAATCAGGAAGAATCTAAACATCTCAATAGGCCAATAACTAAGGAAGAAATTGAAGCAGTCATCAAAAAGCTTCCAGCAAACAAAAGCCCGGGGCCAGATGGCTTCACAGGGGAGTTATATCAAACATTCAAGGAAGAACTAAAACCTATCTTCCTCAGACTATTCCAAAAAATTCAAGAGTAAGGAATATTTCCAAGCACCTTCTATGAAGCCACCATCACCCTAATACCAAAACCAGATAAAGACAAAACCATGAAAGAGAATTACAGGCCAATATCCCTCATGAACATAGATGCCAAAATCCTCAACAAAATTCTAGCAAATCAGATCCAGCACTACGTCAGAAAGATCATACACCATGACCAAGTAGGATTTATCCCAGGAATGCAAGGATAGTACAATATCCGTAAATCAATAAACGTGATACATCACATAAACAAATTGAGAGATAAAAATCACATAGTCATATCAATTGATGAAGAAAAAGCATTTGAAAAAATCCAACACCCTTTCTTGATAAAAACTCTCAACAAGGTGGGAATAGAAGGATTATACCTCAACATAATAAAAGCCATATATGATAAACCCACAGCTAACATCATACTCCATGGGCAAAAACTAAAACCATTTCCCCTAAGAACAGGAACAAGACAGGGATGCCCACTCTCACCACTCCTGTTTGACATATTACTGGAAGTATTAGCCATTGCAATTAGACAAGAAGAAGAAATAAAAGGCATCCAAATTGGAAAAGAAGAAAAGCTGTCCTTATTTGCAGATGATATGATATTGTACATAAAAAACCTGAAAGACTCCATCAAAAAATAATAGACTTAATAAATGAATTCGGCAATGTAGCCGGATACAAAATTAACGCCAAGGAATCTATAGCATCTCTAACCACCAATAGTGAACTTATAGAAAGAGAGACTAAAAAAGCAATCCCATTTACCATCGCACCAAAAAAATTAAAATATCTAGGAATAACTTAACTAAGGAGGTAAAAGACCTATAAGCAGAAAACTACAGGTCACTGAAAAAAGAGATAGAGGAAGACATAAATAGATGGAAGAACATACCATGTTCATGGATTGGTAAAATCAACATCATTAAAATGTCCATACTACCCAAAGCAATCTTTAGATTCAGTGCACTCCCCATTAAAATACCAACGGCATATTTCACAGACCTAGAAAGAACTCTCCAAAAATTCATCTGAAATAAAAAAAGACCCTGAATAGCTACAGCAATCCTAAGAAAGAAGAACAAAGTAGGAGGGATCTCAATACCAGATTTCAAGCTGTATTACAAAGCCACTGTTCTCAAAACAGCCTGGTACTGGCATGAGAACAGACATATAGACAAATGGAATAGAATAGAGAATCCAGATATCAACCCAAACCACTATGCTCAATTAATATTTGACAAAGGAGGCATGAACATACAATGGAGTCAAGACAGTCTCTTCAATAAATGGTGTTGGGAAAATTGGACAGATACATGCAAAAAAATGAAACTAGACCACCAACCTACACCATACACAAAAATAAACTCAAAATGGATACAGGACTTAAACATAAGATGGGAAACCATAAAAATACTACAGGAATCCACAGGCAGCAAAATCTCAGACATATGCCGAAAGAACTTCTTCACCGATACTACCCCTAGGGCAATGGAGGCGAAAGAGAAAATAAACAAATGGGACTACATCAAAATAAAAAGCTTTTTCACAGCAAAAGAAACCATCAACAAAACAACAATAAACCCCACTCTATGGGAGAACATATTTGCAAATGTTATCACTGATAAAGGTTTAATCTCCAACATCTACAGGCATCTTACACAACTTAATAAAAGGAAGATAAACGATCCAATCAAGAAATGGGCAACAGACCTAAATAGAATCTTTTCAAAAGAAGACAGAAGGAAGGCCAAGAGACATATGAAAACATGCTCAAAGTCACTAATTATCCGAGAGATGCAAATCAAAACGACAATGCGGTACCATCACACACCTGTCAGAATGGCAATCATCAACAAATCAACAAAAGACAAGTGCTGGCAAGGATGCAGAGAAAAAGGAAACCTCATGCATTGCTGGTGGGACTGCAGACTTGTGCAGCCACTGTGGAGAACAGTAGTTTCCTCAAAAAACTAAAAATGGAGCTCCCATTTGACCCAGTAATCCCACTTCTAGGAATATATCCCAAGAAACTAGAAACACCAATCAGAAAGGATATTTGCACCCCTATGTTCATAGCAGCACAATTCACCATAGCTAAGATTTGGAAACAGTCTAAATGCCCATCAGCCATCAGCAGAGGAGTGGATTAGAAAACTATGGTACATCTACACAATGGAATACTACACTGCTATAAAAAAGTAGGA
This sequence comes from Corynorhinus townsendii, assembly GCA_026230045.1. Classification (NCBI taxonomy): domain Eukaryota; kingdom Metazoa; phylum Chordata; class Mammalia; order Chiroptera; family Vespertilionidae; genus Corynorhinus; species Corynorhinus townsendii. Next base: position 218,319,882 of record JAPDVU010000001.1, read on the forward strand.
ATTCTTACCATTTGCAGCAGCATGGATGGACCTGGAGAGCATTATTTAGGTGAAATAAGCCAGGCAATGAAAGAAAAATACCACGTGATCTCACTCATTTAGGGAAAATAAAGAACATTATAACCTGATGAATAAAAAGATTCATACAGAGGCAGTAAAGCACCAAACAGACTGTCAAATTATAGCGGGAAGGCTGGGGAGTGTTGGGTAGGGAGGGAAATAGATCAGCCAAAGGACTTGTATGCATGCATATAAGCACACCAATGGACACAAGGAACTGGGGGAAGGGAGGCAGGGAGGGATGAGGGCACGCAACAGGGGCTAGGGGAAGCTTCGGGAAGGTCAATGGAGGGAAAAAAAGGAGATATATGTACTAATATATGTAATACTTTAAACAATAAAAAAATATTTTTAAAAATAAAATAAATGTTATCTGCTTTCCAGTACAATTTATTTCAGGAAAATCCTACATCTTTCTTTTCCTTTCACTTTCCTTACATCCCCACATTAATTTCAAAGTCTAACAAAAATTCTGAATTTTCAACTTAGCTACTCCCAAATGAAGTTACTGAAGTTCACACAACAAAATGCTTTTCTTGCAACATAAACACATAATGCCGTTGACTCTCTGATTGTGCAAGACCACTAACATACTAATTCTGGGACTACTACCTAAAATTATGTCACTGAACAATAAAAGTGACTTAGTATTTAACTAAACATGAGACACTTGGTCTATGAGGCAGAGTACACTTTAATACCATCATCTTTAGAGATAAATAACACAAAGAACCTTTCTCAATGAGCTTGCAGTACAAGAACAGAATCAAGACATAAAGAACTTCCTTGAATCTAAGATGTCAAAAATTGAAACGAATACATTTAAAACTACTGTTTTTCCAATAGTTTCCTTTCTAGAAAAGGAAAGATGGAAAGAAATACTACCAAATCTAATTTATAGATAATTTATAAGACACACTCAAATTTTAAAAATATCAAAGTATTTGAAACAGAAATAGAAAAGTGTTTAAAATGTCCAATGTCCTTTGGATGGAAGGTACAGAGGCATTTTAATAGCATGATAAGAACACTGACAAATACTATATAGATATTCCTGTATAGCATAATTGTTATTATACAGAAATAGTCCAAAGAACAGAGTGATTAACTCTATCTTAGTGAGAAACTGAGGTAGGAAGAATTGGGAACTAAGTTAGATTTAAATAATAAATAAAAATTCCACCAGGCAAAGGAGATGCTCTTGGGGTGATATTTCAGGGAAAGAAAACAGTGTAAAGCACTGAGATACAAAATTATATTTAATATTCAGGTAACTGCACATACAGTAGCTTTACGTAGCAAACACATATGAGGAAGGGTAAGGGGAAGTCAGCAGGGAGTTTAGGCATTGCTAGAGAGCTTAGAATTTATCCTATAGATCAGGAATTAGCAAACATTTTCTATAAAAGGTCAGATAAGAAATATTTTAGCCATGATCTCTGTCACTACCACTCAGCTGTACCTCTGTATTGCAAAAATAACCTATACAGTACATAAATGATTGGGAGCAACTGTATTCCAATGAAATTTATTTACAAAAGTCTGGATTTGACCCATGGGCCATACTTGACCCACCTCTGGTAGGTCTACAACCTAAAAATATGCATATTTGTTTAAGTGTAAATGTATTTATTCATTTTATAACTGTATGTATTCATTAATTTTATGTTTTATCTCATCAATATATATGCATATGTGTACATGTATAACATCTATATCTCCTAATATATATCTATTGATATATATGTTTTATAATATATAATAATATGTACATGAACAATAATATTAGTATGAATATATTTATATAAAATATGGAGATAATACATATGAATACATATATAAATACATATATACATGCATATTTTATGAAGTATACATATTGGTGTGTAGACATAATATTTTGGTATGTTTCATAACAGGTACATATAAAATATTAGAATGGCTATATATATAAATACTAGTATATAGTAGATATATACACATACCTACATATATAAGGAAACATTAACAAAATTAAAATACTTAAAACAGAAGGTATAAAACATAAATAATGTCACAAACACTCCTCCCACATCCAGAGGATTTTCTCATACACTTCATTTTAAACAGTGATGGGTTAGTAAAGGATAGCAGTTAAGAGCTCAAGTTTGGAGAGAAAACGATTTGGGTCTGCTACATCCCACAAATGAGACCTGAGGCAAGATACTTGGTCACTTATTCCTCAGTGAGTTTCTTTAATCATTAAAAGAGAAACAAAAACAGTACTTTTCCCATAGAGTAGTTGTGAGAACTAAAGGAGACAATGTAAAATGAGTAGTATAATGCCTTGTATGTAGTTAGAGCTCAATAAATTACAGTGAGAGGTTTTAATCAAGAGAATAAATTGAATGGTTTGTGTGTAAGAAGGGTGTCTGTAGCAGTAGTATAGAAGACAGATTACAGAGGAACTAGAATAAGACAAGTAAAGAGGGTGATTTAGATGAGATGAAGCATGCCTCCACTGGGGAAGTGGAAATGAAAAAGAGGGAAGGGAACATTTAAGAGATATAAGGACCTATAAATAGACAGGATATCAGGACAAATTAGATGGAGGGAAGAAGGAATAATTTTGAATTTTCTTTGTTTTTTAGGCTTGGATATCTGGATAAAGGATGATGGCATCAATTGAGATAGGAAACAAAATGGGTTTTGAGGGAAAAAATGAATTCAGATTTAAATCTGTTGACTAGCAACTATGGAAGAGCACATAGAGATGTCCAATGAGCAACCCCATCGGGAGGGCTGAAGGTAGGCGAGTGAGTGGAGCTCGATGTAGCGATCATTTATAGGTGATAACAGACCATAAGACTACATAAGAGAAGTAGTAAGTGAGGAAAGCCATACGTAGGATTCTAGACATAACCAGCATTTAAAGGACAAACTGTGAACAAAGGGCAAAGATTTGAATGGACGGAAAGAAAACAAGGCAGGAAAGAGTAGGAGCTCTGAAGTCAGTGGAAGAGTTCTAAACAGGAAGAGCAAATAAACAGGGGTCAAAAAAGGAAAGTAATGGCAAGATTCCTTGAATTTGACTGCGGAGAACATCAGTAAACTAAGCAGCCAATTTTATAAGAAAGGAGGAAATCCTTTTGTAGTGGGCAGAGGAACACACAGCAGCTAAAGTGTGACAATGAGTGTCATTTCTTATGTACAATTTTTAAAAAATAATACAAAATTTTATAAAGATGAAAACTGTAGAATTGTTAAAGGAAGGTAAAGAAGTTCATTATCACATTAATTTAAAAAACTTTAAAAATTTTTAAACCCTGGTAAATAGTTCAGAAAAGTGAGATTCTTCTAGTTCTTAAAGACTTACACCAAAAATAACTAGATATTATGAGGAAATAAAACTTACAACAAATGTACCAAGGAGTCTTTTTTTCTAAAAAAAAAAAAAATGAAAGTCCCTATGTGCGTCATTATGAAAATTAAAATAAACTCAAAAACAAATTTTAAAATATTTGACATTATATATATAATAAATATATAGAAACATCACATAAAGCTTAAGTGAACTTAATGGCATGAATATATATTAAGATAGCCCTGGCCAGTGGAGTTCAGTTGGTTGGAGAGTCATCCAGTACACCAAAAGGTCTTGGGTGCAATTCCCAGTCAGGGCACATACCCACATTGCAGGTTCAAACCCTGGTTGGGGCACACACAGGAGGCAATGGATCAATGTTTCTCTTCTCACATCAATGTTTCTCTCTCTCTTCCTCTCCCTTCCTCTCTCTTTCTGAAATCAATAAAGACATACCTCGAATGAGGATAGGAAAAAATATATATGTATATGTATATTGATAGGTATGCTACAGTTTGCCATCCAGTGAAAATTTTCTGGCAATGTGTAAATTCTAACATAGGCAACACACTGAGTTATGTGTAGGGGAAAAAATATTTACCTTCCCTGACTTTGATAATATATAGCAAATGCTTACAAGAGTTCCTCCAGTAAGTTAGGCATTGGAGTAGGAAGCCTCATAATTAATGTAATTTACAAGCCAAACAATCAGGACTAGTGTATTAGAAATCATTATAAAATCTCAATGTCACTATTTCTGTTTAACCTGAACTTTCAAAAAGAAATATATCTAGAATCACTAGACTCCATCACCTAGATCAAGACCTTCACTAACTGAAAGGCTATTCTAACACTCCTCAAACACAAAGTATTCCTAATTCACAAAGGAAAAAAGTCTTATGATGCATGATTACTTCTGCAATGTGATTAATTTTTGCCACCAATCTCCAGATAACAAAAAGGTAGATCTTAAATTTAATTGTAAATATAGAAAACTGAGATAAGACAAAGAAAAAAAACAGAGGTATTTTAAATTTAAATACAAGTGCGCGCGCGCACATACACACACACACACACACACACACACACACACACACACAGAGAAACATACACACATATTTAGTCACAGAAGTAGGAAACTGGAAAAATTCCACCACTGGCTTTGCTGGCTCTTTGTAAGAGAAAGCTCCATGACATAAACAGGTTTGACAACTGAAATGTGTTTAAAAATCAAACAGAGAAGACATTAAAATTGGATGTTAAATACAGCCAACAAACAAGTAACATTTGAAATTAAAAACACAATACCATTTATATTAACATCCAAAAGTTAAATGTGTATGTATAAATCTAACAAAATTTATATGAGGAAAACTACAAAACTCATAGAAGAAATCAAAGATGAACAAAATAAATGGAGATATTCCATGTTCCTAGATGAGAAGACTCAATACTGTCAAAATGTCAGTTCTTCCCAACCTAATCTACAGACTCAATGCAAATCCCAGCAAGTTATTTTGTGGATAACAACGAACTGACTAAAGTCATATGGAAACCAAAGGATCCAAAATAGCCAATACAATATGGAAAAAGAAGAGCAAAGCTGGAGAATTGACACTACCCAACTTCAAGAATTACTATAAAGCTACAGTAAATCAAACAGAGCAATACTGGTGAAAAAAACAGATCAATGGGACAGAATAAAAAGTCAACTGATCTTTGACAATGAGGCAAAAGCAATAAAATGACAGTTTGAAAGATTCTAAATATACTCCTATCATACGATCCAGCCATCTCATTCTTTGGTATTTACTAAAAGAAGATAAGATGTCCACACAAAATCTGTACTCACATATTTAGTTTGCTCATAACTGCTAAAACTTGGAAGCAAACAAGATGGCCTTCATGGCTAAATGGTGGTACATCCAGCCCTGCCTTCCACAGGCCTCAGGCGACCTGCAGGAGGCAGGGCTGGTGAGCAGGCGGCACCAAGCTGGCCAAGGCGGCAGGAGGGCAGGGCTGGCGAGTGGGCAGCACCAGGCCAGCCAGGGCAGGTGCCAGCGGGGCCCCCCAAAAAGCCCCACAAGTTGCCCCACTGAGAGAGGCAACCAGCAGCTGTGTCAGGGTATGGGTCTGGCGAGCGGGCGGCGCCAAGCCGGACAAGGCGGGTGCCAGCAGGGGCCCTCTGATTGCCCCACCGGTTGCCCCACAGATCGGCCCAGATCGCCAGCCAGGCCTAAGGACCCTACCCATGCACGAATTTCATGCGCCAGGCTGCTAGTGATACTATAAAGGTGGTGAGACATCATCATATATCTGTCTAATCTCACAGAATGCACAACACCAAGAGTGAACCCTAATGTAAACTATGGACTTTGGATAACAATGATGCATCAGTGTAGGTGCATCAGTTATAACAAACTTATCCCTCTTGGGGGATATTGAGAATAGGGGAGGCTACCCATGTGTGTGAGCAAAGGGTATATGGGAAATCTCTGTACCTTTTGCTCAATATTGCTATAAACACAAAGCTAAAAAATAAAGTTTATTTTAAAAATAATTGGATACTACATTATTATCTTGTTTGAAAACCTTGTGATAGATAAAGAAATAGATAAGATACCCTGATTGGGTAGCTCAGTTGGTTAGAGCATCATCCTAATATGCTAAGGGTGTGGTCAGGGCACATATAAGAAGCAACCAATGAATGCATATATAAGTGGAACAACAAGTGTATGTTTCTCTACCTATCTATCTTTCAAATCAATTAAAAATAATAATTAAAAAAAGATAAGTTGACAAAAGCACAACGTGGAATGCAATTCTGAAAATGGCAAGTATTTAAGAAAGATTTTTAAAAAACCCTACATATTTACAAATCAGAATTATACCTCTCCTAAACCTCCGGTCATCTCCTTGTTCATCCTGATGGTTTAACTGTTGGTTGGAAATCTGAGATACTTGATGTTGTAAACCCTTTCGATCACCTTCTGCTTTCATAAGTTGTGTACGGAGTTCTTCCACCTAAATACATATAGTCAAAATTAAGTTTTAAAAGTAAAGAAAAAAGAATAATTGAACTCACAGATTATTTTCCTAGGGAAAAAGTTTACTTCTACTGGGCTGTGGCAAGCAAAAGTTGAAGCCAAGTTAATTTCCTTGTCATGCCAAACCATGGAATAGTCTCTTGCTCCATTTCTTTATTCCTCCCGTTCCTTCCACAAAGAATGAATGTCTTTTCCCCTTCTCTGTGTCTACTGTGACAAAGAATTTGACCGCATTTTAATAAAACCTTTATTTGGACCTACTACTATTAACCCAAACCACCACCAGTTAAATACTACATGTTTTCATATTTTTCACTTCATTTATTTCATGTGAACTTGGTCTATTGATTGGTAAACTAATGAAAAATGGTCACAGTTAGCATATTTTGATATCAAAGTACTGCTCCAAATAAATAAGCAATAAACGCTACTGAATAAACTGTAAACTCCTTGAGGTCAAGGACTATTTTACTCATCTCTGTATTCCTAGAGGCTAGCAAACTGCCTAGCACATACCAGGTAAGTCCCCAATGAGCATTAAACAAGTTAGCAGTGGCCAAAAGAGTCAGCTAAAGTCACAATGACAACCCAAACACAGAAATCTTTAACTTCAAAAGATGTCATTATAAAGTAGAAGTCAGAGTTCCAAAAAAAAAACAGAGCAGAATTAAATACAAATATAAACGTCCAAAAAAGAAAGGCTGAACTCTGCCAACATTAATTCCAATGGACCACTGGCTGCAGAATAAAGCCAAGGAACATTTTTAAAGGTTTTGTAAAACAGGTGCGATAGTGTATTTTCAGCACTAATTGTCAAAATGTAATACCACTTCTGAACATCTATAGGATTTCTGACATCTTTGCCTACCTAGCATATTATGTAATGAGTTATGTAACCCACATTTCAAAACAGAGGAAGTAAAATTGCATTTTATATTAAATACAGGCAGAGAAGCAGTTAGTTGGAAAACATAAGCCTTTATCCAATGTATGTAAGATAGCTATTTCAAGTTATTGAACTTTAAATATCAGAAGAGCCAAGCCCCCACTCTGGGCTAATGAGCTGCAAAATCTTATGCTTTAAAAACAAGCCTTAGGTTTAGTTAAAAGGGGGCAGGTAGCATCTTAAAAATGTGAATACAAGACAATAATGCATTCAAAGTAACCCGGACATGCAAAAGTCTGTTTTATGCATTTTGCTGATTCCTTCATTCTCCAATGCCTCCTTGAGGAAAATTAAGCCCTGGGAAAATTTTATCTTACACATCCTGTCTCACTTTTACATTGGTTATGCTAAGAGAGATAAGACCAAAGTTGGAGAAGCCATCAGCAAAATACACAGTCACAGTGGAAACTTGGGCTGGTGTTTTTACTAGCTTTCTCAGAATCTTCCTGAGGATTTCATCTTTTACTTATGTATACTGATATACATTCCTTAGGAAAAAATTATTCAAGAGCTAGGCTTTTCCTTTCAAATGACATTTAATAAAGAAGGAAATTCAATCCTGATTTCATTTAAAAGCAGCTTATCATAGCTGCATAGACTTACCTGATGCAAAAGTGTTTCTCTGCTGCCTTCTGACTGACTCAATAACCTTCGAGACAGCTCCAATTCCTGTTCAAGCTAGAGTGTCAACAAAGGATAAAGAAAAATGTCCAATGGGACACAAGTTCATTAAATTATATGGACACAGCTTAAAAGGCAAAAAGAGGGAAAGTTTTCAGAAGATAATATGGAATAATAAATACCTTGCTATAAACACATATTAATGCTTCCATTAAAATAATGTTAACTGCATAACAAAAAGTGAGCCAGACCAGACTTCAAAAGGGCTAAGTTCTAATCGGTTCCATCCCAGTTATGATCTTGTTTAAATCTTTTTTCCTTAGACCTCCTTTCTGTTGCCTCTAAAATAAGGACTGTATATTAAACAAGTTCTGAAATTCCTTCCAGTTTGAAAACATTTTAATTCAAATTCTAGAGCAATTCTGTCTTTAAATTAGCACATGTAACATTTGAACTGAATTAAAATAAAAATTTCAGAAACCCAATGACTCAAAGTATATTTCGTCCAACTGATGATTTTATATATTTTATATTCCTAGTATTTCCAACATCCATAAGATTCCTAAAGTTTTTAAATATCTAAGTTCAGGCCTGGCTGGCTGGGTGGCTCAGTTGGTTGGAGCTTTGTCCCATACACCAAAGGTTGCAGGTTCACTTCCCAGTCAGTGCAATACTTAGGTTGTGGGTTCAATTCCCTGTCAAAGCACATACATCGGTTATGGGTTCAGTCCCCAGTAGGGGCACATACAAGAGGCAACTGATAGATGTTTCTCTCACATGTCAATGCTTCTCTCTTCCTCTCTCTCTCTCCCTACCCCTTCCTCTCTCTCAAAATCAATAAAAAAACATATCCTTGCCTGGCCATTGTGGCTCAGCGGTTGAGCACTGATCTCTGAAGCAGAAGATCATGGTCCAATTCACAGTCAGGGCATATGCCCGGGTTGTGGGTTTGATCCCCAGGAGGTACAGGAGGCAGCCAATTGATGATTCTCTCTTATCGATGTTTCTTTTATTTTTTTTTCTCATCAATGTTTCTATCTTACTATCCCTTTCCTTTCCTCTCTTTCTAAAACATCAACAAAAAACATATTTTTTTAATTTAAAAAAGAAAAGAGAAGTAGAGTGGCCAGATGATAAGGTAGCAAACAACCTGTACATGTTTCTAAGAGCAAGTGGCAAAGTGGCAGAACCTTCAAGCCAAGTGACTCCACATCAATCCATAAAGGCTTCATTGAGTTCTAACAAAGGATCTCAGGCACTCAACAAATATCATTGACCCCAAACAGTACTACTCTTTGAAAAATAACTTTCAAAAGCTTACTTGGTTCTTCTCAGTTTCAGTTTGTCTTAGCTTGTTTTGCATTACTCCTTCATCATCTGTTTTAGCTTCTTGTTTCTTCAATGCCTAGAATGAAAGAGATGGGGAAAGTGTATCAGACTAAAATACATATAAAACTGAAAGACACTACTAGGACTTACTAAGAAAAGGCTGAAAAAAGATGAATATGAGTTGCACAACATATATAAAGGAATTACAACCTGCTCATTCACTGAAATCCTAATAACAATCCAGTTAGAATCAAATATAAGCAAATTCCTAATATTCCTAATCAATTTTCACTCAGTTTCACTTTTTCCCCATCTTTAGGTATTTTGTTATGCAATCAGAAAGTGCAGACAGCTAACAGTTTTCTTAGAAACAAGCAAAGCTTACTGCCTGCTGAAATAATGGTATTTAAAAGTTAAATTATCTTCTCAACTACTTAGATATAATACTAAAAACTAGCACACTAATTTTCCAAATTATGAAAAAAATCTCAACAAAGTAGAAACATGCTTGTTGCATCATTATTACACATAAAACATTTTATCGCAACATATAACTGGCTTTTCAAACCATACTTCACACAGAGGGGGAAAGCATTCTTTCTACATTTTTCTCTCATTAATAAAATGGAAAAAAAAAAGACTAATACAAATGTCAAAAGTTAACCACAAAAGTGTTTGTTTGGGTTTGTTTCTATGTTAAATTTAAGGGAAAATTTATACTTGGAATAATCTTTCATGACATGGAAAAAGCATTCCATTTGTTCAAAAATGTTTTGACAATCTTAGCATTTAGACTTAGAAGGTGTCTATGTACAGGCAATCCAAATTGAGAAAACCCAAACTGTCAGAAGTCTTTTCCAACAGGCTCTATAGAAAAGCAATTTTTAGGCAAACAGCAGAACATGTTAAAAACTGTCTTAATATAAGTATAATCAATCATATTCAATTTCATACACTTACATATCTAACAATTAACTTCTATGTGCATTTATAACATGCAATGCACTGTGCTAGGGGCTACTAATATGCATGTACATAAAACAACCATGGCCCCCTACCCACGAGATTATGGCTCTGCCATGGCTCCTACTCCCACAAATAAAAAGTAACTGAAGAAAGAAACATCATCAGAGATACAGAAGCATGGAATAGACTGATGAATCTCAGAGAAAAGGCAGGGGTGGGGGGTGGGGAGACAGATTAACCGAAGAACTTACATGCATATGCATAACCCATGGACACAATAGTGTGGTGAAGGCCTGTGGCGGGGGAGGAACAGGGGTAGAATGGAGGGGGTCAATAGGGAAAAAAAGGGGACATCTGTAATAATTTCAACAATAAAGATCATTTTTAAAAAAAAAAGAGACATCATCAGAATGAAAAATACTTTGAGTATAGTAATATTGTAACACTTTTATAGCATTTACCATATCCAGGCATTCTGCTTCTCCTCACATATATTTAAAAAATATATTACATATATTGAATATAAAATTTACTCTTTATGATAAGTCCATGTGTTATTACTAAGCCCATTTTATGAAGTGGGAAGCTGGAGTACAAGACATTGAATAACTTGCCCATTCTAACTAGGTCATTCACCTAGTTAGTGACAGAAACAGGATGTAGACTCAGGCTCTCTGAGGAAATAATATCAACCTTACAGGGTGGATATGAAGACTAAATAATTTGATACTTAAAAAGCATTAAAAGGTACAATAAAAGACTATAATAATTACTGAATTGTTAACATTGATAAAGTATTACAATCATAATACTTTCAGGTAGCTATCAAGCGATTTTAATGTTTGCTTTTGTTCTTTATTGTAGGGTAAAATTTGTAATAATATTTAATTCTATATATACATAATCTATTCAATTTTGGCTTGTTGGAAAATTCTCCAGTGAAGAAATTTTTCCATTTTACTAACTGGAATTAATCCATTTCTGTCCCTTTTTTATGATTTCCAAAACTCACATTTTTAAAATCCTATAACACTTTACATAAAAAAAACAAGAAAGTTATATTAACATTTCCCATGTTTGCAGGCTTCATTTTGATTAAGTGCATTAAGAATATGTTTAACTCACATTTATATGCTTAATTTTACTTAGATAGACATTCAAACTAATCCTTATTTATCCAGAGGCTTACATTTCCAAAGAGTAATACAAAAGCTTTGGTGTCGCTATGGTGTAAGCTTCAGACGGCCAGAAACCTCAACTGTCAGGATCACCTTTTACTTCTAACACAGGACTTGGCACATTTTAGGTGGCAAACATATGTGATTGAAATGGGTGAATAAATATTCCTTTATAATCTCTGAATAGCAATTTCACCTTGCAGTTGGCTTGGCCAATGCTGTTCATCACATACATGTAAGTTTTCCCAATTTCTCCCACCTTTATTAATTGCCGTATTTTCTCAAGCAACAAGTTGTTTTTCTTTCTGGGAAAACAATTATCATGGTGGAGTAATATTGGAAAATAAATATTTATTTTGGGGTTTAAGTCAAAGAGTTAATAACCTTTGCTGTTTCACAAGTCATCATTTTAGTCTTTTCTTTCTTTTTTTGAGAGAGAGAAACACACTGATTGGTTGCCTACTGCATGTGCCCCAGGAGGTGCAGGGATGGAGCCTGCAACTGAGATATGTGCCCTTGACTGAAATAGAACCCCGGACCCTTTAGTTCACGGGCCAACGCTCCATCCACTGAGCTGAAGTGGCTAGGGCTAGTCTTTTCCTTAGTAAAGAAAGCTCATGAATGGGCTTATTTTTAATTTTTTTATTTTTGAAATAATTTAAGTTTACAGAACAGTTGTAAAAATAGCTCAAAGTTACCATATACCCTTCACAGTTGTTTCCTAAAATTAACATCTTATATGACCATGGTATGTTTATCAAAACTAAGACATTAACATTGTTACAAAAACATTAAGCTACAGCCTCTATTCAACTTGCAAATGTTCTCTTTTGTACCAAAATCCAATTCAGGGTACTATGGAGCAGCTTCCAGTCTGTGAAATTCCTCAGTCTTTCCTTGTTTTTTGATCTCAGCATTTGTGAAGAGATACTCCAGGTAAATTCAGGTCAGTTATTTTATAGAATTTCCCTCACTTTGGGTTTTTCTGATGTCTTCTCATGATTAGACAGGACTTATAAATTTGGAGGGGGTGTGGAGGATACAACAGAGGTAAGCGCCCTTCTCATTGCATCACATTGCAGGGTACATAGCATCAACATGACTCAGGACTGGGGATGCTAACCTTGAGCGCTCAATTAAGGTAAGGTGGTATCTGCCAAATTTCCTTACCATAAAGTTAGTCTCCTTTTCATACATTATTTGTTAAAAGAGTCACTAAGCTCAGCCCATACTCAAAGAAAGAAAAATTAAGCTCCACCTCCCAGAGGGAGAGTTTCAAAGAATGTGTGGAAATATGTTAAAATCACCAAAGTAACTAACAAATATTTTACTAGATTATTTTGAGGCTATGCAAGTATCATTAAAGTTTCACCCACCAATTTTAGCTCAAAGCCAGACCAACTATAACACTATGAGTTCTTTTTGGCCTACAAATTTTCCCCCATCAAACCTTACAGTCTAATGTAACCCAGATTCCTAGTAAGTTAACTCACAGGCCAGTGCCCACCAGTAAGCAGAATGTGGAACCTCTTTGTATTCATCCCAAGATAACCTGCTTACACCAAAAGCATTGAGTGATCTAGAATTTACTTAAGGCTACCTGCTTACACCAAAAGCACTGAGTGATCTAAAATTTACATAAGGCTATATAGAGGTACTCACACTCAACAAAGCCCCATCAAACATTGGGTATCCTCTAAATCCTCTTGGGCAACTCTACCAACCAGGAATTACCCTTCTTTCCTGTTCCCCTACATCCTGCCCAGCCTCATTAGTTGTTTGTTTTGTTTTTCCTGCTTCTGGACCTTCCCCACATGCTTCTAAATCTCCCTGTCCAAGTTATGCAGAGCAATTTGCCTCTATTCCAGTTCTCAATTTTGAATGCTCAGAACCATGCCCAACACTCCCACGTGCCCCACCCTGTAAAGAAAGGACTTGGCAGTTACCAGAAAACATCCCCTTAAAGGGCAATATGGGAAATAATGACTCTCATTCTCACACTAACAGATACTTAATCTTCATTTCTTATAATAAGTATAAATATTAATTTTACTTGTTGTTAAAGGAATAAAAATCAATAAGCTGAACTTTAATTCATCAAACTGTGTTTTCTATTTCTAGTACATGAAATTATACCCTGTAAAAACATAATTCTTCTGGAAGTCAACTGTTCTTTGAAAAATCCAAATTTCCATATATGAGCTTATTGAACCTCTAATTCCTTGGATATCTAGGAATTTGTAATAAAATTTCCTTTTCTCCTCAGTTTCCATCTTCAACATCTGACCAGTTATTTATAATAACACTTTTCTAAAATAATATATTTTTCTATTGTTGCTCTACTTGGTGTTTAAAATGTTGTTTAATACTCTTCTTTTTTATTTCTCATTTTTCTCTAAGGATAAGTTAAGTTTTGGAAAACTCAGTCAATGAGAACTTAAATCCTATTGTTTTCAGTAGAGGAGAAAAAGTGAGATATTGAGGATCAACCCACAGCAAATTACTGCATTTCCACCATATCAGCTAAAAATGACATTAAGTCTGAACATTATTTCTGCTTCTTCTACACCAAGAGTCAGTAAACAAGCAAACACACAAGCAAAATTCTAGCCCAGAATATTGACCCTGCTTCTTACATTATCTAATTTAAAATCAAAGATTAAAGAAATTCTAACTCTTAAGACCTAGTAGATATATATTAATGCACTTTAAACTTCTGAAAACCCAGGCACTACTCAACAAGCAACATTTTAAAAATTAACTGAATCAAAATTAGAAGCCATTTCTTTAAACCTTAATAATAAACTTCAACACATTTACCACCTTTTTAAAATGTATAAGCCTGCAGTGGATTTCTTTTCCATTTGACTTAGATCAAGCAGCTTAAAATTATATTAAAACTGACCCAGTAAAAGCAGTTATAAAAAGAGAAAAAAACATCACATGCCAATGAATTTCTATTACCGTTATTTTGCCCTTTAAAGCTTGTTGGGCTGCTTTTTTTTTTTTTTCATAAAAGCAGTTTAGCTATAAAACTATCATGTGCCCTGCTCTAGAATTCAGACTGTCTTTTACACATTTTAGATCACAGCAACAACACTGAGCCTTAATAGAGGGTCCCTAGGGCACATTTAAATCTTTAATAACAATAATTTTTCTTCTTTTCCTTAAGTGTGCCTATTTCTATTAAAAAGACTAACATTGAGTATTGTCTACTGCAGTTTTTTAGCGGTAGATGATTCTGAATTCTTAGTTACATTTTTGTAAATGCTTCCTTTCCTTCTAGAGAGGAGGGGAAAAGAGAAAAGGAAAAATGTAAACATCTTATCTGACCATAAAAACTCCCACAACTTTGACAAGATGCATGTTTATCAGGAGGTTCTAAAAAATAACACACTCAAAAATGTAGAACAAATAGAGAATTTAAGGCCCTTTGTTTACTTTAAATGGACCGGCAAGCTTGGATAAGAATGATGGAGTTGGAATGAAATAAAGGTCACATCTTAAGTTCCACACAGGCCACTGACATTACCAAAAAAAAAAGTGAACATAAGCTTTCCTAATCACTCAGCATGCTACAGTTGCATGCTTTTGGTCACAAGGGTAAGAACATGTAGATGATTCACTGGTAAACCAACAAGAATAGAAAAACAAGTCTGTGCTCGTATTCAACATTAGGTCAGTAACATTATACTTAAAGGTATAAACTTTCAAGTCAGATATTTTTTTCAGTAACAATAAAAAATGAAGAAGCCATGTCACTGATAATTAGAAAAAGAGTTGTTCTTACTATATAGATATATATTTGTTAAAGACTGTGATTGGGAGCATTTTTAGGTTCCCAGCAAAACTGAGAGGAGTGTACAGAGTTCCCATATACACCCTGACCCCAGTCTCATCCATTATCAATACCCTCCAGTGGAATAGTACATTTATTACAAATGATAAACCTACACTGATGCATCATCATTGTCCAGAGTCCATAGTTCACATTAAGGTTCATTTTTTTTTTAATTTATCTTTACTGTTGAAATTATTACAGATGTCTCCCTTTTTTGCCGCCATTTATCCCCTCCACCCTGCTCCCACACCCTCCTCAGGTCTTTACCACTCCATTGTCTATGTCCATGGGTTATGCATATATGCATAAAATTATTTGGTTAATCTCTTCCCACTCATCCCCCTTCCCTCTGAAATTTGTCAGTCTATTGCATGCTTCAGTGTCTCTGGGTCTATTTTTTTTTTTATCAGTTTATTTTGTTCATTAGATTCCACATATAAGTGAGATTACGTGATACTTATCTTCTCTGACTGGCTGATTTCATTTAGCACTCCACAGGTTGTTCCATGCTGTCTCAAAAGGTAAGAGATCCTTCATTTTTACAGCTGCATAGCAACCCACTGTGTAGATGTACCACAGCTTTGTTTACCCACTCATCTATGATGGGCACTTGGGCTATTTCCAGATCTCAGCTATTGTAAATAGCACTGCTATGATCATAGGGGTGCATATATTCTTTCTGATTGTTGTTTTGGGATTCTTAGGATATATTCCTAAAAGTGGGATCACCAAGCCAAATGGCAGTCCATTTTTAATTTTTTGGGGAGACTCCATACTGTTTTCCATAGTGGCTGCAACAGTCTGCATTCCCACCAACAGTGTACTAGGGTTCCCTTTTCTTCACTTCCTGGGTGTTGCACATTCTATGGGTTTGGACAAACATAATGACATATACCCATCATTATAGTATCACTAGGGGCCCCATGCACGAATTCATGCACCTTGAAAGGAACTGTGGGCCACGAGGCTGTGGTGGGCACAGGGACGGGTCTCAGCCCATCTTTCTCGCCCTCGCCCAGCCCCTCCCACTGCAGCCTCCATTCCCCTGTCTGCCAGCAGCCCCACTGCTTCCCTTCCCCACCACTCCCATGCACTGACAGCGCAGAGCAATTGGGGCCAGTGCCAGCAGCGGGTGCAAGCAGGGCTGTCACCAACAGTGGATGTGAGAGGCAGCTGCTACTCCAATCACCCCTCAGGAGCAGGGGGAGGTGAAGAAGCTACAGAGGCGATTGGGACCAGCAGCCACCACTTGTACCCACGTGATTGGGGGCAGCGCCGGACGCTGGCAGTGGGTGTGAGCGGTGACTCCAGCGCCAGCAGCAGGTGTGAGCACCCAGCAGGACTGCGGCACATGGGAGCAAAGAATTTTCAGTAACCACCAGAGGTTCGCCCTGATGACAGCGACCGGCACCCCACCGTGGTCTGGTCCTGCCCACCTGCTCCACCATCTCACCACAGCCAATGCCCGTCATGATCCATGCTCTGCCACCTGCTGAGGACGCCCGCTATGTTTCACATGCGCCCCCTGGTGGTCAGTGCATGTCATAACGACCGGTTGTTTGGTTGTTCTGCTGTTCGGTCTATTTGCATATTAGAGTTTTATATATATATATATATATATATATATATATATAGAATATAGATACTATAATGAATCTTCACTGCTGTAAAAATCTTCTGTGCTCCACCTACTCACCCCTCTCTTCCCTACCTCATCTTCTGGCAACCACTGATCTTTTTACTACCTCCATAGTGTGTTTTTTTCATTTCCATAATGTCATATGATAGTCAGAATCACACAGTATGTGGTCTTTTTACATTATCTTTTACTTAGTAATATGCCTTTAAGATTTTCCTATGTCTTCTTATGACTTCATTGCTCATTTGACTATATTTTTAAAACTAAATTCTTCATGTAGGAATAAAATAAAAGTCAGCAAAAAATATCTGAGCTGTCAAAATATAATATTTGACCCAAATTAGATCACACAAGCTATAAACAGAAGATACTAGTTGTTTGTATTTATGCATAATAAAATTTTTAGATATCTTTAAAGATATTTGTTATATTTTAAATCAAGACAAAATGTTATTAATTACTTAGTATGTATAAAACACTATAGTAAGAACCTTATTTAATTGGAATTTTTTTTTAAAAGATGGAAATCTGGTGTCTATTTACAAAATCCTATTTTGGAAGCTTAAATCACAGCTCTAAAACTATCAAATATCAATAGAATAGTTATTTTGAAAAGGAATATATATATACATAATACAGCAGAATTTTATTTAAACCTGTACTGCTCATTTAAATTAACATAGATTTTATTTCTAAGTTTCCAAATTTTGTTTTTCCTAAATCATGTTAGAAATTCCTCACGCATGAGAACTAGCTAAAATCATGGAAAATTTTAGCCTTTAAGTTCATCCAGTTGGGAATTATCTGTGCCAATGAAAACCAAAACAAACAAAAAAAAGTTTCTTTTCAAAGCAGAAAACAATGTATTCATATTCTAAACCCCTTAACCAATATCTAATTCAAAAATAGCTAAATGGATTTTTCTTAAATTGCTTAAAGAAATTTATTTTTCAAACATAACCAAGGAACAAAAATTTCATACAAACATCTACAATGTAAAAAAAAAAAAAAAATCAGTAAGTGACAATAGAAATGCATGATAGAGAACCAAAGAGGATCCAATAGTGATCATCACTATTATGACACCATGCAGATTTTCAGGATCATCTAAGTAAGGGAGAAATTCTAAAAACTTGCTACCAGTTGCACTGTGCGTATTATCCAGATACAAGTGGTAAGTACAGTAAGTCAAGCCACAAGATGCAACTATTCCCGTTTTTCAAAGGCTAGAGTAATTATCAAATATCATGTAGTTAACTAAGATTTATCAGTCATTAAGGACATAGGTATTTTTGTCTTCTTACAATAAGGTGTTTATTATTTCAGTAATCCAAAGAGCACTCACAGGAATTGTTGTGGTAGTAGCATACATGACCACTCATTACTGACCTATTTCCCCAAGGAATAATAAGCAAATTTATTGGTTTCACTATGTCTGTATTTATGGAGGCTGATTTGCTAAGTCACCCTCTGCCAATGAAGCCAACCAAGGTCACAGGTTCAATCACCGTGAGAGCCAATTCCCTTTGCTCAGTTCCATAGCCATAGTCTTTACCCTAAAACTTCGCCAAAGGCTACATGGAAGACTAAGTAGGCCAGAGATCATGGATGAATCAGCAAAAACCCACTACTCATGACTATAAGAATAGCTCAAAAGCAAAACCCCTATTAATTAGTGTCAGAATTTCATTCTTCAAATATTATTAAGTTTGCTAATCTGCAAAATAAGACCTTAATTACTGCCTATAAGTTGGTATGCTAAAAAGGCATCCAAGTCTTTAACTTGTTTAATTCAAAAGCAACAATGGTAATGAGTATTATTCCCTAAAATGCCACTGCTTTTACTGGAAAGGATTTTATTTTTATGCAACCTTTTACTTAATAAAAATCTTGCAAGTAAAGTCAAATGTGAGCCCAACAAGTTCACTTTCCAGGATTTCCTTCAAAATCAAAAAGCAAATGCTCTTAGTGGAGGGTCTGTTTTTATCTGAGTAGTTTCCTCTCAAAAAAGAGACTCATAGTTTTATTAGACATCTCAAAGCAAAATGATACTTCATTTGACTTTGTAAATACAGGACCACTGAATAAAAATTATTGACAAACAGAAGATGATAGATAATTATGGAAATTGAATTTAAAATTTCTCAAGGTTTAGATGTGTTTGAGCAGAATGCCCTATAAATATACAACATCTTTCATTGTTCAGAGTTAGAGGATGTTATTTTATGCCTTTGGATTTGGGTTGTTTTTTGTTTATTTACTGTTTTCTAATCAAAATAAAACAGTACCAAGTCAATGAATAAGTCTATCAGTAGCAGAGTGGTCTTTGTTTGCACAATATTACTATGCACTCAGTAGTTGCTCAATAAATATTAATTGCTAATGATGGAAAAGGACTTTATAAACAGATGGTCTAGGATAAATTCACTGAAAATGTAGACAGAAACATTCCATTCTTTAAGAAAAGCATAAAGTAGAAATTAAACAAGTTCTGCACTCAGAAAATCTCTGCCTATTGCCAGGCAGCTGTTCAGTCAACAAGAGCACAGACACTTTTCATCATCATCATAGCATTAACAACATTAAATGTTGATTTGCATATGGTGCCACAAAAGGGGACTAACACAGATTTATGCTAGCCTTGTTAGTTATAATTTACAATGACAATATTGGCAAGAACAAATAAGTACACACAGCAAAATAAATGTGATTAAACAATAATTTGAGATCTAGTCATAAGGTCTGTACATAAAATATATGTCAGACTTAACTGCAACTCACAGGAGCAATAAAAGTAATTTATTTATAAAGTAAACCTTAACTATTTTCAAACAGAATTTTAGATGCTTTACATGAACACCTATATATAGCCTTAAGAATAAGTGAAATAAAAGAGTCACAGTCCTGATAGAGAAGACAAGTAAGGACTCTTCAAGAACCTAGAGGGCAAACAATCAGAACAAAATGTGGTGGGTGGGGGCAAAAAGATTGCATGAGGACTAATTTCAATGAGAGTTGGAACAAGAAAGCTACAAGCAAAATGATCAACCCAGGAATACATTCTGAGAAACACACAATATTCAAAAACACTTGAGTAATAAGAAAATATAAGTTAGTATACATGGGAGAATTTTGGAGACAGATAGTTGAAATGGGGAGGTGAAATGGGGTAGAAACTGCATTACAAGCACTTAATAATTAATGTCCTTAATGAAGTCAAAAGCCGAAGAAGACATGACATAACTGTTAATTATATATAAATTAGGTTATAAGAATTTCAGGACAACTACACATCATCTCATAAGATCGCACCCTTCACAGGAATCCAAAGCCCTTAACTTACAAACTTAACAGTTGGCGTATCACTTCTACCATATAGAATACATTTCTAAACTTTCAACTTTTAAAAAAATATTTATATTTTTATGATTTCAGAGAGAACAGAAGAGGGAGAGATAGAAACATCAAAGATGAGAGAAAATCATTGATCAGCTGCCTCCAGCACACTTCCTGCTGCCCCTCATAGCATGGGATCAACCACAACCCAGGCATGTGCCCTGACCCAGAATCCAATAGTGACTTCCTGGTTCATAGGCCAATGTTCAACCACTGAGCCAGGCTAAATTTTCAACTTTTGTTTTATTAATATTAAATAGTAGGATCCTCAAATACATTATGAAAATGGAATATTCTTTAATCCAGCCAGCTATTAGTCTCAATGTTTCCCAATACAAGAAAGATAGCATGGTTAATGGATACTGTGTCTATGAGATCCATGCATAAACCATACAGGGAGTTTGCTCTATTAATGGAAATACAAGTATTGAGTGAGTGCAAGGTTGAAAGAGACAAAAATCCAAGCTGTCTTCCAACTTCTCTTCCATAGACAGTTTGGTGAAAAATGTATTTTCCACATAGAGAATATTACAAGGGTTTTAGTGTACCCTGAAATGCCCAATGCCTAATAAAGTAGACTATAAGTTAAATAAGAGGTGAGGGGTAGGTACAGGTGATAAGGGAAATCAAGAAAATGACTAAGGGAGAAAACTAAAGAACATGATATATCAGGAACTTCACATTTCAAGCTGTGCCAAACAGTGCTCAACCAGCGTTGAAAGACAAATCCCATAATAGCTGATCATTCTTTTCCATCTATTTCCTTTCCATTAGCATGTTGACATTAATGGTTCTTTCACAACTTTAGAGAAAACAGTGTTTATTTTATCCTTGCAAAACACACACACACACACACACACACACACACACACACACACACAACTTGTCCACAGGTAACAAATATAAAAGAGAGAAGGAAATAATTAGTATGGTACAAAATGATAAAACAAAAAGCAATGTTGTGAATCGAAAGTATAGTGAGTCAGAATTTAAATAAGCATTTCAGCCATAGATTGGTGAAGTGCTTATTATCATGTAAGAAAAAGCAATGGTGTAGAAAATCACATTCATAGAAGAAATGTCTAAAATGATTTGAAAACCCACTCTCAGCAAAAAGGAACACCTCCCACCCAAATTTTCCCAAAGGGCCAGAAAGGGTAACTCTCTCCCCCTGGGTCTACCCTAGACCTCTGCAAAGCTGAAATGACACCCTTACTGGGTTACAGTGATTGTTAACATTTCTATTTCCTCAACTCAACTGGGAGCCTCTAAAGGGCAAGGCAGCATTTAAGGTATTTTTACATCCCTAGTGCCAGCACAGTAACTAGCACATAGTAGGTACACAGTATGGTATTTTACTACATATAGTGCTGCTTCATAGTATGCAACATTTATTTGTTCATTCCTTCAAGAAATACCTACTGGGACCTTATTCTAGGCCAGCAACTGCTCTAGGTGCTAGCAACACAGCAATGAACACAACAGACTGAGTGCCTGCCTTCACAAAGCCTGAATCAGGAAGACAGCAAATGATAGGCAAAGAAAAGCATTACAAAGAGAAAATACAGCAGTGGAAGGGGTTCAGGCATGAAGACGGGGTACCTTAGGAGAGTTATCAAGGCCTTTCTGAAGTGAAGCTCTAAAAGACATGAGGGCATAAGCAATGCAATTGTTTTCAGAAATGAAAATCCCTACCTCTGGAAATGGAATGTGCAAATGTCCAGGAGCAGGAGGGTTCCTGACAATGTCTATGAAAAAGCAAGAAGGCCATGCACTTGGCCTAGAGTGGACAAGAGGAAGAACCACAGAAAGTTTGGTGATGGGGCATATAGGGACTAGATCAAAGGGGCCTTATAGACTGAGACTTCAGATCTCATACTGAATGTGATTTTAAAAAGCAACAATTTTTTTAAGAATTTTGAAGAAACATTATCTAATTCTGTGGGGAAATCTGTAAGGAGGGAGGAATGGAAACGAGGCTACTGTAGCAGCCCAGATAAGCAACAATACTGGCAAGATGATAGAGGAGAGCAGTTAGGTAAAAGGGAAAGAGTAGCTACCAATTTAGAAAATATTTTTAAAATAGAGCTGACAGGATTTAATGATGGACTGGATTAAAATATGGGAGAAATGTGGAAGGCAAGGATATAAAGGAGACATACGTTTTTAAAAACAAAATTGAAACTATTTTATCAAGATGAGTATCCATCATTTTAAGAAAAATAAATCATATGAGCTACTTATTAGGATGAACCACACACATGTGCACATGCATACAAACACACACACAAGGTTTAGCACCTTCTGTACAATCCACAGGTCAGAAGGGAAAAGAATAGGATTTGGAACCCCAGTGACCAAACTGTCCAGGCATTGTGGCTTTGAATCACAGCATCCCTCTAACTTATTCCCACCCAAGACTGATACTAGCCAGCAATGTTTCAAGGGTCTCAACCTCAGATAATAAACAAGACTGTAACTTTTTCTCACTGCCCTATAAGCCCCATTAAATAAATCCTATCTAATAAAAGAATAATATGCAAGTTGATCATCACTCCAACACACAAGATGGCTGCCCCCTGTGGTCAAAGATGGTTGCCCCCAAGTGGACACAAGATGGCCGCCACAAGATGGCCAGAAAGGGAGGGCAGTTGGGAGGGAACAGGCCTGCAAGGGAGGGCAGTTGTGGGTGATCAGGCCAGCAGGGGAGGGCAGTTAGGGATGACCAGGCCAGCAGAGGAGGGAAGTTGGGGGTGACCGGGCCTGCAGGGAAGGGCAGTTGGGGGGGACCAGGCCTGTGGGGGAGGGCAGGTAGGGGTGACCAGGCTGGCAGGGGAGGGCAGTTAGGGGCAATCAGGCTGGCAGGGGAGCAGTTAGGCATCAATCAGGCTGGCAGGGGAGTGGTTAGGGTGTGATCAGGCTGGCAGGCAGAAGCAGTTAGGGGCAATCAGGAAGGAAGGCAGACAGGTGAGCAGTTGGGAGCTAGCAGTCCTGGATTGCAAGAGGAATGTCTGATTACCCGTTTAAATGGGCAGTCAGACATCCCTCGAGGGGTCCCAGTTTGGAGAGGGTGCAGGCTGGGCTGAGGGACACCCCTCCCCTGCCCATGCAGGAATTTCATGCACCAGGCCTCTAGTTTATATAATAAAAGGCAAATATGCAAATTGACTGAACAGCAGAATGACTGGTCGCTATGACACGTGCTGACCACCAGGGGGCAGATGCTCAGCACAGGAGCTACCCCCTGGTGGTCAGTATGCTCCCACATGGGGAGTGCCACTCAGCCACAAGCCCTGAGCAGGGCTCACAGCTGGTGAGCACAGCAGCAGTGGCGGGAGCCTCTCCCTCCTCCATGGCAGCACTAAGAATGCCACTTAGGGGCATAAGCCATCAGTTGAACATCCCCTGAGGGCTCCCGGACTACAAGAGGGTGCAGGCTGGGCTGAGGGACCCACCCCCCAAGTGCACGAATTTCGTGCTATGGCCTCTAGTTATACAATAAAGTTGTAGCTGTAACTTGATCATAACATGGGAAAAGATGTAAAAAACCTGAGTTTTTAATGCCTTGAGAAATAATGCCAAAGATTCAGTATTCAAATAAATTTTAAAAAGGATCCAGTGTACAGAATAGAAATGGAAATTAACTAAAAATGCAATGAGTCATAATACAGCTTTTCTATAAAGTACAGAAAACAAACAAAATTAGCCAAAGTGAGAACTCATAGCATTAGGAACATCAGTAGGAAACGATTATAAGTGGAGTGGGTGGACAGCAGGGTACAAAGGCAGTGATTATTAAGGAGAAAAAAATGACAAGAGAAAGGTTTGGATCTGTATATGATAAAAATTTAGATAAAGTATCTTTGAGACACTTTTGTATGGCTTAGAGACATAAAATGTGGAAAGGGGCATGGAATATGATTCCAGGGAAATAAACTCATTGCAAATTATAGCATCTAAATATTTTATTATATATAAAAATGTTTCTTCCACAGCAGGCAGAAGGCAGAGAAAGGAAGGAACTATGACCCTGAATAGGAAGCATGAAGGAAACTCTTAACAAAAAAAGCAAAGACTTTACAGTTTTACTGTTAAACATAGCAGATGTCTTATCATGTATATGTGTGTCATAATTTATTTTTCAACAGTGTAGAGCAACACTGTGTTAAACTTAAAATTTTAAATAACTATAATTAATTAAATTTTTTTCAGTTACAATATTTGTGCCAAGTATACTTTCAGGAAGCCCTAAGAGTTGAAGTGTGTATATATATATATATATATATATATATATATTATAAAGAATCATTTTTCAAGGTTAGCAACTTTAATAAAACATGCCTATTGGGTCACAACAGATGGTTCAATACTGACGACTAGTGGTCAAAAACCTGTAGTAATTCCCTATTAAGTATCCTAAGATTTTTATCATCTGAATTTGAAACAGGTAATCGAAATTAAAACCTGAGTTAAAAGACTTCTTCCCTTACCAACATTTTGAAAATTACAATAGAAAAAAAGTGTATCTGCAGTCTTTTAAAGTCTTTTCTGTCCATTATTTGCAGTGTCCCCAAACCAAAGTTAATCAGTGTTTGATATTGAGCCATAGTAAAGGTAAAATTCCATGAGAGTCCATTTATTAACATACACGTGGCCGAATTACCATTCTTTCCAAAATCATACTTAATATTTCGAAGAGTCTTACTTTTATAATTCATGTATCTGGGCTGCTCTCTTTTTCTACCTTGTCTATTAGACTTTAGTATATAAGAAATCCAGTTTTCTTAAATTCCTGGTATAATTTGAAAAATAGTTACCTATTATCATTGCAACAAAAAAAAATTAAGATGCCTAGGAATAAACTTAACTAAGGAGGTAAAAGACATGTATTGAGAAAACTACAGGACGTTGAAAAAGGAGATAGAAGAAGACATAAACAAGTGGAAGAATATACTGTTTTCATGGATTGGTAGAATCAACATCATTAAAATCTCCATACTACCCAAAGCAATCTATAGAGTCAATACAATCAATCCCCATTAAAATACCAACAGCATATTTCACAGACCTAGAACAAACTCTCCAAAAATTCATATGAAATAAAAAAAGACCCCAAATACGCACAGCAATCCTGAGAAAGAATAACAAAGTAGGAAGGATCATAATACGAGATACCAAGATGTGTTACAAAGCCACTGTTCTCAAAACAGCCTGGTACTGGCACAAGAAAAGACATATAGACCAGTGGAACAGATCAGAGGACCCAGAAATAGATCCAAGCCATTATGCTCAATTAATATTTGACAAAGGAGGCAAGAGCATACAATGGAGTCAACACAGTCTCCTCAATAAATGGTGCTGGGAAAATTGGTCAGATATATGCAAAAAAAATGAAACTAGACCACCAACTTACAGCATACATAAAAATAAACTCAAAATGGATAAAGGACTTAAATGTAAGATGGGAAACCATAAAAATCTTATAAGAATCCATAGGCAGCAAAATATCAGACATATGTCATAGCAATATCTTTACCAATACAGCTCCTAGGGCAATGGAAAATAAGGAGAAAATAAACAAATGGGACTACATCGAAATAAAAAGCTTCTGCACAACAAAAGAACAAGAGAGCCACTGTATGGGAGAACGTATTTGCCAATGTCATCTCCAATAAGGATTTAACCTCCAAAATTTATAGGGAACTCATACAACTGAACAAAAGGAAGATAAACAATCCAATCGAAAAATGGGCAACTGACATAGACACTTTTCGAAAGAGGACATACAGAAGGCCAAGGGACATATGAAAACATGCTCAAAGTCACTAATCATCCGAGAGAAGCAAATCAAAACAACAATAAAGGTACCATCTCACACCTGTCATAATGGCTATCATCAACAAATCAACAAATGACAAGTGCTCGTGAAGATGTGGAGAAAAAGGAACCCTCATGGACTTTGGTGGGAATGCAGACTGGTGCAGCCATTGTGGAGAACAGAATGGAGTTTCCTCAAAAAATTAAAAATGGAACTCCCATTTGACCCAGTAATCCCACTTCTAGGAATATATCCCAAGAAATCAGAAACACCAATCAGAAAGGATATATGCTCATAGCAGCACAATTTACAATAGCTAAGATAAGGAAACAGCCTAAGTGCCAATCAGCAGATGAGTGGTTTAAAAAACTGTGATACATCTATACAATGGAATACTACACTGCTGTATAAAAAAAAGGGGGGGAAGAAGAAGAAGGTACTCTTACCATTTGCAACAGCATGGATGGAACTGGAGAGCATTATGCTAAGTGAAATAAGCCAGTCGGAGAAAGATAAATATCACATGATCTCACTCATTTGTGGAATATAATGAACATAAACTGATGAACAAAAATAGATCCAGAGACACAGAAGCATCAAACAGATCGTGCAACCTCAGAGGGAAGGGGTGGAGGGCTAGAGATCAACCAAAGGACTTGGATACATGCTTATAAGCAAAACCAATGGACACAGACACTAGTGGGGTGAGGGCTTGTGCTGGGGGGTGGGAACGGCTAGGGAGAGGTCAATGGGGGGGGGCGGGGAAAGGAGACATATTAATACTTTAAACAATAAAGAAAATTAAAAAACAGTAACATACTATATCAAAATGATCCTTTTACAAAGTTGAAATATTTAAAATATAATTGTGACAATCTGAATTCTTGAAGAATGTATGTGAGACTTTAGTTAAATCATTAAAATTACTACATACAAACTTCAAAGAAATTAAAATTAGTTACCATCACTTTCTTCTCTGCAAGAATAAGAGCAAAATAATAAAATAATGTGTGCAAACCTTAAAGACAGATTTTTTTAACTAAAAATGTTACATATAGCCAACTGATCATTCATATGTGAAAAGAACACGCATTCCTTCAACAACTATTTGCAGAATGTCTGCTATGTGATAAACAATGCACTACATGCCCCAGAAACAGGCATGTTGAACGAAGTTCCTGCCAGTGGAGTTTACATTATAGTGGGGAAGACATACAATAACATAAGTAAGCAAATAAACAACAATTATAGATGGTGCTATAGAAAAAGTTAATATGATCTGAAAGAGAGCAGAGAGGCTGAAAGGGGCTATTTTAGAAATGAGAGGGGCAAGGAAGTTCTCTCTGAAGAGGTGGCAGGTAAGGCTGAGGAGGGATGAGAAGGGAAAAGTTATGCTAAGAATGAGAAGGAAAATGTCCCAATGAGACACTGAGAAAAAATCACTGTGGCTAGAGCACAGATTTCTTAGAATAATTTGTAGTTAAATATGTAATGATTAGCCTGGTTGGCGTGGCTCAGTGGTTGAACATCAACCTATGAACCAGAAGGTCACAGTTTTGATTCCCAGTCAGGGCACATGACCAGGTTGTGGCCTTGATCCCCAGCAGGGGGCATGCAGGAGGCAGCTGATCAATTATTGTCTCTAATCATTTATGTTTTTGTCTCTCTTCCCTTTCCCTTCCTCTCTGAAATCAATAAAAATATTTTTTAAAACCTACCTTATTAAAAAAAAATGTAATGTTTAAATTTCAGAACACCCATCTACACCCATCTAAATAATGGAAATATAATCTACAGCTTCAAAACCATCAGTAAGTATAAAAATAAATATATAACACATTTCAATCCAATAATAAACAAGTAATAAAGAGGAGGGAAAAAATTAAAAGAAGAGATCTTTAAAAAATAGCCCAACTGATGTGGCTCAGCAGTTGAGTGTCGACCCAAGAACCAAGAGGTCACCAGTTCAATTCCCTGTCAGGGCACATGCTTGGGTTGCAGCTGGATCCCCAGTGAGGGTGGGTGCAGGAGGCAACTGATAGATAATGTTCGTCTCTCATTGATATTTCTATCGCTCTATTCTCCCTTCCCTTCTCTATAAAAATCAATTTCAAAATATATATATATATATAATAAAGTGATAAAAACATTTCCAAATATATCAATAATCATAAATGTAAACTCACTAATGAAGCCATCCTATGTAATAAAAGCCCAGTGACCGAAACGGCAGAACGGCCAGAGACCAGAATGACCACGGCCCCTAACCCCAGCCAACTGTCCCACAGCGAGCAGTTAGGGGCGATCAGGCAGGCAGGCAAGCAGTTAAAGGTGATCAGGAAAGCAGGCAGAGGCAGTTAGCGGCAATCAGGCAGGCAGGGAAAGTGCTTAGGGGCGATTAGGCAGGCAGAGTGGTTAGGGGCAATCAGGCAGGCGAGTGGTTAGGGGCAATCAGGCAGGCAGGCAGAGGCAGTTAGGGGCAATCAGGCAGGCAGGTGAGTGGTTAGGGGCAATCAGGCAGGAAGGCAGGCAGAGTGGTTAAGGGTGATCAGGCAGGCAGGCGATTGGTTAGGGGCAATTAGGCAGGCAGGCAAGCAGTTAGGGGCCAGCAGTCCCGGATTGCAAGAGGGATGTCCAACTGCCAGTTTAGGCCCCATCCACAGGAATCCCAACAGTAGGACATCCAGGGTCCCAGATTTCGAGAGGTTGCATGCTGGGCTGAGGGACCACTCCCCCATACACAAATTTCATGCACTGGGCCTCTAGTTAAAGATAATTCATCAGGTGAGATTTTTTGTGTAAGTCTAGCTATAAGATGTTTATAGGAAGCACATAAATTAAAACTACAGAAGAAGGATTAAAATAGAGAGGGAAGATCATATGCCATGAAAACAGCAATTCAAAGAATGCTAATGTCCAGGCAAACACTAATTAATAATTTAAAAACTGACCAAGAAGTAATTATATCCATGAAACTACAGTCACAAAATAGATAAAGCAAAACTGACAAAAATCACAGGGATAAATTGACAAACCTTATCATAATGGGAGGCTTTAGACGGACATATTTAATAAGAATGAACAAAATTTACAGAAGCGACCTATGCTTGTGTATGTATGTATATCAGACATACATAAAATTTTGCATCCAAAAACCAGAAAATATATTTAATTTTTTTTTACTCAGAGAATACTTATAAAAAAATTGATGATGGTACTAGGTCAAAATGGAAGGTTCAACAAATTTCAAAGGAACTAAATTTAAAATAAATAATAAAATTTAAAAGTAAGTAATACATATAATTGAAAGTTACAAAAGACACACCCAACATAAGTCTTGAATTATAGAGGAAATCATGAGAGAAATCTTAAAAGATTTAGAAATAAACTGCCATAAAAGAACAGCACATATGATAATTTGGTGATAAATTTACAGTATTAGATTTAAAAACAGAAAAAACAATGCTCTAACTTAAAAGTTTAAAAAGTAATTCTAAAAATTAAAAAAGGGTAAAAAATAATAAAGTTAAGAGCAGAAGTTGATGAAAAAATAAACTAAGATAGTCAAAGCAAAAACTAATAAAATAATCATGTCTAGCAAGACAACTTTAAAAAGGGGGACAGAATCCTAATATATAAATACCCTGGGTCCATCACATCCACAATGACTGGGTGGCTCGACCATTCGCCAGGCTGTGCATTATAGGCGAGCAGGTTGAACTACTGACCTCTTGGAGAGAGAGAGAGGTGGGCCTTATCAGGCTGCTAGCGAGGCCTGGATAGAGAAGCAGAGTGATCCCTCGCCAGCAGCCAAGCCTCTCTCTCTCTCTCCCAGTGGTCAGCAGTTCAGCCACTCGCAAGCAGCCTGGGGCAGCTGCTGATCAGCCCTGCCTCTATGATCAGGCCCAGAGATAGTCCTGGAGATGCTGACTGGCATAGAAACCGACCAATCAGAATCAAATCTGGGTGAATTGCGAGGAGGCAATGGCTGCCTAGGAGGTGGGGGCTTTTGACGCTGACTGGCATAGAAACCAACCAATCAGAACCAAATCTGGGTCAACTGTGAGGAACCAATGGCTGCCTAGGAGGTGGAGCTTTTGACGCTGACTGATATAGAAACTGACCAATCAGAACCAAATTGGCCAGCAGAGGAGGGCAGTTGGGGGCAAGATCAGGCCTGCAGGGGAGAGCAGGTGGGGGCAAGATCATGCCAGCAGGAAAGGGCAGTTGGGGGCAACCAGGCTAGCAGGGGAGCAGTTAGATATTAATCAGGCCAGCAGGCGAGCGGTTAAGGGATGATCAGGCTGGCAGGCAGAGCGGTTAGGGGCAATCAGGCAGGCAGGCAGGCGAGCAATTAGGAGCCAGAAGTCCTGGATTGTGAGAGGGATGTCTGACTGCCGGTTTAGGCCCGATCCCTGTGAGATTGGGCCTAAACCGGCAGTCAGACATCCCCCAAGGGGTCCCTGATTGGAGAAGGTGCAGGCTGGGCTGGGGGACACCCCTCCTCCCCCAGTGCGTGAGTTTCGTGCACCAGGCCTCTAGTAATTAAATAATACTAAAGGAACAGGATATAGTTTCAGAAAAAGATTGAAAAATAATAAAGCAAGGCTACAATTGCCTCTTTAACTTCATTTCAAAACACAGAACACAGATAAAATGGTTAACTTATAGAATTATGAATAATTGTAAAGTTAAATTTCTAAATAAAAAGGCTATGTAACCAAAAAAGAGTGAACTAAAAATCTCAGACACCTAAAAGATAACAGGTACAAATGACTGTATGGGTGAATTTTAACATTCATGTAATAGACAATCCTCCTCATAGATCCAGAGGATTAAAAAAGAAGGAATCTACCTAATTCATTTTATGAGGTTAATGTAACTTTGCTTACAAAAGCAAAAAGAACAGTGCAAAGAAAATTATCACTGACCTCAACCATAAGCATAAATATAAAAATCCTGAAGAAAACACTAGCAAATTAATTTAGCAATATATAAACAACACATCTAAATATAGTTCTCAGGAATTCAAGGAGGAGAGCTCCACATCTATTGACAGAGTCAACTACATTTAAATATTAAGAAACAGCAGCAAGAATATTTGATATATTTCACAGCCCATTCATAATTTTAAAAACAACAACAACCCTCTCTTGGCAACCAAGAAATACAAGCCAATGTTGTTAATCTGATTTAAAAAACAGCACTCAAAACCAGGAGCAAATATCATACAACAGAGTTAACACTTTAAAAGTATCCCTATATATACTGAAATAAAGCAAGGATTCATGCCATCTTTGCTTTTATTCAACATTGCACTTGAATTTCTAGCCAGTGCAATAAAACAACAACAAAAATAATTATAAAGAGACTAAATTTCCCTTCATTCCAACTGATAGGATTACCTACACAGTAGATACTATGTCAGTAAAGCTACTAACAAATCATCAGAACTAATAAGATCATCAAACAAAATTGTTGTACATGACAACCACATATAAAACCAGTTACACCCCTATATACTACAAATAATCAATGAGAGATGCAATAAAAGAAAATATCCCATTCACAAAACAAAATAAAACCATAGGTACCTAGGAATAAGTCCATCAAAAGAAGTATAAGACCTTTATATAAAAATTTATAAAACAATGGAAAACATGTTCTCTTCCAATTAATCTATATTTAGTACAATTACAATCAAAATGCCAGCAGAATATTTCATAAAACATGAAAGGAGATTTTCATTATCATTTACCAAAATATAATAAAAGCTATAATAATTGAGACAAAATGATAACAGTTCAGAAATAGACAAACAGATCAATACAATGCACATAGAACCCAGAAGATATCACGGGAAACTAGATGCATAATCAAAGTGGCATTAGAATCAGAGGGCAAAAACAATTTATTCAAAAATGATGCTGCAGTAACTGATTTGTCATATAAAAAAACTTAAAAGCCCTAGCCGGTTTGACCCTCGTACTGAAGGGGCCAGGTTCGATTCCAGTCAAGAGCACATACCTTGGTGGCAGGCTCAATGCCCGGCCCTGGTCAGGGCACCTGCGGGAGGCAACCAATAGATGTGTCTCTCTCACATCAATGCTTTTCTCTCTGTCTCTCCCCTCCTTTCCACTCTCTCTAAAAATTAATGGAAAAATATCCTCAAGTGAGGATTAACAAAAAACAAAACAAAAAAACCTTAGATTTCTTCCTCCTACCATTAAAAAAATAAAATTCTGGGGAAAGCACAAATAGTTCAGTATTTTAAAACGAGCAGATAACCAGGTGATCTGTGCAGGCACAGATGAAAACTGCTACAAATATGGGAAAAGATGCTCAAATCAGGAAATGAAAGTGAACATAAAAGTAAGTTAACACTTTATACCTATCACTCCAGCAAAAAAAAAAACTATAATGATTACTACTGGTAGAAATGTGGGGGAAAGAGCCATTCTCAACCACTTTGCCGACAGAAATGTGAAGAGTTAGAACCTTTTGGAAAAATAACCTGGTAATCTCTATGATAATAAAGCATCCATCTGTAGTAATAAAAGATTAAGTAAGAACTATATCGACTAGTTGGAGAAATTTCTGGAAAGTATTGGTCAAATAAAAAAGCAAGAGGCATAAATATACACATATATTATGTGATCATATAAAAAATAAAAGCATACAAAAAAAAAAAAAAAAGAAAAAGTAAGAAATCCTATATGGCCTTGCAGAGTAGCTCAGTTGGTTAGAGTATAGTCCACATATGCCCATGTTGCAGGTTCAATCCCAGTCAGGGCACATATAAGAATCAACCAATGAATACATAAATAAGTAGAACAACAAACTGATGTTTCTTTCTCTCTCTCTCCTTCCCTCCCCCCTTTCCCTCCAAACAAACAAACAACACAGCCCTAGCCAACTTTGCTCAGTGGATAGAGCTTCAGCCTGTGGACCAAAGGGCCCCAGGTTCGATTCCGGTCAGGGGCATATATGGTTGCAGGCTCCTCCCCAGCCTGGGCCCTCATCGGAGCTCGTGCAGGAAGCAACCAATCAATGTGTTTCTCTCACATTGATATTTCTATCTTTCACTCTCTCTTCCACTCTCTCTTAAAATCAATAGAAAAACATTCTTGGACGAGGACTGTCCAGGATAATTTAGAACACAAGGAGAAATATCAAGAGTTATATCCCAGGATATTTATACTTTTTGCTTTTTTAGGGAGCAGGAGGAATGTTGATGAGAAAGCAAAGGGGAAGGGACAAGGAAAAAATGAGCCAAGTAAATAATAAAGATAGATTAAAAAAGAGAATGCTTGTCTGATCATTTGTGATATGATCACATTTAGTTATGCATTTAATTAAATTATATGTGAATAAATACTTTTTACGTTGGATCAAAACAATGTATTAATATGGTTACTACTTAATGCATTAAGCAAATATTTACTGAGTGCAAATTGTGTTAAATGCTAGAAATGCAAAATGCTCAAAACGAGTACAACTAAGAGACAACACATCAAGATATGGTAACAGTAACAACCTAAGACAAAAAACTTCATATAATTATCACTTTCTAAAAACTGAACAATGAGGAGGAAAAAAGCCATCTTTGCAAAAGGGAAAAAGGTAGTCGATGGCATTGGGAACTATTAAAAGAATAAAAAGTGTAGCTCAAAATAAGGCCCAGACTTATCCTACACACATAGCTTCACCCAGGAAGAATAAACGCTAGAGCAGGAGCTTTCAAATGTTCTCCTAATGCACACGTTTCCTTCAGAGCAGCACCTGTGTGGCTGTCCTACGGTGATACCCAGTGCTTCAGTGCCTGTGTTCCTCTCTGCCTACTACCCACCTGTTCGCCGGGGCCTGACAAAGGGTTGAGTTCTAGAACTCATGTCCTAAGAAGTAGGAAAATAATGAGCTTTCCTTGTGCTTCCCACAGAACGTCTGTGTTATTTTTAAACTCTCATTTGCTTGTAAATTCCACCTCTCTTTTCTCAAAACCCAAGAAGGCTATTGGGATGGTCAATGTGAGGGCAATTCAATGAGCATTTATATAAAAGATATCTAGCCTTAGCTGGTTTGGCTCAGTAGACACAGTTTCAGCCCAAGGACTGAAGAGGTCCAGGGTTTAATTCTGGTCAAGGGCACATACTTCGGTTGCAGGCTTGTTTCCTGGCCCCAATCAATGTGTCTCTCACATCGATGTTTCTCTGTCTCTGTCTCTGTCTCCCCTCCCCAGCTCCACTCTCTGTAAAAATTGATGGAAAAGTATCTTCAAATAAGGATCAACAAAAAATAAAAATAAAAGATATCTAAAAATATCAGTGGGGAAAGGGAGGCTTGTGTCATGAAATAAGTATCTGAAAATGTGGGGGATAACTAAAAAACGGAGGGCATTGACTATGGGAACAAGGAGAGGATAAAGTGAATGGCCAAGCAAAAGTTTTCCAATTCAGCCCTGGAAAGGTAAGTGAAGTAGAGTACAAAATCTACATCTCCAAACCAAGTAGGGTAATGACCAAAGGAAGTTCAGGAGAAGGGGTTAATGAGACCACTTTAGAACATTTGTCTAACTAGGATCCCCTCTGATTAGACACAGAAGTCTCAAGGGAAATGCTAATGCTATTAAGAGGACATTAGAAAAACATTCTTGGCTTCCTTGGAAACTTCTTCCTTAATGACTCCAAACTAAATACATTAATAAATAGTACCCAAGGCTTTTCTTACATGAAGTGTCCATTTTACTCAGTGTCTCGAGCCACAGTAACATTTCTGGGAAGGAATGAATAGCCACTTCTTTATTAGGTTTTTCATAAATGGTACTGATGCCAAAAGATGAAGAAAAATATTGGAAAAAAAGCCAATATCAATTACTTTAACTTTTCTGCAAATGGCCTTATTTTATTGATGAAGCTCCCATAATCTGGTTTTCTAGGTTGAAAACCACTGAGTTGAGCTCCTACCCTGCACTTAATTCCTCACTTAATCTTCACCATCTTCTATTAAGACTCCATGCCTCGCCTACCTCATCAACTTTTCCATGAAACACCTTTAAACTTTAAGGCATCTCAATCGCCCTAGGTCAGTGGTCGGCAAACTGCCGCTCTGTTGACTAATAAGTTTGCCGACCACTGGGATAGGGGCTTAATCACAAGGAACAACAACAGCCTGTAATTATTGGAATCGAGAGTCTAGGTCAGTGGTTGGCAAACTCATTAGTCAACAGAGCAGCAACCGCGGCTCGCAAGCCGCATGTGGCTCGCCAGCCACAGTTTGCCGACCACTGCCAATATTCTTGATGGGGGTAGGTGAGAGAATCAGAATTTCAATATGCTATGAAATTCTCTGAAAAGCATATACAAACATACACCCAGCATTTACCTCCTGTTTTTCATTTTAAGTAATTCAACTGAAGTTGAAGAAATAACATTCCATTTATAAGAAACTGCTAGTAAAAACCAAGTCAGAAATTTCAAAAATGCCAGTCAAAAGATAGAAATTTTATCTAAGATTTTATGTGAATTTTGGACCTGCAAAAGAGTTTTGAAAAACCTCTTTCGTGATCCTAGTACCCTTCATCCCGACCCACTCCACTAAATTTAACTAATCAAGGTTACCTTTCTATTAAGCATATGATCGAAAGGAGTCTGTTAATATGATAAATGCACCTTAATGTTAAACAAACACTTTATTGTTTGTATAATGGTTCAACAAAGAAAGGTTGGTGATGGTTATTAGCTTAACAATATTCAAATTTCATTAATAAAAGTTCAGAGTACTAGAATAACCACTCAAAAATGAAAGATATATGAAAAGAATATTATTGCAAAAGTAATATAAAACATTCCTTTCTCTAAAGAGACCTTTATTGAGATACCAAAACAAAGTTGTTTGACCTGTGATATGAGGGGTCGAAGGCCAGTGAAAATCCCTAGTTATGAAAACCTGACATTCACGTGAAATCATAAGCAGTAGAGGTTCAAAAAGCAAGTGGACTGACTCCAGAGTATGCAGAGCCCCTTTGCTCAGACCAATAGAGAAAATAAAATAAAAAAACTGAAGAGTCAACAATTCCTTAAAAACTCTATGCAAGAAAAGGAGAGCAGCTCTTCCTCATCTGATTTCCAAAGATTAATAAATATTGTTTTATAATTAAATGGAAACAAATAAAATTCTGAGGACCTAAGGGCCTCATCAGATCACTAAAAAGAAGTAGGCTTCAGCCCAAGCCATAGATGGCCTCCCTGTAATATGACCTTATACCTAGAAATCTCTGACATCCTGTAATTTTTAATAAATTGCTCCTAATCTCTTAACAACTTTTAAATGTCATAACTTTCACTAACATTGAATTATACATTTTAGGGACACAGAATGGCTAAATGTGCAGTTCCAGTTTCTCTCCATAGTCAGCCAGAAACAAAACACACTGATTACCATTATTACACAGTACAAGTATTTCCATAAGTATTTTTTAATATTGAAAAGAAAGCAGTGCTTCTCTCCTTAAACATGACCTTTCCAGAAAAGTGTGAGTCACTTAACCTGGGAGTAGGAAATGCATGGGCCTGAATTAATCCTCCCTGCACTATTCAATCCAAAACCACCTTTTATAAGCACATAGGTC
This sequence comes from Corynorhinus townsendii, assembly GCA_026230045.1. Lineage (NCBI taxonomy): Eukaryota > Metazoa > Chordata > Mammalia > Chiroptera > Vespertilionidae > Corynorhinus > Corynorhinus townsendii. The sequence goes on from JAPDVU010000001.1 coordinate 218,356,693, forward strand.
ATCGTGTATATTAAAGTGACAAAGTATGAAATTAAACATTTCTTATCAGTAGTGCTCCTCTACTGTATTGTCAGAAATGGCATTCCAAATCACACCTCAAGCTTTTAGTCAAACTGACAATTACACTGCAAATATTCAGGCTCTGGTTTTTCAAAGGTGTTGGGAAGCAATATTCCTCCCCCTCTTTCTTTGTAATTTTGGGCATTCTGCAAAAAGAGAAGAAAATAAGTACGGAAAATTTTTCTAATTTTCTCTTGAAAAAAGAGCAATTGTCTCTTCAGTACTATTCTTATACTCACCAGATGTAATTTGCTTTGAGAATAAATGTATAAAAATCAATGTTTAAAAAAAAGAAAGGCTACCCACAAGCAGTATCTAATTATTCAACAAAGTATCCTTTTCAAAGTAATTACCAACTAACAAGTATATGCCTCCTTTTGTGAAATGAAGGAAAGTGGAATTTTAGAAAACAAAAGCAGATTTTTCTAACAATTTACATATAATTTCAGGGTTGCAATTTTTGTTCCTAATTTTCAAGCAGCAGTATATCTACTTAAAATTTTTCTGTTAATCTGTCAATGAATAAGGGTAATGATTTCCACACACACGAGTCGTTTGTAGAACATCACTTTTGGAGAAAACCATTTGGTGAAAGAAAACAATTCCTTTTGATTTTAATCTTTTTGTTTTCTTGTTGTTTCTAATTTTTATACCTTTTGTATAAATCTAAAAAACACTTTAAGGGAATTTTGACAAATTTATTTTCTATAATAATAAAACATAACCAATATAATAAAATGAGAATTCACAAATCTATACCAATAAAAATGAATGAATGAAGAAAAAGACAAATCCTTTCCTTACTATAGAATTCCAAAAAAAAAAAAAAAATGTGGACAATGATGGAACTTTTAAAAAACTCACCATTTAGCATCACTTTTAATAATAAGTGTCTCGCAAGAAACAATACTAGATACAAAAATTCATGGGTGTGATATTAGGCTATTTTCAAGTCTCAAAGCATCTCCTCATCCTATATAATAAAGAGGTAATATGCAAATTAACCCTCGCACCCTCGCACAAGATTACCATCCCCATGTGGTCAAAAATGGCCACCATAAGATGGCTGGCAGGGGAGGGTAGTTGTGGGCGATCAGGCCTGCAGGGGAGAGCAGTGGGGGCAACCAGGCCTGCAAGGGAGGGCAGTTGGGGGTAACTGAGCCTGCAGGGGAGGGCAGTTGGGGGCAACCAGGCCTGCAGGGGAGGGCAGTTGGCGGCAACCAGGCCAGCAGGGGAGGGCAGTTGGGTGGATCAGGCCTGCAGGGGACAGCAATTAGGGCAACCAGGCCTGCAGGGCAGGGCAGTTGGGGACGACCAGGCCGGCAGGGGAGGGCAGTTGGGGGCAATCAGGCTAGCAGGGGAACAGTTAGGCGTCAATCAGGCTGGCTGGGGAGTGGTTAGGCATCGATCAGGCTGGCAGGCAGGCGAGCAGTTGGGAGCCAGCAGTCCTGGGTTGTGATAGGGATGCCCGACTACTGGTTGAGGCCCGATCCCACAGGATGTCCAGCAGTCGGACATCCCCCAAGGGGTTCCAGATTGAAGAGGGTGCAGACTGGGCTGAGGGACAGACACACACCCCCCAGTGCACGAATTTCGTGCACCGGACCTCTAGTAAAATAAATAATTAAAAACACATAATAGTAATTTTAGTGAAAAACTTGGCAGGCAACACCTTAACCAATGGTTCAATTTTCAATAATGGGACAAATCGACATTACGTGACTCCTGATTAGATATCCTGGGAAGAGCATAGTACCATTACTCTAGGTTTCCTGCCGAAAGTATTGAATCTGGTTGTGAGGAAACATCAACAAACCCAAAATGAAAGTCATTCTACAAAATAACTGGCCAGTACTCTACAAAGTTGTTGGGGTGTGAATGACAACGAAAGACTGAAACACTATTCCAGATTAAAGGAGACTAAAGAGACATGACAGCCAAATGCTATCTGTGACCCTGAACTGTATCCTGGACCAGAAAAGGACATCAGTGGCACAAATTCAATAAAACATGTAGTCTACATCATAGTATTGATCCAATGTTAATTTCCTGTGATTAAGGAAGAGAACATACACACCATATTGATTAGGTATCAAATATTTATATCCTGTGTGCAACTAATGCAAAAAAGTGTGTGTGTGTGTGTGTGTGTAGAAAAAATGATAAAGTTAGTCTGGTAAAATATGAATATTGGGGGAATCTAGATATAGGATATACAGAAATTCTTTGTTCTAATTTTCAATTTCTTCGTAAGTCTGACATTTCAAAATAAAATGGTATCTAAAGAATAAGTGACCTCTATTTTTCATTGATTTGATGACAGTCTAATCCAGGGGTTGGCAAATGTTTCTATAAAGGGCCAGGCAGTCAATATCTTATAAAGGCTTTGTGGACCATACAGTCTCTTTCACAGCTAGTCAACACATTCTTTGTGTCACAAAAGCACCCCCAGACAAATTGGAAATGAATGGGAATGGCTGTGTTCCAATAAAATTTTATTTACAAAAATAGCCAATGGGTCAGATTCAGTCCATGTGGCCAGTTTGCTGACCCCTGTTATGTCAAGGAAAATTAATCAGAGTAATTATACTTTCAGTTAACATTTTTTTAGCACATGCCAGATACTATGTTAACTGCTTTACTGCTTAACTCGTTTATCCTCGCACCAATCTGATTACAGTAAAATTACGATTATTTCCATATTCCACAGGCCTAGAGAAGGTGAGGAACTGGCCCACGTGACGCAGCTAGCAATCAGTATATTCTGGGTTTGACCCTGAGAGGGCTTTCTTCTCTCACTAAACTACAACCAACATGTTATACTTCTCATGTGGACTGAACTAAACTGTCACAGGGCAACAATTAAGGGGTTGTGATAATTTAGAAACAGCTAAACAGTTATCCAAGCTCAAGACGAACATTCTGAGAAGGTATTTTTCACAAACCTCTTGTAGCTGCAAAGAAATAAGTCCCAGTTGGTCCTGGCGTCTTTCCACCAGTTCTCTTTCTGTGCGCATCTCCCTTTCTATTTCCTGCAACCGTCGCTCCACCCGATCTGAAACCTTAACATGAACAAACAGAAGTACTGACATTATAGAGCTGTTAGGTGAAGAAGACTAAATAACCTCTATTTTTCATTTATGCCAGATACACTACTGCCCAAAGCACTTAAGAATGGCTTGTTTGTAGAGCCCTTTTTCATTACACAATTATAAAACAGATTACACAAAAACTGACTAAAAAATATTTTAAAAAACTATCATTGGTCTCTAAATAATCCAAACCTGAATCCCAAAAAAGAAATTACATTTTTCAAAGCATAAAATAGTAACTGAATAGGTGAGCGTTAAAAGCAATAAACTAGAAAAGAGTGCCCTCTGGTGAAACAGGAGAAAAACAGCAATTTTGTAAAGTTATTTCATTTCTTACTCTGATAAACTGTTTAATCTGTTTAGTTCTTTATCATTTTAATTATCTATAAGCATGACCTACCTCGGGAGGTTTTGATGTTTATGTGCAGCAAATAATTGAAAGGGATTTTCATTAGCTTGTCAATCTTGTCTACTCTGATCTGCTAAAAATAAACCAGCTGAAAATATCAAAAACTAAAGTCAAACTGAAAAATAATTAATTGGGACTCTCTAAAATAAACATGAAAGAATTTTTCTCTCTGATGCAAGATTTTCCTTGCTAAAAGTTTGGAAAATTCAAAAACACTTTGTGAGTTACCACTAAATAGTCCCCTAAATAAAATTTACACTATTTGATGATGTGTTTATTTGGTGCTTTCCTTTAAGAGAACATATTTGCTTTCCTTTAAGAGAAGCAATAAATACAGCTCTGTTGTAAGAAATACTTTTCTGTCAATTTTATAGCCAAAAATGGTCCTGATCACTAGGGATCTTACTAGGACAATGACTATGTTCTAAACTGAATTATGGTGATGGCTCACTACTCAGTACATTTACTGAAAATTGAACACTTAAAGCAGATTAATTTTACTGTAAATTATACCTCAGACTAAGTTTTTTTAAAAAAAAAAACACATCAGTAAATACAAGTTTAATTAGTCAATGAAGTCTGAGCAAAAATATTCTCTCAAAAAAACCAGCACTGTTTACTAAGACTGATAAATCTAGTGTTTCCAACTTCTAGTGTTCAGAAACCAGAAATTCACTATTAGTCACAGTTCTTTACAAAAACTCAAAATACCCCTCAGCATCAAGCTTCTAATTTATCCTGAAAATCAACCCTAATATCCCAACAATTTACTACTGCATCTGAAATAAATGCAGCACCTGCTTTAAGAGAAAAAAATATTGACTAAATACTAAAACCACACGGAAGTCTGTTTTCCGCAGCACAGGCACACCACAGTGCTACTGTGCAACCCAGCCCCCATGATGACCAGGACCCAAATTCTCCTGGTGGAAGGCAGCACTGAGCACCACTGACTTGACTCTGTTTCTTATTGCGTGTGCCTGGGATCCCTGACTCACAGCGCATTCACACTGTGACTCCAATTCTTGATGCATGCACACACAGGGACCCTGATTCTCAGCAAGAAGCTGCATGAGGCAACAGAGATTCTGAAACATGATTCTTGCAGACACAGGGGAACTCTGACTCCTGGCACACGCTAGGGGACTCTGATTTGTGGCACACACCAACAGCGCAGTGTAGGCAGGATCCCTGATTCTAGGTGCGCACACGAGACCACACTGAATGCTGGTAACACTGACCCTGGGTGAGCCTGGTTACCACGGCAGCCACATGTGTTAGTGTCGGAACACTTTAGTGAAACTCGGTGGTGCGAAGTTCCCATGGCACACAGCCCAGGTCCACACAACTCGAAGTTTAAACCTTTAAATCTGGTGATAGTCAGAATGGGGAGACGACACAATCCCCAGAGGAAAGAAAATGAGGAGTTGCCAAGAAAGGAAATTAGTGAAATTGAAGCATGCAACATGACTGAAAAAGAATTCAGAGTAATGGTCATGGAATTCATACATCAGATGGATGAGAAAATCAATAACCTATGCAAGAATCAGGAAGAAATAAAAAGTGATATAGCTACAATCAAAAACACCATGGAAAGTTTCAACAGTAGACTAGAAGAAGCAGAGGACCGAATTAGTAAGTTAGAAGATAAGATAGAGGAACAAGCTCAATCTGAACAGCAACTGGAGAAAAAAATTAAAAAGCAGGAGGAGAGCCTAAGGGAGCTTTGGGACAACATGAAACGAAGTAACATACATATAATAGGGCTGCCAGAAGTACAAGAAGAGCAGCAAGGATTAGAAAATCTATTTGAAGAATAATGACAGAAAACTTCCCGGATATGGGAAAGAAAAAAGTTACAGAAGTACAGAGACTCCCAAGCAAGATCAATCCCAAAAGACTCACACCAAGACATGTCATAAATTCAGTGGAAAATATTAACAACAAAGAGAGAATCTTGAAGGCAACAAGAGAGAGACAGAGAGTTACCTACAAAGGATCCCCCATCAGATTATCAAATGATTTCTCAACAGAAACATATCAAGCTAGAAGGGAATGGAAGGAGGTATACAAAGCAAAGGACTGAATCCAAGAATACTCGATCCAGCAAGACTATCAATCAAAATTGAAGGGGAAATCAGGAGCTTTGCAGACAAAAACATGAACATAGAGGCCAAAATTCTCAACAAAATTCTAGCAAATCGGATCCAGCAATACATCAGAAAGATCATACACCATGACCAAATAGGATTTATCCCAGGGATGCAAGGATGGTACAATATCCACAAATAATTAAACGTGATACATCACATAAACAAATACAGAGGTAAAAATCACATAGTCATATCAATTGATGCAGAAAAAGCACTTGACAAAATCCGACACCCCTTCTTGATAAAAACTCTCAACAAGGTGGGAGTAGAAGGATCATACCTCAATATAATAAAAGGCATATATGACAAACCCACAGTCAACATCATACTCAATGTACAAAAACTAAAACCATTTCCCCTAAGAACAGGAACAAGACAGGGATGTCCACTCCCACCACTCCTGTTCAACATAGTACTGGAAGTACTAGCCATTGCGATCAGAAAGAAGAAGAAATAAAGGCATCCAAATAGGAAAAGAAGAAGTAAAACTGTCCTTATTCGCAGGCGACATGATATTGTACATAGAAAACCCTAAAGACTCCATCAAAAAATTATTAGACTTAGTAAATGAATTTGGCAATGTAGCAAGATACAAAATTAATGTCAAGAAATCTAAGGCATTTCTATACACCAATAGTGAACTAACAGAAAGAGGGACTAAAAAAGCAATCCCATTTACCAAGGCTACAAAAAAATTAAGATACCTAGGAATAAACATAACTAAGGAGGTAAAAGACGTATATGCAAAAAACTACAGGACACTGAAAAAAGAGATAGAGGAAGACATAAACAGATGGAAGAACATACCATGTTCATGGATTGGTAGAATCAACATCATCAAAATGTCCATACTACCCAAAGCAATCTATAGATTCAATGCACTCCCCATTAAAATACCAACAGCATATTTCACAGACGTACAACAAACTTTCCAAAAATTCATCTGGAATAAAAAAAGACCTTGAAGAGCTACAGCAATCCAGAGAAAGAAGAACAAAATAGGTGGGATCTCAATAACAGATATCAAGCTGTATTACAAAGCCACTGTTCTTTTTTTAAAAAAAAATAAAATAAATCTTTATTGTTCAGATTCTTACAATTGTTCCTTTTTTTTCCTCCCATAGCTCCCCTCCACCCGGTCCCTTCCCACCCTCTGCCCTTATCTCCCCCACACTGTTCTCATCCATAGGTGTACGATTTTTGTCCAGTCTCTTCCCACGCCCCCACACCATTTACCCCCTGAGAATTGTCATTCCACTCCCTTTCTATGCCACTGATTCTATTATATTCACCAGTTTATTCTGTTCATCAGGTTTTTTATTCACTTGATTTTTAGATTCACTTGTTGATAGATATGTATTTATTGTTCATAATTTTTATCTTTACCTTTTTCTTCTTCCTCTTCTTAAAGAATACCTTTCAGCATTTCATATAATACTGGTTTGGTGGTGATGAACTCCTTTAGCTTTTTCTTATCTGTGAAGCTCTTTATCTGCCCTTCAATTCTGAATGATAGCTTTGCTGGGTAGAGTAATCTTGGTTGTAGGTTCTTGCTATCCATCACTTTGAAAATTTCTTGCTTCTCACGTCTGACCTGAATAGTTTCTGTTGAGAAATCAGCTGACAATCATATGGGTGCTCCCTTGTAGGTAACTAACTGTTTTTTCTCTTGCTGCTTTTAATATTCTCTCTTTGTCTTTTGCTTTTGGCATTTTAATTATGATGTGTCTTGGTGTGGTCCTCTTTGGATTCCTTTTGTTTGGGGTTCTGTGCGCTTCCTGGACTTGTAAGTCTATTTCTTTCACCAGGTGGAGAAAGTTTTTGGTCATTATTTCTTCAAATAGGTTTTCAGTATCTTGCTCTCTCTCTTTTTCTGGCACCCCCATAATTCAGACGTTGGTACGCTTGAAGTTGTCCCAGAGGCTCCTTACACTATCTTCAAATTTTTGGATTCTATTTTCTTTTTGCTTTTCTGGTTGGGTGTTTTTTACTTCTTTGTATTTCAAATCTTTGACTTGATTCTTGCAATCCTCTAGTCTGCTGTTAGATCTCTGTATAATATTTTTTATTTCAGTCAGTGTATGCTTAATTTCTAGTTGGTCCTTTTTCAGATCCTCAAGGGTCTCACTAAATTTATTGGCCTTTTCTAGAAAATTCTTGAAAAACCTTTTAACCGTGGTTTTGAACTCTATATCCAGTCGTTTGCTTTCCTCCATTTCTTTCATTTGTGACCTGTTTCTTTGTCTCTGCATTTTGGCTGCTTTCCTGAGTTGATAGAGTGGCTTTGTACTTGGTGTCCTATAGGGCCCAATGGCGCAGCCTCCCCAGTTACCTGAGGTGGACACTCTTGGTGCACCCCTTTATGGACTGTGTGCACAGTCTTGCTGTAGTTAAGCCTTGATTGTTGTTGGTATCACTGGGAGGAACTGACCTCCAGGCCAATTGGCTGTGAGGATCAGCTGTGTCTACACTGGGAGAACTTCTGTGCTGGAGACACCCTTATGAGACAAGACTTGCAAAAGCCTCTGTGCTCAGCTTGGATGGGATGGAGTCTGAGGACAGAGCAGACAGCAATGGCTTCCCATCAGCCTTGCCCTAAGAGACTGCTATGTCTCACTGTCCTGCAGTAATTGCTGCAAGCACCTCTGAGAGAAAACCAACCTCGAGTTTCACCCGCTGCCAGACAGTCCAGTTTCTCCCTGAATGAGTCTGAATCCCCACAGTCTCGCCTGGAACTGGAGTTCAGAGCCGTCAGGAGCTTTTGTCTCCCTTCCGATTGAGAAAGCCAGCCGCATACTCAGTTGTCAGCCCTCTCCGCGTGTGCGCATGCCCTGATACCTCTGCCTTCCGCAGACCCTCTGAGTCTGTGTATTTTTCTCTTTCCTGACAGTCCAGTTTCTCCCCGAATGAGTCTGGGTCCCTAGAGTCTCGCACGGAACTGCAGTTCAGTGCAGTCGGGAGCTTTTGTCTCCCTCCCTCTTGAGAAAGCCAGCTGCGTACTCAGTTGCCAGTACTCTCCGCACATGCGACTCAGGACCTCTGCCTTCTGCAGCTCCTCTGAGTCTCAGTGTTCTTTTCTCTTTCCTTCTAGTTGTAGAATTTCCACTCAGCCAGCCTTCCTGTGGTTCTGGATGATGTCCATTTTGTCTTTTAGTTGTAGTTTTGAAATTGTTGTGCGAGGCAGCAGTTTAGGTGTTTACCTATACTGCCATCTTGGTTTCTCCCCATTCCAAAGCCACTGTTCTTAGAACAGCCTGGTACTGGCACGAGAACAGACATATAGACCAATGGAATAGAATAGAGAATCCAGATATCAACCCAAACCACTATGCTCAATTAATATTTGACAAAGGAGGCATGAACATACATTGGAGTCAAGACAGTCTCTTCAATAAATGGTGTTGGGAAAATTGGACAGATACATGCAAAAAAATGAAACTAGACCACCAACTAACACCATACACAAAAATAAACTCAAAATGGATAAAGGACTTAAACAGAAGACGGGAAACTATAAAAATACTAGAGGAATCCACAGGCAGAGAAATCTCAGACATATGCCGAAGCAATTTCTTCACTGATACAGCTCCTAGGGCAATGGAAACTAAAGAGAAAATAAACAAATGGGACTACATCAAAATAAAAAGCTTTTGCACAGCAAAAGAAACCATCAACAAAACAACAAGAAAGCCCACTGCATTGAAGAACATATTTGCCAATGTCATCACCGATAAGGGTTTAATCTCCAACATTTACAGGGAACTCATACAACTTAACAAAAGGAAGATAAACAATCCAGTCGAGAAATGGGCAAAGAACCTAAACAGACACTTTTCGAAGGAAGACAGAAGGAAGGCCAAGAGATACATGAAAACATGCTCAAAGTCACTAATTATCCGAGAAATGCAAATCAAAACGACAATGCGGTATCATCTCACACTTGTCAGAATGGCTATCATCAACAAAACAACAAAAGACAAGTGTTGGTGAGGATGCGGAGAAAAAGGAACTCTTTTGCACTGCTGGTGGGAATGCAGACTGGTGGAGCCACTGTGGAGAACAGTGTGGAGTTTCCTCAAAAAACTAAAAATGGAACTCTCATTTGACCCTGTGATCCCACTTCTAGGACTATACCCCAAGAAGTTAGAAACACCAATCAGAAAGGATATATGCACCCCTATATTCATAGCAACACAATTCACCATAGCTAAGATTTGGAAACAGCCTAAGTGCCCATCAGCAGATGAGTGCATTAAAAAACTGTGGTACATCTACACAATGGAATACTATGCTGCAGTAAAAAAGGAATTCTTACCATTTGCAACAGCATGAATGGAACTGGAGAGCATTATGCCAAGTGAAATAAGCCAGTCAGAGTAAGATAAATACCACATGATCTCACTCATTTATGGAATATAATGAACAACATAAACTGATGAACAGGGACAGATCCAGAGACAGAGAAGCATCGATCAGACTGTCAAACCTCAGAGGGAAGGTAGGGGAGGGTGGGGGTAAGGAGGAGAGATCAACCAAAGGACTGTATGCATGAATATAAGCCTAACCAATGGACATGAATACCAGGGGGGTGAGGGCATGAGTTGGGGGGGGGGGGGGCATGGTTTGGGGGGTTAATGGAGGGATGAGGACACATATGTAATACCTTAATCAATAAAGAAATTTTTAAAAAACACTGAAAAGCAAAAGTCATTAATTCATTCAATTTTTACAAAATGGAAATATCTTTATTGTTCACTGTAAATATAAAAAGTAATAGCAACACACCAGAAAATAGATAATACAGAACTTCAGAATCATTATTATGGCTACTATAAAAAAAAATGAGTGGAGAAATTGGGACTCCTGCACTGCTGGTGGGATGCAAAATGGTAAACCACTATGGAAAACAGTGTGGTGTTCCTTAAAAAATTAAAAATAGACATCATATGATCCAACAATTCCATATCTAGGTATATACCCAAAAGAATTGAAAGCAGATATTTGCACCCCCATATTCATAGCAGCATTCTTCATAATAGCCAAAAGATGGAGGCAACCCAAGTGTCTATTGACAGACAGGTAAGTAGATAAACCAAATGTGGCTTATACATACAATGGAATATGGTTCAGCCTTAAAATGGAAGGAAATTCTTACACATGCTATAGCATGGATGAACTTTGAAGACATTATGCTAAGAAATGAGGTGCCTGGAGTAGTCAAATACATAAAGTAGAATGGTGGTTGTCAGAGGCAACATGCCTAGGAAGATTGTGATGTTCTGAATGGAGACTTTTACTAAATGGGAATCATTTCAATTTTGCAAGATGAAAAGAGTTCTGGATTTGTTTATACAACTGTGAATGTACTAAGCTGAATACTTAAAAATGGCTAAAATGGTAAATTTTATGTTACATATATTTATTACAACTAAAAATAAACAATACAGAATAAAAATAATCTGCTAATACCATCCACCAAGAGAAAACACTGCTAAATATCTTGTATACTTCCAGAATTTTTTTATGCATATGTACATGACAAGTCAAACACATATCCATTTCATTTTTTTTTTTAACAAAAGTTGGGTATTTTGCATAGTGTTTTGTAACTTTTTTTTTCTATTACATATATGGACAACTTTCCATGACAACAAATAAAACTATATATTCTTAAGAAGAACACTATTCTTCATAATTGATTAAAATAATTCCCTATTGCCCTAACCAGTTTGGCTCAGTGGATAGAGTGTCGGCCTGCGGACTGAAAGGTCCCAGGTTCAATTCTGGTCAAGGGCATGTACCTTGGTTGTGGGCACATCCCCAGTAGGAGGTGTGCAGGAGACAGCTGATCGATGTTTCTCTCCCATCAATGTTTCTAACTCTCTATCCCTCTCCCTTCCTCTCTGTAAAAAAATTAATAAAATATATTTTTTAAAATAAATATAAAATAAAATAATTACCTATTGATAATGAGATAACAATTATGTATTTTTACTAGTACATACTGTGACAAACACTCCTATATAAGATTATTTTTGTACACAAAAGATACAATCTTTAAGTGAAATTGTTGAATCAAAAGACATGAATCACTAATGAAGTTATTAATCTGGGATCATACAACTAATTAGTGAGAAAAATGAGCCCAGTACTGTGAGTCTCCATTTCCAGCAGTATCTTGTAATCACAGGTCCTTTCATGCATTCATCTGGCAAGCATGCAAGAACACTAATTTGTTCCAGTTATTATGCTAGGTAGAGGCTAGGCATAGAGCAATACACAAGCTGCATGCCACAGACGCTATCTTCTAATAACTTGCTATCTACTAAGGACTGACACTAAATCAGGAGTTAGGATTTCTCTAATTAAATTCAATGAGTTGGATGAGTCCTATATTTCAGGAAAGAATAATGTGCTTATTGGCATCCTAACCAAAATTAAAGCAGTTCAAGTAACCAAATACTGGGGGGAAAAATCTAAAATTACTTAGACATTTTCTACTTCAGCACCATAGCCAGGACATATGATCATTTAGAGTTACTGCATTTGAAGATTCTTTCTCAGTTTTTAAATAATGTTTGTCTTAGGCAGATTCTGACAAGGTTTCAATGGTCTCTGCTTCCGGGTATTCATGCACTTGTGTAATTTCCTCCTCTGGAGTTTAGACTGGCTCTAGTGACTTCCTTCCGATAAACAGAATACAGAACAAGTCATTTTCATACTTAGGTTACAAAAAATTATGACTTCCATCTTACTAACATGTTCTTCTTCTTGCTGGCCCTCTCTCTTGCCTTCTTGCTTGCTTGCTCTGATGAAACAAGCTGCCAGGTTCTGAGATGCTCTGTGGGAAGGCCATGTGTAAAGGAAGCAAAAGAGCCCTGTGACCATCTGGTAAAGACAAACTGATAACTTTAGTCCAAGGAACTGAATGAGCTAGGAAGGAAGTAAATCCATTGCAGGCAAGATGTGAGATGGCTGTAGCCTGTGAGAGACTCAGAGCCAAAGGAGCCAACTAAACCAGGCCTGGACCCCTAACCTACAGAAACTGTCATGATAAATGTTTTAAGCCAGTAAGTTCAGAGAAATTTGATATGCAGCCATAGATAACTAATGCAAATGTTTTCATCCTCACTCTTGGACATGTGTATTGATTTGAGAAAGAAAAAGAGGGAAGGGGAAAAAGAAAGGAGGGAAAGAGAGAATGAGAGAGAGGGAACTCAGTGAAGTGATGGTGCCTGAAGAGAAGCATCAGACAGAAGATGGAACTGAGCAAAATTTCAGAAATAAAAGGGGCACAATTTTATCATGGATTGGAAGTGTGCTATGCAGGAAAAGATCTAGAGTGACTCTTAGGAAGAGCAGGTAAACACAGCTCTAAACAGAAGAGCATGGGCTCTGTACCTAATGACACAGCATAACTTACTAATATGGAATGATAAAATAATTCCCAACAATACGAATTATTTGAAAGATTGCATTCATCAATGCCTCTTTTCATTTTTTATTTCTGAGACATAAATGAAAAAAACTATACAGCTAATACTAAAAAATTACATTTTTATCGGAGATTCATGTGAACCAATTAAATTACACAGATATCAAAGAATCCAACTTCTCCATATTTACTTATAAAAATCTTACCTAATAAAAGAGAAACATGCAAATTAACCATCACTCCGCTACACCCACAGCCAATCAGAGTAAGTATGCAAATTAACCCAACAAAGATGGAGGTTAATTTGCATATGCAGGCACAGAGCAGTGTGAAGCCTGCTATGAGGGGATGGGGGTGGCGGAGGGAGCTACTGGAGTGGTACTCCAGACAGAAGCGAGGAGGTGCCGGCTCCCTGGCAGCCAGGGAGTGGGGACTTGCCAGCTCCTGGGCGGCCGGGGAGCGGGGACGTGCCGGCTCCCAGGTGGCTGGGGAGTGGAGACTTGCCGGCTCCCGGGGGGCTGGCAGTGAAGCCAGGGGCCTATTCTTGCACGAATATCATGCAATGGGCCGCTAGCAGTATAATAAGAATAAACCTTAGAGTAGCATTTAAAGCTAGCTTTAATGAGCGGAGGTGAAATGAAAGCAAAGGCCTTCTGTTTACGGGACTGTATCCCAATTTTTCAATACGTTGATTCCTCAGATCTTTCACAATATATGCTGTTGTAAAATGCATTTCAATAAGTATTTGTTGTATAACCTGCTGTTGCGATCTGTGCAATAACCATGTTACCCTAAAAGCAGGGTTGAGAATTCTTACTTCAATTCATGGCCAACTCTTCCAGAAACAGCTGGATCCATGTTTACATTTTTAATTAAAATAGTGACCCTACTATAGAAACTAAAGTAAAATTGACTTTTTCCTCCATAAATAGTCAAACTTAATATGCACTCATATCATACTAAACTGGGTAAATTCTAGATAACGAATGTCGTCTGCGGTAAAAGGTCCATGTGATAGTAAGTGTTTATTACCACAATTAAGTGTTAACATAAAATATTTTCCATAATATCATGCTATGAATAATAACTATTCCCTTCCAAAAGGCAGCTTGAAAAACAAACAAAAATCTATGATTCACAAAGGATTAACAAATCAGATTTTGGCATGTATGATAGAAACCAGTACCTTTTGCCTCTCAAAGAAAAATGAGTTCTATAAACTTTCAAGATATATTTTAGTTACTGAGAAAATGCACGAGAACAACTGTAGCCTCGGAATAATGCACAATAAATGAGATTAACAGCAGTTACCAACAGAAAATGAAATTGGTGGGAGACAGAGGCAGTCTTTCATTTTTCTTTGTATATTTGTACAATATTTATAAGTTTTCTACCATGAACGTACATCATTTTGGAAATTTTATTCTAAACCTAAATCTGGAGGGGAAAACAGTTGCAGTCTCTGAGAAGTTTAACTCTCAAATAACAAAACCACATCTTTCTGACAGGATGCTATCATGAATTCACAAATGCAACACAATACGTCAAATAGTTATAAAATGTAAATGTTGACTTCAGTTGAAATAAGTGACTCACAAAATCTATATTAAGCCTTAGTGTACAAATTGGAAGTAAACATCATGTGACCTTTGGAAGACCTTCCAAATTTCAACAATATCACTTTTAAGGTTTTGCATTAGACAGCTGTTTCCTAATCAGGACGACATGCACCCACATGATTCAGATGCCCTCTGTACAGCTAGGAACAACCTTACTTGAGAGCACATTTACAGAAAGCGCCAAACAAACTGTCACATCACAACTTGATGTGAGGAACTGGCAGGTGAACAATTCAACTGGGTGCCCAGTTAGGTGTGTCCAATTCTCCAGGTTCTAACAATATAAAAGAACGTGCCCTGATGAGCTGAGCACATGGGCAGCTGAGGAAATTAGCAAGGTGTACACACCAGCTACACCAATGAGCTGTGAATAGGGAGGTGTGACCTGCAGTTGTGCAATCATAGCTCTGACTGATGTCAAGTGATTCCAATCAGTGGTAATAATGATATAAAAGGCTGTCTCTAAATTTAGCTAGCTGTTAACTTTTGCTCAGTGGTTACACTTTAGACCCACATTCACACTCCAGACTATGTAAATAGTACTTGCTAGCTTTATTTTCTTTATGAAAGAAAAAAAATGAAGTGATAACTGTTCATTTTGGGTTCTCTTTAACATGGTGAAAGGTGAAACTTAACAAAGGTAATGTGCACTATGCAAATCAGTATTTTCAAAAATTCAAACTGATACCATTGTAATGCACCCAGTTATGAAAAACAGGAAAGGAATAAAGGGAAGGCCAAATATTATAGCCATATAATTTGTGCAGCTTTGCAGGAAGCCATCTGGCCTGTTCCCTGCAGATCCTGGGGCAAGAAACTGGACAGAGGAAGAACAGACACATGCTCAGTCAACTCTGTGCTTGCCTATCAGTCACACCTGGGAACAGGTCATGGGCCAGAGAAGGCCTGGCCACTATAAGCACAAGAATTTAATATATTTAATCTCCTAATCAAAGGAATTCTCTCTCTTGCTCTCTCTTGCTTGCTCAAGCTTAACTCCTAGCCTGTGGGACTCTGGTGCTCCTGCATTCGCCCACATGGCTCAGCCATGTGGACCCAACACAATGGAGTAATGGCCTGTAACTAGCCTGATGATGTTACTGGACTCAGCTCCACCATGGAACAAAAACTCTGGACACTGGTTTGCTTCTAGCTCTGCTGAATCCCCAGCTGTACTTCTTCCAGGATTGGATTAAGGGAAATGGGGATTAAGATATAATTCCACACAAATAAAAATTACTCATCCTCCTGTGAGAGTCTCAGAAAATTCTTTTTCTCAAGATATCACAAGGACCCAACCCCCAGCACTCAGTGGGGACAGGGATACCCAACTCACACTTGAAACAGAGAAAGACTATCCACACATTTCTCCAATAACAAAACCATCCCAAATATCTAACAATGTCAAAAGATAGCATGACAGTTCAGCTAGATATGCCTATGGTTTCTCAGATCTACAAGGATCTCAGCAGAACACTGAGGATATTCAAGTCTGGATCAAAGCCCTTGTTATAAGCATGCTCACAGGTTGTATACCTATAAAGAAGTAAAAGAAGCCTAATACAACATCTGAAAAACTCTAAAATCTTATGCATTAGAAATAGCAAACCTAGTAATGAAATCTGATATATACAAAAAGATTGAGTTTCATTTCCAAAAATGACAGGTTAAATAATTTAGACCACCCCTTCCAATGCAAATAACTTAAAAAGCTAAAAATAATATTTTATTTTTTAATTGAATAAATTTTATTATTCAGATTATTACAATTGTTCCTCTTTTTTCTCCCATAGCTCCCCTCCACCCGGTTCCCCTCCCACCCTCTGCCCTTATCCCCCCTCCCCCCAGCTGTCCTCATCCATAGGTGTACGATTTTTGTACAGTCTCTTCCCATGTCCCCCCACACCCCTTTCCCCCAGAGAATTGTCAGTCCACTCCCTTTCTATGCCCCTGATTCTATTATATTCAGTTTATAATGTTCATCAGATTTTTTTACTCACTTCATTTTTAGACTCACTTGTTGATAGATATGTATTTGTTGTTCATACCTTTTACCTTTACCTTTTTCTTCTTCTTCCTCTTCTTAAAGAATACCTTTTAGCATTTCATATAATACTGGTTTGGTGGTGATGAACTCCCTTAGCTTTTTCTGTGAAGCTCTTTATCTGACCTTCAATTCTGAATGATAGCTTTGCTGGGTATAGTAATCTTGGTTGTAGGTTCTTGCTATTCATCACTTTGAAAATGTCTTGCTACTCCCATCTGGCCTGCATGTTTTCTGTTGAGAAATCTGCTGACAATCGTATGGGTGCTCCCTTGTAGGTAACTAACTGTTTTTCTCTTGCTGCTTTTAATATTCTCTTTTTGCCCTTGGCATTTTAATTCTGATGTGTCTTGGTGTGGTCCTCTTTGGATTCCTTTTGTTTGGGGTTCTGTGCGCTTCCTGGACTTGTAAGTCTATTTCTCTCACCAGGTCGGGGAAGTTTTTGGTCAAAGTATTTATTTCTTCAAATAGGTTTTCAGTATCTTGCTCTCTCTCTCCTTCTGGCACCCCCATAATTCTGATGTTGGTATGTTTGAAGTTGTCTCAGAGGCTCCTTACACTATCTTCAAGTTTTTGGATTCTATTTTCTTTTTGCTTTTCTGATTGAGTGTTTTTTACTTCTTTGTATTTCAAATCTTTGACTTGATTCTTGCAATCCTCTAGTCTGCTGTTAGATCTCTGTATAATATTTTTTATTTCAGTCAGTGTATGCTTAATTTCTAGTTGGTCCTTTTTCATATCTTCAAGGGTCTCACTAAATTTATTGGCCTTTTCTAGAAAGTTCTTGAAAAACCGTTTAACCGTGGTTGAACTCTATATCCAGTCGTTTGCTTTCCTCCATTTCTTTCATTTGTGACCTGTTTCTTTGTCTCAGCATTTTGGCTGCTTCCCAGATTTGATAGAGTGGCTTTGTGTGCTAAGTGTCTTCTAGGGCCCAGTGGCTCAGCCTCCCCAGTTACCTGAGGTGGACACTCTTGGTGCACCCCTTTGTGGGCTGTGTGCACAGTCTTGCTGTAGTTAAGCCTTGATTGTTGTTGGTATCACTGGGAGGAATTTACCTCCAAGCCAATCGGCTGTGAGGATCAGCTGTGTCTACACTGGGAGAACTTCTGTGCTGGAGACACCCTTATGAGATAAGACTTGCAAAAAGCCTCTGTCTTGGATGGGGCAGAGTCTCAGGGCGGAGCAGACAGCATTGGTTTCCCATCAGCCCTGCCCAAATAGGCCCCTGTGTCTCAGTGTCCCATGGTAAACACTGCAAGCACCTCTGAGAGAAAGCCGCCCTCGAGTTCCGCCCACTGCCAGACAGTCCAGTTTCTCCCCAAATGAGTCTGGTCCCTAGAGTCTCGCCCAGAACTGCAGTTCAGCACAGTTAGGAGCTTTTGTCTCCCTCCTACTTGAGAAAGCCAGCCACGCACTCAGTTGCCAATCCTCTCTGCACTCATGTCTCAGTACCTCTGCCTCCTGCAGCTCTTCTGAGTCTCAGTGTGCTTTTCTCTTTCCTTCTAGTTGTAGAATTTCCACACAGCCAGCCTTCCTGTGTTTCTGGATGATGTCCGTTTTGTCTTTTAGTTGTAGTTTTGAAATTGTTGTGAGAGGCAGCAGTTTAGGTGTTTACCTATGCCGCCAGCTTGGTTTCTCCCTAAAAATAATATTTTAAATAAAAGTCTGGAGAACTAGCCTGGCTGGTGTGACTCCATGGTTAAGCGTCGACCTATGAACGAGGAGGTCACAGTTAGATTCCCAATCAGGGCACATGCCTAGGTTTTGGGCTCGATCCCCAGGGGGGAGGTGGGTGGAGCAGGGGGCAGCTGATCAATGATTCTCTCTCATCATTGATGCTTCTATCTCTCTCTCTCTCTCTCTCCCTTCCTCTCTGTAATATATATAAGTTTAGAAAACTAAAAAGAAGCAAAGACATATGAGACCAAATGCAAGATAAAAAAGAAACTCAGATTGGTCAGTTGGTCCATATTTTAGGGCCACTTTCTCCCTGAAATAACAGCCCATTTCAGAAAAGGCAACTGAGACACTGAGAAGCTGAACAGTTTCTAACAGATGTGTGGGGTCAAAGGTGAAAAACTGAGGTTGAGAGCCTTTCCAAGGAAGGCGGTCCCTGGTCAAACTCTACTCGCTCCTCCCACCCCCTGCCTTCCAGCCACTAGCCTTTGGGTTGGAATCCTGCCTGAAGGACAATACACTAACAGTAAGGATGAACCAGAGATGGTTAAGACCTGGCACGGAAGTTTAACATTGAGCTATCTCAACAACAAACAATAAGGTAATCCATGATTGCCATGGTCTCTAATTTATAACAAAAAGCAAATATGTCCTCTCATTCATAATAATTATCAAATTATCTAAGCAACTTCTCTTTGCAGAGAATGAAATAGATTTTCTGTCATCAACAGAAGATTCCATTAAGAAAGTTTTAAAAATGAGAAGAAACAGTTGTAGAATGGGAAACAATCTTAGCAATATATACAATTGACAAAGTGCTCATATATAAGATATATAAAGGTCTCACACAAATCAGTAACAAAACAGCAAGAAACTCAATAAAGGAGTGGGCAAAAAGCAAACTGGCATTTCGAAAAAGAAAACAGCCAATAGCCAACAAACATAAAAAACAATGCTCATTATCATTAGTAATCATGAAAATGCAAATTAAAACCATAATGAGATACCATAAACACTCAACATAATGGCTATTACTGACAGACTCAGTAGTATCATTGTTGGAAAGGATGAACAACACAAATCCTCACACATTGATGGTAAGAGTGCAGCCACTTTGAAAGCCTGTTTTTCAGGACCTACTAAATTGGAAGGCACCTAGCAACTGCACTGCATGTTACATTCCAACAGAAATGCATGCACAGGTGCTCTAAAATAATAAAATCAGTCACTGCAGCATTATTCATAACAGCCCAAAATTCAAAATAATTCCAATATCCATCACAAAATATTAAAATATATTACAGTATATTCATACAATGGAATACTAAAGAGCAATAAAAATGAACTAACTGCAAGTACATGGCACCACACCCAAAAATATCACAATCATAATGTTTAGCAAAAGAAGTCAAACACACAAAAAAGCATGTCCTGAATGACTGCATTTATATGAAGTCCAAAAGAGACAAAATTAAGCTAAAGGGTTTAAAGTCAAAATAAGAGTCATGTTTAAAAAGGAAGGAGTTAGTGATGGGGAGGGGAAATAAGGCAGCCTCTTGTGTGCTGGTGATGGTCTATTCTATATCTGAGTGGTGGTTACATGGGCATATTCACCTTGAAATAATTAATCCAGCTACACATTGATATATGTATTTTTTGGTATGTGCATTATTCTTCCAAATTTTAAATATTAAAAGGAAGAAAAAGAAACATAGCCTGGCCAGTGGCTCAGTGGTTGAGCATCAACCCATGAACCAGGAAATCACGATTTGATTCCCAGTCAGGGCAACAGGCCGGCTTGTGGGCTCAATCCCCAATATGGGACATACAGGAAGCAGCCAATCAATGATTCTGTCTCATCATTGATGTTTCTCTCTCTCTCTCCCGTCTCCCTTCCTCTCTGAAATAAAAATATATTTAAAAAGAAAAAAGACACAAAGCTTCAGCAGCTTCCTTTGTCAAGTGACAGGTCCCACACTAGAGTTTATGAGAGGAGAGGATCATTGAAGAAGGTATAGAGGACCTTAGAGCTACCTTCTTATTAGTGTGCATTCAGCTCCTAGGGAGAGAGAATGTAAACCAAAGAATACATAAATGTCTTTTTGTGTGAACCACTGCAATTAAGAAAGGCACCAAATTGTTCATCGCAAAACAGATTTTTTTAATTATAAGATATTTTTGCTATTTTAGACAGGTAGAGTGTAAATTAAATGGTGCCCTTGGTGTGCCTGGGAAAATCTAGGACTTTATGTAAAAAATTAAGTATCCCATGTCCTGACCACACATTAGTGCCACACCATCATGTAACAGCTGCAAAGATTTGTCAACTGCAACAGAAGACCGACATTGTATCTTCACCTCTCTGGGGCACTTCACAAAGAAATTAGCACCAAACACTCAGGCAGAAGGCGCTTTTATGTGATCAGGTGCTTATTCTTGTTTTTTAAAGGGGCAGTAACTGAGTCGATCTCTGAAAATATAGCATATCCATCTCTTAGCAGATGCAGTCAATATATTCAAACTCCAAAATAAACAACATATCTATCTGAGGAACTGTAAACACAATTAACAACTGGAGAAAAATTAACTGCTTTTACTGGAAAACATCCAGATATGTTAAGGAAAAAAAATTCTGCTAACTTTTCTTGTCTTGGAAAGACAAAAGGTATTGTGGGAAATGAATAAATACACATTATTCCTGAGGTTGACAAATTTGCAAGAGTTTAGTGACAATTTCTATTGTTATTTTTCTCCTAAAAAAAACGAAACAGAAATGATGCAAAGAAATGGACACTGTATGTTCTTAAAATTTAACCTTAATTCCACCGAGAATAATGATTTGATAAAAAGAAATCTCTGCATAGAGAGTATGTACAATCTGAGTTTGAGATAACAAAACTTGAGAGTAAGGGGTATTTTCAATCAGTACTACCTAAAACAAGAACAGACAGCAAGGAGGTCTCTGTAGCAATTGTGTACACACTTATGTAATACTAGAGAGGCCCAGTGCATGAAATTCGTGCACAGGGGGGGTGTCCCTCAGCCCAGCCTGTACACTCTCCAATCTGGGACCCCGATCCCATCAGGCCTAAACGGGTGGTCAGACATCCCTCCCACAATTCAGGACTGCTGGCTTCCAACTGCTCGCCTGCCTCTGTCTGATTGCCCCTAACTGCTTCTGCCTGCCAGCCTGATCACCCCCTAACCACTCCCCTGCCAGCCTGATCGACGCCTAACTGCTCCCCGGCCGGTCCGATTGCCCCTAACTGCACTCCCCTGGCAGCCTGGTCACCCCTAACTGCCCTCCCCTGTAGGCCTGGTCTCCCCAACTGCCCTCCTCTGCAGGCCTGGTCACCCCCAACTACCCTTCCCTGCAGGCCTGGATCCCCCCAGCTGTCCTCCCCTGCAGGCCTGGGTCCCCCCACCTGTCCTCCCCTGCAGGGAAAGGACTGGTCCCCCTAAGTGCCCTCCCCTGCAGGCCTGGTCTCCCTCAACTGCGCTCCCTGCTGGCCTAATCACCCACAACTGCGCTCCCCTGCAGGCCTGGTCCCCCCAACTGCCCTTGCCTGCATACCTGCCCCCCCAACTGTCCTCCACTGCAGGCCTGGGTCCCCCCCAACTGCCCTCCCCTGCTGACCTGGTCTCCCCTAACTGCCCTCCCTGCTTGCCGATCACCCACAACTGCCCTCCCCTGCAGGCCTGGTTCCCCCGCAACTGCCCTCCTCTTCTGGCCTGGTCACCCTCAACTGCCCTCCTCTTATGGCCTGGTCACCCCCAACTGCCCTCCCCTGCAGGCTATCTTGTGGTGGCCATCTTGTGTCCACATGGGGGCAGCCATCTTTGACCACATGCGGGTGGCCATCTTGTATCTTGGAGTGATGGTCAATTTGCATATTACTCTTTTATTAGATAGGAAGGATGACCTAAAATACTTAATGGGAGTGCTACAGAGCCACTACTCAAAATTCTGTGTTTCTCAAATATCATTTAACAAGAGCAATAGAAGCATCACTGAGTCAATACAACTTAAAATTCATAATAAAACTCTAACAATTAAAACAAATGATAATTCTATCCCTAATATACTACCACTGTAAATATTTCAAACTTAAATACTGAAAATTCATAAACATTTTATAAGAGCTATAAAATATATTATTAAACAAAGTGGCATACACCACCAAAAAAGTTAAAATTTACTGAACTTCATTGTGAATACAATGAACCCAGCCACCCTCTCTACCATCTGCATATGAAATAAAACTTTTTATAAACAAAGAGTTCTCACCACTTCTTGTTTTTGGGTTTCGCTCAGTTTTTCAGTCAATCTTTCCAAAGCCCTTTTTGTTTCAGCATCTGACCTAAGCAACAAAGAAAAATATTTTAAGTTGGCTTAAAATATATACAATTGAGAAAATATATACAATTAATAAAATTTATACAATACTGTTATTACATAATATTCTGCTGCAGTGGTTCTCAAATGTTAGCAAACATATGAGACACCTGGAGGGCTTGTTAAAAACAAAGAGTGATGAGCCCAATCCCCAAAATTTCTGAATCAGTAGTTCTTGGATGGGGTCCAAGAATGTCATTTCTACAAATTCCTAGGTGATGTCGACGCTGCTGGTCTAGGAAGTACAATTTGAGAAACACTGCTATACTGGAACATCATCTTCAATAACTAAGCTGCAATATCTTCCATTTTAAATTGAGAGGAAAGGAGGGAGAACAAAACTCTTAATCTCACATCTTCTCCAGCAATTTATAATCCAATGACATAAAAGTGTGCTGTACAAACTCATTAACTTATCTCCCATTATCTTTTTCCCATTGAATTAATAATGTAAATACAGGATCATTAATAAAATAGTACAGAAAGACTTACAAAGGAAAGCAAAGGCCTTCCTCTCTCACACTTCACTTCTAGTTCACACCCCACTGGCAACCATGTTTGATCATTTCCATTCTTAATTCTTTCACTGATTACTTCTATCATTTCCAATTCTAGACATTTTCAATTGACTCCTTGTTTTGAAATATTTAGTTCACTCACATTGCTCTACAAATTTGGATGAATGTATTGCTATTTTTAGTTCTTCTATTGGTTATCTGTGTGACTTGCATAATGTACATATACCTCTCATTAATATTCCATCATAGAGAATTGATGTTCTTTGGTTACTTTCTTTCATGCTCACATTTAGTCAGCTTACTTGGATCATTAATTTTCTTGTGCTTTTGTTTTTTGCTGGAGTTTTTCATCTTCTGGCCTTATATAGACCTTATTTATCACATCATTGATATTTTCCCCCACTTGTTACTGAATCATTTATTAAGAATTGACTCCATTCACCTACATTATTCTCAAGGACAGATCCTCTGCTCTTATCCAAAGTGAACAGTTCTCAAGCCTGCTATGTGGCTATCATTCTGGGGATTATTTTCACTAAATTTCTTAGTTTTACTATTTTTTTATAACCTATACCTTATGCTTTCTTGGTTACCATCTATTTTACTTATATGTCCTTAGGTAATTTCGTTGGAAGGAAGTTACCTTAAAAGATAAATTTTCTAAGTCTATATCTCTGAAAATGTCTTTCCTTATACCTCTTTCTTGGCTTTTGTGCTCCTGGATTTCCCCCGTCTCATAGCTGTTGCTTCTCAGTCCAGTTCCTCTGTGTACATCACTTCCCAGGATTGCAATGCCTTCGCATTCAGCCCTGTCCTTGATGTTCTTGATACCGTTTCTCCCTAAATATCCTCCATTTCCATGGTTCCAAATGCCACTTCTATGCTGACCACTCTTAAACCCTCTAAAAGGCACTTCTCCTTTGAGCTCCAAAGTAAATACCTAGCTGAGTATTTTATATTTCTATTTGGATGTCTTACAGGCATCTTAAACCTAACATATCCAAGGTCAAAACTTAATTTCTACACCTCACCTACTTCCACAGTCTTCCATATTTCAAAAGTGGCATTACCATCTACCCAGTTATTCAAGTCAGAAATCTGGGAGTCATCTTGGATTTATTCTCCTTTATCCCCTCCACATATAACCGACTGTTAAATCCTACCTCTTCAATATGCAAAAAAATAACT
Organism: Corynorhinus townsendii; assembly: GCA_026230045.1. NCBI lineage: Eukaryota > Metazoa > Chordata > Mammalia > Chiroptera > Vespertilionidae > Corynorhinus > Corynorhinus townsendii. Next base: position 218,381,287 of record JAPDVU010000001.1, read on the forward strand.
GGAAACACACTCCTGTCCAACTGCCCCTTGCCATAATCCTGGTCAAGCCACCATCATCTCTCATATATTAATGCAAAAGTTGTCTAACTCGCCCTCCTCACATCAGTTCTCCACGTGGCATCTGAATGAAACCTTATTTAACCCTTTCAAAAAGCTTACTTTCCAGTGTTTCTTTTACAATAAATGTCAAAACAAAATAAAAATGAATAATTAAATTAATATATCAGCTTTTCTGAATCACACAGAAAATTAAACCTAGCAACTGCCTACACAGGATATTTTTATAAAAATGAGTTAAAAATCTGTGGTATAAGTAAAGCAGAATTGGATCCTAAAATCTTCCTCGTCTACAAAGTTAAGCCACCAAGTTTCACCAGAAATTTGACTCCTATTTTGGGTTAAATAAAGTTTATCTTCCTCACACATACCTCTTGAAATAATTAATGGGAGTCACACAAACTATTACTAAATGGTACCAGCCCATGAGTCAGATTTTCAGTCTACACCAGATATCCAAATGTCCATTTAAACTAACCAACTAAGTCGTCCCTGCAACTCCCCCTGTGTCTTCTTGCAGCAGTCGCCAAGCCATGGTCCGCGGACCACTGGTAGTTAGTGAGGTCTGAAAGGTTGACGACCACTGGTTTAAGGAAACCTTTGGAGCAGTGGTTGCCAAGTGGTGGTCTGCAGGCCACTGGTGATCCGTGAGGTCCGAAAGGTTGGCGAGCACTGTCTTACAGGACAACTACTTCCTAAACTCATGTTCCTGTGCTTAATTTGTAACCTTCCTTTAAATGTGTAAAAGGAACACAATAGGGACTGGCACCGGTCGCCGACAGCAGGTGTGAGCAGCGGCTCCAGCGCCAGCTGCGGGTGCAAGTGGGGCCAGCACCGGCAGCAGGTGCAAATGCCCAGTGGGACCGTGGCACAGGGGAGCAAAGAATTTTCAGTAACCACCAGAGGCTCGCCCCAATGACAGCAAGCAGCCTTGGTCTGGCCCCCACTCACCTGCTCCACCATCCCACTACGGCCCGCCCACCACGTTCTGCACTCTGCAGCCTGCTGCCTACGACTGCCATGTTCCGCGAGCACCCCCTGGTGGTCAGCGCATGTCATAGCAACCAGTTGTTCAGTTGTTCTGCCATTTGGCCTATTCGCATATTAGGTTTTTATATATATATAGACTAGAGGCCCAGTGCACAGATTCGTGCACCAGTGGGATCCCTCAGCCTGGCATGCGGGGATCAGGCTGAAACCAGCTCTCCGACATCCCCCGAGTGGTCCCAGATTGCGAGAGGGTGCAGGCCAGGCTGAGGGACCCCCACTGGTGCACAAATCTGTGCACCGGGCCTCTAGTAGTTGATATTCATAGATTTAACAGTTATAGTTTTGACTCTTTTTGCTATCACAACACCAAATTGGTGTGTGGAATGATTTCATTAGCTGGAGTGGGAGTTAGCAAGTGAACTTGGTAAACAAATTTTAATTCAGCTTTGCTATTCCCTAATCATTGTTACACAGATTGTAACTCTTGAGAAGGGATACAAAATCTTTGTTTCTTGTAAAAAGATGGCCTCCAAATGAAAACCAACTGCCCTGGCTGATGATGAAAATGAAAAGACAGTAAAAAAATTTTAAATAAACAGTACTTCTTGGGGACTACTCGGAATTGTTAAGTTGCATAGACTGGGCAGATATAAACCAGTGGCTTTTGAAGATTTCAATTGAAAACTGAAATATCAGATTCTACAATGGGTCATGTCCATTGATCGACAAATTCCACATTATGCTTTTTATTTTATAGCTCCATTATCAGTCAGGTGGTCTCTGTATCTGTCTGTCTGTCTCCATATCTCTGTCTTCAATGTATTTGTAAATCTGACTTTTTGATAAGGTTCTACAATGTCTCTCTCTGCAGTGTCAGCATTCCGTTGTAATAAGTTAAAATGTTTTTAAAAATATGAAATTAATGTGTCTAACATTGAGTCATCATGATACATTCTAAATTCAAAAGGACTTGAACTGTTTTAGTATAAAAACACAGCTCAGTTTTTTAAATTCATGTAAACATGTAAATTCTAAAAGCTATTTCATTCTTCGAATAATTCATGCCTCCAGTGAAAACCATACTCTGCCTTTACCTGCATCTTCTGGCAAGCTCCCGGTTGAAATCATCTCCAAGGCGAACTTGTTCACTGCTGAGGTCTCGAAGGGACTGATGAAAAGCATGAAGCTAGGAAAGGCAGAACATAGTTATCCATTTAGAATTCTGTTGAATCTTCCATGAAGACTCACTGAGGGTAAAGAATCAGAACTTGTTCTTTGTAATAAGGCCCAAATTTTATAATGTTATTAAGGCTGAATAAAATTTAATGTCTACTCTGAATGAAATAAAATATTCTTTCCAAAGAAAAGCAATTGTTAAAAAGCAATATATAATATTAACCATCACATCTTTATAGCACAATAATTCCATTCCTTATAGATACCATAGAAAAGGGATCAGCAAACTTTTTCTGTAAAGGATACTATAGCAAGTATTTCAGGTTTTTGAACTATATGGTCTCTGCCACAATTACTCAACTCTTCTGTTATAGCACAGAAGTAGCCACAAACCAATGAACAAGACTGTGCTACATCAGAAACTTATTCAAGTAGACCACACCCTGCAGCGTGCCAACCCAGGCTACAGAGAAGCGTGCCCACGTGCACCAGGAACCATGTAAAAGAATGTTTGGAGCAGCACTGCTCGTAATGAGAACAGTGAAAACAAACCAAAAGTTCATTAAAAATAGAATTGGAACAAATAAATTCCAATATATTCCTCCAGCCGTGCATCCTACAGCAGTGAAAATGATCAAACCTACCTACACATTAGTAAGGCTGAATGTCAAAAACATAACATTTGATGGAAAAAGCAAGTTACAAAAGAAGGTCTACAGGATTATTCCATTGAGATAAATATGATGTAAGTAGTAAAAATGATTTCTTTTTAAAAAGCAAGATAATGGTTAACATAAACATCAAGGTAGTTGATAGCACATGGGGAAAGAAGGAATTAAAAAGAGGCTTTGGGGGTATAACAATGATCTGTTTCTTAGCCTGGGTGGTATTTACATGAATTTTCATTCATATTATTATACTTGTAATTGCCAATATTTATCTATATATGTATGTGTATGCTAAAATTTATAATAAAAAATTTTAAGTTATATATAGACTTGCAGAAACAACAAATTGATTTGTTTTTAACAAACAAATGTTGAGCAACTAATCAGTGCCAACAATTGTGCTGGGAAACAAGTGGCTCACAATTTAACATGGAAGACAAATAAGTAAACAAAACCACAAAAATGTCGCACAGGGGCATTAAGATGTACACAGTCATGTGGAGCTAAAGGTCATCTTAAGAGAATGGACTTAAAACAAGGAAGAACAATGAAAGAGAAAGGAATGGAGGTAATAAAGCGTATGAACAACAGACAATACATAGGTTTTGCCATCATGATTTTCCCATTTTGAAAACCAGAATCCCAGGACTCATCTTTGACACCCCCATTTCACTCATCCCACCCTCCTCACATGGTCATCTGATCTTCAAGACCTTTCATTTTGTCCAGCAAATAGCTTTTAAATCTACCCCCTTCTTTCCAACTCCATTTCTCCTACTCCAAGTGACCATCGTTTCCACCCAGAATATAGCAATATCTTCCTAATTGGTTTGCCCACATTGACTCCATTTTCAACACTGGAGCCAGAGCAATTTTTGCAAAATAGTTGTCACTCCCTTACAAGGCTATACATGTTAGTGCTTCATGTATCTTTAGCCACATGGCCTTCTTTAATTTACTCATAAGCACTATCCTCCTTCCTGTCAAGGATTTGTTCTACCTTAAATAACTCTTACCAAACCTTTGGATCTCAGGTCATCAGCCATTTGTTTTTCGAGAAGCCATCCCTGACTCGGGCAGGTACCGCTAGTATAAATTCCCATAGCCTTATGCCTCTTTCTGTTAGAACATGCATCTCTGCACATAATGTGTATGTATTTGTGCACTTATTTGATTAATATCTAGCTCCCATTCTAGATTATAAGTCCCACGAAAAAGCAAGGTTTTTGCTCATCATTGTTTCCAAGCACAAGAACTTTCCCAGGACAGAGGAACATAAACAAATAGAATGAAAGAGTAAATGAGTAATGTTAGGATATTGTTCTCTGCTCTAGGTTTAAACATATCATTCATGCTAACCAGTTACAACTACCAAAAAATAACATAGTGAAGGAAAAGTTTCTACAAGGTGTCTTCTAATGCACTTGGTTTTGTTATCTCTTTATCTTATGCAATAACAAGTGAAAGCTACAGTTGAGTATGCTAACAAAATGGGAACCCTCAGTCCTAAAACAACCAAAACAAAGATGCCAAAGTCAGCAAAATCCCCTAGCCCCAATCTAATTAATGTAGCTAACCAGGACAACAACAACAAAAATGTTTGTTCAGCTCTTGCAGAGAAATTTAAAGAAGCAGAAAAAGAAATATGTCTATAGAATGAATACTTCTGAAATTTTAGTGAATACATAGGAAAAGTACGGAATTTCTTAACGGAAAGTGGCTCCCTTGATGACTTAACAATCAGAAAAACACTAATTGAAAAATCAACAGGTTAACCACACAAGGACTAACTTGTTCATACTAAACCAAACTTAGCAAGGCTTACAGAAGAGTGATCCAGCTTGAACAAGGAAACAAAACATGTCCAAGTAAACTCACTTTTAAATTGTTCTACAAAATATAATCCTCCAAAACAAAATTCTAAATAAATATATAATGATGATTAGTACATTGAAAATAAAATAGTTTACTTATTTTTAAAAATCAGTACAAAATTACTGGTGATGAAACTCTGGTTCAAATGTAGTCATAAAATTCAAGTGTCAATCATTTATATAGAAAGGTAAGGCATATGGAGTACAGAACGGTACAAAGTACCTGGCCCACGTTCTCAGTCTCCCGAACAAATCGGACACCAGCTCTGGATCTAATTCGTTTACTACCCTGTTGATCCCCATAGTCCTTGAGAGGTGAGGTAGGTGGAAAACGGTGGCTTTCTTTATGAATGAAAGAAAAGGAAGAGGATAAAAATGCTGCATGAGGGGAAACGATCTAAAATTTTATCAGTAAGTACATAGCAGATATGAATATACACATGTGCCCTTAGCCCAGACTACTCCCCCAAGTATGTTACTGTAGCCATAAAATTCCACAAAATTGGCACTAATCTTGCTCTTAAAGCTAATAAAATGAACAAAAATAAGCTGGAAATAAAATATGTCAAAAGTTCTAATTTGCTATACTTTTCAAAGAAGTAATATATTTTCTCTTACACAAAAATAACTGCTAAATAAAAATAACTTTTATATCCCCCGAATATAATACTACTATAATAGAATTTTTCAAATAACACATTAATGAATCTAACATATAAATGGCATTTAAGGATCAATAAAAACTAACTCAATAAAGAAGAATAGCTGATTGTGTCCTATTTGTAATCCTTATTATCAGGATCAATAGCAGTATTAACAATGTGAGCTGCTGATGTGCACTCTACCTATATCATCTTCCCTCACTGCAGACTTTTTTACTCTTTTCTAGCCTAAGTCTTGTTTATTCAAACATAAATCTCAGTACAGAAAAGTACAAGTAAGATTAATTACAGACAAACTAAGTTTTTTCACCTTTTATCCAGCCATTGAATTCTAGCTACACTTGTTCTTAACAAGTGTCATAGGATATTTCATAATGAGAGATTTGGAAAAACTATGAAAGGATTCCTAACCCAGAAATCTACTAATACCACTAGATCCTATTTTTGTTTTTATTGATGGCAGAGGCTTCAACCCTAGTGTTGTCAGTTAAAGCTCTGCATGGTCTATGGAGTCTGAGAACAACAAAAGCAGTAGACTCACAAGTACAGAGTACTGTTAAACATACTTTTTAATATTCACTATACAATAGCTGACTGCTTCTTTAATACCTTATTTGTATGATTTTATGTATGGGTTGTAATTATCCAAAGATTAAATAGATTCACTATGCACTTCGGGAATATTTTTTAAATGAAAGGGATTTTCAGAACTTCTGTAGAGTTTACCTGTCACAGTGCCACCATCAAAGTCACTTGCACTCAGACTTGTAACAGAAATACTTCTCCCTCCTGAGTTTCTCAATAAACGTTGACTCCGCAGTTGGCCTATTGATTGTTCCAAGCTTTCTTTTAACTAAATTAAAGAATATAACGGAGATTTATTCTCTTTAAACAACTTGCAAATACAAATAGACTAGACATTTTAAAAGCTATTTTTCAAATATCTAGGTTCTGAAAGAGAATTTACATCAGAGAAAATTTCAAACTAAGTTATGTTAGGAAATATAAAAATAGTAAACATAAATATATTAAGAACCAATTCTAACATCAGGTTTTAAACAGCATCTGTCACTACCTATTCCATCTTTTTATTACCAGAATGGAAAAGAAATATCTAGTCCAGCTGGTATGGCTCAGCAGTTGAGGGTCAACCCAGGAACCAAGAGGTTACTGGTTCGATTCCTGGTCAAGGTACACTCCTGAGTTTTGGGCTCAATCCCCAATAGGGGGTCTGCAGAAGGCAGCCAATTGATGATGTTACTCTCTCATCAATGTTTCTATCTCTCTATCCCTCTCCTTTTCTCTGGGTCCCGGGTGCCGGAGGAAAACTGGTGCTGGAAGCCAAGGGAAGGAAGGCCTATTGCACAAATCTCTTCGTGCAACGGGCCTCTAGTATGCTAATGATATGCTAAAGCTGCTCAATCGCTCTCTATGACATGCACTGACCACCAGGGGGCAGACAGTTGACTGGTCGACCAGTCATTATTACGTGCACTGACCACCAGGGGACAGACGCTTCAACCGGTAAGTTAGCTTGCTGCTGGAGTCCGGGTGATTGGGATTGAGTGAGATGGGCCAGACATGCCCTGGAGCCCTCCAGTGGCCCTTCCCTGGCTGGCCTACCTCCCACGTCCCTCCCCAGCCCCAATCATGCACCAGTAGGGTCCCTCGGCCTGGTCTGCGCTCTCTTGCAATCCAGGATGAGGGACCTGCCCCTCCCCAAGTGCATGAATTTCATGCACCAGGCCTCTAGTAAATAAATAAATGAATGAATGAGATGTCCAGGCTTATAAAACCAGATCCCAATGTCTAACTGACCTGCCACCCATCCTTAGAAACATAACAAGGCCAAAACACCTGAAAAGAAAGCCTTCCTCCCTTCCTTCTGAAACCCCAGATCTGTAACAAACAGGAAACTGAACAGCTGTCACAGTGACGACTGCTCTGGAAAGTGTGTACTGTCCAACTCTATACCACAACATCTTTCATTCATTCAAAGACAACAGGGGGGTGAGGGCATGAGTGGGAGGATGGGAGGGCAATGGGGCAATAAGGACACATATGTAATACCTTAATCAATAAAGAAAAAAGTTTTTAAAAATATTTAAATTTCCAGGAAACTACACATGGCCTGATGTCAGTGTGTTAGTACACACTAGAGATTACAGTGTTCACATCTCTCTTCAGATCATTAGAGAATCGACCAGCAGGTTATAAAAGAAGGTATCTTTTTAGACCTAAAGAGTTACATTAAATAAAAACACACTAAATACTAAAGTAATACCCACACTTATACACAGCTATATACTCAAAAAGAGTATTAAACCAAAACCCAAGGGAACAAAGAGTAAAGCTGAGGAAAGTCCACATACCCTGAATTGCCAAGAAACTTCAGGTCTAGGTATCTTATCCAAGGATGAATAAGAAATAATGCTGATAAAAATAATGCACGAACCACATAACAAGTTATCTGTAACTTGTTAGAGAATGTTGAAACAAAACAATTGATTGAAAAGACAAGGTCTCCTAAACTCCAACAGAATTAAAAGACAGAACCACTATGGAGAGAACAAGGTGACTTCCTTGGGGAACTATGCAGAAAGAAAGAAGCTGCAGTTGAAGAGAAAGCACAAGTGAAACAATATGAACCACAAGTGAGCAAATCCTTTTTCATTTTGGATTTAACTCTTCTAAAAAATCAAGGTTAAAACAGTCTGGATTAAAAGAAGCACAGTTAGAATTTCAGGAATCTACCTCAAATGTTGCTCTCATTTCTATTTAAAAAAAAAAAAAGGCTAAAGGCTACTATTTCTACATATTCTGTCCCCTGCTTCTCCAAATTACCATAACCTGCCTTCATGTTTACAACTGTAGAAACCAGCCTATCAATCCAGGAAAACATACAGATGAGGCACGGGAGAAGCAACATTGATCTTGAGAGTAATTTACATGTAAGTAAAAGAGAACTATATCTAACATATAACCTAGATCAGAAGTCTTACACAATGAACATAAGATAGAATATCCATCATCTATGACAAAGTCTCAGAATAAAATTAAATAATGTTAAAGTTAAAAACCTCAAAACCAATCTGTAACCTCAGAAAAGGATTAGAAATGGGAAATGATTTTAGTTCACACAAGCCAATGACAGAACCAGCTCTATTAACTTTTCCTGTGTTTTTTTTTTTTTCTTTATTATTCACATCTTTCAAGCTAAGCCTGATGTCACTATACTTCTGGAAGCAAAGTCAGCTGTCATTTCTTATTATTGCTACTTTTGAAGGTAATCTGCCTTTTTTAGCTCTGGCTGTTTTTAAGATTTTTCTCTTTGACTTTGTCAATGGTTTTACTATGATATGACCATGTACACTTTTATTTGTAGTTATCCCATTTTTGACTCATAGAGATCCTTGAATCTACAGCCTGATATCTTTCGTGTTGTACATTCTCAACCATCATCCCTTCAGACCTTGTTGATGCCCACTCTTTCTCCCCTCTCCTTAAAATCCAGTTGCATTTAAGTTAGAGCTTTTTATCATGTTTCCTATGTGCTTCTATATTGTTCATCATTTCATTCCTCCATTCTTTTCAGATAATGTATGCTGGCCAATCTTTCTATTCAAAATTATCTCTTTAACTGTAAACAAATTGATGTTTAATCCACAGGGTTTTAGTTCACTGATTTTTTAAATTATATTTTTCAGTTTCCAAAATTATCATTTGTGTGGGTTTTTTTTGACAGTTTCCAATACTTTGTCAAAACTCTCAATCTTTTAATTTCTTGAACAGATTAAACATAATAATTTTATAGTCCCATATATACTTCTATTGTCTATGGTTTATTGTTTCCCTTGGTTTTTCAAAAGTCACCTCTTATAATTTCATATGCCTGGATATTTTTTATCAGGTGATAGACATTATAAATTAAAAATTGCAGAGATCATTTAAAGCTCTGGATAATGACAACTTCAAGAGAGATCTGGTTTTGCTTACAGCAGGAAGTCAGACTAGGGTCACTAGGAGTCCCAAATCGCCTTATCCAATTAGGAATTAAGATGATCCAAAGCTGGGCTTCTGTCTCTATAAGGGCTAGTCTATCTTCAGTTTATCACTTTTCTTATTTTCAGTTCACCATTTCTCCTACTCATTCACTGTCTGAGTCCCAGTTGAAAGCTGGAGTGTTGCTGAACTCCAGTTTTGATCTGCCAGCCTTTTGAATCTATTGATAGTTCTGATCTTAGCCACTCTGCTTCCAGCCTCTTCTGAAATCGGCTACCGTGTAAATGGAAGAAAGGAGTCCCATTTATGCCAGATTTTTACTACAAAAGGCCTCACTGCTTTGATAGGTCTCTGATGCGTTAGTAATACTATTTTTTACTTGTTTTTTTTTTTTTTTTGGCCTTTCTAGTTGTTCAGAGTAAGAGAGTTGATCCAAAATAATCTTATCTAACAATGCTAGAGGCAAAGTATGCCAGCATCCTTTTTATGTAGGCTTCTTTGCTAACAAATCCTGAGCTGTAACTAAAAGCTAATGAATAAAATATACATACTAGGCACACACACACAACCCCTGTTAACAAAAATGGGGAAAGCCACCATGGAACATAGGGAAAAATACTGCAGAACAAGAGAAAGTAACCATTTCAGAAATAAGATATACTATTCGACAACTTCATTTTAAACTTTAAAAGGTATATCATAAGCCATTGAACAGATGAACAGGCTGACAAAGACCAAAAAATGAAATGCAAAAGTAAATAAGCAGGATAAAGTTTTTTTTAGTATCAAGGCAAAAACACGTCCTCCACCTAAAATACAAAACTGAAAATGTAACAGAATTAAAATATACACTTAAAGTAACAATAACGCAACAGACACTGCACAAAATCTAAGCACGATGCAGGAAACTAACCTGATCACTCCTGAAACACAAAATCAAAGAGATGAAGAGATAACATGTAAAATAATAAAAGTTTCTTCAAATGTTTTAGGATTATAACTCCTAACTAGATGCAAAAGCAAACCAAACTTGAAGTTAAATGAAAACAAAACAACAATAATAAAGCTCAATTTAACATTAATTCAGTATGCTATTATGCTGAAACGAAAACAGTGCTCTACATGAGACTGTGGTACTGATTCCAAAGGTGCAGATTCTTGCCCAGCCAGTGGCTCAGTGGGTGAATGTCAATCTATGAACCAGAAGGTCATGGTCCGATTCCTGGTTAGGGCACATGCCCGGTTTGCAGGCTCAATCCCCAGCAGGGGGCAAGCAGGAGGCAGTGGATAAATGTTTCTCTCTCATCAATATTTCTATCTCTAGCTCCCTCTCTTTTTCTCTCTCTAAAATTAAAAAAAAAAAAACACGTATTTTTAAAAGTGCAGATTCTTAGAGTCTAGCATGACAACATCACCACAGAGCAAGTGATGATTCCATTTCTCTCTTTCCCACATCACAAAACATGCAATGACATTTTCACAATCTGCTAAAAATGCTTCATTTACATGTTAAGCCTATTATTTTACCTCTGCTCATTTGATATTAGACTAAAAAACTGAAGCATTACTACTATGTAAAATGGAAGGTACCCTTAATAGTACATTACTTTATTTTGGTTGGGCAGACAATTTACTCATGAAAATAGAGGTGGAAAAAGCAATATTATGTATGCTATCAAATTTAGCATATGCTTTTATATCAAAATAATCAGATACACATATCACTGTGAATGGTGCAACACATTGTTATTTATAGTCACAATGATATCCTCATGAAACTAAAGTTAAACCCAATGAATTCAAGGAAAGAAAACTAATATGTACTGAATGTCTGTATACTAAGTACATAGCAAATGCTTGAAGGTATAAGTATTATTGGATGGATTAAAGAAACAACAAGCACATACATGTTTAACAAGTGTCTAAAACAGTATGACCACTTCAATAAATGTTATAAAGAGAATTATATGACTAGGTTCATTTTTCATGAAGCTCAAGATCAGAAAGGTTTAGTAGCCTGCCCTAAGTAACTGAATGGTTTCTAGCAGAAAAATCAGGATTCAATTTGAAGTCTGATTCCAAAATCTACATTTTTCCTCTAGACTCAAAGCAAAAGTCTGTAAAAATTATTCTCTTGTCCAGTTGTTTCATGAGAGACTTGGTAATAAAATTTTAAACACAGAATTCTAAGAACCTAATTTCCAAGATTTGAAAAATGTATTTACAAAAAGAAGCCAGCAGACTTTAATTGTTCAATTATAATTCCTTACCCTTAGACTCTTACTACTTAACATTAAAGTTATTAAAAGACTGTGACTAGTTCTCAACTTCAGGACAACTAGTAAAACTCAGCCAGGGAGAAAGGGACACATGTCTTCAGCTTTGAGAGATTACAAGTGGCTTGTGCCTGGCTCTAAAGCATTAACATTATCCTCCTAGGGTGTCACTCAGTATATTTGACAACTGAAACCCACCGAATAGAACAAAAACCTGGAGTTTATTATTTAACATTTAAATTCTTCCAAAGTTCATGTGCCAGATGGTAACATCCTATTACTCCCAAAGGAAATTTTAAACGGAACACTTAATTAGGAGAAAAATTACCTATTAGTGCAAGCCTCTAAGGCTTAATTTGATATTACTATATTTTCACCCATCTTTCCCTTAAAAATGAATAAATCAGCTGATTGAATCAAGGGAACTGTATTTTGCTTTTATACCCAATATGAACTACTTTAGCATCATCAGCTACACTTCCACTGCAGAAGGCATTAACTTTTTATGTTGAATATTTTTTCTTGAGGGCATTCCATTTTTATAGAATTAACTCAAAAATAGTCCCTGATGTCTTATGAATAGGAACACGGAGTTCTAGATATATTCTAAACAGTAAGCTAATCAATTGCACTATATAACAAATGTTTAAAATAAGCTTTTAACTAAAACCTTCCCCACAGGTCCTCTTTGACCCAAATGTTCTCAGACCTCCCAAGAAATTTACAGAATGAGAAATAATGACACTTCTTTAAGGTTATGAAAGTCAAGGAGCCCAAAGACCCTATGTAATTGTATCCAACTAAATATGGCTCATTGGCTGGAATGGCTGGAAGAAAGGCCAGTGAAAAATCAATGGTTCCTTGCCACGCGAGCAGTCAGCAGCTGTGCACCGCTGCAGGTTGCCTAGGACCAAACCAGAGAGTGTCAGACCTGCATTGCCACCATGTGCCCACCATCCAGATATCATTGCTGACATGTACACATAATGAACTGTTAGACATTGAAACAGGGACTCAGAACTGTTGGACAATGAAATTGGGACTCAAACATTTTTTTTTTGGTTTGTTTGTTTTGTTATTATATGTTTATTCCTAGTCTGCAAAGGCAAAACTTTTTAAAGGAAAGAAATGGTGGGAAAAAGATACAGAGGCAAAGAAGCATTGAACAGACTGTCAAACTACATTGGGAAGACAGGGGAGGTTGGGCGAGGGGGCTGTAAGAGACCAACCAAAGGACTTGTACGCATGATGCATATAAGCACAACCAATGGATACAAGACACTGGGTGGCGGGGGAGGGCGGGCAGGTGAAGGCATGTACTGGGGGGAAGGGGAGGTGGGGGGGAGGTCAATGGGGGGAAAAAAAGGAGACATATGTACTACTATTTGTAATACTTAAAACAATAAAAAAAATAAATTAAAAAAAAATCAATGGTTGCTACTTAGGAGGAAAGGGGAAATCGATGCTGGTGTAGGGAAGCTGCAGAATCCACCATGTTGCCTAAGTGCCAGGCAAAACTGCCAACCTTGACAATCTGTCCATGCCAGTCCTAGCTCAGCACCAGATTTCTTCCCAATTCTGTTTCTGTATTTGTTCCATCTAACTCTAATTTCGGACACAGCACCAGCTACAACAGTAATGACTCGTGTGACAATGGGCTTCTGTTTTTCAATCAGTTAAGATAATCGCCAAAATCTAGTTTATCCATGTGAATTATATAACACTTTAAGCTTTGAATGCAAACCCCCAATTTTCAGAAATATAGATTCACAACATCACAAAAATGTGAGCAACCATGAGGTAAATGAATCCCGACACTAGGTTTCAGGATAAAATCGTTGACTCTGTCACTGACTAGCTGGGAGACTGTGGGCAAGTTAGCAACCATCCTGTGCCCCAGTTTCTTATCTTGTAAATGAGGAAAATAATAGTATGTACCTAGCAGGATTGTTGAGAGAATTAAAGAAGTTGATAGTTTGTGGCTAAGCTTTAGAGAAATTCCCAGAGAGACTGTGAAAAGGCAGATACTGCTTCTCTACAAAACACCACAGATGCCCTGCTACCATCTAACACTGCTCAGCTTCACATATCATAAGCAAAGAATTAAATCTATGTTAGAACGATTCAAGGGGTCAACAGTGAAGTTATGTACATTCCAAGGAAAAGTAGTCAAAAAAATGACCCAGCATGTCTCTTGACCCTAAGGCCTCACAAAACCAACAGCAATGATTCTCATAGTTCTCTTGTTGGGTGAGGTCATCTCAGGAGGAAAACATCATATCGATTATTTATATTCCCCCTCACCAACTGGCAAATTATGTTCACAAAATGAAACCCCAATCAAATAACTATGTTAAATATATATATAACATCCATGTCCTGAGGCTTAGCAATAGAATCATTTATAAAATCTAAGTTTATAATAAAATTTCTTGTCTTCCCTAGAGCAAAGGAGTTGATCTCATTTTCTAGGAAATCCCTTATATTTTAAAGAGGAAATGCTAATTTCAATGAGGCAATAGATATTTAGCAGGAAGGAAATTTTTTAACAGTTGGGCACTGGTTAAAATGGATTAAGCTGTGACAGGATTTTTTTTTTTTTATAATAAGTTTCACAGCAAGATGACTTGTATAAGTTGCAGACTGTCAAATTACAGCAGGAAGGCTGGGGAGTGTTGGGGAGGGGGTGAAAGAGATCAACCAAAGGACTTGTATGCATGCATATAAGCACAACCAATGGACACAAGACACTGGGGGGCGGGAGGGATGAGGGCATGTGACAGGAGTAGGGGAGGCTGGGGGAAGGTCAATGGGAGAAAAAAAAGGAGATATATGTACTACTATGTGTAATACTTTAAACAATAAAAAGAAGAAATTTTTTAAAAAGAAAAAAGAAAAAGAAATAAAAACATCAATTTCCAGGGTTCCTCCCTAAACAGTGCACACATTGATTAAAAGAAAATAAAAAATGGGTAATACTACCAAGGACTTCAAGAATATAAATAGAGCCCAACCGGTGTTGCTCAGCAGTTGAGCTTCGGCCAATAAACCAGGAGGTCACGTTTCGGTTCCCAGTCAGGGCACATGCCTGGATTGCAGGCTTGATCCCCAGTAGGGAGCGTGCAGGAGGCAACCAATCAATGATTCTCTCTCATCATTGATGTTTCTATCTTTCTCTTCCTCTCCCTTCCTCTCTGAAATCAATAAAATATATTTTTAAAAGAATATAAATAGAAAGATTCAGATAAATTACATGATCCTTGGCACATTACATATACTCATTTTTAGGTATAAAATATTCCATAACAGTAAATATCTTAATGCCAAGAAAACAATTTTCATTGAGGAGCCCATCAGAATCACTTGTTGTGAGAAATACTCTTCCTGAGTTGCACATCTTCCAATAGATTATGGCAGGTGCTCCCCAGGTAACTTATAGGTGGCACGATGAAGATCACTGCTCTATCAAGTGAGTATAAAGTCAGGCAATGAGTGACATTACTCCTCTGGTTTGCTGGCGGGGAAAATTACTGAGAACCAACTGCTTTAACAGGACAAGAATTTGGAGAAATTCAGGAGGAGACTCTAGATCAAACTAAGAAAAAGTCTGAAGCCAAAGAAAGACTCTTGCTCTCCATCTTATTTTTTATAAAGTGGCTTTGCATACTATGTACTTACAACTCAGCTGGAAATGAAGTACCTGTTAAATGTATTTACTTCCCATATATAAAACCTCCAGAGTTCAGCATTATTCAACTCAAGGCCTACCACAAAGACTTACTGCCTTAGTAGAACATACTTTGTGTTTTAAATGCTTATCTGCACAGAAGTTTCTCTAATTCATAATTTTATTTTCCAATTGCAAATTCAAAGAAAATTTGCTACTATAAGCAAGCATCTAATATTCAACATGACAAGATAGGATTGTTCTCTGATATTAGTGTTTTTAATTGTTCACTAAAATTAAAAGGCAGAGTATTAACTCCCATTATTAATAAAGTAGTTTAAGCTAAAGCAATTAAGGAGCTACCCAAATATACAATATCTATAGCTCCATCTGTCAAATACATTATAAATCATGAAAATCTTTTAGCTGCAAAAAAATCCAAGTTTATTTTCTAAATTATATTAGTGGAAAACCTTATGACAGAAGATACATTTCCCTGTGTACAAGCAATTGGTTTACAATTACAAGCAAATAATGCTAACTATTCTTCTATTTTATAAAAAGAATGTAACGAATCATCAATTATAACTTGGAAGGTATGTAACAATTCAGTACAGCATATATATATATATATATATATATGTATATGTATATATGTGCGTATGTATACATATGGCAATCATTATAGTACAAATATATTCTAGTCTTATTAAAGTGTATACTCATATTGAAAACATGGAGAAAAAAATTTAATTGGATTTCCAAGAGTTTGCAGACGAATTAACAAATTTCAAAAGAGGAAATAATATAGATTAAATTAACAAAATATTAATAAAACATATTCCTTTTACTCCAGAATTCTTGGATATGTTTCCTTCTTACATCCCCATGTGAAGTAAGTACAAACTGGCATATCCTTGAGAGGGCAATTTTGAAATATCTAGCAAATTGTAAGTATACATATCCTTCAACCCAGCAACTCTGCTCCCAGGAATCACATATGATTACAGAAAAACATGAGTACCATAATGCTCATTGGTGCATTATTACAATAATACAAAAAAATTAATTCACCTATACTATGCAGTATAATGTAATTTCAAAAGAATGTGTCATATGGAAAATAATATAAACATATATTACTAACTAAAAAAGTTTGCATAACATTACATATGATTCAGTTTATAAAGCAAACACATTTAAGCTTATGCATGCATAAAAAATGTTTGGAAAAAATATACAAGAAACTATCAAAACTGTTACCTTTTTGGAGTGGGACTCAAAAGGGCTATAAGATTGCTGTTTTATTATTTATTTAAACAATGATCATGTATTACTTTAAAATAAACTATCCTTAAAATTCTTACCTCCCCATAAGAGTTAGCCCAAAGTTAGTAACTCTCAGTTTAACCCATGTCCTGAGTTCTCCCCGCTCTCACTTAACACTTTCAAATTCAATAGAAGCTAAATGATATAAGCTAGTTGGCAATCTCTCTGATGAGCTAACCTAAATTTATACTACAAAATAGTGAAGCAGTCTAAAAGTTAAAGCTGTTAACAATTATTATCTCCTTTAGTTCATATCCCTAATCCTCAGCTCTGCATTCCCCAAAAAGGTTAAGAGAAAATACAAACATGCAAACATCTTACGTGTTCTATAGCACCTGCCTGTCCGTTACTATAGTCTCGATAGTGTCCAAGCATCTGGTCTACTTGTCGCAGGTTTCGACTGGTGTCCTTGAGAAAGGAAATGGACTTTATTACTTGTTCCAAACAATGTTTTCCCAATCAGTCGTAGTAGTATGTCAAATAGCTAAGTCAACCATTTGCAAAGGTACAATTTATATCATAGTTAAGTTGGATATCAATATATTTCATAAATATCAAATAAATCTTAACACAACTGAGAGAGAAACTAAAACCCATCTGCAATTTACTTGTGTGAAGTCTAAAGTACCTAATTTAAATCCTTATCCAAGGTACCATAAGTTGGCAACAAAACCATAAACTGAAAAAAGCCCTCATAATCAACTTGTGCACCTCAACTAATTCACACCTTTTTATGAAAAAGAATGCTAAAAGAACTAATCTAGTAGATTATCTACAAGAGAAATCATTGGGATCCACGTTATTTCAATTATTGCTTTACCTGAGAACTCAATTAGGAGGGGGGGAACTATCCTTTAACCTTTAGCTATAAACAACAAATTTAGTTCTAATCATAACAAAAATGGTTTCTACCTAAATATGCTAGGTTTCACATGAGAGATTAATGGAGGTATTTCTTTCAAAACATATACTTACTGCCCTGGCTGGCATGGGTCAGTGCTTAGAGCGCCGGCCTGCCCACTGGAGGGTCTTGAGTTCGATTCCAGGTCAAGGGCACGTACCTAAGTTGCAGATACAATTCCCACCCCCAATCAGGGTGAATGTGGGACAATACCAATCGATGTGTCTCTGCCACAATGATGTTTCTCTCTCTCCCCAATTCCCCTTCCTTCCACTCTCTCTAATTTCAATGGGAAAAATATCCTCACTCTTTAGGTGATAATTTAAAAAATGTGTGTGTGTGTGTGTGTGTGTGTATATACACTGAGTGGCCAGATTATTACGATCTCTGAACACATAATAATCTGCCCACTCAGTGTAAATCCTATAAAATAAAAGGCTAATATGCAGACTGTCCCCTTGACCAGGAGTTCAACCAGCAGGCAAGCCAGCCAACCACCCATGTCCCCTTCCCCTGGCCAGGCTGGCTGGATCCCACCAATGCACGAATTCATGCACCGGGCCTCTAATATATACACTGAGTGGCCAGATTATTATGATCTCTGAATGCATAATAATCTGGCCACTCAATGTATATATGTACATACATACACACACACACACACACACAAACACACATACATACACATATGTATGTATGTGTGTATATATACACACACACACACATATATATACACTGAGTGCATATATATATATACACACACGTACAGTGTATATACATATACACACACACACACATACTAACTAATGTGTCTCTGTGGTGGGAAAGTACAAGAATTTGTACTCCAAAATTCATTGTTATATTAAGTTTAAAAAGAAAAATCAAATCAAATTATGGCCTCTCCATTAGAAATTAGCCTTTCTTTTTTTTTTTTTTTAAATATATTTTATTGATTTTTTTACAGAGAGGAAGGAAGAGGGATAGAGAGCTAGAAACAAGCTGCCTCCTGCACACCCCCCACTGGGGTATGCCCGCAACCAACGTACATGCCCTTGACCGGAATCGAACCCAGGACCCTTCAGTCCGCAGGCCGACGCTCTATCCACTGAGCCAAACCAGTTTGAGCAGAAATTAGCCCTTCTTTACCTAAGCGTATTAACCCACAGCAATAAAAAGCCAAAATCCATGCTTATCCAGGTAAGACAGAGATAAGGGAGTAATAGGTAGGGGGGGGAGGAAATTCTACTTCTGAGTTTTCTTTTTCCCATTGTGACTGTGGTACCTTCCCCCACCTCATTTCCCAAGCCCCTTTTATGGAAGAATGAAAACTGCCCCCACTCAAATCTCCAAACACTGTCAAAGTTAGCCTCCAAATCAAAATGGACTCTCACTATTATTCATCCATGAATAATCATATTTTGATTATTATTAGCCAAAATATGAGCAATTTCTCCAAAGGCACATGTCCACAAGAAGCTAAAGGATGGTTATCCCTAAAGGTTTCATTCCTATGATATTTTATTTGGAAATATAATACTTTCCACAACCTATCATATATTTCAAATATCCTTACTAACTGTGATAAGCATAATGGCTTTCAAAGATGTTCAAAGCCTAATTCCTGAAACTTTACATGTCAAAAGGGATTGTGCAGATGTGATTAAACTAAGGGTGTTGAGATGAGCCATATCCTGGATTCCTGGGTGCACTCAATGTGATCACAAATGTCCTTAAAAGTGGAAGAGAGAAGCAGGAGAGGTAGTCAGAGTGACGCACTATGAGAAGGACTCGACACACCCTGCTGGCTTTGGAGATGAACAGGGCCATAAGACAGAAAATGTGGGCAGCCTAGAAGTTGGAAAAAGGCAAGAGGACAGATAATTCCCTAGGGCCTCCAGAAAGAAACGCAGCCCTACCAACACCCTAATTATTGCCCAATGAGATTAGTGTCAGATTCTGACCTACAGAATTTTAAGAAAATAAATTTCTGTTATTTAAGACATTAATTTTGTGGTAATTTGTTGTGGTAGCAAAAAAACTAATACAGTGACTGAAACTATTACTCAGCTTAACTATTTAATATTGATTTAAAGCATCCAGTGTTAAACTAACCTGTAAAGTACTTGTTATAGTGTTGACCTTCTTGGTGACATCGACTGTAGGACGATTTCCAATTTCCCTGTGTATTGACCTGGCAGCCCATCGACTCAACCGGTCATGAGAGCGGAAGTGGTCTGAATCACTGGAGGATTCTGCCATTGATGTACACGAATCCTTAAAAATAAATTCAGGTCATGGTCAAGCAAACGGTAAAGAGAACGGGAATAAGAGATTAATTTAGCTATTTACTTTTTGATCTTTTAAAATGTTTATTATATTAGTCCTTTGGCTTATCGTAATAGTTACATACAGTTTGAAAACGTAAGTAACTTCCTCACATAATTCTTCCTCTATTTCTTCACATGATCTCACTCATTTGTGGAATATAATGAACAACATAAACTGATGAACAAAAACAGATCCAGAGACAGAGAAACACCAAACAGACAGTCAAACCTCAGAGGGAGAGTCGGGGAGGGGGGTCCTGGGGGAGAGGTAAGAGATCAACCAAAGGACTTGTATGCATGCATATTAGCATAACCAATGGGCACAGACACTGGGGAAGTGGGGGCTTGTCCTGGGGGGGGTGGGAGTGGCATACAAGGGGGTCAATGGGGGAATAAGGAGACATATGTAATACTTCAAGCAATTAAAAATAAAATAATTAAAGGCTGATAACCTGGAGAATGTGTTTAAATAAAAGCTTTATATCAGAACTCCCTTTTTCTTAGCAGTTGTTTCCTTTTCCTCCCTGACAACTTCTTGACTATACTTCCTAGTCCACTGACATCTGCCTAAGTAGGGTCATGTCACTAGTTCTCACCAATTGAGGAACTAAAGAAATGGGATCACAATGCCAATCTCTGTTTCATACTGAAGAGTCCTAACTGGCCAAAGAAACTATTTATCATGAGTTTATGAACTAAAAAAACTTTTTTTAAATTATGTATAATTCTCACTTTGCAATTTTGCCAAACGATAGGATTTACTAGATTCAAAACTGACTTTTCAAGGAAACATTCTTTTTAAAAAAATGGATTTTGTTGTTGTTGTTGTTGCTGTTTTTTTTAGAAAGAGAGAGTAAGGGAGAAGGAGAGAGAGAGAAACATCAATCAGCTGCCTCCTGCATGCCCCCTACTAGGGATTGAGCCCTGACTGGAATTGAACCTGTGACCTCTAGGTGCATGGGACAAAGCTCAACCAACTGAGCCACACTGGCCAGGGCTCAAAAAACATTCTTAATACTGGAATGAACTTAAAAGTTGAAGGACTATGTGAAAACACATTAATGTGTACTCACATAGCGTATGCAATCAAAGTTTGCTTTTAAAACAAATTTAAATGGTTCCTGGATGATATTAACCACAATTACAATATGAAGTCCAAAGAATAATTATTAAGACTGGTAGAAAAACATCTATGTATGCTCAAGGAAAATCTTCATCATTTTTTTAAAGATTCAAAAGGAAAAAGTTCAGTTGGATTAAAATTCCATTCTCATTATCACAAGAAGTTTCAGTATGACATCTGTTGGGGGGAAAGAGTTGCTAAATTTAAAGAATGATTGAAGAACTCAAAGAACAATTTTAAAAAACTGAATCACCCAAATTCTGGTTAAAGGCGAGAAAAGTGTTTCCTTCAACTGGAGAAAAAGCAGAAAATATTCTCTTACTACCACCTACTGGTACAACAAAACTTCTCATTGATCAAGAAGCAATAGCATGGATATGTCTGCTTTTCAGACGGTGAGCTTTCTCCAAGACTAGAGAGGACTAGGACAGGTGAACTTGGGTAAAAGTCTCCAGAGTCTTATAGAAAGCTCTGGGTCTGAAACCAGATGGTACAACTCTAAAACTACTTTATTTCACTGTTCCCAACACATCAGTATTTAAAGGCATAAATATTGTTGCTTCTACCTTAACGAGCCTTATAAAGATGACATACCGCCACCAGAGTGAGCAATGAAGCTCCTCAATTCGCTCCCACTGAGGATCTGTCCATCAAAGACAAATGCCCATGTGCAAACCTGAACACTGTGAGCAGAGAGAGTAAAAGTGCATTTTGCCCTGTAATAAGAGGACTGGCAGTGAGTCTGTACAAACTCAAGTCCACCTCTTCTGTTATTTGACCTAAAAAGCCATCAGATTGTCTTCATTATAATGATGCGTATTTGTATGTATGAGAGCTGTAATTTATAGATTCTCAAGTCTCTTTTCCTCAGAGCCAGTTTAAAACAATTAGAATTTGCAAGCTGTTCCATAAAAGATAAGCACCCAGCATCAAGGGTGACATTTCACAAAAGCTGACTAGTGCATGTTAAGTAGGTGATTACTTCTGTGGCCTCCAAGTGCCTCAGCCGTCCCTGTCCAAGGCAACTGTCCTCAAAGAACACGTTCAAGGTAATGATGTTGATATTTAAGGGGATCGCAGGAGGTGGGGAGTGTATTTTAAGCTTAATCATTATCAAAGTTCACATTTTAGAAAGCATTTCTCACTGTTTCAACAGCTGCAGGTCTGGAGAGCTTTGCCTCCTCCTTCAAGAGCCAAAGTGAACTAGCCAGGAAAGGTTATCACGTAAAAACAATTTTCAGTCATGCCTGGCTTCTTGATATCAACACTCCTCTGTAACTTAATCTCCTCAAACCCTTTTGGTAAGTTCATATAAGATCAAAGTCAACAGCCAATTCTCTGTGAAGTCAATAGATAATGTAAGACATAGGGGGGAAAAATCAAAGAGATACATGAGTCCTGGCTGGGTGACTCAGTTGGTTGGAGCATCATCTCTTGCAGGTTTCGGGTTCGATTCCTGGTCAGGACACATTCCTAGGTTGAGGGTTTGATCCCCGATCATCAGGGATCCATTGGGAGGCAACTAATCAATGTTTCTCTCTGACATCGATGTGTCTCTCTCTCTCTCTCTTTCTCTCTCTCTCTCTCTCTCTCTTCCTGTCTCTCTAAAAATCAATAATATAAATATAAATATAAATATAAATATATATATATATATATATATATATATATATATATATATATATATATATATCTCCTCAGGTGATTAAAAGGAAAGAGAGAAACTTGAACACATTCCACATTCATACATTCATTTACTCAATTAAATCTGCATTAGAAATGAAAGATGAAAGTAAGTAAATTAAGTCACAGTCCTTGATGGGAGAGAAAGAGCTGTAAAAGTACTCTCTACAGGGAGCAAAGTACTACCAACAAAATGCCAGAGCAGTGGGGTCAGGATCCTCCCACCCATCTGGAAGGATGAGCATAAGTTTGACAAATAGATGAGACAAGGATGGGGATCCAGTTAGAAAACTTCTTTTTCAGAAGAAGTAGAGAAGGTACAAATAAGCAGAGCACCTGCATTCTTCCATCAGGGAATGGATTTAAACCCATCTCCAGTACTGCTACTAGTAAATGTCCCTGGGTGGGAAGGGGTGATTGGGTAAAATCATCCCAGTTTGAGACTTCTGACTTAGAGAATTAACATTTTTAAATATATATATACTAGATTTGATTTTATATTGTATGTTCCACTTATTCCTGTTGCTGCCCTCCATTTCCTCCCTCTCTCTCTTACACACATACACACACACACACACACACACACACACACACACACACACACACACACACACCTCTGGGTGGAGCGGGTCAGGCTCAGTTCCCAGCTGCATTTTGCTCCCCTTGCTGCAGCTCCTCAGAGTCCAAGGGCAGAGTCACATGGACCAGTGCCCACCAAGCAGGGAGCAGGGGCATTTCTGGAAAAGGACAAGCAGCATACAAAATGACTCCTTATTCAGGCATGGAGAAAAAAATTAGCTGCTGCTCAGATAATTATATATGTGCCACTTGTTAAAGATCAGTGCAGTTTTAAAAGAAAGTTACTTAATAACCCCCTCCCTGTCTCACAAGCAGAATGACACAGATATTTTAGATTTATACACCCACACACACTTCTAAAATAAGTGAGGCAGTTTACAAAATTAAGTAAAAAGTTTTTAAAAAGTCAAGATTAAAAATAACAAACAAAAACTCAAGAAAATTTACAGAAAAATGGATGCTAGCAAACTCGAGATGGATTTATTACTTGTAGTTACACCCTGGAATTGGACTTTTGCATTTGCTAACCAATTGAAAATGAAATATATACTACAATATTCCTAAAATAGCAGATATGAATAAAGTCCTCTGGGGGTACAGACAACCTCTACTAATTGTCCAAACTGCCCCAGGCTGGGCAAGAGATCAGCCTGGACAAAGATGGAGCTAGAATCCCGAGTTTCTGACACCACTTTGCTTAAATCAAAGGATGAAAACTGGAGGACTATAGACCAAACCCAGTTGACTAACATGTATTTGAAAATAACACTCACTATGTTCTTCTAAAACATTAATTTTAAAACAACTAAATTTCATATAAAAATTGTAACTTTCAGCTTCTCTTGAAAAACCCAGAGATCTGGCAATACTGGGGATGAATTTTCCCATGGCAACATGGACATAAACCATGACTGCCTTGGAGTTGGGCATGTACCTTCCTGTTGGCCCAAATTCCTACCAGCCACTTCACCCAGTGTGTTAACTGATTGGCCCCACTTACTAGCAAAGTTTGCAACCCTATTTTGGATAAAGAACCAAGACAAAGGGAGTTTACCTTTTTAAAGGAGTTTCCTTAGTTAAAAAATGACCAATTTGATTGAAAAGAATTAATCAGGGATAAATGCTTGAGAATTAATGTAACAGCTTTGATATTAGCCATGCCTACTAACTCCAAAATCAGAACAAAATACCACTACAAATAAAAGCGTTTGATTTTAATCCATCTACTTAGAACATTTTCCTACTATTGTATATATCAAAAACTAAATTCAGATCAAAAGTGTAGTACCGTTCATGATTTGGCTCCAATTCTTCACCCCTCCCTATGTGTACTACTCTCCTACTAGAGGTTGAGTTACCTGCCCAGGCCCCTTCCTCTGGGCTCAGCTATGTGACCTGCTTTGGCCAATGGGATTCTAGCTAACATGAAAGGGATTACACACTGGAACTTGCTTCCCTGCACCTCTCTCATCTCCAAGAGGGCATGCCCAGGATATCCTGTTGGAAGATGTGGGAATACATAGTTGCACCAGAGGCTTCTGGCTTAGGTCAGCAGACCAGGTGACCAGCCAGCTGAACCCAGATAAATATGTGAGTCCAGTCATAATAAGCAGACAGCTTAGCTGACTGACTGTACAAGCGATAAACAGTTATTGTTGTACTAAAAGCCCAGTGCATGAATTTGTGCACAGGTGGGGTCCCTAGGCCTGGCTGCAATCAGGGCAGGGCTGACGACCAGGGAGAGGGAGAAGAGGAGGGACCGTGGGCCAATCAGGGCCTGCCAGCCGAGGGACGGATGGGGCACGGAAGGTTGGCCACCGGCCTCAAGGAGCGAGCCGGCCCTCAGACCCCCTGGGAAAGGGACCACATCTGCCACCACCCACCCCTGGTTCCCTGTTTCAGCCTGGGGCCAAAGGCCCCAGCAGGGTCAGGAGAGGAGGAGACGGTCGCCAAGCCAGGCACAGAAGGAATGGATGCCTAAGCTGCCGGCCGGCCGACCACCAGGAGGCAGCTCCTGCATTGAGCGTCTGCCCCCTGGTGGTCAGCACACGTCATAGCGACTGGTCGACTGGTCATTCCGGTTGTTCGGTCATCGGTCGCTTAGGCTTTTATATATCTAGATGCCTTGTGTGCTTTATTTGTTATGCAGCAAAAGCTAAGTGGTATATATATTGTGAACACTAAGAAAGAAGATACCTACCAAGAAGGTCCCTGGTGGCTAACTGGGCTCAAATTTTAGAAACAGAGACTAGCAACCATTTCTACACAAACTGCACTTCACACAGAAGCCTGCACTGAACTGCCTGCCTGCACTTTTTCTGTCTGCTAAGCCAGGGCTTATAAAGGAGCTCCTGGAATCCTATTTCAACCAATGGGACTGAGGTTTCCCCCATCCAAATAGAGCTTCTAGCTATATCCCCATCAACTGACCAATCAGAGGAGCTCACTTCTGACCAATCAGTAAAGTACCTTTTGGACAAATCCAACTGCAAGGATTTGGAGTCCTTGTTTGCAATAAGGATAGACCAATCAAGGATGCAGGCAAGGACGTCTATCTATAGAAGCCAGCTCCCCTCTGGCTCTGAGAGTGCATCTTCCCTTTCCACCAAAGACCGATGCCTGGAGGAAATAAAACACCAAAGATATCTCTGTCTCGCTGGAGCAGAGCTGAACAGACCAACATGGGCCAGAGAAGACAGGGACCAAACACAGAATGGAGCAGAGCAGACCAGCACAGAGCTGAACAGACCAGCAAGGAACAGAGATCTCTAGCAAAGAGGGGCCCGGCCCCAGGTCCACCTCATAGGCTTGCTGTCTTCATGGCTATGCTATATCACAATTGAGCTGTTTTGCACTGAATAACATTTCCTTCTTCACCACGCCCCAAATTGGGGATTCCTGTTGTTGTTGAATTGGCACCAATGATCATCTGTTGACAATATGTAGTTTACTAACAAATCATTTTATTTGGTTCAGAAAATAGTTAATTTCCTGAAGTTTCCTCTCAAGACTACTCTCCTTGAGAAAACAAGTTGTTTTCAGACTGTCTTCTAGTGGTGGGGCGGGAGTGGGGAGGACAAATTCAAATTAGAATACAAAAAGTAAGCATAAGCAATTGATATGACAAGTGACAGGCTAGCAATTACTGAGGGGAAAAAAAACCAACACTAAGCAATCATAAATAGCAGTTGGGGCTATTTAATCTACTCCCCATAACATTAAGATTTTCATAAGAAACAAGCTGTTTCTTAAATATATTATAAAGTATAATACTTGGTTTTTTCCTCCTATTTTTTAAAATAGAAACAGAAACTCCTCTTGACTTTCCTAGTGAACAAACACCACTAAAAATTTTAAGGGAAATATTTCTTACTGCTATTTATACCTCAAATTTGTATGCTGCTTTATAGCTTACAAAGCATTTTCTTTAGCACTTTCTCTTTTGACTTCCATTCAATCCTACAAAGTGGGTATAATTACAATTCTTTTACTGCTAAGAAAAACAAAGCTTTGAATAAAATACTTGGCCACCATTGCTTTACTAAAAAGTTACAGTAACAGAACTAGAACCCATATCTTGTGTCTCTAAGCCAGTGCTTTTCCACTACATTTCTAGGTGCGGAAGAACTGTGTAAATTCTAAATACATTGCCCAATCACTGAAATATTTTCTTTGTCCATCCCTATCATATTTCTTATCACCCCTTCTCCTCCAAGAAATGCATTTAAGGCCAGAGTATGTCATCCATATGAGCTTATCTACTTAGAACTAGAGATTTCTATAATGAATACAAGATAATATGTAAATATGCTATAAATCCAACTTTCTACAACTATTTTAAGATGTCTTTTAAATAACCCTTTCTCTTGTTAAGAATGTTTACCTTTTTCAGGCAGAAAAGCATTTTTTTTTTTCCAGAAACATCGTAAAACCTTAAATTTTATTTTTTAATGGTATTTTCTTTTTTGATGTACACATATTTTCTATTTCTCTTTTTCCTCCACTCTTTCTCAATTCCCATATTTCTTCCTTTCCCTGCACTTACTTTATATATGTAGGTCTTTCCTTTTAACTCTTCTATAATAAAGGACTGGAAAACATTTTACTGTATTTATCCAATATGCTTATTCAAGAATTTTATATTTCTGTTTTATTATTATTCAATTTATTAGGGTGGCATTGGTTAATAAGGTTATATAGATTTCAAGGATACATTTCTATGATGCACGATCTATATATTGCATTGTGTGCCCACCACCCAAATTCAAACCATCTTCTATGACCATATATTTGGTCCCCTTTATCCTTTACTAATCCTCCATCCCATCTCCTCTGGAAACCACCATACAGTTGTCTGTGTCTATGAGTTTCAGTTTTACATCCCATATATGAGGGAAATCATATGGTTCTTAGGTTTTCTGGCTGATTTTATTTTACTTAACATAATATTCTCAATTTTATTTCTTATTCTTAATTTTCAAAGTGGATTAACATAATAATTAGCATATTCTTCCCAAAATATATAGATTTCTAAATTTTAAGAAAAAAGTTAACTGGAGTTCTTAACTTTAACCTCTCCATGAACTGTTTCCTGGAATGTTTTTAAATGTACACATAAAAAATTTTTAAAGATATAGGATTATATAGAAATCCAATTATAATGAAATTGAATTATTGGGAGTAAATGGATGAGGACTGAAGTTAAGAACCTCAATTTCAAAAACCTTCAAAAAACTAAAGTTGAAATAATGCTGAATAACTAATGCTTCAATATCAGATTGGTGTATGACAATAACCCTACAAGGTCAGTACGCTGTCATCATGATATATACCTAAGAGGCTTAAATGCACTAAGAAAGGTACTCAAGGCTACACAGCTACTGAGTAAGCAGATCTGAATCTTGAACTTTTCTCCAAGGTCCAGATTTCTGACCATCTAACCGTACTCATTGCCACGTGCACTACTCATAAATTTAGGACTTTTTCTCAACTCATTTCTAGCCACCAAAATGGTTTCTCTGACTTTTGAGTCTTTACCTCTACATTCCAACTCCCCTGGCCACCTGATTGAATCTAGGTTCTTGAATCAGGAATTCAAGGCCCTCGGCAAGCCACCTGTCTTAATAAAAGAACCATAGAAAACTTAAGGCCTACATTCAGCTGTTACAGCAACTATTCTTCTCCCACTGCCACCCCTCATTAATGTCATTAGTTCTGGGTGGAATGCCTTCTGCTATCTAGTATTGCCACCTACTTAAACTACACTCATTTGTCCAGGCATAGCTCAAATAACAAAATCTCAATGAAGCTGTCCACATCTAGCCAGAAGTGATCTTTCCTTCTTCTGCATTTGTATAACTCTATAATTACAGCAATACATTTATGAAATGTCAAAATATCTGCATGAAATACAATTATTTGTGCCACAGAATTTTTTTTTAATTTTTATTTATGCTCTCCTAAGGATATGTTTTATTGGTCTGAGAGAGAGATGAAGGGAGAGAGAAACACCAATGTGAGAGAGAAACATCAATTGGTTGCCCCCACAGGCATCCAGACCAGGGATCAAGCCCACAACCTAGGTATGTGCCCTGACAGGAAATCAAACCCAAAACTTTTTTGTTGTAAGGGATGATGCTGCAACCAACTGAGCCATCTGGCCAGGACTGTCACAGAATATGTCATGTTCATTTTATCATCAAACCTATGCTGGATTCACCACTTGGAACAATTTTTCCCCTCCTTTTTCCCTTTGCTAACTTCTACTTTTCTTTCAAGTTTCAGCTCATAGGAAACTTCCCCTAGAAAGCCTTCTTTCACTCTCCCCACCCCTACCCTGGACCAAGTATCCGTAGTGGATACCAACTCAACACAGCCCAGAGATTGCTAATTGGCTATTTACTTGTCTGTCTCCCCACTAGACCGGAAATCTTACCAGAGACTATTTATTTAATCCATGGTTGTATTTCAACACCTAGCATAATTCCTGGCATATAGTTGGAACTTTTAAATGAATTTACAATTAAATTTTCTTATTATCCTGTCTGATTAATCCAGACATAAATTTCAAAGTACAGGACTTTGCAATTAGTAAATACTAATTCAATAATTGTTGGGTAAAATTATTGTTGTAGAAACTAAAGGCCCGGTGCATGAAATTCATGCACCGGGGGGGGGGGGGGGCAGGGAGTCTCCCTCAGCCCAGCCTGCACCCTCTCCAATCGGGAACCGCTCGTGGGATGTCCTAAACTGGCAGTCAGACATCAATCCGGCTCCGCTGACTCCTACTGCTCACCAGCCTGGTCACCCCCAACTGCCCCACCACCCCACCGGCCTGGTCGTGCCCAACTGGCCCCCCCCACCAACCGCCAGCCTGGTTGCCCCTAACTGTCTCCTCCACCAGCCTGGTTGCCCCTTACTGCCCCCCCTGCCG
Source organism: Corynorhinus townsendii (assembly GCA_026230045.1). Lineage (NCBI taxonomy): Eukaryota > Metazoa > Chordata > Mammalia > Chiroptera > Vespertilionidae > Corynorhinus > Corynorhinus townsendii. The sequence continues at coordinate 218,411,034 of JAPDVU010000001.1, forward strand.
GCCTGGTTGCCCCACGCAGCCTGCTGTTCAGTCATCCATCCAGTTGTTTCGGTTGTGACAGCCCCTGGCTTTTTATATATTAGGATGGCCTAGATTAATTATCTTACATCTTCAAACAATATGGATTAAACTGCAAAATAGTATAAATATGAACACTTGATAATATGTCCTTTATAGAGAAAACAAGGATAAACTTTTCAAATCCATGTGAATAAATGTGATAAAACAACTGAATCACACTTAGGCTTGTTTGAATTAGTGCAAATCATTTAAATTCATTATTGTCATCTGCCGCTATCTGCACCCCTCAATTATTATTTGTCTGTACAATAAAGCACTACACTCCAAATTACTTAGATTCTTTATCATCTAGATCCATTCTCAGTACTCTTTCAATGTACCAATTGCTGCTCATAAGCAAACCCATTTTTTGCCAATTTAAAGCCTTCAGGCTCTCACCATTGAGCTTTTTCCTTTTTTCTACAAGCTATAAAATTACTTATCTCACCTAGAGGGTATTATGGAAAGTGAAATAGTCAGCCAGAGAAAGACAAATACCATATGATTTCACTTATACGTGGAATCTAAAGAACAATACAAACAAGCAAACAAAACAGAAACAGACTCACAGACACAGAAAACAGACTAATGGTTGCCAGAGGAGAGGGGCCTGGGAGACTGGGTGAAAAAGGTGAAGGGATTGAAAAGTACACATTGCTAGTTACACAAAACAGTTATGGGAATATAAAGTACAACATAGGAAATATAGTCAAAATATTGTAATAACTATGTATGGTGACAAGTGGGTACTGGAAATATCAGGGGGAACTTTGTAAAGTATATGATTGTCTAGTCACTATGCTGTACACCTGAAACTCATATAAAATAATACTGAATGTAAACTGTACTTAAAAATAAATTTTTTTAAAACTGCTTATCTCTTCTTTCTTTAAAATAATAATCGTTCACTTCTTCCAGAATGTCTCTCTTCTTCACTTATCCATTCATCCATGAACCCATTTGTTCCTAAACACTCATTCATTCATTCCTGAGCACCTGTGTCATGGCAAACTCTGTGTACAGTGTAGATTCTAGATGTTCATCAGCTAAATGGATTCATATAAACACAAATACTTCCACCTCCCAAACACCCCACACACCAGAATTACACTGATCAATGTTAACGGTTACATGAATTTCAGGGAGGAGTGAATATCTGATAAGGATCTGGTAGTCTGTTAGGAGCATTTACAATTATTGATAAAAAGATACCAGAAGCAAGGTTGGGGGGGAAAAAGGACAAACAGAAAAATATTCACATTATATTGAAACCAAAGGATTCATCATCTCTCTAAAAAAAAAATTATTTTAAAAGAACAGACCAGTACCAAAGATGCAAAGGGTATATAAACAGGCAATTCACAGAATACAAATGGCCCTTACAAGTATAGAATGTACTTTATATTCCTAACCAAAAAATTTCAAAATAAAGTAATAATATGATATGCTTTTTTATCTGTTTTGTACAAATAAATAAAAAAAAATAGCTCTCACCTCCAGGATTGACAAGGGCACACCTTGTTGTAAGAATATTAACTGAAATAGATAGCTTTTCTGGAGAACAATCTGGCAAGACAAGTAAAAAATAAGTAATATGCATATGTTCTGACCCAGATAGTCTACTTCTATGTACAGGGTAGGGCAAAAGTAGGTTCATGGTTGTGAGTATACACAACAGAGTTTATTCTTATATTATTATTTATTAATTATTGTATTATTTTCCTGCAAGCAACTATAAACCTACTTTTGCCCCACCCTGTATATTATTCTAGGAAAACAAAAGGAGATATTTAAGATGTATGTATACATTTCATGTGTGTGTGTATATATATATATAGAGAGAGAGAGAGAGAGAGTTTAATTGCAGAATTAAAATAGTTAAAAAAATAAGAATTACAAATGTACTGATAAGGGATACATTAAATATTGTCATTTGGAATATTATGTAGTAGTTAAAAGAGACATTGTAGAATTTTATGCACTGACATGCAATACTACATTATTACAACAAATAAATACACACTACAGAATAACATGAATATATTGAAACATTTCATATTAGAACTTGAAAAAACTAAGATAATAGAACCCTTTGAACATTTAAAGAGATAAATAGCCCATCTCCCTTCCTCTCTGAAATCTATTATTAAAAATATATTTTAAATAAATAAATAAAAGATAAATAGCAATAAACTTTGCTTATACGGGACTCTTAATCTAAAAATACTGACTGTCAATTAGATTCCACTGAGGGCAATCTTAGACAGCAATGGCATCTCTTCATATTGGGCAGGACTGAGATTTGCAGAAAGAACACCTGGGAATGAAAACCACTCTTTGGGCTCCAGAATCCCAAGCAAATCGCATGTACTATCTTAGCTTCAACCGTCTCATTTGTAAAACAAAGAATCTTATATAATTAAAGCATAATATGCAAATCAACCAAATGGCTGAACAGCAGAACGACCATCTGGACAACCATCCGGGACTACCCTATGACACCCACTGGCGCCAGGCCAGCCAAGGTGGATGCAATGCGATTGGTCCGGCCCGGCCATCGCCCCATGATTGCCCCACAGAGGGAGGCCCAGGCCACCAACAGGCGGGCCCGGCCGTGGCAGGTGGGCAGGGACTCCCTCTGCTAGGGAAGCCCAGTCCCGGGTGCCAGCAGCCGGGGGAGGAAGGCCTACTCTTGCACAAATCTTGTGTATCGGACCTCTAGTAGCATAATAATGTTAAACTAGCATGGCTCAGCAGTTGAGCCTCAACCTATGAACCAGGAGGTCACGGTTCAATTCCCGGTCAGGGCACATGCCTGGGTTGTGGGCTCAAACCCCAGCAGGGGATGTGCAGGAGGTAGGTAGCTAATCCAGATTCTCTCTCATCATTGATGTTTCTCTCTCTCTCTCTCTCTCTCCCCCTTCCTCTCTGAAATCAATAAAAATATATTTTTTAAAAGAATAGTATAATAAAAATATTATTATATATTTATAATATGTGTGTGTGTGTGTGTGTGTGTGTGTGTGTGTGTGTGTATCGCACCTAAAATATTTCTATTACTGTTTCTATTATTGTGCGTAGGACAAAATAGATTCTCAAATACTGTCTAATAGAAACAATTGCATCATTGTTGTTTTTGTTAAGGTATCTAGTCTGTTCTCTTGAATTTTTATAACATGCATAACCATTCTATTTAATTTTTACACTACATGTTAGAAAGGGATTTCTTGCCTCTCAAAAGCTTATTTGTTGACATACTTTTTTCCACTATAAATATGCAAAAACGTGTTTAGAAACACAGGGAGAAAGCATACTTACAATGCACACCCCCAAATCTCCGTGTTGCTCTCCACTGAGCTCAGTGCTCTTCTTAGGCACATATGTCTGCCTCCTATCATTTCTTCATGAGGTTCAGGGCAAAAGGCCTAGTCAAGTAGATAATCTTTAGTTGCCCCTATACTTTCCCCAAACCACCTACAGATAAATGAAACAAGGGTTAAAACACACCTACAACCTTAAATTTTTTAAAGAAATAAAAGATGAAAATAAGCTCACCCTCACTATGTACAGTTTATGGCATATCAGAGAACAGAGAAAATGCTCCTTGGGTCATGCAAAAGCCCCATTGAACTCAAAGAAACTCTTTACATCCAAGTGCCCAACCAACATACTCCTCACTTGTTACTTCCGCCCATGCCTGGTCATCCCGAGGGCTGGCCAGATCATGCAATTGTAGCCCAAATCTACCTAAAAGTACTCTTTCTCTCTCTCTCAGCATGTCTATCAGAGGGTAAACTAAGTCAAGTAATTAATTTAACATGATATTTCTGAATTAAATGACCCAGTTGAATTTCTAAGGCAGTTAATGAACTATATATGCAAGTACGCCTAATGGATATATTTTATAAGCTGCCCAGTACCACCCACATTTAGTATTGCAATTAAATAAGTAAACATAAAATGTCTTTGGTTGTAAGAAAGTCTGTGGACAGAAATATTTTCAATTCTTTGTGACTGCTTTTAAAGGAGTCTGTAAGAATCCACAGAAAGTATCCAGAGAACTAGTAGTTGTCACATATACATCTATAAACCACTTGAAAGAAAAAAAAAAAACTATTCTGGAAAAGTTACTCAAAATAAACTGTGGAGAGCTCCAAACGACACAAGTCTTGCAATGGCAGAGAAGACATGATGAGAGCACTCAGATTTTATGCATATTTCACTCTTCTAACAAAGCATAACCTTTACCCCATGAGCTGGGTTCACAGACACACCCCAATTTCTCTGTGCTAATAATGAAGCTGCCAAAGTTTTCATCTTGAATCTATACTGCGTAATACAGTAGTTACTCCATATGTGGCTACTGAGCTCTTGAAATCTGGCCAGTTTGAGTTCACATGTACTGTAAATATACTACAATGCAAGATTTTGAAGACTTAGAAATATTAAACATATATTTTTTTTACAGCCTTGAAAATATATTTTTTCAAGGCTGTAAAATACCTCAATAAGTTTCCATATTGACTACATGTTGAAATTAAAACATTTTGTATATATTGTGCTAAATAAATTATTAAAATTAACATCACCAGTTTCCTTTTTACTGGTTCATTGTGGATACTGGAAAATTTAAACGTGTGTGTGTGGCTCACATAATATTTCTATTTGACGGCACTGTTCTGCATAATTAGTAAATATAAATAACAAATACTGAGCACTTCCAATGTGCCAGGCCCTGTGCTAGATACTGTGCTTCATACTTGGAACAACGTTACAGTGCGGTCCTAGGAGGAGCCTGCGGAAGCCACTGAGCCCCATCAAACCGATCAAAGTTGCAGCGGGAATTCAATGTCAGATGTTCCTACGAAATATCATATCACAGGCAGCTAACGTTGGGGCAACTTCCATGGTGGCATAGGAGAGACCGATACAGCATCTGTGACTAGAGGACAGATACAGAACGGCCAGCTATATCCCAGGCCAGGCAAGCCGCCTCCAAAATGAGGCCAATCACCTTGACAGCTCAGGACATGCCGCTCCCAAAAGGAGGACCAGGAAGTTCAAATTCCCCGAATAGCCTGACACAGACCAGGCTGTGGATGCCCATGCGGAGGGGGTCACAGGCCAAGCACCCCGTCTCTCCCCACCCTGGCGCTCACGCTACCAAGCTGCGGCCCCACCCCACATCTCGGCGCGGCCAGTGTCCCCACCCCTGGGACAAGGAGAAGTGGGGCTTAAAACGTCTACACGACAGGAAAGTGGCAAAGAAAGGGACAGGGGAGGTGGGGGGCAAGTACCTGAGATTGAGAGCCCAGGTCCTTAATGCCGGATCATCGCCGAGGCCCCACCCGGCTCCCACGGCCACCTGTGACCGAGAAGGTGCAACTGACCCTACGCGGCAGCGCAACCGGCTGAGCTGTGCCCAGACTGGCAGCTATGGCAACTTGAACTAGCCGCCCAGCCCGCAGCGAGAGTACAGGACCCTACTGGTGCCGCTTGGCCCTCTGGGAGTTGTAGTCCGCATCATGATTCTAAAGCAAGGAGTTACTAAGGGACTTGGCCCTAAGAGAAACTGCAAATCCCAGGATGCCAAACGACTGTCTTCGGGTGACTTTCCCGGAAAAAGCAGGATTCGTTGGCACCTGAGGCCCTAGGACGCGCCCTCTCTCCCTTTTTTTTTTTAAAGGGCCAGAAGCGTATGTTGAAGACAAACACCAGCTAGGGAGAGAGCTGCCTTGGCCCAGACTGTAATTTAATCAGAAAAGTCTAAGATATTTATTTCCTTTACTTAAAAAAAAAAAATCAAAGTAGTTGCATAGACTAACATAGACTATCTTTTTGTTATTCCTTGGGAAATAGGCAGGTGTAATTTCCCGCAGAGAAATGTTAAAATCCCCTTAGTGTAATAATACCAGAGCCCAGTGTCTTGTGGTTCACAAATTCTTAGATCTGGAAGGAAACAGAAGATTATCTAGTCACACCTTTTAGGCCTGGAAAAAGTAAGCTCTTATAGCTCATTGATGACAAATTAAAAGTGAATTTGAAAATGTCACTTCAAAGCTGCTGCTAGGGTGTCATCTCTCCACTTATTTTGGAACCTGAAAGAGACATAGTCCACTCAGAGAAGACCGTTTCAATCGCGAAAAAGTAATTTTAAAAACCTCAACAAGGAACTGAGCTTTGGAAAAGCTAAGAAGAAGTGAAAATCCGAATTAGTCACGAAGATGGTCACTTCCTCCTGCCATTGATGCTTTCCTCCTCAAGGCTAAAGTCAAGTTTTACTTTATCTGTGAAGCTTTCCTGGCTACCTCAAGAAGAGCAAGATCACTTAAGTGACATGGGTTCCCTATTCTAATCATTGTGTGTTGTAATTATCCATTTCCCTGTTGGTCCCTTACATTACATGCTAAGCCTTTCAAACACAGGGACCTAACCTTTTAAAATTTCCATTCTCCCTTCTCTCTCTCTCTCTCTCCCTCTCTCTTGCTCCCTTCTCTCTCTCTCTCTCTCACTCTCTCTCTCACACACACACACACACACATACACACACATTAATAATTATGACCTATTCTATCATACTAGAGGCCTGGTGCACAAAATTCGTGCATGGGGGGGGTCCCCTCAGTTCAACATGCACTCTCTCCAATCCGGGACCTCTGTCTCCTAATCACTCACCTGCCTGCCGGCCTGGTCACCCCTCACTGCCCCCTGCTGCTGGCTAGGTCACCCCCAACTACCCCCTCCTTGCTGGCCTGGTCGCTCCTAACTGCCCCCCCCCCCCACCGCCAGCCTGGTCACCCCTAACTGCCCCCGCCCCGCCAGCGTAATCACCCCCAACTACCCCCCTTGGCCAGCCTGGTCGCCCCCAACTGCCCTCCTCCTGCTGGCCCAGTAGCACCCACGCAGCCTGCTTATTCAGTCGTTTGGTCGTCCCTCACTAACCCCCCTGCTGGCCTCGTTGTAGGTAGCCATCTTGTGAGGGTGTGATGGTCAATTTGCATATTACCTCTTTATTATATAGGGTTTGATATATCAGTAGCATTAAAATATTTTTTCTGGCTGGCCAATACTGTGAGGTAGATGTTATTTTATAACCAGTTTAAACATAAAATTATTATTCTAAGGACATACCTATGTATTTGCATCTGTCTTCAAGTTGCTTGCTCACAGCTGTATTCCAGAATATACTCATGCTTGCTTCAGCAGCACATATACTAAAATTGGAATGATACAAAGATTAGCATGGCCCCTGCTCAAAGATGACATGCAAATGAGTGAAGCGTTCCATATTTTAAAGAAAAGAATACACTCCACTGGACACAAATATTAACATAATTAGAAACAGTCATTAAATTGCCCCATGCACATGCAGAAGCATTAGAGTAACTTTACTTTATTTTTTTACATTTTAATTTTTCAAAACAATTGTACTCATTCATTTAATTTAGCAAATGTATGCTGAATCTTTCTAGGATCCAGACATTTTATTAGACACTTGAAATGTAATGAAAATGAGGAAAATAACAACCTAGCTTCTGCCCTCATGTTGCTCAGTCAAGAAAATATGAAGAAGAGCAGTGCCCAAGAGAAAAGGAATCCCTGAGTGGGAATGTGATAAGAAACAGAGAAAAGAGTCCCAGAATGGAGAGTTGGAGATTTCGAGATTGGGGTTGCGGTGCAGACCTGAAGGTGCTGGAGGAAAGCCCATGTCCATAGACTGCTCAGCTTCTACTCAAGCAAGTACTCTTCATAGTCTGGACCTAACTGTCCACCCATTGATGTGAAGAGAAGACAGCCTGCATTTTGCACAGTGATTGTCCAGCACAAGTAGTAACCCTCTGTTCCATTCCACATTGTTCCATCTAGCCACTAGATGGCCGAGCCTCCTTGTAATATCACCAGACAGTTGTAAGTGATAAGAAGGAAGACAGAGCACCAAAGTGGGATGCAATGGGTAAGGTTAAAGAGAAATCTCCAACATCCTAATTGGAACTACCCAAAATACTCTCTCAACCAAAGCACAAAATGATCATAAATGGATGTTAACTCTTCCTGCATCAACTTTTCAAGCAAACTACAAATCTAGGAAAGTTAAAATAGAAGACAAGATGTTGCAAAGATGGTATTGCCAACTACTCAAGGAATCATCTTCAGCTATTCGAATATGCCACTGATCCCATAATATTCTTTTCAGCCACATACTTATTAGTTATAGGTATGCGTCACTATCAAAAGCATCACAAATGTAAAACACAATAATTTGTTTGCATTTAGGTAAAAATGAACAACTATTAATGCACAAATCCAAAACCATAAAATATTTTTATTATAGCTAACTCAGATAGCCTGTGCTTCACTTTAATAGGTACCTTGGGGGCGGGGGGGGGGGGAATAAAACACAGAGTGATGCCATGCTAAATACCACTTTCTGATATCTGTACCATGCTAATTCTTCTTCTACAAGAAGGAAAATATAATGTTCTTAAGTTATTCTCATTCATCTGTTATATTTAAAAGCATTTTTGTGTTCAATGGATCAGAGTGCAAACACTTTTTGTTACTTAAACTGATTGATCTTCTCATCCCATGTTTTTATTTGCCCCAGTTTCAAAGTTAGGCTAAGGAAAGAAAAGTGCCTTTCTGATTATCATAGCAATTTGTTGAGCAGGTTATTAGAATACTAGAGGCCCAGTGCACGAATTCATGCACAGGTGGGGTCCAGCCAGCCCAGCCCCAATTGGGGTGGATTGGGGCCAGGCCTGCCGGGAGGAGGAGACACTGGGAGGCTGGCCAGCCAGCCTGCTCTGATTGGCCGTTCAGGGCCGGGCAGCTGAGGGAAGGTGCCATGGGTGATTGGCCAGCAGGCCCTGCCCCCAATTGGGGTGGGGGGGCCGATCAGGGGTCAATGGTCAGGGGAGGGGCCATGGGAGGTTGGCCAGCAAGTCCCACCCCCAATTGGTGTGGGGGGGTTATCGGGGGCAGATCTGGCTGGGGGGAAGGGGCTGTGGGCTGATCAGGGTAGTGGGGGCCCATTGGGGGTGGGGCCAGCCAGGGAGAGGGGCTGCAGGTGGTTGGCCAGCCTGCCCTGCCCCTGATCGGGGTGAGGGGCCATCTGGGGTGTGGCCAGGTGCTGGGAGGGGCTGCAGGAGGTTGGCTCGCTGGCCTCACCCCCAGATCAGGCCAGTTCGCTGGCCACAGTGGGCATCATACCAGTCATTCTGGTTGTTACAGTGTTCTGGTCGCTGGCTTTTTATATATATAGATGGTTATCCTGAAGACTTGGTCCAATTTCCTGAAATGAAACAGGTAAGCATGGAAGATTTTACCTACATTATAACCACCATTAAGCCAATTTCATGTTGCCTAAATCTTGATTAAAATGTTACAGATTTTTGGCATACTGCTTTTCAGCAAAAATGGAGTAGCATAGAAGCAGAGAGCAGACTTTCCCTGCCCCCAGAATTTTTAAAAAGTAAAAAGTTCATAGGCCAGTTGACCTATGAACCAGGAAGTCAAGGTTCAAGTCCGGTCAGGGCACATGCATAGGTTTTGGACTTGATCCCTAATAGGGAGCATGCAGGAGACAGGTGATCAATGATTTTCTCATCATTGATGTTTCAATCTCTCTCCCTCTCCCTTCCTCTCTGAAATCAATTAAAAAAATATTAAAAAAAAAAGAAAGAAAAAGGAAACAGACAAAACATACGAAACAATGCTTTTCAAGACAATAGACATTATATAAAGGCCAGTGATTTCCTAACAGACAGGAAACAAACAACATGAGCCTTATGATCCCCACAACTTTCTGCCTTGAGAGAATTTCCAGGCCATGGCTCAAGGAGAAGGAACCCAGGCGGAGCTCAGTGGATGCTTTGCGTTGACAAGACAGAGATGAGAGTTTGTGAAAACCAATGTAGATGGACAAACTAACAAAGAGAAGAGAGCTACATACAGAGAAAACTCTAAAAACTATGGAATGTCTCTTTGGAATATTCAGATGAATATGTGAAGAAACTGAGGCTGGTGAAGGAAGCATCTAACAAGATTGGGGTGGAGAAAGGACCTGTCATTCACACAGGACCAGGAATAATGATTATTTCCACCAGCCAGATGGAGACACTTCATAAGTCATGGAGTATTATATAAAGTGCTCAGAAGAGTCTTGCCTCAGGAGTGAGGAATAATTGGTGCTAGATTAAATGCTATTCCCATCCCTCCTCACAAGCCTTGAAAGCAAGACCCAAAAATATCAAACTATTTCCAAGTAATTTTCCCAAATCTGATAATAAATTTCAAAAATATTTCTATGAAAACAAATAATCCAGTACCCAAAGAGGTGAAATTTACAATGTCTGCAATCCAAATAAAGATTATCAGGCAAGCAAAGAAGAAGAAAAATGCAACTCATTTTAAGAAGAAAAATCAATCAACTGAAACCTACCTAGAACTGATAAAGATATTACAGTTATCAAACAGGGACATTGTTAGGGGTTGAATTGTGTCCCCCAAAAAGGTAAATTGAAGTTCTAATACCTGGAATGTGACTTTATTTGGAAGCAGGGTCTTTGCAAATATGCAAGTTAAATTGAGGTCATGCTGAATTAGTATGGGCCCTAATCCAGTGACTGATGCTTTCATGGAAAGAGGGAATTTAGAGCAGACACAAGAGAGAATACTGTGTGATGACAGAGGAGAGACTGGGGTGATGCGAGTCAAGGACACCAAGGACTGCTAGCAACCATCAGGAGCTGGGAAGAGGCAGGGAAGGAATCGCCCTTAGAACCTTCAGAGGGAGCCATGATCTTGCCAACAGCTTAATTTTGGACTTCTAGCCACAAGAACTGTGAGTGAATTCATTTCTGTTTCTTTAAGGCCATCAAGTATATGGTACTTTGTTACAGTAGCCCTAGGAGTCTAACACAGACATCAAAAGTGTTTTAGATGTCAAAAGTTACATAGAGACAGAGGAAATATGAAAAAGGCCCAAATTGAACTTCTAGACATGAACATTTCACCTGACATAAAAAATATACTGATGGAATCAATGGCAGATTAACTATTTTAGAAAAAAAAGAATATTGAATTTAAAGATATAAAAAAGAAACTATGCAAAATGAAAAAGAGAGAAAATTAATTTGTAATTTAAAAAAGCATCAATGAAACAAAAAACAAAACCCAAAAGAAAGCATAAATGAGCTTTTTTTTTTTTTTTTGTAGAACAACTTTAATTAGTCTAATATAAGTGTAATAATTGGAATCCCCAAAAAGAGTAGAGAGACACAAGGGGACATAAAAAATAAATGGAGAAATAATGGCTAAAATTTTTCCAAAATTGATGAAAACCATAAATTTGCCCTGGCAGTATAGCTGAGTTGGTTGGAACATCATCCAGTACACCAAAAGATATTGGGTTCAATTCCCAGTCAGAGCATATAACCAGGTTATGGATTCAATCCCCAATAGGAGTTGTGCAGGAAGAAGCTGATGGATGTTTCTTTCTCATTAATGTTTCTCTCTCTCTCTCCACCTCCCTTCCTCTCTCTCTAAAATCAATAAAACATTTTAAAAAACAACCATAAATGCAAAAAATCAAGAACCTCAAAATACTGCACAAGAAATATGAAGAAAGTACATCAAAACACGTAATAATCAAAGTACTTTCAACCAGCGATAACTAGTCTTAAAAACATTCTGAGGGAGAAAAAAATATGTTGCAAAACAAAATGATGACAGAACATTTGTCCTTGGAAATAACAAGATAATGGAACAATATTTTTAAAGTACCGAAAAGGATACTTTAATCTATAACTCTGTGCCTAGTAATACTTTCAATCTATAACTCTGTACCTAGTAATACTATCCTTTAAAAATGAAGGCAAAATTAATACCTGTTCGGACACAAAAAAGATGGGATGCATACCCAACAGATCTGTACCACAAGAAATGTTAACAAAAGTGTTCAAAGTAAAAGCAAGATTATGTCTTTTTGTAATTGATTTTAGAGAGAGGAAGGGGGAGCAATATATATATATTTATATATATTTTTATATATATATATATATATATATATATATACACACACACACACACACACATACACACACACACACATATACATATACATGTACATATACATTTACACACACACACACATATATATGTGTGTGCTCCCCCTTCCTCTAATATATATATACACATATATATTAGAGGCTCGGTGCACAAAATTTGTGCATCAGGGGGTGTGTCCCTAAGCCCAGCCTACACCATCTCCAATCTGGGACCCCTCAAGGGGATCAGGCCTAAACGGGCAATTGGGCATCCCTCGCATAATCCAGGACTGCTGGCTGCCAACTGCTCGCCTGCCTGCCTGCCTGATTGCCCCTAACTGCTTCTGCCTGTCAGCCTGATCACCCCCTAACCACTCCTCTGCCAGCCTGATTGGCGTCTAACTGCTCCCCTGCAGGCCCGATTACCCCTAACTGCCCTCCCCTGCCAGCCAAGTCACCCCTAACTATCCTCCCATGCAGGCTTGGTCGCCCCCAACTGCCCTCCCTGCTGGCCTGGTCGCCCCCAACTGCTCTCCTTGCTGGCCTGGTCACCCTAACTGCCCTCCCCTGGAGGCCTGGTCACCCCCAACTGCCCTCCCTTGCAGGCCTGATTGCTCCCAACTGCCCTTCCTTGCAGGCCTGCTCACTCCCAACTGCCCTCCCCTGCAGGAACGGTTGCCCCTCACTGCCCTCCCCTGCAGGAATGGTTGCCCCTAAATGTCCTCCCTTGGAGGCCTGGTCCCCCCTCCCAACTGCCCTCCTCTGCCAGCATGGTCACCCCCAACTGCCCTCCCCTGTTTGCCTGATCACCCACAACTGTCCTCCCCTGTTGGCCATCTTGTGGTGGTCATCTTGTGTCCACATGGGGGTGGCCATCTTTGACCACATAGGGATGGCCATCTTGTGTGTTGGAGTGATGGTCAATTTGCATATTACCCTTTTATTAGGAGAGAGAGAAACATTAATCAGTTGCCTCCTACACATGCCCCAAACAGGGATTGAACCCACAACATGGATATGTGCTCTGACTTGGAATCAAATCCATCTTTCAGTGTACTGACTCAGCCACACTGATCAGGGCTGTTTTTTTTTTTTTTTTTGGTTTGTTTTTTATTGAAAAACTAGAGGCCCAGCGCACAAAATTAATGCGTGGGTATGGTCTCTAGGCCTGGCCTGTGACCAAGGCCATCTTCCCCAGCTGCCCACAGTTGGCCCCGCCTCCTGCTGCTACCCATCCCCAGTTTCCCGTTCGTGATCGGTGCCTGACAGCCAGGGGAAGGGATCGAGAGGTCGGCTGTTCCTGCCTGCTTGCTGGCCCTGTCCCTGCCACGGATGGCCATCAGGCAATCGGAGCCTGCCAGCCGGGGAAAGGGACCAAGAGGTAGTCAGTGCGCCTCATAGTGACTGGTCCAGCGGTCGTTCTGGTCATTTTGCTATTAGGATCAATTTGTATATTATCCTTTTATTATATAGGATAGTATTCCACTGTATGGATGTATCACTGTTTGTTTACCCATTGCTTAGTTGAGGAACACTTGGGTTGTTTCCAGTTTGGGTTAATTATAAATAAAGCCCTAAAAACATTGAAACATACAAATTTTAAGCATACAGTCCAATGAATTTTGAAAAAAAAAGTATGCATTCTCTTACCTCCAGTCTAATTAAGATACAGAACATTTCCATAACCCTGATGAGTTCTCTCCTGTCTTTTTTTGAATCAGTCTCCCCTAAATAGTGTTCTTATTTCCGTCACTATAGTTCACCGCTTCCAACCCAGAAAGTCATATAAATGGAATTACGCAGTTCGTGAAGAATTGATGTTCTTTTCATCCCAAGAATAATTAGTAAGTAATTGAAGGCTTTTAAGAAGGAAATTGGCACAATCTGATTTATATTCTACATTACTATTTTTGGCTACTGTGTGAAGAATGTTAAGTAGATGATGGTGTACCACTCAAGTGTTATTTTTTTCCCCATCTTTTGCAGGGGAAAGCGGAGGTATATGACACAATAAAATTCCAGGCAATCCAGAATTTACCTTCAGGCTTCAAGCCAGTTCGCAAGGCTGGCTTCAGAGCACCGGAACTGCTCCTGCCATTCCCGGTTCTTCCCAGCAGATGGCCCCAGAGCCTAGTTCCCGGCCCACCTCGCCAAGTCCGCCTGCTGCAATGTGAGCTGACACCGCCAGGTGACTCCTCAATACAATTTCTGCGCCAAGCGGTCGGGTTTGCGCTGAAGTTCGGGAGCAGTGAGGGTCCGCCAGAGGTATTGCGCCCCGGTTTCTGCCGCATCTCAGGCTGGCATCCTCAAGAGGTGCCTTAGGCCAGAAGGATCTTGACCCCGGTCTGCCCTAGACGGTGCATTCCGCGGGGAGTTTTCTCTAGAGTGCGTGAGCGCCTTGCGGGGAGCGGGAGAGGGGTCCTGGCAGGCAGCGCTTTTAGGAGTCTAGCCACGGCAAAAGGTGGCCCACTGGACTTAAAGACAAGGGAAGGAGGGGGCTTCTAAACTAAGTTTTGGAAAGAGCTAACGGGAGGAAGGCGTGGGGCTGGCTGGAAAGCAGGGTGGGGACAGCAGGGACTGGTGTTAAGTGTCAGGGAACAGACAGAGTGGGCTGCGTGGCTCCAGGCTAGGAAAGTAAAGCCAATAGGCTTGTTTGCCTGGAGAGTTGCCTAGGGAAACGGAACACTTGAGAGCCTCTTCTTTCCCCTCTCCAGCCTCCTCTTTGGTGCTGAAGTCACAACCCCCAGGAGTCCTCTTTCTCCCACCACTCCCTCTCTCCTTCAGCCCAGGGAGCCCGGAGCGCAGAGGGCCGAGAATGAGGCGATAGTGGAGGATGAAAAAATGGCCTCGGACCCGTGGAAAATGAGGCCGATGCCCCTACTACAGCTGGCGCTGCTGCTCGGCCTGCCCAGGAGCTTAGGGGGGAAAGGGTGTGTTTCTCCGCCCTGCGAGTGCCACCAGGAGGACGACTTCAGAGTCACCTGCAAGGATATTCATCGCATCCCAGTCCTTCCGCCCGGGACACAGACTCTGTGAGTACCTGGGAGAGGAGAGGGTAGGTCCCAGAGGCCAAGGGCAGCCGGAAAGGTGGACGGAAGTGCACAAAAAGAACTTGAGAATAGGCCAGAGGGGGTGGGTGTGTGTGTGTGTGTGTGTGTGTGTGTGTACGCAATGAATAAAAACTCAATCCCATAAACTTGGGATTGCTGAGTTCAGAGTTGTTTAATAACGCAGGAAACGGTAACAAAACTTTGGTACAAGGTGAAAATGAGAGTTATTATTTTTACAGAGCTATTCTGCATAGTCCCTGCTCCTCGCCCAGGCTAAATCTTCCTTTTACCTCAGTTATGAATAAGATTGGTAGCAATTCAAGAACTGACTTTGCTGTCTGATACTGGGTAATAAAAATTTGCAAAAAGTGTATTTCTCCTTTTAGTCTTCCTATATGGGAAATTATCTTAGCTAGTCTGCTGGTTCATCAAATAGTTGACAAAATTTAGTCAGGTATTCTTTTTTAAATATACCCTTTATACTTTCCATGAAGGTAACTTTGTATGAAGTACCTGAGTTACTTTCTCAAAGGTTAACTGCTCACTGACATAGTGGATCCAGAAATTTCCTTTACCACAGGCATGGGAGAGGAATAAAGAGGTGAAATTTCATAAGTTGCATTTCAGCCCTAACTGGTTTGGCTCAGTGGATAGAGCGTTGGCCTGCGGACTGAAATGTCCCAGGTTCAATTCCAGTCAAGGGCATGTACCTTGGTTGCGGGCACATCCCCAGTAGGAGGTGTGCAAGAGACCGCTGATCGATGTTTCTCACTCATCAATGTTTCTAACTCTCTATCCCTCTCCCTTCCTCTCTGTAAAAAAAATCAATAAAATACATTTAAAAAAATAAGTTGCATTTTATCTGCATATTAAATGATACCAAAAATTGTCCAATGGTTACTAGCCTTATTAGGGTGTTACCACTTCATCCTATATAATAAAAGCCTAATATGCAAATCGACCAAAAGGTGAACAACCAGCAGGATGACTGGTTGCTATGATGCGCACTGACCACCAGGGGGCAGATGTTCGATGCAGGAGCTGCCCCTAGCCCACAGGTCGCAGGCCAGCCTAGGCAGGTGCCAGTGGGGGCCCCTCCTGATCACCCTGCCGGTCACCCTGCAGAGGGAGGCAACTGGCGGCAGCAGCGGGGCGATCAGGAGCAGGGCCAGCTGGCGAGCGGCGCCAGGCTGTCCAAGACGGGTACCAGCAGGCCCCTACCCCCATAGGCCCACCAGTTGCCCCACAGATCGCCGGCCTGACCTAGGGGCCCTATCCATGCACGCATTTCGTGCACCGGCCTCTAGTAAGTTATACAAATATCTAATCTCTATGCTGTACACCTGAACCTCATGTAATATGTATGCCAACTGTCATTGATAAAATTTATTTTTAAAAGTTACCAAATTAGGAACAATGGTAAACAAGTTCTATGGTATGCTTATTCCTTAAGAGACATTTAAATCAATGACCATTGAAAGGATAATTACAGGCAAAAGCCAGGGGAAAAGGCTTTCTTGGGTGGTTAAAAATGGAGCACAAAGGGAAAAAAAATAGTAAAACAACCTAGGCTGCTTAAACCTACTTCAGGAAAGAAAGTACAAGTTATTAATGTAGATACATGAAAAGCAATGAAGAAGTTGCGCTTCAGGATTTTCTCAGGACTGTAGCTGATAGGGACATTAAACAATGGTGAATGTTGTTTGGTGATCAATGTTGCAGTACAAGTGCTGTGCTCTGAGATACCTCCATTTCTTATCTCCCTGGATTGATTAGTGCAATAAACTCCAAGTACCGTTTTATTCTCCATGCTCCAAACACAGAATAAAATACATTCTTTACTTTTGATTAAACACCTGCATTGACTCCTCATGGCCTCCAAGATGAAACTCTTTTGTACAACCTCTGAGTTCCTTTAAGACCTAGTGCAGTCTTTCTCTCAAACCTTATGGCTCCTAATCTCTCTGATCAGAATTCCAACTCCTACTGATCAGAATTTCCCGCACATCCCTCCAAGTTATTTGCTATCACAACTCACTGTCTTTGCCTTCCCTCCTACACGCTACCCCTCCTGCTTAAAGCAGTTTTTGCTCTGTCTTCATCTGGCTAATACCTACTTCAAGATCCAGATAGTGTCTGGCTGGTATGGCTTAGTGGTTGAGTGTTGACCTATAAACCCCGAGGTAATGATTCAATTCTGATCAGGGCATATGCTGGAGCTGTGGGCTCAATTCCCAGTAGGGGGCGTGCAGGAGGCTGCCAATGGATGATTCTCTCATCATTGATCTTTCTCTCTCTCCCTCTTCCTTCCTTTCTCTGAAATCAATATAAACATATATTTTTTTTAAAGATACAGATTAGGGGTCAGTTCTTTCCAGAAGCCTCTCTTGATCCATGATCCCTAGGCTGGGTGAGCTCCCTCCCCCGCCCCAACATTCTGTGTACGACCTCTATCCTAGCCCTTAAACATGGCATGCTTTTCTATAACTTACTTCTTTGCATGCCTACGCAAGTAGGACAAGAGCGCCTCTAACACAGAAACCCTGTCATTCAACCCTGGAACTACTTTGATGTTCAAAAAAAAAGTTTAAGTGAGTGAATGACCAAACATAAATAAGCTAGTCTCATTATTTGCTGTGAGAATAACGAAGGCCAGAGAGATCACTTCTTCAGAGACTTATTTAAAGGTGGCAGAATTTCAAGTCATTGAAGAGAAACCAGGCTCTGACAGTGGATGTGAATTTGGATTCATCCTGTCAATTCCACCAAATGATGAGGAGAAAGGGTAACATCAGAGAAAGAGTGATGGAGGAGGAGTCAAGAAACCTGCATCCTCTTCACCCCTCTCTCACTAACTGTGAAATTAGGTGATATCATGGATGTAGGAGAATCCAAGTTTCCTTCTGGGTAAAATAGAGGGTTTAGTTAGGTGCTTTCTGATGTCTGCGATGCTCAAGAGGGAATCCACTGAGCCACAAAGGCTAAGAACTGGATAGAGACAGGAGCAAGGAGAATCTGACCTTAAAAACAATTTGGGGGGGGGGGGGGAGGACTATTCTGAAGAATTAAGTTATTCTGAGGTAGGGAAGAGAACATTTAAAAGTATGGGTAAAGTGGTATGCTAATTTAAATAATGACCACAGCCATCTACAACAACAGCAAAGTGATTTTTCAAAACTTTGTGGGGCAGTAGAACTCTTTTGTTAAAGGAAGCTATGAGATAAGTCAAATATAGAAAGCCATTCTGTTATACTGTGCTCATTACTGTTCTCAGTCCTTTCCATACACTCAACCCATGGAATCCTCACAAAATCCAAGTGAGCAGATGATTTTATTATTCTCATTTTATAAAGGAGAAAACAGGAATAACAAAAACGATGCGATTTGCTCAATGTCTCACAATTTGTAAATGGTGATGCCAGGTTTGAAAACAAGCCAGGGCCCGGGGAAGGCAAGAAGTTGGAGCCACAGCCAGCCATCTGGTTGGAACAACTCCACGGACAACACCTCAGCCGCAGCCACGGGACATCTGAGGAGCTGAGCTCCCAGTTCCACAGCTGCTGGATGGTCTATGTGCTGCCATCAGTACTTTCTCAACTGTCCCTTCCTCTTTGAACTACTAGCCAGAGAGTAAGATCCTACATGAGAGCATGACTATCTGGCATGTGTTGTTACCTGCTGCGTCCTAGCTGCTGGGGGTAGGTAGAGAGAGGGAGGAACTCCCCGCTCTCCCACTTTTGGTGTCTGCAGTTGGAGATGCAGAACTGGGTTCTTCTAACATTACACACCATGGGGAATTTCCCCCAAAAGGGGCCATACACCCTCAGATTGCTTATGGCTTTCTTCATTCTGAAAATGTTAACTAAGCACTGGCTATATGCCAGATACTGTGCTAAGCTCTGGATTTGGCGAACGACACCATGTCCCCGTCCTCAGGGATCTTACAGTCTAGCATGGAGGCTTCATATTAATCAAATAATCACATAAACATGACTATAATTGTGTATGTGTACTGAGAGTGTACTTGGTGGTGATGAGGGGTGGGGATTGACTTAAATTGGCGTTCAGGGAAGGCTTGAGCTACATCATGAACCAGTGGGAGTTGGGTATAAGGAGTTTCGTGGAGTAGGGGATGGGGGTGGAGGAGGGCGTGGGAAAGTGTTGTTCAGGAGATGGAACTGCTCATTTGAGGAGCTTTAAAGAATTGCCACCTGAACAGTGAAGGGATCTGATTTATTCACTTGAGGTGGATATATTGATAGGCAACAAAATTTGTCACTACCTTCTTCATAACACACTGCAGGTCAAGGTGAATCCGTGGGGGCAGCTTTGTGCACAAAAAAGACTTACTGGGGTTAACCTCTTTTAATGCACACGATAGCAGGGATTGCAGGAGGCCAGTGAGGAAGGGTGCAGTTATGAGGGAGTGCTGTGTGTGTTTTAAGAGCCCAGCCCCAAAGGTCAGACCCACTCTGCAGAGGCCACACCCACTCAGTCCTGCTCTCAGATCCCTTGGTGTACAATGTCCAGTTACTTCACCTGCATGAACAAACCCTAGCTATCCTGGCATCTATTTTCTTTTAAAACTTTTTAATTGATTTCAGAGAGGAAGGGAGAGGGAGAGAGAGCTGGAAACAATGATGAGAGAGAATCATTGATCGGCTGCTTCCTGCACACCCCCTACTGGGGATCGAGCCCACAGCCCAGGCATGTGTCCTGACCAGGAATTGAACAGTGATCTCCTGGTTCATAGGTTGATGCTCAACCACCAAACCATGCCAACCAGACCTGGCATTTTTTTTTTATTGTCTAAGTTTTACATGTGTCTCCTTTTTTCCCAATTGCTCCCCCTCCCCCCCCCCCCCCCCGCTGGCCATTCCCACCCCGGGTAAGCCCCCACCGCCCCAGTGTCTGTGTCCATTGGCTATGCTAACATGCATGCATACAAGTCCTTTGGTTGATCTCTAACCTCCCACCTCCCCTGCCATTTGTCTCTGGATCTATTTTTGTTCATCAGTTTATGTTGATCATTATATCCCACATATGAGTGAGATCATGTGATATTTATCTTTCTCCGACTGGCTTATTTCACTTAGCATAATACTCTCCAGTTTCTTCCATACTGTTGCAAATGGTAAAACATATCAAAGATCTAGAACAAACTCTCCAAAAATTAATCTGGAATTTAAAAAGACCCCGAATAGCCACAGCAATCCTGAGAAAGAAGAACAAAGTTGGAAGGATCACAATATAAGATATCAAGCTATATTACCAAGCCACGGTTCTCAAAACTGCCTGGTACTGGCACAATAACAGACATATAGACCAATGGAACAGAACAGAGAGCCCAGAAATTGACCCAAGCCATTATGCTCAATTAATTCTGTTTTGGGAGAACTTGGCATTTTTGTTTAATAACTGTATATTTGGTATTAAATGTGACTCAATCCTTTTATTATAAAGAACACTAAAACATATTTTTAAATAAATAAAAATGGCCTGACCTTCGAACGTGATTATTTTTTCTCTGAAACACTGTATTACCTCGTGATGCCTCGCACTTAGCCCTTGAATAGGCTCTTCATGCAGAAGTTCACTAAATATATTTTAAAGTAGTTCACAGATTTTACAGTTTCTAATGCCTCGTATCTGACATTAAATGCTTCATACTGGCCCTGTTTCCATTGTCACTGACCCTGGGTGGGGTGCTTAATTACCATTTTGCCTTTCATTGGTGCAATTAAAGCACAGTTGAAGGAAATGTATGGGGGAAATGGTCCCATGTGTTCAAAGCTACAAATTGGGTTTTTAAAGGGTTCCATTTAGGTATCAGTCTCTACTTACTTTGATTTCTGTTAAATCCTTAAGAACATTCAAGGTGTTTCAAATTTTTTTTCTTAAAATCACAAAGCAGCAGTTGTGATTTTTAAACCATCTTATAAATGTTGTTCTCTTACATGTAGTGACATGTAAATATGCCCTGGATTTTTCTGCCCCAGCCCTATTTAAAATATTTTACCCTCAGGATAGTCCAGGAACTCAAATATTTTGTCATCATCTTAACTCAATTTTCCACACCCCTCTTGCACCTGGGAAGAGTTCCCTGTGTCCCAGTTTTTCTTTGAAAAAACCTGATCCCTGTATTTATATAACATGTGAAGCCTTTGGCTTACATCTTGGAGGCATTAGCTTAATTTTACCCACACCCGAGAGGGGATTGAAAGCATCTCGTCTTACTGCCAGCTACTGTCACTCCTTATTTTGTTATTTCCATCTTTTGTGAACTGGGAAAGGAGAAGCCTAACCTCAGGGAAAGGATCTGTACAAGACAATAAACAGGACCTAAAGGGAGGGCACCCTCAAGGGGCTCGCCTGTGACAGTGTTG
This sequence comes from Corynorhinus townsendii, assembly GCA_026230045.1. Taxonomy (NCBI): domain Eukaryota; kingdom Metazoa; phylum Chordata; class Mammalia; order Chiroptera; family Vespertilionidae; genus Corynorhinus; species Corynorhinus townsendii. The sequence continues at coordinate 218,432,577 of JAPDVU010000001.1, forward strand.
AGTGGGCTTTGTGACTATTCTGTTTCCTTCTCAACACTCTTCTCAGTTATTTCTGGCTACGTGGCCATCCAAAGATTTGAGATGACCAGAAACCTTACCTCAAGACAGGTGGCATTTTATTGCAGTTTTTCTTCCTTCCTACCATTCTTCTTTTTTTCAATAAATACTTATTGATCACCTATATAGGCAGGTACTGTTCTAGGCATTGGATATATCTAATACATGACCTCACTGATCTGACATTCTAGCAGGGGGAAATAACCAAATAAATAATAATACACATAGAATGTCAGATGGTGATAAGTATAGTGGAGAAAAATTAAGGAAGGGAGAGGGAGAAGGAATGCTCGAAGTTGCATTTTAAATGGTCCGAGAAGGCCTCACTGAGCAGGTGACATTTGAATATCAATCTTGGGAGAGAAATTCTGAATAAATGCCAAAACCTCGAGGTAGGAGTACATGGGAGGAGCATGCATAGTATATTTAAGAAGTAACAAGAAGAGAAATGTGTATGTTTAAGAAGTGACGAGAGAAATATGGCTGAAGCAGAGAGGATTGTGGGAAATGAGGTAAGTTATAGGACAGATGATGTTGTACTTTGTGGACACTATAAGACATTAAATATGTATTATGTTCTAAATGAAATAAGAAACAATAGGATTTTTAGTCCAAAAAAATCACATGAAGTGATTTATATTTTACTAGGGTTACCCTGGCAACTGTGTTTGTTAATCAGTTAAGTGATGACAATGGCTTGGACCAGCTTAACAGCAGGGAAGGAGGTGAAAAATGGTTGAATCTTGGATTTTGTGAGGAAGGCAAAGCCAACAGGATTTCCTAACAGACTGTGTGGAGTCAAGAGTTAATGTCTTAGCCTGGGTTCTCCAGAAAGCAGTGACAATTCTTGCTGGGGTGTGTGATTGGGCGGGGGGTGGGAGGGGGTGGCAGAACAGTAGGATGGGGGAATGAAGTTGGCAGGGAGGGAGAGTTGGCTGCTGCTTAGAAGCAAATAGTTGCTGACTCCCTGTGAATTCGATGCTATGCATCGCAGGACCCTTGCTCTAGGAGGGAGGAAAGGGAAATTACATCCATTACCTTCTAGTCCCCAGGGTCAGGGTGTTAATTGCACCAGCCTTCCATGTTTCTTGTGTATAAATGAAGAAAAAGTTCCCAGATAGTGACAGAAAAGCTCCAGGGCAGGAGGTGAGACCCTGCACTTGACTCTCCGGTCACTGCCCCTTCCCCCTCTGCCCGTTGCCCAGGCAACCACTACTCTGCTTCTGTCTCTATGGATTTATCTATTCTGGACATTTTATATAAATGGAGTCATACCACATGTGACCTCTGTACCTGGCTTCTTTTACATACTTAGCAGTGTTTTCATGTTTCATGTACACTGTAGGTCTGGAAAGGGTGTGGGCAGTCAGACAAGTGGCCTGAGGGGAAAACACAGGTCAAGAGGCCAAGCTTTAGGTACTTTCAGGATATTTCAGGCAGGTTCATTTCTGACACTCTGGTGTAGAGAGCAGCCCCACTCCATGTCTAAATGCCTTACACCTTATTTCTAACCATATGAACACCAAGAATGTCCATGCTTTTTCTCAGAGGCTTAGAATCATGAAAGTGCTTCCCCATGTCACAGGTTTTAAGAGTCCCCTGCCTGTGAAGTGTTTCTAGCCAGTTGGCTGAGGAACACCAAGCGCTTATCCTTCTGCATCCCATGGCAATCTTAGTCAACACTTCTAGAAAAAGGTGACTTCATAGCAATGTATGACTCATTATCCGTTAACTCTTTACCCTTTGAAGAGCCAATACTTATGCAAAGGGCTTTTCTCTGTTCTAGGGAAGCTGCAGAACTCAAACGGTATCCCTTTTGTAATGGGTTTTCTCATAATAATATTGGCTTCTATGTCTTATTTTATTTTTCCATTAAAAAATTTAACCAACATGACAATAAAGAACATTTGCTACAATTTTTTTTTTTAAAAGGTTCAATGAGAGAAGTACAGTAGTCTTCCCCTTATGTTTACTGGAGCTTACTTCTCAGCTATTTCTTTCCAACCCACTCTGGGCTTGGGCTTCAATGTGTATCCAAATTCTAGCTCTCCACCAACATGCTGTGTGGGAGACCATTTGCTCAAGTCACAGGATGAACAAACTAATGAGATCTGCTGCAGCTACGTCACAGAGTGGTTATGAGGATCACGTGAGATAATGCCAGCAGCACGTACCTGAAATACCTGGTAAACCAGAATAAAGCTTTGATCACAGGTTAACTATTATCACTAATGCAGAAGTGGGTCTGAGACCCATAGCTGGCAGTGTGGGCATTACATTGGTTTGTAGAGGTCAAACTCTCATGCAGGGACCATTCAGCAGCTGTTAGGCTTGAGGGCTGTGCAGCCTTAGTAAGAAGAGCAAACACATGGCCTCCATGCAAAAGGGACATCTTAAAGATTTACAGGATTTCTTATCTTCTGCCAGAGATACTTATCCCTGAGGAGTTACTGTTTATAGGGTAAACTGGCCAAAATTCTGGCTGGACCCGATTGGTCATTTCTGTCCCAATAGGGTCCATAAATCTGTAAGGAGGATTTAATCTGTTCAATGTCAGATTTTGCCTGAAAAGCCTGTTAGTATTTCCAAACTCTCCAGATGCCCCTACTTAATGCTTGGCTGGCCTTCTTAGGTAGCATAACCAAGTTGCCATTTCACAACCAGCCTCCATCCCCAGGATCTAAAACAACAAATCCAGAAGCTCTGAAACGTGCTCTACGGAGCATGAAAGGATCCGTTCAGGTTCTGTCTGATTCAGTTCTGTGAGACAATAGACATTCTAACATACCTATGAATTCCCTTTATTCATAAGAAAATTGGCACTTTCCAGAAAGTATGTCTCTCATGACCAAGAAAAGTAGGGTGACTTGGGAATGCAAGCTTTCTTTTTATAGTGTGTCCAGTATCTTCATTTTCAATAGCAGCAGTTGGTCTCAGGACCACAATTGGTACTTACCATCTCTATCCTCCACTGTCCATTCTAAATTCCCCAGCTCTCACCCCTGCTGGCCTTGATGAATTATCTGATATGATCCAAGATCTCATTCCTCAGAGGTCTAAGCCTGTGGCAACCATACTCTTCTCACACTAGGGTTGCTAGACTTGTCTATTTTGGTCATAATTGAGCAAGTACTATGACATGGCCAAGTGGATTCCTGAATTCTACACATATTTCTCCCTACCATTATTATATAACAACTGGTCTACCTCTTCCTGCTGATCAGAATCAGTTACTCCCATCAGTTACTGCCATCTCATGTCCCTGGACATAAGGAGTCCAAAATGTCCAGGTAGGAGTCATAGCTTGTAGTTCCCTGCAGAGCCTAGAATTGTGGGGATGGGAAGCACAGAATCCCTTGGTGGGTTATTGGTCATAATGGCAACTGGAGCCACTTCTGCTTCTGTCCCTTGGTTCTTAGACCTATATATTCTTGCTAACAGGACACAACATCCAAATAGTTTGTAAATCATTGTGTAATCTGCATGATGGTATCCTATCATGACAGAAGTATTACCTACAAGTTAGCACTTCCATGTGCCTTTGGCAGGCGATTTCCTTGCTCTGTAAAACCAATTGCTTCTGGATTGTGTGGTACTTGGTATGGCCATGGGCTCACCTCCCTATCTCCTTCTCTGTGAAGTAAGTCTCATGATCAGATGGTATGGTATATGAGATTATATGCCTAGATCAGACACTTTGAAATCTCCCAGATAGTGGTGATAGCTGAGGCTCTAGAGGCAGGAACGGTAGACAGCTGCCAAGAATAAGTGCCTACTACTATAACAATGAATCACTGGCCCTTCCAGTAAGAAAGGGCTCAAAGTGGTCATCTTGCCACCAAGTGGCCATGTGGTCCCCTCGAGTAATAGTGTTACATTGATCTCACTTGCAAACTGGTTGGACTTTCAATGATAGTAGTAGTAGATCAGCCTTGATAAGTGGGGGGTCCATACTATTGACATGTAATGTTTATTCTGTTAATGTGCCAATCATGCTAATTCTGCTGCGGTCAATGACAAAAGATGTCTACCGTCAACTAATCAATTTTGTATTGCTTCTTCTGTGGTGGCTATTCTCTGGTGGTCAGTAATATATGATACAAAGATCCTCACATTTAATACTCACTCTCATATATTCATCCACATGCATCTAGCCCAGCCTTTTTTCTCTACAAAATTATCATATTTTTCTTCCCAGGCCCCTGACCAGCTGAGCAATCCTTTTGCTCATGATGCCACATATAGTCTTATATCAGGCAACTTTTCCATGAAATCCTCCCATTAGGAAGATTTTCTCTTGCTGCTGTCTTTCAAGGCCACATGCAGCAGATGCCCATTTTAGGTGGACATACTGAAACAGCATCTACATACCAAATCAAATGACCCATTAACCAAGTTCTGCCTTTTTCTTTTCCTTGGGCTACTCATATATATGGGACGCCTCATACAGCCATAGGTGTGAGCCAAGGAAGAGATAGTCCTGCAATCTTGGTGACTTAGGATTCTGGGTTTCTTGCTCATATAGTTCACTCATGCTTTGTAGTCCTGCTCAGGTATGATTGGTATGTACCATTTTCTATCTGATAATTACTGCTGATTAACTGCTGCTGAGTCTGCCTGATACTATGACTTAGTCATTCCTACAGAACTCATCTAAACTTGGGCAATTTAGGTGGCATGATCACTTGGTTTCCATGATTAAATGTTCAGTCTCATTTGACCCAGTAGCCCAGTAGCAGACTAAGAGCTGTTTTTCTGAACTGCAGGTGGTGTGGCCTTGCTCCAGAACTCAATGGGACTACATTACAATTCTACTGTGAGGGCTTACCTTCAACTCCATACCACACTACCTCTTTTTCCACTATTGACTCCTCCAACACCAAATCATATGGCCCAAGTTCTAGTTACACCATCTGGTGTGCAAACTCCTGCTCAGTTCCTACTTCAAGGTGGCAAACTTCCATGTCAATTGATACATAGGCAGAGCAGTCCTGGTACAGTTGTCCATTGAATGAATAAATCACTATTTATTTGTCCATTGTCCTATTAAGGGATGAATGAGAGCATAACTCTTAACTATAAGTCCTGAGTTTGGTCTTCAACTTTTTCTGGTTTCCCACTGGACTAGATTGGGGCCTTCACCTTTAGTTTTCAATTGTTTGTTACTCTCCACTTTTCATTATCTGTCAATAGTAACTTTAATGCAATTTAATGAAAGCCAGCTAATTCCTTGGATGCATTGCTTTCCTTCATTTCCCTCACTCCCACCCCAACACAACTCGGACGCGTGTACTTTCTTCAGCATGAATCATTGCACAAGCCAGGGAAGTTCCCTCTGCAGGCCATTCTTCCAGGCCACCACTGGCGAAAATTTTAGGAATTAGGCTGCCACCTTGTGCAGGGTCTGTTTCCCATGTACTACCCAATATGGGATCCTCATTACCGACTGACAGAAAGTGAACCATTTTACCTCTTACTTTCTAAGACCTCTTTTGGTACCACCTGTATCAGTTCAGTTATTCTGGGACAAATTCTGAGACAGAGTTGGGAATGCATGTGGTTTGCAGGAGGTAACATCTGTGAAAGATAAAGAGAGAGGAAGCAGGAATTGGTAGGCATAGCCTCACATTCTCTGCAAATCTGACAAAGTCTTGGCCAACTCTTAAGTGAAGACTGCTTGTGAGAGGAGCCCCACATTGGGCATAACAGCCAGGCTCTAGTGCCCCTGCCATGCTTATCCATTAGCTGTGGGCTTACCAGGAATATTAGGGCCTTGGTTCAAACATGTGACAGATCCCAAATGTGCTACAGATAGAGGCTGGTAGCAAATGTCTTCTTGACAGCTAAACAGAAAGCTGTTTCTTAGAGGGAGATCAGAGTGGCACATCTCCAGAGCTGCCACATCCTTTTGTTTGTTTGTTTTAAACTTTTCAGTTTGCACTTCCTTGGATTTTTCTTTACAGGCTTCTTTTCCTCTACCTAATATTTACTTGATGTTGTTTCTTAGGTTCTCTTTTCGGGCCACACTTCCACCAGCCACCTTATCTACTCCCATTCACACATTATCAAATCCATAATTATTACCAATCTAAATACTTCTTCAATCTGTCTCCATTCCATTCTTGTTATTGCCATCAAAGTTCACACCACCATCATTGTTTCCCACCTGAGCCACTATAAATGGAGTTTCTTCTGTCCTTATTAAACACAGCAGCCAGAGTAATAATTATAAAATGTACTGTGGATGGGGTCTCAATTCCCTGTAACAGATCATTGGCTTCTATTGCTCTCAGGAGAGCCTAACTGTCCGGAATTCCTCTTTCAGAGTGATGCTGACTTGCAATTATTTTATCTTCTAGACTATTGGCTCCTAAGGTCAGGGATTGAATGGCATTCACATTTATTTCCCTTATGATACCTAACCTAGTGCCTTGCACATAGCAGGTTCACAAAATTATCCAGGATTGAAATGAACCTTCAGTGTGCTGGCAAGTAGATATTTTTAACCAATAGCCACCTTATCCTGGGTTCCCTGGAAAACAGAGTCTGAGGCAGAGTTAACTTGCTAAAGTGAGAGTGAAGAACAAGATAAGTAAGGCAGGGAGGGCTGTGCTTCCTTCCCAATGAGACACAAGAAACCCAGCAGGTAATGTGGCAAGTGCCTCTGCACAGCCACACGGGGTACCTGTGGACAGACTCTGTGAAGGCCATGCTTTACAGCAGTTCATGAGAAGGAACTCACCCACCTACTATTTCTCATTGATCCAAGTTACTCCTTGCACTTTCTTGTGTCATCTGGCCCCTTCCATGGCTCCCTGGAAAGATGGCTTCCTTGCCCTATTGGGAGGCCTTTCAGTTGAGTCCAGAGTGGACCTGTTGTGACTTTTACTGGGTTAGATTTTTAAATACACTGAATGCTGGAAACACAAAACTGGTGGCAGTTTTCTTTAAGAGAGTGGCCTGAAACAGGAATAATAGTTAAACGTTTTATACAAGTAAACAGTGACCATGATGAGTAAGAATATTAGAACACAGATTGAACAAGTCCTGATTTTTCTCTCTAAATCAAGAATAATTTGCAAATCCATACATGGCTTTTTATTTTTTTTTTTAAATTAATAAATATATTTTATTTATATACGTATATTTTAAATATTATAAAGTTTTAACCTCTAAGGGAGAGCAGGCAAATTTGCTAAAATATTTCTTAAGTAAAGGCTAATTACTTAGCAATGGAATTTTAAAGACAAAAAGCCCTCAGGCAGCCTGCATTTTATTTTTTTATTTTTTTATTTTATTTATTTATTTATTTTTTTTTAAATAAATCTTTATTGTTCAGATTATTACAGGTGTTCCTCTATTTTTTCCCCCATAGCTCCCCTCCACCTGATTCCCCACCCCACCCCATGCCCTTACCCCCGCCATTGTCTTCATCCATAGGAGTAAGATTTTTGTCCAATCTCTTCCCGCACCCCTCACACCTGCTTCCCCTGAGAATCGTCAGTTCACTCCCTTTCTATGTCCCTGATTCTATTATATTCACCACTCCATTCTGTTCTTCAGATTTTTTATTCACTTGATTTTTAGATTCATTTGTTGGTAGGTATGTATTTGATGTCATTTTGTTGTTCATAATTTTTATCTTTACCTTTTTCTTCTTCTTCTTCTCCTTAAAGAATACCCTTCAGCATTTCATGTAATCCTGGTTTGGTGGTGATGAACTCCTTTAGCTTTTTCTTGTCTGTGAAGCTCTTTATCTGACCTTCAACTCTGAATGATAGCTTTGCTGGGTAGAGTAATCTTGGCTGTAGGTTCTTGCTGTTCATCACTTTGAATATTTCTTGCCACTCCCTTCTGGCCTGCATAGTTTCTGTTGAGAAATCAGCTGACAGTCGTATGGGTACTCCCTTGTAGGTAATTAACTGTTTTTCTCTTGCTGCTTTTAATATTCTCTCTTTGTCTTTTGCCCTTGGCATTTTAATTATGATGTGTCTTGGTGTGGTCCTCTTTGGATTCCTCTTGTATAGGGTTCTGTGTGCTTCCTGGACTTGTACATCTATTTCTTTCACCAGGCAGGGAAAGTTTTCTGTCATTATTTCTTCTAATAGGTTTTCAATATTTTGCTCTCTCCCTTCTTCTGGCACCCCAAAAATTCGGATGTTGGTTCGCTTAAAGTTGTCCCAGAGGCTCCTTACACTATCTTCATATTTTTGGATTCTTTTTTCTTTTTGTTTTTCTGGTTGGATGTTTTTTGTTTCCACATATTTCAGATCTTTGGTTTGATTCTTGGGGTACGTTGATCTACAGTTGAGTTTCTGTATATTCTTTATTTCAGACAGTGTATGCTTCATTTCTGACTGATCCTTTTCCATTTTTTTGGCATTCTCATTAAGCTCCTTGAAGGTCTCATCAAGTTTCTCAGCGGTTTTAAGAAGATTCTTGAGTAACCTTATAAATGTGGTTCTGAACTCTATGTCATCCAGTAGTTTGCTTTCCTCCGTTTCTTTCATTCGTGACATGTTTCTTTGTCTCCTCATTTTGGCTGCTTCCCTGTGTTGATGGAGTAGCTTTGTGTGGTAGGTGACCTATAGGGGGCAGTAGCTCAGCCTCCCCAATCACCTGATGTGGACACTCTTGGTACACCCCTTTGTGGGCTGAGTGTAAAGACTTGGTGCAGTTAAAGCCTTAATTGCTGTTGGTATACTGGGAGGAATTGACCTCCAGGCCAATTAGCTGTGAGCACTCACTGTGTCTATAATGGAAGAACTGCTGCACTGAAGACACACTTATGGGGCAGGACTTGTTTCAGTGGGGCTTTGGTGCTCACTGAGTCTGCCTTTGAATGTGTCACTTATGGATGTGAGGAGTTGAAATCTGGTGTCTCACTCTGACCACTAGGTACACTGGCTTCTGGATCTCCAATGGGGTGCAGGTCAGCTACTGTCTGAGGCCATCCAGCAGGAGCTACAGTGAGAGCTACAGTTTTCTCCTCTTTGCTTGGGGTTTGGAGGTTTTGGAGCTGTCTGACCCAGGCTGCAAGTTTGCTAGGTTAAGCTGCGATAGGGCGGGGCTTTCTTCTGCTAACGCTGCTGCTTGGAGCTTGGGTGGGTTTGTAGGTTGTGCAGGGCGGGGCCTCAGGGCGTCACTAGGCTAGGGCGTGGCAAACAGCAATGGCTGCTAGTTAGCCGGCTCTGTGTCCCCAAGGGCGTCCCGGAGTCCCGTGCCCCAGTGCTGTAAACAATTATTCCTGCGCGCAGCTCTGCAAGTAAGCCCCCCTCACTGGCAGACAGTCCAGCTTCTCCCCGTAGGAGTTTGGGTCCCCCGCGTCTCCCCAGAAACTGGATTTCAGAGTAATTGGGGGCTTGTCTGTCTTTGGGTTGAAAAAAGCAACGCCCGCCGCCAGCCCGGATCACGCGCCTCCGTACCTCAGCTTTTCAGCGCTCGTGCACGTCTCGATGCTCTTTTCCCTTTCCTTCTAGTTGTAGAACTTCCACTCAGCCAGCTTTCCCGTGGTTCTGGGTGATAGACGTTTTGTCTTTTAGTTGAATTTTTGAAATTGTTGCGCGAGGCAGCAGTTTAGGTGTTTACCTATGCCGCCATCTTGGATTCTCCCATACATGGCTTTTTAAAAAACTACATATTCTCATTTGATCTTATGATTCAAAATTAAAAGACTTATAAACTCCTCTTCCCATCAAATCACTCAATACAGTACAAAAGTCCATCACTCTCTATCCCTATATGTAACTCATACCTACAATGAAAGTTGCTCACCAGCACACATGACAAAAATACAATGAAGTGGAGGCAGTGGGGGGCGGGTGGACGGGGAGATTCTTTTGTCAAGCAAATGGTTCTATCCACTTACGAAAAAGACTTGAGAACTTGGACAGACTTCAAGAGCCTCTGAATGTTGTTCTTCAGCAGAAATTCCAGCCCAGATGTTCAATAACCCAGGTTTCTTTTCAAAGAGGAAATAAAGAAACAAATCTCATAAAGACAGGACAGACTTTGAAAGCAATTAATGATGACAGGTCCAAGGATTTTGCTTCATTTTATTATTAACGCTACCATTCTTTCCAGATCAATGTCAGATAGTGGTGAAGTAGAAACAAACAAAAAAAAAAGAGTCTGGAAATTGAAGATAAAATTCAACATACAGGGGAACTGTTGAAGTAGTGTTCAGAGTGGAGAAGGAGTAATTGAAGGGTCAGCTGACTGCCAGGGGACACTGTGAAGTTAGCAGATGAAAACAGGTGACAAACAGGAACCTAAGGAAAATCTATTCATAAACTTTATATCTTGAATAGAGCATTGCAGACCAAGATCAGCTGACATATTGGTGGAGAAGCTACTTTATTTTTTTAATGGGGTTTATTATTATTATTATTACCCAAGGGCATGTTTTTATTGATTTTTAGAAAGAGAGGAAGGGGGAGAGAAACACTGATTGGCTACCTCTAATACACACCCTGAATAGGGATCGAACCCGAACACCCGGTATGTGCCCTCACCACAAATTGAACCCACAGCCTTTTGGTGCATGGGATGATACTCCAACCAACTGAGCCACCTGGCCAGAGCAAGAAGCTACTTTAAATTAATTCACACCAACAAGCCCAGAGAGTGATAAAGCAATCAACTCATAAATCTCAAAAGTCACTATGTGGAATTTCTGGGGAATCTTGGGAAATAAATGTTAGAGCAGAAAGGATCACTTAGTTCTGGTTTTCAAAACAATTAAAAATTAAAAAGGAAAAAGGAGAGAGGAATCCAAGATGGCGGCATAGGTAAACACCTAAACTGCTGCCTCGCACAACAATTTCAAAACTACAACTAAAAGACAAAATGTCTATCACCCAGAACCATGGGAAAGCTGGCTGACTGGAAGTTCTACAACTAGAAGGAAAGAGAAAAGAGCATTGAGATGTGCACAAGCGCTGAAAAGCTGAGGTACGGAGGTGCATGATCCGGGCTGGCGGCAGGTGTTGCTTTTTTCAACCCAAAGGGAGACAAGCCCCCGATTACTCTGAAATACAGTTTCTGGGGAGACGCGGGGGACCCAAACTCCTACGGGGAGAAGCTGGACTGTCTGCCATCGGATCGGAAAGTGAGGGGGGCTTGCTTGCAAAGCTGCGCGCAAGAATAATTGTTTACTGCGCTGGGCCACAGGACGCAGTCGGAGACACAGAGCCGGCTAACTAGCAGCCATCGCTATTTGCCATGCCCTAGCCTAGTGACACCCTGAGACCCCGCCCCATACAACCTACAAAACCCACCCAAGCTCCAAGCAGCAGCTTTAGCATAAGAAAGGCCTGCCCTATCGCAGCTTAACCTAGCAAACTTGCAGCCTGGGTCAGACAGCTCCAAAACCTCCAAACCCCAAGCAAAAAGGAGAAAACTGTAGCTCTCGCTGTAGCTCCTGCTGGGTGGACTCAGACAATAGCTGACCTGCACCCCATTGGAGATCCGGAAGCCAGTATACCTAGTGGTCAGTGTGAGAAACCAGATTTCAACTCCTCATATCCATAAGTGACACATTCAAGAGGCAGACTCAGTGAGCACCAAAGCCCCACTGAAACAAGTCCTGCACCATAAGCGTGTCTCCAGCACAGCAGTTCTTCCATTATAGACACAGCAAGTCCTCACAGCCGATTGGCCTGGAGGTCAATTCCTCCCAGTGTACCAACAGCAATTAAGGCTTAACTACACCAAGACTTTGCACTCAGCCCACATCAGGTGATTGGGGAGGCTGAGCTACTGCCCCCTATAGGTCACCTACCACACAAAGCCACTCCATCAACACAGGGAAGCAGCCAAAATGTGGAGACAAAGAAACATGTCACGAATGAAAGAAACGGAGGAAAGCAAACTACTGGACGACATAGAGTTCAGAACCACACTTATAAGGTTACTCAAGAATCTTCTAAAAACCGCCAAGAAACTTGATGAGACTTCTGAGGAGCTTAGTGAGACCTTCAAGGACCTTAATGAGAATGCCAAAAAAATGGAAAAGGATCAGTCAGAAATGAAGCATACACTGTCTAAAATAAAGAATATACAGAAACTCAACTGTAGATCAACATATTCCAAGAATCAAACCAAAGATCTGAAATATGAGGAAACAAAAAACACCCAACCAGAAAAACAAAAAGAAAAAAGAATCCAAAAACTTGAAGATAGTGTAAGGAGCCTCTGGGATAACCTCAAGGATACCAACATCCGAATTATGGGGGTGCCAGAAGAAGAGAGAGAGCAAGATACTGAAAACCTATTTGAAGAAATAATGACAGAAAACTTTCCCTACCTGGTGAAAGAAATAGACTTACAAGTCCAGGAAGTGCACAGAACCCCAAACAAAAGAATCCAAAGAGGACCACACCAAGACACATCATAATTAAAATGCCAAGGGCAAAAGACAAAGAGAGAATCTTGAAAGCAGCAAGAGAAAAATGGTTAGTTACCTACAAGGGAGTACCCATATGACTGTCAGCTGATTTCTCAGCAGAAACTATGCAGGCCAGAAGAGAGTGGGAAGAAATATTCAAAGTGATGAACAGCAAGAACCTAAAACCAAGATTACTCTACCCAGCAAAGCTATCATTCAGAGTTGAAGGTCAGACAAAGAGCTTCACAGACAAGAAAAAGCTAAAGGAGTTCATCGCCACCAAACCAGGATTACATGAAATGCTGAAGGGTATTCTTTAAGAAGAGGAAGAAGAAGAAAAAGGTAAAGATAAAAATTATGAACAACAAAATGACATCAAATACATACCTACCAACAAGTGAATCTAAAAATAAAGTAAATAAAAAATCTGAAGAACAGAATGGACTGGTGAATATAATAGAATCAGGGACATAGAAAGGGAGTGGACTGACAATTCTCAGGGGGAAGCGGGTGTGAGTGGTGCGGGAAGAGATTGGACAAAAATCTTACTCCTATGGATGAAGACAGTGGCGGGGGGTAAGGGCATGGGATAGGGTGGGGTGGGGAATCAGGTGGAGGAGAGCTATAGGGAGAAAACAAAAAGAGGAACACCTGTAATCTGAACAATAAAGATTTATTTTTTTTAAAAAAGGGAAAAGGTACTTATTAAGCACCCATTATGTGCTAGTCAGTCTTTTGGGTTGTGGGGTTGCATAAAAAATGCCATAGCCTTTCTTCTTGAGTATCTCACATTCTAGTCAATGTGAGGAAACTGGACATAAACTTTTCCCTCATGCAACATGTTAAAGTCTGTAACAGAGGTAAAGGGCAATGAACATGAAAAGAAGAAAAAAGATTTAAATAATTGCTACTATTTGTATAGTGGTTTAGAATTTACGAATAGCTTACATTATCTTATTTAATTCTCAAAACAATTCTGATGGAGAATCCTCAACTTACAGAATAACTGGAAGCTCAGAGTAGTTAAGTGGCCCAGCTATTTGACTGTTTAGATGCTCTTTGCCTCCCCAATATCTGCTCCCTTTCCTAAGAGATTTCAACTATTGTTAAATGAATGATTGTGTGATACAATGCCATATGTGACAACAATTCTTCTTTATTCTTGGAAACTTTCTCCTATGACCCAGGAAATGACTATTATTTGTTTATTGCAGAATTTTCTGAGTCACGTTGCTCTGTCATAGTAAGCTTTCAGCCAACCAGCAGAGGGAGCACCAAGAGACAAGCAGATTTCATCTCAAAGGTTTACTTCTAGTTGCCTAAGGGGGCCAGCAATTCAGACCTGGTCCTCCAGGGAAGGAAATGCCGTTCCGGTAATTGGGAAAAACCTAGGCTTTAAGCAATGGCACCACTAAACATCCAATCTCTCGTCTACGATTTCCTGGGATTCTTACAGCAATAAAGGAGAGAAGTTTCTCTTGTACTGGTTTCTCCTTGGCCCTCCAGTGGCTCCTGTTTTCCCAAATCCTAAAGAAACAGACCCTGTGGACTGAGGTGGGTAGAGCTGGTGGGATGGGAGAGAAAAAGAAAAAAAGTTTCTTCTCGTCCAGCTTCCACTCACCAGACCTCTTCTTCCAAAGCAAATATAAGACTTCACACAGGCCTACCAAGTCTCTGCTCTGCTCTCTGGGTATCCTGAAACCAAATCTAGTAAGCTGCTAAATCTCAGTTTCTTCAACTGGAGAGAAAACATTACTATTACTATTTAAATTATTCTGCTACCACTATTATCATACAGTTCGTAACTTCTATTTTCTGTACTTAATCTCATTTAATCCACACGTCAGCCCTATGAGGCAGGTTTTATTGTTCCCATTTTAAAGATGAGGAAACTAAAGGTTCAGAAACTCAGCTGAGGTCATACCGCTAGAAAGGCATGGTGCTGGGACCCTCGGGCTCCAAAGCCCCATCTAGTCATCTCTGTTGGGAAGTATTACTCTTCTCAGAGGGACACCATCTCACAGTTACACCATATAACCTTTATTATCCCCATCTCAGAATAATTCCATGAGATGAATAGGATAAATATTGCCCCTGCCTTTCCCTTTTTACCTCTTTAGCCCATTTAAAAAATATATATATATATATATTTTTTTTTAAAAAAACCTAAAGCTGCCTGGCCATGGTTACTCAGTGGTTGAGCACTGTGGGATCAATCCCCAGTTGGGGGCATGCAGGAAGCAGCTAATCAATGATTCTCTCTTATCATTGATGTTTCTATCTCTCTCCCTTCTCCCTTCCTCTCTGAAATCAATAAAAACATTTTTTTAAACTAAAGCTAAGAAAATGCAAAGGATTTTTCTGAAGTTACATAGATAACAGATGGAGTTGGAATTCCACAGGCTTTAGTCCTGCTATTGCTACACACACTGCTTTGTCTCCTGGAGATCACTGCCTCTAGCTAGCACTTTAACCCTCAAATGGTCATTTAAACCCTGCAGTTTTGTAAATGGGAAAAAAAGGTGGAAATAGCAATAATAATAACACCTATGTCAGCTACCTTGCAGTATTATTACAAAGATAAAATGAAATATTATGCATAGTTATTTATGGAGTAAGTAGACAATATACAAACCAATATAATTTTATTCTTAGGACTATCCTGGGGTAGAAACTAGATTGTCTGGCTTCTGGTAAAACTGCAAGATAGGGCAGGATAGTCTTTAACATTACCCATCTCCCCACTTCCCTAGTCCCAGGTCACACATGGTCTCCTGCTGTCTTTGTCCTGCCTCTCAGAAAGAAACGTTGCCTGCAACAGCATTTGAATGTATTTAAGAGGCAGGAGATCTTCCATATTTACCTACATTTTATGATGAGGCTGCTTGTCTCGACTGTCCCATGAGGTGGTATTAACCTCCTTGGGAGGCACCCACAGCTCCTTCGCCTCTGCATGGGAATAGAAGCAATGTTGTTATACTTTAGAGGGAAACCTTGAAAGCCAGGTGAGGTGTCCTTACACCACTGTGAACTGTCTCAGTGCCCAATGATATAGTTGATAACAAAAATGAATGAAGTAGTTTAAAAGGAAGAAACAGAATCTTTTCACTGATCCAGGACAAGGGAACAAGAATGCACTGCTTTCTGTATGCAATTTGTGAAACAAAAAGTAGGCAGTTTCTATTCTTTTAAGTTACTCTGTGTGCATGTGTGCATGTGTGTATGTGTGTGCATGTGTGTGGGAGGGAGGGGAATTGAAGTGGAAGATATAAAGAGCATTGGAGGGAGCGGGTCATCATTTCCTTCCTAGATTTATTGTTTCAATTGAATATTTTTTGAGTGCTGCCACTATGCTAGCTAATGGAAATGGAATGCTGCACAAGATAATTTAGCCTTACTCTCATGGAATTACATACCAGATGGATGGCAATGTTGATAAAAAAAATTACAAGTGTGGCCCTAGCTGGTTTGTCTCCATAGGTAGAGTGTCAGCCTGTGGACTGAAGGGTCCTGGATTCGATTCTGGTTGGGGGCACATGCCTGGGTTGTGGGCTCAATCCCCAGTAGGGGTTGTGCAGGAGGCAGTCAATCAATGATTCTCTCTCATCATTGATGTTTCTATCTCTCTCTCTCTCCCCCCCCTTCCTCTCTGAAATCAATGAAAAATAATTACAAGTGTGGTAGGTTTGTAAAGGCAACAAAGAGACTTCCATTACGACTTTATTCCTGAGCACACCGCAATGCCCTGATGCTGTCACTTACAAAGATCAGGCAGAGGCGACTGCCACCTATTAGAGCAACCAAATGGCTTCTAACAATGAAAAACTTATATTTCCTAAATAATAATTATTCTAACAAGAAACTAATGTTGGCTCTTAATCTCTCTAGAACCAAAATAAAGGCAATGAGATCTATACAACATTATCTTGACCTCACTGACCACTAGACAGTCCAAGAAACAGGGCGTGCAATATGGTAGAAGGAAGGATCAAAGAATATGTTTTATAAGGATAATAAATTCTGCTGACTTTTCCCCTTCTGGGCTACAATAATTCTGGCCTCTTTTATAATCATACCCTTTTGGAAAGCCACACAACTTGGACCAATTTTTGCCTACTACAGATTTTGGTTTCCAAAACTACATCTCCATGAGAAAGGAGATGGGCAGTCTCAGGTTGGCTGGCTCCATCAGGAACACTTAAAACTTGATTGCACAATTGTATGACCAACTGGGGTCTTAGCAGCCACTTGAATTTCCTCACTGGCATCCAATTTTGAGGATATCATATTGCTTGGGAAAGAAAGAGGGACTAGTTATTATGATTTTCATGAACTTACAGAGCTTTAGTATTGGAAAAGGGACTTGTTGACCATCTACTATAACTTTCTACCCAATGTACGGTAAGAATCTCCTGTTAACCTTTCCTACACTGGAGAAAATCTACCACCATTGGTCTTAGATGTGTCACTAGGACCCCAGAGACCAAATCAGAAAGAATGTTACTTCTATTTAATGCCTTTCCTCCTCCCCAGTAGAAGAAGTCTTTTCTAAGCTAAACATTCCAGTACTTTCCTCCATTACATATACAAAATGATCCTCTGAAATGTTACCATTTTAGTTCAGGAAATCAAGGAGATGGGGAGAAACCAAATGTTTGTGTCTCTTACCTAACATATTTGCTATTTTTGTTTTGTAACATTGGCAGATTAATCAGCATATCACCTGTGCCCCCGTTCACACTAGGAATGAAACTGCACAGAGCTACTTTAATTGTAAAGATAAAAGCAGAATTTCTCCATTCATATTGCCAAGGGGGTGGCTTGCCAACCCTTTCTCTTTGGTTCTAGAAATTCCCCAAAAATGATATTGACTTTAAAATTCAGCTCTGGGTTTGAAGATGCTGTCATGCTGTTCAGTCATAAGAATATATTTTTTTATTTCAATTATGCTGCTAATTTTAGTAACTTTGGCAAAGATTATAAAAACAGTCCCCAACTTACAGGGTTATGCTCCAGCAGTCATCTGTTTGGAATGTATTTTACATGCTTATTAAACTTTCTGGCTGGTCTACCAAAGACTTTTTAACCCCTAAGATGCCAGGCATCTAATACTATCCCAGAATCAGCTGCAAGCCAGAATTCACTCTCAGGTTTTATTTAACATGTCCCTTGAGCACCACCAGAAATATTCTAGCACCCAACACTATGTTTTACATGTCCAAGCAACTAGGAATATTTCCATGCTTCCCTTCTATCCAAGCGAGTTAAAGACTCCCTGCCCCAGTCAAGGAAACTGAGAAACCTGGGCTTCTTACGACATGAGCCTGCTGGTGGGTGGGAGGGTGAGGTTAGTGACAGACTTTCTGGGAAAAAGCATACTGCTCAGCTATACTTCTCAGTCATTATCGGTTCTACTCAGATTTCCATTCTTTCCTTCCAAGTCATCCTGATTCATAGACCCTTCACTCATATTTACTCTCAATATCTATCTTCTCTCTCTCTACATCTTTGTCTTTCAAGTGAAGTATAGAAGCTAGGGGCATGGACCAGGAGCCCAGGCTGGATTCCAACCCTGTCTCTGATATCAGTTGTGTGTGACCTTGCTCACTTTGTTTAACCTCTCTGTGCCTCAGTTTTCTCCTTTGAAAAATGGGAATAGTAACAGTGCCTAGCTCCAGGTTATTATGAAGATTAAAGTGAGTTTATCTATGTGAAGTACATAGAGTAATTTCTGGCACATAGTAAGCACCTTAGGTTTACCATCACCATCATCCTGTGTCCTTCACCACTACGAACAAGTATGACCTAATTTCCCCCAAGCAGCACATTTTTCTCTCTAAGGATGTTCTCAAGCTATAGGCTCTGCCACTCATTGGTTACGTGCTTTGCCAAATCACCTAAGGTTTTTGAGTTTGGGGTCAGTTAGGAATGATAGGAAGAGGACTAAGTGAACAGCAGATAAGAGTTCTAAATAATTTGTCCTCTGCCTAAAATGACTATGGGACTTGGGTGAAATGGTCAATAGCAAGTCCTTAGATTAAATTGCTTTTGCATGTACAGTATTAATTCCACCGATGTCATAACAACCCTGTAAATAAGTCGTGAGGACACTGCCACCCACACTTCATTTTACAAATGAATAAAGGTTTAAAGAGGTGAACAACCTGCCCTCGCAGTATGAGCTATACCAGCTTCACCATGGCACTATCTTGCTTCACTTCTTAAAAACAAAAGAGATATATTTTAGAGAAATTTTAGATCTATATTCGTTGTCTCAAGTTATTTTTATAAGTATGCACAGTATTTGTAGCCTCTTTATCATTTCTAATACAATTATATACTAGTATTGTGTTTTTTCCTGTCTTTTTCCGAATTCATCTTGCTGTGATGTTTGTCTGTGTTATTAACTTTTTTCAATGAACCATCTTGTGTATTAGTTTATCAAGTTTTAAAAATTATGGTACAACATTTATGGCCTAGAAGAAATACTAATTAGAATATTTAGTCATATATAGTAACTTCTAGGAAAACAGATGTTTCTTTGTTTCAATGATAATGAAAAAAGCCCCCTTCAAAAATGTGAATTAAGATTTTTTTTCCTCTATGTGGCTTTTGCAAGGAGAATCTTAACAGGTATACATGATTATAGATACATTTAGGTGTTTTTGTTTTGTTTTGTTTTGTTTTTTAATTTAATAAATCTTTATTGTTCAGATTATTACAATTATTCCTCTTTTTCCCCGCATAGCTCCCCTCCACCTGGTTCCCACCCCACCCTCTGCCCTTACCTCCCCCCCCCCCACTGTCCTCATCCATAGGTGTACGATTTTTGTACAGTCTCTTCCTGCACCCCCACTCCCCTTTCCCCCAGAGAATTGTCAGTCCACTCCCTTTCTATGCCCCTGATTCTATAATATTCACCAGTTTATTCTGTTCATCAGATTTTTTATTCACTTGATTTTCAGATTCACTTGTTGATAGATATGTATTTCTTGTTCATAATTTTTATCTTTACCTTTTTCTTCTTCTTCCTCTTCTTAAAGAATACCTTTCAGCATTTCATATAATATTGGTTTGGTGGTGATGAACTCCTTTAGCTTTTTCTTATCTGTGAAGCTCTTTATCTGACCTTCAATTCTGAATAATAGCTTTGCTGGGTGAGTATCTTGGTTGTAGGTTCTTGCTATTCATCACTTTGAATATTTCTTGCCACTCCCATCTGGCCTGCATAGTTTCTGTTGAGAAATCAGCTGACAATCGTATGGGTGCTCCCTTGTAGGTAATTAACTATTTTTCTCTTGCTGCATTTAATATTCTCTCTTTGTCTTGTGCCCTTGGCATTTTAATTATGATGTGTCTTGGTGTGGTCCTCTTTGGATTCCTTTTGTTTGGGGTTCTGTGCGCTTCCTGGACTTGTAAGTCTATTTCTTTCACCAGATGGGGGAAGTTTTCTGTCATTATTTCTTCAAATAGGTTTTCAGTATCTTGCTCTCTCTCTTCTTCTGGCACCCCCATAATTCAGATGTTAGTATCCTTGAGGTTATCCCAGAGGCTCCTTACACTATCTTCATACTTTTGGATTCTTTTTTCTTTTTGCTTTTCTGGTTGAGTGTTTTTTGCTTCTTTGTATTACAAATCTTTGACTTGATTCTTGTGGTCCTCTAGTCCGCTGTATAATATTTTTTATTTCAGTCAGTGTATGTTTAATTTCTAGTTGGTCCTTTTTCATATCCTTGAGCGTCTCGCTAAATTTATCGGCCTTTTCTAGGAAATTCTTGAAAAACCTTATAACCGTGGTTTTGAACTCTATATCCAGTCGTTTGCTTTCCTCCATTTCTTTCATTTGTGACCTGTTTCTTTGTCTCCGCATTTTGGCTGCTTCCCTGAGTTGGTAGAGTAGCTTTGTGTGGTAGGTGTCCTATAGGACACAGTGGCTCAGCCTCCCCAGTTACCCAAGGTGGACACTCTTGGTGCACCCCTTTGTGGACTGTGTGCACAGCCTTGTTGTAGTTAAGTCTTGATTGTTGTTGGTATCACTGGGATGAATTGTCCTCCAGGCCATTTGGCTGTGAGGATCAGCTGTGTGTATGATGGGAGAACTTCTGTGCTGGAGACACCCTTATGAGACAAGACTTGCAAAATTGCAAAAGCCTCTGTGCTCAGCTTGGATGGGGTGGAATCTCAGGGCGGGGCAGACAGTCTTGGCTTCCTGTCAGTCCTGCCCTATGAGGCCCTTGGGTCTCAGTGTCCCTCGGTAATTGCTGCAAGCACCTCTGAGAGAAAGCCGCCCTTGAGTTTCACCCACTGCCAGACTGTCCAGTTTATCCCCGAATGAGTCTGGGTTCCAAGAGTCTTGCCCGGAACTGGAGTTCAGCACAGTCGGGAGCTTCCATCTCCTTCCCGCTTGAGAAAGCCAGCCATGCACTCAGCCGCCAGTCCTCTCCATGCACGTGTGTCTCTGTACCTCAGCCTTTCACAGCTCCTCTGAGTCTCAGTGTGCTTTTCTCTTTCCTTCTAGTTGTAGAATTTCCACTCAGCCAGCTTTCCTGTGGTTCTGGATGGTGTCCATTTTGTCTTTTAGTTGTAGTTTTGAAATTGTTGTGCGAGGCCGCAGTTTAGGTGTTTACCTATGCCTCCATCTTGGTTTCTCCCTTGGAATCACATGTTCCATTTAGGTGTTTTTCTGATGAACATGTTAATATAAGATTTATTAGATAAGCGCCATAGTGATAAACATTGTTGCTACAATCTAACCATGCAGGTCCCATCTTCTAGGAGTTTTCAAGCCAGTGAAGATGTATGGCCTCTCCTTGTTGTCTACTATTCTCTGTTGTGAGTCAAGAGCTTTGTTAACCAGTCCTCCTGACACTGGGCACTGAGTTCCCAGGAGATTAAGTGATGGACCTGGACTTCACCGTCCATGAGCTTGGATTCCATCCTCCAAAGCTTGCTCTTCCCACTGGACCACACGTATGGCCCACGGGGTGATAGTTACTCTGCCCTTTTAGAGTCTGAGAAAACACTGTTTGGTGGTCTGGCCTCATGTATGTTTACGTGGCTTGATTTGGAATAGAGTATAATCCTAGTTCGTGATGAAAGAATTTCATGTATTAACCTATGGGTCATGATGTTTGTGCAGGGGGGAAATGTGCACTAATCTTTTTTTTAATCTTCACCCTTGGGTATGTTTTTAATTGATTTTTAGAGACAGAGGAAGGAACACAGAGAGAGCAATAAACACCGATGTGAGAGAGAAACATGGATTGGTTACCTCCCACACACACCCTGACTGGGGACTGAACATGCAACCTGGGTATGTGCCCTGACCAGGAATCAAACCCACAACCTTTTGGTGTTTGGGATGATGCTCCATTCAACTGAGCCACTGGCCAGGGTATACTCTTTAATTCACAATTAAAATGAATATACCCACGGGAGATGAGCCTATAAAATTCATCTTAATTGAAGAAATGTAGTAAATAAATCTTTCAAAAATATCTAACTGGTTCAATTATTTCAGTCTAAAAGCCAATTTGGAGATCTGTTCTATATCAAGGTTCTGCAGCCCTCCTGTGACACGGAGCTGTTTTTCATTTGCTTGCAGCCTGGAAGAAGAGTGAAAATAATGTCAGGATGGTCCTGCTCAGAGCCCTAGAAGAGCTGCCTTTATGGAGTGTTTGTGTCCCCAGGAGGAAACGAGATGATCTGAGCGTATGGGTTAGACCAGAGAGTAGCTGGGTATTAGCAGCCAATCCATGACCTTAGAAGTCTCCTGAGTCACATGATGACAAGTATATTTAAAAATAAACAAACAGTAAACACTCTGTTTTATTTTTTAAAAATATGTTTTTATTGATTTCAGGGAGGAAGGAAGAGGGAGACAGAGAGAAACATTAATGACGAGAGAGAACCCTCGATCACTGTCTTATGCACACCCCCTACTGGGGATGGAGCCCACCCTGACTGGGAATTGAACTATAACCTCCTGGTTCATGGGTCAATGCTCATTTACCAAGCCACACCAGCCAGGCACAAATATCTTTCTGACGGGTGTTAAGAGTCCAGAATGGGACAAGGGTAGTAGTGTCTAGGAGATTTAAGGAAGGGTAAATGAGACTATATATATGTGTGTGTATGTATATATCCTATATAATAAAAGGGTAATATGCAAATTGATCCTAAAGGCCGAATGACTGGTCGCTATGACGCGCACTGACCACCAGGGGGCAGATGCTCAATGCAGGAGCTGCCCCCTGGTGGTCAATGCGCTCCCACAGGGGGAGCTCCGCTCAGCCACAAGTCAAGCACAGTGGCAGTGGCAGGAGCCTCTCACGCCTCCGCAGCAGCACTAAGGATGTTTGACTGCCGCTTAGGCCCGCTAGAGGGGGGAGTGGGCCTAAGCCATCAGTCGGAAATCCCCGGAGGGCTCCCAGGCTGCCAGAGGATGTCTGATTGCCAGCTTAGGCCTGATCCCTCGGGGAACGAGCCTAAGCCAGCAGGTGGACACCCCCCAGGGGTCCTGGACTGTGAGAGGGTGAGGCCAGGCTGAGGGACCCCCCCCCACACACACACTGAGTGGCCAGATTATTATGATCTCTGAACACATAATAATCTGGCCACTCAGTATATATATTAGAGGCCCGGTGCATGAATTCGTGCATGGGTAGGGTCCGGCCAGCCTGGCCAGGGGGAGGGGACATGGGCGGTTGGCTTGCCTGCCTGCTGGTCGAACTCCTGGTTGAGGGGGAAATTTGCATATTAGCCTTTTATTATATAGGATATACACTGAGTGGCCAGATTATTATGCATTCAGAGATCATAATAACCTGGCCACTCCCTCTCAGTGTATATATACAGTATATATATATATACACGTGTGTGTTTGTGTGTGTGTGTGTGTGTGTGTGTGTGTGTGTGTGTGTATACACACATATATGAAAAGCCAGCCAAAGTGCTGGGAAAAAAATAGCTTTCAATAGATTCCTTCTCTAGTTCCTACTTGTCTTCTTGATCTCATCCTTAACACCCCTCTGGACGTGTCAGTACAAGCCCTGAATGTTTCACTGAACAAACTACACCGTTAGTGCCACTGGACTCTTTAACATGCTCTAATTGCCACAATTTCATTGGAAGGGACCAGGGTTGGCAACCAAACTGAAGCTAAGGGATTTGATCGTAGAATTCCCACACCAAGTAGGAGGCATAAATGACTTGGAGACCTGGTCGTAGTTCCTGCAGCTATTGGTCATGGCATGTTAGTAGAACACAGTCTCAGAAAGTTATTTCCTAAAAGCTTTCCAAAGAGCTGGTTCTTCACACAGAGAGTTTTGGCCAATTGCAATGACGGGGAGAAACTAGAGTCTCAGGAAGAACAGAATTTAAGCCTTAAGTTTCATTTTGTTTTGGATCAGATGTTCCTTAAACATAAACCTTCACCTGATCCTAATTTTCATTTCAATTCCATAGACCGGTGATTTAAGTTTGGGGATAGAGTTCTTAGAATCTGTTTATGTGGTATAAATACAGAAATGGTCTGGTTCTGAGTATTAGGATCATGATCCATGTTTTGGTATAAACTCAAAACCTCTCTAAGTCACGTGTTATTTTTTGAAGCATAGAAATTGGACCTCACAAATAACCTAAATCCCTCTGTTTGAGAAACTAAGCACTGCGTTTTCTTGCCATAAAGTTCTGCACTGCGTCTAGAATGCTTTTTTAAATAGTAGCTCTGGGATTCCTGGTCAAGGGCATGTACCTAGGTTTGAGGTTCGCTCCCTGCCCCCAGTCAGGAGCATACTGGAAGCAACCAGTTGGTGTGTCTCTCTCACATCGATGTTTCTCTCTGTGTTCAGTTTCTCAGTTGGCTACATTCCAAGTTTGCTTGTAAATCTGTGGGGTGGGGTGTTTTGTTTTTTTTTTGGTTTTTTTTTTTTTTTTTTAGACTTTTGAATGCATTTTTTTCAGAGGGTGGTCAGTGTCTCAGGCCAAACCCCAAAGCCTATTTCACCTATTCTTGTAGTAGAACTAGGAGTAGATTCAGTTTTGTGTTTAGGAATGGTGAGGGAAGTACATGTTTGCGTCTATCTTTAATCATTTCAAATTTGTTAGAAACATAGACTTGTTGACCTAGAAAGCCCCCTAGATAACCACTCAGTGAGTTTAGATCATTGCTCAAGTCAATAATATTTTAAGTTATTGATGGTGGTTATGGGCATGGACTTTGAAGTCTAAGAGATCGTGCTTTATCTATTTACCTGACCAATTCTTTTTTATATCTCACCATTAAGCCAGACACTGTTAGAAACAAACTTAAAATGATGACTGTAACTTCTCTTACTAGCTTACACTACATTGCTTTTCTCAGTGGTATTCAGTTTTCTCAGTTATAGGAGTGGGATAAAGATAAAAGCATATGCCTCATAGAGTTTGCATTAATATTAAATGAAATTAATGCATGGAATGTATCCTATATAATTAAAGGTTAATATGAAAATAGTCCAAATGATGGAACAACTGAAACAACTGAACAACTGGTCGCTGTGATGTGCCCTGACCACCAGGGGGCATGCATGGGACATGGCAAGTGTCAGCCATGGCAGGACGGTGGAGCAGGTGAACAGGGGTGCCAGACCAAGGCGGGGTGCCAGTTGCTGACATCAGGGCAAGCCTCTGGTAGTACTGAAAATTCTTTGCTCCCGCTCACTGCAGTCCTGCCTGGCGCTCACACTCACTGCCAACATTGGAGCCACCGTTTGCACCCACTGCCAGTGCCAGCCCCGTTCGCACCTGCAGCTGGCACCGGAGCTGCCACTCGCACCCACTGCCAGTGCCCCGCGCCAGTCCCGATAGCTGATCACCATTATCAGCGGGTGCAAGTGGCGCTGTCAGCCCTGATCACGCCTGAGGGTTTCTCCACCTCCCCCTAATCCTGAGGGGTGATCGGGGCAGCAACTGCCACTCGCACCCGCTGCTGACGCCAGCCCCAATTGCTCCACACCATCAGTGGGTGCAAGAGGGCCGGTCCATCAGCAGGTGGGAGCGGCAATGGCAGGAATGGGGCTGCTTGCAGACAGGGGATCAGGAGGCCACAGCGGGAGGGACCAGGAGGGGGCACAGAGGATGGGCTGAGACCCACCCCTGTGCCTATGGTAGCCTCACAGCCCACAGTTTCTTTCAAGATGCACGAATTCGTGCACCGGGCCCCTAGTTTAGCATAAAGTAAA
Source organism: Corynorhinus townsendii (assembly GCA_026230045.1). Lineage (NCBI taxonomy): Eukaryota > Metazoa > Chordata > Mammalia > Chiroptera > Vespertilionidae > Corynorhinus > Corynorhinus townsendii. The sequence continues at coordinate 218,458,245 of JAPDVU010000001.1, forward strand.
ATTTCAGTGTATGGTAGCCACTGACATGACTGTGGACCAAGCCCTCATTTTAAAGCTGCAAAAGAGCCCACGCGGCGTGGCTCCAAGGTTGAGCACTAATCTATGAACCTGAAGGTCACGGTTCAATTCCCAGTAGGGGGTGTGCAGGAGGCAGCCAGTCAATGATTCGCTCTCATCATTGATGCTTCTATTTCTCTCTCTGAAATCAATAAAAAATATATTTTAAAAAAGTTTATGTGCACATGATGATTTTATGAATATTTGAGTACTTACGAAAATAGTAAAAAAAAAATTAAGCTGAAAAAGACTATATCACCCAGGGATTATCACTCTCATTTTAGCCTACCCTCTCTTACCTGGGAATAGGCTTTATTGTCAGACAGCCTTGCCAAGATGGGTACTAGTAGCTTTAAGTTTCCTGTTCCCATTGCTAACGATTCTGAGAAGACTGTCCAGAGAGTGGTGGGTGGTCAGCTGCGTGAAGGGGTTCGACTCCACTTGAACCACATGGAATAAATTTATGAGAAAGAGGGTTTCTATTTCTAGAAAGCAAGGATTAAAGAAAGACATGATAGGCAGACAACAACCATAGCTACCATACTTCACTTTAGTAAGACAAAGCAGGGGAGGGAAGGGATGTATATGGGTGGTGGTGGTGGTGGTGGTGGTGGGTGCACCCATATGTATTTGTGAACTGGGATTATGATGTAAAGTCAGAAGCAGTGGACTAGAAACTACAAAAATGATCAGTTCCTAAAGAAAAAAAAAATAGATGAAGCGTGACCACTCCCCAAAGTAAATTATTACATTTGCATTCAAATGTCTTCATGTTACACTATTTCACACAATCCCTTCTTATTTAACATAGAGAAGTCAACTACAACTCCAGGTATTCCAGCAATCAAATTAGGACTCCTTTGGGAGCAATTTTCAGAAACCTATTACCATTTCATGAAGATAAAGGTGACAGTTAAAGATAGTCCTAGGCCTACCTAGAGATCACAAGGCCAAACCAGATTTCTAAACCAGGTAAATGCAAGTGATCAACCTGCTTTTATTTGCAAAGACCAAATCAGACTAGTACACTCATGAAATTTAGGTCCAGTGATATAAAAGAACAAGAAAGGTAGACCTTCCTGAAGAAGATTCCAAAATAATCTGAAGCTGATACCACCAAAATACATGGGCTACAGCAGAACCTTCTAAACAAGTATAAGTAACCGCTGAGTGAGTTTATATAATGAGCAGGGTAATCAAGAATTTACACTGCTTTACCATGATGATCATAATTTGCATTGACCCAACATCCTTGATCTCTTAACATTTAATGCTCAAAAATGTTAAGAAATAGTCTTGCCGCTATGGCTCAGTGGTTGAGTGTCAAGTTCGATTCCCAGTCAGGGCACATGCCAGGTTGCCCGCTCAGTCCCCATTGGGGGGCATGCAGGAGACAGCCAATCAATGATGTTTCTCTCTCATTGATGTTTTTATCTCTCTATCCTTCTCTCTTCCTCTCTCTCTAAAAAAAAAAAAAGAAAGAAATCAATAAACACCTATATTTAAAATGCTAAGAAACATAGCACAAAGTCAAACAGAATGTGTGTCTTTGCTGATTCATCTCTGATCAACCTTCAAGGCCATTTACCTGTCTCCTTTGATGCGAAATCTGCTGTCAGCATCACTAACCTTTACTGAAGCGCTAGCCCATCCCATCAGCTTCTGGGTTTTTCCACCTGCATCTGCGTGTCATCTTTACTAAGACAAGAGCAAAACGATTCTGGTTTGGGGTTTTGTTGTTGCTGTTGCTGTTTTTGCATCTTTGTTTTCCCCAAATCTAGTAATGTAGGGGAAAGGAGAAAGGGACAGAAGGACAGAAACGGAGGGGAGGAAGAGAGAAAAGTGAAATAACTCATGTTTTCCTGCCTCTAAGGAAATGAGCAATCAGGTAGCCCGATCTTTAGATCATCAAAACCTCCAGGTTTTTGGCCATGCCTACTCCAGTTTCCTCAGCCCTCGGTTGTCGGGTTTTGCTTATTCTCGGATTGAAAGCGTGATGGCGAAGCTTGTGAGATTTTCTAAAAATATATTTTTATTGATTTCATTGATTGGCTGCCTCCTGCACGCTCCCTGCTGGGGATTGAGCCCACAACCTGGGTATGTACCTTTGACCAGAATCTAACTTGGGACCTTTCAGTCCGCAGGCCAAACCAGCTAGGGCGAAGCTTAGGAGATTTTTTATGAAATTGAGTCATGAAACTTTAACCATCGAATTAAAGAATAGAACCCAGATCCATGGAACAATCAAAGGTGTAGATGCAGCATGAATCCTCATCTTAAAGCTGTGACAATGACCTCTAACCCTCATCTTAAAGCTGATAATGACCCTGAAGAACCAAGAACCTGTACATCTGGAAACACTGAGTATTCGAGGAAATAACATTCCATATTTTATTCTGCCTGGAAGCTTAGCTCTGGATACATTACTCGTGGATGTTAAACCGAAGGTGAAATCTAAGAAAAGCAAAACTGTTACAGATAGAGGCCCAGGTAGGGGAAGAGGAGGAGGACATGGCCAGGGCAGAGGAAGAGGAAGTCCTAGGTGATAATGTCTCTCAAAATTACTGCTTCAGACTGATAAGTGATTTGGGATATTTTTTTCTACAGCTTTTGTTGCTTACGGTATGTCAGTTTTTAACCAACATAAATGTAGGCCAAAAAGTAAAACGTAATGAACAAAATAAACTGATGAACAAAATAGATCCAGAGACATAGAAGCATGGAACTGACTGTCAAATCTCAGAGGGAAGGCAGAGGTGGGTAGGTGGGTGGGGAGAGATTCACCAAAGAACTTGTATGCATATATGCATAACCCATGGACACAGGCAATAGTGTGGTAAGGGCCTGGGGATGGAGAGGTCAATGGGGAAAAACGGGGACATCTGCAATACTTTCAACAATAAAGATGCATTTTAAAAAAGCAACCTCCAAAAACATTGTTGAATGACAATAATTGCTCCACCACTCTGGGAAGAAATGTGCAATTTTAAAATGTTTTGGACCAATTTCTTATGATTACTATGTTTTTTGTAGCTTATAGAAACCACTTAGCACACTTTTAATTATGTGAAATGTACAGTCTGACTCATGATCAAGAAGACATTTTCTAGATAACAATATCAGTAAATGTATGGCTGCACTTTCCATGTAGATCTTTTATTCTGTTCTAAGTTTACAACGTCACTTCTCAAAAAGTGATGCTACTCCGTAGCTGGTACATTGCGTTCATTCCTCTGAAAGTGGGCTTTAAAATTGCAGCTATTAGCTCTGCCCGGCTCGCTGGTGTCTGCAGGGCTGGAGGCTTGTCTCGTTCTCAAGACCGTGGAAGAGCTCCAGAAGCACAGCCACAGCAGGAGCACCTGACTAACCCTGCACCACAAGGGATATGATTTGACCATATTTTTGGAGGAGCATCCTGGTGGGGAAGAAGTCCTGAGGGAACAAGCTGGAGGTGATGCTACTAAAAACTTTGAGGACTCCTGGCACTCTACAGATGCCAGAGAACTGTCCAAAACATATAGCATTAGGGAGCTTTGTCCAGAGGACAGACCAACGATAACCAAGCCTTCGGAAGCTCCTATTATTACTGTTGATTCTAATACCAGTTGGTGGACCGATTGGGTGATCCCAGCCATCTCGGCACTTGTCATAGCCCTAATGAACTTCCATATTATGGGGGGAAATATGAACACATGCAAAATGACCCCAAGAAATCACAGATCAATGGTTAAAATATTAAAAACAAAGTGTGAAGGTCCTTTGCTTGCAGGAATTTTTTTTTAATACACAATACATGCACATAACATAAACTACCTCTGCTGGGACAAATTAACAAAGCAAGATAAAAAAATTTAAATCTTATAGCCACCAAGATAGTAAAGAATTATGAAACAAAGAAGAAGAAAAGGAAACCAGAGAGGTGAATCCTAGGAAATAGCTGATGGTTCTGGAAGAGATGATTAAGGTAGAATTTGGGCAGAGGTTTTGGCAGCCCCATAGAGCTAGATGGTTAAAAGTAAATAAAAAATATATAAAATTTAGCAAAAAGTCTAAGTTCTGTTCAGGAGTGATGTCTGGTAAATGTCCACACATCTAGATGGGATCACAAAGGGCTCCACCTAAGAGTAGGAGTAACTGGAAAAAACTTGGAGCTGCAGTAAAGTTTAAATCATCACAGTCCCTATAATTAAAAAATATTTTTATTGATTTCAGAAAGGAAAGGAGAGAGATAGAAACATCAGTGATGAGAGAGAATCATTGATCAGCTGCCTCCTGCTCGCCCCCTACTGGGGGTGGAGCCTGAAACCCGGGCATGTGCCCTGATAGGGAATCTAACTGTGACCTCCTGGTTCATAGGTTGATGCTCAACCACTGAGCCGTGCCAGCCGGGCTCAATCCCTATAATTAGATTAAGGTGATCTAAAATTGCTGGTGCCCTAACCACCTACCAAAGGCAAATGTAAGTCCTCCTTGGAGGAAGATAATTCTAGGCCTCAAATAATTGTAATTTTTTTTCATATACAATGTCCTATACATCAAGAAAATGAACCAGAAATGAAAAGGGATATCTCACTACAGAGCCTACAGCTATTTTTTAAATTATTATAAAATCATTTAATGATATTTATTATTAACAACTTTATGTTTCTAAATTTGAAAACTTAGATAAATTGGACAAGTTTAGGAAAAAATACAACTTACCCAAACTGACATAAAAAGAAGTAGAAAATCTAAATCATTCAATAAACTTAAAGGAATTAAAAACTGTAACAAAGGCACATTGTGATTTCCCCAGTTACTCCATTCACTTTTTCTATTTAAAACTCTATTTTCCTATTTTTGAGAAGGGATTCCTTTATTTGGCTATTGGAATGTTTCGGGAATTAAAAAATATATGAGTACCTTCTTCCTCTCCATCTTACTTTATTCAATGTTATCAAAGTTTTCTATGTTTTACTTTTGAGGATTATATATGCTGGCTTCTCAATTATATTTCAAACCATAGGAGGGCAGACCATGTGGCATAGAATAAAAATAGAGAGGAAGAAGGGAGGTCTGGGAAAATGAAGGAAAAAGAGAATTGTGTTTCTGGTTTTTACAGTTCTACACCCATATCCTCTGCAGTTTATGTATAGCCTTCTGAGATAGGATAGTCATGAAAGGTCCAGGACAGGATCCTATATAATAAAAGGCTAATTTTAATAAATGGCAGAACAACCAGAACAACCAACAACTGGTCGCTATGATGTGCACTGACCACCAGGGGGCATGTGCAAAACATGGCAGGCATCGCTGCAGCAGGATGGTGGAGCAGGTGAGCAGGGGCACCAGACCAAGGCGGGGCACTGGTCGCTGTCATTGGGGCAACCCTCTGGAGGTTACTAAAAATTCTTTGCTCCTGCATGCCGCGGCCCTGCCCGGTTCTTGCACCTGCTGCCAGTGCTGGCCCTGTTCACACTGCTGCCGGCACCCAGTGCCTGCCCCGATCACTTGGCGCCATCAGCAGATGTGAGCTGTGGCTATCGACCCCAATCGCCCCTCAGGGTTTTTCCACCTCCCCCTGCTCCTGAGGGGCGATCAGGGCCTGCAACCACCTCTCACACCTGCTGCCGGTGACGGCCCTGCTCACACCTGCTACAAGTGCCAGAGCCACTCCTCGCACCCACTGTCAGCACCGGCCCTGCTTGCACCCACTGCCATTGCCCAGTGCCGGTCCCAATCACTCGGTGCCATCAGCAGGTGCAAGTGGCGGCTGCCAGGCCTGATCACCCCTGAGGGCTTTTCCACCTCCCCCTGCTCCTGAGGGGTGATCGGGGCAGCAGCTGCTGCTGGCGCCAGCCCCAATCCACGCCTTCGGTGGGTGTGAGCAGGGCTGGCACTGTCAGTGCGTGGGAGCAGCGGCAGGAGCAGGGCTGTCAGCAGACAGGAGACTGGGGCCACAGCAGGAGGGGCTGGGGGGGTGAAGAGGATGGGCCAAGACCCGCCCCTGTGCTCACTGTAGCCTCACAGCCCACAGTTCCTTTCAAGGTGCATGAATTCGTGCACTGGGCCCCTAGTTAAACATACAGGATATGCAGAGAAGCAATATGACGAAGTGGTTAAGATATGAGTGTGTGTGTGTGTGTGTGTGTGTGTGTGTGTGTCTTGGAGTTCTTGAGCAAGATCCTTGGATAAATTACTTAACCTTTCTAATTTTCAATTTCCTCAGTGATAAGAAAAGATCATTGTGGAATAGCTCACACATCAGTGTAAATATTAAATGATAAAATACATGGAACAGTATTATTGCAGAGCGTACAACATAGAAGAATTCCATAAACAGTAGCTCTCATTTATGATTATGATGGAGAGAAAATAAATTAAAATATATATAACTTAAGTTTAGTTTTTAATATGTGTTGATGAGGAAAACCCCAAATCAATCAAAGTCTCTTTATGCTTACTTCACTCAAACAAAAATTTTCTGTACTAAGTAGCAGAAATAAGTATGGCCCTTCTGGTAAACTGTTCTAAGTTGGGCTACCGGGTGGTCTATAGTTGATCAGAACATTTGGGATCATTCCTAAGAGGGTGAAATAATAAGTTGGCTTTTCTTAAAAATCTATACCATCTTTGCCAGTTGTCTGTTGCATAGTTTGTTGAGATTGTCTGGAATGTCCAAGCCTTGAGACTATAAAAATAATTCACCAGAACTGCCTCCAAATAATTTTATATTGTGTAATTTCTTAACGCTGTACTTTGGACCACAACATGGGATGGATGTTCTCGGAATCACATGGGTTCCGTGAGAGTCCTGCATAAAGCCTGTTTTGTCATAAAAAGCATCCCCTTGATGCTTAAGGAACGATGTTGGTAGGTTTTAGACACAGAACCTACAATGACTGGAACATATTTATCAAAGCACAGAAGGCAGTTGAAAATGGCTGTTACAAGCTCTGAACAAACAAGGTCATTGACATTTCAGTGTGAACCCTCAAGAGCCCTTGAGGGGGAAAAATTTACTTTCACAGGGAACTTTCAATTGCCTGCTCTCTGATTCTAAAAAGAATAGACCAGTTCTTTTCTTTTTCCCCTTGGTCCATTGGCTAAAAGACCACAAAAAACTAATCCTTCGCTTAATTTCCAGGAAAAAAAATTATATTGCTTTTTGTAAAATTCCTTTTTCACCTCAAGGATAGAGCTCCAAATTATGTCAAAGTACATTTTCTTTAAACATCTGAAATTTTTACTCTGAATTTTATTAAATGTACATTCTCCTTTATGATATGGAATGAAATATTTTGGTATTGATGCTTTTCTCAATAAATTAAGACAAATAGAAACACTATTTAAAATCATGCTGGAAGATAAATGTCAGTTATTTTTACCAATGATTTTTCATTTTGTGAAAGCAGCTTTTCTAACCCAACGGCATTACTCAAAAACAAACAAACAAACAAGCAAAAACGACTTTACTAAAAAAGTGTTCCTAATCATTTTGAATGGAGCTATCTGAATATGGCCTCCCGGATTCTGATGCATTTGGATTTCCCATCCACTTAGATTAATTCACTTAAAATGGAAAATCATGTGATTGCATTTTTATTGTCTTTTGTTGTTGTTGTTGTTAATCCTCACCCAAGAATATTTTTCCCACTGATTTTTAGAGAGAGTGGGAGGGAGGAGGATAAGAGAGAGACAGAGAGAAACATGGATGTGAGAGAGACAATCAATTGGTTGCCTCCATGTGCACCATAACCGAGGCCAAAGATCGAACTTGCAACCCAAGGGAACTTACATGCCCTAGATTGAGACTCTTCAGTGTGCAGGCCAAAGCTCCAACCATTGAGCAACACCACCCAGGGCTCTATTTTTTTTTTTAATTGAGAGGATTGTTGGGAGGAGATGTGTAAGTGATTTATTCTCTGTTTTGTTTTAATGAAGATGCTTGGAAATAGGAAGTGATTTCAGTAGACAACGTGCATGGAACTAATGTGCTTTTTTGATCACAGCATTTTTCCTTTGTGACACAAACGTTTTTCAAGGGTACCCACCATGTTTCCTTTTCATATAAAACTAGAGGCCTAATGCATGAAATTCATACACAGGTAGGGTCCCTAGTGGCTGCCTGCTGCCGGCTGGGGCCTCCCTTCATTCCGCGCCACCTCCTGGTCAGCACACATCACAGCGAGTGATCGAACTTCCAGTCTCCAACTCAAACTCCTGAGAGGACACTTTGCATATTAGCCTTTTATATATATAGATTATAGCACCATGAAACTTTAGACCTGTCAGTGACAGCCGATGTGTATAGGGAACCAAGAAGCTCTGACTCATTGACTTGATGAGTGAAACAAACAGGAAAGCTCTGGTCTCCTTCCATAGATGTAAGTATCCAGGTGCGCGCTGGACCTTACAAGCCTGTCCACATTCTTGCAACGGGACAGGGGAGAGAAAAGCTGACCTGTCAGTGACATACACAGCACATATGTCCCACCGCCTGCCACTCTGCTCTAGGCATCAGATCAGCATCTAGTTGTGTCCCTATAGTCCTATAGAGAAACTCACATATTGGAAGCTAAGTAGGTATAGACCAGTGGTCGGCAAACTATGGCTCACAAGCTACATGCACCTCTTTGGCCCCTTGAGTGTGGCTCTTCCACAAAATACCATGTGCAGGCACACGTACACTGCAATTGAAACTTCGTGGCCCATGCGCAGAAGTCGGTTTTCGGCTCTCAAAAGAAATTTCAATCGTTGTACTGTTGGTATTTGGCTCTGTTGACTAATGAGTTTGTCGACCACTGGTATAGCTCTGACTGAGCACATTCATTACATTTTGGTAAATCTGTTTATCAAAAAAAAACCCCTTATTTTTAATTGAATAATAATTTGAGTCATGGTAACAATAGCAAATGTGTTGCTTAGGAAAAACATTAAGCTTCAATTCGGAAAAATAAATACATTTTAAGGGCAATTCTTTCTACATTACTCCGTATTGCTTACTTGGATACCAGACACAGTAATAATACTAAGAAAGGTTGTCCCTAAGGTTGAAGTAACAATGAAACATTGTAAATCATTTTGGGGGCTGGGGGGAAGGGAGGAGTTTTGGGCCATTTTAAGGTGACTCATTGTGTCCTCTAGCTGAAATGACTTCAGAAAATGGCTTTTAGAAAACACTGCTCTTGGAGAGTCTCATAATGTGGAGAGCTGAGTGTAGCTTCGTAAAAAAGTGATTGTTAACTGTTGTCAGGAAGCATCTTGATGTTATTTTTAAAATTATTTGCAGCAGAGACAATATGTATTAGCTTGTGCCTCCTTCCTTCCCCACAAGAAAGACTCTTTGTCAGCCATTGTCTTGTATGTTTCAAAATCAGGGAAATGGGTAGATAAGATAACATCTGAAAAGGAGGCATAAATAACCAGTAAGCCTAGGTCACTTTATAATAAAGAGAGAATGAATTTGTGTGTGTGTGCGTGTGTGTGTGTGTGTGTGTGTGTGTGTGTGAGAGAGAGAGAGAGAGAGAGAGAGAGAGAGAGAGAGAGAGAGAGAGAGAGAGAGAGAGAGAGTGAGAGAGAGAGAGAGAGAGAGAGAGAGAGAGAGAGAGAGATTATTTGGTTTTATTATAAGGAATTAGCTCACACAATAATGGAGGCTGAGAAGTTTAAGATCTGCAGTCAGAAGGTGGGGACACAAGGAGAGCTGAGGGTATAGTTCCCGTCTGAGCCCAAAGGCCTGAGCACCAAGAGAGCCACTGGTGTAAATTCTAGTTCAAGTCTGAGTCCAAAAGCAGGAAAAGACGGATGTCCCAGCTTAAAGATAGGCAGTCAGAGAAAAAGAACGCTTTCTTCACCTGCCTTTTATTCTATCCAGTCCTCCAGTGGATTCGATGGGGCTTGCCTACATTAGGGAAGGTAATTTGCTTTACTCAGTCTATCGATTCAAATGCTGACTTCATGCAGAGAATAAACACCCTCACAGACACATCCAGAATTATGTTTAACCTGGCCCAGTCAAGTTGACACATGAAATTAACCTTCATACTTGTGTATACAAATATACTATGCATTTATCCACATCCTGTAGCAATTGAAAATACCAATTAAGGCCACAGCAATCCTGAGAAAGAACAACAAAGTTGGATGGATCACAATACCAGATATCAAGCTATATTACAAACCCACGGTTCTCAAAACTGCCTAGTACTGGCACAAGAACAGACATATAGACCAATGGAACAGAACAGAGAGCCCACAAATCAACCCAAGCCATTATGCTCAATTAATATTTCACAAAGGAGGCAAGAGCATACAATGGAGTCAAGATAGTATCTTCAATATATGGTGCTTGGAAAATTGGACAGACACATGCAAAAAACTGAAACTAGACCACCAACTTACACCATACACAAAAATAAATTCAAAATGGATAAAAGACTTAAATGTAAATTTTATGGGATACCATAAAAATCCTAGAAGAATCCATAGGCAGCAAAATATCAGACATATGTCATAGCAATATCTTTACCGATACAGCTCCTAGGGCAATGGAAACTAAAGGGAAAGTAAACAAATGGGACTACATCAAAATAAAAAGCTTCTGCACAGCAAAAGAAACCATCAACAAAACAACAAGAAAGCCCACTGCATGGGACAACATATTTGCCAATGCTATTTCATGTAAGGGTTTAATCTCCAAAATTTATAGAGAACTCATAAAACGTAACAAAAGGAAGATAAAAGATGCAATAAAAAAATGGGCAAAGGACCTAAATAGATACTTTTCGAAAGAGAACATACAGAAGGCCAAGAGACATATGAAAACATGCTCAAAGTCACTAATCATCTGAGACATGCAACTTAAAACAACGAGATACCATCTCATACCTGTCAGAATGGCTGTCATCAACAAATCAAACAACAAGTGCTGGTGAGGATGCAGAGAAAAAGGAACTCTCATGCACTGCTAGTGGAAATGCAGACTGGTGTAGCCACTGTGGAATACAGTATGGAGTTTCCTCAAAAAATTAAAAATGGAACTCATATTTGACCCAGTAATCCCACTTTTAGGACTGTATCCAAAGAAACTAGAAATACCAATCAGAAAGGATATACACACCTCTATGTTCATAGCAGCACAATTCACCATAGCTAAGATTTGGAAATAGCCTAAGTACCCATCAGCAGATGAGTGCATTAAAAAACTGTGGTACATCTACACAATGGAATACTATGCTGCAGTAAAAAAACAAAAAAGGAATTCTTACCATTTGCAACACCATGGATGAAACTGGAAAGCATTATGCTAAGCGAAATAAGCCAGTCGGAGAAAGATAAATACCATGTGATCTCACTCATATGTGGGATATAATGATCAACATAAACTGATGAACAAAAATAGATCCAAAGACAAATGGCAGGGGGTGGAGGGGGGGTGAGAGAGCAACCAAAGGACTTGCATGCATGCATATTAGCATAGTCAATGGACATGGACACTGGGGCGATGGGGTTTGCCCTCGGAGGTGGGAGTGGTGGGGGGGGTCAACTGGGGGAAAAGGAGACATATGTAATACTTCAAACAATAAAAAAATTAAAAAATACCAATTAAGAATGTTTACATATATACCTGCCAGTATGGCTAAGATTTAAAAGATTGATAATACCAGGTGTTAGTGAAACTGAAGTTAACTGAACTCCCATCTGTCACTGGTAAGAGTGAGCATGTACAATTACTTTGGAAACTGTCCGTCTCTGTTATAGTTAAGTATATATTTACCTATGATCCATAAATCCCACTCCTAGGTATTTACCCAAGAGCAGTGATTGCATATGCCCATAGAAAGTGGTATGTGGCCCTAGCCAGTTTGGCTCAGTGGTAGAGTGTCAGCCTGCGGACTGAAGGTCCCAGGTTTGATTCCAGCCAAGGGCACATGCCTGGGTTGCAAACTCCTCCAGTATGGGGTATACAGGAGGCAGCCAATCAATGATTCTCTCTCATCACTGATGTTTCTATCTCTCTCTCCATTTCCCTTCCTCTCTGAAATCAATAAAAATATATTTTTTAAAAAGAGGTTACAATAAAAGGGAAATTGGTTTGTGGATGTTTAGAGAAGCTTTATTCAGAATAGCCCCAAACTGGGGAAAAAAAATATCCACTGGAAAATGAATAAGCAAATTATGTATATTCATAATTAGCAATAAAAAAATACCTACCGATACATTCTCCAACATGGATGAGTCTCAATAACATTATGTTGAACAAATGAAGCCAGACAGAAAGGGTAGCTAATGTCTGGTCACATTTACATGAGGTTAATAAACAAGCAATCTGGCGATAGAAGTCAGAATAGTGGTTATCTCCTGAGAAAGGTGGGCTTACTGATTGAAAGGGGCACAAGGGAACTTTCTGGGCTGATGGTGACATTTTACATTTTGTCCAGGTCCTAGTCACATGGATATTTGTATACATTTAGGATGTGTGCATTTTACTGGCTGTAAATTATTCTTCAAACTTGTAGGGGGGGGGGGGAGGTTCAATACAAATATTATCCCAAATAATGAAATAAAATAAAATGAAATAAATTTTTTTAATCGGGAGACCTAAAACAAGCATCACAAATAAAAATTTCTCTCAGATGGCCCAAGCCAGACAGTTTCCATAAGCAAACCCGTGAAGCCATTGCCTGGGTTCCTAAGACTCAGATGACAAAAATTAAAACCCAAATGGAAATTGTCCCCAAATGATGATTCACAGGTGACCTTGGAATCTGGGTGGTGTGTCACACTGTTTCAGCTAGTGTTACACATTCCATTGTAATTATCACCAGTATTTTCATATTATTTGTAAACTAAAGGCGCAGTGCACGGATTTGTGCACCGGTGGAGTCCCTTGGCCTGGCCTGCAGGGATCAGGCTGGAACCGGCTCTCCAACATCCCATGAGGGGTCCTGGATTGAGAGAGGGTGCAGGCCAGGCAGAGGGACACCACTGGTGCACCGGGCCTCTAGTATGCATATAAGATCTTCGGTAATCTCTTCTCACCCTCTCTCTTCCCCTTTTCCCTCTGAGATTCATCAGTCTGTTCCATGTGTCCATGCTGTGGTTTCCGCTCCTGCTTTTGCGTTGAGCGTCTGCCCCCTGGTGGTCAGTGCATCATAGCTACTGGTCGGATAGTCGGCCAGTAACTTAGGCTTTTATATATATAGATAATTCAGCAGCAACATTGACTAAAACTCCACTCTACCACCAAAAACTGAAAACATAACATGATCCAGATTTAAAATTCTTTCACTCTTACAAGTGTAGTCTATCTGTTAACAGTCCAAACATTTGACTGCATGATCCTTCTGGGTCTATGTCCCTGATTTTAATTCCTGTACTTGTCTTCTCTCTTACAACTCACCACAAAGTATTTTTAAAATTGCACAATATGCTCTGGCCAGTGTGTCTCAGCAGTCAGAGCATCGGCCTGTGCACAGAAGGGTCTCAGGTTCGATTCCCGGTCAAGGGCACATACCTGGGCAGGCAACCAATCGATGTATCTCTCTCACATGGATATCTCTCTTTCCCTCCCTCCTTCCCTCCCTCTCTCCTTTCAACACTTCCTTCTACTCTTTCTAAAAATATGAATGGAAAAAAAATCTCCTAGTGAGGATTAACAGCAACAAATTGCATAATAGTAAAACAAATTTATCAGTAATAATTTCACCTCAATAAAGTAAAACCACGGGGCAAATGGTAAATGTCACATTTAAATTATATCAATATTGTCCACTTTATTATAATACACAACTTTACGATGTATAAGTATCTGGATTTCTATGGTCATGTTAGTAGTTCAGTGTTATACACTTGGCACATCTCAATGAAATCCAGTTGAGTGCTTGACACAGCTATTTAATGCAAAAGGAGGCCCTTGAAATGCAGTTGACAATATTAAACAGATAAAATTGATGCAGAATCACAAAATACTCTGTCTGATTGCCAAAGGACCGAAACTGACACGCAGATGGGACCACACACGCTTAGCTCAACCATGCCAGGGAAGGCCAACTGGGCTTCTCAACTCAGAAAAATTCAGTCATGCTCCACCCTCATACTTCACATTCTTTATCAAGCAGGGGCTGCAGTGGGAAGCAGGCACATTAATGACAACCCATATCCACATGTGCACACACACACACACACACACACAATGGAGCTATGATTTCAGAAACTTCTAAGAAACAGGATGTTGGAATGCTGATTGGATAAAAGTCCAGTGAAATGAGCCTACTACCTATCATGCAAGGTGACTGTGAAAAATTTAATCGCACAAACTGTTCTTGTTGGAACAGGGAGCTATCTGCTCCTTTTCCTTGCATGGACCACAGTTTCCTCCCCCACAGCTACTGCAGGAACACGAAAGACAGCACTTAAAACTGGATCCTGTTCTGCAAACCGTGCAAGTCAATCAGTGGCATTTCACGGGCATTTCTATTTCTGATCATGTCTTCCAAGTGTAGACATCTGAGAAATACAAATCTTGCCTCTGCAAGGATCAAAGGAGACATTTGATTCTCTAAGTCCCAGTCTCACTGATCATGCTTAGTTCAGTAACTCATAGAAAAAATAAATTAAATTGCATCATCAGCTTAAATATTTATTCTCCCTTATAATTCCCATATCCCAAAGCCAACTTGTTTAACTGTTAAATGTACATACTCCACTTAGGATATGAAACTGTAGCTGTAAACTGTTTTTTTCCTGATGAGTTATATGTGATATCTGAATCATTAATAGTAAATAGTGGTAACATTTCCTTTTTGGTTTTGGTTTTGAGATTTTTATTAACACTATTACAGATGTCCCCCATTCCTACCCCCTTTGCCCACTTCCACCCAGTCCCTACCCACCACCCTCTGGCCTTCACCACACTGTTTTCCGGGTTGATGGGCTTTGCATTTATGTTCTTTGGCTAATCTCTACACCTTCTTTCATCCAGCCTCCCACACACCTCCTTCCCCTCTTAGAGCTGTCAGTCTGCTCCATGTACCCCTCTAGTTCTATTTTGTTCATCAATTTATTTTGTTCATTAGAGTCCACGTATAAGTGAGATCATATGGTATTTGTCTTTCTCTGGCTGGCTTATTTTGCTTAATATAATAATCTCCAGGTCCCTCCATGATGTCTCAAAGGTTAAGATATTCTTTTTTTTACAGCCAAATAGTATTCCATAGTGTAAATGTACCACAACTTTTTTATCCACTCATCTACTAATGGACACTTGGGCTGTTTCCAGATCTTGGCTATCCTATAATAAAAGGGTAATATGCAAATAGATCCTAATGGCGGAATGACCAGAACGACCACTCGACCAGTCACTATGAGGCACTCTGACTACCTCTTGGTCCCTTCCCCTGGCCATCAGGCGCTGATCACCTGATGGTGAATGGGGAACCAAGGATGAGTTGTGGCAGGGGGCGGGGCCAGCTGCGGGAAGCTGGAGAAGATGGCCCTAATTGTACGCCAGGCCTACGGACCGTACCTGTGCATGAATTTTGTGCGCCAGGCCTCTAGTTATAAATAATGCTGCTATGGAAAAAAATAACACTGTTATGAACATAGGGGTACATATATTGTTTATGATTGGTGTTTGGGGATTCCTAAGATATATTCTGAGAAGTGGGATTAGTGGATCAAAGGCAGTTCCATTTTTAATTTTTTGAGGCAACTCCATACCATTTTCCACAGAGGCTGCACCAGTCTGCATTCCCACCAACAGTGCAGAAGGGTTCCCTTTTCTCCACATCCTCACCAGCACTTGTTGTTTGTTGATGTATTGATGGTAGCCATTCTGGCAGGTGGGAGGTGATATCTCATTGTAGCTTTAATTTGTATCTCTTTGATGATTAGTGACATTGAGCATTTTTTTCATATGTCTATTGGCCATCTGTATATCCTCTTTGGAGAAGTGTCTATGGTATTCAGGTCCTTTGCCCATTTTTTAATTGGATTGTCTTCTTGGTGTTGAGTTGTATAAGTTCCTTATATATTTTAGAAATTAACCCCTTATCAGATGTATCATTAATGAATACGTTCTCTCATGTAGTTGGTTCCCTTTTCATTTTGTTGGTTTCTTTTGCTGTGCAAAAGCTTTTTATTTTGATGTAGCCTCATTTATTTTTTCCTTCGTTTCCCTTGTCATAGGAGATATATCAGCAAAAATATTGCTACAAGAGATGTCTGAAATTTTACTGCCCATGTTTTCTTCTAGGATTTTTATGGCTTAATGACTTATATTTACGTCATTTATCCATTTTAAGTTTATTCTTGTGTGTGGTGTAAGTTGGTGGTACAGTTTCATTTTTTTTTTTTTTTGCATGTACTGACCATCTTAGAAATCATTAGTCAAATTTTATTTTAAATTAAATGTTATTTACTTTTGAACACAGAATAAACCCCAAAATGTTTAGTCAATGTCAGGTATAAATTAGGTCCACCTTACCTACAAGCAGTATGTGATCTAACAATGAGTATGCCCTAAGACCCATGCCCTAGGACAAGCTCTATAAGTAAGACTATCTTTGAGTTTAAGAAACTCAATCTCCTTGGATGATACCCAACAGGTGTTTATCTTATCCTTTGTTTTCTTATGTCATGGCCCAATTTTTCTCGGAGATTGTAGTCAAATGAATTGTTATTCTCATATCTTTGTAACTTCAGAATTTTGGATCTGGAGCAACTGGCTTTTAATCAATCCAATTAAGAGAATGTAAGCGTGAGTGAGACTTGTGATGAAGGGAAGGGGATTTATGGGACCTGAATTTCTGAAATCATATTAAGACAACATTGGGCTTCTTGCTGAAACACCAAGATTTGCAAAGGGCTAATAATCTACATTTTTGTCATTCACATCACTTCCTGCCCTCCAAGTTAATAGGTTCTTTTATTTATTTTTATTTAAGTATAGTTAGTATACAATATTACCTATAATAATAAAAAGGTAATATGCTAATTAGACCAGACGTCCTTCCGGACATCATTCCAGACAAAGCAGGGGGGCCAGAGCAAAGCCCAGGTCCCGGGTGCCTGCCGGTGGCCAGAGGGAAGCTGGTGCCGGCAGTCGGGGGAAAGAAGGCCTACTCTTGCATGAATTTTGTTCATCAGGCCTCTAGTATTAGTTATAATAGCTTTAGGTGTACAATGTAGTGATTTGACATTTTTATACCATACAATGTGATCACTCCACTAATTCTAGTAATCATCTGTCACCATGCGAACTTACCACAACATTATTGGCTATATTATTGAATAGTTCCTTTTAATAACTAACTAGAGGCACGGTGCATGAAATTTGTGCATGGGGGGGGGGGGGTGTCCTTCAGCCCAGCCAGCACCTTCTCCAATCTGGGACCCCTCGAGGGATGCCCAACTGCCCATTTAGGCCCAATCCACGGGCAGTTGGACATCCCTCTTACAATCCAGGACTGCTGGCTCCCAACTGCTCACCTGCCTGCCTGACTCATTGCCCTCACTGCTTCTGCCTGCCAGCCTGATTGACACTCAACTGCTCCCCTGCCAGCCCGATTGCCCCTAACTGCCCTCCCCTGCCAGTCTGGTCAGCCCTAACTGCCCTCCCCTGCAGGCCTGGTTCCCCCCAACTGCCCTCTCCTGCAGGCCTGGTCCACCCCCCCCAACTGTCCTCCCCTGAAGGCCTAGTTGCCCCCAACTGTCCTCTTCTGCAGGCCTGGGTCCCCCCAACTGTCCTCCCTTGCAGGCTTGGTTCCCTGCAACTGCCCTCCCCTACAGGCCTGGTCCCCCCCAACTGCCCTCCCCTGCTGGCCCAGTCACCTCTCTCCTACCAGCCTGGTCGCCCCCAACTGCCCTCCCCTGCAGGCCTGGTCACCCCCAACTGTCCTCCCATGCAGGCCAGGTCTCCCCTAACTGCCCTCCCCTGCTAGCCTGGTCACCCCTCCCCTGCCAGCCTGGTCACCCCCAACTGCCCTCCCCTGCAGGTCTGGTTGCCCCTAACTGTCCTCCCCTGTAGGCCTGGTCCCCCCCAACTGCCCTCCCCTGCAGGTCTGGTTGCCCCTAACTGTCCTCCCCTGTAGGCCTGGTCCCCCCCAACTGCCCTCCCCTGCAGGCTTGGTCTTCCCCAACTGCCCCCCTCTGCCAGCCCAGTCACCCCTAACTGCCCTCCACTGCTGGCCTGATCGCCCACAATTGCCCTCCCCTACAGGCCATCTTGTGGTGGCCATCTTGTGTCCACATGGAAGCAGCCATCTTATGTTTTGGAGTGATGGTCAATTTGCATATTACTCTTTTATTAGATAGGATTTGGCCCTGCTGAGGCTTTGATTTGGAAAGTCATGGATATAATGCTCAATAAGCAGACATGATATACCAAGTAAAAGGAATTGCTACAAATGAGCTGCTAGTAATGTGGTAGTAAAGTGTCAGGGGGTGGGGGGGAGGGAAGAGTCCTATTGCCCTGTGACTAGGTCTTAGACATTTATCGAGCCTGTCCCTAGACTGTGAACTTCACAGCATTTCTCGGTTTTTCCCCTTCCCCTTTGTAGGACAGGATGGTTACATGGGGCTGGAGTTGGGCATTTCCCTTCCTCAGGGCAGTTAGGCTGTGGTTACCTAGTTCCTCTGAGGCAGGCCTTGCTAAGAACAGAGTGCTCTGGGGTGTTTCCAAACAGTTCCTCTTCCCCTCTCTTTGTTAGAAGCACAGGGCAGGGGGGGAGGGGGTCTCTGATATTTACTATTAGAACCTGGTCAAGATAATGGAGGTAAGTCTCACAAAATTGTGGAGTTCCCTCTATGACTGGGTTCCTCACTGGGCCTCCAGTGATTTCTCAATCACAGTTCAGGTTTTCGTACACTGGACACTCATGGTTTCCCTCATGAGCCTCTGCTCTGGGAAGCTGGACCCCTGTATCTGGCTGTCTCCCCAGTTTGCCCTATGCCTTCCCTCACGTGTACAAGAAGAGTTGTTGATTTATTTTTTTCAGTCTGAGCAGCTTTTTCCTTATTGTTAGGATGGAGGGGTGACTTTCAGCGCCCTGACAAGCAGGAATGGAAACTAGACGTGCTAAACACAGGGATGGGCAAAAGTAGGCTTACAGTTGTGAGTATGTAAGACAGTTTAGTCTTGTATTATTTATTAATTATTGTATTATTTTCCAAATGAACAACTATAAGCCTACTTTTGCCCACCCCTGTATATTTCAATCACTGCAGAAATTAGTAGTTCAAAGCATGCATAGATCAAGGGAATTGATTGTTGAGAAAAAACCCTGAAGCCTGGAGAGGAAAATACATAATTTCCATCTCAATCTTCAAATAAGGTAATAAATGAATGATGTATGATGGCCAATTTTTAAATAGCAGAACAGATCCACGGGGAAGGTGGTGTGCACACAATGAGTCGTTATCTTTCTGCAATGTGAACTAGGACAGTAGGTACACTTTTTTCATTCAGGATTCTATTCAAGCAGTTGCTATAGCAAAGAAAGGAAGTAAAAAATGGGCTCCTAGTTGAAGAGACATACTGGAAGGCATGAAGATGTCTTAGTGTCTATAAGAAAAACAGTCTCAGACTTCTGAAAAGTATCCAACAAAGCAAACTGGAAGAGAAGCCACAACCTCTCAATTTCATATGCAATGAAGATACCATGATCCTGGGGAGAATTAGCCCTTGTCAGTCAGCTGTTTCCAACCTGCAGCAAGTAGATGATTTAGTGAGGTACTAGTGGAAAAGACCTTTGTTCAGGCAAAACTTTTTAATCCTTCAGATATAGCAAATCCTTTTTTTTTAATATTCACCCAAGGATATGGTTTTTATTGATTTTAGAGAGAAGAAGGGAGAGGGAGAGAGAGAGTGAGAAACAGTGATGTGAGAAAACTATCAATTGGTTGCTTTCCTTACATGTCCCAACAGGGGATCACACATGTGCCCTGACTGGGAATCGAACCCAAAACCATTTGGTGTATGGGATGACATTCCAATCAACTGAGCCACCAGACCAGGGCTCAAATACATTTAATTACTCTTAATATTCTAATGGCATTCCAAAACATTTCCATTGACAAGTCCATGACATGAATTCTGTAGTCCTGATAAACTTATGAATGTATGATGTTGCCCTTTAGTTAACAAACTGAATCTGATGTTAGACACGGTATACCAGTTTACTGCTAATGAAGTTTAAAGATTTATTTTCTGCATTTGATTCTCACTCTTATTTCTTGTTTTGTTGAGAAAAAAAATGTATTTTGTTTTTTCATTGTGTATTAATTTTTTATTATGTATGATGAAATACATATTGTAAGAACCATCATGCCTCTAGTAATGTGTTCTGTATAATTAAGATGAGTTATTAGAAAAGTCCAATGATTAAAACTTTAATTGTGTAACTTATTTTTACAGGA
Organism: Corynorhinus townsendii; assembly: GCA_026230045.1. NCBI lineage: Eukaryota > Metazoa > Chordata > Mammalia > Chiroptera > Vespertilionidae > Corynorhinus > Corynorhinus townsendii. The sequence continues at coordinate 218,478,702 of JAPDVU010000001.1, forward strand.
AGTTTACAGAGACTAATCTGAAAACCATTCCCAGTCATGCATTTTCAAATCTGCCCAATATTTCCAGGATGTAAGTCATTTTTTTTAATATCAAAAAGTTTGCAATTGTGACATGCTATGTTCCAAATGTGTTCTATCCAGAAAAATAATCTATGTATGTAATGTATATGAAGTTTTTATGTATAAAATGTTTGTTTTGCTACATCTCCATTCCCTAATTGCTAAGTGATTTTTTAAAGCTAAAATAAATTTTAATTCATTTGCTCTTGAACATTTAATAATTCTTAATGTATTTTAATATAACTGGGGATGTGGCAAAATCTTAGCTGGGAATCTCTCCCATAAACAGATTTCTCTGTATATAATTGATCTATCCTAATTACCCATTCTTGATTCACTTTTTACCACTAGTATGAATGCTTACATTTTGCCATAAATGTAACCAATGATGTCTGATTTCACTATTACCTAATATAACTAATTCCTAATGAGTATATCTAGTCCTGACCTGTTATTAAAAACTCAGGCCTGCAATACAACCTTCCTTCCAAATATCATGACCTTGATGTCCCACAAGCAGTACACACTCAGTATATCCCAAAATAAACTCTTCATCTTCCCCTAAACTGCTCCTTCCCTACTCCACTGTCATTTAGTGGCTCATAAGCTAAAAACTTCAAATTCCCCTACAGCTCTTCCTTTTCCCTCATCTCCTTTATACAATTGCCTATTCTGTGTCTTCACTTGTCTGTGGAGACTCATATGAGAGGTGTATTACCTGGATGATGGGGGAGGCGGGTAGTCAGGGAAGGCTTCCTGGAGGAAATGGCACCTAATTTGCAATCTGCATTATCTGGATAAATAATTAAACAAAAAAAGTAAGTAGAAAGAGAGTTCCAAGCAGAAGAGAAAAGCCTTGGCTGTCTGTTAAATTAAAATAAATTTCTTGAGGCTGGGAAGAAACAGTAGAAAAAAATAAGACTGGGAGGAGGCAAGCAAGTACAGGGCCCATGAATCATTGGAAGGAGTTTGAAATCTTCCCTAAGAGCCAAGCCACAGAATGATTACAAGCAGGAAAGTGACAGATCAGATATTCTAGAAACTTCCCTTGACTATGTTGTGGACAGGAGTAGAAGTGGAGCAAGGCTGAAGTAGGAAGCCAGTGAGGAGGTTGAATCAGGGTCCTGGGGAAGAGGAGATGGAGAACTGAATGACGTTGGTTATGTGGGAATAAAGAAAAAGTGGCCAGATGTGAGAAATAAGTAGGAATACATAATAAACTATAAAGTTGATTGATTTGGAGGGGGAGGGAGATGGAGAAGAATTTCATTCCATTTTCTGACTCGGACACCTGTGTGGTTGATGAGCATATTTGCCAAGATAGAGATGTTTTCTGTACATTTGCTGTGGAGATGCAGGGGGGAAGTTAGGAATTCAATTTGGGGCATATGACATTTAAGGTGCCTTTGGCACATCAAAGTAGACATTAGGACATAATCTTTTCACTCATTCATTCAAGAAATATTTATTCAGTCCATATTATGTGCCAATTGTTGTTCTAAGAGATAGACATATACCAAGGAACAAATGTACAAAGATCCATGCTCCTGTGGAGCTTGCATTTGAATGGAAGGAAACAGACAATGAATCAACAAATTATATATATACTTAGAGGCCCGGTGCACAAAACTTGTGCACGGGGGCGGGGAGGGGGGTGTCCCTCAGCCCGGCCTGCGCTCTCTCCAATCTGGGACCACTTGAAGGATGTCCTACTGCCAGTTTACAGGGATCGGGCCATGGGGGTGTGGCCAGCCTGGGGAAGAGCCTTTTTTTCTTTCTTTTTTTCAGTGCTTCCTTGAGCAGAGGCCAGGGCCAGCTGGAAGCAGGTATCTGGGATTTATTTATCTTCTATAATTGAAACTTTGTAGCTTTGAGCGGAGGCCAGGGCCAGCCAGGGCAGGTGGGAAGCTTGGCTTCTTCCATCACCTGGGGCAACCCAAGCCTGCTCACTCCGTGGCCACCACCATCTTTGGTGGGTTAATTTGCATACTCACTTCTGATTGGCTGGTGGGTGTAGCTAAGTGATTATTAATTTGCATGCTTCTCTTTTATTAAAATAGATACTAATTTAGAAGGGACTTGTGGATATGGTAAAAACAAAAAAAGCAGAGTAAGGAAGACTAAAAGTGGGTATGTTGGGGTTCTCAGGGGGAAGATCTGGGTGGACACTAGACTTGAGAGTCATAATCAGGTATTTGTAACTTAGAACAGGGAAAGGAGTCAGTAGAGAGGGAGAGACTAAAAAAAAAGTGAAGAAAGAACAATTTTTAAGAGCACCAAGGAGTGGGACTGACCTTTTACAGAAGATGGTGACTTTTTACAATGCAATAAGAACGTAATAGTAAGAGATGGGGCAGGTGCAGGTATATTAATAGGCTTATTGGAAGGGACTTCAAGAAATCCTTATCTCAAGGTTTCTTTCCTTTCTACAAATTATTAAAAGAGCATACTCTCAACCATAAAATAAAATTTAAAAAATAAAAAGAGTATGTACTAATATTGAGGGTAGAGCTGGCAGAGTTAGCAATTTGAAAAGGTTTGAAATGAATGTGATGAGCAATTAAAGAAAGCAGATTGACTGAGATATTTGAAGGTCTTGCTGAAGATTCGCCAGGGAGACTGTGCTAGATTCTCCAGTCTGGGTTAAGTGAGCCCTGAACCCCATCAAAGCATTTATCACCCTATATGTTAATCCCATTTACCTGCCTATGCCTCCCATTGCTGTGAGTTTCTGGAAGCTAGGGAACAAGTCTGCTTGGTCATTTGTTGAATGAAAGCACACACACATACATGAATAATCATCAAAGAGGTGATATATCGAGGGGGCAACAGAGAGATCACCAAAGAGACTCTAGGTAGGTTTTCCTGGGACAGTACAAATTCTCACCTATTATTCTGGCATACTATTAGCACCCTGTCTTAACTCACAAAAATATCCTATTTTGCATGATAAATGTTATGTTCACCCTAGTGGTTACATAAGACTTAAATGGTAAGAAAAAATTTGAGGAAGAAGTAGGATCTGATTTTTCCTGGTTATAAAAATGGGATTAGCAAGTAGAGAATCACTCCTTTCGTCCCCCTGATAAATGGTTCCTACATGTTGGCTCCCCCAATAAAACCTTGAGAAAGCTCTGCACTTCTGAACTAGCAAAGTCAAGAGAAAATTTGGAGCAAATGGATATGATGCAAAGTTAGATGAACAAGTTTGCAGCCTTCAAAATTAATCTTGTCTTTCAGATTGCTCAGCTTCATCCATTATTAATCCCCACAATCTCTACACAATTAATTATTTTCAACATCTCCTATTGCTTTCTCTATGTTTTAGAGATGATATTTGGATCAAAATAATTTATGTAACATTATCCACAAGTGGCAATAGCTTGGCAGACCTGATAAATCAAAAGGGTAACTGTTTATAGACTAGGCCTTTCAAAAGAAAAATCACAGGACCTTTAGAATATTCACAATAACCATGGTAAAAACTCAAATGGAGCAGTCAGAGGTCTTCTTAATAACACTGTGTTAATGAAAATACTTTACTGACAGATTCAGTATACGCCAGTGGTTCTCAACCATGCCTACACATTAGAGTCATCTGAAAATCTTTATAAAATAAAAGTGTTTGTCCCATCCCTCACAAACACTGGCTTAATTGTCCTGGACCAAGTTTTAGACATTTCTATGTTTTAAAAACCTTCCAGATAGTTCAGTTGTATGGCCAGAGTTGAGAATCTTCACTAGGGCTACATGTGAACATCATCCGTCAATTGTTAATTTTCCCAAATGTCACAGAAATGCCTCTCAATAAAAATCAGTCACTGAATTTGGCTGCGTTAGTCATTCTCATTACAAGATGGAACTTGAGGAGATTATTTGAAATGTCATTCCTTATATATTCTTGTAGTTAGACATTTCTCTTTCCCCCATTTTAGTACTTAAAAACTTTTATTTGAGTTATCTTTTGCTCCCAAAATTCAAAATAAACCTTGAATTTTCAACTTCATCAAAATCAAGAATAGAAGTATTGAGATAACATGCAGTTATTCCCTCTGGAATTTTCCACTAGAGCATTGTGGATTTTGCTTCATCTTCTTTGAAACTACCTCTCTAATTCCATGCTCTTAGGTATACCATTAAAAATGCCTCTTATTCATTTTTTCCATGTCTTTCATGTTCTGCTCCTTTGAGTAACTCACCTACCCATTCATTCACTTAATACATATTTATTGGGATTCTACTACATGCCACACACTGTGAAAGGGACTCAAGATTCAATGGCTATCAGAAACCAACATGGTTCCCCATTTCAGAGAATTTTCAGTGTAATGAGACAGCACAAATCAAATATCATACTAACAGTTGCCAAGTTGCTCTGTGATAATTAGGGAAAGGAATTCATGGTAATATGAGGATATATTACAGAAAATTTTACCCAATCAGGAAATTTGGGGAAAGCTTCTAAAGAAGTATCAGTTAAATGAAACCTGAAAGATCAATAGAGCTTCATGTATTGGGAAACTTTCAGGTGTCACCAGATCTAAAAATAGTAGTAACTAATTATAACATAATTAGGAAGAAACCATAAGGATTACATATGTTTTATGATCTGGGAAGCCCCTGACAAAGACATTACATCAAAACAGTATGCTTGGAGTTCACAACCCTACTAACTTTTTACTTTGTCTTATATTTTTATGATGTTCAGCTACTTATCCATAGATACAACTCTGCAGCGGCTGGAATCACATTCCTTCTACAATTTGAGTAAAATGACGCACATGTAAGTACAATGAAAAATGGAGCATAGACCCAAGTTACTGCCCCTCTCGATTGCTAATTTGGAGATTCCAGACGGCAGTGACAGTCCAAGTATGGCTGATGGGAAGACCATATGGGGAGATCTTTAGGTTACATGATGTTGCAGAAGGGCCCATCTGAGCCTAGCCTTCTAGCAATCCCAGGCACTGAACCCACCAGAATAATCCAGACACCATCTGAATATCAACCAGTAATCCCAGAGGATTGCACATGGAACAGAAGAACAGCCCAGTTAAGCACTGCCTGAAATACTAATCCACAAAATTGAGCTGTAATTAAATGATGGTTATTTTAGCCACTTTGGGATAATTTGATAGGCCATTATATATCAGTTAACAATTGGTAAAAGACACTGAGGATTGGCAAGAGAAAACGGCAAGACTGGCAGGTCTCTTTGTAAGTTATTGAGGGTCCTAAGTGGAAACAAACAAAGTTTTTCCTGAGTTTTAAACTTCAGCTGGGATACTATTTGGACCCAAAAGTGTGTATCAGATAAAGATTTATACCTGTACTTGTATGCATGCATATTAGTATAACCAATGGACACAGACACTGGAGTGGCGGGGGAATGGCTGGGGAGAGGGGGTCAATTGGGGAAAAAGAAGACATATGTAAAACTTTAGGCAATAAAAATAAATTAAGTAAATAAATAAGTAAATAAATAAATAAAGATTTATACCTGTAAAATGAAACACTGGTCACTTTCATCTTCTATTTCATTTCTTCTATAACAAAGTCAATGGCATACAGATGGTTGCTGTTTTGCTCCTAATAGCTGCCAACTACTGAATGCCTTCTTTAAGCAAGCACTCTGAAAGTATATGTGAAGCACTTTCTGCTGAAAGTGCTTCACATATACTGTCCCATGTAATCTCACTAAGCCTCAGTTTCCCCCATGTAAAATGAAGATGGTAACACACAGCTGACAGAGCTCTTGCCCACGTTACTCAGCTAAGAAATCACAATCAGAATTTGAAACCGATAGTGTCTGCTTCCAAAAGTAATGCAAGCCCATAATATCTCTTTAATGAAAAGCAGACATAATTAAGGAACCCACTGCCTTCAGAAGGATGTTTTTACTTTTATGTGAATTGTTTTTAAATCACAAGTAAATAAAAATTTTACAGCTGGGTAGGTCAAATGTGTGGTTTTTGGCAGATAGTATGATAAGATTTAATTTTGCTGATTCACTAAATTGAATCAAGTCGTTTATTGGAGGTCTTAGAACACAAGTCTTAGTCCCAAGTATTTTATAATCACTAGAGGCCCGTGCACAAAATTCATGCCCGGGGTGGGGGGGAGGGGTCCCCTCAGCCCAGCCTGCACCCTCTCTAATCTGGGACTCCTCGAGGGATGTCTGACTGCCGGTTTAGGCCCGATCCCTGGGACAGTTGGACAGCTGGACATCTCTCTCACAATCTGGGACTGTTGGCTCCTAACTGCTCACCTGTCTGCCTGCCTTATTGCCCCTAACTAACCCCCGCTGCCAGCCAGATCATTCCTAACCACCTCTGTCTGCCAGCCTGATTGCCCCCAACTGCCCTCCCCCATGCTGGCCTGGCCGCCCCCAACTGCCCACATGCCAGTCTTGTTGCCCCATGTGGCCTGCTGTTTGTTTGGTTGTCCCTCACCTACCCCCTGCCAGCCTGGTCGCTCTATGCAGCCTGCTCTTCAGTCGTTTGGTCATCCCTCACTAACCCCCCTGCCGGCCTTGTCGCCCCAGGCAGCCTGCTGGTCATTACTATTTCTGTGATGGCATCCCAGATAATTTGCATATTCCTCTATTATTAGATAGATAAGAGTAGCAACATGTATCTTCCAGGCCATTTGAAAAAATCACTTCTATAAAGTCCTATTTCTAGTAGAAAATCTACTGATAAACTTACATTTTCCTCAATCTGCTTAAAAAATCTGAACATTTACAAACTATTTGAATTAACATCTATTATTTATAATTCCCCAATAAATTAGAAGATGCACCAAAATCATAAATATCACCTTTTGGTTACAGATTATTTTCCCCCAGTTACATAATGGAGTGTTAGTAGTAAAAGACTTCATTGATAATTACCAAAGTAGAATACTAAGATTTCTTTCATTGAAAAGCCTTGATAATGTAGGACAGTGGTCAGCAAACTGTGGCTCGAGAGCCACATGCGGCTCATGAGCCACAGTTTGCCACTCTGTTGACTAAGGAGTTTTCCAACCACTGATGTAGGAGATCACTTATTCTGTGAATTTATAGGATATTACTGAAAATGAGAGCTAGTTTAAAAATCAGGACTTAAGCAGCTAAGGATATATTCCAAGAACTTTGTCAGATGTTATACTTTTTGACCCAGTAATTTCATATCTATAAATTTCCCCTAATAAAATAAACAGAGGAGAAAAAGTTTGCATAAAAAGCCATTTGTCTCAAAGTTCATCTATAATAGCAAAAATTTGGAAAATACTCAAATGCTGAGCTAGGAGAATGGTTTAGTATAAAACACTAAGCAACCATTGGATTTCTGTTTTTACAGACTATTTGATCCCAAAGGAAATGCTTTTGACATAATGCTACTTTAACATAGATATATTAGAGGCCCAATGCATGAAATTCATGCAAGAGTAGGCCTTCCTTTCCCTGGCTGCTGGCACTGGCTTCCCTCTGGCACCCAGGACCTGGGCTTCCCTCCAGCCACCAGCAGTCACCCAGGACCTGGACTTCCCTTGCAGCCCTGGCTTCATCCGGAAGGACGTCCAGAAGAACATCCAGAAGGACGTCCAGTCTAATTAGCAAAATATATATATTAGAGGCCCAGTGTATGAATTCATGCACCAGTGGGGTTCTTTGGCCTGGCCTGCGGGATCAGGTTGAAACCAGCTCTCTGACATCCCCCAAGGGGTCCTGGATTGCGAGAGGGCACAAACCAGGATGAAGGACCCCACCAGTGCACAATCGGGGCTGGGGTGGGATGCGAGAAGTTGGCCAGCTGGTGAGAGACCACAGGAGTGCTCCAGAGTGTGTCCAGCTCATCTCGCTCAGTCAGATCGGCTGGACCCCAGCAGCAAGCTAACATATCAGTTGGAGCATCTACCCCCTGGTGGTCAGTGCATGTCATAGCAAGTGGTTAAGTGGCCTTAGCATATCATTAGCATATTATGCTTTGATTGGTTGAATGGATGACCAAACAACTGGATGCTTAACATATTAGGCTTTTGTTATATAGGACACTTAACATACTAGGCTTTTATTATATGGGCCCAGTGCACGGGATTCATGCACTGGTGGGGAGCGTGGCCTGCAAGGATTGGCCTGCTGTGGGAGCACTACTCATCCTGGTCAGCTGAGCAGTTGCAGCGGGAGCAGCCACTCATCCCAGTCAGCCAAATGGCGCTCCCACTGTGTGAGTGCGCTGACCACCAGGGGGAAGCTCCTGCATTGAGCATCTGCCCCCTGGTGGTCAGTGCGCGTCATAGTGACTGGTCGACTGGTCATTCTGCTGTTCAGTTGCTGGGCTTTTATTATATTGGATATATTATATCCTATATAGGACTACGAGAGAGAGAGATAGGGAGAGGGAGGGAGAAAACCACAGCTGGTTTTCTTTGAATCATGTAATGATGTTTAAAACTTTTTGCCATGTATTTACATTATCTGTATAGTCCGTTGAAATAAACATTTTAAAAATTAAAGTGTCCTTCAATATACATTAATCTTGAGATTAATACTTGATGTTAAAATACATGGGTAATTTATTATGTAATAAAAACCTATCATAAAATATTACTTTAAAATTAATTTACCTAATTCTAGTCCATTTTATTCCTTTAATTTTTTTTATTTCAAAATAGCCTATATAATAAAAGTCTAATATGCTAAGTGTCTGGTCGTCCGGTGACTGGTCAACTGTTCAACCAATCAAAGCATAATATGCTAATGATATGCTAAGGCCACTCAACTGCTCGCTATGACATGCACTGACCACCAGGGGGCAGATGCTCCAACCGGTAGGTTATCTTGCTGCTGGGGTCCAGCCAATCGGGACTGAGCAAGAGAGTCTAGACATGCCCTAAAGCCTTCCCACAGTACCTCCTTAGCTGGCCAACCTCCTGTGTCCCTCCCTGACCCCAATCATGCACCAGTGGGGTCCCTCAGCCTGGCCTGTGCCTTCTCGTAATCTGGGACTCCTCAGGGGTGGGGGTGGGGGAGTCGGAGAGCTGGTTTCAGCCTGAACCCACAAGCCAGGCTGAGGGACCCCACTGGTGCACGAATTCATGCACCAGGCCTCTAGTAATAAAATAATCATTTATAGAGCCCTCACTGTATGCTAGATCACATGTCAAATTCCTCATGGGCATTATTTAGTCCTAACAAGAGTCCTATGGAACAGGTGCTATTATTGTCCCTATTTACATATGAGGAAACTGTGGCTCAAAAAGGTCAAGGAACCTGCCCAGGTTATGCAGCCAGCAGCGGCAGAGCCAAGGTTCAATCCCAGGTCCACCTTACTATTCAGCAATAGAAGTAGCCAACTTCTGACACATGCTACACGTGGGTGAACCTCACAGACATTATGCTAAAGGAAAGAAGCCAGACATGGACTACATATTTATCATCCCATTGATATGAAATGCCCAGATAAGGCACATGTATAGAGATAGAAAGCACATTAGTGGATCCTCGCATGGCAGAGAGGGTGAGAATTAACTGCAAATGGGCCAATGGTTACTTTTGTCATTGATAGGCCCTCAAACTGGATTGTGACGATGGTTGCACAATTCCACATATTTACCAGAAATCATCTAATTACTGGTATATACCTGCAATGCATGAATCTTACAGAAACTCTCCTTCACTAAAACCATTAAAAACAAAATTCCAAAGGCCAGATTCTAAGTCTTTGAATTGTCACGACCAACAACTAAATGCAGGTTCCTTTAGGCATCAAGCCTAAGGAAAGGCTGTGTGCGGGACCCTCCATCCTCTTCATACAAGCACAGGGAGCGCCTTGAAACTCTTAACCGATCTAGTATGTTGACTACATTTAATTTCATCAATGATAGCCATTTCTAACAACTACTAATTTCACTAATGCTAACTGTGATGAGCAGGCATATAAACCCAAGCACATAAGTTACAGACATACGTGATACCACACCATATAAGTTACAGAAATACATGATATCACACCACATGTGCTGAAGAGTCTTAAATGACTGACAGGAAAATAAACCCAAGGGAACTGTTGACACTCTCAACATCTACTGCCTCTGAAATAGCGATTAACAGAGAGCTCTCACCACCCTCATTACCTTGCTGCCATCCATCTAATCCACTCAACCTCCCACCCAGGGCCAGGACACTTGCTACAGTGAACAATAAAGATTTCTGTCTTCCACAAGCCACTGAGGAGGCTTTTCTTTCCTACTTACATCTGAGAGCTTGAAAAGTTTCTGAGACTGCAATTAGGAGAAAAGTTGCCCATAAATTCAAAGGAACCAAAAGTAAGCAAAGGATGTGAGGAGGTTGAACAGCTGCTGTAACCCTGTGAGGAGCCAGTAGGCCTTTATTGCCCATGATTCCCAGCAGGAACCGTCCGTGGGGTGCCACGTCAATGTGTATTCCTCTCATGTTAAAGCTGACTTATGTTGTTTTATCTTTGATAAGAACAGAAATGGGTGTATTATGGTGACTGTGCTCCTTGTAACTTTTATAGAGAGATTCGGAATACAAGAAGCTTAACTTACATAGACCCTGGTGCCCTAAAAGAGCTGCCTCTTCTGAAGTTCCTGTAAGTATTAATTCCATTCCAATCCCACTTTTTAAAATTTTTTTCTAGGTGATTGTTATTATCAACCAGAATTCTCCCTAGGATGATGTGGGCCAGGACCATTTGAGTGGTTTAATTTCCAAGGCAAATCATATCCTATGACTTACTCCCCACCCTTTCCCATCAGACAAGGTATCCGGTGAAATGATCCACATTTTAGAAAACTGGTTTAAAGGTCAGCACATACTGCTGGGACCAGATACCTACTCCCAGAAACATGAAGGAGAGAATGCCATCATGTATAGGGTGTCCCCCCAAAATGTAATTAAATAATTAGAAAGGCAGTGTTTATTAAAATACATTTCCTTTTCACCCTAGTTGCTCTGGTGCAGTGGATAAAGTGTTGGCCTGTGGACGTAGGGTCCCAGGTTTGATTCCGGTCAAGGGCACATACCCAGGTTGCAGGCTTCTTCCCATCCCAGGCCTTGGTTGAGGTGCGTGCAGGAAGCAACCCATCCATGTGTTTCTCTGACCTCGGTGTTTCTCTCTTCCACTGTCTCTAAAAATCAGTGGGAAATCCTCAGGTGAGGATTTAAAAAATAAATAAAAGACATTTTATTTTCAAAATTGAGCTACCAGCTGTTAAAGTGCGTATACAAGTTGGGGGACACCCTGTATATATAGTCTTTAAGTGGAGTAGAACAAAACAAAACAAAACAAGAAACCCTGAGAGCCTCCTGGTCTATTTTATTAGAAAATGGGTATCGCAACAATAGTAGAGTGGCTGCTACACAGTAAAAATACAAACGTCACAACGGATAAAATCTAATCTCTTGGAGGTTGTAGGGATAAAAATGGGTGGGACAGCACCTGCTGCCCTGCTTTGGTGACACCTTCCTCATATCTCTGTGAGAGCAGGAACCACATTTGTGTTCTCTGTTGCTTCTTGACTGCTGAGCAGAGTATGTGCCCAACACCAGTGTGTTCACTGGATGTCTACATGTGGCCTCAGGTCCTCCAGGCACCCGCTGCAAGAACCCCTCCCACCGTCCCTCTTTCTTGCTTACATGCATTGTAAAAGAAGGCCAAAAAAAATTATGAGAAAAAAAAAGAATCAACCTTAATCCCAATGCCCAGAAATAATCACTATTAACATAGCTTATTTCCATCTAGCAATTTTTAAATAGAAGTAAATAGCCATATATATTTTATGAACATAGTCTTTAAGGATAAATTGAAGTTACCCAGGAAAAGAAGGGGGTTGAGGTAGAAGAGAAATACAGATGGATGGGAAAAGCATGGTAAAGACACAAAGCCGTGGAACCACATGGCTTACTTGGGGGAACTATGAATAGTTCAGTATTGAAGAGGTGGGAGTGGGAGATGCTGGAGGAATAGAAAAGGACATTGATGGGTTATGTGGCTGAGGGGTATCTGGGGAGTGACAAAAACTTATGGGACAAGGCAGTCACTCCTGTATGGACTTAGTGTTTCATTCAACCACTCTTTGATATGATGATCTCCTGCTACGTGCAAGGCTCTGTGGGGAACACAGAGCATAGTAAAGCATTGTCCTTGCCTTCAAAAAGCTTACGTTCCAGTTGGGGAAGATACTATATATGACATTGAAAAGTTCCTCCCATACAGGAGAATAATGGTAAGTGAAAAATGAGAGGAACATACATTATTTGGGGGTATAGGCCATTAGAGAAGACATCAAAAAGGAGATGGACTTGTCTAGTGTTTTGAAGAATAGAGGGGTCCTGCTACAAGTCCCTGATCTGGCATTTCAGCCCTTTCCTTGGGCCTTTTCCCCCTGCTCTCCCATGTGAACTGCTATTGCAACTGAACTAGCTTGTTTCCTGTGCTTCAGTTATACCGCAGGGAACCTCATGTCTCTCCTTTGTTATTTGCATAGTCCTATTTGTTCAAAGTCCCATTTGAGACTCTGGCTCCTGCTTCATCTTCAAATCCTACGTCTTCCCTCTAGAGCAGTGGTTCTCAACCTTTCTAATGCCACGACCCTTTAATACAGGTCTTAGGCTCTACAGCAGCGGTTCTCAACCCACAGGTTAGAACCTAACCTAGCAGGGTCGCCTAATCGGAAAACACAGATATTTACATTACGATTCATAACAGTAGCAAAATGACAGTTACAAAGTAGCAGCGAAAATAACTTTATGGTTAGGAGTCACCACAACATGAGGACCTGTATTAAAGGGTCGCGGCATTAGAAAGGTTGAGAACCACTGCTCTAGAGAGGAAGTCAGGTCAGAATTTGCCTGAGAAGACACACCAGTGGAACTAGAGTTTTCTCTACTGGAAGACTTTCTGTAAAGCTTCACTGATAGTGTGTAGATCTCACCCCATCTGTTTCTACCACCTACATTCTAGTAGCTGCAACAGATGTTAAACCAACTAAATCTGGGAGGCATCAGAACCTGAGAGTGTTTGTATTCACGCTGTTCATGCACATCTTTTCATTTTGGCATTCTGTCCTGATGATACAAACTATAGAAAGTGAAGATGTGTTTGATTGCTTTCCTACCTTGGCTGGACACGCTTGTTAAATGGTACTGCTGCCATGGTGCCCCCGTGACTGCCTTGGAAGAAACATTCTTGGCAAAATAATGAACACAATACGTATAATGTAGATTTGGAAAGAGGAAGCTTTGCTTGAAGTTGGGTAATTGTATTGTCTTCCTTTCCCATCCTCCCTTTTATTCCCCAGACACACACAGGCACACCCGCAATGTGCTCCAATTAAAACAAAGGAGGGAGGGAGGGAGGGGGAGAGAGAGAGACAGAGAGACAGAGAGAGACAGAGAGAGAGAGAGAGAGAGAGAGAGAGAGAGAGAGAGGCCTGAATTCCTTTTCCTAGGAATATTACTTGGTTCAAATAATCCCAAGATTTTTCTAAAAAGAAAACATGTTTTGACACTGGTGAGCAAGATCAGGTTATTCCACTGGAGGGAACATCATCTCATTCAAGGATCAGAACTTGCCCAAGGCCAAGCAGCTCTTTAGTGGAGGAATTAGGATTTGACTCCCGCCTGACTTCAGAACCCATGCTTTAAGCTTTTACATTATTCTGCTTCCTATGTGTTAATTTCCTTTGTTAATATCTGGGTTTTTTTCTTCTTTTTCATTACTTTAGTGGCATTTTCAACACTGGACTTAAAATATTCCCTGACCTGACCAAAGTTTATTCCATGGATGTATTCTTTATACTGTAAGTATGTACACATGCAATGTTGGGCAATATTTTATTTCTCCCTAACAAGGAATAGAGGCAACCATTAGTGTTGGTTGAAGCCAAGAAGAGCAATTGTTTCAAGAAAGGAGCAGTGATCAGCTGTGACAGGTGTACTGATAGATGACAGGTGGCAAGGACTGAGGAATGGCCATTGGGTTTAATAATGTAGGGCACTGGTGATCCTGATCTGGACAGCTCCAGTGATGGAGAAGTGGTTAGAGTGAGCAAGAGGAAGGTTTAGAAAGAGTGATTATAACAAACTCTTTTGAGAAGTTTTACTGTTAAAATAGAGCAGAAAATGTTTCAGTAGTTGGTGGATATTGGGAGAAAAGGTTTGTTGTGGTTCTCTTTTAATGGGAGAAATTATGGCATATTGGTTTGCTGGTAGCAATGATTAAATAGGAGAAAATTTTTATGATGATGATGACACTTCATTTTTCATCTAGCTTTTTAATACTTTTAAACACTTCCTAATTCATTATCAAGGTTGTTCCTCTCAGCCATTTCATTAAGTCATAAAAGGAAGTTATAATGATTCCACTCTACAAATGAGGAAACTGAGGAATAGAAAACCTAAGTGATTTTGTCTGAGCAGAGTCCCAAGGAGTAGTCACTAGAGATGCTTAAACTGCTTTCTGTGACTTCTTGTTGGCCATGTGCTCTTGACTAAAACCTGTTGCACACAGTCAAGTTGTACAGAAGTGAAAGGATGTATGCAGAGAGAATTACAGGTTGCGTTTGCACCACAACCAGCAAAACGTGGAGTGAAGGGTTCCAAACTGTTGGGATTTTGCTAGAAAAAAAATTGACCATGCTCCTTTGCAGCAGAAGAGCTCAGTTCAAAATACAGACAGTCTTCCAGCCACAAGGCTGGCATAGAAATGCCCTCCTGGGGCAACTGCCTGGCAGTGTTTTCCAAGTGGAGAACACTAGAAATATTCATGAAATGAGTCCATTGATTCCATTCCTCCAACTCATTTTAGGTGTTCCATATACTTAGAACACGTTACTTGCTACGGACAAAGTATTTGTCATACACTCACCAGAAATCTCTGAGACCCACTAGCTCCCCTGGCAGATAAGGATTAAGTCAGGGGCCTCAGCCAAATCCAAAGTTCACTCACTGACTATACATTTGGGGCTCTAAGCGCATGTTCATCCAGGATAGCTCTCATCACCTCGCTTAACCTAAGAGCCACCAGCAAGCGACTAAGTCAATGAAACTTAAAAAGAAACAAGGTTAAAACTAAACTTCAGGCTATTTATTTAAATGCAGATGTGCAGCAAGAGCCCAGCTCCAAAAAAAATTTTTTTTAAATAAAAGCATTGTTTTCACCAAGTGTTTTTGTCCCTCTCTTGCAGGGAAATTACAGACAACCCCTACATGACTTCCATCCCTGCCAATGCTTTCCAGGGACTGTGCAATGAAACCTTGATGCTGTGAGTAGTGTTATACCGTCTCCATTCTACAAAGGCCAACAACTGAATTTTGATATAAAAATTGTCATAGTTTCATAGCCCATCTAAGAACCATACCACCTTATAGTAAGTGCTCTATGGTCTACCAAGGGTTTCACACAAATAAATAAGAGTATGGCCCTGTGGATGGGACTCTATAGATGACAAAATAGTCTAGGTGACAACAGTATTGCCTTATAGAAATAGCCTGCATACTTTATCTATAATGGGCCATTTATGTTTTACAGATCACATGGCCTTAGTAGGAACTGTTAACCTCTGCCATTTTAGGGTCCACTGTACACACTAACGAGCATGGCTATGTTCCAATAAAGTTTTATTTAAAGAATAGGCAGTGGGCCAGATTTGGCCTGGAGGCCTTATAATATTTTCTATTCAAGTATCTTCAAGTGTATAATTCTCACATCTTCATACAAGAACTCTAGTTTGCACAAAAAATTAACTATCAATGCTTTCTCAACCTCTGCCCAGTGTCCCTGTGCATGGCAGTCTTCACCTAGGACACCTTAGTTGTGTAATTAAACTCATGGTGTAATTATCTAAAACAAGCAAAGATTACCTCTTAGTTATACACACGGGATAAATCCAGCTCTTCAGGGTACTCCTTTTAACATGGCCATCTATGTGTTTATCACTGGGTTAAATATATAGCTATTTCATCAGCCCAGCAACCTTTTGATTGGGTATTATTATCATATTTTTATAGATAAGGAAAGTGAGGATAATAGAGGTTTCGAAATTCTCAGGATCACTTCCTATGAAGGGTCAGAGCCAGGTATAATTCCAAATTTGGAGTCTCTATTTATGCTTCTTACTGTGTTACACAGTGTACAGATAATGGATGACAGTAGAGATCAAAGTGCCCCCTTAAATGCCACCAGCTGTGCCTGATTGTGGTCATAGCTGCCTTCTCTTTCTCAAGTCAATATCCCCAATGATGCCTATGCATCCCATTGTAGACCAGAGTTCCTGCAGCTGGGGCTCCTCCTGCACAAAGGGTTGTGTTTTGGGTGAGTGGGAAGAATGGCTTTTGAGGTTAAGAATCCTGAGTCCCAACAGCTCTGCAGCAATGTGGTTACAGCAACTTAACTGCATGTTTCATTAACTTAACTAGGAAATAGCAGTTCAGTCCATCCCCTGGAATCATTATATACACTAATTGGTTGAAGAAACATAGCACCAAATTAAAACATGAAAATTTCCACAAAAGGGCAGGGCCTATCTACTTCCTTAAATTTGTCTTTGAAGTTCAATTTAGTTCAGCCCACAGCAAGTAAGCATTTCATCTATGATAAGCCCAGAGAATAAAAATATAGATAAAATACAGATGTAAAATAGCATTTTAAACAGAAAAATAAAGCTTATGCATTCAAATGAACAATGTCTTTAAAAGTGTTGATTTTAAAAAACTGTAATCATTCATCCATTTTTTTTAAATTTTTTTAAATTGATTTTTAGAGAAAGAGGAAGGGTGAGGGATATAGAGATAGAAACATTGATGAAAAGCATCAGTCGGCTGCCTCCTGCATGCCCCTTACTGGGAATTGAGCCCACAACCCGGGCATGTGCCCTGACCAGAAATTGAACCAGTGACCTCTTGGTTCATAGGTCGATGCTCATCCACTGAGCCATACGGGCTGGGCCATTCCTCCATTATTGACTTTGGATTAACTATTAACTGAAACCCTATTGTTTTTTTAAATATATGTACAACATTTTTTTAAAACGTCTTAAATGATGGCAGGTCTTTGTTCCTCAAAATGAACCTGCTTCTGAGAAACAGTGTCAAGTTACTAGAAGCGAAGTCTGGAGAATGGGAATTAAAACTAAGAAATATTATTCTACATCCCCAATAAGACATACTGTAGAATTTTCTTCTGGGCTCAGATGCGGGACTCATTCATGTACATTTCTGATACTGAATGAAGTATGGAAGCCCAACCTCAGAAAAGGGCCAGTGTCACCTCCTATAGATCACTGATTTCTCCTTGCTCTGTTGTTTGCAGGAAGCTATACAACAATGGCTTTACTTCAATCCAAGGACATGCTTTCAATGGGACAAAGCTGGATGCTGTGTAAGTCAAGGGTAGCTATGGAAATCTCTGTCATCCCCCATCCTCCCATCCCCAAGAAGGACCATCCAATGGGTTAGAATTCTTCTAGAGATAGACAGTTTCTGCCAGCGCATTCCTTAACTGCAGAGCTAGTGTGACCAAGACTTGGTGATGATGTTAAGGAACTTGGCAAGAGCCAGCTTCAGTGGACACTTACATGGACTCCAATTCTAAATCCCAAAGCTCTTACCCACAATAAAATGGAGCACCATGGGGTCATTTTCAGATATCTTGTAGGAGTGTGTGTGTGTGTGTGTGTGTGTGTGTGTGTGTGTGTGTGTGTGTGTCAATGTTTATCTACTATGTGTAAGAAGTAAAGGAGTATCTTTAAGTCCAAAGCTGTTCAGAGAGTAAGATTTTTCTTTTAGATTCTTTTTTCTGACATGTTTTTGGAAAAAGGATCAGTTTATATTTGATTCACTCAGAAAGAGCTTAAAAGACATATCCAACTTTTGCCTTCTCCCTAAATTAATAATGCCTAGAACAGTCTGTTGGCAAAAAGACAGAGATTGACATGAGTTTCTGTGTTTGTTGTACTTTTCTGTAGGGTCTTTGTGGCCCCCAGGATCTATGCTAGAGCATATTTTGTGTCTAAGAGCTTGCATACTGGTTTGGCCATACTTCTGTGTGCTTTAACCTGATATTTAACAAATGAAAAATATCTTTAGTAGAGTCTGCTTCCCACAGTACAGTAGATGAGTTCATTTGTAGGGCCCTCCTACTACAAAACAACTACATCATAAATTTTTTAAAACTTACATATATTTTATTTCATACCTTCAAGCCAGGCAAATAAAACAACCTAACAAATCAGGAGCTCCCACCAAAGTGGTCAGTGTTCACAAAAGGTGCCATTCCTTAGCTGTAGCTGCGAACATCAGTACTGCCAGAATAATCACTGCAAAACCCAAAGGCTTATGATTCTAGATCTATTGTGTGGCAGAGGGCTTCTCAAACTTTAATGAACATATAAACCAAATGGATTCTGATACAGGAGGTCTGGGGTGAGCATTTCTAACAAGCTCCCAGGCAATGCTGGTGCTTCTCACCCTTTGAGCACACTTAAAGTAGCAGGGTGAGGTCCATAACCTGCACAGCCATATGCAGGGGCCCTTATTGCAAACAAACAAATAAAACGCACATGTCGTGGTGTTGCTCTGGTCTGGGGGTTCAGTGGTGGGTTCTGGTATAATTCCATTTTCAAGGACAAATGCTCCTAAGTTTTGAAGTCCTATGCCTTTGCATGGCTTTCTCAGTTATGTTGGAAGTGGGGTGTCATCTTTGCTAGGCTTTTGGGTTTCCTAGAGTCTTCATCAAATGAAGAGTTAGAGTACATTTTTCTAGATTGCCTGATTATGGGCTCATTTAGGTTGATTTTAGTCAATTTTAAAAATAAATATAGGTGAAGTCTAAAAAGACTCAGTACTGAGTACTATGAATGCTTATGTATCAAAATTTGTAGTATTGGAGAGACTCTGCTTCCAACTTAACTTTATGATACATATCTCACACAATCCTTCATTTTCAACATATTTATTGAGCACCTAGAATGAGCCAGGTGCTGTGTTATTCCTTGGTGAGTCAAAGATGAACAAGCGCTCTGATCACACTGAACTTACCTTCTGGGAGGTCAACTTGAGGGGAGCAATATCAAGGTTCAAAGCACATTAAAGAGAAATGTACCCAGATCCAGATATGCATTTCAGATGGAAAATATCTGAACACTGAATATACAATAGCATCGTCTTCTTGCTTGGAGATATAAGTATGATTTCCCCTAGATTTATTACATTTTTTAAATCATCAGCATTTGATTTTGATGTTACATGATCTAACCAAATATTTTCCTCTTTGATGCAACTATTCCTAGAAAGCCTGACCCTGAGAGAAATGATCATCCCAATTCCAATACCCTACAAAGTATTGGGGACAATACCCTACTGGACATTGGGAACATCCAGAGATTATCATTAAGGCAACAGAGAACCTCATTAGCAAGAGAAGGGGTAGGAACAGTGAAGAAACCTTCAAACAGAGCTGATAATATGGCTTTTTTAATTCAGTGTGTTCAGGTGACTCTTGTCTGAATCAAAACTGACTTTCCAGAATGATGGATGAGAAAAAGAACCAGAAACCAACCATGGATATAACATAATTCATTTCTAAAACTTTTGCTTCTACAGAAAAAAAAAATTTAAGCCCAATATTAGGATCTATGCTTTAAACTATTTGCTTCTTTATTTTTCCATATTTAGTCATTGGAAGGTATCACCCTCCATCGTCTTCAGTTACCATTTTTTAAGGATAGACATTTGGTGCATAAAATTCAGACTTTAAGGTCTACAGAGCAATGATTCTCAGTACTGGCTGCCAATTTGAATCACCTGAAGAGAGTTGGAAACACTGGTGCCTAGATTTTACCACCAGACATTCTGATTTCATTAGTCCAGGTGTAGGCAGGGCAGGGGGATTTTAAAATATCCCTCAATGTGTCCAATGGAAAGCAAACACCAAGAACTGCTGATGTGGAGAACCTATATCAACCTTCTTGCCCAATCGTCACCTTTTACATATGAAGCCCAAAGTGAACTCATGGCTTTTTTTAAGAGAGAGAGAGAGAGAGAGAGTGTGTGTGTGTGTGTGTGTGTGTGTGTGTGTGTGTGTGTGTGTGTGTTTAACCTGGCTTTTTACATTTGAAAGAGCTGTCTAGATGCCGAGCCAAAGCCAAAACCTGGATCCCCTGGTTCAAGACTCTTCCCTGTGTCCTGCTATAATTCATCATTGCTGACTTGCCAACCACCACCAAGGCCTGTTCACCCAACTCCACCTTGACCACTTGTTTCTTAGCCCAGGAGAATGTTTAGACTTTTTAACTCAGCCTGAAATATGTAAGCTAAAACATCTTGCAATTGGGAAGAAAAGTGGACTTACATGAGAGAAAGGAGGCCACTTGAGACAAGACACAAGCAGAAGTTTCAGAGAATGGTCATACCAAAGAACAGGGTCATTAGTCAGTAAAGACCAAACTTTACCCATGCACCAACTTAGCAAGCTTCCAAATAAGGTCCTTCAACCTTGAATGAAAGGTTGGCATGACAAACAGTTATTAAATTCAAAGAATTGGGGTTGAAGTTGGGCCATGTATATTGACCATTTTCTTAAGAATATCTTATACCTACTCATAATTGACCTTAGGTCATGTTTAGAGAACTGCACAAAGACTTCAAGAGATTTCCAAAATTGTATCTTCTATAATTAGGACACTCTGCTGGGCTAAGTGGATCTCAGTGTATTGCTTTGGCCATAAAATCAGCTACAGAATATCAAAGGAGTTTAGAGACATTTTCTATTGAAAAGAGAAAAACTTACAAAGAAACAATAATTTCTGTCTCAAATTCTCTTCTTTTGTTGGTAAGAGAAGAAATAGGGTAGGAGGGAGTGTCCCCAAACTGTGTTCACTGAACTTTCTTTCCATTGTAAATTTATTAGTGTTGCTTTTTAAAAGCTATTCACAACCACCCTGACTGGGTGGCTAAGTTAAAGCAGTGTCTCATACACCAAGAGGTTGTGGGTTCGATTCCTGGTCAGGGCACATATCTAGGTTGTGTGTTAGTTCCCCAGTTAATATGAGTAGAGGAGGCAACTGATCAATGTTTCTCTCATCAATGTTTCCCTCTCCCCCCCCCCCACCCCTTCTCTCTCTAAAAAGTCAACAAACATACTGTTGGGTGAGGATTAAAAATAAATAATAAAAAATAAAAAGCTATTCATGACCGTACAAAGTTCAAGTATCTAGATGGACTAGCTTGATCTTTTAATAGAGCATACTGAATTACTCGTATTCAAGATGGGGATACTGCATGTAGAATTTCCTAGGAAACGCTTGAAGCTCTGGTCTTTTGGGGTAATGTTACTCAAGAAGATTCTTTTAATATGCTACCTTGTTGTAAGGCAGGTAAACTTAACAAGGTTGATTATAGAGGTGGCCTGTGTAGAATCTGAGAGCTCATGAGAGTTTCAGATCATCTGGTGGTCTTCTGAAATGAAACCTATGAAGAAATTATGTAGGGAGACTCAACATTCCCACCAGCCTTCTCCTCAGACCATCTCATGAGCTAGTTGAGAGGCCTAGCTGATGGCGGAGCATTGTTCTATTGGAGATGATGGATTTTAATTCACTGGTGCCCTGAATTACAGTCTGTTCTAGTCATTGTAACCATCTCTTGAAACATACAAAGAAAGCAGGGCACCATCTCAGCATACTTTTTTGGCATTTTCATGTGAAAATGTTGAAGTTACTTGGATGAGTTCAACCAATGTGGGAAATATTTCTTAATAAAAAAATCATTTATTTCTTGATTTTTAAAAGTTTAGATCAAAGACTAGCAAACTCATTCTGGAAAGGGCCAGAGAGCAAATATTTCAGGCTTTCTGAGCTATAGGATCTCAGTTGCAGCTGCTCACCTCTGCCATTGTAGTATGAGAGAAGCCATAGACATTACATAAAACAAAGAGTGGCTGTGTTCCAACAAAACTTTTGTACAAAAACAGTGAGCAAGCAGGATTTGACTCGATGGGCATAGTTTGTGAAACTCTGGTCTAGGTAAAGATATTCGGTGAGAATGGACATTGTGTGATGAAATATACAGTCTATTTCTCCCAATTCCTGATAAAAGTTAATGGACAAGCATGGAATAAAGATAAGATGTATCTGGATAAAAATATTTTGGGGTTTGAAAGTTCAGATCAAATCATAATCAAAAACAAAGACCTTTTTTCCCCCCAATCAGTATTTTGAATCCAAACTTGAAACTCTCCTCCTGTTATAAAACAATGTTCCATCTCTTCATCATTCTACCCTAAGTTTCTGATTCCTAGTTGAGAGAAATTTTTTTTCTTAGCTTTAGCCCTTCAGTAAAGGCATCATATAAATTCAAGATGATCATGACAAGGAAGGCCTGGGACTAGAGAAAGATAAGGGTTAACCTGTAGAAGGAGGTCAAGTTTCCATAGCAATAATGAAATAGTATTCACTTTGTGATTTTAACACAGGACTGATGCCTCTGTTATCGATGCTAATTGTGATTTTGAACTCATCTACACACATCAGTATCCCATGATTATCCTTAGTGTTCAAAATTCGCACATAGCATGCTAACAATTTGGTAAATTAGCCAAAGTGTGTTCAAATATCTCTACGTTTGAATTTAAACAATATGTCACCCAAAGAACATTTATTCCCCATCATCCGCTTCATGCCAATTTACTGAAGTTAGCAGCTTTGGCTTCATGGGGACCCATTTTTGTTAGTAAAACAGAAGAACACGACTGCAGCCAAGTTGGACAAATTCCACATTGAGAATGAGCGCTGGTGCCTCTGCAGCAGTTGGGTAATTAGTTAAAAGTTCACAAAAATCATGGCAGGCGTGGAAGAGCACGTGGTCCTGTGATTTCACATGGAACCAAGCACTCTGTCATCACTCAGATGTGAAATTAATAAAAACACAAGCATCCTCTGTTCCACAGAAATTGAACTGCAAGTAAAGTCACATGTTCATTCTTTGGAACCTCCTTTCCATCCTCTCTTTCCACCCAACCTGGTGTGGGAATGTGCTGCTTATCTCAAAATGTCTAATTCTCCGCATTGTATTTTCTATTGTCAAACTCCAGTGAGTAGCTACTATCTGACAGTAGACATTTGGGTGTGGGGGGGGGGGGGGAATACCGTTTTGATGTGCTAAGAATGAAACACTAATCATTATGAACAGGGAAGTCAACACAATTCATGTACTAATTAGCATCGCATATTAGCCGATTAAAAGCAAAACACTGCAGCTTAGAGCACTGAGGAAAAGATGACGATAGAGATTATAGGATTAAGCAAGCCATTATTTCTCAGTAAGTGTTTGAACAGTGTGTGGGAGATGCTCCAAGGCTGGCTTTCTCTTCCTGTTGAAACCCTGTGTATTTTCTCACCTGTGACTGTTTACAGACAAGTATCCTGATTTCTGCTACCAAAGGATTGCCACAGAGCAATGAGGGCTGGGCAAAGGTTCCCTTTAATTCCAAATGACAAATACTATGGCTGGGAACTACGGTTCGCCAAAGAAGTGTTCCCGTGAGGGTCTCACAACACAAACAGGTGCCAACCCAACCATCCCCTACCGGAATTATGGAGACACAGGCTAAAATTCCATCTTGGAGCTGAATGTGTCCGAGTGAGCAATGCTCAGCAGCAACTACATCTTCCCTTGCCACAGTGTCATACTTCTCCCTCTGACACACTCCTCATCTAAACATAATACAGAGGGTGCCTCTAGCTAGGAATTTCCCAGCAACCAGACTTTCTTGATTCATCCAACATGTTTTCACTGGATGGCTGGTGTATCCCAAGAGTGAGGCCATAACATTGTATCCACAGTACATACTGAGTTCTTCAACACCACTCCCCACCTAGACTGACATTCCCAGGAAATATTATGTGATACCTGGGGCCAATTAAAGCACTTCCTCCTTGCTATTAAAGCTTATCTAGATGATCCCCATCCAGTCCTTTAGATTCAGATGGAAGGTATATGAAACATCTGAACCCAAGGTTAAAAGCTAAATAAGGCAGCCCTCCACATGCTAAAGGCAGGGGGACAGTTTCATTTCTAAGCACCCAATTATCTCTAAGAGGTAAAGTGCCTAAACAACCATGTTGGTTTTAGAGAGCATAGCCTCCCTCAAGACTCAGTTCATCTCCGTTCAAGTTGGCTGTGCCTTCCCTCCATCCTCCTTCTCCCCTCCTGGACCCTGGCTGGCTTTCCCAGTTTGAAATCTGCAGCATTTCTGGTAATCTACAATGCTTATCAACCAGCCTCCACGGGGGCATATTGAATGTCAGACAAAAACACTGCAGAATTGGGCAAGCAATTATTTAGTTCTACAATGATCCCTAATGACGAGAGCAAGCCGATTTTTCCTCGCGGCACTTGGGGATGATGAGGAAAAACTGAGATGAGCTCACCAGTCGTTACTTGACTTTCAGCGGTCTGGGGACAGAATGTGCTCTGCGAGCTGCATGGTCCAAAGAACACAAAGAGACACAAGCCAGCATGGCCCTTATGCTGAGCTTAATTGGCCTTTTACGAAATCATGCTATTCAAGATCTTCTCTCCAGTTGTTTTCTCCAAGGTGGCTCTTTGCCTGCTCTATCACTGAGCAAAGGAACTCCGAGGACACATGAATTGAAGAAGAGTCAGACAATAATTAGATGAAGCCTGTGACTGAGAGCCTTAGGAGATAGCCATTCATCCAGAAAGCACATATTGGCTGCTGTAGCATCTTAACTGGGCCCTGTATATGTATGAGATGAGATGAGCCTTCCATTTCAGACTTGACAATGCCTGGGAAGCTTGGCATCCAGCCACTGCCTGAAGAGGCCATGTCTGAGCCACATCCCTATGGCATTTGTAAACCATCTGCCTTGTCACAGCCATCAAAGAAGGTCAATTGGCCACCACGCCATATGCTGAGTCTTCTAATCTTTCATTTTCCATTCTTTTTCCCTTAAAGCAATCATATGTGTCACACTAAGAGTTTAGCAGCACCTAGCTCACTATTTTGGAGGAGAGATGCAATGATTTTTTTTCATTTGCATATTCATTCAACAAATAATTACAGAGGCATTGAACGTGGTACCAATGACGTAGCAATAAATAAGACAAAGAGCTTGTATTCTGGTTGGGGAGACAGATGATGCGCAAATAAAGAGTGTGGTGCAATCTCGTTTTGAAAGAGTTGCATTAATACAAGATAAGACTCATCATGAACGTGACATCTCAAGTTTATAGTCAACAGACCTGGTTGCAGAGAATAATCCAAGGAAAGTGTTCATATAGATTCGGCAAATGATACTGTGTTTTCTCTACCGGATTAGTGATTCTGATTCTTGGAATGGCTGTGGCAGATTTCTCCCTGGGTCATAAAATATTTCCCTTTGCAATGACTATGATGGCTACTGCCACTGTTTTTCTTATCATTTTTATTGTGGTAAATGTTGATGTATGCTGAGAGCCAGAGGAATTCACTGCTCCCCAAATAGAAGAATCATGCACATTGAAGTGCAGAATCGAGCACATTGAAATTTAGGCATTAGCAATGGAGAAACGAACGGTCAGCATCTGCCTATAATCTTAACTGGAACTTGGATATCTCTAGGCCTTTGGACCGTTTTAAAGTTTCTTGAGCATTTTACTTGCAAAATAAACACTGGTTTTTTAAAGTTAAAAAAAAAAGAGTGTGATGAGAAAACCTCAGCAGCGACTTTAGGAAGTTTACAATGTCATTTTGAGACCTCGTGGTTATTGGGTTAATTCCTCATCCTGCCCAAGAAAGGAAGACTTCGTTGGGGTTGGTAAAACTCTCCTTCCTCCAGCGGTTCTAGTTGGGACTCATCTCTGGCTCTGGCTGCCATCTCTCATTCAAAATAAGTTCCATCCCTGACAGAAGCCTGGAGTTGCTGGACCAAAGAGGCTGAGGGCAGGAACCCCATGGACACGCTGCTTCTGCCTTTGCCTTCTGAACAGCAACCAAGGCTGCCTCCCCTCAACCACGAATGGAGCCACCCTCCTTCTCCTCACCTCTGATTCAGAGAAAGAGAGGAACAGCCAATTAACCAAGAAGGTTTCTCTGTGAGGGCTCTGAAAGAGGAATCCTTCTGACCATGAATCCTCATATCACACTATTACTATTAGCCATCATCCTTGAGAATTTTCCACCGTGAAGAGCAAACACCATAAACAGAATGAAAGAAGCATTATCTGTATCTAAGCATACCTCCTAAGGGTCTGTACTGTACTAATTTTGCACCAACAGGGGCTCACTCACTAACTCTTCAATTGATTAGGCTATGGGGTAAGTTATTCTAAACAGGCATAAACTTAGATCACTTCATAACAAGGATACATATGTGCTTTGTTTCTTTTTAGACAATTTTGTTCCCGAAAAAGGCTAGCGGGGAAAGCCAGTTTTAAAAAGCTTGGAAGCTTTTATCCATTTGGAAGTAACTTTATGTTTCAGACTCACTTTGTAACTTAAATATATTTTCAAAAATATTTTAACCTCAAATGCCCCATGTGTTTCAAACTGGAAAGCTCAGTGTGCCCATCAAACCCTTCCACAAAAGATACACTCTGTAATCTCATGTGCATAAGCTAACTCCCCAAAATAGGATTGTTAAAAGAAAATATAGGTTACTCAATTAAATTTGAATTTCACATAAACAACAAATCTTAACTTTTAGTATAAGACTGTTTCAAAAATTGCACGGGGGATGCTTATACTAAAAAAGTATTCATTGTTTATCTGGGCTGTATTTTTATTTGCTAAATCTGGAAAGCCTATCCCAAAGAAAGGGTCTGAATCCCTCACAGTCCCCATCACCACTCACCACATTCACCACCTTCATTCCATTCCTGATTGAAGCCCAGTCTTCAAAAGTAAATGGGAAGCCAGGTCGTGTGGCTCAGTGGCTGAGTGTCAACCTGTGAACCTGGAGGTCATGGTTCAATTCCTGGTCAGGGCACATGCCTGGGTTTCGGGCTCCATCCCAAGTAGGGGGCATGCAAGAAGCAGCCGATCAATGATTCTCTCTCATCATTGATGTTTCTATTCTCTCTCCCTCTCCCTTCCTCTCTAAAAGAAATAAAAATAAATTTTTAAGTAAATAAGAATACTGATAAATATTGAGAAAAAATTATAAATTACTTGGTATTGAAGATGATTGAAAAATGCAGTTGCCACTGGCTGGGAAAACAGGGAATTAGGTAACTTGTATAAAATCTACATATGCATAAACCTTGCACAATGAAACCTATAAATTTTTTTGGGAGTGCTTAAGCCATAGAAGGTAATTCTTAAATTTCCAAATTCTGTTTTTTCCTAGACATTCTTTTATTGATTTCAGAGAGGAAGGGAGAGGGAGAGAGAGATAGAAACATCAATGATGAGAGAGAATCATTGATCGGCTGCCTCCTGCATCTCCCCTCCCCCCACTGGGGATGGAGCCCGCAACCGGGGCATGTGCCCTTGACCAGAATCAAACCTGGAACCCTTCAGTCTGCAGGCTGATGCTCTATCCACTGAGCCAAACCAGCTACGGCAATTTCCAAATTCTTAATAGCTACAGGGACCATGTTCACATTTTATTTTGATATTTCGATTAATTTGCTTAATCTCACCTAATCTATTTTCTCTCTCTCCCTCTAGTTACCTGAACAAGAATAAATATTTGTCAGTTATTGACAAAGATGCATTTGGAGGAGCATACAGTGGACCAACCCTACTGTGAGTAAGACGAACAAAAGAATAGATCCGTCTATTTTTTCTTTTCTTTTTCTGGACAAGAGGTAGGCATTAGGAGGAGCAGCTGTTTGTGGGTAGGGAACGTTGTTGACTTGGACAAAAACTTCTGCTAGTACTTTTCTGCCCAGCTGTATAGGCTATTGTTTGGAAGAAAGCCCTTGTTCTTGGAGACTCAGAAGGCCCCACACTCCACCGTGCCATCCTGATCCCTGATCAGGCAGCCACTTTGGTGTGGATATGCCTGGGAGGCCCTCTCATAGTGGAAAAAATAGACATTTTTGAACAGCTGCTGTTTGCAAAATTCTGAGACATGAGGTCTGCAAATAGGTGGCAAGCACTCTAGTTTGCACAAAAACTTAGGTGCACAATGCCTGGCACAAAGAAGGAAGCGTATAGGTGATAGCTGTATTCATATCTGGAAGAACTTATTGTTGGGGAAGATGGGATGTGAACGTCATGGAGAAACATCATGGAAAAAGTACCTATTTGTGAATTTCCTCTGATGTACACCCCCATGTCCAACATTGATCAAGTTCTGCCAATTCCATCTCCCTCTGGCCTCTCCATCAGCGCCATCTTTTCAGCCCCCTTGGTTTGGCCTTAGTTTAGAAACTCATTGAGTATCTAGTCAAGTCCCTATCAATGGAGCACAGCACCTCAGGAGAAGCACCAGTCAATCAGTAGAGATCAAAGGAAATAGTAGAGGCTCTATGTATATTTATGATTTTAAAAAATAAGAACAAATTAAGTGTTACTAATATTTTATATACAGACTAGAGACCCAGTGCACAAAATTTGTGCTCGAGGGCAGGGGTGGGGGTTGTGGGGGAAATCCCTCAGCCTGGCCTGCACCCTCTCGCAATCCGGGACCCCTCAGGGGATGTCGGGCCTAAACCAGTAGTTGGACATCCCTCTCGCAATCCAGGATGCTGCATGCACCAGTGACCATACTTTTAATACAGGTGAAAAGCATCTTGCTGTTGTATGGGCATCTACTTTTTTTGCCCTGATTATAAAAAGTAGTACATTACATGATCCTTCTGAGGCAGTAGTACCATTTTCTCAATCTTATGGGTGGAAAACTGAAGCAGAGAGAAGTTAAGTAATTGGCTTTGTCCCACCGCTGTAAGTGTCAGAATCAGGGCTGACCACAAAATGTGCAAGCCAGAGTCCATACATGCCATCGTTGCATCATACTGTTGTTTGCAGTGTTAGAGTAGCTTTGCCAGGTTTTAATTTTTAAATCTAAGAGACTGTTTCCAATATATAGGGTAGGGTCCCTAGCCCTGGCTGGCGATCAGGGCCATCTGTGGGGTGAGCGGCAGGCGGGGCAATTTGGGAGGCCCCCACTGGCATCCACCTGCTGGCTGGCCCCACACTTCCCGCCATCCCCCCCCCCCCCCCCGCCACCGCCACCGGTCACCTCCCTCTCGGGGGGCAGTGCACATCATAGCCACTGTTCATTCCACGGGTTATTCTGCTATTCGGTCAATTTGCATATTAGGGTTTTATTATATAGGATGACCACTATCCCTCAAGTGTTAGGTAGGAAATGGATGCATTCAAGAAAACAGTGAGTGATCCCCAGTGTCAAAGACTTATTCTCACTCTCACTTTTAATAATTCTACTTCACTTTTACATTAAATGCACCTACTTACTTGGATTTATGGCCTTATTCTCTTAATGCATAGGTTCCATGAAAGAGGGCAGAGTGACCCTGAAAATCTGTATTACATGGAGATTCATTGTAAATTCATGGCAAATACTTTTAAAAGTTTTATGCATTCTTCTTTTTACAAAAAGACAAGTGAAAAAATATGTGTTGACCTTTTCTGTGATTTTTTTTAACCTGAGAGCTATATATTTTTTAATCTTCACTGGAGAATACGTTCTTATTGATTTTTGGAGAGAGAGAAAGTGACTCAAACCCACAACCTAGGTATATGCCCTGACTGGGAATCTAACCTGCAGACTCCTTTGGTGTACCCTACAGGATGACACTCCAACCAACTGAGCCACCTGGCTAGAGCCTAAAAGATATTTTTGAAAGATCACTTTACTCCTTTAAGATAAAGGTGATATTTCACCAATGAATGAGAAAGGTTGTTGCTTTTCTAAAAAATTTGTGATTTGGAAAGAGCCTTTAGAATAGGTATTTGAAAACATTTCCATGTTATGTGATTTCCTGGTGAAAATGGTGAATGTCAGACATTAAAGTTTAACCTCCATTTAAATCTTCCCATGAAAACCAAGTTGCTCAAACTGAACAGTGAAGTAGTTGACTTACATTCTAGTGCAAGCTTCTGACCTTATCAAAGACTCATCGAAACAGCCAAAGGGAACACAACTTCAGCAGTGCTGGTCCAGATGACAAGAGCCCCCAAATCGCCCCTGGCCTTCCCTCTTGGTTCCACCAAGAAGGAGAAAAGCGAGGAATTCAGAAGCAGCAATCAACACAGGAGAGAAACAAATGTAATTCCCAGGATGATCCAAAAGGCAGAGCCTGGGAATCTTGAGACTAAGGCGTCCATATCAGAGCTAGTGGATGGAGGACATCAAAAGCAAGTTCTAGAAATAAAAAGGGGTTGATAGTCATCTGACAAGACTGACCATATGAAAACCTGGTTTGAGAGGTGTTTTACACAATTTTAGAGCACGTGGCATGACTAAGCAAGAGGTCCACTCAAACCAAGATACGTTAATAAAAAGAGAGAGACATCTCATGAAGAATCAAAAGGGTTACATGAAAAGGAAATTAAATTACAATATGCAGAGTTGTAATAACTAAAATACTGAATATGGGTTTATCCAAATATGTCCTCAGACTATTTCAAGAGAGTAGAGGGGGTGTCAGGTAGGTGTATGTGTAGGGTGAGGAAAGCTAAATCCTCATCTTCATGGTAGAGAGTCAGTGGGTGAATCAAAAGCCAGTACATGGAGAAATATTTCCAATTATGGAAAAAATATCGTTAAGTTAAGAGTAGTTGCTTCTTCAAAAAGCAGAATGCAGGGAGAGGCGACACAGAGGCTTCCTGTGGGGATTATCAAGTTTCCAGTGCAATTTGCTTTTTAAAAAATAGGTCCAGTCCTGGCTGGGTGGCTCAGTTGTTTGGAACATCACCCTGGACACCAAAAGGTTGCAGGTTCGATTCCCAATCAGGGCACATACGTAGGTTGCGGGTTCAATTCTTACACATACAGGAGGCAACCAATTGATGTTTATCTATCTATCTATCCATCTATCTGTTTATCTATCTATCTCTCCCTTCCACTCTCCTTAAAAATCAATAAACATATCTTCAGGTGAGAATAAAAATTAAAAGCGAGCCCATGCGTAATTTTTAATAAAAATAAAAATTTAATTAAGAAAAAAAAAAGCCACCAGTATAGGAAGAGAGGACAATGGGGATGGCAGCATCTGAGAGGCCAGTAGAAGGAAAGGTAGAAATGAACAAAGATAAGCCCAGTCTCATTCTTCAAATTCCAAGCACAGTTTTCTTAAAATTCATTGAACTAAGTATGCACTAAAGTAACATCACTTTAATTCTTGTATAGAACTTTTGTCAAAATCTTCGTTACTTTATTTTCCACATACTTCCTCCTCAAGACTAGACTTTAAGATACTAGAGAAAATGGATTCTTATATACTTTTTGTAATCACCTACTTCAAAAGAAAGCAGGTACTCAATAAATATTTGATAAATTGAAACTGAAAATCAAATAACCATGATTAAGTTGGGATTTGATGTAAAAGCCAAAATTGGAAAAGCTTAAACTTCATCTAGAAAGAGAACTGAATGGCATAGGTATTTCTGCCTCCTAAGGTAATTATGACGGAATAAAGTCATCTCTAAAGTTGGCAAAAACAAACTTGCCCACTTAGTTTACCACCTTTTACCAAAGTTAAATTAGAAAAGAATCTAATTTTAAATAGATGCCACATCTAAAGTAAAATCTGTTCTCCAATCTTTGGTATTTTTTTTAAAGCCTTCTTAATTTTATTTAATAACATTCTTACTTATTGATTTTTAATCAAGATATGCAATCTCATTTTCTATTTTTATACTTTCTGTTTTTTACTATCTTCTTTTCTTGTAATCTTATTTTGAAAGCACTCTTGGTGTTTATACTCCCAGAGGATTATAAACCCTGAAATGCAATGCCTTCTATAATAACCAGGGTTGACTAAGGTCTAAATTACGTAACCCACACTAAGATTAACTTACTGTTAAAAATGGCTATATTATTACAGTCCCCCTTACTACTACAAGTATCTCCTAAGAAGGGGAAATCTACTCTAATAAAAGAGAAACATGCAAATTGACCTTACCTCAGCTAAAACCACAAGCCACGCCCACCAGCCAATCAGCAGCGAGTATGCAAATTAACCCAACCAAGGTGGCTGGGCCATGGAGTGAGCAGGAGGCTTGGGTTTCCCTGGCGATGGAGGAAGCCAAGCTTCCCACCCGCCCTGGCTGGCCCTGGCCTTCTGCTCAAGGCTACAAAGTTTCAATTATAGAAGATAAATAAATCCCAGATACCAGGGCCTCTGCTTGGGTCACCGGGGGGCATGGCCAGCCTGCAAATCACCACAGGCCCCTTGCCCAGGCCACCCCATGCCCCAAGGGAACCCCCACCCTGATCCGGGATACCCTTCAGGGCAAACCAGCCAGCCCCCACCCATGCACCAGGCCTCTATCCTATCTAATAAAAGAGTGATATGCAAATTGACCATCACTCCAACACACAAGATGGCTGCCCCCATGTGGACACAAGATGGCCACCACAAGATAGCCAGCAGGGGAGGGCAGTTGGGAGGGAAAAGACCTGCAAGGGAGGGCAGTTGTGGGCTATCAGGCCAGCAGGGTAGGGCAGTTGGGAGGGTCCAGGCCTGCAAGGGAGAGCAGTTGGGGGCAATCAAGCCTGCAGGAGAGGGGAGTTAGGGGTGACCAGGCCGGCAGAGGAGGGAAGTTGGGGGCAACCAGGCCTGTAGGGAAGGGCAGTTGGGGGGGACCCAGACTTGCAGGGGAGAGCAGTTGTGGGGGACCAGGCCTTCAAGGGAGGGCAGTTGTGGGAACCAGGCCTGCAGGGGAGGGCAGTTAGGGGTGACCAGGCCTGCAGGGGAGGGTAGTTAGGGGCAAACAGGCTGGCAGGGGAGCAGTTAGGCACCAATCAAGCAGGCAGGGGAGTGGTTAGGGGGCAATCAGGATGGCAGGCAGGTGAGCAGTTGGAAGCCAGCAGTCCTGGATTCTGAGAGGGATGTCCAACTGCCCGTTTAGGCCCGATCCTACTAGGACATCCCTCGAGTTGGACATCCCTCGAGGGGTCCCAGATTGGAGAGGATGCAGGCTGGGCTGAGGGACACTCACACCTGTGCATGAATTTCGTGCACCAGGCCTTTAGTCTCTTATAATATCCTTGAGTTTGTATTACATGTATCAATAAAAAATAAACTTCAAAATTAACCATTGTTCTCTGCGCTGATCAAACTAACCATATGAAAATCTAAGGGTCGGAGAATCCAAGATGGCGGCATAGGTAAACACATAAACTGCTGCCTCGCGCAACAATTTCAAAACTACAACTAAAAGACAAAACGTCTATCACCCAGAACCACGGGAAAGCTGGCTGAGTGGAAGTTCTACAACTAGAAGGAAAGAGAAAAGAGCATCGAGACATGCACGAGCGCTGAAAAGCTGAGGTACGGAGGCACGTGATCCGGGCTGGCGGCGAGCGTTGCTTTTTTCAACCCAAAGGGAGACAAGCCCCCGACTACTCTGAAATCCAGTTTCTGGGGAGACGCGGGGGACCCAAACTCCTAAGGGGAAAAGCTGGACTGTCTGCCAGTGAGGGTGGCTTACTTGCAGAGCTGCGTGCAGGAATAATTGTTTACTGCACTGGGGCACGGGACTCCGGGACACCCTTGGGGACACAGAGCCGGCTAACTAGCAGCATTGCTGTTTGCCACGCCCTAGCCTAGTGACACCCTGAGACCCCGCCCTGCACAACCTACAAACCCACCCAAGCTCCAAGCAGCAGCGTTAGCAGAAGAAAGCCCCGCCCTATCGCAGCTTAACCTAGCAAACTTGCAGCCTGGGTCAGACAGCTCCAAAACCTCCAAACCCCAAGTAAAGAGGAGAAAACTGTAGCTCTCACTGTAGCTCCTGCTGGATGGCCTTAGACAGTAGCTGACCTGCACCCCATTGGAGATCCAGAAGCCAGTGTACCTAGTGGTCAGAGTGAGACACCAGATTTCAACTCCTCAGATCCATAAATGACACATTCAAAGGCAGACTCAGTGAGCACCAAAGCCCCACTGAAACAAGTCCTGCCCCATAAGTGTGTCTTCAGCGCAGCAGTTCTTCCATTATAGACACAGTGAGTGCTCACAGCTAATTGGCCTGGAGGTCAATTCCTCCCAGTATACCAACAGCAATTAAGGCTTTAACTGCACCAAGTCTTTGCACTCAGCCCACAAAGGGGTGTACCAAGAGTGTCCACATCAGGTGATTGGGGAGGCTGAGCTACTGCCCCTATAGGTCACCTACCACACAAAGCTACTCCATCAACACAGGGAAGCAGCCAAAATGAGGAGACAAAGAAACATGTCACGAATGAAAGAAACGGAGGAAAGCAAACTACTGGATGACATAGAGTTCAGAACCACATTTATAAGGTTACTCAAGAATCTTCTTAAAACCGCTGAGAAACTTGATGAGACCTTCAAGGAGCTTAATGAGAATGCCAAAAAACTGGAAAAGGATCAGTCAGAAATGAAGCATACACTGTCTGAAATAAAGAATATACAGAAACTCAACTGTAGATCAACATACCCCAAGAATCAAACCAAAGAGCTGAAATATGTGGAAACAAAAAACATCCAACCAGAAAAACAAAAAGAAAAAAGAATCCAAAAACTTGAAGATAGTGTAAGGAGCCTCTGGGACAACTTTAAGCGAACCAACATCCGAATTTTGGGGGTGCCAGAAGAAGGGAGAGAGCAAAATATTGAAAACCTATTAGAAGAAATAATGACAGAAAACTTTCCCTGCCTGGTGAAAGAAATAGATGTACAAGTCCAGGAAGCGCACAGAACCCCATACAAGAGGAATCCAAAGAGGACCACACCAAGACACATCATAATTAAAATGCCAAGGGCAAAAGACAAAGAGAGAATATTAAAAGCAGCAAGAGAAAAACAGTTAATTACCTACAAGGGAGTACCCATACGACTGTCAGCTGATTTCTCAACAGAAACTATGCAGGCCAGAAGGGAGTGGCAAGAAATATTCAAAGTGATGAACAGCAAGAACCTACAGCCAAGATTACTCTACCCAGCAAAGCTATCATTCAGAGTTGAATGTCAGATAAAGAGCTTCACAGACAAGAAAAAGCTAAAGGAGTTCATCACCACCAAACCAGGATTACATGAAATGCTGAAGGGTATTCTTTAAGGAGAGGAAGAAGAAGAAGAAGGTAAAGATAAAAATTATGAACAACAAAATGACATCAAATACATACCTACCAACAAGTGAATCTAAAAATCAAGTGAATAAAAAATCTGAAGAACAGAATGGACTGGTGAATATAATAGAATCAGGGACATAGAAAGGGAGTGAACTGACGATTCTCAGGGGAAGCAGGTGTGAGGGGTGCAGGAAGAGATTGGACAAAAACCTTACTCCTATGGATGAAGACAGTGGCGGGGGTAAGGGCATGGGGTGGGGTGGGGAATCAGGTGGAGGGGAGCTATGGGGGAAAAAATAGAGGAACACCTGTAATAATCTGAACAATAAAGATTTATTTAAAAAAATAAATAAAATAACTTCACAGCCAAAAAAAAGAAGAAAATCTAAGGGTCATGGCTCTGCCACCTTGGTGTACAGAAAAAATATTCCTTTTTATGTTTTTCTTTCTGACTCAATGATCATCACAAGATCATACTGTTAGATGGCTGAAGAAGTGTAGCAAGGTTCTTTTGGGCATTCCTAAAGTGCACAGGCGTGTTGAATACATGACTATCTAGGCTGCTCATTTTTATTGAGGTACGATTTATATCCAATAACATGCACATTTCTCAAGTGTAAAATTTAATGAGTTTTAGCAAAACTATGCCACTCTATCCCAGAAAAGGCTTAAAACATTTTCTTCATCCAGAAAGTTCCCTCATGCCCCCTCATCACATAGACACCTGCCTACATAGCTTATTATTTTTCTAGTGTAAAAATCTAAGAGTAAAATTGTTAGGTCACAGGATACATGTATTATTTACTTTATAGGAAATACTGCAAAACTTGCCCAGAATGGTTGTCCCATTTTCTGTTCTTACCAGTGAGGTCTAAGAGTTGCAGGTTGGCAAACCCATTGCATTATCAATCCTTTTTATTCTAGCCATTTAATGGGTATAAAGTGGTATCTCATTGTGGTTCCCTGATTATTAATGATGTTGAGCATTTCCTGTACTTATTAACCATGTGTCTATTTTCTTTTGCAAATGTCTGTTCAAATATTTTAACCATTTTAAAAATTGTGTTGTTTTGTCTTATTATTAAGTTGTGATCCTGGGTAAAATTTTTGGCCTAAATAAAATCAGTTTTAGTCATAACTACTAGCTCTCCCCAATCCTCTCTCCCTTTTCTCTTCCCTTACTAAGAAGAAATGGCTAATCTGAAACAAACCCGTGCAAGGTGTGCATTTACTCACTTTTTCTACAAGGCATTTAACTGAGCAGCTAGTGAATGCCAGGAAAGTTAAAAGGGTAAGACACAACCTCTGCTTTTAAATAGGTTACAATCAAATTTGGGAGAAATGGGAATAAGTAACTGCACTATGAATTTAATGTAAAAAGAGCCATAAGAGACATTAGAGAATCAAGATTATCATTTTTGGTTAGGGTAACCAGCAAAGGCCTCATTTAGGGAGGTGATATTTGAGATGGTCTTCAGATGAGGGATAGAGTGACAACAGAGATAGAATTATAAGAGAAAGAAAAAAAGGTAAGTCTAAGGAAAACATAGGATGTATTCAAAGAACCCAGAGACAGAGAGAGAGAAACTGGCAGTTCCAAAATAGTTGCAGGGATAAACACCATAGGGAATATAGTCAATAATATTGTAATAACTACGTATGATGTCAGGTGGGTATTAGACTTATCAGGAAAATCACTTCATAAGTTACATTAATGTCTAACCATTAGGCTGTACACCTGAAATGAATATAATATAAACTGTAATTGGGAAAAAGAAAAGGAAAACATAATTTGGGCTGAAGAATAGTGTCTCAAAGTAGACACTATTGTGCTGAAATCATATTGTGAGGAATATGACCTGGCTCAGCAGGTGGGCTGACCCACAGAAGGGTTACCATGTATATATATTAGTTACGGTTGCATAACCTGTTTCAGTGTGTGGCTCTCTTCAACTCACCCCCATGCCTTCTTTCCTTCGCCTCTGCCCTCCCTTAGCCCTGACTCTATTAGTCCTGGATACCTCTGTCCCAGCCACTACCTCGGGACTGCTCTGGGACTCCCAGCTATTTGGCAGGCATTGGACCTCCCTCAGGGGACAGGAAATCAAAATCGAACCTGAAGACCTAATACCTGGAGTTCCTTGTCTTCCTTTCTGTTTGCTGAGCAGAGCCTTCAGAGAAGCTCTCTTGGAAGGAAGGGAACATCCTAGGGGTGAGAACCAGAGGAGTTTTGTCTGCAAGGCTACTCTGCTCATGGACTGTGAAATGAATTACAGAGATAAACAGACTTTGGCAGTTCCCCTTTGGGCACCAGCCAGACTATGCTTGTTGTCCTTCCTTGGTCACACCTCTTCAGAGGCCCAGCAAAGGAGAGGGCCTGAGACCATTTTGTGGAGTCTACAAGAGCTTCGAGGGAGGTCACAGAAGAATTTGAAGAGAAAGAACAGACAATTACCTTTCCAGAATTGTCTGCATGCTGGCTTCTTGCTGGGAACCAGAGGATGGTCAGTCTAGCCCTAGGAATCTTCAGACCAGAGAAGTTGTGTTGACAACTCAAGTTAATTGATCAGTAACATCTTTTACGTCCATAGCCACCAATATGAGAAAAACAGGAAGGTTGCTTTTTATAACTACTGAGAAATTTGCATAGCATTTCCCAACGAGGGGGCTGGCTCTTGGTGGGAGAGATAATGGAGCTATTGCAAAGATCCTCAAAGTCATACAAGCCTTTGCAATCCTTCAATTAACTAAAAGTACAACTAGTATCATCCTCAAAAGTTTTTTACTTTCAAAAATAGAAGTTCTGCAGAGCACTGGCCTTTTTTCATCTCTATCTCCCTTCACTTCCTTGGTGATCTCATCCAATCCTTTGACTGCCTAATGCCTATGCTACCCAAATAGAAATCT
The DNA here is from genome assembly GCA_026230045.1 of Corynorhinus townsendii. Taxonomy (NCBI): domain Eukaryota; kingdom Metazoa; phylum Chordata; class Mammalia; order Chiroptera; family Vespertilionidae; genus Corynorhinus; species Corynorhinus townsendii. Next base: position 218,516,910 of record JAPDVU010000001.1, read on the forward strand.
CCAATTCAGGCAACTCTCCCAAATTCTAGACTTTTCAATACACTGCCTACTTGACAATGCCATTTGGATGTCTCATAGGCATCTCAAATCTGATCTGAAACTGAATCCCTGATCATTCCTTCCAAACCGGCCTTGCCTGCAGCCTTCCCCATCTCAGGAAATGACAACTGCACCCTTTTAGTTGCAGACCTGAAATCCTGGAGTCATTCTTAACTTCTCTCTTTCTTTCATACCCTATATCTAAGCCATCAGAAAATCCCATTGGCTCTATCTTTTAAAGCTATACAAACGTCAACCATTTTCAGCATCTCCACTGCTATCACTCTTGTCCAAGGCATCATCCTCTCTATTGTTGGTATCCTTGTTTCCACTCTTTGTTTTCTTTGGTTTACTTTCAAAGCAATAACCAGATAGATCCTTTTAAAATTAGTTAGTTTGTACCATTCCTTTGAAGGCTTATGATCTCACTCTGATGAAAGGACAAAGTACTTTTGATGACCTACAAGACACACATGATATGGCCCCCCATTACCTCTCTGAATTCTTCTCACACATTTCCTAAACTCCTCAAACCCCCTCCCCCAATACCACTGTCTCAGCTCCAGCCACCCTGGCCTCCTTGCATGCTCAAACACTCCAAGGTGCGCTCTCACCTCAGGGCCTTTGCACTGGCTGGTGTCTCTGCTTGCAATGCTCTTCCCCAGATATCAGCATGGCTCTCTTGCTCACCTCCTTCAGGCCTTTGCTTAACTATCTCCTCAGTGAGGCCTTCCTTGACAGCCTCCATCATCTCTAATTATGACCACACTCCTGGGCTCTTCCTTTCTTCTTCTCTATAATTCTTTTCCCCATGATACTAATAGTTGTCAGCTAACGTTCTGCAAGTTTTACTTTTTTTTTTTTTTTAATTCTCTCTCCTCTATTGAATGTAAGCATGAGAACAGGAATATCTGCATTTTAGTTTACTGCTATAGCCCAAGAATCTAGAATTATACCTAAAACATAGAAAGCAATGAATACTTATTGAATGAATGCATATAGTGCTTTTAAATTCTTTTAAACAAATAATTAGATAAGCTCACTGCCTTGAACTTATAGGTCTTACACCCTTAAGTGAGCGGCGCCAGCACAGCCAAAGGTTCGGCAAGACTGAGGGAGGGCCGGCAAAGGATGAAAAAAAGACAGACAAAGAGAATAAGCTGGGTCTAGGTGGATCTTCTGTGCGTGACTGAGACCACAGAACAGATCCAGACTGCAAGCAGATGCTTTATATTATAGTCAGAGGTAAACAAGGTAATTTACAATGTTCTTGTAAGTTTCACTTATTTTGGCAGCACTTGCTGCACCTCCCACAGCCCATTAGCTACCCAGGAAAGATATAGGGAGCAGTCACAAGATCAAGCTTAATTATGCTAAGAGGGCTGTGCCCTCTAAGCTGGGACTTGTTTGCGGCTTTGCCAGCAGGTCAGTCCGAGGCTTAACCCTATAATTGCTCCCTACACTGAAGTTATTTTTAATTTAGTATTAATAATTTATTAAACTGCCTTTTAAGCAGTAAATTAATCTTCTTTCTGCTCTTAGATGCATTTCATCTACCAATTTACAGATGTGGCTACACATTTATAATGATCAGCTTCTACACAGTGACCTTTAGAAAACCCACATTCATTACCAGCAAGCTTAACAGATGCTTACATTGCTACAGAAACACTGGCAAGCCAACTGGTGCTTATTTCATTTGCAATTAAATTCATCAAAGGTTAATTTAAATAGTATGACAAAAAAATGGAAAAAAAGTAAAATTGTTCTAATGTTTGGAAATGCTACTGTACATAATTGCTTCTGAGAAGCAATCTGTTCTTCCTGTGACATCAAATATCAGTTGACTCTTTTTTATTTTCTAGCATCATAAAATTGGGTGACCTTCTTACCTTTTATATAACCCTATAGGCCTCCCTCTCTCTAAATTCAGGTCCTGTTAGTTTCATCGGACACTTAACTTGAGATGGTTCCCATGACCTAGACAATTACACTTCAAAGTGTCTGCCAGGCTAGGCTCCGCTGCATGCTATTTTGTGAGTAAATACTTGCTAGAGACAGATTCTCAGGAAGCTTAGTGCCCATCATGTAATAAACTCTGTGCAAAGTGCCAGAGTCAATGAGAGAGGGGGAGGCCCTCCAGCTTGTAGGTTTCCATCCACGTGGCTACATTCACAAATTCAAAATCCCTTAACTGCTGATAGCTACTCTCCTTTGTTTTATTCTGAAAACAAAATTTAACTACATTTTGAAGATATTATTTCATAAAAGAAGGTACACTAATAAGAAATTCTGGACTCAAAGTGGTCCAAAAATTTAGATGAATGAGAAAAAAATACAGCTTCAGATCATTTAAAATGATCCTGCCCTATTGAATTTTAGGATTTCTACAGCTGAGGCTCTTCCTCCATCAATTCCAGAGTTGGCAGACTCTGTAGAGTGGCTCAGTTCTCAGCAAGTATTTGTTCTAAGCTCTGCAGTCTTGTGTGTGAAATTAAGTAATTAAAAGTTGAAGATGATGGCATGTAGTCCAGGGCCTGTTTCCTGGAGCAGCTCCGTATTGCTGGAGAAGGAGAGAACTGTCCTGGATCCTTTCAGGATTAATTTGTTTGAAAAGGAAATAACAGAAAAATACTCAACATGCAAAAGTCTTGTGAAGAAAATGAAGGAGAAGCACAGAACATGCCAACGACCCAGGAACACCACCCTTCAGAAGAGGTACCACAGGAGGCAGAAGGCTTAGGGGAAAAAATAAGAGTAAGAAACAAGTTTGTGGTGATGCATTTGAAGCAAAGACATTCACGCAACGATCCTTATCCTGAGTGCTTTAAGCCTGAATTTTCTCTCTCTCTCTCTGTCTCTTTCTTTTTTTTTGGTAGGATAGTAAAATCTAGCCCCTGCTTTCTTTCTGTTCACATTTTCTGAGGTAACTTTTACCTTCGTTTTACTTTTAATCATCTGGTGGAATTTTGTTTTAGGTAGTTTCCTTGTTGCCAGCATTTTGCATTTTGACTCATTCTACAGGTCTGTTTTTCAATTGGGAAATTTCACGCAAATGCATAAAAATATGTCTATCCAGAGTGCCCTTGATGGTCCCTCGGATCTGTCTCTTGCTTCAACAGTATTTGAATGGAACAAACAAAGGGATGCCAACCCAGCCTTCGACCACCCACCAACCTCTTCTCCAGTCACCACCTTGGGAACCACCTCAGCCATCCTCAGCCTCTGAGACCAGGCAACACCATTTTTGTTTTTGTTTTTTCTACCTTAACTCCTTATTGCTGAACAACCATAAGCTCCCAAATTCGTCAGAATCATTCCCCAAGGTGTAGGCTGCCGTCAACAGCCTCGTAACCCAGCATCTGCGGGCCTCCCGCACTTACCTCTCCCTGGGCTTCCATTTCCACCAGGACGATGCAGCTCTGGAGGGCCTGGGCCACTTCTTCCACAAGTTGGTGGAGCAGAAGCTCGAGGGAGCCCAGCTTCTCTTAAAGATGCAAAACCAGCTTAGTGGCTGCATTCTCTTCCAAGTCTTTCCAGGATGAGTAGGGTAAAACCTAGGATACCATGGAAGCTCCATGGTCATGGAAAAGAACCTGAACTAGGCCCCTGTGGATCTGCATGCCATGTGTTCTGCCCACACAGACACCCATCTCAGCAGCTTCCTGGAGAACCACTTCCTGGATGAGCAGGTGAAACTCATCAAGAAGATGGGTGACACCTGACTCACCACAGGTTGGGCTGGGCTAGCATCTCTTCAAAGGCTCACTCTCAAGCACGACTAGGAGCCTTTAGAGCCCAGAGCAGGGGTCCTCAAACTACGGCCCGTGGGCCACATGCAGCCCGCCGAGGACATTTATCTGGCCCGCCGGGTGCCGCTGCCTGTCCTGCTTAGCAGCCAACTCGTCCCAGGCCCGCAGTGCACATAGGAATTTGTTCATAGTTTTTTTTTTTAACTATAGTCTGGCCCTCCAACAGTCTGAGGGACAGTGAACTGGCCCCCTGTTTAAAAAGTTTGAGGACCCCTGGCCCAGAGTCTTTGAGGGACCCCTCTGCATCTTCCTGGTGTCTGGTTTTTGCCTGAGCCTCTCCCTAAAATCACTAGTTATTCTTTTAACCACTCTGGAGCCTTCTCCTTTGTATTGGGCCAAATGGAAACAATAAAACTTTTTGAAGCAAATAATAATAATAATAATAATAATAATAAATACAATGTTTATTCCATATTGTAAAGCAAAATACAGCAAGTTACAAAGCAGCACGTTTAGTAACAGCTCACATATGCAGGGTAAAAGTTTGTGTGTGTGTACATGTGTAGATACATACATACATCAAAAAGTTAATTGTGCTTAATGAGCAGTTCATTAAACCCATTGATGTGCATTTTATTTTTGCTTATATGTATTTTTAATGAGCACATGTCACAGACAGAGTGAATTTTTTTAATAAGTAAGAGAATCAAATAATTTTCAACCAGCTTATAAGGGCAATGGGGGCGCCTAAACTCTTGATGAGATAACTATCTTATATAAAAGCCTAATATGCAAATTAACCAAACAGCGGAACAACCAGTGGATTGGCCGGTTGCTATCATGCACACTGACCATCAGGAGGCAGATGCTCAATGCAGGAGCTGCCCCCAGCCTGCAGGCCCCAGGCCAGTCAAGGTGGGTACCAGCAGGGGCCCCCTGATCGCCCCACCGGTTGCCCCACAGATTGGCCCTGATCACCAGCCAGGCTTAGGGACCCTACCCATGAATGAATTTTGTGCACTGAGCCTCTAGTTAAAATATAAACCTCAAATCACCTCTGCATATCTTAGCCAGAGGAATAAAACTGGTAATTATTACAGGAAAAAAAAAAAGTCAAAGATAATGCATTCAGCATAACCTTTTATTTCCTCTGCCTCCTGAAATCTCCCTAAAAAGATGAAAAATGAAATTTTAATATATATAAGTCCACAAGGACAAAGAGGCAGGTGAGGCACATCAATAGTATGGAGAGCTACAGAAAAGCTAGAGGACAAGGAAGGTGAAACTTGGAGTACTCATAAGAGCGTACAGTCAGAGGCAGCTGCCTTGTCCTGCAGAATCTCTGAGGGGGATGGGGTTTAGAGGTGATGGGTGCTGCATGGAGCAAGAGTTAGACATGGGACTAAAATAGAAGAATTTATTGAAGGTCTATAACTGGAAATGTTAATCCTCTACCCCAGTCATACAAAATGCCTGCAGCAGCCAAGTACATCTCCTCTAGGCTGAGATTTGAGGTCTCTTTTCTGAAGAAGTTGAATAACCCTAAAACAAAAAGACCTCTGCATTGGTATTTTAGGTCCAACAGCACAATGGCCAGCTCCTACACAATTGTCCTAAAGCAAAGTCTGCGCATGGACAAGCTCCCAATCTGCTTTTTGGTGCCTCACTCTTAAACATGAATGTGCCACCAATGATCACTCGCCAATGATTTCTTCTAATGAAAGATTGAAACCAAGATAAACAAATGTGGGAGAAAGGAGGGATCCTCTTCTAAAAAGCTTGAACTTCATTCTGTAGACATCTGAGGAACCACGGGCTTCAAACTAGGGAGCAATATGAGATCCAAGTTTTAGAAAGAACATTTTGTTCCAAGTCTGAAAGTGAGATTAGTAGACTTTCTGGGAGACCAGTCAAGAAATTTTTGCAAAATTCAGATGAAATGCAATTCAGACCTAAACTAAGGTGGTAGTAATGAGAACCATGAGACTGTAGACATATAAACAGTTGAGCTGACATCTGATCAGGGGGGTTAGCCCAATTGCATTTTACTGTAAATATTTATGTCAAGGGCAAGAGAGAGAGGTGGACAGAATTTGGGAAATAAAGAAATACCATTAGGCTTGGAGGGAAGAATCATTCCACTGGGCTCTTTGAGGGGAAGGTTGCACTACATCTGTTGGGAAGCATACAGGAGCTCCTACCTTCCTTTCTGATAAACCAGACTGTCTGATTAAAACTGCGGATCTCACGCAGCCGGCATGGCTTAGTGGTTGAGCATCAACCCATGAACCAGGAAGTCATGGTTTGAGTCCAGGTCAGGGCACTTTGCCAGGGTTGTGGGATCAATCCCCAGTGTGGGGCTTGCAGGAGGCAGCCAATCAGATTCTCTCTCATCATTGATGTTTCCATCCCTCTCTCTGAAATCAATAAAAACATATTTTTTTAAAAACCAAAACCTGCAGATGTCCACAAGGGAGGTTAAATCCAAAAAGAGGGGAAACACAATTGTTCCCTTTACCTGACTCTGTAAGTGCCAAAGTAGCAGGAGCGGAGCAGCCTGGGTCAGCAGAGGACAGCACCTCAGGAGCACTTTTGCAGCAACAGGCGTAATGGATATGTAGAGCTACGTCAAGTAGCTCATGCCAATAGGGAGGAACATGACTTCAGACAGGTTCCAATTAGGGCTGTAAGTGGCCTTAGGCCCCTGAGATGAGGTTGGAGAGGAAGGCAAGGGCCAGATCTACAGGACCTTAAGGGGCACCGTAGGAAGAGTAGATGTTATTTGTGATATAACGGGAAGTCACTGCAAGTTTCTGAGCAGGAATGTGGACTTTCTCATCTGCTGTGTTATGACTATCCCAGCTGCTGTGTGGAGAATGGATTGGGAAAGATTAAGGGTGGATCAGAACGCTACTGCAAAAAGAAATGTTAATTTAAACTAGCGAGCTTACATTGGAGATGCAAATACATGGATTCAAGAGTCTTTTGGAGTTCAAATCTACAGTTCTTTGGCCAATTAAGTAGAGAAGGAGCAGGATGGGATGAGGGTGAGGAGATCAAAAGTTGGAGATAGACCTGGTAAGTTGGAGATGACTGTGAGGTATCCAACTGCTTAATTGGATATGCAAGTCAATAACTTGGCTAGGGCTATATTTGCTGGGTTTCTTGTTTCTCCCTTGAGCCCAACAAACTAAATTGAGGCAAGGATGGAATTAGCATTCATTGAACACTCCTATATGCCAAGGACCCAGTACATTACAGTTGCTCCTGTCATAAGGTTTATACACATTTTCCATTACCTGCTTTTTCTGTGCCTTCCCAGGCATCCTCACTGGGACCCAACTAGAAGCACCTGGGATACACTCATTGCAGACACTCAGACCACAAAATCAATTGCTCCCTCCCAGATTCCAAAACTAACTAGTCTCTCGAGGGTTGCTGTGCCTGGATCTGTGTTCAAAGACTCCAGAGACCTGAGGATAAAGGATAGAGAAAAGAAAAAGAAAAGAAAAAGAAAAAAAGGCTAGAGAAAAGTTTGTAGGACATGGAATCTAGGACTCTAAACTCAAATGACAGTTATGGCTCCACCCTTGGTTTGCCGAGTCTTTGGACACAACATGCCTTCTTTCTTTGTCTTAACTTCAGTATCCACCTGTTTCATGAAAGTGCTGAGAATTCAAGATGAGACTCTGAATGATCTAGAGCATTTTAAATAATGCAGATCCCTGGGTCATGCCATCAGAGATTATAGTTCTGTTGGCCTGGGGTAGCTCAGGCGTCTGTACTGCAGGTGCTTCTGACACTGGTCCAGGGTGGGGGCTGAACTGGGAACACTGATTTGTAGATCGGTGAGTTACCAGTTTTCACCAAATATCTGCCTCAGTGATATCCCTGCCACTTAGACCATGTCAGTTCTAAAATTAGGCATCAAATTCTTTGACACGCCTTCCATTGAGAGATGGGTTCTGTGTCTCCTGCCCTTGAATCTACCAGTTGTCAGAACGCTCTCTCCAGATGCTCCCTCTCAGAAGCCGGCCACCATGATGAGAGTAACCTAAGCCACATGGAGAGGCCACAGTATCATCCCAGCTGAGCTCAGCTTTGAATCGTCCCAGTGCTGACACCAGGCATGCAGGTGACGAAGCCTGCGGCCCCCAGCCATGGGGTCGCCAGCCATCAAGTCTTCCCAGCTGAGCACCAGACATCATGGAGAGAGACAAATCTATCTTGGCATGCCCTGCCCAAATTCCTGACCCACAAAAACTGCTCTTAGAATAAAAGGATTGTTGTTTGATGCCACTTCATTTGGGGAATGTTTTGTCACGCAATAACTGGAGTAGTTCTGAAAGTGTTTTCTCAAGGAATATTAATACAGAGAACAGACTGACAGTTGTCAGAGGGGAGGGGGGTTTGGGGGCTGAGTGAAAAAGGCAAAGGGGTCAAGAAGTATAAATTGGTAGTTACATAATAGTCATAGAGATGTAGATTTCAGCATAGGGAATATAGCCAATAATATCATGATAACTGTGTGTGGGGCCAGGTGGGTAACTGAAACATCGGGGGGCCACTCTGTAAAGTATATGATTTTCTAACTACTCTGCTGTACATCTGCAACTAATGCAGAATGATAGTGAATGTAAACTGTAATTGAAACATAAAAAAGAAAAGAAAATTTTTAAAAATCTAATAAAATACGAACACATTGCTTGGAAGGATAAACTCTTTGAAATGAACACGCACAGTCAGTGTATCCAACATTGACAAAAAGCATCACTGGATAATGAAACACATAAGTTGCTCCCAGAAAACTAGAGGCAGAATGATGGCTACTCCTTGGAGGTAGCATGACCAAAAGAAAGACACGCATCAGAAGGACAGTTAGGCCAGAGAGCAAGGTCCAGCTGCATTTACTTCACAATTGTGTTTATAAGGCTCTCTCCCAAATCCCTCAACTCTCTCACTACCTGAAAAGTTATTTGATGATGCCAGTTTTTTCCCAAATGTACTTGCTTAATGTTAAAATTTTCCTGGGAATCAGACAATAACAAGCACCACAGTTAATTCTTACTACCAGGCGAGATTTGGGAAATACTGAATTAGAGAATTTTTAAATTAAATACAAAACAATATAGCAAATGTGGCACCCTTCTCTGAGAATCACAGTTGTGGTGAGAATGGGGTAAATGCATGAGCTTCATGTTTATGAAAACTGAGCAGTTCTTGCAGCCTTGAACCCTGAGAGTGTAAGCTCCAGCAAAGTCCAGTTACAATGATGTGGAGGGAGAAGTTATAAATATTGGAATTCACTTGCTAATCAGACACTAAAATTATATTAAATACTTTAAAATGTAATTGTAAGCCGGCCACCATGATGAGAGTAACCTAAGCCACATGATAAAAATGATAAAAGAGCCCTGGCCAGTGGTTCAGTTGGTTGGAGCATTGTCCCACACACCAAAGGTGGTAGGTTTGATTCCTGGTCAGGGCACATGCCTAGGTTGTGGGTTTGATCCCCAGTTGGCATGTGTACGGGAGGCAACCATAATGTTTCTCTCTTTCTCTCATCTCCTGAATTCACCATGCAACTGGTTTGATTCGCAAGCTCTGCACCTTCAGGAGATTTTCATGATACTGGTGTTGAGCCGTATCATTGAGCAGTTCATTAAACCCAAAATCCCATTCCCCACAGAGACAGAGCAATTTCGGCCCCTTTGAGCCTGTTCAAATATATTTCTCTTGCCTCTTGAAACCCTTTAGTAGCTATAGGTATAGATTTCCAGAGTAGAATTGATGTCTGTCTCTGATTCTAAGAGTTTGTATGTGTTGCAATGGATAAAATAAAATGACTGCTAAATGGTTATTGTATTGATGGATACCGGAGGTCCAAGCAATAAAAATGGGAGAACCTTGTCACCTATCACTTAGATGCCTAATATCCTTTCTTAGACCAATGACTGTATATAAAGAACTCAGAGTGTATATTCGGTAGCAGAAAGGAGCCTGTGATTTCTACATTAATCTCGGGCTTCTTTGACTTTCTGCCAAGAGCTAGAGGCTCTGGGTGCTCACCATCTCTCTGTATTACTCTGTTTTCTTCTCCCCCCGCCCCCAGGGACGTCTCTTATACCAGTGTTACTGCCCTGCCTTCCAAAGGCCTGGAGCACCTGAAGGAACTGATAGCAAGAAATACGTGGACTCTAAAGAAACTTCCAATTTCCTTGAGTTTCCTCCACCTCACACGGGCTGACCTTTCTTATCCAAGCCACTGCTGTGCTTTTAAGAATCAGAAGAAAATCAGAGGGTAAGTGGCAGGTGTCTGGAATAAGCAACAAAAGGACTTGGGAAAAGTTGTATTAATTTCTGGGTCTGGGGGAAGAAGCTTTGTGGTTGGAAAACCATGTGGAAAGAACTGGAAGTATCCACAAGAAACATGAAATCCATGGGACACAATGACTTAGACTCCACATGGCTCCAGATGAGAAATAAGGCCAAGGTCAATGGAACACAGCAGGGGAGCGGAGGGGACAAGGAGATGACATAGGAGAGAGAGGAATGACCAGATCATGTAGAAATCTTATCAAGATTATATTGCACGGCCTCCAGATGCAACATGCATTAGATGCCACAATTCTGAGGACAAACTTAGAAACACAAGCAATTGTGTTACCTGGTCAATTAGGGCTTTGCAAAGGTCACAGCTTACTGGTTACATATGTGGGCACTTTGCAATCAGCTGGGTTTGTACCCCATCTCTGCCGCTTCCTGTGTTATCTCAGCCTACTTACTTAACCTCCCTGAGCCTCTGTGAATGGAGATCATAATGCTATCACTCATAAAGGTTTTGAGAAGATTACATGAGAAACTTAATAGAAAACACCTATCACAATAACTTGGAATATTATAAGCTCTCAATGTGTATTATTTTATGATCAGGCTGCAAAGGAGGGATGGTCTTTTTTTATTATTATTGATTTCAGAGAAGAAGGGAGAGGGAGAGAGAAATAGAAACATCACTGATGAGAGACAATCATTGATCGGCTGCTTGCTGCACGTCTCCCACTGGGGATCGAGCCCGAAACCCAGGCATGTGGCCTGATTGGTAATCGAACCTGCGACCTCCTGGTTCATAGGTTGACACTAACCACTGAGAAACACTGGCTGGGAGAGGGATGGCCTTTTTCTCTCCATACTTTCTCTGAATCTTGTCCTCCCTACACTTTTACTCTGCATTATTTCCCCCTTCATGAGTCATGCAATCCCATTTTCCTAACACTGCCATCATTTCTTAGTATAGTGTGTTCTCTGTCTCTAAATATCTATTGGTTGACATTCTGCATTCATACTTGCATTAGGAAATAATTTGGGATCTAGTAGTGGGCAGAGGCAAATGGCAAAGTTGAGCAGCTGTGCAAAGGTCAATGGTGGGCATAACATCTACAGAAAACTAAGAATGGCGTATGGGGATGCTGATAGCGGGCTCTATACTGATGCCATGTCGCCCAGAGTAGGAAAGGACCAGGGATGGGTGGGAGGCTAATGAACTGCATAAGGGCAGAGTCCAGCTTTCCTGTTAACCCCCAAACAGGTTGGAATAGGCAGCCCATTGGCATTTTAAACCAATAGGTGAGTCAACATCTGCTCAGCAAGTTAAAGAATCACTTTTGATGTCAGTCTGATAGGCTAACAATAAACTAAGTCTTACTCCCACGAGCATGCCTGCATGATACTGTCCATTTATTCATTTGTTCAATGAATAGGACAAACAAGAATATTGTATTTACATTCCAGTAGGGGAAGTCAGAAAATAAACAAGCAAACAAGTAAGATACCTGATAATGCTATGAAGGAAATGAACACAAGGGTAGGAAAATTTATCTAAGATCAGGACAGCCCGGCCATCATGGCTCAGTGGTTGAGCATTGACCTAGGAACCAGGAGGTCAGGGTTCCATGCTCTCATCATTTATGTTTCTATCTCTCTACCCCTCCCTTCCTCTCTGAAATCAATAAAAATATTTTTAAATAAATAAATAAATACAAATAAAGAGATCAGGGACAAAAGGACAGTTGAGTTTAAAACTGAATAATGAGTAGAACCAGTCATGAGTTTTTCAGGCAAAGGGAACATGGTATTCGAAACCTCTGAATAGGAATATAACAATAACCGACACATATACAGCACCAACCATGTTTCCAGGTGCTGTATAAGAGCTTTAAAAAGATATTAAATAGGTAATTTCATGATTCTGTTTTTAAAATTTGATAAACCAAGTTTCATAGACCTGCCCAAGGTGAAACAGCTAGTGAAGCCAGGTCCTAACCTAGGCAGACTGGCTCCAGCATCCATGCTTTTTCTCTCACTACTGGTCTTGAACTGGTTGCAGAGGAGAAATAAGGGCCAGTGTCACTGGAGCATAGTTTTGGAAGGGTAATAGGAAATGACGTAAGAGAGATGAACCCAACCAGGTCATGTAGAATCTTTTTGCTACATGTTGTAGGGCCCATTAGTGGTTTTCAGCAGGCGCTGACTTATTTCTGTTGCCTTGCAGAATCCTTGACTCCTTAATGTGTAATGACAGCAGTATTCGGAGCCTGCGGCAGAGAAGGTCTGTGAATGCTTTGAATGGTCCCTTCTACCAGGAATATGAAGAGGATCCAGGTGACCACAGTGCTGGGTACAGGGAAAACAAGTTTCAGGATACCCACTCTCATTATTATGTCTTCTTTGAAGAGCAAGAAAATGAGATCATTGGGTTTGGCCAGAAGCTCAAAAATCCACAGGAAGAGACACTACAGGCCTTCGATAACCATTATGACTACATAGTGTGTGGGGGCAATGAAGACATGGTGTGCACCCCCAAGTCGGATGAGTTCAACCCCTGTGAAGACATAATGGGCTACAAATTCCTGAGAATCGTGGTGTGGTTTGTTAGTCTGCTGGCTCTCTTGGGCAATGTTTTCGTCCTGGTCATTCTCCTCACCAGCCACTACAAACTGACCGTCCCGCGCTTTCTCATGTGCAACTTGGCCTTTGCAGATTTCTGCATGGGGATCTATCTACTCCTCATTGCCTCCGTAGACCTCTACACTCATTCTGAGTACTACAACCATGCCATCGACTGGCAGACAGGCCCTGGCTGCAACACAGCTGGTTTCTTCACCGTCTTTGCTAGTGAGCTGTCAGTGTATACACTGACGGTCATCACCCTGGAGCGCTGGTATGCCATCACCTTCGCCATGCGCCTGGATCGAAAAATCCGACTCAGGCATGCCTATGCCATCATGGTTGGGGGCTGGGTTTGCTGCTTCCTGCTCGCCCTGCTCCCCTTGGTGGGAATAAGCAGTTATGCCAAAGTTAGCATCTGCCTGCCCATGGACACCGAGACCCCTCTTGCCCTGGCATATATTATCTTTGTCCTGTTGCTCAACATAGTTGCCTTTATCATCGTTTGCTTCTGTTACGTGAAGATCTACATCACAGTCCGAAATCCCCAGTACAACCCAGGGGACAAAGACACCAAAATTGCCAAAAGGATGGCTGTCTTGATCTTCACTGACTTTATGTGCATGGCCCCCATCTCATTTTATGCTCTGTCAGCTCTTATGAACAAGCCTCTTATCACTGTTACCAACTCCAAAATCTTACTGGTTCTCTTTTATCCACTTAACTCCTGTGCCAATCCATTCCTCTATGCCATTTTCACCAAGACCTTCCAGCGGGACGTATTTATCCTACTCAGTAAGTTTGGCATCTTTAAACGCCAGGCTCAGGCATACCGGGGCCAGAGGGTTTCTCCAAAGAACAGGACTGATATTCAAGTCCAAAAGATCACCCAAGACGCGAGGCAAAGTCTCCCCAACATACTGGAGGACTATGAACTGCTTGAGATGTCCCATCTAACCGCAAATAAGCAGGGCCAAATCTCAAAAGAGTATAAGCAAACAGTTTTGTAAGCTAACCCTATACTACTCACAGTGGTAAGGTGACTTATAAAAGGCTGGTTTCTTGAACATTAATTCTAACCCCTTGACACACACAAGCCAGCTTACCTAACTATTGTGCCGGTGACATTTCATGGGGCAAGATTTCAGCTCCCAAGAGGAGCTAGCATTACCAGTAAACTAATCATCCCCTCTACCCCACCGCAAGAAGGAAGAGAGACTACCAGTATATCCAAACCCCCAGTGATATCAAAATAATCTATACTTTCTGGAAGGCTTGTTTGATGCTAAATGCAGAGATGACATTGTGTAAGATGTTCCACAAACATCAGCTCATCCATTTCAACACTGAGCTTCCCACTTTTATACAGCATTTCATACTAAAGATTCAACAGATGGCAAAAGGATGAACTTGGTTGGCAATCACAAAATCAGCCACATGTTGGCTCAGTCCAACTTCATGTTTCCTGATATAGCCAGAGGGAGTTTGAGTTTCTTGAAAGTGAGAAGTCAAATAGGACATCACACAAGAAATGGCTATTATGAGACATGAAGGAGGGGGAAGGCTTCGCTTTGTTTTTTCAGACTCTGAAACTATTAATCATCTCTTCACCAGGACCTACCTGATGTAACCCAACTGTTCCATGTTGCCCAGAAAAACTAGCAGGATTTTAGCGTATGTGGCCAGGCAAACTAAGAATTGCTCATCTTGGCTAGTCTCATAGCCTAAAAGACATGAACTCAATAAATATTTCTAAGTAGCAACAAGTAGGAATTATGAGCAGAGAACACTAAATTGCCCATCAATTAATAAAGCAGACTGGATACCAGGTTACTGTTGAACCTCAGGCAAATCATTTGGTCTCAGAAGCCTGGAGAAATGAAGGAGCTTGGTGGCCTCTTCCAGTTTTAAAACTCTATGTACATCCCTTTCCCTTAAAACCTGTTGCCATGACAAAGAGAAAGGAAAATATAAGAAAGAAGATTCTGTTTTTCCTATCTTTAGGGCTGCCATCTCTTCTCTTTGGAGCCTAGACATATAACCCAGTAAATATTTTGTTTATTTCATTTTTGGTTATGAAACAAGTATGTTTGTTTCATTTTTGGTCTGAACCAATCATTCTATTGTGTGACCATATTGGGGTGGATCTGAGTCATTCATCTAATTACTAGACCTACAGCTAAAATTACCAGGCCAAAACAGACTGCATTCATATAACAGAAAAAATAGTTTTGCAAATTTTGGTTATTTAGAGTTACTATTTCACTGTGCAAATTCACTTGAAAACATTAAACTTGTCTTCAGGGATTGGTTTCCAACTCACACTACAATACTAAAGCTATCAAGAAAAGTTCCTTCTCCCAGAAAGTACCAGCTCTTTCCAACCCTGTTGATCACTGGACATGAAATGCTATTCCCCAGCAGTGCTCCCTTACTTAAAATAGTCAAGATCTTCATATATAGATGTACTCTCCAAGTTATCGGTCAACACAGCCCCTTAATTTCTTCCCAAGAAGAGACGCATTTGGTTCTCAGTGCTCATGAACCACCCATGAATTAAAACCACACCATGAGTTAAAAGATTTTGTGGTTTTAAGTTTGTGGAATAGGGTTGGTGGGCCCAATGGACCCCCAGAAGTGATACACTGATTCACCTGGAATCGCTCCATAGCCACACCCATTTCTGATCATCCCTGTAACTTGGATGTCTTAGTAGAAATATCATACACACCTAAAATCATGACTTATCCACCAGTTCACTTGTAACTAGTGAAGTTAAACAAATGTGTTACCTTTTGGCCAGTGGTTTCTCACTTGTGACATTTTGAAATATCATATTCTGATAATGTGTTTTATCTTGAGTAGTTGAAATAATACTTTGATAACAGTCCTAGAAAAGTAACTTCAACAGAATTGTTACTAAAATTTGCATTCACAACATGAAATAAAATTTCTTCCTGGGAAATGACTATGTTGGGTCCTAGAGTATTGATTTTTGTAATTTGTGAACTTCTTTTAAGGTTACCATTATATGTGTTAAAACTAAAAACAGGAAGCCCTGGCCAGGTGGCTCAGTTGGTTGGAGAATCGTCCCAACAATAAAAGTTTTGGGTTTGATTTCCAGTCAGGGCACATACCTAGGTTGTGGGTTTGATCCCCAGTCGGGGCACATATGAGAGGCAACCAATCCATGTTTCTCTCTCACATTGATGTTCTCTCTCTCTCTTCCCCCCTTCCTCTCTCTCTAAAAATCAAGAAAAATATATTCTCAAATGAGGATTAAAAACAAACTCTAGCTCTATTCTTGTTCTAGAGCCAAATGGTAGGGGATGGGGGTGGTTAGAGAGCAACCAAAGGACTTACATGCATGCATATTAGCATCACCAATGGACACAGACACTGGGGTGGTGGGGGCTTGCCTGGGCTGGGAAGGGATGGGGGAGGGGTTCAACTGGGGGAAAAGGAGACATATGTAAAACTTTAGACAATAAAAAAAATTTAAAAATAATAATAAAAATAAAAATTTTAAAAAACTAAAAACAGGAAAACAATTGGTACATAGATAGATAAAAGAGAAACATGCAAATTGACTGTACCTCTGCTACGCCCACAAGCCACACCCACCAGCCAATCAGGAGTATGCAAATTAACCCAACCAAGATGGCAGTTAATTTGCATATCTAGGCACAGAGTCAAGACTGAAGACAGTGTAGAAGGAAGCCAAGAGCTACAGAAGGGAGTGAAGCTGTGGAGAAGCAAGCAAGCGGGGCGGGGGAGAAGGGAAGGAAGCAGACTGCTGCAAGAAGCCCTATTGCAGGAATCTTCCTGCAATGGGCCTCTAGTTTACTAATAAATCCATATAAATAAATAAATTATCAACTATCAATAACTTCAGTATAACATTGTATCCTGATTTTAAATGGTCTTTATGTGAAACAACTCATAATATATTATGATACTTTGACAGCAGTGATGGCAAAGGGGAAAAATATGATAAGTATTAACCCTAGGAATATAAATAGCACACAATGAGGATAATCTAATAATCCCATCTAATAAAAACGGAATATGCTAATTGACCATCAGTCCATCACAAAAATGGCTGCACCCACAGCTAAAGCCAAGTTCCCATAAGGAGCCTTAACGAGCAATCAGCAGGAACCTGAGGCTATGCCCTCCCCCGCCCCCATAGGGCTTGACAGGGGACCTCAGGCCACATCCCCCACCTGGCAGGGCTTGACAGGGGACTTTAGACTGCGTCCCCCACCCCAGAACCAGGCCGGAGGACCTCAGGCCACACCCCCCACCTCAGCACCAGGCCAGGGGACCTGAGGCTGTGCCCCCCTGCCTGGTGGGGTTTGACAGGGGACCTCAGGCCATGTCCCCCGCCTGGCAGGGCTTGACGGGGGACCTCAAGGCACGCCCCCCACCTTGGTCTGGGCTGGGGGACCTCAGGCCACACCCCCTGTCCTGGCGCTGGGCCAGGGGACCTGAGGCTACATCCCCTGCCCAGCGGGGCTTGACAAGGGTGGGACTGGCCAGATCTGGATCTAGCCCAATGGGGGCAGGGGCCAGCCGGGTCTGGGTATCATGCGATTTTGAGGCACATATGGGTGGGCGGGGACTTGACTCTGGGTCCCGTGGTGAGCCCCAGACTCTGACAGGAGGAAGGTTTTCATATACATTTTACTAATTTTCTTTCATCTCTGACACTTCTATTATAGAGAAAGGGCAAATAGCAATATTAAGTTATTTCCTCTAATTAATCCCCTTTTAATGTGCATGAATTTTGTGCACTGGGCCACTAGTCAAATATAATTACCATCTGTACTCTGAGACATTCCTGCTACTATGCCCTTCTCACTGTTCCTGTTGCCAGTCTATGAAGGTGGTTCTTGAAAAGGTTCTGAATATATCTTAGATGCAGCATCAACCACCACTGACTCTTTTCCCCTTTTTAATGATGGCATGAGGGGCATAGCCGTGTCATTTTTAGGATTCAGAGAGGGGTAGAATAGCATGAATGGTTAGAGAGGATATTGGGATTAAGATAGGATGGAATGGTTGGTGTAAGCTGAGGGTCTTCCAGATGGTAGATAGAGTGTGGCTGCAGGGTGATTGGGTTTGGAGGCAACTCACGGGTACCATATAGGCTGGGTGGTCAAAGAGTTAAAGAAGCAGAAGAAAATACTCTAATTCCTCCAAGTAATGCTCCCACTATCGGCTCAGCTGCACTAATTAAAATGATATCCAGTAGCAACTTGGATGTCTGGGAGGACCTCTGAGTGCCAGAGGTGTGTGCTCACTTTTTCCCTCTCTCCACACTGGCCTGAAGATGGTGAAAACAGGTGTGATGTCAGCCATCTCCTCTTTCATCTGGACAGTGGCATCAATTGGTCAGGGTATCTCATTTCTCCAACATTTGTTGAAGCTATTACTACTTCCCCTCATTCTTCTGTCAGAGTACTTAAGGAGCATTTTGAGAAATATATGGGCCTAGATAGTGAAATGGTTCTCTTTGTTATTAATAACAAATCCTAGGAGTCCCATATTCCCACAGATCCACAAATCACTTGCCAATGGCATCCAGATTGACATTATCTAAATTTGTCCGCTATCATTCCAGAAGCCTTTCCACTGTCTGGGGAACTTAGGTGGAATATAATGAAATTTAAGCTTGGGATTTGCTAAAAAAAAAAAAAAAGAACACTGATGACACTATACTAGTCTTGTTTTTCTCAAACCTTTGCCTCATCTATTTAATATGGCCCTTGTTTGGAAACTTTTGAGTGTAGTTTATTTTCCTCAAATGTCCGGTAATTGTGGTTCATTTATATTTTTTAAAGAAGATTGAGGATGGTTAAAGTGGACAGATGTTTTCTATCTTCTTCCCCAACACACCTTTCCCTGACAGGGGGCAGTGATGATGCCTCTGTGTCAATGTCCAGGCTTCATTTTGTGATGTGAAAGCAGGAAATGGAAAAGCGCGCTGGGTTTCATGCCCCTTGTCCTCTGCCCCAGACCAGGAACTTAGCTCTATCTATACCAATCACTCCCAGTTTTAAAAGATCAGTTTCTTTATTTAAAAAGTATATATATTTTTTATTGATTTCAGAGAGGAAGGGAGAGGGATAAAGAGATAGAAACATCAATGATGAGAGAGAATCCTTGATCGGCTGCCTCCTGCACGCCCCATACTGGGGATTGAGCCCACAACCCATGCATGTGCCCTGACTGGGAATCGAACTGTGACCTCCTGGTTCATAGGTCAACATTCAACCACTGAGCCATGCCAGCTTTGAGAGTATTTTTGAGAAGACACTCTTGAACAACATATAAACTTTAGGACAAGAACTTGTCTTTTGTCCTCACTGATTTGAGTCTATTTTCAAGTAGTTGAAAGTCACCAGATAAAGTGAACTCTGACCAAGTTTTATAGATTTACCAGTGGCCCAGTGCATGAAATTCATGCACATTCAAAGGGGATTAATTAAAGGAAATAATTTAATATTGCTATTTGCCCTTTCTCTATAATAGAAGTGTCAGAGATGAAAGAAAATTAATAAAATGTATATGAAAACCTTCCTCCTGTCAGAGTCTGGGGCTCACCATGGGATCCAGAGTCAAGTCCCCGCCCACCCACATGTGCCTCAAAATCACGTGAGACCCAGACCCAGCCAGCCCCTGCTCCCATTGGGCTAGATTCAGATCTGGCCAGTCCCACCCTTGTCAAGCCCCTCTGGGCAGGGGTGTAGCCTCAGGTCCCCTGGCCCAGCGCCAGGATGGGGGGCGTGGCCTGAGGTCCCCCAGCCCAGACCAAGGCGGGGGGCATGCCTTGAGGTCCCCCGTCAAGCCCCACCAGGAGGGGGACATGGCCAGAGAACCCCTGTCAAGCCCTGCTGGGTGGGGGGCATGGGCTGAGGTCCCCCATCAAGCCCCACCAGGCAGGGGGGCACAGGCTCAGGTCCCCCAATCTGGCACTGGGAGGGGGGAACAGCCTCAGGTCCCCTGTCAAGCCCCACTGGTAGGGGTGTGCAGCCTCAGGTTCCCTGTCAAGCCCCACTGGTAGGGGTGTGCAGCCTCAGGTCCCCTGTCAAGCCCCGCTGGACAGAGAGTGTGGCCTGAGTTCTCCCAACCCAGCACTGAGGGTGCACCTTGAGGTCCCCTGTCAAGCCCCACCAGGTGGGGGATGTGGCCTGAGGTCCCCTGTCAAGCCCTAGGGGGGCAGGGGAGGGTGTAGCCTCAGGTTTCTGCTGATTGCTCGTTAAGGCTCCTTATGGGAACTTTGCTTCAGCTGTGGGTGCAGCCGTCTTTGTGATGGAGTGATGGTCAATTAGCATATTCCCTCTTTATTATATAGGATGAGAAATAAACCTGTGGCTGGTGCATCTTATCATATGTCCCAGATTGTGGAGAGTGGCTACAGTGTTTGGACAGGTTCAAGCCTCAGACTAATGAGAGGGCACAGTCCTCTCATGGCCACGTGCAAGTCCCAGCTTGGAGGGCAGAGCCCTCCCAACACAATTATAGCCAACAGCTCTAGCTGTAAGCTTGAACAACAGCTATAGTTGTAAGCTATGGTCCGAACACGTGGTCCCACGTGCCTGATGATGTGGGCTTGATAGAGTTCAGGTGCATGTAATTGAGTAGGATCAAAACCCATGAGAATGTTATAAACATCTTGACCACACCCTTACTTTGCCTCGTGGCATCTGGCTATAATTAAATAAAGACACGGCTTGTAGTCTGTGACGCTGTCACTAGCTCTCCATCAGAGAGGCTGTCCATCAGAGAGGACAATGTCCCACCGAGACCCAGCTTTCATTCTCTTGTCTGTCTTTTCTCAATCCTTCACTGCCCCCTCTCAGGTTCATCCTTGGCTGTGCTGGTGCGGTACACGAGGTAGCTGAAAAGGAAATGCAGAGGCTAATAATTTCATATTTATATGAGTGCCTCTTGGAGCAATGAGTATTGTCCTTCATGTCCAGGGAAGGATTCTTAACTTTTGCTATGTTAATAACAACCACAACAAAATCAATAGTTCGAGGAAATGTCCAGAAGCATCTAATCCACCTACTTGCTTTAAGATTTTTGTTAAATCCTCACCTGAGGATATGTTTATTGATTTTTAGAGAGAGGAAGAGGGGAGAGAGAAAGGGAGGGGGAGAAAGAGAGAGAGAGAGAGAGACATCGACTGGTTGCCTCTTGTATGCATCCCAACCAGGGACCAAACCTGCAACCTAGGTATGTGCTCTGACCAGAAATTGAACCCATGACCTTTCAGTATACTGTACTATGCTCCAACTGAGCCATACTGGCCAGGATTTAGGTTTTATTTAATGAACCTTCTCAAACATGCTAAGGCAATCCTCAGCTTTGTCTTATACAAAGTACTCTTATGTATTAAGAAATGTTCTAATTTAAATGATAATTAATTGAAAGACAAAGCTCAATTTGTCCATTTGGTCAAAGACTGAGTTTAGGGAGACACCAACAGGCTGGAAAATCCAATTATCAAATGTTGGTCTTAATTCCACAGATATGTTTGGAAACTTCTTTTGAAATATCTCAGCTAGAACCCAATAACTATTTCTGTTCCTTTGGCTTTCCAATTACAAAGCCCTCTGAGAGCTGTCAACTAAGTGCTAAGTGGAAACTTGGAAGTTGACAACTGATTTGTTTTCTGATAGCTTGTATTTCTTCTGACTGTGCTTGCTGTGAAGTAACTAAGAAGGGGGAGAGGGGGACAAAGTGAAGAAATTGGTATTGGCCTTAACATATAGAAGCTCAGCTTCTTTTAAAAAAAATTATGTTTGTTTGTTTTAGAGAGAGAGGTAGAGAGAGAAACATCAACCTGTTGCTCCACCCATCTATGTAGCCGTTGGTCAACTCCTACATGTGCCACCGGGTGTCAGCTCAGCTTTTTTAAAAGAATTGGGTCATACATTTTATCACAAAAGAAAAATTTCTTCTAAATTCTAAAGTGGCAAATAAAATTGTTCAATTAAACATCAAAAAGTTTTATAGGTAGTTATTCTAACTAAATTAGAATTTTTATGTTAGCTGTGTATTATAAACCTTGGATAATTATAGACAAGGATGCCAATTTCCTAGTAAGTGGAGTTTAGACTTTCCTTCTTAAGTTATTGTAAAATAATAAAGTTACCATACTTTGCATTCTCCTTCTCTGGTGGTACCTGATCAGCATAGAAACATTGCATTATTTTTCCCATGTTTAAAAAAAAAAAATCTCGTCTTGACTCCACTTCTCCCCCATCATTTCTTTGGCTCCTTTGTCACAAAATTAGGAAAAATAGAGTTGCCTTTAATCACTACTGCAAATTGTATCCCTCCCATTCTCATTTAAATCTGCTCCAACTAGGTTTTCCATCCCACAGCTCCATGGAAACCGATCTCATTAAGGTCACCGGAGTCCATGTTGCTAAATCCAATGGTCATATTTCTGCCCTCATCTCACCTGATCTATCAGCAGTATTGGTACATTGTTCACTACATCCTCATTAATGTCCTTTCTTCCTTTTGCTTCCAGAGAAAAAAACACCACAATTACCTCACTGACTGATGCTTTTCAGTGGTCTTTGCTGCTTTCTCTCCTTGTATCAACCTCATAATGGTGTGATACCCTGGGGTTTACTCCTTGGTTCTTCGGTCTTTTCTATCAACACTTGATCCCTAGGTGATCTCATGCAGTCTTCGAATACTATCTCTTTGTCATGATTCCCAAAAGTATATGTCTAGACCAGACCTTTCTCCAAACTCCAAACTTATCTATCCATCTGCCTCCTCACCAAAGTGGACTTTGATGTTTCAAGTCAACGTGTCCAAAACTAGACTCTTGACCTTCTACCCCAAAACCCACTTCACCTCCAGCCTTCGCCATCGTGGCTGATGGCAATGCATACTTAAAGGTGCTCAGACCAAAATTGTGAGGTCTTCCTTGATTCTTCTCTTTCTCTAACACCCCACATCCAAATCATCAAGTCTTTTTGGTTTCACTTTCAAAAGATATTTAGAAAATAACCACTTCTTAGACCATTCCTGCTATCATCTTTGTCTGGATTACTTTACTGTCAGTTCTCTTCCTTGGATTACTAAATTGTCTCCATTGTTGTTCTCTTGTCCCCTGGCAACCTATTATTTTTAAATATATTTTACTGATTTTACAGAGAGAAAGGGATATGAATAGAGAGTTAGAAACATTGATGAGAGAAAAACATGGATCAGCTGCCTTCTGCACGCCCCCTACTGGGGATCGAGCCACAACCAAGGTACATGCTCTTGACCAGAACTGAACCCCAGACCCTTCAGTCTGAAGGCTGACATTCTATCCACTGAGCCAAACTGGTCAGGGCCCCTGACAGTCTATTTAAGAGGTTGACAAACTACTGCCCACTGGCCAAAGTGAGCCCACTGTCAGGTTTTGTACCTCCTAAGAGCTGAATGATTAAAGACATCAAAAGAAGAAGAGCATTTTAAGGCACATGAAAATTATATAAAATTCACATGTTGATGTCCATAAATAAATTTTTAATGGAACACATCCATAGTCATTCCTTTACATACTGTCAGAAGCTACTTTTGTGCTACCACAGCAGAGCTGAATCGTTGTGAGCCCACAGAAGCTGGAACATTTACTCTCCAGCCCTTCACAGAACCACTTGCCAACCTCTGGTGTATTCGCAACAGATCAGCTAGAATGGCCCTTTTAAAACTTAAGTCAGACCAGGTCATTCCTCTGCACGAAGTCTCTTAAGTGGCTCTCCAGTTGTCTCTGAGCAAAAGCCAAAGTCCTCAGAGTAGCCAACAAGGCCTATATGATCTGACCCGATTGCCTTACGATTTTCATGTCCTATAATCCATCTCTTTGTGACTTTGTTCCAACTGCTCTGTCCTACTGCTGTTCCTTGATCATACCAACAGACTCCCTAACCAGACCTTGGCATTGGCTCATCCCTGTCTGGACTGCTTTCCCCCAAATAGCTCTATAGATAAATCACTCACCCAAATCAGATCTTTGCCCAAATGACATCTTTTTAGTGAGTCCTGTACTGACTACCCTACTTAAAATTCTAGCTTATTTCATGTGGGAATCTTGATTCCCCCTATCCTGCTCTATTTTTCTTTTTTCTATTGTACTTATCACCTCCAAACATACTATATAACTTTATTTATCATCTATATCATAAAAGGCCTGTGGTCGTGATGCCATAACGGTGGAACCACCAAACAACTGGTCACCAGGAGGTGCTGGAGCACCTTCGGGCCCTTCTTCCCCCTTCTCCCCCATTCCCCCGCCCCGCGCTGGCAGCATCACAGGGTGCCAGCAGCATCAGCAAAGTGTGTGAGGCATTGCGGGGTGGCAAACATGGCCCTGATGGGCCTCTAGTCATTATAATAAACATAATAGAACACAAGCTCCACAAGGACAGATATTCCAAGAGTCT
Organism: Corynorhinus townsendii; assembly: GCA_026230045.1. NCBI lineage: Eukaryota > Metazoa > Chordata > Mammalia > Chiroptera > Vespertilionidae > Corynorhinus > Corynorhinus townsendii. The sequence continues at coordinate 218,541,109 of JAPDVU010000001.1, forward strand.
AGAACAATCCCTGGCTCAATAAAAAATTTTTGGATTTGAATTGCATTTTTGATATATCATTGCTCATGTCTATATCATAGACATGAAGCTGAGCCCTAAAAAACACATCCTCCCAAATATAACACCATATCTGGCATAGCTTAACTATTTGGCAATTATCTGCTTTACAATATAGTTATGTTCCATGTTAAAAATTAGTGATGGCCTTATATATTTTTTTAATAGCCATGAGAAAAGTTTCCAGAATATACCCTTTACTCTGCAAGAAGTTCATTTATTGAGGGATCAATTTTACAGTAAGGATGCTCTTGTAGTTACAAATCTAAAACACCTGTAGATCACTGAGATTCAGTCTAAGCTTTCCTTTTAAAAACCCAGAGAAGTGGCCATCCACTGCCAGTAAGAAGCATTTTGAATAGAAACTTTTTGGCTCAACTCATCCAATTATTGAGTACTTACTACATGCAAGGTATGTAAGTCAGAGATTTAAAAAAAAAAAAAAAACACATCCCAGTCTTTAAAAAACTTAACACCTAGAGAGGAAGACAGATGTGTTCACAGCAGTATAAAAATTATTACAAAGCACCCTAGCCGGTTTGCTCAGTGGCTAGAGCGTTGGCCTGGGGACTGAGGGGTCCCGGGTTCGATTCCGGTCAAAGGCATGTACCTTGGTTGCGGGCACATCCCCAATGGGGGGTGTGCAGGAGGCAGCTGATCGATGTCTCTCTCTCATCGATGTTTCTAACTCTCTATCCCTCTCCTTTCCTCTCTGTGAAAAATCAATAAGATATATATATATTTTTAAATTATTACAAAGAATTTCTGAATGTTAGTATAGAACAGTGCTACCCAAAAGAAATATAGTGCAAGTCACTACATCACTGTAAATTTTCTAGTAGACACATTAAAGGTAAAATTAATTTTAATCACATACTTTATTGAATCCAACATATACAAAATATGATCATTTTGATATGTAATCAATATAAAAAGCATTGAGATATTTTACATTCTTTTTTCTTACTACTAAGTCTTCAAAAGTCAGTGTGCACTTATGTCACTTTGCAATTTGGAAACTAAGTTTTCTTCAGAAAAACTTGACCCATATTCCAAGTTCATGAAATGTACAGTTGAAAAACATAGGTTTGCGTATCCAAATTGTTCTAAACAGCTTTAAAAGTTTTCCCATAACTAAATGAGTATTGGTTTTTTAACTTGAAATTCAATTAGTTAAAATTCAAAATTCTATTTTTGAGTAGCACTGGGCACATTTCATGTGTGCAACAGTAACCTGGGGCTCCTGGCCCCCCCTAGTGGACAGCACAGGTTTATGGCAGAGATTGCCAACTTTTTCTGTAAAGGACCAGTGAGCAAATATTCTAGGCTTTGCTAGACCTATGAACCACTGGCCTAAAGGATTCTGCTTGGGGGGTAGAGAAGTCTTTAAGAAGGTCACCATTAAGCAGGGACTTAAAAGATGAGTAGGATTTCCAATGTAAAAAATACAGGAGGGTGGTGAGAAGGGCATTCCAGACTGAGGCATACGCATGAGCTAAGTCACAGAAGTGTGAGCTACTATGATACCATTAAGATGAGGAACCAGCATGCCTGACACATAGGATTAGAGGGCTGGTGAAGGAAAGGAATGTGCTGGTTATGCTCCCAGAGGAACTCACCAACCTCCTTACTTTGTTGGGACCTTTCTAGCTCTCCTGCCAGTTGCTCTGTCTTTGTGTCCCTCTTAGCTAGGAAACTGACTGTTCAGCCCTACTGACCTGCTGTTCCCTAGGTAACGTGATCTTCTATGAAAGCTGTACTTGCATATCAAATATTGTTGTACTGAGCTGTAGGCTCTATCTTGATGATACTTAAGATTTCATGGAAGTAGAGCCAGTTATATGATCTTTCTGGAAGCTTCGACTCCTATTTCTGAATCTGGGCCACCCAGTAACTAAGCTAATCCCATTTAGCCAACCATGAAATCTACCAACCATAATGTACATCAACTCCCTTATCAAAATCAATCCCCTGCCTTCCAAGGCTGGCAATAGAGAAGAAAGAATACAAGTTGAGGCTTTAAAGTTCAGGTACCCTTTCTTGTGGAAGGCCTCACTCCTTGGCCAACTTGAATTTCGGCTTGATTTTATGAGGGAATTGATGGAGAATTTTAGCTTTTCCTTTGTATAAAGTAAGCACAAGAGGGTCTCCCATGAGTCAAATACACATGCTTCCACACTGGGATCAAAGGGCCCCTGGACTAGCCACATGCTGTATTTGTGTTCATCTAGGTTCCCCCCCCCCTCCCCCCGTGTCCTAGGTCACTCCAGTCGCTGGACAGGTGGGCTCTTCAATTGTAATCCAAAATGGATCTGGCAGGCCCAGCGTCAGAGTCAAAACATGGCAAGAGATACCCTTTTTTTCCAAATGTGGGGAAGGTTACCATGACCTAAAGCCAAAGCTTCTCTGTTCCTTGCCAGATCGGAATGACCTTTCTGTGAGGAAAGAAAGAGAACCTTAATGAAACATGCCTGCCTCCCTGTCCTCAGCCCAGCTGTCAATCAGGTCAGTGGGTAAGGACAACGACTTGCCAAGCTGAAGGGTCATTGTCAACCAGTGGAACAAAAATAGAAGGGAGGACATTAAGTAGTTTTTTTGTTTGTTTGCCCTTTTTGTTTTTTAAATATATTTTTATTTATTTCAGAGAGGGAGAGAAACATCAATGATGAGAGAGAATCATTGATCGGCTGCCTCCTGCACGCCCCCTACTGGGGATCGAGCCCGCAACCTGGGCAGTGCCCTGACCAGAATGGAACTGGGGACCCTTCAGTGCACAGACGGAAGCTGCATCCACTGAGCAAACAGGCTAGGGCGCCTTAAGTAGGTTTGAGCTGAGACACGAGGCACAATCTCCTACCTGGAGCTGCTTGAAAATGTCGCTCCCCTTTCCTCCTGCCAAAGAATCGGGGGCGCCTGCACCCTGGCCGCCGCCCGCAGTGGCCGCTAGAAGTAGGACTGACAGCCCGGCCCGTCCCGGGCACCTCCCGCATGGCCATCTCTGTCACCCCCACGCGGGTGCGGGGCCGGGACCGCACCACCGACTTGGAGGCCTCCCTGGTCTGTGAGGAGTCGGCCAAGCCGGCGGGATCCCGCAAGCCCCCGACTCCACGTGCAGTCCGCGCGGTGGATTGTGGTCCCTGTTTGGATTCTATTGACTGTGCCTCTGGGGAGCCCTGGGGTCCCGGCCCGCATACAGCTGGGCAGCGGGCCGGGCGCCCACCCTGTTCTCTGTACTTTTTTCACAAAACACGATTCACGTTGCTCAGATTTTGAAATTTACTAAAATTGTCAGTTCAAAGAAAGAAGAAGAAAAAAAAAAAGAATCGGGGCATCTCAAAGCACTCACAGGTGACTGGTGTCAGACCCCAAATTCCCACCAGGACAGCACTCTCTCCCTCTGAAGGCTGCACGGCTGAAGCAAGGAAGGCACTTCTCAGCTGTCCCCAAGTGGGACTGACAGGGATCCCATGCCCCTCACCCTTAGAGAATATCATAATATTCTCTCAACCAGCATATTATGATACTGCGTAATTGCTCTGCGCTGCATCACAGGCCAGGGAAACAAAAACACAGCCAAACAAGGTGTGGGCCCGAAATTAGGTTCTGTTCTTTACCTTCTGAAGCCTGCTTTACTAAGGGCCATTGATTTTTTTCCTACTGCCTAGTTACAGCCCCAACACAACAGAAGCTGTGACATCTGTCTTCCTAGGATCACATTCCTGGAAGTGGCTCCCTCATTCCTCAACATCTTTAAGGAGAAGGCAGCAGTATAAAGACACTCCTCCCACTTTATGAATTATGCCATCTACTCCTGCTATCACCCCTGAAGAACCAAACAAAATGATCGCACTTCACAATTTGCACTGTTTTATATTCTAGCACAAATAAAAATCCCCAGTGGTCACATTGAAGGATATCTATATATGTAAAAGCCTAAGTGACTGTTAACAACGGGACGGTAGCTATGACATGCACTGACCACCAGGAGGCAGACGCTCAATGCAGGAACTGCCCCCTGGTGGTCAGTGCGCTCCCACAGCCAATCTCCCACAGCCTGCCAACCTCGCGCTGTTCCCTCCACCCCCTGGCAGGCCTGCTCTAATTACCCTGATTAAGGGACCCCACCTGTGCATGAATTCATGCACCAGGCCTCTAGTGATTAAATAACTAAATTCTATTTCTTTCCTTACAATTGTTGTGCTCCAACTGCTCCTTTCTAATCTCCTGTTTAAATACAGAAATAGACCAACTGGCATGGCTCAGTGTTTGAGCATCCATCTATGAACCAGGAGGTTCCAGTTGGATTCCTGGTCAGGGCACATACCTGGATTGCCAGCTTTATCCCCAGCAAGGGGCGTGCAGGAAGCAGCGCTCAATGACTCTCTTACATCATTGATGTTTCTATCCTTCTCTCCCTGTCCTTCCCTCTCTGAAATCAATAAAAAATATATATATATTAAAAATAAAAAAAACACAGAAATATATCACAAGAGCTGGATGCATGAGCTGAGCTTTACATGAGTATGAACAATTCTGAACCCATGGGGGTTTACTCTTGAACAAATGAGTATGGCTATGACCCAAGTGTTAGGGTGTAACTGTGTAACTGAGAGTTGTCCAAATTAACTTCCAAACTGAATACAATGTTTTTTAAAGATATGTATGCTTTGTTTTGTTGTGATAAAAACACACATAAAATTTACCATTACACCCATTTTTAAGCACACAGCTCAGTAGTGTTACTTAAGTAGATTCATGTTGATGTGTAACTAAGCTCCAGACCATTTTCATCTTGGAAAAAAGAAACTCTCTACCAATTAAACAATGACTCCCCATTTCCCCTCCCCCAGCCTCTGGCAACCACCATTCTACTTTCTGTTTCTACGAACTGGACTATTTTTTTTTTAATTTAAATTTTTTATTTAAATTTATTTCAGAGAGGAAGGGAGAGGGAGAGAGAGATAGAAACATCAATGATGAGAGAGGATCATTAATTGGCTGCCTTCTGCACACCCCCTACAGGGGATCCAGCCTACAACACGGGTATGTGCTCTGACCAGAAATTAAACCCATGACCTCCTGGTTCATAGGTTGATGCTCAACCATGGAGCCACTCTGGCCAGGGTGAACTGGACTACTTTTGAGACCGCCTATCAGTGGAATCATGCAATCTTTATATTTTTGTGGTTGTCTTATTTCATTCATGTGAAACGTAGAAAGTGTAAAAATGTTTTTTAAAAAAGATATGCAATATGAGCGAAGCTAACAAATATATTATTATTAAAATTCAACACTAATTGTGGTATTTGGGTCTATTAGGATTTACACCAAAAAATATTTCTTGTAGGAAGTATTTTATTATTGACACTAGGGACCCAGTGCACGAAATTCGTGCACTGGGGATAAGGGGTCCTCAGCCCAATCTGCCCCCTCTCACATACTGGGAGCCCTCAGGGGATGTCCTCCTGATGGCTAAGCCACAGTCTGGCCTCCCTTTGTGGGAGGCAACAGGGCTGATCAGGGGAAGGCACCAGCCCCATCACCCTGCTGCTGCAGCCACTGACAATCACCACAGCCACCAAGGTGTTTTCATCCACAAAGACTCCAGTCCCTTCACCATGAAAAAAATGACAACTTTCTTTAGGCATTTTCAAGATGTGTCTTTCATAAGATATGACATTCCTTTCTTTCTATTTTTTTTTTTTTTTTTTTTTTTTTAGAGAATGTAGAAGAGAAAGGGAAAGACAGAGAGAAACATCAAAGTGAGAGGAACTCTTTGATTGGTTGGTTGCCTCCTGCATGAGCCCTGACCTGAGCCCCAGCCAGGGAGGAGCCTACAACTTAGATACATGCCCTTGATCAGAATTAAACCCAGACCCTGCGGTCAGCAGGCTGAGGCATTATCCACTGAGCCAAACCGGCTAGGGCAGGATATGACATTTCTTAGCCCTCCAGCAGCAGACCTTCATTTTTTTCTCCAGAAGTGTGATGGAAAAACCCTAGATCACCTTTATGGATTCTTATTACCCAAGTTACTAAGAATATTACCAGTGGCATGCAGGAAGCTTAGCCAATGAGCAGTCAAAAAAGGTGTTTCCTGTGTAGTTCACACCAATTGCCGGCTGGGCCCTGTCCAGGCCTAAAGCCTCTGGCCGAAGCTTTAGGCCTGGGCAGGGGACCCCCAGCTCCCTCTGATTGCTGGCTCCACCCCTGCCCCCTCAGCTCTGATCGCAGGCGTGGCCCTGCCCAGGAGCCCCCTGGCTCAGGCTCTTCCCATGCAGGGCTTACCTCAGAGTGTGATCTGGGTGCCAGGATGTTCCCAGGACCCAAGCACTGGACGCCTATGTATGCAAATTAACCGCCATCTTTGTTGGGTTAATTTGCATACTCACTCTGGCTATGGGCATAGTGGAGGTACCGTCAATTTACATGTTTGTCTATTATTAGGTAAGATTGTTTGGGATTACTGGTCCATGGTAAGAAAAAAAACACACCATATTCAATCAGCTTTATTATGGTGTTTACATTCTCTGTCAACAGCCCTCCCCTTCCTCCTGCTCTCCAGACTGAGCCCTCCCTGGGCATGTCTCTGCTGCATAATATGCCAAGGAGGGCTGCATGCGCTACCTGGAGTCAGGGCCATTATGTCCATGCACCTAAATTGAAAAATGAAAGTAGGGTTTTTCAGTGATCTATCAGCCTCTGAGTTTCTGCTTCCCTGCTGCACCCTGAAACTCTCAAAAGCCAGGCCACTTGGATTGCATTAGGGAGCTCTCTCTCTCTCAAGAATAAGCATGCAGAGAACTGAGTGTAGACAGCTCTCCCTCAGGCAAACAAATATAGATATTTTCTTTCTGAAAACACTCTTTTCCTTTAACTCATTTAACTTCACACTATTGGTGAAGGGAAAAGCCATAATTGACCATTTTGCTGATCCCCACGTCAGCACAGAACCATTCTCCAGGGTGCTCTTACCATCGTGACTCAGCGCTGTATTTGTTTGTCTCCCTATCAGAGTGTCTTTTCAGAGTGCTGAGTGTAGGCAGTGAGGAGTCAGAAGTGTCCCCAGAATGCCTCCTGTGAAGAGAAACAGAAGACCAGGCTGCTGCAGGGACCATGCGCCTGTCCACAGGTGTAGCTAAGGTGGAAACCATTTGTTCCTGCAATCTGAGGAGATGGGGAGACCTAGCTCATCCTAATTACAGCCTTGGCCTCACTCTACCAACCAGCCCAAGATTCACTATTGGTTCGCTTAGAGCCATGTGGCAAATTGCGGCTCGCAAGCCACATGCGGCTCTTTGGCCCCTTGAGTGTGACTCTTCCACAAAATACCACAGCCTGGGCAAGTTTATTTTGAAGAAGTGGCGTTAGAAGAAGTTTACGTTTAAAAAATTTGGCTCTCAAAAGAAATTTCAGTCGTTGTACTGTTGATATTTGGCTCTGTTGACTAACGAGTATCTTAGGCAAATTACTTGACCTCCATAAAGCCCAGTCAACCATCTGTAAAAGGAAGCTAAAAATAAATGCTCTCCAGGCTAGTGTGAGAATTTAAAAAGATCAGGCAAAGCATTTGGCACTCAAGAAACATCCACTCCTAGTCTCTTTCCCTTCCACAAAACCTGTATTTCCAAAATTTTCTTCTGCCCCACTAAGAGCTTTGTCTGTAAAAGTGGCCAGATATCTTCTTCCATCTTAAGGGGCCTACTTGTTTGAGAACAAGAACTTCCCACACAAGATCTGTTGATCATGGGAAGCAGAATTCTATGGGGAGGCTCCAGAATATATGGAACATGTCAAAAAGTGAGTTTGCAGAGCATGAAAATAACTTCAGTCCACATCACACACACAGTACTTATAATGCAGAACCTACAAACTAAGTGCCGCCTCAGAATAGGGCACTGGGTCCTGATACATGTTTACCCTAAGAAAAGAGAAGTTTTGGAGTTGAGGGCCCGGCGCAGGCAGACTTGTGCTAGAGCAGACTTAGGGAGATATTGATAGGCTGTGGAACCGCCATCCTCCTTCAGCTCCTACAGATGGGCCTCAAGTGGCCTCATGCAAGCAAACCCCAACTTGGCCAACAGAGAGCAGCTATGTTAGGGAGGAGGCAGCTGGACTTGACTCTGCCAGCCCTCCCAACCAGTCACTCCACCAACACTAGATCCAGTTGGATTTTGGGTCTAGCTGTTGTGGTACTCATATGGGTACTCAATACATGAATGCCACAATAAATTATCAAACTGAAACTCTTATGCTCAAGGATAATTAGTCATCCAAGCCCAACTGTCACCGATACTGATAAACAATAATATTAATCATGTAAATACACTCCTATTTTGTGTATCTAGTGTGAAGATTATAGGATATTGAATGCCTAATAGGAAGAAGGGATTAATATGAAGGTAGAAGACACCCAGAAAAAAAGGTGATTCTTAAGATATGCCCCATTGTTTCCACAGTTTTGCTGAATCAAACCTTGTTTACCCTCTCTTACCAACAGATAAATGTGGAGGAATTTGAATACTGCATAGATGTGCAGCTAAGCATGAACCTTACTATTGAGCCATGCAACAGACTGATTGCATGATTAATAAAGACTTTTATTTTATTGCTCAATGTTCAAAGTGGCTCATTCCCATATGAACTGAGCTATACTATCAGGATTCTTGGTTGCAAACAACAAAAACAGACTCTGGTTAATGTAAACAGATTTGAAGGGTAGAGTAGTTTGCCACTGAAATGAAAGCCTAGAAAACCAGGCTCAGGCAGGAATTGAGCAAGGGGAGGCCCTGTCCCAGCAAAAGGCAGCCACTGTTACCCTTTCCCAGGCAATCACTGTCATATCACTGGGCCTTGATGTGTATTTAAAACCTCTGACTGACATTGCAACTTCATTTCATGCCCTCAAACTCAAACTCCTCTGACTTGAAAACTAACTACAAAGCTACAGTAATTAAAACAGTGTGGCACTGGAATAAAGACAAAATATAGACTAATGGAATGGACAGCCCAGAAATAAACCCTCACATACATGGTCAAATTATTTTTGACAGTGGTCACAACACTATTCAATGGAGAAAGGACAGTCTTTTCAACAAATGGTGCTAAGAAAACTTCATATCAACATGCAAAAGAATGAAATCAGACCCTTACCCAACTCCATATACAAAAACAAATGAAAATGAATCAATTAACTCAATATAATACTTAAAACTATTAAACTCTTAGAAGATAACACAGGGCAAAAGCTTTACAACATTAAATTTGACAATTATTTCTTGAATATGACACCAAAGACACAGGCAACAAAAGAAAAAATAGATAAATTGGACTTTATAAAACTTTTTAAATGTATGCATCAAAAGACAAATATCAACAGAATAAAAAGGCAACTCACAGAATGGGAGAAAATATTTACAAATCATATATCTGAAAAGGGATTAATTTCCAGCATGTAGAGTGAACTCCTAAATTCAACAACAGAAAAGCAACCTGGCTCAGACATGGGCAAAGGACTTGAATCAACATTTCTCTAAAGAAGATACACAGATAGCTAATAAATACATAAAAAGTGTTAAACATCACTAATCATTAGGGGGATGCACATAAAAACTACAATAGGATACCACTTCACAACCACTAAGATGGCTACTATAAAAAAAATCTAGAAACTAAGTATTGGCAAGGTTGTAGAGAAATTGGAACCCTTTTGCACTGTTGGTAAGAATGTAAAATGGTACGACCACTGTGGAAAAGAGTATGGCAATTCCTGAAAAAATTAAACATAATTATTATATGATGCAGCAATTCTATTTCTGGGTATGTACCCAAAAGAATTGGAAGCAGGATCTTACTAGTAAAAAGCAGCATTATTCACAATAGCTAAAATGTGGAAGCAGCCCAAGGCATTAGACTAAGTGAAATAAGCTAGTCACAAAAGGACAAATATTGCATAACTCCACTTAGTCAAAATCAGAGAGAGAAAAAATAGAATGGTGACTGTCAGGGGCTGGGTGAAAGAACTGGAAGTCATAGAGTTTCAGTTCTATAAGATAGAAAGAGTTCTGAAGATGGATGGTGGTGAGGGTAGCATATTATGAATTAATTTAATACCATAAACTCTACATTTTAAAACTGGTTAAGATGATAAATTTTGTCTATTTTAACTTGAAATTTGGGTCCCTGTTTCTGGGTGCAGAAGCAGGTTGAAGCATCCATCTTATATAAAAACTGCTGTTTGAAATTCTAACCCTGCTATTTTGCTTCTATAAATGCTTGCTTGCTTAAATAATAAGGAAAATAAGACTACTCCCATTCTAGAGAGGCCATAAACCTTCCCCAGACGAAGTTATCAGTGCTGGCGCCAGGCCAGGCCTTTGGTTAAGGTCTTAAAGCCCCAGCACACAGGGCTCTTTAAGAACTTGCAAAGGGCACTGGAAAACCCCATATTTGGAAGACAAAGGACTGAAAAAAATATAAAAAGGGACAACTTCCTCCATGTTGCGGCCCAGAATTTGAAAAACATTTTTCTCTGGGGCTGTGCATCATCATCATCATCATCATAAAATGTAACTCCATTTCTCTAAGCATTGCTTGGTTTTCTCTGGTCTTCTGCAACAAGGTGAGCAATCACCTACCCCAGTGGTCAGCAAACTTCGGCTCATGGGCCACATGCAGCTCTTTGGCCTCTTGAGTGTGGCTCTTCCACAAAATACCACGTGCAGGCGTGCACGTACTTCGTGGCCCATGCACAGAAGTCAGTTTTTGGGTCTCAAAAGAAATTTCAATGGTTGTACTGTTGACATTTGGCTCTGTTGACTAATGAGTTTGCTGACCACTGACCTACCCCATTCCAATTCCAGAAAAAGAGGCATAGCCCTCCCTCCATCTTGCTTAGCATGATGGGAAATAGGAAGGGTATACTGAGAAGTCTAAACAACAAATGTCCCTCATTCATCCTGTTGAAGTTTGTTTCATCACCTCTTGAAACCCACCTGGGTGGAATTCTTAGTTTTCCTGGCCCTCCTTGCCTTGCCCTGCTTTGCCACCCTAACCTGTGGCATCCTGAGTACAGAAGTTCTGTCAGCCCCAGAAAAGTCAGTGGGATCCTTTCAAAATGAGGGAGACAGATCCCTGACTTTCTTCAAATTAACCAGCATAACACTTTTAATTACTAACTCACTTCTTCATTTTACGAATCTGTACTTCTGTATGCCTGGCACAGAATTCAGTCCTGGAAACATGGTTGTGAATGTAAAAGACAGCACAGCCCTAATGGAATGTGTAGTCCAGTGACCCTCTAAGGAGCAGTACAAAATATTCTTTTCTTGGGGCTTTTAATAATTGCCTAACTTCTGATTAATGTGATGGTCTCTCTGAACAGCTATTCACACACACACACACACACACACACACACACACACACACACACACGACCCTGATGACGTCTCAAATTTTCCCATGGTATGTGTAAGATGTTGGCATTTTGAGCTTTTTCACATTTTAGAACTCTGAGAAACAAGTGATTATTAAGGAATGGAAATTACTCCTTTAAACTGACCTCCCTGAGATTTTAAACAACAAAGCAGCCAGCTGTGCTGCTTCTCTCATTACTGAGTATTTCCACACAAGGAGGTACAGAACTAAGCCAACAGCCTTCTTGGTTCCAGAATACAATTTACTTTCATTTTGAAAAGGCAACAAGGCTTTCAGCAGCTTCTCACTGATAAGCCCCCAGGAAACAGAAAGGCCTACAGGGTAACTTCTGGACTTTGAACGGAATGGAATATTTTTAAAAATCACTAGCTGTACCCCGCCACGCGTTGCTGTGGCTCAGTCTGGTTAAATGGAAAAGAAAGAAAAGAGAAAAGCACACGTTTCTAATATGTTTAATTTCACAATGCTTGTGGGTATACAATATTTTTTGTTATTCCATTGTCTGTGCAGATACAGAGATTGTCCAGTTTGCCGACTCTAGAACACGCAACATATAATTGTCCATGTGAGAAGCAATCCATGTCTAGATCTAAACCACACAATTCTAAAGATTGGCCTTGAGCTTTGTTGATGGTGAGTGCAAACGCCAATCAAATTGGGAATTGCAATCTCTTAAATTGAAATGGCATATCCGTTGGAATCATAGGAATGCGAGGAATGAGGACATCTTCACCTTTGAAAGGTCCTGTCAAGATTGTTGCTTCTACAACGTTGCTCATTAATTTTTTTACTGCAAGCCACGTGCCATTGCAAAGCTTTGGCTGGTTGATATTTCGCAACATGATAATTGGCACGCCGATTTTCAATTGCAGTACATGTATGTGGTGGCATACCTGGCAGATTGAGTGAATTCAAAAATTCTGTTGAATAATTAACCACTTCATCTGCTTCCACAACAGTGTCGACAGACTTGTGACTGCCTCGCTTTGAATGTTAGACTGAATAATATTGTCAAGTTCGTAGACGTCTTTGTTCTTGGCTGCAAGAATAGCTCGTTCACTCAGCCAATTGTGATTCTTGTAATTGGTTTGAATATTGGGAAATACTTTTTCAACCAATTCTTCTTTTGACATCACTAAATTGCAGAAGTTATGAGGCAATGAAATTCGTCCTGAGGTCAGATCAACCGGCACCTTTCCGTTCCCAATTTCTAGCAATTGATGTGAGAATATCTCAGCTGATCGATCATTTTGCAGCTGGACATGCATATTTGTAGTTAATTTTAATGTCTTTACGTGTTGCCACAAAGTAGAGTATTTCAGGCAAACATTTATTTCGTCTGCTGATGTCGATCGAGGAATTACAGGTAATGTTTGCCTGAAATCTCCTGCAAGCAATATTAATGCGTTCCCAAATAGACTGATGTTTCCATGCAAATCTTGCAATGATCAATCAAGAGCCTCAAGCAATTTTTTGTGCGCCATTGTGCATTCATCCCAAACAATAAGTTTGCATTTCTGCAATACTTTTGCCATGCCGGATGCTTTGGAAATGTTGCACGTGGGAGTTTCAATGAATTGCATGTTCAATGGCAATTTCGAAGTGGAATGAGCAGTTCTTCCACCTGGTAGCAATGTCGCAGCTATTCTGGACGATGCAAGAGCTAAGGCTATGTCATTTTGGGATCGAATTGCTGCCAGAATCAATCTAATTAGGAACGTTTTACCAGTTCCTCCTGACGCATCTAAGAAGAAGATTTCTCCAACCCCATTATTGACAGTTTGCATTATTTGATCATAAATGCCTTTTTGCTCAAGCGTTAGCCTAGGAGTATTTGATTGCACACACGACAAAAGATCACCTGTGTTGTAATTTTGTTCATGACGCATTTCTACATCGAACGAAGCAGCAGCAGATCGATTCAGTGATGGCATTCCAATTGATTGAGAACTTTGTTTGTGATTTCTAAGCACAAATCTTCAATCATTATCAATGCTTCGTTGTAGATTTCTGCTGTGAAATCCATGTTCATATTTGATTTTTCCTTGCCTATTCAACGGAAAATATCTTCAGCCATGTGCAATTTATATTTCTTCCATAACTCTGCTGGAGATGAAGGAGAGCAGGTGGTCAATATGATTTCAAACAATGGACGAATTTGATTTGGATGTGACATGTTGCACACGTCATTAATGCATACATCTCAGTGTCGGTCATTCTCCAATAAATTCAGAGCTTGACATGCACTGCGGAAAGTGGCATGTGTAACACTGTTGACAATTCTCAATTGCTGGAAAGACTTTGGACCGGGCACATTTACCAGCAGATGGTGCTGTTTTTCAAAAAAAGCATGTTTTTACCTGTCACAGGTGTGACATCTATATAATAGTAGGTATAAGGTATATAAAAACACGTGCATATTCGAATGCAACGTTGTGTCAAAATTTCAAAGCAATTGGTAAAGAACTTTCGGAGATTTAAGATTTTGAACAAACAAACATTATATTTTTATTTATATAGATTTTACATTTGTTCTTAAAACGGAGAGGGAGAAAAATGACCTCCCCAGCATAAGGGAATGACTCAATACAGGAAACTGGAGTGTCTGCCTTCTGAGCTTTAATTCCAGAGGCCCCAACCCTGGCTTCTGCTCACAGGACTCCAGTTCACTCTGCCCTCCCACTGCTGGAGCACAAGGAGAGAGAGAACTACATAACCAGACACCCAGAAAAGAGAGACCATGGGGAGACAAAGAAACAGCCCGCATATGAAAGAAAAGCAGCCATCACCAGAAAAAGGAAGTAAACGAAATGGAGGCAAGCAACCTGCCAGAGAAAGAATTCAGAGAAATGGTCATAAGGTGGGCTGAAAAGAATGGAAGACAAATTCGACAATATGAGTAAGAACCAAGAGGAAATGAAGAACCAAGAAGAAATGAAAACTGACATCACTGCTGTAAAGAACTCAACAGAAAGCATCAAGAGTAGACTAGAAGAAGCAGTGGACTGCATCAGTGAGCTAGGAGACAAGGTAGGAAAAAATACCCAAGTAGAGCAGCTTCTAGAAAAAAAATTAAAAAGCAGGAGGAGAGGGGGAAATCCAAGATGGTGGCATAGGTAAACACCTAAACTGCTGCCTCGCACAACAATTTAAACTGCAACTAAAAGGCAAAACGTCTATCACCCAGAATCACGGGAAAGCTGGCTGAGTGGAAGTTCTACAACTAGAAGGAAAGAGAAAAGAGCATTGAGACATGCACAAGCGCTGAAAAGCTGAGGTACAGAAGCACGGGATCTGGGCTGGCGGCAGGCATTGCTTTTTTCAACCCAAAGGGAGACAAGCCCCCGATTACTCTGAAATACACTTTCTGGGGAGACGCGGGGGACCCAAACTCCTACGGGGAGAAGCTGGATTGTCTGCTACCGGGTCGGAAAGTGAGGGGGGCCTGCTTGTAGAGCTGCGCACAGGAATAATTGTTTATCTGCGCTGGGGCACAGGACGGGATGCAGTCGGAGACACAGAGCCGGCTAACTAGCAGCCATTGCTGTTTGCCACGCCCTAGCCTAGTGATGCCCTGAGACCCCGCCCCACACAACCTACAAACCCACCCAAGCCCCAAGCAGCGGCTTTTGCATATGAATGGACTGCCCTATCGCAGCTTAACCTAACAAACTTGCAGCCCGGATCAGACAGCTCCAAAACCTCCAAACCCCAAGCAAAGAGGAGAAAACTGTAGCTCTCGCTGTAGCTCCTGCTGGGTGGACTCAGACAATAGCTGACCTGCACCCCATTGGAGATCCAGAAGCCAGTATACCTAGTGGTCAGTGTGAGAAACCAGATTTCAACTCCTCACATCCATAAGTGACACATTCAAGAGGCAGACTCAGCAAGCACCAAAGCTCCACTGAAACAAGTCCTGCACCATAAGCGTGTCTCCAGCACAGCAGTTTTTATAGACACAGCGAGTCCTCACAGCCGATTGGCCTGGAGGTCAATTCCTCCCAGCATACCAACAGCAATTCAGGCTTAACTACACCAAGACTTTGCACTCAGCCCACCAAGAGCGTCCACATCAGGTGATTGGGGAGGCTGAGCTACTGCCCCCTATAGGTCACCTACCACACAAAGCCACTCCATCAACACAGGGAAGCAGCCAAAATGCGGAAACAAAGAAACATGTCACGAATGAAAGAAACGGAGGAAAGCAAACTACTGGACGACATAGAGTTCAGAACCACTTTTATACGGTTACTCAAGAATCTTCTAAAAACCACCGAGAAACTTGATGAGACTTCTGAGGAGCTTAGTGAGACCTTCAAGGTCCTTAATGAGAATGCCAAAAAAATGGAAAAGGACCAGTCAGAAATGAAGCATACACTGTCTAAAATAAAGAATATACAGAAACTCAACTGTGGATCAACATACCCCAAGAATCAAACCAAAGATCTGAAATATGAGGAAACAAAAAACACCCAACCAGAAAAACAAAAAGAAAAAAGAATCCAAAAATATGAAGATAGTGTAAGGAGCCTCTGGGACAACTTCAAGCGTACCAACATCCGAATTTTCGGGGTGCCAGAAGAAGAGAGAGAGCAAAATACTGAAAACCTATTAGAAGAAATAATGACAGAAAACTTTCCCTACCTGGTGAAAGAAATAGACTTACAAGTCCAGGAAGCGCACAGAACCCCAAACAAAAGGAATCCAAAGAGGACCACACCAAGACACATCATAATTAAAATGCCAAGGGCAAAAGACAAAGAGAGAATCTTGAAAGCAGCAAGAGAAAAACGGTTAGTTACCTACAAGGGAGTACACATACGAATGTCAGCTGATTTCTTGGCAGAAACTATGCAGGCCAGAAGGGAGTGGCAAGAAATATTCAAAGTGATGAACAGCAAGAACCTACAATCAAGATTACTCTACCCAGCAAAGCTATCATTCAGAGTTGAAGGTCAGATAAAGAGCTTCACAGACAAGAAAAAGCTAAAGGAGTTCATCGCCACCAAACCAGGATTACATGAAATGCTGAAGGGTATTCTTTAAGAAAAGGAAGAAGAAGAAAAAGGTAAAGATAAAAATTATGAACAACAAAATTACATCAAATATATACCTACCAACAAGTGAATCTAAAAATCAAGTGAATAAAAATCTGAAGAACAGAATGGACTGGTGAATATAGTAGAATCAGGGACATAGAAAGGGAGTGGACTGACGACTCTCAGGGGAAGCAGGTGTGAGGGGTGCGGGAAGAGATTGGCCAAAAATCTTACTCCTATGGATGAAGACAGTGGCAGGGGTAAGGGCATGGGATGGGGTGGGGAATCAGGTGGAGGGGAGCTTTGGGGGGGGGGGGGGAAGAGGAACACCTGTAATAATCTGAACAATAAAGATTTATTTAAAAAAAAAAAAGCAGGAGGAGAGCCTAAGGTAACTTTAAGACAACACAAAACAAAACAACATCTGCATAATAGGGGTTCCAGAAGGAGAGGAAACTGAGCAAGGAAGAGAAAGCCTGTTTGAAGAAATCATGACAGAAAACTTCTCTGATATAGGGAAGAAAAACCCCACACAAATTCAAGAAGCTCACAGAGTCCCAAGCAAAATGAACCCCAAAAGACATGCAGCTTAACAAAAAGAAGATAAAGAACCCAATCAAAAAATGGGCAACTGATCTAAATAGACACTTTTCAAAAGAAGACAGAAGGAAGGCAAAGAGACATATGAAAACCTGCTCAAAGTCACTAATCATCAGAGAGATGCAAATCAAAACAACAATGCGGTACCATCTCACACCTGTCAGAATGGCTATTATCAACAAATCAACAAATGACAAGTGCTGGAGAGGATGTGGAGAAAAAGGAACCCTCGTGCACTGCTGGTGGGAATGCAGACTGGTACAGAACAGTAAGGAGTTTCCTCAAAAAACTAAAAGTGGAACTCCCATTTGACCCAGTGATACCACTTGTAGGAATATATCCCAAGAAACTAGAAACACAAATCAGAAAGGAAATATGCACCCCTATGTTCATAGCAGCACAATTCACCATAGCTCAGATTTGGAAACAGCCTAAGTGCCCATCAGCAGGTGAGTGGATTAAAAAACTGTGGTACATCTACACAATGGAATACTACACTGCTGTAAAAAAGAAGGAGTTCTTACCATTTGCAACAACATGGATGGAGATGGAGAGCATCATGCTAAGTGAAATAAGCCAGGCAGAGAAAGATAAATATCACATAATCTCACTCATTTGTGGAATATAATGAACAACATAAACTGATGAACAAAAATAGATCCAGAGACAGAGAAACATCAATCAGAACGTCAAGCCTCAGGGGAGGTAGGGGAGGGTGGGGGTAAGAGGGAGAGATCAACCAAAGGACTTATATGCATGCATGTAAGCCTAATCAATGGACACAGACAACAGGGGGGTGGGGGCATGAATGGGAGGTGGGGGGGTAATGGGGGAATAAGGACACATATGTAATACCTTAATCAATAAAGAAATAAAAAATAAAAAAACAAGAGGAGGGGTTGGCAGGCTGCCACATGGGAACACTGGCTCAGTGCCAGAAAACTCACACAGTTAGCATGAATATGCAGGCTGGTGTTGGAAACAGAGAGGTGCTACCCTTGTGTTGTAACTAAACATAAGAAACAATCATCATACACGTTAACACAAGTTCAACACAACATGGCCAAGGCCCATCACTGCCTGTAGGCTGCCAGCTTCAGGACACGGAAAGGGAATTCATCTCGGTATCAGGAGACCTTCTGACTATACCTTTCATTAGTTGTACAATGTTGGCCAATTTGCATCACTTCTTCAGGTCCTAAAGTCCTCCACTGTAGACTATGAAGATCAAGCCAGTAGAACCATAAAGCCTATTTTGCTAACAGAATATTTTCAGAGTCTAATATGTGCCGTACACTTTATATACACTATACCTTACAGCAAAGATACAAGATAACCATCATTATATCAGTTTATAGATGAGGGATTTGAAGCTCAGTGAGAGTGGGTAACCCTGACACTCGGCCCTGGATTAGTCTGTTTTCAAAGCCTGGGCTATTGCACACTATAGTATACTTCACTATGTGTCTGAGGGCTATGCTTATTGGCCCCTGCAGCTCTAGCTCTAGGGAAGCAAGAGCTTAAAGACAGTCTTATAAACTGGGCCTAAACCAAGCCACCAAATCAGCAGGGGGAAATGCAGAAAATTATATGCAACTATAAATGAAGGCAAGTGGGCGGGGGGGGGGGGGGACGGAGTGTAACAGGATAAAGAAAAATAACGGTAAACAGAAAATAACTACGATATTTGGAACAGTATCTATGGTAAATAGAACAAATTACCTATTAGCAAGCTCATTTATAAGACTAGAGACCTGGGGCATGAAATTCGTGTATAGGGGGTGGGTGTCCCTCAGCCCAGCGTGCACCTCTCCAATATGGGACCCCTCGGTGAAATCAGGCCTAAACAGGCAGTCAGACATCCCTCTCAAAATCCAGGACTCTTGGCTCCCAACCGCTCACCTGCCTGCCTGCCTGCCTGCCTGATTGCCCCTAACTGCTTCTGCTTGCCAGCCTGACCACCCCCTAACCACTCCCCTGCCAGCCTGATTGACTCCTTACTGCTCCCCTGCTGGCCTGGTCGCCCCCAACTGCCCTCCCCTGCAGGCTTTGTCCCTCCCAATTGCCCTCCCCTGCAGGCCTGGTCGCCCCTAACTGCCCTTCCCTCCCAGCCCGGTCACCCCCCAACTGCCCTTTCCTGCTGGCCTTATTGCCCACAACTGCCCTCCCCTGATGGCCATCTTGTGGAGGCCATCTTATGTCCACAGGGGGCAGCCATCTTTGACCACATGGGGGCGGCCATCTTGTGTGTTGGAGTGATGGTCAATTTGTATATTATCTATTTATTATACAGGACCAGAGGCCTGGATGAAATTCATGCATGCGGGGAGGGTGGGGGGTGTCCCTCAGCCCAGCCTGCACCCTCTCCAATCTGGGACCCCTCGAGGAATGTCCGACTGCCCTCTCATAATCCAGGGCTGCTGGCTCCCAACCACTTGCCTGCCTGCCTGCCTGATTGCCCCCTGACCACTCCCCTGACAGCCTGATTGATGCCATCCGATTGCCCGTAACTGCCCTCCCCTGCCAGCCTGGTCAGCCCCAACTGCCCTCCCCTGCAGGCCTGGTTGCCCCCAACTGCCCTCCCCTGCAGGCCTGATCACCCCCAACTGCCCTCCCTTGCAGGCCTGGTCCCTCCCCTGCTGGCCATCTTGTGGCGGCCATCTTGTGTCCACATGGGGGCGGCCATCTTGTTTGTTGGGAGTTACTGTCAATTTGCATATTTGTCTTTTATTAGACAGGATGTCATTTAAAACCTATTATTTTTCTATCACCTGCTCTGCCTCCCTGTGTTTATTATAAGTTTGATGCTCCTCAAGGTCAGAGGACAGCTGCTGAGGCCATAGGAAGTACATACTGTTATATTGTAAATCAGAAGATGCCTTAATCAATAAGCCAGATTAACTTGGAGTCTTTTTTATTACTCTAGCACTAGCATGCTCAGAGTAGAATGTCTCTGTCAAATTCTGGGCCCCAACATCGTGGAAGTCTTCTCTATACTTTTTTCAGCTCTTTGTCTTCCAAATTTGGAACTAGACTTCTGGACCTTCTGAGAAAAAGTCCTGTGTGCTGGGACAGGGCCGTGAGACTGTATCTCAAGGCCTGGCCTTGCACCAGCACTGACAACTCAGTCAGGGGCATAGTTTATGGCCTCTCTGGAATAGGAGTAGTCTTATTTTTCCCTATTATTTAAGCAAGCAAGCGTTTACAGAAGCCAAAATAGCAGGATTAGAATTTCAAACAGCAGTTTTTACACAAGATGGAGGTTACTATGCTTCAATACTTCATTTAAATCTGAGAAAGAGATCTTTTATTTGAGCATTTCAAGCAAGAGTCCTTAAATTCACCAAATAAGACTTCTTAGGTCACACTGCCTCACTCAAATCAGTGACTATAGCCAGGGAAGTAAGTGGCTTAAGCCAACCAGGTCCTAATCCTTGGAGTCCTCTTTGCCCTGGCTGGTTTCCTCAGTGGTTAGAGCATCAGCCCACAGACTGATGAGTTGCAGATTTGGTTCCCATCAAGGGCACATACCTGGATTGCAGGCTCAATCCCTGGCTAGTTGGGGTGCGTGCAGGAGGCAGCCAATCAATGTGTCTCTCTCACATCAGTCTTCTTCTCTCTCTCCCCTCCCTTCTAAAAAAAAAAAAAATCAATGGAAATAATATCCTCAGGTGAGGATTAACGAACAAACACTCACTGGCCTTGCTTCCTCATTCTCCCTTACTGAGTCCCAAGAGCAGCTTCAAAGGTGTATTTGACAAGTGCAGTCACATGGGCTCTACTGTTTAATGCCCTGCTGTCACCATCTTGAAATTCTTAGTAAGTGTTGAACACTGGGCCCTACATTTTCATTTTGCGTTAGGTTCTGCAAATTGTGTAGCCAGTCCTGTTAGAGTGGGTCCTGGATACTCTTCTTTCTCTCTTATCTATGTTCTTGCTTAGGTGAGTCACTTCTATGGCTTTAAATGCTCTCCCTATGGTAATACCCTGAAGATACTTTTCAGCTCAGACATTTCCCACAGAGCTCCATCCACTCATAACTCTTCTTGTCATCTTAATACAACTAGGATATCTAAGGGGTACCACAAACTTATCAAATATAGATCTTTTAATTTGTCCCCAATATTACATTGCACAAAATATTACATTGCACAAAATACCTGTCCTCTTCCATGCTCAGTACACTCAAGCCTCTTGGGTAAATTTTGGCACCTTGTACACACCATCCACCTTTTCTATGCATTTTATCTTATCTTCACAAATCTTATTATCTTCACAAGTCAGGTTTGGTAACATGCAACTTAGGTTTGTGTCCTGACTGGGAGTTGAACTCACAAGCTTTTGGTGCAAGGGATGATGCTCTAACCAGCTGAGCCACCCAGCCAGGGCCTAACTACTTTTTAAAGGTGGCAACTGTCTTATTAATCTCTGGATCCTCCAATAATACTGATCACAATTCCTGGTCCAGGGGAGGTCACTAGAGTAAGCTGAATTAGTTAATATATACTCTTACTAGTATGCTCAATTTCCTATTTAACTAGAAAAACTGTATTTCAAAACAGAAACAAAGGCATGCAACTACTATTTGCCTTTCCTCCTTGGCTAGTGAGTAGGAGGGCTGACACAAAAGTCATTTGCCTCCAGAAATAGGATTGCGAGTAATCAGCTAGGAGAGGGATTCAGGTCAGTGTTAGTGAGGTAACCAGAGCTTCAATCTCTTTGAACAACAATACATATTTCACTATTTTTGTTTTTCTCCATAAACAAACTGGGCAGAATCCATTGATATTTGGAAAAATCAAGTAATTAGCAAAATGTTCTAGTTCAACTACAATTTGAACTTTGGGGAAATTCAACCTATTTTAGAGATAATGTAGGAAATGTTTCCTTTGGGGAGGAAAAGGCCTAGAGCCTTCTGTTTCATGACCCCTCTCCTGGACTGCTGCAGCCAGATGAGCTGCTTTCCTAACTTAACTCAACCTCCCAGGCTTAGCTGGGTTGTAACCAAATCTTTCACTGTCCCTTATTAATCAGACCACATTCTCTTTTGCTATTTTTGACCACTTAAAGGTTTTTTTCAACTCTACTCATTTTAAATTATGCAACTAGAACTCTGAAATTAAGTAAATAACTGAATTGTGACATCTGAATACTTAAGTATGTCAAAATCCATTCTAAGAGCTATACGTGTATTACCTCACTTAATCCTCAAAACCATATACATTATAGACAGAAAAACTGAGGCCAAAAAGGTTGATCATCAACATAGGAGCCTGTATTGAACTGCAAAATTACAAGATTTTCTGGCAATAAAATCTTTATTATGATCGTTTTTAATGGTTAAAAATTTGCATGTTTCCTAGATAAAGTAGTCTGTAACAGGATAAAAAATTACAAAAAGACAAGCTTCTTAATGTTTCATTTGAATTAACTATAGAATTAAAATGCCTGCTAATGATTTAATAGCTTTAAATATAACACAAAATATATTCAATATATAATATAGACCTCAGAGATCTGATTCTCCTATTAAGTAATTATTTACAAACTGAATTAAAAGAGTTAAACAGATGAATTGAAAAATAAGTATATTCTGAAATAATTGTATCCTAAGTATCTATTCTTTGGAGTAGAAATACTCATTTAATACAATATATTAATTACATCAATTTTAGTAACAATTTGTTGGTGTGAATTTAGCCCAATTTAAATTCCTATGTGCTGGGAAATACAACTATTCTTTTTTAAAGCTATTAGAATTTGTAGTTCAGTTTAATAACTCAGAATGATATCCCATCCTACTTAATTTTAAATGTATAGGACACAATGATATCCCTTTTTGAGATAAATGGAACTTACTTTCATTAACAATGTAAAGCATTTTCCTTTCTGAACTGTATACTTTTTATTCAGTTATCTATGTAACGTTATACACTAGTAAGCAAAGCAAGAAACATTACTTTAAATAACATCTTTAATTAAAGTTTTGCAAAGGTAAAATATTAAACTTAAAATAGGTCTTAGTACATCAAAATACTAAGTTCTCTAATTGTATTCCAAGATGTTCTTTAAAACATAATATCCCGTATATCACAGAAGAGCAACCTTGATCTGCAATTGTACAGATGAATTATACAAACATAATAAATATATTTACGCCCTTACACATAACAGTATGTACAACAGCAGTTGACAACAGTAGCTCAGAACAGCAAAAAGGATTAGTTCCTCCCCCAAATTGTAGCCCTGACGCATACTGGACTGATTTAAGGAACCTTGACAGAAATAGTTATTAACTAGGTAAATAGTAACTTACTAATAGTTAGTAGTTACTAATAACTCAATGAGTTCTTCCTTTAAAAAAGGAAAAAAGTTTCTTTTGTTCCTCAAAATAAACAAAAATATTAAGTTTGTGTGTTCTTCCTTAAACCATAAAAAATGACAAAAAATAGACTAAAGCAGGCTTAAAAGGGGAATATAAACTTCAGAATAATTTCCATAGCATAATAGATTAAAATGCAAAACTATTTAACATAAACTCATGAGGAACTATATAAAAGCAACTATTTTTTAACCAATGAATTCAAAATCTGAATAGCTGATTCAGACAGGTGGAAGACAGACAAATGAAATAAAATGAAAATGTACAAAGATGGATTCAATAAAATATTACATTGCACAAAATCTCAAAAAAGTTCAAGATGAAATAATCTGAAAAAAATAGAAATTTTCTAAGTGGAAGAAAATGTTAAGTTATAAAGGGAACTCCCGAGAGGAAATTATGTCTGTTTTCCTGCACAAGGCATATTTACCTTCTGAAAACAATGGTGACATTATTGCTATAAGATAATCAAAAATTAGTCTTAGAGGAGACAACCCTTTTCATTCCTCCATAAAAAGCAGAAAAAATAAGAAAACCAAATCCTTGATTTTCACTATAGCAAAAGAAAATCTTTATACAAAAGCTATTATATTTTTATGTTCTTGATGTCTAAAACCAGAATCTATTAGAATATGCTCTTCAAAATTACTATACACACTGCTCAAATCTTGATGTATTCCTAGAATAACATCAAGGTGGCTTTGATTTTAAGAGAGGCAATATAAATGTGGTATTATGACATTTAATTAACAGAAAGAAATGTGAACATTTAAAAAAAATATAAAAGCCCAATATAAAGATCCCCCTTATATAACAGACATTTTATTATAGAAACTAATTGCACATTAAAGAGTTGTTTTAGCAAAATGTGGCTCTCCACAGAAATTAACTGTGCTCTCAGGCATGCATGTGGTCTGATTATCCCAATGACCACCAAAAAAAGAGTGCATATACTGAAAGGCACACATTTCCACACTTTATCAAGTAATTTTGTGTAAATTTCCCTTCACACTGTTGATTAATGTTCATCTTTTTTTAATAAAAGGTGCCATCACCTTCTGTGCAAATCTAAACAATTTCTCTTCTGAAAACTTTACCTGTTTCCATAAAACCAAGTCTGAACAATTTTCCCTCTTTGAATAAACATTTTCATTTTAAAATTCTGAAGTGGGAATCCTTGCCTTTTCAAAGGAATGACATTTTTATAGAACTTAATGAAATGATTTGTTAAATACAATGTTAAAAGCATGATTAAGAATTCAAGTACAATAAAAGATAAGCAAGTGGCATTCTTATAGCAAGCCACCATAATAAAACTAAAACATGCTATTTGATTAAAAAGGAACACAATGCAGTGATACATAAGAGCACAATTTGGTATGCAGTGTTGTTGATCTGGCTCTCAGGATTTTCACAGGTAGAAGAAAAGCATTTGCCAAGTGTGCCATAATTAATATGCAATACACAGGTGCAACTACAAATAGTTAATTCCTGCTTCAAAATAACCCGAGTGAATCACTCTGAAAGCAGTGGTTTTTCAATTTTGAAAATAACATTATAAAAACAGGCCAGTGTCCAATTCTACTATGAATATCGAATGCTTGACTACATAGAGGGCCCAAAACATGAGCTGAATATCATATAATAATACAAGGTTCAGTAGCATAATAACTACTAGATAGCCAAAAGGTTTCGATCAACACTGCAGCACTGCTAAACTTTTATAGGTAGTTCAGGTCAATGACTCTTCATTGGGTAAATATCAACCTACTATCAACTATACTGAAGGACAATTGAACAAGAGGACTTCTATGATTCCACCCCCTCCCTTCTCTTCTCCCAATCTCAATAAAACAAACCAACAAACCTATGTGTGCTTTGAGAGTAATGGGGTAAACAAATAAATCTCCCCTCCAAAAAACTAAATTAACGTAGCAAAAATAAAAGCCGTAATACCAGTTATGGCATCTCATAAAACCTAACTACTAGCATGCCAGAAACCACCATTTATATCAAAGTTCAGAACATAAGTTAAAGGGACCAAGTTGGTAATGTGGGGTAGGAAGTAGGTGGGGAAAAAAAGATTAGCCTTTCTGAGAATTTTAAAGATTTGTGTTAAAAAAAAGAAAAAGCAATATATAATAAGCTCACAGTTTTTCTTTGCAATGTACTTTAAAGTGTTTCTATTTTACTTCTGGAAACACAAAGGCAAATAAAAGATAAAAATGGAAGACTTTTAAAAAATCAATATACAAAAGTTATTTAAACACATGTGAATTCTGTCCAGATAAACCATGAAAAGAATTAGCTGTAAGAACCAAGGTGAAGACAAGTGTTCCTACAGTTCTCCCAGGCAACTTGTGCACACTGAGCACAGCACTGCCATACTGTATTTTAGAGCCCCTTACAGAATTAGAGCTATGTATTCTTAATATACATACTAAGTTTCTATTATTCTCAATAAAAGTCAAATTTATATGCTTTCTTCCCGATGTGCAAACTAAAGCCCATGTATTTAATATTATCAATGGCCTGGAAGGGCCACCAAATGAAAGAGGTAAATATGTACTTAGTGGCCCACCCCCTCCTACCCCAAAATTGCCCCTCAAATTACAAAGTTAAATTTTTAAAAATCTGTTCAATTAAAATAATAGTTTTATAATTCTTTACTAGTAAAGACAAGAAACTTTTATAATTATTAAATTGTTTAATAAAAACCCAGGTCCTCACCACCTGCCCAACACTTCAGTCAATGCACTGAATGTTATCTGAATGTATGTTTAGCCTAAAGACTCAACAACCCATATAAGCATGCACTTCAGCCCAACTGGAAAAAAATCTGTATCTAGTCTTGTGTATATTTCAGCTAAATGGTACCTTTGTGAAATAAAACCATATTTCTAAGGAGCCACTTTACGGTTTCTTTTTAAGGTATGGGGCTAAAAGAAACAATTACTTTTTTGTAAGGAAACTGAAGTTGGCATTTTAATTCTGCTTAGACAAGACTCTAGTTTAATGAGTATGAAAATCTAATTAAAATAAATAGCCGTTCCTGGGTCAAATTTTGTCTCCAAACTGTGGTCATTGATTACTTCCTTTAACTCTTAAACAGATGTTTCATAAAGCAGGGAAGTAAGAGGTATATATCACTGAGGGAGAATAGCAAGTAAAAATATTTAAGACCTATTATAAGAGCTCTAAATTGTTTCCTTACACAAGTCAATTAAAATTCAACACCATAATTCTTGCCCTCTTGTAAAAAGCGCACAAGCAATTTTTACCAAATATAACCACATACAATAAGCAGTTTCATTTCAATCTATCAAAAGGGAAGTTTCTTTAGTTCATTCTAACAAGTATTTTCTGATTGAACCCAAGGTGGAGGAAGGAATATATAGACAAAGCTTTACATGCTAATTACCAGTGGCAGGTACCTGTATTTAAAATTGACAATTAGGGTTTTCCTACACAAAACCCCAATGCCCCCTTCCCCAACAACCCCAGATGCTACAGTTCCATGGCTTGCCAGTTAGAAGTAGTGTCTATGTTGTCAAGGTCTCTTTGTTCCAGTAGCTTTGCTTCTACTGCACTTTTTCTGACATGCAGAAGTTTAGTTTTGGTTGGAGTATGTCCCAAGTTTCAAACTGTCACTTTAAATTTTTTTAAAGTTTCTTTCATTTTATTTATAAAAGAAAAGAACCAACTCTTCACCATTCTGCATCTCCAATGGCTTTGGAAAATATATAATCTCTTCCATTAAGATTCATAATGCCATCCTTGAGATGAAATTTCCATTTGTTTTTACTTCTGTGTATCTAAATAAACAAATAAAGAATGTAAGAGATATAATCAACAGACAGAGGAACCAACAAAAAAGCCCATTCACACACCAAAAAACCTTTGTCTTGTACATTACTGCATTTGCAAATTATTATTTTTTAATTGAGATATAAATGACATGTACCATTCTATTAGTTTCAGGTGTACAACAAACATAATAATCCAATATTTTTATATATTGATAAATAATAACAATTAAGTCTATTTAACATTCATCACCCACAGTCACAACTTTTTGTGATGAGAATTTTTAAAATCTACTCTCTTAACAACTTTCAAACATACATCACAGTAATATTAGCTATAGTCACCATTATGTCACCATGTTGTACAGCCTGATTTATTTTATAACTGCAAGTCTGTACCTTTTGACCACCTTCACCCATCCCCCACCCCTCACTTGTGGCAATCATCATTCTATCCTCTATAACTAAGAGTTGAGTGTGTTTTAAAAGATTAAACATATAAATGAGATCAGTAGAGAGAGTGAAAGGAAGGGGGAGAGATAGAAAGAGAAACATTGATGTGTAAAAGACACATGGATTGGTTGCCTCCCACATGCACCCCTATTAGGGCTGGGGATTTAATCTGCAACCGAGGTGTGTGCCCTTGACCAGAATCGAACCCATGACCCTTTGGTCTACAGGCTAGGGAAAGATTTCATTCTTTATTATGACTGAATATTATTCCACTATAGAGGCCCGGTAAATGAAATTCATGCACAGGGCGGGGGGGCGGGGGGGGAGGGTGTCCCTCAGCCAGCCTGCACCCTCTCCAATCTGGCACTCCTAGAGGGATGTCCGACTGCCCAACTGGTAGGATTGGGCCCAAACGGGCAGTCGGACATCCCTCTCACAATCCAGGACTACTGGCTCCTAACTGCTTGCTTGACTGCCTTCCTGATTGCCCCTAACCACTTCTGCCTGCCAGCCTGATCACCCCCTAACCACTCCCCTGCCAGCCTGATTGATGCCTAACTGCTCCCCTGCCAGCCTGTTTGCCCCTAACTACCCTCCCCTTCAAGCCTAGTTACCCCTAACTGCCCTCCCCTGCAGGCCTGGTCCCCCACAACTGCTCTCCCCTGCAGGCCTGGGTCCCCCTCAACTGCCCTTCCCTGCTGGCCTGATCGCCCACAACTGCCCTCCCCCGCTGGCCATTTTGTGGTGGCCATCTTGTGTCCACATGAGGGCAGCTATCTTGTGTGTTGGAGTGACGGTCAATTTGCATATTTTTATTTTATTAGAGTATAGAGGCCTGGTGCACGGGTGGGGGCCAGCTAGTTTGCCCTGAAGGGTGTCCCGGATCAGGGTGGGGGTTCCCTTGGGGCATGGGGCAGCCTGGGCAAGGGGTCTGTGGTGGTTTGCAGGCTGGCCACGCTGCCCAGCGACCCAAGTGGAGGACCTGGTATCTGGGATTTACTTATCTTCTATAATTGAAACTTTGTAGCCTTAAGCAGAGGCCAAGGCAGGCCAGGGCAGGCAGAAACCTTGGCTTCTCCTCCATTGCTGGGGAAACCCAAAGCCTCCTGCTCTCTCTGTGGCCATAGCCATCTTGATTGGGTTAATTTGCATACTCGTTCCTGATTGGCTGGGGGGGGCTTGTGAATGTAGTGGAGGTATGGTCAATTTGCATATTACTCTTTTATTAGATAGGACTATATGTATTGCTATTATATATTGTGTATATCTCATTATTTCTTTACCTATTCATCCATTGATGGGACACTTATGTTGTTTCCACGGCTTGGCTAAAATGTTGCAATGAGCCCAGCCCTGCATGGCTTAGTGGTTGAGCATTGACCTATGAACCACGAGGTAATGGTTTGATTCCTGTCAGGGCACATGCTCCAGTTGAAGGCTTGAATTCCCAGTGTGAGGGTGTGCAGGGGGCAGCTGATCAGTGATTCTCTCTCATCATTGATGTTTCTATCTCTCTATGCCTATCCCTTCTTCTCTGAAATCAATTTCAAAAAATGTATTTTTTTTTTAAATGTTGCAATGAACATGGGTGTCATACATCTTTTCCAGTTAGTGTTTTTGTTTCCTTTGAAAAAATACCCAGAAGTGGATTTGTGGGATTATATGATAGTTCTATTTTTAATATTTTTAAGAACATACATACTGTTTACTATAGTGGCTGTATTAACTTACATTTCCACCAACAGTGCACAAAGGTTCCCTTTTCTCCACATCCTTGCCAACACATTACTTTCTTTTTTCTTTTTATAACAGCCATTCTAATAGGTAATGTTAATGAGGCAACAGCTCACTGTGGTTTTGATTTGTATTTCCCTGATGATTAGTCATGTTAAGGACCTATTCAGGTATGGATTGGACATTTGTATATCTTCTTTGGGATACTGTCTATTCAGATCTCCCCATTTTTAAACCAGACAGTATTTTTGCTATTGAGTTGTATGAGTCCTTTATGTATTTTGGATATTAACTCCTTATCAGATATGTGATTTGCAAATATTTCCTCCCATTCAGTAGGCTGCCTTTTCATTTTATTGATTATTTCCTTTGCTGTGCAGAAGCTTTTTAGCTTGATGTAGTCCCACTTGATTAGTTTTGCTTTTGTTGTCAAATAAAAAAACAGACTGATGTTAAGGAGCTTACCAACTAGAAATTTTTAGCAGTTTCAGGTCTTAATCAAGTCTTTCATGCATTTAAAGCTGGTTTTTGTGTATGTGTGATAGGTTTTCCCAATACCATTTATTAAAGATATTGTCCTTTACCCATTGTGTATTCTTGGCTATTTTGTCCTAACAAATATGCATGGGTTTATTTCTGGTCTTTCTTTTCTATTCCATTTATCTATATGTCTGCTTTTATGCGAATACCATACTGATTTGATTACTATAGTTGTGTAATACAGTTTGAATTCAAGGAGCATGATGACTGAAGCTTTGTTGTTCTTTCTCAAATTTACTTTCATTGAAGGGTCTTTTGTGGTTCATACAAATTTTAGGTTTGTCTGTTCTGTATCTGTGGAAAATGTCATTGGATTTTGATAGGGAATGCACTGGGAATCTGTAGATTGGTAGTATGGATATTTTAATAAATTAATTACAAATGCAATATAATTTACAGATTCATTATAAATTTAATTACTGTAGCCAGAAAACAAATTTAATTCCAAATTAAATGTTTTAATATACAACAAAAAATCTCAACAATAATGCCAATAACTATAATAAAAATACTTGGAAAGTAGCACCCTTTTTAAGAATTAAGTAAACAAGTCAAGAGCCAATTCTCACAGAACCTAGTTTAAAAATTCCTTAATGATACCAAAATACAGTAGAGCTAAATAACTTTTAAAATAATTTTCAGTAAGAATGTATATATTTGTTAGTTATCATTCTTATTACTCTAGTTATTTCCTTAGTAATAAAAAAATTGCAGAGACTTAATTAAAACCTTTTAGTTTTGAGTTAATTTAGGCTAAATAAAAAAATAGAATTATTCCACTGAGCTATTGTTCATGTTAAAGGACAATTCAAAAGTAGTTCTGTTTACTTTGTTAACAAGTTGGGATTTAACAACTCTCTCCAAGATTTCATTAATAACTTTCTCTGTGTATTAATTTATCAGTCTACTAGAGGCCCAGTGCATGAAATTCGTGCACAAAGGGGGGGTTCCCTCAGCCCACCCTGCACCCTAATTGGAGACCCCTTGGGGGATGTCCAACTGCTGGTTATCCCTCTCTCAATCTGGAACCATTGGCTCCTAAATCCTCATCTGCCTGGCTGCCCAATCGCCCCTAATGCTTCTTCCTGTCAGCCTGATCACTCCTAACTGCCCTCCCCTGCAGGCCTGGTTGCCTCTGCCTCTGCCTGCCTGCCTGCCTGATCACCTCTAACTGCCCTCCCCTGCCAGCCTGGTTGCCCCCAACTGCCCTCCCCTGCCGGCCTGATCTCAAAACCAACGGCCCCCTTGCCTGCCGATCTGATCTCGCCCCCAACTGCCCTCCTTTGCTGGCCAATTTGGTTCTGATTGGTCAGTTTCTATGCCAGTCAGCATCAAGAGCTCCGCCTGCTAGGCAGCTATTGTCTCCCCACAGCACCTAGATTTGATTCTGATTGGTTGGTTTCTATGCCAGTCAGTGTCTCTGGACCTATCAATGGGGCCTGATCAGAAAGGCGGGACTGATCAGCAACCCCGGTGAAGGCCTGGAGAGAAATGGAGGTGCAGCTGTTGGCAAGACTGGGAGAGAAAAGGAGAGGCAAGTGCTGATCAAAAGCCGCCTCAGAGACAATGGATCAGTCCCTGCTTCTCTCTTCAGGCCTCTCTCTGGCCCTGATTCGCAGCCCCCTCAGCAGGCAGTGCTGGGGTACCATGCCTGCAGTGGCCATGGCAACCCAGCGCTGACTGCAGGACTGACTGACTTCCTGTTGGTTGAGCCTCGATCGTTACTGGTCATTACAACCCAAAGTTTTTATATATTAGGATTATCTACTAAACTATAATAATGTTTTCATTCACTCACTATTTATACTGAAAATAAAAGGCATCAATCGGCTGCCCAAATATTTGAACAAGGCAGAAAAGATGGTTTAGTGAAGTAATTACAACAGAAAAATGTCAGAAATCTGATGATAAAATCCTTACCTTATCATATTGGCATACAACCACATTTTCGGTATCAAAGAGTTCCTGTCCTTCCTCATCGCTCACATCATCTTCACTATTGAGGGGCTCCTACAAATAAAGAAGAGTTTATTTTTTCATATTTCATGCATTATTAGCAAAGGGCCCTTTATCTTCAATGAAAATAAACACAATAACCTTGATGTGCTTTGAGAACTCTAATATTCAATGAAAATAAACACAATGACCTTGATGTTCTTTGAGAACTAAGGGCATGACAGACATACACTGAGTGGCCAGATTATGATCTCTGAACGCATAATAATCTGGCCACTCAGTGTATATCCTATATAATAAAAGGCTAATATGCTAATTGTTCACTTGACCAACCGCCCATGTCCCCTCCCCCTGGCCAGGCTGGCTGGACCCCACCCATGCACGAATTCATGCACTGGGCCTCTTAATATATAGTGGCCAGATTATTAAGCATTCACAGATCATAATAATCTAGCCACTCAGTGCATGTATACCACTAACATATTATTAATCGGCTGTGTTGAATTAACCAATGCTACTAAAATTCCAGCAAGAAATTAAATACAGTAATTAAAATAGTTAAGCTATAGCTTATTAAGTCTAAAATGATGTTTAATTTTATTTTCTTTATTCTTTCAAGATAATACAAGAAGATAATTCTCTGCAATAGCTGTTTAATATGTCTAGACATGGCCTGGATGCATTGGTTCAGTGGTTAAGCATCAACCTATGAACCAGGAGGTCACGGTTCAATTCCCCAGTCAGGGCATATGTGCAGGTTGCAGGCTTGATCCACAGTGTGGGGCGTGCAGGAGGCAGCTGACCAATGAGTCTCGCTCATCATTGATGTTTCTATCTCTCTCTCTCGCTCCCAGAAATAAAAATATATTTTTTTAAAAAGTATGTCTAGACATGGATCTTCTTCCTTAGGTTTAAAAAGAGAAAACAATGGTGAAATTGCAGGGGAAAAGTACTATAAAATAGGCTAGCAGTCTGGTTTGTCTTAACATTAGGGACTAGGATTCTAAACACAAGTTAGCATATCTACCATTGTGACCATGAAGGCTTAGCGTGTAATTAATGAAGCCATTAAATCTGGAGTGAGTGTGTGTGTTTGGGGGGAGGGTGGGAGTCTAGACTCAAACAAAAAGAATTAAAGATCAAGAAGATCATAAATACAATGACCAACTATGTTAAACTTGACCTTAGTTGTGGCAGAAGATAAAAGATACAACTCAAATTTCTAATTAATGGAGAAAGAAAATAGTAAGACGAGTATGAGAACAAAAAATCACAGATTGTGTCATTCATAAATACACTTGCAAAAGTTGTGAACAAAGGGAATTCAGCAATTCCTAAAAAGGGTCATAGGTAATGATCAAGTTGTATTATCCCAGGAATACAAAATAGAAAAACAATTAATGAACGCAACTTATCAAAAATAACAGATTATGAATAAGAAGTCATATGACTACCTAGTGTTCAGTAAAATTCAACAATCATTATAGTTTAGAAAACAAAGCAAAGCTCTTAATCTGAAACAGAAGGGAACTTCCTTAACCTAATAAAGGATATCGCAAAAAGCCTATCTATAATAATAAAAGCATAATATGCTAATTAGACCAGACAGCTGAATGACCTTCCGGATGTTATTCCGGATGTCCTTCCAGATGAAGCTACGGTGGCATGGGCCGAGGTAGAGGCAGTTAGGGGTGATCAGGCAAGCAGGCAGATTGGTTAGGGGTGATGAGGCAGGCAGGTAGGCAAGTGGTTAGGAGCCAGCGGTCCCAGATTGGGAGAGGAATGTCCTGGATTGCGAGAGGGTACAGGCTGGGCTGAGGGACCCCCCGCCGTGCACTAATTTTGTGCACCTGGACTCTAGTAGTAAATATTATACTTAATAGTGAACTATAAAAGGGATTACTTTTAAGATTAAGATAAAGGGTGCCTGCCATCACTATTTGTAATAAATATCATTTTGGAGGACTTAGCCAGCAAGGCAAGAAAAACTCATTTTTTCATATTTGATTTGATTGTATACAAAGAACACATGACAATTTGAAAAGGCTATCAGAAATCAAGATAATGCAAATTAAAACCAAAATGAAACACCATCTTCTACCTATTAGACTAGCAAAAGAAGTCTGACAGTAAGTATGGTGAAGATGTGTAGACATATGCACCCATCGTATAATGAATGGCAGGAGTATTCTTAGTATAACAGCTGGCATTTTATTGTAAAGTTGAAGATGTGCATGCCTTAGGATTCAGCAATTCAGAAAAACTTGCATGTGTCCCCAGATGACACATACTAGAATATTTTACAACAGTAAACAAGTACACACAACTCATCACATTAAAAGGAAAAGGGTAACTTATGGTATATTCAAGAGTGAAAATAATCCTATCTAATAAAAGAGTGATATGCAAATTGACCATCACTCCAAGACACAAGATGGCTGCACCCATGTGGTCAAAGATGGATGCCCACATGTGGACACAAGATGGCCACCACAAGATGGCCTGCAGGGGAGGGCAGCTGTGGGCAGTTAGGGGGTACCAGGCCAGCAGGAAGGGCAATTACAGGTGACTGGGCCAGCAGGGGAGGGCAGTTGGGGCGGGGGGGGGGGGGGACCAAGCCTGCAGGGGAGGGCAATTGGGGGTGACTGGGCCAGCAGGGGCGGGCAGTTGGGGGGACCAGGCCAGCAGGGGACAATTGGGCTGGCAGGGGAGTAGTTAGGCATCGATCAGCCTGGCAGGGGAGTGGTTAGGGGGTAATCAAGCTGGCAGGCAGAAGCGGTTAGGGGCAATCAGGAAGGCAGGCAGATGAGCAGTTGGGAGCCAGCAGCCCTGGATTGTGAGAGGGATGTCTGACTGCCCGTTTAGGCCTGATCCTGCCAGTTGGTCATCCCTCAAGGGGTCCCAGATTGGAGAAGGTGCAGGCTGGGCTGAGGGACAACCACCCCCCCCCCGTGCACGAATTTCATGCACTGGGCCTCTAATTATAGGTATAAATGGGTATGCTAAACTAAACAATATGCTTTTTAGAAATATAAATGCATATAGTAAAATATAAGGAAAGTTTAAGAGGTAAACATAAAATTCATGAGCACGGTTACTCTGATGGCAAAAGGAAGAGGATTGGGGATTTTAAGTAAGTAATGGGATTTTTTTTAACTGAATGTGGACACTATGATATTTATATTTTAAAATATTTTTAATTCATTTGTATATATTCAATATTTAATAAAAATAGTATATAAAAGAATATTAGTTTAGAAGAACTCTGTACTGAATAAGCAAGAAGATTACATCTGAGGCTGCAGAGGGAAATGAACAGTTAAAATTGTGGTAAGACAAACATCTTGAACAAAACTAAGCTACAGCACTGAGAAAAACAAGGATTTATATGCTTCCAATGTATAACTAAAGGACAAATAAGAAAGGATGTTCAACTGAGGATAGACACTAAGAATAGATAAGGTTAATGAAGGAAATGTTATGGAATGTGGACCAAAAGGATGTTCTGAAAACTATCTGCCACATTTAGCTTTTGTCTCAAGTTTCCTTTTTTCCCAAAAGTTGCTGTCCTTTTAATTACTGAAACAAGAGATTAACCACACCTATCTGTTCTACCAATGTCTTATGTGTAAGCCTAATCATGAATACATAAACCAAAGAATTAGAATTACTTGCAGTCTCCAACACCATTATAAATAAAACTTTAGTATACATTCATTTTTATTAACAGCTTTATGAACAATCTATACTAATAAAAGGGTAATATGCTAATTAGGGCAGACGTCCATCCAGACAAAGCCACAGGGGCAGCGAGGCCCGGGGCTCACAGCAACCATGAGCCCTGGCAGCTGCCAGGCCCAGGGCTCACGGCAGCCGTGGACTCAGGACTGGCAGCCATGAGCACCAGTGGCTGCGAGGCCCAGGACTGGAATTTTCGTGCACTGTGGGC
This sequence comes from Corynorhinus townsendii, assembly GCA_026230045.1. Lineage (NCBI taxonomy): Eukaryota > Metazoa > Chordata > Mammalia > Chiroptera > Vespertilionidae > Corynorhinus > Corynorhinus townsendii. The sequence goes on from JAPDVU010000001.1 coordinate 218,577,061, forward strand.
CTCTATTATTTTATAAAGATAAATGCAATGAGAACAATATAAAACCTTATTAAGTTAGAACAATCTAACTATATATTTAAAATCCTATGTTGTATGGCAGCCTAACAGCCTCTGAAAAAATAGGATATAATTCAAGTTTGGCACCACGTAAAAGAAGAAATGATTGCATAGCTTCTAATTTTAAGTCTTTTACTAGAAACTTACCTCTTCTACCTGCCCATCTTCAGCTCCATCTTTCTCTTTATCTTCCTCCTCATCATCATCATAGTCTTCTTCCTCATCTTCATCTTCTTCAGATGATGTATCCCCAGTTCCATCAACTTGCAACACCAATGGAGCCTGTTGCTGAGCAGGCTGGGCCTGTGGTTGCTGTTGGCCAGCTGCAGTTATCTGTGCTTGTGCTGGTGTAGGTGCCGCCACTGTTGTAGGTATAACTTGAGTCTTATTTCCTGTAAATAAGATTTGCTGAGGCTGGATGATGACACCTGTCTGTGGTGAAATCCCTCCAGGAAGAGGGGCCAATACCTAAGGAAAAGAAAACCAAATGTTAGGAACTAATTAAAAGGATCAAGGAGCTCAGTTTCATTACTTGGTATACATATGCTGAAGAAACACCAAAAATGGCCTTATCTCGTACACAGTTAAAACTAGAAAGCACAAAAAAATTTTTAGTGTACTGATCCACTAATTTTCCGTTTAACAATTCAAATATCTTAGGAAAAAAGATTTTCTGCAGGTAACTACCTTCACTTGTCAAGCATTTATTCCCTCTTTATTAGATAGGATAGGAGTGAGATAGGATGCCGGATTCCAGGCCAAGAGTTACACAAGTTAGTGGTTTATTTTCTTGAGGTGGGGAGAGGTTTAGTAACTTTCTAAGTTTGTAGTCACCAAAAGGCAAAATGTGAACCTAGGCTTCTGTTCTTTTCTCTTATTATGATGCTACACTGCCTCTCTATGAAGAAACCTGCACTGAAAATCTGAACTTCTGAGTTCAAGTTTTATATAAGATCACAGACTTAGATGTAGCAGAGGCAAACTGTTTAACTTCTCTTGGCTTTTAATCACCTTACTGTTAGACTAGGATCACTGTAACCCTAGCTACAAATTATAAACACTGGTAGCTTAAAAAATACTGATACGTAGGCTCCATGCCTAATATTCTGATTTAACTAGAGGCCTGGTGCATGATACTTGTGCACTGGGGCGGGGGGAACGCCCAGCCTGCGCCCTCTCACAGGCTGGGACCCCTCAGGCAAGGTCCGAGGGGAGTGAGCCTAAGCCAGCAAGCAAACATTCCCCGAGGGGTCCTTAGCGCTGCTGGGAAGCGGAAGAGGCTCCCACCACCGCCACTGTGCTTGCCAGCGTGAGCCCAGCTTCTGGCTGAGCGGAACTCCCCATGTAGGAGTGCACTGACCACCTGAGGGCAGCTTCTGCATTAGGCATCTGCCTCCCCTGGTGGTCAGCATGTCATAGCGATGGGTTGTTCCTCCATCTGGTCACTTTACATATTAGGGTTTTATTATATAAGACTAGAGACCCAGTGCATGAAATTCATGGATGGGGGTGTGTGTCCCTCAGCCTGGCTGGCCTGCACCCTCTCCAATCTGGGACCCCTCGGGAAAGTCTGACTGCTGGTTTAGGGGCATTAACTCCAGCCATTAGGAAAATCACACAGAATGTCCTTGACATACAAACAATGTGGTTTTATGAGTTGTTTTAATAAGAATGGCCATTCCTTTAAATAATATCTGCTTACATATAATACAGCTGATACTATGTGAATTCAGAATGTTAATATCACAAAATCATAGAAGGTTGTAGTGGAAATAACCTTAAATTGTCTAGTCCCAACTTTTATAAATATTGGAATTCTCTTTTCAAAGATTTTGAATGCTTTTTGTCCTAAGAAGCTTAACCAACTTTGAGGCAACCCATTTTCTGTGAAAGGACTGGGGGACACTGGCGGCAGGCTTGTGAAGCAGCCGGACCCAGCCTGAGGGCAGGTCTGGCTGCATCACGTGCCTTCTGCCCCCCTCGCGGGGCTTAAAGGACTGGGGGACTCTGGCAGCAAGCAAGTGGCCACCCCCTGCCACCCCCATCTTGTGGCTATGGGTGCCGCTATATTTGTGATGGTGTGATGGCCAATTTGCATATTCCCTCTTTATTAGATAGGATAGAGCGAGATAAAATCTTTTCATCTTCAAGTTCCTAATCATGTATCCACAGCTGAGAACTACCAGATTAGATTATGTCTGAAGTTCCTTCCAACTTCTGCATTCTAAGATTCCAAAGTAAACCACAACTTTAAAAGAACATATTAATAGCCCTAACTGGTTTTGCTCAGTGGATAGAGCATCGGCCTGTAGACTGAAGGGTCCTAGATTCGATGCTGGTCAAGGGCACATGCCCGGGTTGCGGGCTCAGTCCCCAGTGTGGTGTGTGCAGGAGGCAGCCTATCAATGATTTTCTTTCATCATCGATGTATCTCTCTTTCTCCCCCTCTCCCTCTCCCTTCCTCTCTGAAATCAATAAAAATATTTTTAAAAAAGAACTTATTAATAAACACTAATTGTATGTTACAATGAATGTATTTATAACTACAGTTAATAAATAATAAGCAGATAATGTCCAGTGATAAATAAAAAGCACTAAATGGCAACTACTTGCCATTAGGTTCAAGGAATGCAAAAATAATGAGATAATATTTCCCTTATGAAGTTTACAGATTAGTGATGCAATAGACAAAGAAATAACTCAAAAAGATAGATGTAACAAAAGGATGAGATGATGTTATGAGAACACCAGACAGATGACTAAATTATGCTTGGAGATCAAGGTATGGTCAGGGAAGCCTTCTTACTAGATAATACTTAAGTGTCTATTTGGGAGATTAGCCAGGCTTTGGGAGATTAGCCAGGCTTTTCTGTTTGTTTGTTTGTTTGGTAGGAGCAGAGGGTACTGATAGATGGAAGGCCAAATGCAGCATTCTAAATAGAAGAGTAACATAAAGTGAAACCCAGAATAGCTGGACAAAATTTGGAAAGCTATAAATAGGCTGGATTAATGCTTCTCCTCTGATCTTACCTCTATCATCACACTATTACTAGAGGCCCGATGCATGAAATTTGTGCACAGGAAAGGGGTCCCCTCAGCTTGTCCTGCACTCTCTCCAACCCGAGACCCCTCAGGACCTCTGGCTCCTAACCGCTCACCTGCCTGCCAGCCTGATCCCCCTAACTGCTCTCCCCTGCTGCCCTGATCCCCTAACTGCTCTCCCCTGCCTGCATGATCGCCTCTAACCTCCTCTACCTTGGCCCCACCAACATGGCTTTATTGGGAAGGATGTCTAGAAGGAAATCCGGAAGGTCGTCCGGAAGATGTTCAGTCTAATTAGCGTATTACCCTTTTATTAGTATAGATGCCACCTTGTCCTAAAAATGCAGGTTGTTCCCAAGTTTTCCTATCGTGGAAGGGGAGTCCACAGTAGCATCCTGGGTTCTGACCAGGACTCATGCGCTTATGTTTTATCTCAGCAGATGCGATTCCTAGAAGACTCTTGGATGTACCTTGAATATTTCTATTGAATTCGCCAAAACATCCCCCAGAAATGTTGAACCACTTTAAACTCCCACCAGCAACCATGCATATGCCCTCTGTCCCACTTAGATGCCAATAGCATTGATTTCTCCCTAGAAGCTTCCCTCCCATCAGCCAAGACTGCTTGGTACTTGAGCCAACCTCATTGTTCAACTGGGGACTTGATTTCCCGAGACAGAATTAAGGAGGAGGAAAAGTAGTTTTCCTCTACCTTTCTGAGTTCTTAGTGGAGGCCCTTGTAATGAAAGACAGATCACCACGAGAAAGACAAAAGTTCATTAACATGTGTACCTCAAGTATATGTGGGAGATCCCAGGGAAAAATGAGTAACTCCCCAAGGTGGCTTAGAATGCAGATTTAAATACCTTCTTCTTAGGGAAAGGGGACAGGAGATGTAGGCCTCTTAGAGGGGAGTAAATTATTTTTAGGAAAGATGAATGGGGGTGGGGGGGAAGAGTTTGTAACAAAGTTTGGGTGTGATGTTAACTTCTACTCTCCTGTCCTGTGACAGGAGTCAATCTTCTCTGCCTGATGACACTTCTCCCATCAAGGAGACCTATGACATTTAAGTTCCTTTTGGGGGTCCAATTTCAGACAGATCAGGAGACTTCAGTGAAAGCCTCTGCATGCATTTGCTGTTTTTCAAGCATCTGCAGCTCAAGGTTATCAATATAACAACACAGCATATGTTGGGGTGGCATGTTCTCTGACCTTCAGAATAAACCAACACTCTCTTAGATGATTTGCCACAGTAGCGTTATTTGCTGGAGACAGTATTCTGACCAGACCTTCCTGGGAGTGGTCATAACATACCCTGTGCTTGTTGAAAGGTGTGGGCCACATCTCTAAATAAACCAAGGGCAGTTTTCTCATCTTGTGGAAAGGGAGATGAAGTTATGATAGTTTATCTCCCTTTCCACAGGTTTCCTGCGGGTTTGTGTCTCCGCTGGCCCCCCCCAACTTCCCCCCCCACAGCACCGGCAGTGGAGGGGCTTGGGGCTGCTGGGTGCCAGGTTTGTGTCCCCGATCCAGCCCCCAGCAGCCCCAGTGCCGCCTGGCCACTACAGGCATGCCCATTGTTGTTGGGTTAATTTACATATAAGCTCTGATTGGCTGGTGGGCACAGCGGAGTGATGGTGAATTTGCATGTTTCTCTTTTATTAGTGTAGACTAGAGACCCGGTGCACAAAATTCGTGCACGGGGGGCAGGGTGTCCCCATAGTCCAGCCTACACCCTCTCCAATCTGGGACCCCTTGGGGGTTGTCCAACTGCTGGTTTAGGCCCCATCCCACAGAGATCGGGCCTAAACAGGCAGTTGGACATCCCTCTCACAATCCAGGACTGCTGGCTCCCAACCGCTTGCCTGCCTGCCTTCCTGCCTGATTGCCCCTAACCACTTCTGCCTGCAAGCCTGATCACCCCCTACATGTCCTCCCCTACAGGCTTGGTCACCCTCAACTACCCTCCATTGCAGTCCTGGTCACCCACAAGTGCCCTCTCCTGCAGGCCTGGTTACCCCCAACTGCCCTCCCCTGCAGGCCTGGTTCTCCCCAACTGCCCTCATCTGTGGGCCTGGGTCCCCCCAACTGCCCTCCCTTGTGGGCCTGGTCCTCGCCAACTGCCCTCCCCTGCAGGCCTGGTACCCCGCAACTGCCCTCCCCAGCCAGCCATCTTGTGGTGACCATCTTTGACCACATGGGGGTGGCCATCTTGTGTGTTGGAGTGATTGTCAATTTGCATATTAATTCTTTATTATAAAGGAGGATATTGACACTAGAGGCCTGGTGCACGAATTCCTGTATGGGTTGGGTCTGGTTGACCCACACCAATCAGGGCCAATCGGGCAGGGGCTGTGGGCAGTTGGCAGGCGGGCCCTGCCCCCTGGTTGAACTCTGGTTGAACTCCCGGTTGAGGGGACAATTTGCATATTTCCCTTTTATTATATAGGAGGATTGTGTCTTTATCATCTGCTTCTTTTTTAAAGTACCTAAATTCCTCAAAAAAATAACCATTTCTCTTTCATCTTTGTCCTCACAGTAATAACAGCACATAAATAGGTGATTTGTTAACTTTGATCTAAACAGCAGCTGAAGCAGATAACAACTGTAAGTATGACAAAAAATAAACCTGAAGCGATCAAAGAAAACAAGATCCAAAAAAATACCTTATAAACCATGCTGATGAGTGTGGACTTTTTCTAATTCATACAGAAGAAGAAAAAAGAACCCATGCTGATCATTCTTTTACCTGTTGTATAACAGGAGCCTGTACTCCACCAGGCTGCATTTGTGGTATAACCTGTTGTTGTAGAACCACGGATTGCTGAGGCTGAAAGATATACTGAGCACCGTTGGCTGCTCTGACCACTTGAAGAAGCTGGCCTAAAGCAAAAGATATATATTCCAAGTTATCATCTCAAATAAATGAATTCACAGTGAATGTCTAACCACCAAAGGCTCTAGAAATTATCAAGTCAAAAGACTAAGTTTTAAAGGCTGTCATTCAAACACAGTAAACTATAATCCTTAACTACTCTGACTTCCATCCATGTTCAAAACATCGCTTAAAATGTTTTTATTTTCCTTATTTATCACTCTTAACAAAGCTGTCTTCCAACAAAATTCTAACAGCAGACTATGAGAGTTGATTAAAACCTTACATTATCTTTGCTAGCCTATTAGGAATCATGAGAGTAATATGTCAGATCAGACATTTCAAGGCTGTTCATTTTTAAAGCTTTAAAGAAATAAAAGATATTGGTTAATTAATATTTTGAACCAAAGCACATTATTTAGCTTCAAAATTGTTTAAAAATAATAAAAGTTTGCTGAACCAATTATCATTGTCACAAAACATTAATAGCATGACTGGCTTATACATACAAAATTGAATCTTTCTTGTATGATGTTTTAAATGACTCAGAATCTTGAATTAATTAAAAAGTGAACAATTGTATTTTATTAAAATACTAGAGGCCCAGTGAACAAATTGGTGCATGGATGGGGTCCCTCAGCCTGGCCGAGGATTGGGCAATCGGGGAGGGACTGCAGGAGGTTGGCCAGCTGTGGGAGGTTGGCATTAAGCGTCTGCCCCCTGGTGGTCAGTGCTCATCATAGCTACAGATCAATCAATCATTTGGTCATAACCGTCACTTAGGCTTTTATAATATAGATATAGCAAGATAAGCCCCTAGTCTGTTTACAAATTTAGAAATTAATAAAATAATGAGAAATTACATAATTAAGTTTACAGAGAAAATATTTAAAGCCCATGTAAGTTCTTCAAACATTAATATTCCAAAAATCCCAGTAAATTTTGTCAGTCTACACAGAGATACGATGTAAAATAGAATGCAATAAACTTGCTCTTAAGATACCATAAGGATTAAGTGTTTAGTTTGATATCACAAATTCGTTCTAATAACTCAAATTTAACTTATTTTGCAGGTTAAATGAATTTATCAAAAAACTAAGTAAATGGCAAAAAAAATTAAAATTTAAAGTTATCAAGACTGCATTATAAAATTTACAAAAGCCTCCATTAATCAAAAAAAAAAGGGAGGGGTAGTAAGGTAATGTCATGTAAGGAAAATATCCTATAAGTAAATTACATCTAGAAAATTTTTACTTTACAAAATTAATTTTCATTTGTAATGCTAACAGCAAGACACCCATGAAAAACACACATGGTGTCTAAATAAGACAAAGGAAAATAGTTTGGGCAAAAATAAAAAAAGGTCCCAAATCAATTATATAGAAAATATTCCTTTATTAACTTGTGGTCGAGAATATGTTTGTATATTTTCAGAAAACAACTCCAAGACCATGTGGATTCCTGCAACAGAGAGGAATTGACATGTCTGCTGCAACCACGAAGACGAGGAAAAATAGTCCAGAGATGGAAGACGCTGACGACGCCTTGCCATGCTAGCAGTCAGCAGCTGTGTGTCGCTGCAGGTTGCCTAGGACCAAACCAGAGAGGGTTGGACCTACATTGCCACCATGTGCCCACCATCCAGATATCATTGCTGACATGTACACATAAGGAACTGTTTGACATTGAAACGGGGACTTAGAACTGTTGGACACTGAAATTGGGACTCAAACATTTTTTGTTATTATATGTTTATTTCTAGTCTGCAGAGGCAAGATTTTTTAAAGTAAAGAAATGGGGGGAAAAATAGATACAGAGGCAAAGAAGCATTGAACAGACTGTCCAACTACATCAGGAAGGCAAGGGAGGTTGCGGGGAGAGGGGGCCTGTAAGAGATCAACCGAAGGACTTGTACGCATGCATATAAGCATAACCAATGGATACAAGACACTGGGGGGGTGCAGGTAAAGGCATGTACTGGGGGGTAGGGGAGGCCGGGGAGAGGTCAATGGGGGAAAAAAAAAAGGAGACATATGTACTACTATTTGTAATACTTCAAACAATAAAAAAAAACACAACTAAGTAAATAAGCATTTCTATACAATCATACTTCATTCAATAATAGAATTCTCATTTAAGGATCAAAAGCACAAGTACAGTTCTCATCTTCTGTACTGCACTCTCAGCAATAATTACGGTATATGTGCTATAGCCCTTGGATAATCTTATTTTAATAATCTAAGCCAAATGGTAAAAGAAATATTAAGATTTTCTGTTATTACATATATAATGGTTCCACTATTTCTAATTACCTGAATTTGTTAATATCTGTTGAACAGGAGTCACGCCTGCAGGGAGTGCTAAGGTGGCAGCTGTAGCAGCAGCACTCTGAAAAAATAAAGAAAAAAAAAAATCAAAACCAGGAACTCAGTTTATTTCTGACATATTTTAACAGTATTTGAAGTTTATTGTTTAATATTTACTACAATGAAAAGTTCTAACAATGGTACAATAAAGACCACCTAGCCTAAACGCCCTAAATATTTCAAGCTTAAATTAAGTAGAATAATATAATTAATTTGTTTTTCCCTGAACAATGTGTTCTAAATAAATCTCACTCACACTAATAATGCTGTATAACATATCAAATATCCATTCTAGTATTTCCTTTCCTACTCTGGTTCCATATTCCCAAAACCTTATTGCAAATTAACATACTTGAGCCCTGGCTGCTGTGCACAGTGGTTACAGCATCAGCCTGCACATCAAGGAGTTAAAGGTTTGATTCTCTGGTCAAGTGCAGGTTTGATGCCCGACCTGGTTGGGGCATGTGTGGGAGGCAACCAACCTATGCGTCTCTCTCACGTCTCTGTTTCTCTTTCTCTCTTAAAAAAACAAACAAACAAAACTCAATAAAAACCTATCTTTGGGTGAGGATTAAAAATTATATATGGAAGTATACTCTGAACTTCTTTAAATTCAGGAGAAATTCTTGATTTACTGCTTCTAGAGACTTCTCCCCTTCCTCCAAAAGAATCACACAGTAGTCTGCTTTTCAATTCTGTGCTCAAAGCATTTCCATGTACCTCACTATAATATATATAGGTAGATTTCCCCCTCCCCCTTCAATTTTTTTAAGATACCAAGCCTTCATATAACTCAATCTAATCTACACATTTTTTTGAAACACCTCTATTTGAATAAGCTTCAAGAAATAAATAGAACTGTGGCTAGGAGATGCTAATGCAAAAGTCAACAAAACTTGGAAAATTATTCTCAAGTAGGTTAATGATACAACTACTATCTAGTCTAGGCTCTCGGTATAGCTCTCCAAGAAAATATGCTTGTTGTTGCCACTTGATAGGCCTACATAATCATAGATATTTTGACACCTTAGGTCTGAAATTCCCACTAGTTCCTAGAATCCAGCTGTAGCCCTCCAAGTTCTCTTTATCAAATGCAGGATATCCAATTATCTAATTTCAAATAAATCTAGCCTGTATAGGCAAATGAAAGGTAATTATGTTTTAGGAATGTATTAACAACCACTTATTATTAAGAAATATTAATTGCCTATAATTCATATAAGACTTCACAGGCAAACTGACAGTAGTTTCTATGCAACACATGACAGCATTGCCACTTGCACACACCTCTGCACATTCAAGTTGATATTAATAAATATCTGTCGAGTGATGTACCATATAAAAACCATCTTTTATCAATGTCTACTGAAAATTTCTTTTTGTACTTTATGAAGTAGCCCTACCATAAATAATGAATTACAGCAATCATTTCATAAAAAATAACTTGCAAAACTGGTTTGATATAAAGTACTGTTTTCTAAGTTCCCTGAAATAGTGCTCTACCTAATATCACTATCCCATATATTTACAAAATTACATGATTTTTATTTATGTTCATTTCCAAAGCATACAGTCATTTAAAAAATCAAAACTGGGCGTGGCCAGCATAGCTCAGTGGTCATGGTTTGATTCCCAGTCAGGGCACACGCCCGGGTTGTGGGCTCCATCCCCAATGTGGGGCGTGCAGGAGGCAGACAATCAATGATTCTCATCATTGATGTTTCTATCTCTTTCTTTCCCTTCCTCCCTAAAATCAATAATAAAAAATATATTTTAAAAAATCAAAACTGTTTTAGTGGATATCTTTAAATCAGAAATAATAATGGAAATAAAAACTCAAAAAACTTTTATCTGTAAAGAGTTTATACTGATTATGCTTCAGAACATGCCAAATATATGGAGCAAACAATGAAAAAAATCAAGTAAAATGCTTAACTACACAACATAAATGCTAATACATTTTACTGATTGAAGTTTCTGAACTCTGATCTAAAAATAGGCATGCTCTTTAGAATCAAGGAGGCGTAACAAATCAGTAAGAAAGGACACTGACTTTGCCCACGTCTCTTTAAACACATTCTCTCCCACAAAATTTAAAAATCTTCAAAATTAGCCCTAGCTGGTTTGGCTTAGTGGATAGAGCGTTGGCCTGTAGACCAAAGGGTCCCGGGTTTGAATCTGGTCAAGGTCACATTGGTTGCAGGCTCCTCCCAGGCCTGGGTCCTGGTCAGGGCTTGTGCCGGAGGCAACCAATCGATGTGTTTCTCTCACATCGATGTTTCTCTCTGTCTTTCCCTTTCTCTTCTACTCTCTCTAAACATCAATGGAAAAATATCCTCGGGTGAGGAGTAACAAAACAAAACACAACAAAATCTTCAAAATTAGATGAGCCTACTACTACAAGTGATTTTACCAAACTTGTTTTAAAATGACATAAATTGCCCTAACCGGTTTGGCTCAGTGGATAGAGCGCTGACCTGCGGACTCAAGGGTCCCAGGTTTGATTCCGGTCAAGGGCATGTACCTTGGTTGCGGGCACATCCCCAGTGGGGGTGTGCAGGAGGCAGCTGATCAATGTTTCTCTCTCATCGATGTTTCTAACTCTCTATTCTCTCCCTTCCTCTCTGTAAAGAATAAAATATATTTAAAAATAAATAAAAATAAAATGACATAAATTATTCTCTAGGAAACAGTCCTAATAGTACCACCTGCAATATGAATCCTACAGTGAGACTTTTATTTTTAAGGGTGAAGGTTAACTTGGGGCCTTGAATTCAATATAAATATTTTTCAAATAATAAAAATTACTGTGAGAAATACTAGGCATGGGATTTTGTGATTTTTATACAGAAGAACTGATGCCAACAACTTAAACTGAAAACACAAATAGGAATCCCTGGTTTTAGAGAACTTTAAAATTACAATTTCTACTTCCATGTACAATTTGCAATTCTGCCAAGTTATGAATTTGTAAGGCTGGTATACATAAAGAAGTCATTTGTCTAGTAGGTAAATCCTGCTTCCTATCTGGCCTATAAATCACAACTGAGCTTTGAGAGTCACTATTCATCACTCACCAAATATAAATGATTTTTTAAAATATTGCTTTTTCTTTAAAAAAAATAAAACAAAAAAACTGGATCTGAAAAAATCTAAAATTGCTAGCACTAGGTTAAGAGATATTTTTAAAAAATAATAATTCTTATCTTTAAATAAAAGATCTGGCTAAGTTGAAGAATAAAATGTCGGAGCTGAGATACCACTGACAGTCTATATTATTTTAATAAAACAAAGAAAAGCTATTTATGAGAAAGTGCTAGAACAACTACTCTACAGTTTTATTTTTCTTTTTAACCTTTAAGTATATAAATACTTTTCAAGGATCTGAAGGGGAGCAGGGGGTCTTTCAATTTTATTGCTATACTATACTACTTTTGATGGAAAATACTATCTGCCCTAAGTAAAATTTGAATACTTGACTACCTTTGAAGTCTGTGGATATCCATTATAAGTATCTAAAGTCTAATGTATAATAACTGCAACTGGTTAAAATGCATTTTAAAGTAGCAATTTATATATTATAATAAAATTTATTAGACTATGCTACCATTAAATCTTGACATTTTTTAAATGTTTAAGTTTTTAATTCGTAGCATTCCTGACATCTTGCAATTAATGGATCTTAACAATGGGTCTTCTGCAAATGAACTATAATTGGCATATGTTTGGTAGGTCCCCTAAACCTCTTTTCCAAAAATAGCAGGGACTGAAATAGCTCCCACAAAGCATCACTCTTTTGATATTCCCCTCTCATGTTTTATGATCCTTGAGATCCAAGTATCAAGCAAAACTTTAAGTTTACTTCTAAATCCAATATTTAGGAAACCAAATAAAACCGCCATTTTGCTCAAGCCTTGAATAAACTTTGCTAATACACCATCTACCTAGGCATAAGCACAATTTCAGTTAGAATAAGTTGAGCCAAACATAGTGCTATGTTCTGAATCTTACCATGTTTGATGCATTCATATGCTGTATCAGCTTGGAATCAGGAACAATAACTTGTGGCGCTGCAGCTATTAAAAACACAAGTATACATGTGAACAAGGAACTATGAGGCTATTGCATAATCATAAGAATGCTAAACAATGCTGAAACTTTTTTAATGCTTTCCACATTTTCTTCATTCAGTTGCACTCAACCCTCTGATATCTCAGAATGTCATAAATTTCTATGGTAAAAAAAACAAACCAACAGCTGTGTTAATAATACTCACCTTCTACTGGAAAATAGCAATTAAAAAAAAAGAGAAAAGGAAAAAAAAAAGACTTACATAACTATACCTAAGGACTCAAGGAAACCTGGGAACAAGTAGTAGTGAGATACCTATCACCTAAACATATACATTTCTTGCATTCTTAAACTTAAACTTGTCTTGTGAACTTAGCATTAACCATTTTATTGACCTAAGTGTTGGAATGAGTTATTAACCCTTTAAGAGTGAGTTCAAGTTAAAGAATTAGGTGTGTATGTGTTTTTTTTAATTTACACAGCCATTTTCCTCCCAATTTGACAGTGGCAAGAATCTTAGTTACTTCCATCAACTTCTGAAAAATACAAATAAAAAATGGCAACATTATTAAGTATAAAAGGAATTAAGTGTTTGATTCCGCAAATTTCAGAGAATAAACAGATAATCCCATCATCCTAATATTCTCTGAGTGAAGAAAATCAAATTTTAATTTATGATGATCTAAAATCCTAGTGCCAGGGCTGAAGGCAATAGGAGGAACAGTCATCAAAACAGATTGAAAGGATAAAATTATTTGAGGCATGGTATAGAATAAAAGCAAATATTAGAAGTCTTATTTTATATAATCTGTAAAATAACCCAAACAGACATTTCTGCTGTGCATCACCATCTATACATTCTCAAAATGAGGTAAATAGGTAACTAAACAGTTACCTTAAAATAGTATTTTCATCTACCTTCATTCCCCTCTCCAATAACAAGATTTACGAAACTCAAATGCCCAGGTGGTTTTATAACTGAATACAGTAGTCCGCCCTCATCTGAGGGGGATCTGATCTGATAACTGAGAGAGTTATGCAGCCAATACAGCATGGATCACTGGACAAACGAATGATTCACATCCCAGACAGTCCAAAGCAGGACAGCTCGAGATTTCATCATGCTACTCAGAGAGGCACACAATTTAAGACTTGTGAATTACTTATTTCTGGAATTTTCCATTTAATGTTTTCAAACCACAGTTGACCACAGGTAACTGAAACTGCAAAAAGCAACACTGCTTATAAGGGAGGACTACTCTACAATTTGTCATGACAAAAATCCTATATAATAAAGAGGTAATATGCAAATTGACCATCACTCCAACACACAAGATGGCTGCTCCCCTGTGGTCAAAGATGGCCGCCACAAGATGGCCAACAGGGGAGGGCAGTTGGGGGTGACCAGGCCAGTAGGGGAGGGTAGTTGGGAGGGACCAGGCCGGCAGGGGAGCAGTTAGACATCAATCAGGCTGGCAGGGGAATGGTTAGGGAGTGATTAGGCTGGCAGGCAGAAGCGGTTAGGGGCAATCAGGCAGGCAGGCGAGCGGTTGGGAAACAACAGTCCTGGATTGTGAGAGGGATGGGCTGAGGGACACCCTGCCTCCCCTGTGCACAAATTTCGTGCACCGGGCTTCTAGTATTTACTATATGTAGCAATCAAGCTTCTTAGCTTTTTCAAGGGTCAGATATTCCTCAGCTTTGAAATGTTGTAAGAGCTATTTCACAAAGCCTTTGTAAGGCTTCAATGAAACAAAATTTATAAAATGACTTGCGGAGTATAAAGCAGTATGGACACAATCTGTAAATACTTATTTTTTATTTTACATTAAAATGTTATATATCCACTCTTCACTGAAAATAAATCTAATTCTATTTAGACTTACATAAATTACTAAGAAATTGAAATTTCATATTGCCAAAGTATAGTTATAAAAATCCTCCACTGTTTAATTAAGTCCTTCTAATATTTGCTTTTATTTACAAAATTTAAACTCAAATGTCTTTGAAGGAACAAGTCAGTTTCATAAAGAAAGCAGACCATGATTTTAACTACATAAAACAATGAAACAGTAAATAAACCTTTATAGATCTGACTTAATTTAGGAAATCCACCTTATGTGGTACATATGAAGAAAGTATCAATAGACTTATGAAGAAAGTATCAATAGACTTATCTGAATACCAGAGGCCCATTGCACAAAGATTCCTGCAAGAATGGGCCTTCCTTGCCCTGGTTACCAGCACCAGTTTTCCTCTGGCACCCGGGACCGAGGCCTTCGCTCTGGCCCCAGTGGAGAAGGCCAGCCTCGATGCTAGGCTTCTCCGCTCCAGCCACAGCGAGGCTTGGCTTCTCTGCTCCGGTCGCAGCAGAGAAGCCAAGCCTCTTCAGTCTTCAGTCGTTTTCAGTCATCAGTCTTCAGTCTTCGCTCGGGCCAGAGCAAAGGCTCCACGCCTGCTTATGCAAATTAACCCACCATCTTTGTTGGGTTAATTTGCATACTCACTCCTGACTGGCTGGTGGGCGTTGCAACGGTATGGTCAACTTGCATCTTTCTCTTTTATTAGTGTAGATGTTAGGCTTTTCATTAGTAAATTACTTATTTATCATTATTATACAAACAGGATCCACATTTCATATAAATTTATGTTAATACAAACACATATACCCTCCTCAACCAATAGAAATGAGAAACCCAAAGTATTTATTTCTCTTCTTTGAAAATGGCAAATTTCATCTCCAAGTTATAGGTAGGAAAACATATCTAGATATCTCCTCACCTTGCTGTGATGCAGGAATAAGGACCTGCTGAGTCTGCGCTTGCTGAGGTACTGTAGGCTGTGGTTGAGCTTGCTGGTGGTGGTGATGATGGTGATGCTGCGGTTGCTGGTTTTGATGCTGCTGTTGAACTTGCAATAAAAGCTGCTGCTCTTCTGAATGAAATCCATCTACTGCCCTAGACTGCATTAGTTTATTCTCCCATAGCTAAGACAAAGAACATTAAAAATTTCTAAGTAAAAGTCAGGGAAGATAACTCCGGACATATGGATATACCGTATTTTGTTTATTTATTAGTCTGTTTACGAAATCCTTCAATTTTCAAAACTGATACAACTACAAAAATCAACCAATCTCTCTTACCCAAGTGTATGCATCAATAAAAACTATTTTTTAAGTTATCTAATCTCATTTTTGCTATCTTTAGAGTACTAAAGAATTTTTTGTTTCTTTTTATATTTCAACAACCTTTCTATGGTCATTCATTAGTTATTAGCATATTTTCATATAAGCAAATTTTTAGTAATCAAAGAAAATCCTTTTTTATACTAAATCTATTGTTACCTATTTCCATGGAAATCTTTCCTTAATACAATGTTTTCTAACTCTTAAGTAGCATACAAAACATAAATACACCCTATCTGATCTGAACAATGAGAAACATTACTGAGGCAATCCTCAAGTTAAAGAAGCCCAACTTTCCATCTCTCTAATTCTACATAACGAGAGAAAAAACAAAATGCCTAATGCTTTTAGCGGTATTCTCAACCCTCCACACTTCTTCAACTTCTCCTCCCCTCTTCCATTATGACAAGGACTGAAAATCTTTTTCTGCTTAGCCACTTCTATTTTTCTCACCACTCCCTAAGAGAATTTCTGTGACCAAGTAAAAAAATTAGAAGTGAGCAAAAGAAAGAAGAAAAAGAAAATATTTACAACTATTCCATCCTTCTCCCGAACACATTTCTTCTCTATCAGGTAGTGTTCAATCTAGAAAGCCTCAACCTTTCTACGAAATTGGCAAAGAAAGTTACAAACTAGTCCTGGCCAGGTAGCTCGGTTGGTTAGAGCATCATCCTGATATGCCAAGGTTGTGGGTTAGAACTCTGGTCAGGGCACATACAAAAATCAACCAATGAATGCATAAAAAAGTGGAACAACAAATCAATGTGTTTTTTTTCTCTCTCTCTCAAATCAATTAAAAAATTTTTAATGAGTAAAAAAGTCACTGTCCCTTAAACATATAATGAAATTTAATTCAGTCATTTTGTATATACATATACATATATATACACACTTTGTTTTCTCCCCCAGAATCTAATCTTGGGATATTGCCTAAATCACCTGAGAGGCTTCTATCAGATCCTTCAAGAAGCTCCCTTTGCCATACTTACAGGGATTTTTATAATCTCCTGACACATCCACCGCTTCTAAATTTGTATCTACATGCTACTAGCAATTCCAGCACATCTCTAATGACTTAGTAAAAAAGTAAACTAAAGGTCAATTTCCCAGAGCAACCATTCCCCTGTCAGGTTCAGTATTCAGCCTTGCCTGAAGACTGTTCTTAAAGAGACAATATCTATCTCATGGGTTGTTGTGAGGCCTAAATAAGATATCTATGTAAAACATTTCTCACAGTCTAGTACAGTCAGTGTTCAGTAAATGTTAATTATTTAAATTACAGTTATGGTAATATGAGAGCATTACACCAGAATTCAGGAACCCAGTTAGTTCGGGTTTGGCCACTAATTGACTTTGACAAATAATTTTTCTTTCTTGAGCATTTTCCTCATCTAAAAGAGAAGAAGTTGAATTAGATTATACTTCTAAACTCACTTCCAGCTAATAAATCTAAGTCTCTGTAAATCCCACACTAAAAACAGCTAGGGTTCTTCCCAAGTTACAAAGGAATACTTTTTGGGAGCCCACGTTGTGGCTGATTCATCTCTGTAAAGTGGCCACCTAACATAGCACACAGTAGCAAATAGGCACTTAATGCATTCCATAAAAAGCAGTTTCTGTCCGGCCAGAGTGGCTAAGCTGGTTGAGTGTCATCTGGTGCACCACAAAGTTGCTGGTTCAATTCTTGGTAAGGACACAAGCCTGGGTTGCAGGTTTGATCCCTGGTCAGGGTGCATAAAGAATACAACCGATCAATGTTTCTCTCTCTCTCTCTGCCTTCCTCTCCCTAAGCATGTCCTTGGATAAGGATAAAAACAAACAAAAAAACAAACAAAAACAGCTTCTGTGAGCTAAAAGGTGAAAAAACTGTGATAAGCATTAAATTCAAACCATAATTTTTAAATTTAATGCTTCAATTTTATCACCTCCAATTGGTCTACCCACTGCAATATGATGCCATCTCATGAAGCATCCATGGTAATGGCAAATTCTAAGTGAATACATATTATGTGTTGCTAATTGCTGGGTACCACCACTCACCTAACGTTCCAAGTCAATGACCTATGAGTCAGAATCCACCCCAAATCCCCATCATTACTGTCAATTTTCTTTCCAAAGCATTGTTCCAATCTACCCCTGCTTTTATGGTCCTGGTTCAAGTCCTTTACTCCCCCACCAGCAATACTGCAAAGTAATTACTGAGCTCACTAAGCTTTCCACATCAAGTCATACATCCTAAATATAATTATGCTAGACACTTTTAGTGGCATTGAGAACAGACAGTGAACAAGTCTAACAAAAATCCTTGACCTCACGGAGTACATTCTAGTGGAAATTTGTCCTTCTAGCCAGTCTTCTGTAAATCAGTGGTCCCCAAAATGCAATCCTGCAGCCAACAGCATCAACATCACTTGAGAACTTGTTAGGCATACTAATTCTCAGGCGCCACCCCTGACCTACTGAATTAGTAACTCTGGGGGTGGAGCCACGTATCTCTTTTGATAACCTGTCCAGGTTATTCTGATGCGTGCTAAAGTGAGAACCACTACTTTAAAGTCTAAATCAATGCTTTTCAAACTGCAGATCACAACCCTTACTGGATCATTAAAAGTCAATTTGGGTTTTTTTTGCAAATGCAATCAAATAAAAAGAAAATATCAGAGTGTACTGTTGTCAAGTCAGACCCTCTGAACAGTAGTCCAAAAATCTGCATATTAACTAGCACCCCAGATAATCCTTCTCACTCTAAAGACCAAGCTTCACATGGTATATACCACCTCTCCAACTGCTACTATAATTTATACTCTATTTCCTAATGGTGCCAAACTACTTGCAGTTCCCTGAATATAGTATACATATCTCCTGTCTGAGTCTCATGATGGGCAGTCTTCCCTCATAATTCCCAAAACAATGCAAATGTCAAAGCTACACAGCCTCAAAGAAATCTCTCACTGCCTCTATATCTTAAGAGATGTTCCTAATTTTCAAAAATATTGTTATACTTTTCAAGGCCTGGCTGAATAGTTCAATTGGTTAGAGCAGTGGTAGGCAAACTCATTAGTTAACAGAGCCAAATATCAACAGTACGATTGAAATTTCTTTTGAGCGCCAAATTTTTTAAACTTAAATTTCTTCTAATGCCACTTCTTCAAAATAGACTCACCCAGGCCATGGTATTTTGTGGAAGAGCCACACTCAAGGAGCCAAAGAGCCACATGTGGCTCGCGAGACACAGTTTGCCGACCATGGGGTTAGAGCACGGTCCCAACACTCCAAGGTCGTCGTAGGTTGATCCCTGGTCAGGAATATTATAAGAATCAACCAAAAGCCCTGGCTGGTGTGGCCCTGTTGGCTGGGCATCATCCTGTGCACCAACGGTTGCCTGTTCAATTCCCAATCGGGGGCATGTAGGAGGCAGCCCATCACTGTTTCACTGTCACATCAATGTTTCTCTCTCCCACCCTTTTTATCCCTCTCTCAAACCAATAAAAAAATTTCAAATAAAGTAAAAATATTGTTATACTTTTCACACATCACTTAAGAACTTGTTACACATACTAATTTAAAAATTAGAGATGTCTACAATCCCTACTAAAGAACTCCTTCAGGGCAGAGACTCTGTATTATTCAGGAGATAACAAAATGACCAAGAATTTACCAGATGTCTAATATTAATTCAAAGTAGAGAAGAGAGCCCTAACCGGTTTGGCTCAGTGGATAGAGCATCAGCCTGCGGACTGAAGGGTCCCAGGTTCAATTCCAGTCAAGGGCATGTACCTGGGTTACAGGCACATCCCCAGTAGGGGGCGTGCAGGAGGCAGCTGATTGGTGTCTCTCTCTCATCGATGTTTCTAACTCTCTATTCCTGTGAAAAATCAGTAAAATATATTTAAAAAAAACAAAAAACAAAGTAGAGAAAACTATTAGCTTCTAGAACAGTGTTTCTCTATTAGATGCTACTGATATTTGGGGCAAAACAATTCTTTTTTTTCTTTATTGATAAAAGTATTACGTATGTGTCCTTACCCCCTCCCCCCATTGTACTCCCCGTAATCATGCCCTCACCCCCCTGGGGTCGCTGTCCATTGGTTAGGCGTATATACATGCATACAAGTCCTTTGGTTGATCTCTCCCTCTTATCCCCATCCTCCCTTACCTTCCCTCTGAGGTTTGACAGTCTGATTGATGCTTCTCTGCCTCTGGATCTGTTTTTGTTCATCACTTTATGTTGTTCATTATATTCCACAAATGATTGAGATCATGTGGTATTTATCTTTCTCTGCCTGGCTTACTTCGCTTAGCATAATGTTCTCCAGTTCCATCCATGCTGTTGCAAATGGTAAGAATTCCTTCTCTTTTATCACAGTATAGTATTTCATTGTATAGATGTATCAGATTTTTAATCCACTCATCTGCTGATGGGCACTTAGGCTGTTTCCAAATCTTAGCAGTGGTAAACTATGCTGCAATGAACATAGGGGTGCATATATCCTTTCTGATTGGTGTTTCTAGTTTCCTGGGATATATTCCTAGAAGTGGGATCACTGGGTTAAAGTTCCATTTTTAGTTTTTTGAGGGAACTCCATACTGTTCTCCACAGTGGCTGCACCAATCTGCATTCCCACCAGCAGTGCACAAGGGTTCCTTTTTCTCCGCATCCGCACCACCACTTCTCATTTGTTGATTTGTTGATGATAGCCATTCTGATAGGTGTGACATGGTACCACACTGTTGTTTTGATTTGCATCTCTCGGATGATTAGTGACTTTGAGCATTTTTTCATGTCTCTTAGCCTTCCTTATGTCCTCTTTTGAAAAGTATCTATTTAGGTCCCTTGCCCATTTTTTGATTGGGTTGTTTATCTTCCTTTTGTTAAGTTGTATGAGTTCCCTGTAAATGTTAGAGATTAAACCCTTATCGGTATAACATTGGCAAATATGTTGTCCCATGTACTGGGCTTTCTTGTTTTTTGTTGATGGTTTCTTTTGCTGTACAGAAGCTTTTTATTTTGATGTTGTCCCATTTGTTTATTTTCTCTTTAGTTCCCATAGCCCTAGTAGCTGTATTGGTGAGGATATTGCTTCGGCATATGTCTAAGAATTTGCTGCCTGTGAATTCCTCTAATATTTTAATGGTTTCCCATGTTATGTTTAAGTCCTTTATCCATTTTGAGTTTATTTTTTTTTTATGGTATAAGTTGGTGGTCTAGTTCCTTTTTTTTTTGCATGTATCTGTTCCAACTTTCCCAACACCGTTTATTGAAAAGACCATCTTGACTCCATTGTATGTTCTTAATCTCCTTTGTCAAATATTGAGCATAGTGGTTTGGGTTGATTTCTGGGTTCTCTAGTCTATTCTATTGGTCTATGTCTGTTCTTGTGACAGTACCAGGCAGTTTTGAGAACAGTGGCTTTGTAACACAGCTTGATATCTGATATTGAGATCCCTCCTACTTTGTTCTCCTTTCTCAGTATTGCTGCAGCTATTTGGGGTCTTTTTTATTTATTCCAGATGAGTTTTTGAAGCGTTTGTTCTAGGTCTGTGAAATATGCTGTTGATATTTTAAAAGGGAATGCACTGAATCTATATATTGCTTTGAGTAGTATGGACCTTTTAATGATGTTGGTTATACCAATCCATGAACACAGTATGTTCTACCACCTGTTTATTTCTTCCTCTATCTCTTTTGTAAGTATCCTATAGTTTTCCGAGTACAGGTCTTTTACATCCTTAAATTTATTCCTAGGTATCTTAATTTTTTTGGTGCAATGGTAAATGGGATTGTTTTTTTAATCTCTCTTTCTGTAACTTCACTATTGGTATATAAATATGCCATAGATTTCTTGGCATTAGTTTTGTATCCTGCCACATTGCGAATTCAATTATTAAGTCTAATAATTTTTTGATGGAGTCTTTAGTGTTTTCTATGTACAGTATCAATAATGACAGTTTTACATCATCTTTTCCAATTTGGATGCCTTTTATTTCTTCTTCTTGTCTAATTGCTATGGCTAGCACTTCCAGTACTATGCTGAACAGGAGTGGTGAAAGTGGGCATCCCTGTCTCATTCCTGTTCTTAGGGAAATGGTTTTGGGTTTTTGCCCATTGAGTATGATGTTGGCTGTAGATTTGTCATATAAGGCTTTTATTATGTTATGATCCCTGTTCCCATTTTGCTGCAAGTTTTTATCAAGAAAGGGTGTTGTATTTTGTCAAATGCTTTTTCTGCATCAATTGATGACTATGTGATTTTTGTCTCTCAATTTGTTTACGTGATGTACCACATTTATTGACTTGCAGATATTCTACCATCCTGCATCCCTGGAATAAATCCTACTTGGTCATGGTGTATGATCTTTCTGATGTAATGTTGGATCCAATTTGCTAGAATTTTGTTAAGGATTTTGCCATCTATGTTCATAAAGGATACTGGCCTGTAATTCTCTTTCATTGTGTTTTCTTTATCTGGTTTTGGTATTAGGGTAATGCTGGCTTCATAGAGTAAGCTGGAAATGTGCCTTCCTCTTGTATTTTTGGAATAGTCTGAGGAGGATAGGTTTCAGTTCTTTGAATGTTTGGTAAAATTCCCCATGAAGCTGTCCTGTCCCGGGCTTTTGCTGGAAGCTTTTTTATGACTGCTTCAATTTCCTCCACAGTTAATGGCCTATTAAGATTTTTAGATTATTTCTGAGTTTGGAAAGTTGTATTTTTCTAGGAATATGCCCATTTCCTCTAGATTGTTTAGTTTGTTAGAATAGAGTTGGTCATAGTATTTTTTTTTAACAATCCTTTGAATTTCTGTGAGGTCTGTTATTTCACCTCTTTTGTTTCTGATTTCATCTGGGTCCTCTCTCTCTGCTTCTTGGTGAGCCTGGATAGAGGTTCATCAAACTTGTTTATCCTTTCAAAGAACAAGCTCTTGTTTTCATTGATCTTTTGTGTGTTTTTTCCGTCTCTATGTCATTTATTTCTGTTCTGATCTTTATTATTTCCTTCCTTCTGTTCATTCTGGGCTTTTCTTGTTGCTCTCTTTCTAATTATTTAAGTTGTAGAGTTAGTTGATTTATTGCCATTTTTTCGTGTTTTTTGAGGTAGGCCTGTAGTTCACTCTCAGGACTGCTTTCATTATGTCCCATAGATTTTGGATTGTTTTGTTTTCATTGTCATTCACTTCCAGGATGTTTTTAATTTCTTCTTTTATCTCTTTGGTAACCCACTCATTGTGTAATAGCATGCTATTCAGCTTCCAAGTGTTTGGATTTTTTGAATTTTTATTGTAGTTTTTTTCTAATATTATGCCATTGTGGTCTTAGAAGATGCTTGATATGATTTCAGTCTTCTAGAATTTGGAGAGACATTGCCCGTGACCCAGTATGTGGTCTATCTTTGAAAATGTCCTATGTGCAATTGAGAAGAACGTATATTCCATGGCTTTGGGGTGAAATGTTTTGACGATGTAAATTAAGTCCATCTCATGTAGTGAGTCAGTTAGGATTGCTGTGTCTTTGCAGATTTTTTGTCTAGAGGATTTATCCAGTGATGTCAATTGGGTATTAGAGTCCCCTACTGTGATTGTATTATTGTCGATCTCTCCTTTGATATCTTCCAGGAGTTTTTTTATGTATTTGGATGCTCCTGCATTGTGTGCCTATATGTTTCCCAGGGATATATCCTCTTGTTCTATCGATCCCTTTAATATTATGAAGTGGCCTTCCTTATCTCTTGTTATGGCCTTCACTTGTCCAAGTGACTATTTTGTCAAATATAAGTATTGCTACCTCAGCTTTTTTTTTCACTTTCATTTGCCTAAAAGATATTTTCCATCCCTTCACTTTCAGTCTGTGTGATTCCCTTGTTTTGAGGTGGGTCTCTAGTAGACAGCATATATATGGGTCATATATTTTTATCCATTCAGCCACTCGATGTCTTTTGATTGGAGCATTTAGTCTGTTTATGTTTAAAGTTATAGATAGGTGCTCGTTTGCAGCCATTTTTATTTTTTGTGCCTGTGTTCCTTCTTACTTTTTTATTTCTTCCTTTTACACCAGTTCCTTTAGCATTTCTTGCATTGCTGCCTTGGTAGTGATAAACTCCCTTAGCTTTCTTTTGTCTCTGAAGCTCCTTATTTCCCCTTCTGGAGTTCAGCGCAGTCAGGAGCTTCTGTCTCCCTCACTTTTTAGAAAGCCAGCTGCACACTCAGCTGCCCGTGCATTCAGCTGTCAGTCCTCTCTGCACACGCACCTCCAGACTTCTGCCTTTCGCAGCTCCCGCTCAGTGTGCTTTCTTTTTCCTGACAGTCCAGATTCCCCCCGAATGAGTCTAGTTTCCCAGCATCTCGCCCGGGACTGGAGTTCAGTGGAATCAGGAGTTTCCTTCTTCCTCCGGCTTTAGAAAGCCAGCCGCGCACTCAGCCGCCCTTCCTCTCCGCGTGCGAGTCTCTGTACCTCAGACTTTTATAGCTCCTCTGAGTCTCAATGTGCTTTCTTCTTTTCTTCTAGTTGTAGAATTTCCACTCAGCAAGCTTTCCTGTTGTTCTGAATGGTGTCCGTTTTGTCTTTTAGTTGTAGTTTTCATATTGTTGTGCGAGGCAGCAGTTTAGGTGTTTATTTATGCCGCCATCTTGGTTTCTCAAGATAGGCATTATTCTTATCTTTTTCCGGAAAAAAACCTCAAGGAACACGAAGTTATGTAACTTATACAACATCACCAACTAATAGCACGCAAAACTAAGATACAATCCAGGCAGTCTGACTCCAGAGTTCACAATCAGGGATGGACCCTGAGAGTGAAGAATGAAGGTCCTTTAAATATTGTATCCTAGGCATCTCATTGGCCTCCCATAATCCCAACTCTGGTCCAAAACTATGATCTCTAAATTATACTGCTGCTATCAGAACAGGTCTAGTCACAACTTAAGTACCTTCCTTTTTACTGGTATTATATCTGTCATCTGGTGACAAAAGGCCTAAGTTCAAATCTCTATCACTTGGCTAAATGACTTTATAAAAACATATTCCCTCTGAAAGTCTATTTTCTGACCTATTAAAATTATTAGATCTACACTTCCTGGCAGTATGCTGAGCTAGAAATTCTGAAGGATTCTCCTAATTCACAAAACATCTAGTTCTTGGATAAAACATAAGAAATGATGTTTGAGAATAAAGCTTTCCCTGAAGGCAAGTGAAGTGGAATAATAGATTATTCAACCTATGATCCAAGTACTTATTCATAAATTAGAACATATTTAGAATAATGTTTCTCAATCAGGAGTGGTTTTGCCCCCCAGAGTCACTGGGCAATGTCTGGAGACATTTTTGGTTGTCAGAACTGAGGGGTACTACTGGCATCGAGTGGGCAGAGGCCAGTTATGCTGCTAACATCCTACGGTGATAGGATAGCCCTCTCCAACAAAGAATTAACAGGTCCAAAATGTCAGTAGTACCAAGGTTGAGAAACCTGATCTAGAAGAAGATAAACTGAGTTTCAGACTTGTCTCCAAATTCAATAAAGTCTTCTGTTTTACTGAGAAGAAAGGATATATTTTCTACCTCCTATAGTGCTTGCTGTTTGGATATGGGTAGTTCTCAGTCTAGAAATGAAGATGACTTTATCATTCACTTTAAAAAGAGGATTTCTAGACTATCATTCCCACCCATAGTCACTCACCAATCTAAAACACAGTTTACACTCAAATATACATTTACTGAAAATTAAGACTATGTTTTATGTCTTTCCTATCCCCCATAGATAACACACTAAAGTAGGCTCACAGTTTTAAAAGATAACCTCAAGAATAAAGTTGAAATTTTTTAAACACCTCCCTTCCTGCATTATGTAGATAAATTTCAAATTACATCCACTCTCATTATTCATTTTAATTCATAATCTAATTAATTGCTGAATCCTTCAAAGCCATATGGAAGCTTTTAATGCAAGTTTGTGAAATGGCCAAAAAGGAGGAAGGGGCTAGGGCTAATGACCAAGTTCCTTATAAGCCATAAAATACAAAATTAATTTTAGTTTTTATTAGCAAAAATGTTTAAAACCACAGGATTCAGAACAGTAGCCACTAACCACACATGGCAATTTAAATGAACATCTATACTAATAAAGGAATATACAAATTAGCTGGGACACCGTCACATAATGACCATTCAGCAGGGTGGGCGGGGCCATGGGGCACGACTCTGGGTCTCACGCAATTTTGTCCCACCCAGCCAGACTCCCCCACGGCCCCGCAGCCGTATCCTGACACAGACCCAGGGTTTACTAAACTTTACTGGGGCTGCTCTCCACACCCTGACCCCCTGCCCCAGGACCATGCTGCACGCAGCAGGATGCCACGGCAGCCTCCTGATAGGCGGGCGGCCAGAAAAGCCAAGTGGGACAGGGGTGGCAGGGAGCCACGGAAGGGAGAGGTAGCCGGAGCCAAGTTCCCAGGGGTCAGAGGAGAGCGCCTGACAGGAGCCCGGACTGAAAAGAAGAGGAAGCGGCCACAGGGAGCTCTTCCAATGCCCCTACACAGACACCCTACCCCAGCCCCCGCACCCCCAGGGAGATGGGGAGGCTGACTGGACGGGGAGAAAACCCAGCCTCGGGGGGTAGCCACAGCCCACACCTCTGACTCCCGATCTCTTCCTCCGTCACCCCTACCAGGGGTGCTCACAACAATTAGCATGCCAGCAACGACCCATCAGCACCCCGGAGGCACTAGGAGCATGTACAGCTGCCAAATGGCCACGTACAATTTAAAAAATGGCGCCAAGCAGGAAGGTTTGACAGTTACTCCCCTTTTGGCCTCGCTGCGCCCTAGCGCCCCCCAGCCAGCGCCTCCAGGGACAACCACCGCTACAGGGCTACTGGCCAGAGCCTGCCCCTCCGAGGCCTGCGGAACCCTCTGCAAAGCTTCAACAGCTATAGTCCTAGGAAACAATCATGCCCTCTTCCCCTAATTAGCACGTATTACCTGCGAGGGTACCCGTGGGCTTAAAAATAACAATCCCTTCCCATTTAGACATCACTTAATTGATGAAACACTTCTAGGTTTACTAGCTCAGAACCTCCTCATGACAACCCAGTGAGGTATGCAGAGAAGAGATTACAGTTCCCATAGTATATGCATATGTATTCAGTAATGAAGCTCAGAGAGGAAAAATATCAAACCCAGTGGTTCCCAAGGTGCAGCACATGCCCCACAGGGGGGCAATTTGATTTTAAGTGGGGGCAAGTCAAGAATGAGTTAACAGTGAATTTTTTGCATTTCTTATGATTCTAGGGGGCCTCATCTACAGGTATCTTATATAATAAAAGGCTAATATGCAAATGACCAAATGGTGGAATCACCAGTCACTATGATGTGCACTGACCACCAGGGGGCAGACACTCAACACAGGAGCTGCCTCCTGGTGGTCAGTATGCTCCCACAGGGGGAATGCCCCTCAGTCAGAAGTCGGGTTCATGGCTGGTGAGCACAGCGGCAGTGGTGGGAGCCTCTCCCGCCTGTGTGGCAATTCTAAGGATGTCTGACTGACAGCTTAGTGGGCAGCACTCCCCCAGTAGGAGCACACTGACCACCAGGGGGCAGATTCTGCGTTGTGACTGCCCCCTGGTGGTCAGTGTGCATCATAGTGATTGGTGATTCCACCATTCGGTCATTTGCATATTAGCCTTTTATTATACAGGATATGCTGTAGATGAGGCCCCCTAGAACCATAAGGGCTCCTGGACTGTGAGAAGGCGCAGGCCAGGCCGAGTGATCCCACCCCCAAGTGCACGAATTTTGTGCACCAGGCCTCTAGTTAATTATAATTAAATAAAAATTAATTTCAATTCCACTAACCACATTTCAGGTACTTAAATAGTCACAAGTGGCTAATAGCTGCCATAATGTAGAGCACAAATATGGAACATTTCTATCACCACAGAAAGTTCTATTAGACAGTGCGACTGTCAAACAGTTAAAACTAGGACACATTCTAGAAATTCTAATGAGATGAAGAAATCAGTGCAGAGAATTAAAACAACAAACTTATTTTAATCTAAGTTTTATTTTTAACCCACTTACTAGTACAACCCAGAATAGAAAAGTGTGCTCCATTAAAAAAAAAAAAATTAAACTACTTTATTCAGTGAGATACTGAAGTCACATTTGTTATTAACCAGTTAAATTAAATATTTACTGAATTCCAATCACCTATGCCAGGCATTATGGTAGAAACTGAGGATTCGAAGTTGAAGATGTCACAATTTGTGACATTAAAAACCAACCATTAGCCTGATCAGTATGGCTCAGTGGTTAAGTGCTGACCTATGAACCAGGTCATAGTTTGGTTCCTGGTCAGGGCACATGCTCCTGTTGTGGGCTCGAGCCCTAGTGGGGGGCATGCAGGAGACAGCCAACCAATGATTCTCTCATCAGTGATGTTTCTATATCTCTTTTCCTCTACCTCCCTCTCTGAAATCAATTAAAAAACAACAACAAACACTAAGCATTAAACAAAAAATCAGTGCATAACCTATAAAACATATATAAATGTATTATTTATATATTCTATATATTACACATACATGTATATGTATATGTGTGCATATGTATGCATTCACACAAACATGCATATAAATTTTTAAAAGGCAAATATGTGATAAAAATGCAGGTGGAGCTATTTGGTCTCAAAGACAGCTCATTCTCTTTGAAAAGAATGCCTTGATTCTACTGGGACCAGTAGGTAAAATCAATTCTCCAGACTTTGTGAAAAGCAATAAGAGATAATAAACAATCTGGACTGACCACTAGAGGCTGGCTTGGGGTAAATTAAAGTCTTTGGGATTGATTTTCTACACTTAAAAGTGTCATATCTTCTACCAAAGGTCACAGGAAAATGACAACTGAAAAAATTATAAGCGTAACATAAGTTGGGAAATATTCACTCCATGTATCAAATTATTCTTCTTTCCTTTGTTTTTACGCTTATTTTCTTATTCATTTCCCCAAGATACTTTAAGCAGTTTACATTGCTCTTCTTCCAACTCATGTCTCAAAGTTGGCATTCTTTCACTTTTTTAGATCCCTACTCTTCAGTTTTTGTAACCATTACATTTCTCTCAAGATAAATATCTCATCTCACTCAAACCTACCTATTTTTCCTTTCCCACATGGGCAGGTTCTTATTGAAAACTCTACTTAAGAGATTTCAATAAAAGTTTTGAGATTTACTTAAAAGTTTCTAAATTATAGCCTCTACACTTCCATTGAATAAATAAGACCACAACAAATGTTCCTTAGCATTCATTAACTTACTTGTACATAGCTCTAAATGAGCTCAATGCCCAATTTCTAAGCCAGCTGTTTTAAAATGTTTTGGTCTCAGGATCCATTATCACTTTCAAAAATTACTGAGGAACTTGAACTTTTATTAAATATAACTAAGATTTTTAAAAAAAATCTTAACCCTGGTCAGGTAACTCTATTGGTTGGGGTGTAACCCTTGTACACCAAAAAGATTGCAGGTTTGATTTCTGGTCAGAGCACATACATAGGCTGCCGGTTCCATCCCCGGTCAGGGCTTGTATGAGGTAATGATCAATTTTTCTCACATCGATGTTTCACTCTCCTGCCCCTCCTCCCCCCCCCCCCCCCTCTCTCTCTCTCTCTCTCTCTCTCTCTAAATCAATAAACA
This sequence comes from Corynorhinus townsendii, assembly GCA_026230045.1. Taxonomy (NCBI): domain Eukaryota; kingdom Metazoa; phylum Chordata; class Mammalia; order Chiroptera; family Vespertilionidae; genus Corynorhinus; species Corynorhinus townsendii. The sequence goes on from JAPDVU010000001.1 coordinate 218,606,333, forward strand.
TATCCTCAGGTGAGGATTTTAAAATATTATTTTTAATGTTTACTTATTTAAAAGTAATGTAGCCATTACACATTAACATAAATTACATATTTTTAATGAAAATAATTCTGTGCCAAATAAAGTTAGTGAGAAATGGCTTAAAGAAAAATAGTTGGAGTCTCATATCTGCTTCTGCATTCACTTTTGTCATTTTGGTTTGAGTAAATGAAGAAAATCTACCTTCCCACAGGTGGGTATTTGGGAAAGGAAAAAGTATTTTAAGTGATGATTTCTTTAAAATTAGCTGCAACGTAGAATCTGAAACCATATACCAATGAACCTGACATACTCTTAAATTAAGATCCATTACTTTATCTTTCACTTTGTTGTTGTTTTTTTGTTAATCCTCATCCAAGGATAATTTTCCATTGATTTTTTTTTTTTTTTTTAGGAAGAGTGGTAGAGAGAGGGAAAGACAGATTGAGAAACATCAATGTGAGAGAATCACACCCATTAGTTGCCTCCTGCAGGAACCCCAACCAGGGCCCAGGCCAGGGAGGAGCTTGCAACCAAGGTATGTGCCCTTGACTAGACTCAAACCCAGGACCCTTTGGTACACAGGCCAACACTCTATCCACTGAGCCAAACCAGCTAGGGCTATCTTTCACTTTGAACCGGTTCTACGACATCATGCATTGGTCATTTGGAAATATGAGTTCAGTGAATTAAGCAATGCATTGGTCATTTGGAAATATGAGTTCAGTGAATTAAGCAGATACTCCAAATATTAACACATTTCATTATAGAATATCAAATACTTGCATTTCTTAATATCAACGCTGATCTCATCTTGACCTTAAGCTAATACCTTTTTAAAAAATATATATATTTTTATTGATTTTTTAGAGAGGAAGGGAGAGGAATAGAGATAGAAACATTGATGACAGAGATGACAGAGAATCGTCAATCAACTGCCTCCTGCATGCCTCCTACTGGGGATGGAACCAGCAACCAAGAAACCTGTCCTTAACTGGAATCAAATCCAGGACCCTTCAGTCCACGGGCCAACGCTCTATCCACTGAGCCAAACTGGTTAAGGCTAAACACCTTTTTAATTTTAGTGCATTATATGAGGAGTATGCATAAATAACTTTTGCTGCATATAGAATTGTTATCTCAAGGAAAAGAACACGTGCATTTGACTTGAGAGTGGAACTGACCACTTTTCAGAGAACACAACTTTTACACACAATGTGACACAATGTGACAAACGATTATTTGGACTCCTGAAAGAGCCTGTGGGAAAACCAAAGGAGTCCAGACACCATACTTTTGAAAACCACTCTCCTGAGCAATAAGGCAAAATATTACACAATTTCATGAGTCATTACACCATCAAGGAAACACAAATGCTAAATAAAAATATCTAAATAATTCTGCTTAAATTCAAGGAAATCCAAAAAGACAGAAAACCAGCTCCCAAAGTAAAATTTATGATAAGCCCCATATTTGGCCAATATAAAGAATCAAACTCAAGAACATGAAATTCTTTTTCAATCTCCACAACATAAACACATTTTAGAATACAGTACATTAAGGCCATAAAAAAACTTATATATATGCCAAATAATTAGACCGTAAGTGTTGATTATTAACTGCCCATTAATAATAGCTAATGCTATTGCCAGGCACTGTGCTAAGCTTTATATGGATATTACATTTAATCCTCAAAACAAAACTGTACGGTAAGTACTACTAACTCCCATCTCACACATAAGGACACTAAAATATAAGTAGTTTGCCTAAGGCCGTGGTCGGCAAACTGTGGCTCACGAGCCTCATGCGGCTCTTTGGCCCCTTGAGTGTGGCTCTTCCACAAAATGCCACAGCCTGGGCGAGTCTATTTTGAAGAAGTGGCATTAGAAGAAGTTTAAGTTTAAAAAATTTGGTTCTCAAAAGAAATTTCAATCGTTGTACTGTTGATATCTGGCTCTAATGAGTTTGCCGACCACTGGCCTAAGGTGACAGGAAGAATGATGGTAGTAGAGTTGGGATTTAAAACCAGCATCCTTCATTTATTCTCATCTGACAACAAAGTCAAATGTCCATCCTATGGAAAAATTATGGATTAGTCTCTTGTTGAAGAGAATATTTTTTAAAAGGGGGGAAGTACAAACTCACAGTTTTTAGTTCCATCAGAACTTGTTCATCGACTCCATCATCCAAAAAGATGTCTCTCACATCATTAATAACATCTTCGATCACGGATCTGTATAATTTAGGCTTTAAATTAAAAATTAAAAAATTTTAGAATAAAAATAAAACTATCAACTTTTCACATATTAAAATGTGTAACACATTCTCACAAATTCAAGGTAATACAATAGTAATTTTTTCAACTAGTAATTTTTTCAACTATCTCCAACTTATTTTAGAAGATATGTTAAAAGACATGGCCATCCTAGAAAACGTCATTTACCTTAAACGGAATTATTTGATGAATGCATATTTAAAAAAAGGTTTAAGACTATTTACTGCAATTCATATACAGAAAAGGTCCTTACACATACAAGGTCATACAATTTCCAATGTTGTAGTCAAAACAACTATTGTGATCCAATGCTTTATGGGTTGCAATGTCTGGTTCCTATTATTCCTTACTTGGTTTGATCCCTATTATATCTCATAACCTGTCACTAAGTCTTAGACTTTTGAGAACCTTATGTACCACAGTTATTGCCTGGATATAATCTGAATCTAACGACTATTCAAATTTTAAAATCACCTAACTTCTGGGTTGTTGTTTTTTACCTAGTCTGTACTTTAAAGATTATCCCATTAAACTGTTTGTATACCAGCGATAATAGGCCTCTTTTATTTGTGATCTGTATCTTAAGGGAAAAGTTACTGGCTATTCAATAAAACCAATGGTTTGTTCTGGTAAGCAAACCTGAAACAGAAATGTTTCATTAGCATCACTATGAACAATAACCTAATCACAGAGAATCCTCTAAGAGTATGTGCCCCTGTCTAGCAAAAATACAAATAATGAGTTCCCCCATTCAACTTGCCTCAACCATTAAGAACTACTTTTTCCTTCTCATTACAACCAGAAAAACAATTCATTTATCTGGGTTCTTGTCGTTGTTATTCCACTCACTAACTTGCTTCTTTATTTTGCTAAATCTGCCTCTGTGAACTTTCAATTATTCATGTATAAACTGTGCATCTCTACAGTGTCTCCTTATTTAACTTTCTGATTCTATATATAAGAAAAGCATACCTGCCTATGAGTAACACCTTAATGATAACAATTTAACTACTAAGTTACAAAAATACATTTACAAAGTAGTTACTCAAGAGATTACCCATAAGTACCTACCCACAACTTAATATAATGGATTCATTAGCACTATAGTTGAAGGAAGGGGAATGTGTAGTCTTCATGAAGCATATGCATAAAGAATAATTCAGCAGAATTGCCCTCAAAATACTTACATTTAAAAAAGTATGTAAGTACATAGGCACTACTTGAAATAAGTAATTTCCAAATTATTATTCAAAATGCTAAACTTTACTTGAGCCAAAGTTTCTGCATTTTATGAAATCCAAAGTAATTTAGGATGTTTGTCCTGTTTTTCAATACAGATATTCCGAGCTTAAATGGCCATAGTGCATTATCTATCTAATGATTAATTAGAAGGTTCGTTTCAAAAGTGTTAGTCCACTAGTGTAATATTAGAAAATAAATTAATTTCTGTATTGCATATATCAATATCCAATGCAATAAAACATCATCTAATTAGAATTTTGATTTTTTAAAATCCAGTTTGCACAAAGCCGCCTCACTCTCATAACTCACAATTTCCCCAGACATAAATGTATTGTGGACATAAAATCCTACCGTTAAGCACTTAAATCTATTCCTTTGAAGCTTTAGGTGCTTAATTCTATTTCTTTGAAAGCTTCGTGTCTTCTATATTTATTACAGAAAAACATAATGCAATTCTACGAGTTATATTTCTAATACATTTTCCTGAACAAAATACTACAAAGGCAAGTCCTCTGCAGCTAACAGATAACGTAAGAAAGCAATTTTTAAAATTCCCGACAACATGCACAATATATCCCAATACAAAAAGCGATTAGACATCTGAGCTAAAATTCTTAATAAAATATAAAGGGACAGCAATTTTATTTTCTCCTAACAAAGACGGCAAACCCCAGATGCTGCATTTAAAGCAAAAAACTTGGGGCTGGGAAAGCAGCCTCCGTTGGATGGGAAATGACAGTCTAAGGAAAGGAGCTAGAAATAAGCTGAGCTCTGCACGCGCCTGCCACTCGCCTAGGGAGCACGCACCTCCCAGCCCCGCTCTCAGCAGCTCTCACTATTTAAAGCCGGATCTGGTGTTTAAATGGAGAGGCGGTGACGTAGGCCTGAAAAGCACCTTCCCATCCTGGCAGAGTCTATATTAGAGAGCGGCAATGGCTCTATATAAACAGGGCAGCCAAAGGGAGGAGGACCACAAGGCTCAGGGACCAAAAGCAGGGTAAGCGGCCGCAGCCATGATGGATCGACCCGAGTCGCCAACGGTACGGAGTCGGGCGGCCACGGGCTGGTCTGCGGCATTCGGGACCGGGCGAAAAGGTGTTTTATTGTCACAATAAAAATAAGAGTGGGGTGGACTAGTGATCACATTGCGTTGGTGACTGAAAAGGTTATTGATGTGACTGCTTTTTGCAAACCTACGTGATCGCCAAGTAACCAAAAAGGGACAAACGGGGAGACGTAGGCAAATTTCAAGGCGAAAGCGGGGGCACTTGGACCATTCTAGGCTGGGAGTTTTTTTTGTTGTTGTTTTGTTTGCTTTTTGGTGCTTTTGCTAGTCAGAGATACCATGGGGGTTTTGCTTCCCCTTCGCCATTTTACCGATTCGGAAGGAACCGAGATAAGTGCTTTTCAACCTTCGTCCTTTCTTTAAAAAAAAACAAAACAAAAAAAAAACATAAAATGGCCCCAAGTGAAGGCTCGCTAAGCACGACCCCCAGAAACACCCAAAGTAACACCCCAAGTAGCCAGGAGCCTTTCACTGCTTTAAAGTGGATTACCGTGGGCTTGGGAACTCGCCCAATTCCCCAGGTGCGGCTTTGGTTATGAGGCCACTCGGGGAGCCCTTCTCGCGCCAGCGCGGCCGGCCGACTTCGGGGGGAAGCGGCGGCTCCCCTCCCGCCCTCCCTCTGGGCGGCCGGGGTCTGGGGCCGGGGCCGCGCGTCCGCCCCTGCCCAATGGCCTCCGGCCGGGACTGCCCCGCGGCGGCCCCAGGCCCCGCCGGCGTCCCCCGCCCTCCCGCCGCCGCGAGCCCTCGGCGCCCCCCCGCGCCCGCCGCCCGGCGCCCCGGCCCGCTCCGCCCGAGGCAGGAGGCGGGAAGCGGCGGCGGCCGCGCGGGCGTCTGGGGAAGAGTCGAGGCCAGCAGTCGCCGCCGTCCCCACCCCCGCCCGGTCCGGCCGTTGCTGCCGCCTGAACGAAACCCCCGCCGGCCACCGAACCAAGTCCTTACCACGGTGTTTGTATTTGCCGAGTTCGCCATTTCCACACACAACACAAACAAGAGGGGGGCAACCCCGAGAAAACAAGCTAAAAAACAAAACCAAAGGAAAAAAAAAAAAAAAAGAAACCAAAACACTGGAGGGTGACTCAAGCAAGCCACCGCAAGACTGGGAGGAGTGGGGGGAAATGGTAAAACAAAATCGGATTCTGAAGTAGAGGGGAGCGGTGAGAGGAGGGAGGGGGCAGTCCTCCCGAAGCTCAAAACCTCGAGAATCTCCCTTTAAAAAAAAAAAAAAAAAAAAAAAGCCAAGACCCTTGAGGAGTCCGGGGGGCGTTGCCCGCCCCGCGCCCAGGAGGGAAACCACCACCGGTCACCGCTCCCCACGCCGCCGCTGCCGCCACCGGCTGCAGCTCCAGCCGTCCGGTCCGCCCGCGTCTTCCCTTTATATAGTGAGCCAACGAGCTGCGCGAGCCGCCGCCGCTGCCGCCGCCGAGAGACAGGGCGGAGGGGAGGGAGGGGCGGAAAGGGCGGGGGCTGCAGGGGGCGGGGCCGAGCGCGAGACACCGCGAGAGCCGCGTCGTCACGCGCGTGGATGGCGCTGGGCGGGCGGAGTCGGGGACTGGAGAAGTGAATCAGGATTATCGCTTCGCAGATGTCGAGATCACGTGGTTGGCGCCCTGGCGGAAGTCTCTGGCAGCTCTTTTGCTGCGAGGAGCTTGCAAACAAACCACTCATGGGAAAAGCGTGAATGTTGGTGACACTCGAGTTCAGTGCTGCTGGGACCACCTCCTGTGGGGCGTTTCTGCTCCTCCCCGCCGTGGAGGAACGAGTTGATGTGGAAGGGGAGGTGGCGGCTGCCTGGGTAGGAATGGCCGCGCAGGACTGGTCACGTGGCCCAGCTTCCGGGCCCGGGCGCGCTTGGACTGAGGGCAGAGTTTTAAATGCGGAGTCATCTCCGAGGCTGTGAGCTGGCCCGGACTCAGCGCTACGGCGTTTGCGCATCTCGCACAGCGTGAGCCTTGCGCTTACTAAATTGTGTACGTGTTCCTAAATACGTTGGAAGCTGATGTGGGCCCGCTGTTCACACGTTCCAGAATTAAATATTGGAGCTGTTTGTCGCCACCAGGACAGCTTAAAAAGTCTCTGGGTTTTAGTTTCCCCAAGGTGTCTGGCCTCTCGGTGATGGAAATACCAAGAAAGCAAACCAAGCACCCATTACGGGATTATGACAGAAGGGTAATTCTCTGTGTGTTTTTTTTTAATATATTGCCGAAATTCTGTGACTGCACATGGCCAGCATGTACTAATGTCTGAAATACTTGCCCCAACCCACCAACTCACGTGGCCTGTCGCTGCAAGAGAGCTGGCAGAAAGTGACTATAAGTGCTGACCTACTTTGCCTAAGCTAAATCCCACCTTTATGTCAACATTTTACACAGAACAGACAATGCTCTGTGTAGAAGGCACAGTTCACAGTACCTAATTTTCTTGCCCTTAGGGATTTCTAGAGACATGGGATGTAGTCTGGACGAGTGAGGGAGTTTATCCTCAAAGGGTAAAGCACAAGAAAATGTCTAAGTTTTATGCCGCTGAAGCCAGATTTGAAGAATACCAGACATCCTACTAGAGAGATACAGATGCGACCTGAAGGAAGTGATTAGAGAAAGCAAAGGCCAGTAATGCTCAGAAAATAGGAAGCTGTGAATAGGTTTGTGAATATCTGTTAACCTTGGGATTCCTTTTAAGGCCATATGATCCTCTATTCAGCTCTTAACATTCAGTTGTTTCGTAGTTCCCTGCATGGCTGCCTGTTTGGGGGCACTGGGAGCACTTTTTAAAAATGCACAGGAGCCTTTCCTCCGTAAGGACCTCCTCAGATCAACATGCCGCTCGCTAGGGATCTCCTTCAGCCCTCTCCAGAAGAGAAGAGGAAATAAGCAGCACCTGGTGCAGAGCCCCAATTCCTACTTCATGGATATGAAATGTCCAGGATGTTACAAAATTACCAGTCTTTAGCCATGTACAAACAGTAGTTTTATATGTTAGTTGCTCCACTGTCCTGTCAGCCAACAGGAGGAAAAAAGCAATGCTTTGCAGAAGGATGCTCCCTCAGAAGGAAGCAGCGCTAAAAGCACCTCAAATCAAGATGAGTGGGGAACCATTCCCATAAGTACATTTTGGATTTTTAAAAATGCACAGCAAATCATAGTGTTCTTGATATATAGAATTATGAGTCTGTCAACATTTGTAATTTGGTTAATATCAGCTGACCAGCCTGGAAAGTTACACCATCCCTAGTCAATTTCACTGCGGTATTTTAAAAGGACTTCTTATTACTTCCTTATATATAGGATGTCCCCCAAAATGTATATACACACTTTGAATAATTATAAAGGCAGTGGTTTATTAAAATATATTTCATTTTCAAAATTGAGCTATCATCGGTTTAAGTGGTATGTATACACTGAGTGGCCAAATTATTAGGATCTCTGAATGCATAATAATCTGGCCATTCAGTGTATGTCCTATATAATAAAAGACTAATATGCAAATTGTCCCCTCCACCAGGAGTTCAACCAGCAGGACCCCACCCATGCACGAATTCACACATCGGGCCTCTAATATATATATACTGAGTGGCCAGATTATTATGTGTTCAGAGATCATAATAATCTGGCCACTCAGTGTATGTTTTTTTGGGACACCCTGTACATACCACCAACCATTTGCACATGGAATCCCTCACCTTCCACTTTTTTTTCTTCCCTACTCATTCCAATGTAATTAGCTAGTTATTGATAAGAAAGGAACAAAGAGGGAAAGCCAGAAATAGGAATGTCTTCTGGGCAGTTTCACCAAGAACTTTGTACTCCTCAGGGAACCATCGCCTATTCCCTGTTAATCTCTGCGGGGAGGGATCCAACAAAGGGAAACGGACACATGCCCAGTAAAGCTGAGGTAACATAGGGAAGGTATTTGCTTGTCAGTCACACCTAGGGACAGAGATAGTTGGCCAGAATGGGCATGGTCACTGCAAGCCTGCAAAAATTTGGAAATACATAATCCTCTAAACAAAGGAATTCTCTTTCTTGTTGCGCTTATGCACTTGGCTGGTGACTTTCGGGATTCCTGGCTCCTTAAGTTCTTCTGTATGGCTCGTAGCCATGAGGACTCCACATGCAATGGACTAATGGGCTGCAGCAGGAAACAAAAGCTAAGCTAGCCTGATGTGGGATTGGACCCGGCTCCAACATGGAAAGGAACTCTGGACACTGGCTCTGATTTTAGCTCTACTGAAACCCCAGCTACACTTCTATGACTGACCCAAGGGAAATGGGACTTTTGGAAACGCAGGGATGTAATTCCAGAGAAATAAAGCTTTCTACCATATCTTATCCTCCCGTGTGAGTCTCAGAAAAATTCCTTTTCTCAGGATAGTGCAAGAAGCCCATTCCCACTAGCAACTGAAGGAGACAGTGCCCTCTCCCCGCCGTTGACTGTACCACTTGGTAATCTGAACTAAATTATCAAGTGTTTTGCCATCAGTTAAGAGTAAAACTGCTACAGACAGGATAAGGGAAGAATTTATGAGATTTACTCTCCACAAAATTACTCCTGCAGGGATTGATGACACAGGTATGCTCTGATGGATCTGACCTAAGAAATAATGGAACATAGTTATTGGATTAAAAAGGCAGAAAACCCAGTGCTGGCCTCCTGAAGACCTTCAGACTCCCTCAAGGCCCTGTCTGAGTCCGCCTCTCCACACACTGTAAATTGCAACATTGCTTAAGTGCTTGATTAATATTTTCCCAGATCTCTTCCCCAGTATGCCTGGCATCTAAGTAACCATCATGGATTCTATTCCCATTGTTTTTCAATCCTCATTTAACAATAATATGTTTTCAACCAAAATATGTGTACCAGTCAGTTTATTTTCAGAAAAAGACATTTTCTGATCTTGTGCCAAAATAATGGATCTGAGTAAGTTGGAGGCTACAGCCCTTTAATTCAGAATTTGTGAACAGAAAACTCCCATGTAAGACTGGATTGAGAATCATATTTAAGTACTTTTTATTTGAACTTTTTCTTTTCTCTGCCCAAAGCTTGACTAACCCTTCTAATTTTAGCAAGTCCTTGGACCACATGAAACATTTATACTGGATTTTCAGTTTGTGAATTCATACTTTGTAACAGTCATATACTTAAACAGATAAATACAGAATAGTGCTCTCTTTGTGATGAATTCTTTTTTTTCCTTCAAAATATTTTCATTTGGCAGATTAAAAAGTTACTTCTTTCTCTTAATATTAATATTCTGACTAAACACTGGTTAACTGCCAAACAAAAGAAGGGAAAATCAATGCATAAATTTTAATATACTATAAACAAAATAAACACCAACCCTTATATATCCAAACATTTAAATGTTTATTGTCCAAATGACTATTTAAGCACCAATGCTAAGAAAGAAGAAAATCTACCTACAGATATGAAGGAGTAAGATCTACTCTTGAGGCAGCTATGAGAATATTTTAGGATTTTTAAGAAATAGAAGTTTTTATTGATTTCAGAGAGGGAGAGGGAGAGAGGAACATCAGTGATGAGACAGAATCATTGATTGGCTGCCTTCTGCACACCCCACACTGGGGATCAAGGCCACAACCTGGGCATGTGCCCTGACCAGGAATTGAACTGTGACCTCCTGGTTCATAGGTTGATACTAAACCACTGAGCCATACTGGCCGAGCAAGATGAGACTCTTTTGAATATCAATAGGAGGGTACTCGCAGCAAGCTAAACCCAAATCAAATATTACTTCGTAATGCAGCAAAAAACAAAACATGAAAATTCTAATTGGTCACTATTGGAGGACATTAAGGAAATAACTCATTATTTTGAAGATTAGTAAATAAAATAAAAATAATCAAGCATGTATGCCACCTTTCCTACTGATCTGAACCACCAAAAACCAAATAGCAGATGTAGTGAGGTGAATGATGGCCCCCAAAATATATGTCCATATGCTAATCCTCTGAACCTGTGAATATTACTTTACGTGGGTCTCTGGTAGTGTAATGAAGTTAAGGATTTTGTGATGAGCTCATACTGGAATATATACTGGTAGGCCCTAAATCCAATGACAAGTTGTCCTTATAAGGGACACACAGAGATGAACAAACAGAAGAGGAAGAGGAAATGTATCCAGAGTGGTAGAAATTGGAGCGATGCCACCACAAGGAATGCCAGCAGCCACCAGAAGTTCAAAAAAGAACAGCTTCTCCCCTACGAACCTCTTAATTTTGGACCTCTGGCCACCAGAACTGTGAGATAAATTTCTGTTGTTTTTAAGTCTTGAAGTTTGTGGTTATTTATTACAACACTCTCAGGAAATTAATACAGTAGATGAGAGGAAGTTTCTCTCGGGAAAATTATGGCAGCTAATTAGTGAATAGGTGTGCAGGAGGCAGTTGATCAATGATTCTCATCATTGATGTTTCTATCTTTCTGTCCCAATTATGCCCCCAATTAATTATCTGTTTAGACTTAGTGGGACATATGCAGGTGACCAGGGGTCAGCAATAACGGCCTATCCCCTGGTACATCAATGTCTAGACAGCTGAGCCAAACCGGAACACATGACATACAAGACAGAATTAGTATGCAATCACACAGGGTTTATTTACCTATTTCTAGTGGGTCCTAGGCTCCGGCAAAGGCCACCCGGCGATGCACACTGAAAGATGGACGACAAAGATGGAGACAGACAGGCGGCCGCAGTTGGTTCAGGCTTGCACAGCCGAGCAGTCAGTCAGGGGCTCCTCTCACGGACCGACGTGGAGTCCTCCTCTATCAGGCAGGGGACGTCCACTGAAGAAGGTCCAGTGCTTATATAGCCGGTAATAAACAACTTGTGTCTTATCGGTGTTAGCCAGACAGTGTGCCTTATGCTAGGAGCAGGTCATTTACACTTTAAGGTCTTAGGGCTTTTTCACATCAAGATAGTGGGGCGTTCACCAATTTTGAAGTTAATGAGTATTGGGGTCTCCACACAACAAATATTTCACACAATAATCATTTCACACATTAGAGGGGTTTCCTTATGACCATAACATTATTATAACACTTTCCCTCTCCCTCTCTGAAATCAATAAAAAAATATATTTTTTTAAATAAGTGAATAAGGAATGAAAGAATATCCACATTTTGCAACCTCTGATGAATTAAGAGATGGAGGCTTTAAGCGCTGACATCTGCCAATGTCACAGAAAAGGAAACAAACATATTATGTGCTTCCTGATGAAGACCTGGCTATTACCCATAAGCTAGTCTTACCCCTACCCCAACACCCAAAAATATAAATCCTGAATGTGATCAAACTTCTAGATCCAACTAACAACTTACAAAAAGTACAGAGGATGCAGGAACATTGTAAGCTACATATCAAGATTGCAATCAACAAAATTCAGACCTTGGGAAGTGGTAGGACAAATGATCCAATTTCTTCAACAAATGTAGGGAGAGAGACTCTACAGATCAAAAGACACGTAAGAGACCTGTCAATCTATGTGGGAAACTTATTTGGATCCTAATTCAAACAAAGTTCAAAACAAAGATGACAATTATGAGATAATTGCAACACTTACTGGCTATTTGATGAAATTAAAGTTATTGAATTAAATTAAATATTCTATTAAAAAATTAAGAATAAACCTAATGAATTCTTATTTTACAATCAGTAATGAGTCTTTATCCACACAGCCTGTCTTCTAGTCGAAAGAGAGTTAGTATTCCCAAGAAGGCCTGGTAGTGTTATAAATGTAATTAATATTAAACGATGTGTTTAATTACATGGGTTTCCTCTTTCTTGGATTCTTGGCTTTCAACTACATATGCCTTGTCTTGATTTACAAATTGAACAGCTGTGATTTTCACCAGTTAAAAATGGTGAAAATTAAAGTGCTGGCTCAGACTGGCTCAGAATATCATTAAAATGTTCTTCTAGTGGTCAAATTATCTTTGATTTACTTGCCAACTTTATCTTCTTACTCATGTTCCTATACCTTGATTGAGGTTTCTGTTACTATAGATAATTCTACATAGACAACTTTCTAATAAAATACATCATAGAAGGTAAACTATGTCTCTGGTTAATCTACAAACTACATCTTAGAGCATTATTACTGAAACTAGAACTAGATGAGCCAATTTTTCAAAAATATTTTTGTTGATTTTGAGAGAGGAAGGGAAAGGGAGATTTGGAAACATGGCTGTGAGAGTTAAACATCGATCGGCTACCTCCTACCAGAAATCGAGCCTGAAACCCGGGCATGTGTCCTGACCAGAAATCAAACTGGCAACCTTTTGATAACACCCATCCAACTAGCCAGGGCTAAATGAACAAATTTTATTTCTTCTCATAACATACCTTCCTCTGGTAGTAGAAATAGTAGAGATTATAAAAAGTGAGGGAGCAGAAAAATTGTCATAGATTCCAGATCAGAATGAAAATAAGGAGTTTGCATAAATACCAAAGGCTAGTCTTTGTTTAAACAAAGGTTGTTGTGAGAAAATCAAGGAGTGCAATTCAAATACCTTCTTGAGAACAAAAGAAGGATGGTTGTAGGATGGTTCTTCAAAGTAATAAGAGAGCCAGTAGGCAATAAAAATGGATATTTAAACAGGAAAAAAATGGAAATTTTTTTTTTCTAAGAACTATTTTTTTTTATTGTTTTAAGTATTACAAATAGTAGTACATATGACTCCTTTTTTTTCCCCCATTGACCTCCCCCCGACCTCCCCTACCCCCCAGGACATGCCTTCACCTTCCCACCCACCCCCCCGCCCCAGTGTCTTATATCCATTGGTTGTGCTTATATGCATGCGTACAAGACCTTTGGTTGGTCTCTTACAGCCCCCCTCGCCCAACCTCCCCTGTCTTCCCAATGTAGTTTGACAGTCTGTTCAATGCTTCTTTGCCTCTGTATCTTTTTCCCACCATTTCTTTCCTTTAAAAAGTTTTGCCTTTGCAGACTGGAAATAAACATATAATAACAAAACAAGACAAAACAAAAAAAATGTTTGAGTCCCAATTTCAATGTCCAACAGTTCCTTATGTGTACATGTCAGCAGTGATATCTGGATGGTGGGCACATGGTGGCAATGCAGGTCCGACCCTCTCTGGTTTGGTCCTAGGTAACCTGCAGCGGTGCACAGCTGCTGACTGCTCGCGTGGCAAGGCGTTGTCAGCGTCTTCCATCTCTGGACTGTTTTTTCCTCTTGTCTTAGTGGTTGGAGCACACCTGTCAATTCCTCTCTGTTGCAGGAATCCATCTGAACAGCAAACATTTCTTAGATTGACTTTTATGAACACACTTTAAACATACTTGCCCAGCCGGTGTAGTTCAATGGTTGAGTGTTGACCTATGAACTAGAAGGTAAAGGTTCAATTCCCAGTCAGGATACATGCCTGGGTTGCAGCTCAATCCCCAGTGTGGGGCATGCAGGAGGCAGCTGATCAATGGTTCTCTATCATCATTGATGTTTCTCTCTCTCTCCCTCTCCCTTCCTTTCTGAAGTCAATAAAATATGTTTTTTAAAAATCTATATATGTAAAAGCCTAAGCAATGCTCAATGCAGGAGCTGCCCCCTGGTGGTCAGTGCATTCCCACTGAAAAGGAAAATGGGGGGGCGTGGGGATCTTGCAACCTAGTTCAGTATCTGGTTAAAACTATAGTCTTACTTCCCCACTCTGACTGAGGCAGAGCTGCAGAGCCTAACCCAAGGGCCCCGCCACAGCCGACTTGGGAGGAGCTGCAGGGACCCTCAGGGGCCCGCCACAGGAAGAGATATATAGGTCAGAGCCTCCCCATGAGTTCAGTTCAGGCTTTGGATCCAGAATTCCCCTGGACTAGCAGATCTGTGAAGTAAAAATTAAATTTTCCTCCCTTAGAGTGCTGGCTGATCATTCTCCCATGCATTCGGCCACAATATCTCCACTGGAACTAGTTACCTGACAGGGAAAGGCCTTGTGTTATTTTACAGCGTTCTTGAGTGCATGGACATTGTCTTGCAGTTGGTGGGGTACCTAGTGCAAACTTCCCTGGTCCATGACTGACTGACTGACTCATCCTGTCATGAGAGTCTTCTAGCAGCGAGTGCCCTAACGGCTTTTAAATGCTTGACCTGTGCCCACACTGTGTGGCATCCAGAGAGAGAGAGAGAGAGAGAGAGAGAGAACAGTAAGAAGAGAAATGTTGAGAGAGAAACAGTAAGAAGAGAAATGTTGGAAAACCTGCACCAGATGCTAATATAGAAGGGGGTCTGAAGAGGGCTGACTAAGTGGATGGGAAATATTGGATATGGGTCTCCTGTGAATGGTGAAGGCTAAATTTAGGGGACACCAGGGGCAAAGGAGTGGTGGTCTCCCAACTAGCCTATGAAACAACAGATTCCCTGCAACCCTACATAGTCCTGGAGGGTAGTCAAGAAAAAGTCTGGGTTGATGAGGTCAGGCCAAAGGAGGCGATGGCCACAGGGGTTGGTTGTCCACTCACTCCTAGCCAGGGTCCTAGGGGAGGGAGGCTCCGAAGACAGCAAGAGGACCCCACTGAGTCAGGACCCAAGGAACTCTGGAGTCCACCCTGCTCCTGGCTTCGGGCAGGATGAATGAAAGACAGAAGAGAGGAATGGGTTCAGACTGGTCCAATATTCTCCCTGATAGAGAAGGATTAGACCCAGCGCCCCTAAGAAACCTGTCCCCTGAATCTGAAGTCCAGCAGCTGAGCAATTATACCTCCAATATAAAAGCGAAAGAACAAAGCCAAGGAGTCAGTTTCCAATATCCCAGATGACCCCCCCCACCACCACCAAAAAAAAGATAACAAAATTCCAGTTGAGTCCAGGTTTGTGGTCTCATGAAACCAAAGAATGAGTTTCATAGACGAAGAGATAAGCAAAGTTTAGGAAGGGGACCTGAATGGGTGGCCACAGAAGCTCACTAGTCTAGGGGCTTAAATTTCCCTGCTCTTGCATTCTTTTGGCTCTTAAAAACAGACAAACAAAAACACCAGCCAATCTCCTTTTGCTCTAATGTCCCGGCTTTTAGTTCCCTGCTCTTGGGTTCAGGGGGAAGGGAAGCCCTATGGTTGTATGATACATTCCACCTATCTTGCTCACATCCTGACCATCTGGTTTATTTCTTCCTTACCTACCATCTTCCCTCCCTGTGGCCTTTACCCTAAACTGACTGATTCCATCTTCGTTAGTAGAAATATAGTGTGGTAAGAGGCGAGACTATGTAGGAGGGTCTAAAAATTGCTATGATGATGATGATGATGATGATGTTTATTGTTCAAAAGGCCAACTTTTGGAGGTGCTGTCTCCACATCTCCCAGGGCACATTAAAAACACTTCTAATCTGAAACAAGTACTTGAAAATAGTACTGCCAAGATCTAGAGGATTTGGGATACGTTAGTTACTGCTGTATGTAGTTCCCCCCCCATCCCCCCCCCCCGCCCCGGGATTCCAGAGACAGCACAGGGTTGGAAAGGGGATTAGCTTGGGAAGGGGATTAGCTTTACTACTATTGAAGCATGAAATGGTTCATAAAAAGAAGTCTCAGAGCACAAAGAACTTAGGTCTGGGTTTAGAGATAAGGAGCATCGGCTTCAAAGCTCCAGCCCGCACTTGATGGTGCTGCCTTGCCAAAGGAAACATCCCCCAAAAAAGAAGCATTGCCTCCCTGCGAGTAGGAATCTCATCCCTGACATTTTTGTGAAAAGAGGTCATAGACGCTGAGTAGAGACCAGGTCTATTCATTCACTTAGAAGTGAGTGTTCACCTTTATGAAGTGTTATGATGTTTTGCTCACTTTTTCTGTTTTTTTTCCCCCCTTTATATGCTTTTCTTGACAAATCATACAGACTTTCTTGTTAGCTTTTCCCAAATGAGCCTTAAATTGATGTCTTGCATACCCTTTAAATTCACAATTTTAAAATCTCAGGAGTATAAGTTGGTATTATAAGCTTGTTATTTGGTATTTTTATAGCAAAAGAAATAAGTTAAAACAACAACAACAACACAAAAACCCCTGGGTTTCTGATAGCCCACTTGCTGGCTTGCAGGATAAACGCAACCCGGTTCAGTATTTCTAAATTGTTGATTCTTTCTCACTTGTATCCTCCCCCTTTGCATTGAGTCTTTCTCTTTCACTGCAATTGTCATTCCCTTACTAGACGTGCATTAAGAGACTACAAGAGGGTAGATTTTGTACTGCCTGGCGAATCAGAATTAAATGTTCTTGAAGCATTCCTGGCAGCAATAACCTCTGAGTTGAAAAGAGGAAGAAAAGTAGAGAGACTATTTTCCAGGCTACAGAGGCTCAGAGGTAGAAGGGAAGGTTGCAATCAAGAGACTGCTAGAAAGTTTTACTAAAATACAGATTGAATTTCAGTCACATTCGATTGCACGTTGATTAACATTTGCTGATTCATATTGCTTTTAGTCCATTTTTGCCACACACTGAGAAAGCCAGTTCTTTTAGTCACCTCGTGCTTTTTATGAAGCTAAATCTAATAAATATAAAACACTGAAAGGCAGCTCACATGTGCTAAAGGCAGCAGATGAGATAGGCAGCAGTGGTTTGTTCAGAGTCCAACCTGGGAAGAAATAATTGGAAACTGTTCAGCCCTGAGATATGTCCCTTTCTCAGCCACTGCCACCAGATCAGTCTAGGCTCTCAGGACTCCGTGCCTGTTAGTGGAAAGAAGAGAAGGGAGGAGAAGGGAGAAGAAGAAGGAGATGAGAGAAGAGAAAAAATGTCATAAGTCTGGGGTTTGCTCCTGACAGGTGAATAGATTTTTATCTTAGTCCCTTCTGTTGACCCAGACCGTGTTTGGGGAGGAAAGTGTTGATGTCAATTCCATCTGAAAATATTATCTGTAACTTTTGAGATCTCGAAGGAAAAACTGTGATTTTATGTAAGCTCTTTTTGAAGATCTACTAGTAAGACAGACTTCTTTTTGGTTTGGAAAGATAGGGTTAAGGTCCATGACAGGATGCAATGGAGTGGAACTAAAATTTGCTTTGCACAATAGAGTGAAGTATAGTGAAGACTCCGTATGCTTCTATTCAAGTCATTTAATCTGCCATCCCACTCAGTGGGTTTGTGAGGCAGATAAAGAATACTGTCATGCCTGAAACAGTCAGTTCAAGCTGGTAAAACTCAGGGAACCATTGTGTGACGCATTTGACCATGAACTAGAATACATTATTCAGGTGGCTGGGATTCTGGGTGGTGATGACCCTGTCAGTATCCTCAATGAAGAAATTGAAAAATTAATTTAAGGTCATAGAGCAACTTTTATTAAAGAAGACTTATGCCTTAATCTACTTTATTTTATGGGCAATTTAAGTGATTTTCAAGAGTGTTGACTTTAGAACTTAATCCCCACTTAACATGGGATTTTAAGAAAAGCTTTCAGTTTTCCCTTGGCAGTTGGAGAGACAGTACTTTGGGGACTTGAAAAGTTGGCTCCATTTACTCAGGGAAGAGCCCAGGGAGAAAGATGCTTAATAAAGGTTCCTGCTGTGGGGGATGGGTAATGAACTTTAGGAGCAAGGATGTCTGATATGCAGTTTTAAGTTCTTTCCTGTTTCGTGCTATAAATACTCTCCGTTGATTGTTAATCCTTAGTAAACATTTGTTGTACCACCAGCCTTGAGTTATTAGTACCTTGTGGAATGGAGGGAGGGGGCTGCCTTCATTAAATAAGGTAATGCATCTAAAATACTTAGAATAAGCAGTTGCCCAAAGTAGAAGCATGACATAAATATTAGCTCGTATTGGTCTGCTTTAGGAATACATAAAGCTCCCCAGCATGGAGGAATCAAGAGCAGTTAGTTGGAGGTAATCAAGAAGATGCTAGGATGCGTTTAGAGGGATACTGAGGACATTTACATTCTCATCTTCACTTCTTATCATTCTCAACTCTCTCCCCCAAATCCTGAGGAACACTAGGGAACAAGCTTGGCTCCCAACAGTTACTTGAATATGTTGCTCCACTTGGCTATTAAAGGGAAGGGGGACCATAGAAGGCTAAAACCTTGTGACCTAGGCAAGTAGGCTTCAAAACTTGTCCAAGTGGAGTTTGGGCAGATAGGAATGGAAGAATAGGGAGGAAGAGTAGAATACTCTTCAGAATCTCCAACTTATAAAATTTTATGCTCTTATTTGGCTCTAAACCCTTTTGAGTACCTAATATCAGTTACTAATATCAGTTGATGTCATACTAACCAGGCCATAAAATTGTGTGTTCTGTTCAAGAGAGAGTTCTCTCCAGGCCAAGGAGCCATGGAGAGAAATGGGATGCAATAAATATATCTCGAACTGAGTAAATTACATATGTGATAAACTTAATTAGAATAATTAAACAGGTCACTTGTTAATTTGTCAACTTACAGTCACTAATCATGTTAATTGGGTTATGGGCCTTTTTTTAATAAACATTTTTCTTTATGTCTACTCTCATTAAATCTTGTACAGTGACAGGTTTTGCTTAAAAATGTTTATTAATAGCTCATTTTCATAGTTCAAAAAGGTATGATAATCAGCAGAACAATTAAAAGCAAAATTTCACCTCTATAGAGTTAGCCAGTGTGTAGACTTTATTACATAGGCACGTATTTTTTTTTTTAAGTAAAGCAATTTTACATAAAATTAATCACAATAGTACAAAATAGTTTCATCAAAAGAAGATAGATGACGAATGCAGGAAAATACAAGCCTTGGATCAGCTGAATCATTCATTGGATCTTGGGCCCATCCATCTTGACACATTGAAATTCACTATGGACATTATAAAAATGCAGGGTGAGAAGGGGTGCACTTTTATCATTCTCTGGCTAAAACACTGTCTGTTTAATGTCTGGAACATAGTGAAAATTTATCTAGGCTCTGTTGGCAGTTGGACACAAAGGTTAAATGAATGTTGGCTTAGGGTCAGAGGAGTTCATAGTCATCTCTTCTGTCACCCCCATACTTTAAAACCCTTAAACACTTTGGTCCAACAGGTTGCTGTCAGGATCTGCACATCTGCTTCCCCAGAACCAAGCGGGGTCACTGATCTTGAATCATATGGTACTTAAGGCTTCAGTCACAGTGTGGCTAGATGGCATCCAAAACTAGCATTGAGAGTTTGATCAGAGGCAGAGGATGTGGGAATTTCTTGCTCTGTCCAGTTCGAATGGAGCCATTCCATTTGACCAAATCTAAGTACGAGAAACTAAAATCATACTAACACATACCACAGAAGAGATGCTATTTTGTAGTTTGTACATGTTTGAAAAAATTTAAAAACTACATTTTTATGTTCCTAGGAGACAGTGTGGATAGGGAGGACTGACCCTTTCATCTCATTTTGCCATAACTGTATGACATAGTCCTAAGATGTTTACTAAGTGGTTTTTTCCTCCCTCAATTTCTGTAGTCTTTTGTATCAAAGGATATACCTATATAAATCACTGATCATCCTAACATACCTCAGTACCTTGGAGGGTTAGACCTACTTTTTCTGTAAGTAGTACCCAAATACAACATCCATTTTGGAGAGCTCTCTGCTCTTCCTCACACTCACACTACTGTTGTGCTGGGTGATCCCAGTGGACCTTCCCAAGCAGTATTCTGGTTGATCTTCACCATCCTTTGGTCCTCCATATTTATCTGTTTCTTTGAAGGCAACTACAAAATAGAGGATTGCAGGGTTTTCTGTGTTTCTGTTGTCTGGGCAGATGGCAAAGGATAGAGACATGAAAAGGAAAAAGATGGGCCAGCTGATTTTTCCAATTTTCAAAGTTTAAATGTCTTGGTTCTTAAGACTATGTGAAGAGGCCCGTTGACATGAAGTATCACTGACAATGGCACCAAAGGGTATTTTATGAAATAATCCATAAAACTGGAAAGGACCTGAGGGAACGAACAATGAATCCAGCTTCCTCACTTTCTTAGCTGAGGTTACTGAAGCCCATTCTTAGCTGAGGTTACTGAAGCCCAGTTGGAAAAATTGCAAGTCACTGAACATGGTGATTTTCTCCACGGCAATGTCCTTTAAAAATTCACAGAAACCCCAATTTTAATCCCACCAATGAGTTTACACCAGCAATCCTCAGTGTCCTTGTGTTTGGCTGTAGCTCCCTTTCGGGAAGCTGGCTGCTAGCACAGTACCTTGACCAAAGTAGACACTTGATAAATATTTGTTGACTTGAACTAATTCTATCATTTATCCCTGCTATGCAATCTGTTATTTTTCCTAGGGCTCCTTACTTTTCAGGGATAGCCTCAAGTTCAAGAATTTGAGGTTTGATGGCCAGTGCTATATTTGTCATCTCTCTCTATTCTCATTCCTATTCAATATGAATATCTCTTCATATTGAAAGTCTATTTTTTAGAGTCTGTTCTTATATAGCTTTTCATGACATACAATTGTTATCTGCCTCTCTCCAGGCACTACTGAACATATCACCATGGATAGTGTCCTTACAAGGCCTGGAATTGGAAGGTCAGAGATTTTTTTCAATTCTCAAAATAAAAACCAAGAACTAGACTCTCAATCAGATTTGCTAAGGCACACTAGAAGAAATGTAATAATTCCATTTTCTTGCTTTAGGTAATACATGGGAAAACATTACTGACACACACACTTATTTTCTATGTTTATGACTGCCTCGTATATCTCATTCACTTTTAATTCCTTAAATACATAAATATGAGTCATAATACCCAAAGCAGGTTTCATTTCTAAAGAGCATAATGAAGAAATGGTGATTTGTAGGGAATTGGCACTTAGACCTTGGTGATGTTTTGAAAACACCTTTAAAACTCAAGAGAGCCTTGGTGTGGCTCAGTGGTTGAGCACTGATGAACCAGGAGGTCATGGTTCAATTCCTGGTCAGGGCACAATGCCTGGATTGCAGGCTCAATCCCCAGTGTGGGGTGTGCAGGAGGCAGCAGATCAATGATTCTCTCATCATTTATGTTTTTTTCTCTCTCCCCCACTCCCTTCCTCTCTCTGAAATCAATTAAAATAAAAAGATGTTTTTGTTTTAAAAAGGTAATTTGCCCAACTGTGTTTTCTGTGTAGGTGACTAGCAAAACACTAGGTCTGGAAATATATAGTATTATATTCCCCAAGTCCTTAAAGGCTACCTTTAATCAGTCTCCCCAAAATAGTAGAGGAAAAACAAATTTGATGAAATAAAAGTGGCAGGTTTTTTAAATATTAATAATAATTTGCTTGCTGAATCTAAAGACAGCATGGAAGGGATTTTCCCAGCCCTTGGTTAAAAAAAAAAAAAAAAAGTCCAGGTGAAAGCATGAAGGCAATCAAAATTAAGCAAATGGGGATACAAGGTCCAACAAGCAATACACATGTGATGTTAATAGGTGAGGCGGAGCTCTTGAGAGGGCATGTGGATGTTAACCTTGGGTAAGGAAGGTGCAGGAATGACCTTCACCTTGCTCACTCTTCAATTCACCTTGATGTTTCTATGAGGAATCTCATCTGCCTTTAGTATGAGAGGGGAAGGGAAATGCTGTGGAACCCTCACTTGACACCGCTCACTGGAGGGGGGGGACCCCGATATATTTCAAAGAGCATGAAAAACTACTCCTAGAGTCAGAGAGCCCTATTACTACTATATGTAGAAGGGATCTTAGTTATGCAGCTCAAATCCAATGTACGAGAACCTTTTGAAGCATCTGGGATAGATCATTATTTTAACTTTTGCCTGAGCATTTGCAGCAAGAGGAAATTTTGCTATTGAGCCCATTCCTCTTTGAAACAACTCTTACTAGGAAACTTTCTTATATTGAAGCAAACATCTGTCATGTATCAAGTTTCCCTTTGTTCCTATTTTTGCCCTTTGAAGCTACGTAGAATAAGTCTAAGTCCTCTCCTATTTTATGGCTCAGCAGAAATGTCAATGCACCTCTTATATCATTTCCCACTTTTCTGCACTTCCTTTCCAGCCATACCTTCTGTTCTTCAGGGATCTATTCCCCTGTTCCTTGTATAATCAGACCCTTCACAATTCTGACCACCTGTCTCTGGACACAATCAATGTATTAATGTCTCTCTCAAAATATAGTACCCACACTTGAACCCAACCCTCCATCCAGATGTGGTCTTACCAGTGCAGCTTGCAGGGCTCCCTAGACTTCCATTACCACAGGTTGAATGAAATAGCTTTATGAATAGCCACAATATACTCCTGATTCAAAACTGCACTCCTATTTCCATAAGAAAACATTTCTACATGAACTGCTGTGAAACCACAACTTTCCAACACCCTCCCATCAACATACACACACTGTACACACACATCCACAAATACACAACACATACACCATGCTGTTCTTAGAGGGTTGCACTTAAGAAAAATCAAAATATAGTTTCTCATTAATGCTTCGATTTCATCTTTTTAATTTCAGTCTTATGCTCAGGTATTTAAAAAAAAACTATAATGATTCCTATATCCTAGTGTCAGTACATAGTTAGAATTCAATTACTATTCATTGAATAAGTTAATCCTGAATCTGCTGATCAACAGACTAGATGTATGTCTATTTTTGTATCATCTATAAATCTGATCAAGGTGCTCTCTATCCCCCTCTTCCATTCTTCATGGGAATACAGAAAAGCAGATAGAGGCTGCCTTTGAATTGTTGAGCAGGTATCCCCTTTGGGATGGCTGATGTAGCTTCTTGTGTGGTAAGAAAACACCAACATACAAATAAGAAGCAGAGGTGCAGAAAGTGAGCCAGAACAGATGAAGGTAAAGAAGATTGAGTGTCCCAGACTCTTAAAATCAATGTTAAAAAAGTATGGCTTTCTCATCATCTCTACCCTAGAGTCTTCTGCCTTTTAGATCTATCACAATACTATGCCTGTCAAACTCTGAATTTCTAGGGAAAACCCATACAAGCTTAGTTTTAAAAACAGCTTTGAAATTATCTCTTCAGCATCCATTTCCTGAAAAGTCTGAGTTACAGAGACACATGCTCCCTATTGGCTATGAGGTATAAAAAGAGCTCCCAAATGCCCAAGGTACAACACATATATCCACTTGTTTCAGAAATCAGAAGTGGCCTATATTTTTCAATGTGAATTTGGGAATTCACTGAGATTGAAGCTGTCTCCTGAATTGAATATAACCTTAAATGAATGTCCCTTTTCCCCAGAATGAAGAAAAATAAGCTCAATTTTGCTTTTTTTTTCAACAGCCAACCTTTGTAGAATGTGGGGCTACTCGCAGAATAAGAAATCATCTCCTTGTGCCTTTTTCCCATCCTGTGACCAAAACCTTAGAGAGATGGAAAAAAGGTTTCATTCAAAACAGTCTAGAATCTCGAAAATGTCTGTTGCATAGTGTTCATATACAAAGAATGGAGACACCTACGAAAGGACTAGGAAACCTACGGAGGAAATTTGTTTTGTGCCTTTTCTGAACCTTTTCTAGAGGGAGTGACAGAGATGGGTTCTTAATTAACTTCTCAAGACCTTGTTTTCCAGAAATTCATGTAAGAACACCAGAAGGAAATCATGCCAACACTGATGCGGAGGTTCTTTTCCTGACTCTCCTAGTCACAACAAACCACACCCAAGTGCTGTGAGATAAGCAGAGGCAGAGGCGGCTTAATGAGTGAGCTCCCACGTCAGGTGAACCAGCTGCTTCAGGCAGTCAGAGCCTCTCCACAGCAGGCTCGGGTCTCCTGTTCAGATACAGGCAACTACAGACAGGAAGGTCTGATGCATTGCTCCCAGCATGGAGTCGTCATGTAGGTATTGACTTGAACTTCAGCTATTCAAGTAGATGTTCTATTAGGACTCTCAGGTCACGGCCTCTCAGTGGGGCTTCATCACTGGACCCCACACTCCTTGGGGTTTTCCACTTCATCTCCTTCAAAATCTGGCTTCAAACTCTTTTTTTGCTCAATCTCCACCTGCCAGGAATAAAAGTTGCAGAGATATATCAGAAGAGAAGACATCCCAAGAAATAAATAAATCAAGAGAGAATACCTCACTGGGTTTAGATTCCTTGAGACTCCTCGTGATTTTGTCATGTTTTGTGATTCACTGGCACCACTTGCCCTGTGTCTATGATGCTTCTCTCTTTGCAAAGACTCTTCGCTTGGTCTGGGATTCCCTCTCCCTCACTGTCCACCTGGAAGATTCTTCTTCTTTGTCTTGCACAGCTGCTCAAAGGTCATCTCTTCTGTGAAGCTATTCTTGATTCTTTAGGGAGAGTGAGGAACTCCCCGGCACATATTCCCACTGTACCTTCTACACTGCACCGTGGGCTCCATAGTACAAGGGCTGGCCCTAGTCACTGCTGCACCCCAGTAATGTAGGTATATAGCAGGCAAGCACAGGGGTTGATAAATGAATGGCTTCCTTCGCAATTGGCTGTTTATACTCTCCATTACTTTATTTCTTTAAAAAAGTTTCCAAGCTGATAAGTATTGCAGTGTTTTCAGTTCTACCCATATTGTCTGCAAAAAACTGTAGCTGTAATTATCAAGGAATCAGAAAATAATCTTGCCTTGAAAGCGACACACTTCAACTGGAGCCTTGGGTAAGCCAGGCAGGGGATCCTTCCAGCTAGGAAGTTACATAATTAAAGCTGCTTTCCTCAACACCAAAGTGGACATTTATGACGAGGGCAAAAAGTCAAGACAGAACAGTTGACTGGGGCAGCGATTTGCTGTAAGAATTTTTAAAAAAAATATATTTTTATTGATGTCAGAGAGGAAGGGAGAGGGTGAGAGAGATAGAAACATCCATGATGAGAGAGAATCATGGATTGGCTGCCTCCTGCACGCCTTCTGCTGGGAATCGAGCCCGCAAGCTGGGCATGTGCCCTTGACCAGGAATCAAACCGGGGACCCTTCAGTCCACAGCCTGACGCTCTATCCACTGAGCCACACTGGCCAGGGCTGCTGCAAGAATATTTAAAACACGCGGTACTTGACTATTTAGTCGGGCACTGACCTCGTTTCCCTTAGACTGTCAAGTAAAAAAATTACAACAGCCAACATAAAAATAGCTGCCTGGTGTGAATGCATCAAAATTATATCTATTTTTTGTTAGATCTGCAAAAACTATATTTTTTGGTGTACCACAGAATTTTAGTAATTAGTTTATATGCCATGAGATGACAAAGATTGAAAATCGCATGTCTGAGGAAAGTGCCGTTGTTTTTCTGGCCACAAGATGGAGTATGTGTTCTTTTTGGTAGACCACACAACTAAGGAGGCAATTAGAAACCAATAAATCACCATATAAATTTAAGGATATTATTATGAATAGAAAATTACTAAGCCACTGTTCAAAATCTCTTCAAAAGCCCCCATTCCCATCCCTGGCATTAATATCCTCCTATTGAATCTCTAACTCCCCCAGATATAGTCACCATTTGTGTCCGCACACCCCAGCTTGGTGTCTGTCCTCCTTCCACAGCCTGATCCTATTACTACTCTAGAAGCTGGCTGGGCTTTTGAGTTCTGTCCTGTGACAGCCCAGTGACCAGGTCATGAAGGTCCTAACTTCACTCAGACCCACGTCATCAACTCCTGTAGCTGCACTGTATACTTTTGGTTAGCAATTTCCTGACACTCCTCTTGAATTCCAAATTCACTACTCTGCAACATAAATTATATTATGAATGGGTAATAATAATCCCTTTATCCCATTCTTCTTTTTTATGTTGTTGTTTATGATGACATTATGTTCTCTTTCATCAGCTTCTTTATTTTTTTCCCAACCTTCCTCTTGCCCACTGGAGAGATTATTCCTTTACATCAGAGTAGACTCGCCCATGGCTATGTACCATGGTGAGCCTTCTCCAAGGTGGTAAGAGAACACTGCACCCAGCGCAGGCACTGCTAAAACGATGAGAGGGGGGAAGGGAGAGGGGGAACATCAGCCAGATGCCTCCCAGGCTACCTGGTAGCTGTAGTGTGCGGAATAATTGACCCACTTCCTGACGTCCGTCTTGTCTTCCACAGAGATGGATCTTACAGCAGCTTTGGAGGCTGAAGTGGTGGGCATGCTGAACTCGACATTCACATGATTAGCAAATCTGGAAGGCACTTCCCGGTCCGAGCCAAGTTCAAGGTGGCAGAAGAAACAGTGTGGGTGACCAGAACCTATGAAACAAAGATAAAGAATCTACAGATCAGGTTCTTTGCGGAGGAAGTGGAAGAAGAACCACCTCAGTAACAAAGGAGGCCTGGGGCCCTGGCCAGTGTGGCTCAGCTGGTTGGAGCATAATCCTGTACACTGGAAGGTCGCATTCCTGGTTAGGGCACATACCCAGGTTGCAGGTTTGATCCCCAGTTGGGGTGTGTAAGGGATCAATGTTTCTCTAACATCAATGATTGTTTCTCTCTCCCCCTCTCTCACTCTCTAAAATCAATGAAAAAACAACAACAACATATCCTCAGGTGAGGATTTAAACACAAACACAAAACAACAAAGGAGACCTGGAAGTCTTTCGGAGGGACCAGCCGTGAGCAGAGGATTTGCCTCTGCAGAAATTGCTCTGACCCTCTGATACAACACTATCTGATGACAGTAGTCTGGTATCCTAGCAATGGAACTATGGCTGAGAAGCAAAGGTCATTTGGCCTGCTCACGTCAGGGTGACATGTGAGCACAGCACAAGTACTAATAAATGGGGGCTGTAGATTGGCAGAGAGGAATAAAAGGGGTCGGCACTTAGCACCTAATAAAACATCAGTGACAGCAACTGGAGCAAAATCAATTTTCTTTGAAAGATAAATTGAATTTTCTTAATAGCATTTCATATTAAAAAAAAAATGTTTGTGGCATGCTTTTGTGGATGAAAGACATATGTAAATGGCAGCGCCTTTGTAAGCACATTTATATTAGGGAAGCGCAGCAAACACCGGAGAGCACACAGACTAACAGTCAGCAAGCATCCCTGAATTTGATGTCCAGCTCTCCTGCTAAGCAGCAGAAATCCCACACCCGAGTCCTTTATTCTATCCAGGCCTCAATACTTCATCTGTAAAGTAGGGCAGCTGGGTAGGTGGGTGTGGGGCAGTGGGGGAAGTGGTGGCTGGAAAGGGTGGACTGGACAATGCTAGGCATAGGCCCTTCCTGTTCTTTGATTCTGTAAATCTATGGCTCATTCTACTGTACTTGGATAGCAAACTCAAGGTTGGATTTTCATGGAGAATTATTACTAGGTATTTGAGGGGAAAGGGTTAGAGCTTATTTCTGTGACTGTCACTCATGAAGCTCTGTGGTTATCATCATTCATCAGATGCAGCAGGACAATTGTTGAGTGCTCTGTGCCAGGTTCTGTGCTGAATGCTTTCCGTTCTGCAGATTCTCTCACAGTTTCTTCGTAACAGAATCTGGAGGTCATAATATTATATTCTACTAGAGGCCCTGTGCACAAAATTTGTGCATGGGGGGGTCCCCCTCAGCCCAGCCTGCACCCTCTCCAATCTGGGACCCCTTGGGGAACATCCCTCTCACAATCTGGAACCGCTGGCTCCTAACTGCTCACCTGCCTACCTGCCTGATCGCCCCTAACTGCCCTCCCCCCTGCTGGCCTGGTCACCCCCAACTATCCCCGCTGCCAGCCTGGTCGCCCCACACAGCCTGCTGTTCAGTCGTTTGGTTGTCCCTCACTAACCCCCCTGCCGACCTGGTTGCCCCATGCATCCGGCTATTCAGTCATCCATCTGGTCATTTAGGTCGTGATGGCCCCTGGCTTTTTATATATTAGGATTGTAAAGAAGCAGAGCTGAGACCTGACTAAGCCCAGCCGTCTGACCCCAAATTGTTTTCACCACTTTGTCTGAGTCATAACCTCTTGTTTCCAAATCTCAAGAGCAGGTCTGCAGGGTGACAATGTCTGCAGGGGAAGTCAGCTATAAGAATCCCCACACAGCAACTGGCTATGGAGAAACAATGTTACAGACCTTAGTTATCTGAGTTTTCCCAAATAAACAATTCCAAGTTCCTTTATTGGTCTGGGAGGGACTTTTTAATCTCAGTAAGTGAGGTCCTACTCACACCCTCTCTCCAAGGAAAACATTACAGAGTGAAGTATTTGTTTTGCTCTGTTTCACAAATGTGAGATGTTTCACTGGTTCTTTCTAAAGAGTAAACCTTTAGGAAATTAACTGAAAATTTTGCACTGGTTTTAGGAAAGTAATTTAAGATATATGTAATAGTAAAAATTATATTTAAAAAGACATTCATTTTTTTTAAAAAAATAGTGTGTCACGGATATAATTATATAGCTATCATCTATTGAGCATTTATTACAGGCCAGAGACTGTGCTAAACACTTAAAAGAATTTTCTAATTTCATTCTTAATGGGTTAGGTATTAATAACCCTATTTTATAGATGAGGAAAATGAGATTTCTCTGAGAGGGTTAAGTAAATTGCCTGAGGTCACAGAGTCATTAAGTTGTAGTACTGGGAATAAAACAGATCTGACTCTAAATTATGATTAAACTTCTCTCAGTGTACTGCTATAGATTTAAATCACTTCAAAGTATATAGAGGAGTTTCTAATTTCATTCAATAGCAACCTGAAGAAGAGTTTTACATAATGACTCTTAGTTGCACATTTTGAGTACCGATGAATCATTACTTTCCACAAAACTGACCCTCTTCTGCCCCCCACCGAAGTGTATTCACAGCTGACTCTATGAGAACAACATTCTTTCTTGATTCCCAGAATTAACTAATGGATGTGTGGGGCCGGTGGACAGAGAGGGAAGTGCAATTTTGAAAGCTAGTGCAGTTTAACTTATGAGCTAATGAGCCCATGCATCATGTCATCTTCCTGGATAGATTTGAGAACATTTAACATTACAATTCAGATTTCTATTTGCCATAAAAGGGCAATCATATTGGGTTTGTTTTCTCTTCACTTGGTCTAATGAGAACTGGAATTCCAGCAAAGAAAGCTACCTGGGCAGGACAGAATGTTTTGTTTCCTGATGGAGAATCTGGGAAAGCAGCAGGACTGGGTGCTTTGTTCCGGTGCTTTCTAGGATTAAGAAAAATTCTTGGGAATAGAGTGGGAGGGGTCCTGTAGAATGCAGAGAGATGGGGGCTGCACATGGCTGGGCTGGCACCCAGTGGTGGCTTGTTAAGTCTTTTGATGGCTGGGATTGGGACACACCTGCTGTCGCTATGGCGTGGGCTGCCAGCTAAGCCAGAGGTGCTGCCCAGCTGGCCCATGCTGCCTGTGGTCTGCCTGCCCTGCCCGCTGGGGCTGGGGATGCAGGGCCACTGCAGGTGGGAATGGGTGTGCAGAGATTTAGGCTTCCTTCACTGTAAATGGAGGGTGAGGATTATGAAAAATAATCTATAAAAGGCACCTTCCCAAGGCTGTCTGAAGACCAGGATAGAAGAACTCCAAAAAAGGGACAACTACTAATAGATCATCAATTCTCTGGTTTCTTGGCATGGGATGGGGAGGATGGGCTGGGCGCAGCGAGTACCAGCAACGGTGAGAACCTCTAGTCTCACTGGAGTTCAGATCCTGTACACCTCCAGTTTCCAGGAAAGGGTGCTATCCATTTCCTAAACTGATTGAGAAGTGGCCAGCAGTATTACAAGAGTCCCTTTTTGGGGGTTTCACTATCTATATAACCATGAAAGCAAAAGAAGTAACTGGGGTGGGGGGAGGAGGAAATTTCAGTGAGAAACATACCCAAATATCCCTATGTTTTCCTGTATTTCAAAAATCTTTCACAAATAAGGTTTCAGTTATCTGGAAATACATACGTAATATGTAAGCTGTATTTACTTGGCCTTGAGCCTACTGAACACTGCCCGCTGGGAAGCATTAGGAAAGTGTTTGCTGAAGATCCATTTTCCCCCCTGTCCTGGATCCATTCCTCTCTCTTCTGGTGACAATCGCCCATGCCCTCCCCCCTTGGGAAATAATCTTCCCCAGCACTGTGTCATCTTGGTGGGCTTGTCGGTCAAAATGCACTGTCTTCCTTGACTGGAGCCAAGTGGCACAAGGACAGAAATTGGCTTGTGATCAGTCCCAGTGGCTGCAGCCTGAGGAGACACCACAGTTCCTCCTATCAAGAGCTGTCCTTCCTTCAATTCTGAGCTGCCCAGATCCTTCCAACAGCTTCCTTTTCCTTAAAGCAGCCAGCCAGTCTTTGTGGCTTATCACCCAAATCCCTCAGGTAATGCTTTCAAATAATTGAGAGAAAGAAGTTTGAAACAAACGGTATATGTGTGTACACATTGGAAAAACTGCAAATCTCTGTCCCCACAGTGGAAAGTATTTCAAGTTTGGGTCTATTTGGTGTCATTTACGTAGAAGCAGCTTCGATGTTGGGAAAAGAGCCCAGATGTGGCTTTGTGACTTCAGACGAGTCATGTCACCTCCTGGCCCTTAATCTTCTCCTATATAGAATGACGAGTTTGAGTAAGTTGTCCCCAACATCCCTTCCACCTTGAAAAACCCAGTAGTCCCCAAATAAAATTATCTGAGTCCATGCCTCGTAGTACATTCAAGAGCTAAAAATCCCAATAAACATACACCCGAAGCCTTGTTTTTCCCCAGGTCAAGTGTCTAGCAGGTTAAACAGTAACTTTCTCCCTGTCTCCTCAGATCTCTTCCCAAGGCCTCTGTGGCAGAGAATTCAGGCTTTCTCCTTTCCTCCACTAATTCAGAGGGGCCTGTGGCTGAGGTAGAAACCACAGTGCTCTCGCCAGAATACAGGGATCTTTCAGGGGGGATGAATTAACAAGCACAAAGAGGAAGACTTTATCTTAAAAGTTCTGTCAGTTTAGAAATAGAGGGTGGCAATTCCAGCCCCAGACACAGAGGTCCAATTGTCTCCCCGGTCTGCCCTGCTACGCCCAGCGTCTGACACAGCCTGCACGGCTCGGGATGCCTGGAGAGTTGACCAGATCCCATAGCTTCTTGCCACCCCATCATATTATATTTAGAGTATGATAACAGCCTCTCCACACAGAACAGGAAATGAGGACACAGAACACTGTTAGGATTTCATGGTGAGAATGGAAAGAAGAAAATCTGCACAAGAGAAAGACATTCCAATCAAGAGTTCCCCCAAACCTCATTCTTTTTGCTCGGCTAGGAGACCCACTTTTGTGATCAGATGAGCCAAGTTTATTATAAACAAGAAGAGAAGTGGTTTTAAAGGATCATGGGTGCACTGCCTGCCACTGGGGTCACCCAGACTTACTCTCATAAATAAGGCTATAGAGCTGGCTTGATTGCTCCCTAGTTTTGTGGTTTCACTGAATCTCACTGGAATCATGAGGAAAGTCATTGCCTCCCAGGCTCATGAAAGCACAAAACCCTCCGATAGGTGTGAGCAGGCCCGCTAGGGCTGGTAGGCTTTATCTCTTTGATTAAATCACATATTCCTTCCTTTACTTTCTGTCTGGTAGAATTTCAGCCTTTTTTGGACTATTATATCCTGGCTGGATCTTCCTTCTGATCAGAGGCCATTTTTCTTGTTCCCTTTTCCCAGATCCCAAATCTGAGCTCAAGATGTTACAATCGACAGGCCTTTCACGGGATGGCTGGGATAAAAATATACTCCTCACCTGTACTGCACATATGATGAGCCGTAATGAACCAGCCCTTTTATCTACACCAGGGCACAGTTTAAAAGGTGTCTCTTCAGAACCCAGAAGCGTTCTAGGATCTGGCAATGGATAGCTTCCAGCAGCATAGACAATGTTTTAATGAGTCAGAAAGTAATATAAATTCACAGCTGCCCTGGAAAGCCACTTAGCAACTCAGTGGAGAATAATACAGAGCTTTATGGAAGATGTGTCATAATTCAGAAGGTGAAATGATGGAATGAAGTTTTTGTTACTTACTTTGCTCAAATATTTTTGCTTTTCTTGTCCCACTCTCCATTCATCCCAATCCCCGTCACACACCAAAACTCAGCACTTCACAGGGAAATAGGATGTGGCACTCTGATCCTGCTGTCTGGCAACCGGGCAGTGGTTTTCACAGATGAGAACCCTTCACTTACCTGAGTTCTTGTCAGGCAGCCGGTTTATCCTCCACACGATGGAGTTGAAGGCATGTTCGTACTTGGCAGTCCCCAGAGTCACTCTCATGACAGGTTCCGAGCCAGACACACTAGTGGAACCAAAGCTGGCCCCCCGGTTGACCTTGGCTTTCAGAGACTTTTCCCCCAGGACGCTTTCCCTGCGGAAGTTTTTCACCCACTCACTGGGCACAGGGTACCGAACCATCACATTCTCACAGGGAACCTGAGTGAGGGGGTCACAGTTAGAGGAGAAGCCGGTGGACATCCTCAGCCAGCTCTGCACCTCCACCTCCGCCCCGTTGATGCTCGCAGCCGTCCGGAGCGTGAAAGGCAAGGTCTTCTCGGCAAACACTGTCCTGAACCGCATCAGCTCGAAGCGGCACGCGTCCAAAGGGTTGAACAGGATAACCCGGGTGCTGTTGAACACATCCTCGTCCACACACCCGTGGAAACGGCACTCATGGAGTTTGATCCACTTGGTGGTGGTGGTCGGCATGATGTCTTGCCGGGAAACGACTTCGTTCCCTTTGACCAGGATGTCGTTGAGGCCCAAGCGGCACTCTGCCAGGCCCGAGAGGAAACTCAGGATGTGGATCCGTGTCAAGACGTGGTGCTGGAGAATCTGGTGGTTCCCTTTGCTCACGAGGGCAGAGAATTCATCTCTGACATCCACGGTAATCTCCTCTTCCAGGTAGTTCAAGCCGACTGTGCTCAAATCCATGGACAACACGGGCAGGTCCATGAGATGGTTCTGAACCGCACGGATGAAGCTCAGGAAGTCATCGTAATTGGTGGTGCCCAGCTTAATCACTTGTTCCCTCTCAGCCGTGTGGGCGACAGCAGGTTTGGGCTGGTATTTCTTCTTTTCCTTGTATGTGACGCGATCTATCCGCAGGCTGTGGATCCTGCCATTTTCATCATAGTTTTGGAGCCGGGGTTCTGAAATCTCATGGCAGATCTCCAGCTTGAACTCTCGGAATGGTTTCTCGAGGCCCTGCTCATAATACAGCTGCAGGTAACCAGTAGCTGTCAGTCTGATGTAGATGGGTCCCCAGTGTCTGGAGGACATGATGTTTTTCTTCTCAGGGATCCTTAGCATCATTGGCCACCCATCCCTGGGCTGGGAAGGTGCTGAACCAGGCAGGTGGTCGAGTTCGAGCCAGGCTACTGGGTCATCATCAGGCAGTGTCGCACTGCCTAAGTGATCGGGGTCGTCAATTTGGAGTTGTTTGAGTTTTTCAACAGCATCAGAGTGTGACTGGTTTTTACTTGAATCATCAAAACTGATGGCATCCTGGTAGATGACAATGAGAGAATCCCTCTGGCTTTTGCCTGTGGTACTAGATGTGGAATTGGTTTGGGAGCGCCTCTCCTGCTCCTCAAAAAAAGCACTGAAAGGGTTGATTGGGGAGGGTTGTACATCCTGGAGAGTCTCATTCAGGAAAGGGTTGGTGGCCCTCCAAGGTGGAGCCTCGGCTATGGGAGGCGGATGGTTTAAGGAGGAAACATCCAGCTTCTGAATTTTGGAGTTCATCAATGTGCTCTTGGGACGTTCCCTCTTCTTAAATGAGCCGGTTGAGTAATAAGATACATCTGGGGTCACCGATGCAATAGATGGCATGTTTGACGTCAGAGGAGAGGTGACAGGTGGCAAAGGGCAGCTGACTTCATTGTCATCAAAAGTGACCCAGCTGGGGAAACGAGCAGATGTCACCGGAGTGGCAGCGTGCCCATTCATGACAGGACTGCTGGCCTGCCAGCGGATGGCCTCCATGTCTACCTCTTCATCTTCCTGGAGTGAGGAAGAGTTGTCTAAAAGGAAAAGAAGAACACATGAGGGCTGCTATCCAGGGCCCCTAGAAGTATGGGAAACTGAGGTATGAGAATGAGGGATGACTAGAATTTTATCTGGAATTCAATAAATTCCAAAACAACTCATTACCTGTCTCAAGTGCTCAGTCTGGGCACAGATCTCATAATTTTGTAATAAGCACATAAGAGTGGCCTTATGTCCAATACAGTACGAATACAAATGAGTCTACCAATACAGAAGCACTGGTAGGACCAAGTTCCCTTGCAATTGAACTCTTACACATTCTCACTTTTATATGAGTTTCTAGGATAAACGTTTTCTTTGCTCTAAAGTTTGTATTCTTTTTTTAAAATAAATTTTTATTGATTTCAGAGAGGGAGGGAGAAGAGAGTGATAGAGAGGATCATTGATCGGCTGCCTCCTGCACGCCCCCTACTGGGGATTGAGCCCGCAACCCAGGCACGTGCCCTTGACTGGAATTGAACCTGGGACCCCTCAGTCTGCAGACTGACGCTCAATCCATTGAGCCAAACCAGCTAGGGCAAAAGTTTGTATTCTTAATTTTTAAACATTGAAAACCATCTCCCATATAAAATGGTATAAAGCTGATCTCATTGAATAAAACAAGTTATCTGCTCTAAGTGATAATATGATTGCAAATAATATAATTGGAAGGATTTCTGCCCAAATGTGATCAATAAACATTAAAGACAAAATGCTAATATCTTTAACATGATAAAAGTTCACACAAGTGAATAAGAAAAATACAAAAAGTCCAACAGAAATATAGGCAAAGGACATACACAGACGACTAAGGAAAGAGAAACTAAAAATGTCTAATAAGCATGTAAAAATGTCCAATGTCACTAGTAATAATAAAAATGCAAATTCAAATTTAAAAAACCAGTGAAGATTTAAAGTTTTTAGTATTCAGTGAGGGGGCATATGATATGAGCAGTAAACAGACCTTTAGTGAGACTGTAAGATGCTACAAACTCTGTGGAAGTGGATTAGCACTTTGATGGGCCTTACAAATGTTCATAAACAATGCCTTAAGGAGACAAACCCAAACTGCGAACCACATTTGGATGAATGTTAAGAAACTGAGGCACACAATGGAATAATACCATTAAAATGTTTACAAGTACGTAGTCACATGAGCAAACGCTTATGATATAATCTCTTCTTTTTTCTCTAAAATACTTTTCTATCTTAGGGTTTTATTTTAAGAAAGGGGGGAAAAAGTGTTTGCAAATAAAGCTCTAACCTAGCAGGGCATTCAAGGGAGATACAGGACTTGAGTTCCCATGCAGGAACGACCCAAACCTTCAAAGTAGCATATACCCCTTGTCTGCTGTGGGAAGGGAGGGGGAAATGAGGCCTTTAGCAAGGAGGAGTGGATTTGGATGAAGGAATGACACAGAAAACAAATCTGTGTATTTGGCATATAGTAGATACTCAGTTAAGGTCTGATAATTGAATGAATGAGAACAGAAACTCTGCTTTGGAGCAGTTCTATTCTCTCTGTCCTCTAGAGCAGGGATGGGGAATGTCCAGCCCACTGGCCATATAAGGCCCGCGAAATCATTTGGTCAGGTCCTGCCAAGGCTTTAGGGGTATGTTAATTAAATGTGTGACCAAATAGAACAGGCAAATTTTTAAGTTAATAATTTTCTATGGCTTGAGAATCCTATATAATAAAAGAGTAATATGCAAATCGACCAAATGGCAGAACAGCCCATCGCTATGATGAGCATTGGCCACCAGGGGGCAGACGCTCAATGCAGGAGCTGCTCCCTGGTGGTCAGTGCGCTTCCACAGGGGGAGCGCTGCTCAGCCAGAAGCCAAATCATGGCTGGCCAGCCCAGCTGGGGTGGCAGGAGCCTCTCCCGCCTCCGCAGTAGCGCTAAACCGGCAGGTGGACATCCCCCAAGGGCTCCTGGGCTGCAAGAGGGATGTCTGACTGCCAGCTTAGGCCTGATCCCCTAGGAAGTCAGCCTAAGCTGACAGATGGACATCCCCTGAGGGGTCCTAGACTATGAGAGGGCGCAGGCAAGGCTGAGGGACCCTCTCCAAGTACACAAATTTTCATGCACCAGGCCTCTAGTATGTTATAAATATCCAAATGACCCTTAGCAGAAACAAGTTCTCCACCCCTGCTCTAGAGGAATGTGTACATGGGTCTCTGCCACTATTCCACCCAGTGTTTCTACTGCCAGGAATTGGGAATCAGAGAGAAATGGATACTCAAATGCTCCAGTCAAATAGTTGAGTTTTTTAAATGCTTCGCTCAACTTTCATGAATAACATATCCAACCATAACAAATCAGAAATGCCACCCACAATTGCAAATGTAATTACACGTGGATGGGAAGGCTGGCTTGCCATCCATCTTTCCAAGGATATTTATTCAAACAAATAGCCATTCCCTCTACTGAAAATGTCAGTTTGAAAATGTAGGCTACATACATGAGCATGCATAGGTACATATCCACATTCACCCTAGAAATATACAGATCAAAACGTATTTTCTGTATGTATAGCACCACAGAAGCGTTTCAAAGCATTTTGAACTTAAAGACACTATCCATCAAATTAATCATTAGCCCACTTTTATAGATGCCTATGTGATTTATTTTCTGGGAAATAAAGGGAAAGGGGTCAGGAAACAACCCAGGTTTTAGAATTTATATTTTATGTATTACTACTACTAAGGGAACAATGTGGCCCTGAGTAAAATATAATCACTTCCTTTGAGCTATAACTGATCCTCCCTACAGAGCTGGGAAGGGAGTGAACCTCGAAACCCATCAATTTCTAATGAATCGGCTCTATGGAGTCTCTGTAATGCTGAGTTTCCACCCACCCTGTCTGGTACTGACCCACCCTTGTATCAGGGACATCCTAGGAGCTCATCACCACTCCCTGATTTAAAACAAGCTATAGTCTTTTTCCTTTGGAGGCTGGCTTTCTGCCTAAACTGCCAAAGGATTCTCGTCTGTTGGGAATCTTGTCCCCAAAATAGTATTTCTGATCTTCCTTTCCCAAGCCAAAAAAGAAGGGGGGAAAAGGCCTTTGTTTCCAGTGAAGATAATTTTCTTACAATAAATTTCTTTCATTCATTTTTTAAAATATCTTTTTATTGATTTTAGAGAAAGGCGGGGGGGGGGGGAGGGACGGGGGCAGAGAAAGAGAGAAAGAAACATTGACATGAAAGAGAAACATCAATGGGTTGTGGGGATGGAACCCACAACCTAGTGTGGCTGATACTGGAAACAATGGTAGAGGAGGTGAGCAAATTTCTCCAGTAAGAAACTAGCAAAAACTAATTATTTTAAGAACTAAATTATCGCCTACAATTCTATTTTATTGACTCGTTAAAATAAAACCAAAACCAAAAATCCAGCATTATTGTAATTACTATCTCTTCCACTTGCTACTTCCAAATTGCTCTTATGATGAACTGGGCGGCTGCCAAACAAAAGCCACAGATGAAGGTTAGGTTCTTTTTTTACACCACAGGCAGAGTTTGCAGGACCTAAGAGCTTTCTGGTTAGCGTCTTAACTGATGCAAACCAAAGAGAAATGGTGTATTCTTTTCATGTTAGACCACAGTCTATTTTCAGTTGGCAGAAGATTAAATGAAATGATTACAATGGTAATCAAAGCCACCAAATTGAAGAAAATGTAAAAACTATGGGAAGAAAAAAATAGCCATTTCTATGAGATTTTAAATATAGCAGATACTCTGCCATCTTTTTCCCCTAATTGGGTAGCATAATTTGTTAATGCAATGGCAAATACAAAAATCTTATTGAGAGCTATTCACTGGAATTCATTAGCAGTAGCAAGAAGAAATATTCTTAGATTATCACAGTTTTCTCAACATGAGATAGCAGTCACTGTTATACAAGAGCATATAGTTAAAACTGTATAGCTAGCCTCAGACGCACAGTGGACACTTAAATATTTTGTGTCATATGTAAAGTGAAGAGAAGAACACAAATCACAGAATTGGAGGGTTTGAAGAGATTTTAGAAACAGAAATTGATCTGTTCATTTTGCTGAGAAGACTGGGCCACAGTGAGTTTAAGGAAACTGCCCAAGGTGAGATTAAAAAGCAAGTCCTACATTTAATCATTAACTATTTTCTTAATGCTTGTTTGTTAAGCTAAAATCCAGTTAATTTTTTCCCCAATACCTTTTAGATTGGCAAGAGTTATCTTGATACAACTTTTTAGCAGTGTTCTTCAGCAAGGAAAAGAACTCAGCTAAACAAGGATTCACATCCACTTATACAAAGAAGCTTTTGGACATAGGGTCAGGAATGTCACACCCTGACATATGAATGTGTGTGGGTGAGAGAAAGGAGTTAGCCATCTAACCTTATCAAGGGAGCATCTAACCTGGGTAAAATAAACTGGAGCTTAGTTATCATCACAAACACACTGGTTAAAAAAAAAAAAAAGAACCAGAGGGTTGAGTCTATTCATCTATCCTAGCATTGTCATGGAGAGAGGATGCTTTGATGCTGGTAAAGTTACATGGTCAGAAATACCCGCAAGTGAAGGAGCCAATTCACCGAACTAGAACTACCACTTACTACTACTTGACAGAATCCCTATCAAGAACATTTGACACTACATTCTGGTTTGTATTTGCTAGGAGGACCTCCAAAACAGTACTCAGCACCTTCTTCAAATGACTGGTCCAGTTTGCTAATCACTCCCCCGTTAATCAAGATGGGCTGGGGATGAACCAATATTTTCATTTCTCTCTCTCTCTCACTCTCTCTCCCCCCCCCCCCTTCCTCCTTTCCTGCCCCTTCATTCAGAAAAGCAAGCACTAGACTTTAAGTTTGATGAATGGCCCAGTAATATCCCCAATATGTTGTGCGTTCCTGATCAATCTGTTCTCTCTGGTTCTAAGCGTCTGCCTCTGATTTACCATTGCCCACTTCCCCATGCCTTCACCAATACTCAACCCTTGGGTCCCTGCTTTTGGCTTCTTCCTCTAACAACTACACTTACACTCAACTAACTGCCTTACTGGTTCCATGGCTTAGTTTGTCTTTCTGATATCAGCCTATTAGATGAAGGCTCTGTTCTCCAGCTCACCAGGGCAAAGATCCCACTATAAAATCTCGCTGTTGTCTA
Source organism: Corynorhinus townsendii (assembly GCA_026230045.1). NCBI lineage: Eukaryota > Metazoa > Chordata > Mammalia > Chiroptera > Vespertilionidae > Corynorhinus > Corynorhinus townsendii. Next base: position 218,645,948 of record JAPDVU010000001.1, read on the forward strand.
ATGGGGCTAACCACAGCTTCCCAACAGAGGTCATAGGCAGGGTCAGGGCCAGACTGCAATATCTACAGTAAATTGAAAAGTCAGCATTCCATTTAATAAATTAACCTCTTAACATTTTATATAACAGGGTGTATCAAAGACTTAATTAATAATGAGGCCAGCTGAGAACCTAAGCTGTGTTTTACTGATTTGTTATTGCCATAGCAAAAGTCCCCTGCATTTCCCTCCTAACCTTACCCATTTCTGAGCCCAAAGAGGACGGAACAAAGAGGACTTTTTAGAATCTGGGCATGATGGATGGGCTGTGAAGCTCTACTTGATGAACCATCAAATTCTTCTGTGACAAGAAGTAGAAAGGGCTCTCTTGGTTTAGGAACTTAGAAGAGGAGTAGCATCCAGAAGTTACTGTAAGGAGAACATAGAGTAGTGGCAAGGGGATTAAGGGGTCTCCATCCTGACTCTGATTCGGGCATAATTTTTATGTGCCAGGACTGGGGACCAGGAAAAGAACTGCCTGGAGGAACACAGGGCAAGGTCTCAGAAACAGTGGCAGGCCTCCAGTGCCCATGCTCTTACTGTGACCAGGACAGGTGACTCATCAGGGCTGCCTGTCCCACTGGCACAGGGAAAGTCTCACTTGTGTGTAACTCTACATCAGTGGTTCCCAACCTTTTTTTTGGCCATGTCCCACCTAAGCATCTCTGAAATCCTGATGCGCCCCCCCCCCCACATGACATATAATTCTTATTATTTAACAAGTGAACTCCTATTCATGTGGAGGAAGCCTAAAAGGCCATTAACTTGGTCTAAAGAAGCTTCCAAAGAACATGGCACCCATGAAAGAGAAAAATAAAAGAACGAAAGGACAGTTGAAGTACTGTGGAAGAAATCACTAAGAAATTGTTAAAAAAAAATAATATGAAGTGATATGAAAAAATAGCAAATAAGATTTTAAAACATATAAGAGAGAACTGAAATGCATAAATATGTCACAATATATATTTACATACTGTATATCAGCCCCCTAAAAATATAAGACATGCAAAAAATTCACCGTTAATAACTCATTCTCGAATTGCCCGCCCCCCTTAAAAATCAAATTGCCCTCCTGTGGGGTGTGTGCCCCACATTGGGCATCACTGCTCTACATCCTTACTCACTATTCACCTGGTCACCACACACCCCAGCAACAATCCAGGATGCTTGTAAGATCCAAGGAACCCCTGCACTCCTGAGGTGGGATAGTCAAGATCCTGGACTTTAGTGAAGGACGACAGTGAATAAGTGCACTCCAAAGTAGGATAAGAAGGGGCCAAACTGGCTGTTACATTTGGTCAGAGATCTCAATTGCTAAGAGCTTTATCACTCTTGGGCAAGCAGGCAAAAATCAGGTTTCAGGCTTTGCCAAATGATCCTCAAATCCTAACTTTCAAGGAAGGTAAAGATACCCCACTACATTTACCATCTCTCTTGTTTTCTTTTAAAGTTATTTATTTGAGAGAGAGAGAGAGAGGAAGGGAGAGAAGGATGGATAGATGGGGGTGGAGGAAGAGATTGAGAGAGAGAGAGAGAGAGAGAGACTTTATTTTTCAGTTACTAGTATTTATGCATTCATTGGTTGATTCTTGTATGTGCCCTGACCGGGGATCAAACCCACAACCTTGGTATATTGGGATGATGCTCAAACCAACCGAGCTACCCGGCCAGGGTCTTGGCCATCTCTTAACTGCAATACTTAGAGACAAGAAAAGGACCAAATTTACTAAGGATTAGGGAGCACCCAAGAATGACAGCTTGGTTATCATCCTGGTCATGGAATAAGAGAAAACAGTGATGCCTCAGAGAGGATGTCAAAGAGACCAAATGAAATCAACCTAAAGGCTTGAGCCTCACCAATGACTCTGTCATCTCTGTCTCTGCTCCCTTCGATACATGTGCCTACTTTTAACTGGTACTAATGTCCCACCAATCAGCATATGCCCCTGCAGAACTGGGACTCCTCCTCCTTATGGACACCTGTAAGTATGATTTCCATTGCATGGCTCATCCGCCTGCACCACGGCATGGACCATGCCCACTTATTCTGGGGGAGAAGCTTGCGAGTCTTATTTGTCTCATCTGCTTGGCAGTGTCTTACCCTGATGGGGTCATATACTTTAAGCACACCAAGCAATGCCTTCTTTCCTTCACAGTCCTGAAACAGTTATATAGTAGAGCCATCCTACTGTAGATCAGACACAAAGTCTGATCATTTTGAACCTTAGCGATGGGAACTGCTAACTCTTTAAAGTTGATTCTGCGAATTTGGTCAGGGGGCAGAGAAATGGAACTGAGGGCTCTCACACATACCCTTGTATACATATGTACTGGGGATGAGGAGGGGGTAGGCATTCTAACTATGTCTGTATGAAGCCTGTTTATCTTGCATTTGTTAACTATGCAAGGCTATAATATAGCTTCCAGGAGACACTCAAAAGATCTGTTGGGGGCAGGGTACACAATCAGTTGGGCTAAGAGTATCCATAGAAATGTTAGGGGCAGAAATAGAATAGCAGGGATTAGCTATAATTATCCTATATAATAAAGAGGTAATATGTAAATTGATGCTCACACCCTCATGTCACAAGATGGCCGCCCCACGTCATCACAAGATGGACACCTCCATGTCATCACAAGATGTGGCGACAGTGGCAGGAGGGTGCAGGCTGGGCTGAGGGACCCCCCCAGTGCATGAATGTCATGCACCGGGCCTCTAGTAAGAAATATTAATCATGTTCTGTGAACCATGATTATTCTGTTCTGATTAGAGAAAGCACATTCTAACCTGGCTGGGAGCCAACATCAGAATGCAGTCCATTGTCCTTTCCTGAGAACTGCCTATCATTATGGAAAGATTAACAACCTTGCTGCTGAAACAATCTATTCCCCGGAGGTGCTTGCCCTTTACCTACCCTCTGCAACCCCACCCCAGCCTCTATGGCCTGTAATCGGTAACTATTATACCTTGCCTACTTTCCTATGCCTGTAGTTCTAACTTTCCATGTAATCTTTGTCTTTCTACCCAATATAAGCAGCTGGCTTTTGGAGGGGGAGGAGGGTACAGCAGATTTTTGTGGGTGACCTGCTGCTCTCCCATACTGCTGGCATTATTGGAATAAACACTCATATGTGATTCAATCCTGTCTCTGCTTAATTGGCTCAAGTAGTGAAATTGGTTGTCTAGTTTCGGAAAGGTAAGTGCAATTCCTGCAAGCTAAAAAGGATCTCTTCGAATGATTCCCTTTCACCTATATTATCCCAAATCCATTATTTCTTTATGTGGACTTTCCAGCAATGACAACGACAAAATAACCAAACAGCCCCAGCTCCCAGTAAGCCACTTCTTCCCAATTGAATTAGGAGTTGGTAATTTGATTTCATTTCAGTACTTGTCCAGCTCCCTGTTAGTTACCAAGATCCAAAGGAGACATTCTTACAGACTAATGGTAGGTGCAATTTTATAAACTATAATCATATCAAGCTAAAATAATCTCTTAGAAAAACGGAAAAACGAATTTCTAGCACAACAATAAATTTATTCTAGTAGGCAGAGCTCTATCTGTACTCCTGAATCTCTCAAATTTTTCAGAAACCTCATAAAATAGGGAATCTACAGGCAAACAGAGTAGAAAGCTATTTGCAGATGATTCATATACTCAGTACTTTTCCTGATTTGCTAGAGCATCCACATTGTCCAACCTACATACACTAGTGTCTCCTGGGTGGAAAGGCTAACCTAAAAGTGGTTTGTACTAATGCTGGATTGAATGCCTGTCCCCAGGCTGGTCTCCACCGCCTGTTTTGTGCCACTGCAGGCAGCAGAAGGTAAAGCTTGGGCTCTGGAGTCAGGCTGACCTGGCCCTGCTACTAAAAAACTGTGAGATCTTGGGCATGTTACTTAACCCTCTCTAAACCTTAGTATTTCTCAGTTCTTAAGGTGAATAACAACAGTACCCACATCATAGGGTTGTTGTGAGGATAAATGAGACCATTAATGGACATTGAATTTAACTGGTCCACTGCTTAATATCCTTAAAATTAGAATTTTCATGGGGCCATATTCAAAACAGGCAGTATGAAGACGGGAAGCACCAGTGGATGTTGGTTGGCAGTACCTGGTTTGAGCATTGTGTATACTAATAGGTTCTGGAGGGCAGAGCATGAACATGTTAATTTCAGTCTTATGAGCAATGTCTGGCCGCCTCAGTGGAGCTGTGCAAGGTATGTGAAAAGTAGTAAGAAAGTGGGTCACTGGATAAAGGATAGCCAATGCTGATGATTTGTTTCATTAAGTAAATTTGACTCCTGTTGACACTTAAAGTCAGGGATTTCATTAGACAGATATAAGGGGATCAGAACTTCTATTTTCAAATCTAAAGTTTCTTGCCCGGCTGTGACACACTGAAAGGCTGACAAAGATGTTGTCTTCCAGTCTTTAAAAACAGTAACCTCTGTGTCCTACATTGAAGGCATTTCCTAGGAGTTACACTGAGTGTTCTCTGCAGCTGGACACACAGCTCATTTCAATGTGTGGTTACTTGTGGCCTCTTCTTCTTTGCATATATGAGAGAAGTCAAGCAAAGACATAAAGGCAGAATCGTCTGCCACCTCTAAGCAAGAACCTCAGTTACATTATAGGGCAGGCTGCACATTAAACACAGAGGTTTGCTTCCTCAACGACTTTTCTAGAGCATGCCCTGTATAGCATAGGAATTCCATCCTATCTTCAAGAGCAGACTGTGGCAAATACACGCGTCAGCATGAATTTGATAAAAGTTGTTAGCCAATGAAGAATAAATAGTCCCAAAAATATTTCGAGAGGAAGAATGTAACTACTCTGTCTAAAAGCTTAAGATTTCTGGTTACGATGAAAAGGGGTAAAGGGTGTGTACGAGAAATAACCACACAATCTTCAGAATCAGGACAAAATTCAGCCGGTAAAAGCTATCTTTAAAGTATTTAATTTGGGATTGGATTCTCTGAGCCCTTGGTGACTTTTGGAGTGTATCTGGAATACTCTGGTGACTTCAGGAGCAGACTTCAGGTTTTAGGGCAGGAGGGGCAGGTGAAGGAGGGATAATGACCCACACCACCTCCATGTCGGTTGGAGACAACAGCTGCGCTCACCATCGTGATCTTAGGCCAGGTGCTCTGCCTAGAGCTGCTCTGAAACCATCTCATTTGATCCTGGGGACACCTGCATGGGTATGTACTACTATTAAAACTCTTTTACCACTGGGGACACTGAGGCATAGAGGAAAGGTGACTTGACCAAAGTCACAGACTAGTAAGTGGTAGAAATAGAATGTGAACCCAGGAGGTCACAATTCCCAACCCTCAGCTGGACCGCTCTGCTATACGCAGCATTGAGACTGCAGCTGGATGTCTTTAGGACTATCTACTCTTGAGCCAGTTACTTGATTTCTAAGCCTCGGTTTCCTCATTTTTGAAATGGATAATAACACTAATCTGGTCTATCCACCACATGGCTGTAAGGGCCAAATGAGACACGTGAATGCCATTTGTAAAAGATGGCATGTTATACAGTTTGAATTATTTTAATTATTACTGATGAAGAGAAAGAGGGCACTTATTTCTTCATTTTGAAGGTTTTTCTTTCCTTAGCATTAAAGTTTTAATTTTAATAGTCAACATAGGCAATGAAAATAACTGATATTTACTGGTAGGCAGATAAAGTATTGAGAAAAAGCAGAAAACATTCCCTGTATCAGGAACCTGTGATTAGAAAGGGGGGGGGAAAGTGATTATTTTGACAAGACAGTGGTTTGGAATGGCTCCTTGGGGGGCCCCACAGCTCCAGTGATAAAGCCGACCTAACTGCTGGCATGCAAGTGACACTTCCCTTTCCTGAAGTGTTAATGGACTCTCAAGGATCTGTGGCTCTCCGGATAATGACTTCCTGTTCCAGCAAAGCAAAACACAGCCCCTGGAAATAATAACAGCTACCTCTGGTCCCTATTCCATATCCTAGAGCTGCGAGTCTCAGTCTGGTCTGAAGAAGGCTTGCTTCTTCAGCTCCAGGTCTTGAAGGCTTCAACTGTTTCAGATGGACAACAATGCCAGAAATTAAAAGCGAGGATTAGAAAGAGCTACCTGTGAGCAAAGCCTCCCTGGACTCAGACCCAATCTGTTGGGAGTCATTAAACTCCCAAGCAGGGCTGAAGTTCCTCATCTATACCTCAAGATGAGCACACGCAGGAAAGATCTCTTTGTGTTTATTTTCTCACTCTGGGCAGAAAGTTCCTAGAGAAGAGAAGCTATGTAAAGGCCTCTTGAACTGAACGGTGCTGAGAACTTTATTTAGGAACCCAAAGTTGGGAGAGAGGGAAAAATGAGCATCTTCTGAAATTAAATGATCGGAGGATCAACAAAGAAGAGTTTAATCAGACACCATTAAATGGTTTATGAATGTGTTACTTTCAGACATTTAGGAAACACCCAAATGGAATCAAAGGTGACTTGGATATAATTTCAAAAAGATCTGATAGGAATGGGCCTAAAGTCTACTAATCTATAATGTAATTATATAGAAGTTTAAGAACTGTTTTAACGTAAATAATCCATTCACTGAAGAAAATGTAGAAAATGGAGACAAGTGAAAGAAATAATAAAAAGCACACAAAGTTCCTCCTTTACCATTAAAACGAGAAATATCTGTGCTGTTATGAAGGTTGATGATGGAGAAACTAAAGAGAACAACAGCTGGAAGTATTCATAAGTTGACTGTAGTAATAAAATGGGTATCATGTGACATTACACTGTACATGCTACAAGGGTCTGGTGGTCACTTTAAATACATGCTGGACTTCTTCCTCTCAGGCAACTCCTCTGCACCTACCAGGAATATTATGGAAGTCATCCAAACATACAAAGAATAATGAGTTTTATAAGAATATACTGTGAGACCATCTCAATAAATGAAGAGAATCTATCTGGTAAAATTCAACATCCATTAGTGATAAAAACTCTCAAAATACTAGCGTTACCCATCCCTCCGTTCTTTTGACATTGTTTCTGTAATGCTGACTCTGACTAACATGCAACTTGTAGATAAACAGCACATTTGTATAAGAATTCTAGTAACTTATTTCAAAAGATGCAGACTCCACCCATTAGTCATTCCAGCCCTGGGAGATTTGCTGACCATCAACCTGACACACATCAGACCCGTTTCAAGGTCCTTATTAGAATAAATAGACAGTGCTGTCCTGCACATAGAGAACTTTTCAACTCGCTTTCCTTGATCTCTTTGTTGTTTTCCATCTCCCTCCTTATAAAAACCTCTGCCTGCACTGAGATGTTAAGAGTATCTTTAAAACATGAGTCATCATCTTCTAAATCTGCCAGCTCTTGAATAAACTGATTTCCCTTCCACCAATCCCTGTCTCTTGGTTATTGGTTTTTGAGTGGCAGGCAGCAGAACCTGGGTTTGGTATCACCAAGAATGGAAGAGAACTTGCTTAATCTGATAAAGCCATGTATAAAACAAAAACTCAGCTAACATCACAATGGTGAAATATTGAACACTTTTCCTCAATCTTACCGCTCTATTCAATATCATACTGGAGTCCTTAGGCACTGCATTAAGGTAAGAATAGAATACGAAAAGCAAACAAAAGAGGTAAAATTCCCTTTATTCACATGTGGCATGATTGAGTGCTGAGCAAATCTAGAGATATCAACAAACGTATAATACTAATAAGTGAAGGCTCAAGGTCTCAAGATGCAAAGTCATTATTTGAAAACCCAGATACTTAAATACTTGTAAAAAATAATTGAAAAATAAGATTTTAAAAATTATTATTTACAATATGATAACAATATCAAATACACAGGCATAAATTTGATAAAAATATGTAAGACTTCTGCATTGTAAACTACACAACATTGCGAAGAGAAATTAAAGAAGGCATAAATAATGGAGAGATTTCACATTTATGGATTTGAAAACTCAAAATGGTAAGATGAAAATTTTTATGACATTGATTTGTAGAGTCAATATAATTTCAATCAAAATTCCCAAACTTTTTAAAAACATATGTTTTTATTGGTTTTTTAGAGAGAGAGGAAGGGAGAGAGAGAGAAATGTCGATCAGCTGCCCTGGGGGATCAAGCCTGAAACCCGGTCATGTGCTCTGACATGACCTCTGGGTGCATGGGATGATGCTCAACCAACTGAGCCACACCGGCCAGGTCAATGCCCAGACTTTTTATGTAGAAATTGATAACTTGTCAATTTCTATCAAAGGCTGTCAATAGTCAAGACAATCTTGAAGAAGAAAAATGTTGTAGTACTTATATTACTAAATTTCAAGACTTACTGTATAGATTGCTATATAGATTCAGTAATTAAGACAGTATACTAGGAGAGACAAATAGTTTAATGGGACAGAATGTAGAGTCTAGAAGTAGACTCATACATATGCAGTCATTTCAGTTTTGACAAAGGAGCCATGGAATTCAATGGGAGAGGAAAGTTCTCAATAAAATGTGCTGGAAGCCTGGCTGGCATGGCTCGGGGTTGAGCGTCAATCCATGATCCAGGATATCATGGTTCGATTCCCAATCAGGGCATATGCCCAAGTTGTGGGCTCGATTCCCAGTGGGGGGCATGCAGGAGGCAGCCAATTGATGATTCTCTCTCATCATTGATGTTTCTATCTCTCTCTCCCTTTCCCTTCCTCTGTGAAAACAATATATATATTGGTTTTTTAGAGAGAGAGGAAGGGAGAGAGAGAGAAATGTCCTGGAGCAACTGGGCATACATTAAAAATTATTTTAAAAAGATCTTAACCTTTCTCTCCACATATATAAGTGTGAAAATTAACCGGAGATGGGTCATATGAAAGCCAAAACTATTAAACTACTAGAAGAAAACACAGAAAAATTTCTTCATGACCTTGGGGTAGGTAATAATTTCCTGGTACACCAAAAGCACAACCAGGATAGAAAAAATATATAATAAATTGCACTTCATCAAAAGTTTTATGAAGACATAATTTAAAAAGTTAAAAGGCACACTACTGATAAAAGACTTGTGTCCAGAATATATAAAAAATTCCCACAAATCAATAATTAAAATGAGAACCCAATAAAAAAACAAGCCATTCAAAAAAGTAGCTATGTCAATGACCATGTAGCACATGAAAAGGTACTCAACATCATTATACACTAGGGAAGTATATAAATTAAGCTACAGTGAAATACTACACCCCCACTAGAAGGGCTAAAATTAGAAAGTGTAATAAAATATCAAGGGTCACAGGATGTAGAAAAATTGGAACTCTATATTTTTTATAAAGTCACTTTGCAAAATGGTTTGGCAGCCTCTAATAAATTTAAGCACTCGCCTACCTTATGATCCAGCAATTCTACTCATATGTCTGTGCCTGAGAGAAATGAAAAATACATCCACAAATAGACTTGTTGAAGAATGTTCATAGCAACGTTATTCACAAAAGTAAAGAACTGGAAACACCCCAAATATCCATCCATAGGAGAACAGATAAGCTTATTGTGTCAAAGATATAAGAGAGCACTACTATAGAGATAAACACAAGTGAACTAGCTAGACATGCAGCAACATGATGAGCCTAAACATTACTATCTGAATCTCAAAAGTCACTCTCACATCATTGCTCACCTGGTTTCATTTCATTCATTTAATCTCATACCAATCCTATAAAGTAGATACTAGTATTCCTCAGTTGTAGTAATGAAGAGAAGAAATAACATCTAAGATTATTTTCATTCATTAATTCATTCAATAGTTACTGAGCATATACTGTTCACCAACAGGCAGTGTCCCATGTGTTGAAGATATAACATCAACAAAACTAGACACAAGCGTTAAATCCAGTTCTTTCACTACACAACACTGCCAGGTACTGTGACAGACCTAACATATAAAAGAATGAATACGTCCCTGTCACCTCCTTTAAGTTCAGAGTCTAGCAGGAGAAACAAGCAGCTAAGCAACCAATTACAATGCAGTAAAATCAATGAGGATACAACAAAAAGGGCTCTTGCAGGTATATACAAGTGAAATGACTGAAAATCCTGGCTGAGTTGATTGAAGTTAAAGGAGCATCTCAATTGGTAATGTCACAGCAGACAGAATGCCTTCAGGCACTGAGGGAGAATAGGAGGAGTTCAAGATCTGAAACTAAATACAGTTGGTAGGGAAGCAGGCTCAGTATTCACATTTGTGGAATGTGAGTAACTATCCAACAACATGAAGGGTTGCTGTGAGAAAAGGAAATAGTACCTGTAAAGACTGATGCAGGTGCAGAAGAAATTCGATTTATAGTAGCTTTTAGTTTTTGAACAAATAACTGGCCTTCCTTAGTCTTATTGCCAACATACTTCTCCTATTGTAAATTTGTGTCTGTCTCCACAAAGCCTCACCTCTCAAAACAAGAATATGGTTAACTTCCTGAGGTTGGAAAGCTTAAGACTAGACCTAAAGTCATTGTGATTTGCTGGCTTTTGAACTCCCTCCTCACTTGAACTTGACTTGAGCCCCAATCTACATCATGATGAGGCTGTGGATTAAGTAGTCCATCTGAGTGGCTTATAGAAGCTTGGAGGCCAGGACCTAAAGGCATTTGGACTCGTGGGAACCACACCCCTCTACACTGTGCCTCCTTGTACAAACCACTCAGACCATGCATTTCATCAGCAGCCTCCTCCATGCCCAGCTCACAGCAACGCTCACATGAATCTTCATCAGATTCCCCTATCGGCCTACAGATTTCCAGAACAGAGGCTAGCAGTCAGTACCAAATTCATCTGAGAGAGACCGCCCAGGCAGGTAGGAGCAAAATGGCAGAATTTTCTCCACGAACAAGCTCTTTCCGAGGCGCCTGCATCCAAGATTTTAATATAGATAACGAAACAGGCTCAGTATCCCTTCTGATGGCATGGTTATTGGGGCTGACTACTGAAGCCTTTACAAAACAAGAGCTCAGGCGTTCTGCAAGGCTGACTGGCTCTTTATTGAGATTTCCAGTCAAATTAGAATAATTACAGCAAGGGTGAGCATGGTGCCAACCTCTCCTAACCACAGAGTTTCTATGTGCACAGTTGACTGACGAACAGATGCAGGAGGATGTTTACATTATCTAATCATCAGCGCAAACAGCTCTACAAGAGAACGGAACACGGAGCGACTGCAGGCTTGCACCATGCCACAGACTGTGGGTGATGTGGGCAAATGACATAAGCTCTCTAAGTCTCAGGTCCCCCACCTATGAAATGGGACAATGATGCCCTGCAGGGATGTTGTGAGAGTTACACTGAATGTAGACAATTGCCTGGCATGGTGCCTTGCATGTAACAGACACCTAATAAATAGATATTTCTGTTATCATAATTAACATAAGGCATAGTCATTTGTAGTTTTAGCAGAGCCAAAGAGAAGATATAATGCTATGAGTTGATTGCTTGTGTTGGCTAGAGGCCATGCGAAATGGCTTTTAGCCTGCTTACATAGAGTGGAGTTCAGTGAAGGGTGAGAGAGAGGGGGAGAGAATGAGAACATGAAAGAATATGTACTGGCTGGGTAGAGGCTATCAGAAGAGAGAAAGAGGGGAGAAAGGGTTGAAAAAGTAGCTTTCAGAAGAAATATATATACCTTGTTAACTATAAGCTTTGTATAGGCAAGGCCTGTGTTTTACTTCTTACCCTATTTTTAGTCATCATTCTGTGCTCCAGCAGAGTCTAACGTAACACCTGGCACCCGGCAGACACCCAGTAAACATGTACTGAGTACACACCTGGCTTTGGCGCTGCACTCTGACTTGCAGGTGTGGCTATGACTAAACACAGGAAAAGGAAACCCACTGTGGTGCTGGGGACAATTGTCAAGCAGTGGCTCTGATAAGCAGAAGTGCCCTTTGTCCTAGGGGATGAGTCACTGAGCCATCACACTGAAACAGTGTGACAGGTCCCATTCACAACACCAGTCATGACAGGAGGTCACTCCCCCAACAAAGCAACCAACCTTAGATAGAAGCTCCAAGTCTTAACGCAGGAAAGGTCTGTCCCAATGTGTTACCTTCCACCCCAGGGCGCAGATCAGGTGCATGAAATATTCTAGTGTCTCATCCTGGACTAGTTGTTCTGCATACATTGTTCTCATTAATCCTCATGACAACCCTATGGGAGAGATCAGTTTTCTAGCCTATCTAATAAAGAGGGAATATGCTAATTGACTACCACACCTCAAAGATGGTGGCACCCACAGCCAAAAGATGGTGGCGCCCAGTCCCCTAAGCCCTGCCAGGGTGGCAGGCGCGTGGCATGGCCAGGCCTGCCTACCTCTGGAGTCCCCCAATCCCCTCAGCCCCCCAGCCGACACCCGAGGCGCAGGCAAGCCTCGGATGGTGGCAGCCCAGCTACCCAGGGCCAGCTCAAGGCACAGACAAGCCTTGGATGGCGGCTTCCCAGCCAACACCTGAGGTGCAGGCAAGCCTTGGATATTGGCTGCCCAGCTGCCCACGGTGGGCCCAAGGCATAGGCAAGCCTCGGATATCGGCTGCTCAGGTGCCCAGGGCCAGCCTGAGGTGCAGGCAAGCCTCGGATGGCAGCTGTCCAGCTGCCCAGGGCCGCCCGAGGTTCAGGTAACCAGGACCAGCTGAGGCTTGCGCTACCGGTAGTAGCAGCAGCAGAGGTGTGATGGAGGCGTTGCCTTCCCCTCATCGCCAGGTCGCCTCCCACCCCTGAGGGCTCCCAGACTGTGAGAGGGGGCAGGCCCGGCTGAGGGACCCTCCCCCCCCCCACTCCAGTGCATGAATTTTGATGCACTGGGCCTCTAGTAAATTAATTAAATTCACCAAGGTTAAATAACTTGCCTAAGGTCAGATACCAACCACACTTCCAAACCAATGCCCCTTTCATCTACTTGAAGCATAATTCACCTTCAGAGCAGTACACATACCATCACAGTACAGCTCCATACATCTTCACAAATCAAGCACATTTAGTAACCAGTACCCAGATTGGGGAACAAGTCCCCTTGTGCTTTCTCATCCTTGTGCCCAAGGATGACAATTGTCTCATCCTTGGGCAGCCACTATTCTGACTTCTCACTACTCTGTGAGTTGTGCCCAGAACACTCTAATCTATAGTAATCTCTCCTTTCATTGAATTCATAGGTTTTTCTTCTCTGTACCACCTATTTAGAATTTCTCAACATTTTCTTATAGGGTCAACTTTTTGTGTGTGTTTTTTTTCATATCTTATCTTTCTAATCTATATATAGAAAAGCCTAAGCGACCTTTCGACCATTCACCTGGTAGCTATGATGTGCACTGACCACCAGGGGGCAGAGGCTCAATGCACAGGCATGGGAACATGGAACAGACTGATGAATCTCAGAGGGATTCGTGCACAGGTGGGGTCCCTCGGCCTGGCCTACGGGGATTGGGATGAATCCATGCACCAGGCCTCCGACATCCCCCAAGTGGTCCCGGATTATGAGAGGGCGCAGGCCAGACCAAGGGACCCCAATGGTGCAGGAATCCATGCAACAGGCCTCTAGTTATGATTATAAGTTCCTTGGGGCCAGGGTATTATACTTCTTTACATTCCCTAGTACAGTGGTCAACAAACTCATTAGTCAACAGAGTGGCAAACCACGGCTCGCGAGCTGCATGTGGCTTGCGAGCCACAGTTTGCCAACCACTGCCCTAGTACATCTAGCATGGAGCAATTACTCCAAAATATATTTGCCTAAACACTTCTTTTCTTTTTTTTTTGTTTTGTTGGTTAATCCTCACCTGAGGATAGTTTTTCCATTGATTTTCTTTTTCAGAGGGACTGAAGAAGAGAGAAACATAGATGTGAGTGAGACACATTGATTGGTTGCCTCCTTTACATGCCCCAACTGGGCCAGGGATCAAACCTGCAACGTGCTCTTTACCAGGAATCGAGCCCCAGACCCTTCAGTGCATGGGCCGATGCTCTAACCATTGGTAATACCGGCCAAGGCTAAGCACTTATTTTCTATTTTCTGTGTATCTGACACTGTTTTGAGCACTTAATCTGGATTATTTTGTTTAAACTTTCCAACAACCCAATGAGATAGGTATTACTATTATCGCTTTATAGATGACAAAACTGAGGCACAGAGATGTTAAGTCACTTGCCCAAGGTCACACTGTGAGGGAGGAATGGGGTCAGAATTCAAACCCAGGCATTGTTATTCTAGGGCCTGCATCATCAGTCACACTGTAAAGACAAGAAACTCCACCTTCTTAAAACTCAATCCTCTTCCTTTCATGATTTCAGTATAGCTTTAAAAAACTATGAGCTTCCTGACACCCCAGAGCTCACTCTGCCTTGATACTCCCCACATTAGTAAAAACAACTCATTGACTCATTTTTAACTCATTGACTCTTAAGGAAATGAAGAAGGGGAAATCTAGCTAAAAGTGGGCGTTCTGCAATAAAGCAGACAATCAAAAGGTACAATAGGGCATGAACCCCATAACAAATTATCAAGCGAAGGCAACTCTGCTGCTGTGCCTAAGCATGGTAACTACCATCTTCTTTAGCTGGCAGGGACAACAATGAGCACCAATAATGTAAATAGGGAAGCAAATGATACTTTGGGTGGAATATAATTTAAATAAGGAATACCTCTAAAAATCAAATTTATCCTGAATAGTCAGCATGGAGGGAGGAGGTGCCAATCTATAGAAACACTGAGTGTTATAACTGGAATGGTATCTGAAGATTCATCTCAACAATCGCTCTGTCAGACTCTTCATGCTTCACAAAATATGAGTGCAGGCCAACACTACCAAGAGAGACTTAAAAAACAACAAGAGAAGTTATACCTCCAAACGAATCTAAGCTGGTGCGCCATGCTCATATTGCACTGCTGCAGTTATGTGTAATGTTAGGCGTCTGGATTACATCTTTTGGAAATGTTTTCAGAAACTGCAGTGTTGTCTTGACCTAAGTGGTGGCAAAGCTTCATTCCTAAGGTCGACTGGTTTTAGGTTTCAAGTCAAAACTCACTTGGAGTCGATGGTGGTGAGTAAATTTCTATAAATTTATTTTCTCTTTTTCTAAAAGGGACAATATAACATAGCTGTTCAGAGCATGGACTTTGGAGTTAGAGATCTCTGGATTCTGACACTTGCTAGTGTCTGCTCTTAAACACAAGACAGCCAATTTGAGCCTCAATGTCTTTATGCAGAAGAAGGGACTAACTCTATCTGATCGGTGTGGTTGGTAAATGTATTTGAAGCTTTCTATCTTCAGCTTTCATTACTGTGACTAAGGAAGGAGAATCACTTTTGACTCTGGAATGTAAGGTTCTAAAAGCACATAACAAACACAAGTTTATAAGCTTTAGGCACTGTCATAGTCATTAGTGAGTGTCATGACTTACACCGTCTCACGATTGAGCCAATCCAGCTCAATCAGAAATTATTTTTTAAAGGCCTCTCAGCACACAAAACACAGTGTCTATGTACTGAGTTGGAGCATTTATTCACAGGTATGCCTCTTGGTATTGGACAAAGCCCAGCCAATTATGCTATTCTGAGTCCATCCCTCGCAACTCGTGGGAGGTGGAATGAGCCATGAAGAGTGAGGGTAGCTTTTGGTGTAATGAAAAATGAAGGAACTGAAGGAGGCAAAATAAATTCTCAAGGACATGTTTCACCCATAGACTCTACACCGAGGGCTTGTGGGAGGGTTAGGGACAGACAGGCTGCTTCAATAGGCAAAATCTGGAATTTTAAAACTCAGAAGGGCTGGTTTCTGGAGCAGTGCTGGCCAGGTACAACAGGCTGGTCTTCTGATAGGACAAGTTTTATTTGGGTCAGCGACTGGATTAACAAATTTTCCTTGGTGTTTGCCTAAAACTGCACATCTTGAATGTCCTACCCTGCTTCTTTGGGAACAGAAATGGGTCTTCAAACACCCAAAAATCTGAATCCTGAGTCTAACTGTCCTTATCAATAAAATTAAATGAGATTTCATGAAAAGCATTCACTATAGTGTCTGGCACAGCAGTTGCTTGATAAATAAGTTATTATAAGTGGCTTCAAGCACAAAAGGAGATGCCAAATATTGGATCTGAACTATTAATTTCTAGATTGAGAGAAAAATTTAGTCAAGCCTGACTAATTCTAGAATTTGTTGAATCTTGATTAGACCAACTGCACATCTTGAATGTATACTATCTCGAAATACATTATACATTCTTGTTGATCTACATATATCTCACAATTTCATTTGGTTAAGGGAATAAAAAATCACTTAATCAATTGTCCTTGAGAAAATCTATTCATAAATATCCAGCTCCTTTGCAGACCTCACCTTTCTTGAAGTTGCTAGAGAATGTGGTTCCACTGTGAAATATTCTTTCTGCATCTGTTTTGATCATGACGCTGTCTCTAAGGGCACAGAGTAACAGAGTTTGTGAAGAGCAGAAAAACAGGAGCTGTTCATTCTGTCATTGTTGCCTCTCTCGCATAATAGACAGATGTGTATTTCCTATGGAGAGTCAGAGAGAATGTGCCAAAGATAGGAAGAAACTGGGTCAAAGGTCTTGTTATCTAGTCTTAGAATCCTCCTCACAGATGACAACCCTTACATTTCAAAACAATGACTCCCCAATTGTTTTACATCCAAGGTCACTTTGGAAGGTCAATAAACCAAAACACTATACATTCAAGACCCTGATTTAGGGCTGAAAGACCTATCCTTCTGCCACTTGGAGAATTTATTGAATACCTGTGGACCTCAATTTCCACTTCTGTAAAGTGAAGGGTTAGATTAGGTGATCTTAAGTTTGTCCTGTCTTTAAAACCCTGTACTTCATATCCATTCTTCTGCTTTTTTATTATGAAAGAAAACTATGTGTTTTCTGACCAGAATGACCAGAATGAAGAACGTGACATTGCTTTGATGGGACACAAATGAAAGAAATGATAAAATATGAACTCAGGCCAAAGAGAAAGACGTTACAGTTTCATCTTGAAGTCATGTGATGTGCCTGCTTGTCATATATGCTTTCTTTCTCACCATTTATAGTAACAATAGAAAAATATCTGAGAACCCTCAAAACAGGTCATTTAATTCCAACTTATGAACCATCAAGACTAGGTAGGGCTGCAGACAGACAGAGTACCTCCTGCTGCTCATGTGGTCTACAGGTGAGCAATGGCAGCCTCAGGGCAGTGTTCAAGTATAAGTTCTGTAGAACTGAGAAATGGCTGAGCATCCAGGTATTATTCCTGAGCTAATCACAGCTAATATTTATTGAGTACTTACCACATGCTAGGTCATAAATCCATGTGCTATATAGATATATCGCTTCATTCAATGTGTGATGATCACCCTCTTTGAAGGGTCAGGAAACCAGGGCTACAGAAGCCCAGGGTCCTGGTCATGCTATTCAGCTGCATTGTGTTGACAGTTTGTTCACAGTGGAGATGGACAGGAAATCTCCCGTTTCCTTCCCCTGTGCCTTCTTTCCAGGTCCAGTGATTCACATCCTCTCCTCTCAAGCCTGAAAGTCATGAGAGATAGGATGGCTCAGAAAGTTTGATTCTGGACTTGCTCTTTGATTTTTTTTTAAGTGTTTTCCTCTAAGCGCCTATGTTTCCATGACTACCTGTTTTCCATGGTCAAGTTGACTGATACCCCTGGAGCGCCTGCTCTGTGTCAGGCATTGGTTTGAATGGTAGGTTTGAGCTAGGATTTGAGCTAAACAGCAAGTGCATGTTTAGGACTTGGAGAACAGGAACAAATGATTCCCACTGGAACTTAGATTCCCACTTCCTGGAAGATAGAGCTAAATTTGTACTCCTTTTTGTACTGCACCGCGTTTTGTTTCCAGTCGTTGGCAGGTAAAGTAGTATGGTATACAGGAAAGAGCGATGGAGTAGGAGTGAGTAGAAGAATACGGGCATAGGCCTTCATCGCCCCATTCTTGCACAAGCACCTCTGCTCGGCACTCATCAGGAGAGAACCTTGATACTGAGAAGGCCCAAATGTGAAGGGGTGTTTCTAATTCAGGAGGGGCGAAGGAGAAAGGAAAAGGCTGAGATGCCTCTTTATCATAGTAAAAGCAAAAACACTTCTTTAATCCACATTATGTGCCAGGCACCATGCAAAAAACTTTTCTGAGGCGACCTTATTTACTTCTCCTAAGAATCGTAAGAGCATGATATTATTAATTGTATAAAAAGAGGAAGGCAATGAGGCACAGAGAGGTAAAAGAATATGCCCGAGCTGTACAGTCAGAAGGGGCAGAGCTGAGGTTTAAGAGGCTTTGCCTGAGAAAACAAAGGGATTTGCTCTGGAAAGAATTTTGTTAAAATGGTATTTATTCCTGACAGGTCTAGAAAGAGGCGCACCACTAGAATCCCAAGAGACTGTTTACCACTGACCTTCTCTGGAACTAGCCAGGGGACATCAGGTCGGAAAGCACCATATTCTCATATATTATCTTTGTTGTATAGGTTTTAATCAATAACATTGCCCAGTAAGACATATGAGCCTCTGGTTTTGCTACTTGAAAAAACCCAACAGTTATTTCCTGGCCTTTGGTCAACATAGCATACCATACTATCTCCATCTAAGTAGGTGAGTAAGCAGTGTGTGTGTGTGTGTGTGTGTGTGTGTTGAATTTGTGGCAGTGTATGCACAAAGCTCAAGGCACACCTTGCATTCTTGGCTAAAATTCCTTCGTCCTCATAGAGAAAGGAGATTATGTGATTGTTTTAGTCATTCTTATTTTTCTGAAATGGCTTTGGGTGGGATACATTCTGGCTGGGGTTTAAGCTCCCACATAGACCAAGCACCACGGCAGGCTACTGACACCCTCTTAGGGAGAGGGGTCAGAAGAGGAACTTCACCTGTCACACCTGCTCAGACCCTCTATACCTGTTCTCAAGATAAACTGAGGCTGCACTGGCTTCTGGAAGTTTGAGATTTCATACTTTCTACTGCAACTTAGTTAGTAAAACTCCCCTAAATCACTTTTCCTGCAAATTACAACTCAGTGAGACCAGGATAAACAGCCACCATACCTCCTACCTAAGGAAATCTTGCTGCTCCTTCCTAGTATCTAGATTGGGTTTGGTGTTTAAATCAAATGGCCCCCACACTGTTTAAATGTGTACTGCCTAGCTCTGGTTTCTTGATGCATTTGCCTGTATTGATCATACTATACTGATTTACAGGAACCTGACAGCTATTTTGGAAATTGGTGTTTTTCTAGCTTTTAAAGCAAAGACATTTCCGGAGTCCAGTCAGGTTAACTTTTTGTGCATGTAATCAATCATCTTTTGGAAGCAAACTTTTTGTGCCATTATTCAACACTTTGGGTAAGAATGCATTTCAAGAAACATGCCCTTGCTTGTAAAGCCTGGCAGTCAAAAGAGAAGAACCCTTACAGGCAAATTATTTAAAAAGACAGGCCCCATGCTTTCACTCCTCTTGTTGTCCTGGTCTCCTCCTTCCCCTCTTCCTCCTTCTTTCTTTCCTATATATTTTTTAAAAATATTTTTATTGATTTCAGAGAGGAAGGGAGAGGTAGAGAGAAATAGAAACATCAATGATGAAAGAGAATCATTGATTGGCTGCCTCCTGCACGCCCCCTACTGGGGATCGAGCCCACAACCCGGGCACATGCCCCAACCAGGAATTGAACCCTGACCTCCTGGTTCAAAGGTTGACGCTCAACCACTGAGCCACGTCAACTGGGCACTTGCCTTTATTTTCAGTCCATCGCATCCATTCTATACATTCTATACCTTCTGTTCTTCTACCCTTCCTGGGCCTTGCTTCAGTTCATGGATTCTGTCACAAAAGACTAATCACTCCAATCAAGGAAAATTAAAACTGGACAGAGGCCCAAGTTTTGCCCCTCAAAATATGACTTTTGGAGTATTGATTTTAAGCTAGTTATGAATAAACCAATGACTCAGAAAGAACGTCTGGCCTCCCCCTTACCTGCTGAAAGGAATTCAGATAGTATAAAACCTGCTTACAGGAAGGGCGCATCACCTCAGCATCATAAAATAAACTAAAGGTGGCAGACGGGGAGAATCTAGCAGAACCTAACAGTTGAACTTCCCTAGGTCCCACTGTTTGCTGGTTATCCAGCAAGACTTTGTTTATCACGGCATTTGTTCCTTCTGGTCTACCTGTAAAGTATCTGCCTTCTCTTTGAAATCCCAGATCCCTGACCTCCCCTCCTTTGTCCAAAATGGCATATGAACCTCAACTGCCCAATGTGTCTTCAGATCTCATATTCTTATGGCACCCCTGCCTGCATATCCATAGTAAAATTTGGACATTTTCTCCTGTTAATGGGTCTCATGATTATCAGCCCAGCCAGAAGAACTTAGAAAAGTGGCAGAAGAGTTGCTTTCTTGACCCCCACAAACCTATGTCATGATCAGATCAGTGACCATAATCCAGGGTTTTGTTTTTGTTTTAATTTCTCCCAGCATATTTTGGGTGTGAGGTGAGATGGTAGGAGAAGAGAAATAGGGAAAGTGAATTTTAAGATCCTTGAAAGCAGAGACTGAGATATAGTCATCTTTGCACCTTCCATTAAGCCTAATGCAGCACCTTCATTCAACGCAGCTTTATTGCATGCCTTCAATATGCAGAATCAATGGTGAACAGTTTGGGCATTTGCCTCACATAGTCCTCAGTCTTGTGGGCATGAGAGAAAACTGATTTTTAAAAACTCCAAGAGCCTGGCTGGCGTGGCTCAGTGGTTGAGTGTCGACCTATGAACCAGGAAGTCACAGTTCTATTCCCGGTCAGGGCACATGCCTGGGTTGGGGGCTCAATCTCCAGTGGGGGGCATGCAGGAGGCAGCCGATGAATGATTCTCTCTCAGCGTTGATGTTTCTCTCTCTCTCCCTCTCCATTCCTCTCTCTGAAATCAATAAAATATTAAAAAACACACACAACAACTCCAAGAAATAGCCCTGGCCAGTGTGGCCCATTGGTTGAGTGTCAGCCCATGCACTGAGAGGTCACTAGTTTGATTCCCAATCAGGGCACATGCCCAGGGTTGTGGGCTTGATCCCCACTGGGGGGTATGCAGGAGGCAGCCAAATGATGTTTTGCTCTCACATCAGTGTTTCTCTCTTCCTCTCCCTTCCTCTCTCTCTCTAAAATCAATTTAAAAAAACACACACACCATGAAATAGATCATTACAAACTGTGATGAAAGAAAGAACACACTTATCAGAAAACATAGGCTGGAATCCTCATCTAGCCTGGGGGTCATGGTAGGCTTCCTGGAGGAGGAGACACTGAAGCAAAGATCTGAATATGAGCAGGAGTTAAGGGAGTTACACTTGTAAAACATGCAGCAAAGCACAGGCTTTTCTACTTTAAAATAAGTGGAGTACCACTTTTCGTGTGTGTGGGAGAGGTGTAAAAGAAATCCTGGGAATGTCATCTGAATCTTTAACTTTACAAGTAATGAGATTAAAATCCCTGCATGAGCTGCACAAGGCCACTCCAGCTCCCAGCCCAGAGCTCTTTGAAGCAAGCTTTGCTGCTCAGTTGTTTGGTCGTCCCTCACAACTAGAAAGGCTGTTTCTGTGGCCAAAACAGACTTAAAGGCAGTGACGACAGGACTCTGGAGACATCAAGATTGAAGGGAACCAAAGTTTTATCACCCTGAAGCTGCCTTTTGGGATATCGAGTTAAGAGATTCAGACTGAGAAACCTGCCTCAGGAAGGAACTCTCAGGATTTCACCTTAGCCTGATTTGAATGAAGTGTGGAAAACAAGAGGATCATGGGCAGGTGCCCCTTAGCTAGATACCCCCTGTGTCCCATTGTTTCTGAGTTGCCTACCAACAATTTGCCTGCCCTGTGTGTTCAGCTTTTCCTCAACTACCTGTAAATCACCCATTCTCCCTTCTGAAATCTTACACCCAGTCCCACTCAACCTTTTCTCCTTTGTCCAAAATGTCATATATACCCAAGGTTGCCTCACTATCTTTGTACCTTTTTTTTTTTTAAGAGAGAGTGAAAGGGAGGGGGAGAGACAGAGAGAAACGTTGATGTGAGAGAGACACATGGATTGGTTGTCTCCTACACGTGCACCGACTAGGGCTGGGGATCGAGCCTGCAACTGAGGTACATACTCTTGACTGGAATCGAACCTGGGACCCTTCAGTCTTCAGGCCAACACTCTACCCTCTGAACCAAACTGGCCAGGTCTGTCTTTGTACTCTTCATGCATATGTGAATTCCCTATGCACACGTATTATAATTTTATTTTCTCTTATTAATCTGTCTCTGTTAATGTAATAGCCCAGCTAGAAGAATTTAGAAGGTGGGAAGAAAAGCATTACTTTTTTTTTTAGCCCACACAAGATCAAGAGCTTATCCCATACATATTCAAACAGTATGCAGTGGGTTGGGTATAAAAAGTTTTTAAAATTAAACTTTTAATACAGTGCTGCTTTGAAGAATGGATCGATATGTTCAAGTATTTTTTTATCAAAATATATTAAGAGTGAACCAGGCAGATAACCCCATCTGTGTGCAAAATAAAAACAACATGGAGAAGCATACCAGTAAGGTGGCCATGTGAAAAGTCAACCCAAAGTGATACTGAATGCCCACATTTCACCCATTAGCCCAGCAAGAACTACAATTAGCCCTGAGCTCTGACAATCACCACACCTGAGACTACACAGGAAGGAGCCCTTAGTAACAGGCTGGGCATTTTGTTGTTATTATTATTATTGATTTCAGAGAGTAAGGGAGAGGGAGAGATAGAAGCATCAATGATGAGAATCACTGATTGGCTGCCTCCTGCACACCCCCTACTGGGGATTGAGCCCACAACCTGGGCATGTGCCCTTGACGGGAATTGAACCTGGAACCCTTTGGTCCACAGACTGATGCTCTATCTGCTGAGCCAAACCAGCTAGGGCTAGGCTGGGCATTTTTAAAGAGCCCGTGCAGACTCCTGGGAAGTTAATACCAATTAAGCAACTTTTCCCAACAGCTTCCTCATTCTTTTTCCTTCCTTTACGACATTGCTCCACCCAGTAAAAACGAACACCTCCATTGCTCACTCTTGGCTAGCTGTTTTTCCTTCTCAGTAAGCAACGCAGGTACAGAGTTGATTAGAACTGCTGAATGCAGAGGGAGAAACCTACGTTCTGATGCATTCTGCATCTCCACACTTAGAGGTGAACCCCGGCAGTAATCCAGGCGCCTGGTATCACTCAATTAAGCAATGGTAGTGAGCAAAAGTTTTCTAAGTGCTGCCAGGGGGTGTCTCTCAGAAGAGAGGCCTCATTACGAAGGGAGAAAAGATGGTTTAATCCTCATTAGGAAGGATTAAACCTCGATTCCTTCCCAGCCTCACACCTCTTCAGGGGACAAAAGGTTGGAAATGTCCCTCCAATCAAAATAAGATCTCTCTCTGTCTCTCCCTAATTCTTAGCCCCTGCTTTGTGTTGGCTTCTCTGTCTCTGCAAAGAAGCTGCTCCATTGAAACATCATAGAAAAAACAGTTGTCCCCCAGACAATGGAGTCGCCTGAACACAGGCATTTCCAACGTAGGCAGTGCCGGCAAAATTCTCAACCTGTTGCTATAGTAGCAGAAAGAATGTGATGTGAAAGAGCAGCTCTTCGAGATCCATATCCAAATCCCTCCAGCTCCAAGGAGAACATTAACCCTTCACTGCCCTTTCTCAGGGGCAGAAGCACCTAGGGGAATAAAGTCCTAAATGTTTCTTAGGAGCTAGATGATATAGTTTTAGCATTCACTCACTCCTTCATTCACTCAGCAGCTATTAATTTAGATGCTGTTATGCTGGCTCCTAGGTTTCCAGTGGTAAACAATGCAGACTTGGCCCTAGGTGCTGAGCGAGAGGAGGGGTAGGAGATTAAGGCACTGCTAAAAGAACAATATATTATGAGGCATCAGCGTTGTACGGGAGACCCATGAGGTTTTCAGCAAAGCCATCACCAGAATAGAAACAACCTATCCAAAATAACCAGCTTATTTGTTAATTACAGAAGACCCTATGTATTCGGACCCACTGCAATTATTTGCTTGTTTGCATATGTGAATTTGACAACAAAATTACAATAGAAATGCTGGCTCCACTTATATCATGCCTCCTACAAAGCATTAGTTTAAATGAGTTGTTTAATCAAATCAGTTTCCCACATAAAATAGAAATAACACCGTCAGAGAATAATTGCAACCAATTGCTGAACAGTCACCAGGCAACAGAAATGGCAGGGAGGGCTCAGAAAATACACAAAAAGAAGCTCAACCACGAGGAGGTCTTCTAAACAGATCCCCCCCCCATCTACCCCCCCCCCCCATTTATTTCTGTGGCCAAGATAGTAAGCTCAGGAAATGCTGCTTAGGAAGTACCTTTAATCCAGTTTACTTCCCCTAACACTGAGGTGGGGAAATCTCATTATCATTGAACACCTCGCTGCCAGGCTTCCTCGTTTCCCATGGAGCATAAATACTAGGAGGGCAGGGTTTCTTAGGAGAATAAACTCAGTAGGTAATGATATCCTCATGGGCCTTTTGTGAAAGAAGACAGCATCAATAAAACTGCCAGACAAAAGCTGAAACACCAAAAGGACAGGTTGCTAATCTTGGTTGGCCAGTACACGTGGTCTCGGGGAAGTTACCTAATCCTCTGCACCCCCGTTTCCTCCCACTTACATTTGATACATCACAGGGTTCCAAAGGCACAGAGTCATCAACAGCAATGCTTACACTAGTAAATCAGTGGCCTGTAATAAAGTACACCATTATTATTCTCAGTAAAACCCTGTATAACATGGTTTTTACCCTGAAGACTATCTGAGAACCTCAATCATATTTTAGAAAACTAGTTTCTTATCTGAATCAGAGGCATAGGCCACAAGCCTTTCACAAAACAAATCGGGGAAAGATAGGCCATGTGGGAGGGATATTCACCAAAATCTCTTTTAACCACAGCAGCGTTGGGCTACGGTTTGGGAAATGGTCCCAAATGTTTGGACTAAACAGAGACTTTTTGCCCCAGAAAGAAGTGATGACAGCACAGGGATGTTGCATAATTTGAAGACTCGGCTCTAAATAATGCCCCTCCTGGAAGTGGGCAGTGGGCAACCAAGCCCAGTGACCCATGGCCTTTACATTGGGGAGGATGGAGTGAGGGTGGAAATGGAAGAATTCTATTGAGATGCCAGTGCCAATAGAACGGTACTCCGTGCCTACCAAGTATGGGTACTTGCAGGAATTCTTCTCCCTTTAAAATTCCATTGGCTAGATCATAGTAGCCAAGAGTCTGACACTTCTTGCACATAAAAGGAACAGGCTGCTTCCAGATGATGGACACTTTCTGCCTCTTGGTTACTCTGGGACCTAGCTATGACTTCACCAGCATTTCTCAACAGGAGAAAGTGAAGCTCCCTCACATGTCCTCTCCCAACACGGAGGCTTACCTTCACAGCCCTAATTCCTCACCTCTCTCAGTGTCCATGCCCAATGCCACATGACTTTGCAGTTTATCTCTGCAAATATAAATTTCCCTGCGCTTTGACCATGGGCTTGGCCCTGCAACTTGTTTTGACCAACAGGATGTTAATGGCTTGAGGGCATCACCAGAAGCTTGAAATGAGCTTGCTCCTGGTGGCTTGTGCTCTTGTGTCACACAGCCATGAGAACATGCCCAAGCTGACAGCTGGTCCCAGAAGGAGGATGAGAGACATGTGGAGGAAACTCCAGGTAAGCCCAGCAAAATCAGCTGGTTCTCCCCACACCAACCTGCAGGCATAGGAGTTAATACAAGCATATGATTGGATGCCACTGAGAGTTGTAGTTGTCTGTAATGCAGCAGTTTTGTAGCAACAGCTAACTGATAGACCTACTATAGTAAAAATCCACTTGCACTTTAAAGGTTAAAACACTGTTTGCTTTGTTTTCTTAACACATTAGTAATGGATCTCTGATTTTTTTCCCCGCCATTAGACTACACAGTCCTCAATGCTGGATCCTATTACATCCCCAATGCCCAAGATTTATTCATGGAGGCCATGAATAAATGTTCTAATTCCCATGGGACACAATGATAAGCAATACATAGTTGCAGCCATCAAGCTGCACCTGTGAATTTTTCCCCCATCTAGGACCAGGTCAACGTGCTTCAGCCCAAAGGTGATTACAAAGTTTACTTATGCAGCTGGAAGTATACCAAATCAGAAATGAACTCTGAACCACCTCACTGTTGTTAAGTAAAGGTGAACTGGAATCATTGCCACTTTTAGTGATGAAAGGGACTGACAAAAACACTGGATTATTGGTTTTCAATCCTAGCCAATCACCAGAACTTTCTTTTCTTAAAAAAAAAAAAAAAATGTCTTTATTGGTTTCAGTGAGAGAGGAAAGGAGAGGGAAACATTGATGTGAAAACATCAATCGACTGCCTCCTACATGGCTCCAACTGGGGACCGAGCCTGCAACCAGAATCTAACCTGTGACCTTGTGGTGCATGGGATGACACGGAACCAACTGAGCCACATGGCCAGGGTAATCAATCACCAGAAATTTCCAAATTATAGATGCCTAGTTCTCATCTATATTTAGTTGAATACTCTGGCACAAGGCCCAGGTGTCTGGGTTGTTGAAAGGTCTCAAAGTAATGCTGATGATCACAAGAATTGCATCCCCGCAATAGAATCCCTCCATCCAGTGACTGAGTCTCATGCTGAGTTGTGCTAGGCATTTATGATGACATTAATAGACCCAAAACTGAACACAGAAGGACCATCTCCAGGTGACCACATGTACCCATTAGTTATTGTTAGCATAACAAACTATTCCAAAACAAGTAGCTTAAAATGATAAGCACTGATTATGCTCACAAGTCTGTGGATCTGGATCAGTCTGTCTGAGCTCTGCTGGGCCCACTCAAGTGTGAGGTCAGCTGGCTGGTCTAGGATTGCCTCACTCACACACCTGTCTGGTATAAGATTGTGTCACCTGGGTGACAAAGGTCTCTGGGACACAGCAAGTCCAGGAGTGTCCGTATGGTAACTGGGCTGGATTCTGAGGGGATAGGCAGAAGTATGTGAGGCCTCTTAAGACCTAGGCTGGGGTCCAGTATAATGCATACCTTTACTTCTGCACATTCTACTGGCCAAAGTAAGTTACAAGGCCAAGCTCAGGTTCGGGGGCTGGGGAAACAGACTCTACTTCTTTTTGTTGTTGTTGTTTTAATTGATTACAGAGAGAAAGGGAGAGGGAGAAATGATAGAAACATCAGTGACAAGAGAGAATCATTGATCGTTTGTACGACCCCTACTGGGGAATCGAGCCCCCAACCCAGGCATGTGTCCTGACCAGGAATCGAACTGTGACCTTCTGGTTCACAGGTCGACGCTCAACCACCGAGCCACACCAGCTGGGCCAGACTCTACCTGATAAAAAGAGCTACAAAGCCATATCACAAGGAACTAGATTCAAAGAGGGGAATTACTGGGGCCATTTTGACAACCAATTTATTACACACCTAATGTAATGGGAGAAAAAGATCACCTGCAGCCAAATGTGGTTTCTAAGTGTAGACCAAACTTTTCACTCTAATCTCAAATACTATAAAATCCCCAGATTGAAAATGAATCAGCTATTCCTCATTTCTACTGCCTACACACAAACGCATCTTACTTAATCCTTAAGATCTTGGTGTCAAACTAAAGCAAAAGGAATCTGTCTCAGCACTATTTTATTCATTATTTTATTCATTACTTATTTACTTATTTTTATTGATCCTCACCCAAGGATATTTTTCCATCAATCTTTTAGAGAAAGTGGAAGGGAGGGGGAAAGACAGAAACAGTGATGTGAGAGAAGCACATCGATTGGTTGCCTCCTGTATGCCGCCCAGGGCCCTGCAGGTAGGAGCCTGCAACCGAGGTATGTGCCCTTGACTGGAATCAAACTCAGGACCCTTTAGGCTGCAGGCTGACAGTCCATTAACTGAGCAAACTGGCCAGGGCTCAGCACTATTTAATATTATCCTTCGGGGGCTTTAAAAGTGGTGTGGATGACATGCCATCCTCATGGGGATTGTTCAGGGCAAGTGTCTCTGTGATGTCTCTTCCTGGCTTGGGATGTGCCTACAGATGAAATGTGGCCGAAGGATCAGGGCTGCATCCTCCAAAGGATCCAAGGCATCAACAGGAGGAGCACCGATGAGTAGTAAGAAATATTACAAGAAAAAGATAACATCCCAGACCAGCAAAAAGCCCGAGGAGCAGGAAACTGGAGCTCACTGAAGATTACAGGCTGGGGCTAATGATACTTTAGCCAGCAGCTGTGGCTAAGCCCTCTTCACTTTATATCCCTAGTTCGCTCACCCTTGGCCCGACTGTGACCACTTAGGAAATGCACTAAAACTACAGTGGCTGAACTCACAGCTATAGTTTTAATAGCATCCCTACAACCAGGGTACTGCTTTCTGGTTTAAAAAAAAATCACCATGACCTTTTGGTTAGCTCCACTCAATTCTCTAAACACCTACTTGTGAGGTCTGGGACAGCAGGGGGTGGTAGAGAAACGAATTCCAGAAAACCCAGGATGACAGAGGAGTGACAGAGGCTGGGCTGGGATACAGAGAGTGGGAGGAGAAAGAAAGCATATGCTGCTCAAAGGCAAGGTTATTGAAAGTACCCAGTTTGGTTCCCATTTGTAAGGCCAGTTTTCAATCTGCCTGGTAGGGTCACTGCTTAAAAGACTAAACAAAAGGAGTGCATTAAAACACGATGAAGGAAAAAGAAATGCTAGATTCACCATGAAGGTGCCTCAGAAACGTCAGATTCAAGAAGAAACCACACTCAATGTAGTTTATGAAGAAACCCTAGGAAATTCTGAAACTGTGCAGATAGGCCATCAATAGCAAACACTGCTGCCCAGCCAGTGTGTCTTAGTGGTTGAGCATCAACCTATGAACCAGGAGGTCACGGCCCAATTCCCGGTCAGGGCACATGACAGGATTAGGCTTAATACCCAGTTGGGCATGTGCAAGAGGTGGCCAATAAATGTCTCTCTCATCGATGTTTCCATCTCTCTATTCCTCTCCTTTCCTCTACCTCTAAAATCAATAAAAACATACTTTTAAAAAATAGCAAACACTGCCCACTCTCCTCTACACTGGATTCTGTCCCTGAGCACTGAGTCTGGGAGAGAAGTGAGTTTGGGACGGATAACGATGTTTCTATACCCTAAGCAGTGGTCGGCAAACTGTGGCTCGCAAGCCACATTCGGATCTTTGGCCCCTTGAGTGTGGCTCTTCCACAAAAAACCACGTGCCGGCGCGCACATACAGTGCAATTGAAACTTCGTGGCCCATGCGCAGAAGGTCGGTTTTCCGCTCTCAAAAGAAATTTCAATCATTGTCTGTTGATATTTGGCTCTGTTGACTAATGAGTTTGCCGACCACTGCCCTAATGCATAGTATCCAAAGTGCATATGCCTATGGGGGCCAGATGGTTACCAGTATTGTTACGCGCATGGGTGGCTTGGAGTGGCATCCATTTGATTTTCAATCATAACTGAAGAGAGTCACAAATTTAAACCTCGAATCTCCAGTAAAATCATCATAATTGTTCCCACCCCCTTCTTGCTCACTTATTGGGCAACAAAATAAGTGGCATTCTTGGATCACCTTCTAAAGAGCTGGCTGATTGGGCTGCAGTCACTCTATGCTTTAGATTTATTAGCCAAAGGGAAACCTAAGCTATTGGAAGCAGACTACTGGCATTATTATCACAGAAACATTATAATGGCAATGACAAAGAGTTATTGATTTCAACAAGAAAACATACTATACTTTCCTAAAACTTAGCAGAGATACCCGGGTATGCACTCTAAGAAGCGAATTTGTACCCTGCCTGTGTCCTTCCTGCCTTTTTTTGGTACACCAATTTTTAGGGCTGTTGTTTTTTGCTGTCTAAAAACCTACATATGGTAAATGTAGGTTGCTCCTAACAGAGAATCCATAAGTTGCCCACACAGCGGTGCCAAGAAAGAAACTGCTGCATTCGTAGAGATACCTGGGCACAGGCCAAACTTCCACATGTGTCACGTGAGTGCCTCTGGCCTAGGCAGTTCCCTGCACCATTCTCCTATAAAACCCCTTAGCTCAGCATCTTCACACTAATTACGTCATCAGGACGTAATTCCTCGAGTCTGTTCAAAGAACAGGGCCGTCTCAGATGGACTACATACGTAGTATAGTATCGAATTAGCGTTACCATAGCCTTCTCTTTCCGACAGCCTTTTTCTTGAGCTCTCCCCAGGTATGAGAGTTTGGGCTCGGCCAGCACCAGAGGCAGCAGTTGTATTTCTCCCATGCCCATGCAGTCCTTAGCCTGTGTTTGGAATAAGCTGTATTCCTACATCTGCCCATACAATCCAATAGTTTGAGTTTGTTTTTATAAAAAATATTTTTATTGATTTCAGAGAGGAAGGGAGAGGTAGAGAGACATAAAACATCTATGATGACAGAGAATAATTTATCTGATGCCTCCTGCACACCCCCCTCCCCCAATGGGGATCAAGCCCACAACCTGGGCATGTGCCTTGACCGGGAATTGAACCATAACCTCTTGGCAATAATTTGTGTTTAGAATAAGACGTATTGCTTCTATGCCCATGCAATCCATAGCCTGCGTTTGGAATAAATATTGAAATCAGAAGCCTGTTAACAATGCAGCGCTTGATGACTGTGAATTACTCTCTCACCCACAGCAGTTGAAGGAGAAGGCCTGGCAACCGCCCCCCACAACAAACCTGCTCCCCAGCCTCCTCCATGTGCCTTCCAACCCTCCCCTCAAAGAATTCTCGACACACCATACAAAGATCTCTGTTTTCTCCCTTAAATCCCACATGAATCCTACACTGAGCATCTGTT
Source organism: Corynorhinus townsendii (assembly GCA_026230045.1). Taxonomy (NCBI): domain Eukaryota; kingdom Metazoa; phylum Chordata; class Mammalia; order Chiroptera; family Vespertilionidae; genus Corynorhinus; species Corynorhinus townsendii. The sequence goes on from JAPDVU010000001.1 coordinate 218,676,957, forward strand.
TTCTTCACAGAGCACCACAGATTTAATTCAATACTTCCATGTTCATCTATATTTAATTAGACCAATGTATCTTTAAACTCTTTTACTCAAACCCTTCCGTTGGCATCTTTCATTCAACACGAAAATCTTTTAAAAAGGGTTTTCTGTGTGCTTGGTTTGTTTTGTTTTGAGGCAAAACGTCATCGTGATCTATATTAAAGCTATGACAACAATTGAAGCTACTTTTCAACTAGTCAGAAGTGCTCATAAAATGCCCACAATCCTTAGCACTTTTCATTCTTCAAAATGTATTTGATAAGAAATGTAGTCTTTAATTTCTTTCCCCCTTACAGGGCCAAAAGGGTAAGTTGTACTAACCTGAGGTAATTAGTACATTAAATTTTGTTTCAAGGCCAGGCTTTCAGGTTACAAGTTCTAATAAATCCTGCTGGGAAAAGACACTTCTTTGTCTTGGGATGACTGAGAACTAACGAATCAACCAAACAAAACCCTTCAATTCCATCAGAAACTCTCCCGTCTAAACACAATAGAAAACAAAAGCCAACCCCAAAGCAAAGAAAATGAATGAAGTGGTCCCTCTGCTTGCAGCCTTACCATTGGGAGTGGAGGTCCCCTCTGGACCCTCACACGGGCTCTGGCTTCTCCTGGAGTGGGGTGAGGGTGGCGAGGGGTCCAGGACGTGGGTGTGGGTAGAGGTATGCTCCGTGCATGCCTGAACAGGACTCACTGCCGTCTGCCTGCCTGTCTGCCACTCTGTCCTCTCGTCTGGGTGGGAAGGGCCAAGATGAGAAAAAAAAAAATGTGCAGGTTACTCACTGGCCTTCCCAGGCAGGCGGGCACACCCAGGAGGAGGGAGAGGCAAGGCGCAGATGGGGAGCTTCCTCGGAGGCAGGGCTTCTGACTCCTTTTGTTAATACTTCCTGAACTTTAAACAACCTGCACAGGCATGGGTACTTTGGGGAAGCAAATAACACTTGAGTAATTAGATTCCAGGGCTTAATGCAAAGGTTACTTTGAAAAGCCGATGCTTTAGCACACACACTTTCAGATGTAACTCCGAAATCAGTTTCCACTGTGCTCAAGCATGAACGTGGCCCGTGAAAGGCGGGGAAGGGGCTCCCTTGGTGCAGGGGCTTGGAATGGCCTGGAGCAGGCAAAGCTTGATGGGATTCAGACAATGAATTTCCCTGGGCTGTGAATTGTAGAGAAACAGGATTCTTTGCCTTGCATATGAAGCACATTCTTGAAACAGGTATCTGGAAATCAAGAGTTTAGAAATGGATTCTCATTGAAAATAAAAATAAAAAAATCTTGCCACCTGATAGCATTGCCTTTGATAAAGCCTAAAATGAAGCTTTGCATCAGTGGAGGGATCTGGGGGTAATTTGCTTTGGTAAGTGTGGTGTTCGCAAACAGAGGCACGGCAGTGTTATCACAGAAGGAGATGGATGGACCAATGGAGCAGAGAGTGAGGAGGAGGAACTAACACCTCTTAGTACCACTCAGGACCAGGTTCTTCTCTCATTTAATCCTGGAAATGCCCGAAGGAGGGGGGCATCATTGCTTCTCTTTCACCTGTGAGTGAGCACACTGAGACCCAGAGGTTAGGCATCCTGCCGAGGGCTCAGCCAGCCAGTGAGTGGAAGACCCAAGATCTGGGCCCCAGTTTGTCTGAATCTAAGACCCACCATACCCCTGGGCAAATCTTCCAACATTCCTGAAGAAATATTCTTCCAACATTCCTAAAGAAATATTCACTTACATTTGATCTAAGGCTAGGTTAGCTTTTCTTAAATATGTATACTGGTTGCAAAACTGATATGCTATCCTATATAACAAAAGCCTAATATGCAAATTGTCCCCTCAACCAGGAGTTCAAATGGGAGTTCGACTGCTCACTATGACGTGTGCTGACCACCAGGGGGCGGCATGGAACATGGTGGGCATAGGTGATGAGGCACTGGCAGCGGGCGGCAGTGGAAGCGCTGCCGGCCCCAATGGGCTCCCGGGTGAGCCAGGCCACAGCCACCAGGACCATAGGGGATGGTCAGGCTCCCCATGGGTTTGCCCAGGAGCTCGTCTGAGAGGCCAACTGGGAGAGAGTGCGTTGCCCACCCGGCTTCCTTGCAGCGCCACTGGGCAGCCCAGAGGCCCACGCTGTGCCCCTGGCCCATGGCTTGGCTGGCCGCACTCACCGCATCTACCCATGGGGACTTGGGCATTGTGACTCAGGTGGAGGGGGGCATGTGGGGGCCCAGGAGCTCAGGTGCTGCCCAGGACCCAGAGGTCAGCTGGGACCTGCCCTTCCATGCCAGACACTCACCAACCAGGCCTAGGGGCCACACCTGTGCACGAATTTCATGCACTGGGCCTCTGGTAGAATATAATGCTGCAGGATAATAGGCACAATAGAGGTAAGAAAAAATGTACTATACAGATTGCTTTCCTGTAGCTTCTCATGATCTTTACTATGCTAATATATATTATGAATTTCCCAGATGGGGACTTACAGAGTGCCATGTTTCCTTCCCCAGAGCTTTTTTGCTTAGAAAGAGATCTGGGTTTGGGAAGCACTGTTAAAGAGATGGGTTACTATACTTTTCTCTCTGCTGTGGTCTAAATGTTTGTGTTCTCCCAAAATTAATATGTTGGAGTACTAATGTCCAATGTGATGGTGTCAAGAAGTGGGGCCTGAGGGTGGAGCCCTGGTGAAAGGGATTAGTGCCCTTATAAAGGAGATCCCACAGAGCTGCCTGGTCCCCTCCACCATGTGAGGATACACCAGAGAGAGGACCCCTATCTGACCAAGTTCACACCCTGATCTCAGATTTCCAGCTTTCATAACTATGAAAAATAAATCTCTGCTGTTTAGAAGCCACTCAGTCTGTGGTATTTTTTTCATAGCAGCCTGAAAAAACTAAGACACCTACTGTTTCTGTGGTCTTTTTTTTAAAGTTTTCTGAACTTATAAGTCAAAGTCTACCTCTTCTAACAACCAATTCCCTTCCCCAAAGGTAAGCACCATTAAAGTTTTTCATGCATCTGCTTAAGGAATGTTTATGCATATAAAGCATATATGAATACCCTTTAAAGAATAACACAACTGGGACTGAAGTATTTATTCATTTGGGCGGTGTTTGTCCCCTGCCCTGCCCTCTAATTTAGCATAATCTTCATGTCCAATGCATTTGCTTCTTCTTCTCACACTCACAAGGACCATCCATCCAGAAAGAAGTCCACACCTGGCATAAATAGCGCGGCCCTGCTCTGATGTGTGCACATGTTTAAAAGATAAAAAGGCTCTTCTGCGGTCAGGAGTAGGGAAGGAACAGCAGTGGTCAGCGGCACCCAAGGCAGGGCCTGGGTCCCAGTTCTGCTATGGATGCTCCAGTCAAGCCACAGGTGGGAGTTCCAGTGTCCTAGTCTCTGGAGTGAGCATGAGAGCACCTCCCTCAGGAGGCTCTGATGGAAGATTAGCTAAAAGGAGGTTGTAGAATATTTATAAACAGCAGAGTACCAGACAAGTAGCGGGTAGTGACCAGCTCCTGGCTCTCAAGACATGCCAGCTGGAGCCTGAGAACTGCTTTAACCGAAGAACCAGGTTATTTCTGTCGTTCGTGATCCCCCAGCATTGGCCTGCTCAGCCGCTGCTCCCAGAATAGGTCCATCAGAACACTGACTCATTCGAGAGCACTGTTCCAGTAGGAAATGGGCCAGCTTATTTTCTTGTGGATGTTTTTACTTGCTCTTCCTCTCCCTTCCCCCTTCTCTCAGTCTCTCCCCGCGAACCCCCTTTGGACAACAGACCTTTTCCTCCATTCCTCTTGCTCTATCAGACCTTCTGAACAACTTCCTGTTCACATATTTATGAAACTAATTTTCAACTTTTGGTTATGGAAAATTTCAAATGCATATAAAAGTGAGAGAAAGGTGTAACAAAGCTCCAGGTACACATCACCAGCTTCCACAATGAGCAATTCAATCAAACCTTGTTTCACCTCTATCCCTACCCACTCGGGAATATTTTGAAGCAAATTCTCAGTATCACACCATTTTATCCATAAACATTTCTACATGCATCTCTAAAGGATAAGGACTCTGCTTGTAAACAAAACCAAAATGAACTATAATTACTTAAATCTTATCTAATATCCAGTCAGTATAAAATTTTCTTCAAATGCCTCAAAAATTTTTTTTTGCACTATGTTCAAATCAATCCTGCAATTAATTGATAAATGTTGCCTTTGTTCATCTAAAGTTTCTTTTTCCAGCTTCATTTTTTCCTTGCAATTTATTTGTTAATAACTTGATTCTTTTGTCATATAGCTTGTCCCATAATCTACATTTTAATGATGGCATGACTTATTATGAATGCATAGTAAGATCTGGAGGTTTGATCAAATTCAGATTTGAGTTTTGAATAGAATAGTAGTTGACAAGTGGTTTTCCTTGAGGAGGCAACTCATACTTGACTACCTCTAGTTTCGTGACTTAGCAGCCAACTAATAGTCAGTGCTTAGGTATCACTCCATAGAGACTAAGAAAATGGTCATATTCACCCATTACTTCTTCATTTATTAATCAGGATGCTATTATGATTAAAGGTTTTACATTTGCCTAAATGAAAGCATATATTTTTCATTTGGGTTTTTGCCACAAGGAGTTACAGTAGATGATAGATGTATCATCAGTTCCTTTCTATCTACATATTTCATTAAAAATCTATTATACGAAAAGACCATTTGGTTTCTTTAAAAACAAAAAAACAAACAAACAAAAAAACCCCACTATGCCATTAGATTTCTGGGAGAAAAGCAAAGAAACATATTCAGAAACCTTTAATCAAAGGATGGAGCAGAACTGGTCCACAGTACATCATTCACATTTAACCTTGATTCTGTATTCTGTCACTTGTGAGCTCTTTGACTTTGGTAAAAGTTTTTAACATTTTTACCCCTAGTTTTCTCTATAAAATGGGGATAATAATACTGACCTTATGGCTTTCGTAAGGACTCATGATAAATTACACAAAGGACATTTTCTGGTGTCCAAAAAAATAGTAAATTCTCAACAAATTAGTAGTTACTACAAGTTTCACCACTGTTTCTCCCATACCTACCTATCACAGTGCCTTGCAAACAGCAGTTGCTCAATAAATGTTAGGTGAATAAGCATAGGGTCAATTAGCTTTACATTGTCCCAAGCCAACGAAGGCTTTAATATTTCAAGATGCTGGGGATATAAAAATAAACAAAACTAAGTATCTGCTCACGAATTTACATTTAATCATAAGTAGGAATTTAAAAGCTCCTAAGTAGGAATTTAATAGCAGCCTGAAAAAACTAAGACACCTTCCTTTTCTGTGGTCTTGTCCCCTGCCCTGCCTTCTAATTTAGCATAATTTTTAAAATGCATCTTTATTGTTGAAAGTATTACAGATGTCTCCCTATCCCTCCCCCCCACCCCCCGTTGATGCCCTTCACCCCACTCCCACCCTCTCCCCAGGCCTTCACCACACTATTGTCTGTGTCTATGGGTTATGCATATATGAATATAAGTTCTTTGGCTAATCTTTTCATGCCCTCCCCTTCCCTCTGAAATACGTCAGTCTGTTGAATGAAAAAGCTCATTATTTGCTCCCAAGTTAATTAGCTATTTTGAAAACAGTACTGTTGGTAACCCACAGGATTAGGGCAAGTGAGGGACACAGGATCAACTCAATTACATCACCAGAGATTGAGAATACATCCATCTTCTCCAAAAGAAAACTAAATCAGTACTGTTATTACATTTGACGTGGCCTGAGGTGCATTCAGGACTCACCTACTGCAGTAGGTTGAGCTATTACCCGCCTTCCCGCAAAGATAGGCTGAAGTCCTTATCAGAGTCTATGACTATGACCTTTTTTGGAGTCTTTGCAAATGCACTGTAGTTCAGATGGGATCATACTGGATCAGGGTGAGCTCTAAATCCAACCACTGTGTCCTTGGAAGAAGGGACAGGGAGACAGATACACAGAGAAGAAGGCAGAATGAAAATGGAGTCCGAGATTGGAATTGTGCTGCCATAAACCAAGAGATGCCAAGGATTGCCAGTAAATGCCAGACACTAGGAGAAGAAGGGATGGATTCTAGCCTCCAAAGCTATGAGAGAATCAATTTCTCTTGTTTCAGGCCACCCAGTTGGCAGTAACATCTTACAACAGCCCCAGGTAACTAACGTATCCAGTGAACCCAGAGCAAAGGGATGGACCAATCAGCCTTCCTGCAGCTCAACTGTTTGGTGGGAAAGAGGAAAGGAGGAGGGAAACCTAGACAGGAGGAGCTGAATCAGCTTTCATCTGTCTGACATCAGCTAGGCCTGGGACTGACTCTTCAAAGCTGTGCAAGTACCAGCAGGTAAGCCGGCTTCACCTGAAAAGCAGGGAAGCAGAAGGTTCAGACTTGTTTGGCACCGATACCTTTGAAATGAGCTTTCTGTGGAATGTGGCAGGGATGCGGGGGGGGGGGGGGGGGGGGGGGGGGGAGGGGGGGGGGAGGTGGGCGGGGGGGGGTGGAGAGAGAGACAGGATGACACTTTAACATCCTCTTCCATAGGTGTAAAGGAGAAACTTGAACACCATCCAGGCACAGTGGGGAAAGCAATCCATCCTGGGCACCCATCTCTCCATCCTTATTGTGTCTCTGGAAGGCTCAGTGGTCTACTGGAGATGCTTCTAAGCAGTCCCCTAGTTGCCTAACCATGCTGAGCGCCCCCCCCCCCCCCCCCAACACACACACACACTGAGAAGTCAGTGCAATAATGCAGCAGAGAACTGGGATGCAAGAGCTGCTGGTGTGCCCTAACCGGTTTGGCTCAGTGGATAGAGTGTCGGCCTGCGGACTGAAGGGTCCTGGGTTTGATTCCAGTCAAGGGCATGTACCTTGGTTGCAGGCACATCCCCAGTGGGGGGTGTGCAGGAGGCAGCTGGTTGATGTGTCTCTCTCATCGATGTTTCTAACTCTATCCCTGTCCCTTTCTCTCTGTAAAAAAATCAATTAAAAATATTTTTTTTAAAAAAAGAGCTGCTGGTGTGGCACCCTTTATAAAGCCGTTGTCTGGATATTTCTAACAGTAACGAGTGGTGTTGGCCTCACATTCATGGAACCTCCTTTGGGTACCAAGCACTGGGCTGGACATTGGAGAGACTAAGGATGAGCTATCGTCCTTGATAAATTAAGTGTGTTAGCGATGTGGGATTAGACATGGCTTTTATTTTTCCTTCTTAAAATGCCTTTTAATGTTCTAACAATGTTTTATACTGAAATGCTTAAAATTAAAACTGATAGAGTTTTTTTAAAGATGTGAGGAAAGCTGTCACATGCATTTATTTGTTTGTTTGTTTATTTTCCACTGGGTAACCCACTTCAGTGCCTGCTGCCTAGGGACCCGGGCCAGGCAATAGTTCAAGGCCACAGTTTGCTCTAGCGTGGGGCACTATGAGAAGCCCAGGGGGCCGGATCTGCCCTAAATTGCACTTATTTTAGTCTAACAACATTGCTCACCATGGCACTAGGTACCTAGGGAGACAGTGCCTGCCCTCTCATTTATCTTCACCCACACTGCACTCCAACAATGGGTCACTAGGACATGATTGGTGCCTAATTATTTCAGGTATGCTGGTTTTATTTTCCCAGATTGGCTCCCCCAGGGCAGGAATTGCCTTCCTTTCACACCATCTGTTAGCCCCTATTCAAAAACCCACCTTGCCCCAGATTGGCTGGCCTTATAGGCAGAACTATGCACTGTACCTCTCTCTACCTTTCTGGAAAACAAGCCATAACAAGCTGCCTAATGGTTATCTTAGGGCACGGAAGGAAGCAGAAGAGACGATGATTAAGGGTCTGCTTCATCATTTCCTATTGGTTCAGCCTGAAATGGCACCGCCAAGACTGCAGGGCAAAGCCTGCACCTGCGGCCCAGATCCACGGGGAGGCACCGGCACCTGGGAGCAGATGTGTGCGTGCTGCACGCTGGCAGGTGTGTGCCACCCGGAGGCTGGAGCAAACGAAAGCCCTCTCGGTGACTTCTAGAATTCTATTGTCCCTGCCTGACTGCCCGGGTGCTTTGGATACACGCTGGAAGCAACAAGGGGAATTTGACCTCATACATCTTTGGAAATGTGGATAGACACTGTCAGACACTGTGCGAACTTCTTTATAGCTGCTCTTCTATTGATTCCACTCAGAGGCTCTACCTGGTAGAACTGGCCCTGTTTCAGTGGTGGGAAAACTGTCTTGAAAAGACAGAGCTAGGACTGGATCTCACGTCTTGTTGACTCAGCACAGACTTTCTGCATGACCACAGTTCAACACAATTGAGAGGGAGGAGAGAGAAAGAGCTCAAGCAAAATGGCTAGTTCCTAGCCATTTCTCCCCCAGAGCTGCAGCCATTGCTCATCATTATAGGCAATGAATTTTGACGAAGACCCTCCAACGATTCGACAAAGCCAGCCTCTACGCATATCTGTAGCCTTGGACAGAAGAGAAAGAGAGAACTCCCTTGAGGCCACCAAACTAGGCTTAAAAGCTGCACTCTCCCTCCTCTTGGTGCAGAGCAGCTAACTGGGGTTAGAGCCCTGGAAACCAAACAAAAGGCTCCTAGGAGCCCACCTCCTAGCCTCACCACTGCCAGACACTGGGAAGGGGAAGGGAGCCCCGCCAGCCTTCATTCCTCAACAGAGTGATAAAGATTTGGCCTGTCATCTCCCAGGGAGCAGGGACCAAGGCTGGCGGTCTGATTTTTCTTCTCCACACGGCAGATCTGCCTTTGAAACAAAAAGTCAGCAATAAAATGGGTCATAAACATGTATCTGGGGTTATAGCCCCCTTGGAATAGGGGAGGGAATTCTCCCAGCCCACAGGCCTGACAAAACCAAACTCCCAAGTTCCTGGGTGTCACCACAACTTGGGGGAGGGGGAGGTTGGTGGAGGCCACACTCTGACTGTGTGGCTGCCCCTGGCGGCACTCTTTAGGTCAGATCCTCCCTGGCCTCCAAGTTATAGGCTTATTTGCCAATGAGGATAGCCAGCTGGCTTTACAGATTTGGAATGATTCTGGAAAAAGTCACATTCACACACTCTAAAATGCTCAACTATACAGCACATACATGACCAAAAAATGCACTTTAAATACATCATAACTAAGCACTAGTTTTGAAATTAGCAAAGAAAATTGAACTGCTGCCTTGTTAGACTTATTTTATTTATGCTTTTGAAAATTTCTCTTTTGGGGACAGAAATTCCTGGGAAGCAGTCATCATGATACAGATATTAAAAATATTTTACTGTTGAGGTCTCCAAATGGGCTTGAGTATATTAAACCTGCTTTAGTGCCTTGAAATGATTTTGTCATCTCTGTAGAACCAGCTGAACTAGCAAACTGTTCACGTAAAGAGTTTACCAGTAAACTTTCTTTGGGACTAAAGATGTTTAGCTCTTTTTTTCTTTTTTAAAATCCTCACCCAAAGATATGTTTCTTATTGATTGAGAGAGAGAGAAACATCGATGTGAGAGAAACATTGATTGGTTGCCTCCCATACACAGCCTGACCCGGGATGTAACCCATAACCTAGGTATGTGATTCCTGACCCGGAATCTAACCCGCAACCTTTTTAGTGCACTGGACAATGTTCCAACCAATTGAGCTACCTGACGGGGCTAGCTCTTTTCAAATAGGGAAGAAAGTGTCATATGGAAAGAAGATTAGATTTATTCTTCATGGATCCAAGATATGGTGATAATAATAATAATTATTATTATTTTCCTGGAAGAGCTGACATCTTAGTAAGCACATCCATAATATCAAGCAGTTTTCTAAGAGCATTAAATATGTTTTTATTCATCTTCACAACTCTATGAAATTATTACTATGATTGTTCTAATTTTGTAGATGAGGATACTGAAGCTCAGAAAAGGTAAGTGTCTTCTGCAAGGACAAACGGCTGAAGATTAGGGAAGCCACTGCTCAAGCTGGGCAGCTGCCGAAGGACCAATGGGTAGATAGTAACACTGCCTGCACAGGGGATGGGCTGCCTTCCCAGAGAGCGCACCCTTCAAACTGAGAGTCGTTCAAGCAGCAGCTGTTGTAGTGAGAGCACTGGAGATACCATGTAGGGGAAGATGGGCTTGGAGAAGACTCACGTCAAGGGCCAAATCCAGCAATGCGACATACCTGGGCAGAAGGTAGTGGAAATGGACACTGGGGGGTTATTTAAAAATGTGGAATGAGGCCCTAGCTGATTTTGCATAGTGGTTAGAGCGTCGGTCCTTGGACCAAAGGGTCTTGGGTTCGATTCCCAGTCAAGGGCATATACTTCAGTTGCAGGTTTAATCCCGGGGTGTGCGGGAGGCAACGAATTGATGCCCCCTCCTCTCTTCCCCCTTCTCTCCTCCTCCCTCCCTTCCACTCTGCACTCTGGCTGAAAATCAATGGGAAAAAATATCCTTGGGTGACGATTTAAAAAAAAAAGGAAACAAAAAGTGGAATAAGGGCAGCTCAACAATGGAAAGGAGATTATGCTGGTCCTTCCAAGGTTCAGGAAATTAGGGCCACAGAGAGAAAAGGAGAAAACAGGCTATTTTAGGACAAGGATTTATAAGAGGCTGAATGTAAAGGTAGAGAAGGCAGAATTACTTTCTCACCATCTACAAAGGTTTGAAAGATATAAGATGGCTCATGATGGAGTGAGTGAATGAACTAGTGAGTGAGGCAGAGGGGCTGTGACCTCAGATGGATGGTCAGCGATAGCAGGGCTGAGGGAGACCATGGGTCAGGGAGGGGTACGGTCTATATCAGTGACAGGAAAGGAGGTGACTGTTGGAATTTCCCCAAGGTTTCAAGTCCTAGTCCCAAGGGTCTAACTGGAATATTAGTGTGAGAATGTGAAAATCATGTGAGCTTGAGAGGAGACAACATATATAAAAGTATCTGATGGTACCTGGCAGTTATAGTTGCTCAATAACTTCAGTTGAAACTGAAGTATTATTTTTTATTTGTTCATATAAAATTAATGATTAATTGATTTCAGAGAGGAAAGGAGAGGGGGGGAGAGAGAGAAATATCAATGATGAGAGAGAATTATTTTTTTTATTGATTTTTTTTTACAGAGAGGAAGGGAGAGGGATAGATAGAAACATCGATGAGAGAGAAGCATCGATCAGCTGCCTTCTGCATGCCCCCTACTGGGGATGTGCCCGCAACCAAAGTACATGCCCTTGACCAGAATCGAACCCGGGACCCTTCAGTCCCCAGGCCGATGCTCTATCCACTAAGCCAAACCGGCCAGGGCGAGAGAGAATTATTGATCGGCTGTCTCCTGCATGCCCCCCACTGGGTATCGAGTCGGAAATCCAGGCATGTGCCCTTGACTGGAATTGAACCCAAGACCCTTCACTCTGATGCTCTATCCACCAAGCCAAACCAACTAGGGCTGAAACTAAAGTGGAGTCACATGAACCTTGAAAAATTTTCTCCTTACTGTTGCCTTTTGATTTTTAGCCAAATATTTACTATATACTATGGCAGCCAATGTGTTTGAGATAATTTAATATGAACCAGACATTGTCATGGCTTTTACCCTCAAGGCACAGCCACAGATACATAGTGCAATGTGGTAGTGACTATTCACTGGTTCAGCAGATAATTATTGACACCTGCTATACTATGTTCCAGGCAGTTGGTGATACACTAGTGACAATCAGAAAGTCCTGTGCACATGGAGTTCATGTGGCCAATCAATGAACAAACACTCAGGAACAGACTGCTGTTATCAAGTGGGGTTAAGTGCAATGGAGAAAAATAAAGCAGGTTAGAGAGACAGAGAGTCAGTTGGGCACAGGCGGCCCTATGTTAGATGGGATGATCTGGGAAGGCCTCTGGGAGGAGGTGACAGGTGGGCAGTGAGGGAATGCCTTCCAGTCAGAAGGAATAGCAAGAGAAAGAGCCCTGAGGCAAAGAACAGCAAGTGGCCAGCGGAACATGCACCTCCACTTCCCACCCGCCATCGGAATGGAGGAGACTCTGAGGATGCAGATAACTTGGGTCCCCGAACTCTGGAGCTCAGCACCGTGTCACCGCCCTACACTCACTGAGTGAATGAGAAATGAACTTGAACTGTGTTGAGCCACTGAAATTGCGGAGCTGTTACAGCAGTAAGCCTCCTGGGTAAGGATATTACATAAATTGTTTACACATAATTAATAGATATTAATATATAATATAAAGCACATAATATGATATTAATCTTTAATGTGTTATATAATACACATTAATATATGAATTGGTATATTAATATCCCTAGTACCAATATTAATTTTGGTAGCAGAAAAAAGGGCAAATCACTGGAACTTAATCACTGGAACTTCATTTCCTCCTTTTTGAGAAGGGAGGACATTGTTCTGCTTATGTTACAAGCTATAATGAAGAATGAATAAAATTATGCACTTGAAAGCTTGCTGAAAACAAGTGTGTTTTTCACCTGAAATACAATGATCAAAATTGCTATTCTACATATCTGCATCAATTTCCTTAGGCCAAGTTCATGGCTTTACTTTCAGTGAGGACCGGGTGGTTTTTCTTTATTCCCAATCAGAAAGAACTTACTCTGAGTCCCACATCTGCCTGAGTTGATTTGATTGGAACAGATAGGACCTGAAAAGCATTTGCTGGGACAGTTCTTTTTGGCACAAGATGGGAGATGGATGGGTGGTGGATACATTAAAGTGTAAATTCAAAGATAATGGATACATTTTTTAAAATAAAGATATAAGTTCTTTGTGTTAAAGACTTTTTTTTTATGTTTCCTCACTTTATGTTTATTTTCCCAAATGTGGTCCTGAATTCTATTTTCGGAGGGTCAAGGGGAGTGAAGCCAGCAGATGTGTTGATGACCCAAACTGTCCCCACTGGGAAACGGGCCTCCCTGGATGCTGGCAGTGCAGCGGCAATGAGAGCATCCGGGCGTGTGAAGAGGCGCAGATGTGCCCACTCACAAGCAACTCCAGGAAGCTCTTGGGATTTCTTCTACTCTCTTATGGGCAGCGCTACCGTGCATTCAATAACAAACATCCGAACAACCCCATGTTTAAGTGAGTGAGGTCAGATACTTTCAATGAATGTCACCTCTTCCTTTCAGAATGAGTGACATCAATCTAAATTATGCCACGGGACCAGATAACCCCAGCATCTCCGTGGCTGACAATGACAAGATTTCTTTCTCCGGTTACAGCCATGGAGAATTAGCTCCAGCTCTGTTCTACCTCACTCCAGGGCCCCGGTTGAAAGAGGAACCCCCGTCCAGGACATCAATCCCCAGCCTGTGTGAGCACTGCCCTAAGACTCCAGGTGTAGGCTCACATAACGTACGTCTAAGTATTTACAAGTGTAGACCAAGCTAAAAATTGTGAAATAAAGTATGTCCTCTCCTCTTTGGCCAATACATGTTCATAACAACCCAGAAGGTTAAAACGGTATTGCAAATTCTTGGACTCCGTGGAGCTCCAGGCAGAAACATCCCCATGCAGGGAGAAGTGGCCCCTGGTCTGAGGCCGGCTCCCTTTCCGCTCCCTCCCCTACCCCACTCCATCCTGCACTGTGAAGGCTGCGCTGTCCACCATCCAAGCTCAATTCCCAGCCCTGCAGGCCTCGGGGCACCCCGAGCAGTGTGGGCTGCACTCAGATGCATACATCCAGGAGGGCCTGGAAGCAGGCTGCGCAGTCTGTGCAGACGACTCTGGAGTTCTGGGTTCGTGGACTGGGATCCAGGAGTGAGGAGTGGGGGCGCATGAAGCCAGAGGAGCATCTGGACAGGGTCCAAGCAAGGGTCTGAGGGCAGCAGGTGGGCGGTATGGGTGACCTAGCCAAAGGGGAAAAGGCATGCGGTGGAAACACATGGAAACGGATCCTGGGAAGTGTCACTTCCACCTGCATGTCACTGGCCCGAAAGTGAGTCACATGGCCAAGCCTGATGTCCACGGGGCAGGAATATCATCCTGTTGTCTGGGGGCCTACAGCATAGGGAGGGACAATGAATATTTTGACCAGTGATATTATCTTCTTTCCTCAGACACCAGTACTGAGGATGGAAGGAAGGAGGGAAAAATCCAGGGGTGGAAAATACAGATTACGAGCCCACAACTGTTTGCTTTCTACATGCTGTAAAATGACACAGTGCCTTGCAAATAGCAGGCACTCAGTGGAAGGTGGGGGAACTGGATTGAAATATGACAGTGTGGAAAATGCCCCCACAATCCCAGCATCCTCTGCGGGAAGAGGACAATTACTTGGCAAAGAGAAAACAGTAAGTCTCCCGGGATACATTCTGGCTCAGACTAATAATGTGTTGCTTGAGGCGACCAATTTGTACAAACAAACCAATCGTGAAGAGGAGGAAGAGGAGGCAATTTGTGAAAGTGAACCTGGCAGTTGCTGCCTCCCCCTCTCCAGGCCCCCCTCCCCCGTCTCCTGGGGGAAAATTGTCCTCCTGATTCCAATTCTGCAGGAAAATACCTTAGACACAAATGGTTTCACAAAGCACATCGAGTGAGCCCAGCCTTCAGTCAATGAAAACTGAAAGAATGAAAGACACTGCCTTTCTGTAAAGGTGGGTCATAAAAATTGGCCAAGGACATAAAATAGAACTTCTTCTGGGTTTGATTTAGTTCTTTTCCCACAACTTTAAAAATTTTTCTTCCCATAGACTAAATCCTAACTCTAATATATGAAAACTACATTATATTGCTCTCATCCTAATGGCTACTACTCATTATATTCCAGGACTTCCTGTACCTGGTCTCACAGAACCCTGGAAACAAACATGCAAGCTCAGGGTGATCCTTATTATTTCCGTTCTACAGTTGAGGAAACTAAAGGTCGTTGAGGTTAAATGATTTGCCCAATATCACAGAGCAGGGAGTAGCAGAGCTGGTGTATGACCCTGGTCTGTCCAATTCAGATTACTAGAGCTTTCCATTATACCACACCACTTCCTGCAGAGAATAGGCACCTAGCATTGTGCAGTGCAAGGTTACACACAAGCACGTGGCTCTTTCACAGAGAAAAGCCTAGCCCACTCCATCCACAGCAAAATAGCCAGCAGCCACCCCTCAAATAGGCCAACCCGCAAACAAACACATCTAGCATGAGAGAATATTTCAAAATAGCTCCAGTAACATATTTCTTTCTAAATAGAAATATTTTCATTCTTATTGTTTCTGTGCTTCAGAGGGGTCCCATGATTATTATAAATAATTCATATCCTATCGAAATAAATTGTAGTAAGGAATGAAAGTCCACTACCTCAAGATAATCAATATTAGCTGCTTGGGATATAGTCTATCAAAATTTTTCTACATATTTAGGAACAGAAATGTATGTACGTGTACACACACACACACACACACACACACACACTAATGTAACAAAACTATATGTAGGCCAATATAGCAAAACTATTATACATGCTATTGTGAATTTTTCAATTCACAATATAACGGGAGCTCTTGCCGTGGCCGCATAGCATTCCATTTTAAATGATATTCGGTTGGACATTTTGGTTTCGTTTGTTTGCTTTTGCTAATATAAACAGTGCTGCATTGCACGCACAGGCATGTGTCTAATTATTTCCTGGGGATAAGGCAACAGTCTAAACGTGTGACATTTAAACTGGCACCAATGGCCAGAATGACCTCTAGAAATGTCTTTCCACAGTCCTTGCATGCAAATTCCCAACTCTCCAACCAACACTATACAGTCTAATTCCTTTAAACTCCACTAAACTAAAATGCACAGCTGATTATGGGGATTAATCACCTTTTTACATCACTTCTTTGCATTTCTTCTCTTGTGACTTTTGAACCGTCAAGTAAGCCAGTGAGTCTGGCAGGATAAAGCAGCCCCGTGGTGAGCCAGCAGGCCACTGTGCAGATAAGCAGGTGAACAGGCTGACCGACGGGTTTATCAAGCATGAACGACTCCTTTCTCCTGACTCTAGCTGTGGGAAGTCGGCTGAAAGTGGAGTGTCAAACCCCAGATCCAAACAGTACACCAAGTCGCACACTTATGATGCCTCCAGAAAGATGACACAGATGGATTAGTGTCAGTGAGGTTTTTCTGTGCAGGGAAGGAGGGGGCTTTACTAGTAAGTGGTGTTTGTCTAGTACAGTGGTCGGCAAACTCATTAGTCAACAGAGCCAAATATCAACAGTACAACGATTGAAATTTCTTTTGAGAGCCAAATTTTTTAAACTTAAACTTATTCTAATGCCACTTCTTCAAAATAGACTCGCCCAGGCCGTGGTATTTTGTGGAAGAGCCACACTCAAGGGGACAAAGAGCCGCATGTGGCTCGCGAGCCACAGTTTGTCAACCACTGGTCTAGTATTATGGGCTGAATTGTGTATCCTCAAAATTTACATGTTGCGTCTTCACCCCAAGTGCCTCAGTATGTGACTGTATTTGGAGACAGGGTCTCTAGAGAGGTAGTGAAGTTAAAACGAGGTCATTTAGGATGGTCCCAACCCAGTATGATTGTCATCAGAGGAAGCGATGATGACACAGAGACACACAAAGGCAAGAAGACTGGGTGAAGAAACAGGAGAGAAGCCTCCAAGGAAACCAGCTTTGCTCACATACCTTATCTAGGACTTCTAGTCTCTATGATTGTGAGGAAATAAATTTCTGCCATTTAACCCAGTGTATGGTTCTTGGTTAGGGCAGCTCTGGTAAACTAATACACACAGCATTCCACATGAGACTAAGGAAAAGTCAGGTGCCAATTTCACCGAAAAAGAGGCGGCGGAGCACCCTTGGTGCTACCATTGGAAAGGGCTGACATTTCATTGATGTTTGCAACCTGCATAGAACACTGATTTGTGTTTCCAGATGAACCCCAAGGTGGTAACATGAACTTGCCCTTGAGACTCGTGGCAGATGTGAATTCTACCAGGCAGCTGCCCTCTTACAGCTGTGTGACCTGTTTCCTCATCTGACCCAAGGGCCTATGTGAACTCATTCTCTACCCGGAAACAAACATGAAAAACTTTAACATTAACGAGGAGCTTTTTAAAGCTCCAAGCCAGTGGTTCTCAACCTTCCTAATGCCGTGACCCTTTAATACAGTTCCTCATGCTGTGGGAACCATAACATTATTTTCGTTGCTACGTCATAACTGTATTTTGCTACTGTTATGAATTATAATGTAAATATCTGTGTTTTCTGATGGTCTTAGGTGACCCTAACCTAACACCATCAGGTTGAGAACCGCTGCTGTAGAACCTAAGACCATCGGAAAACACAGATATTTACATTACGATTCATTAACAGTAGCAAAATTTCAGCTATGAAGTAGCAACGAAAATAATTTTATGGTTGGGGGTCACGACAACATGAGGAACTGTATTAATGGGTCGCGGCATTAGGAAGGTTGAGAACCACTGCTCTAAGCAGTTGAGAATGGAAGGAAGAGATGCCCCTGAGGTAAAGGAAGGTGGGTGAGAAGAGATGCCAGGAAGATGGACTGTGGCTCATTGTAAGAGCCCCCAAAGGGAATTAGAAAGACCCAGACCTTGCCCCATAGGCTTTGGGACCAGGAAAGGAAATGTCTGATCTCAAACACGTGAGCTTCAGTCAAGAGACTTTCTAGGACCACAGCTCACTGATGTGGCAAACCTATTATTAAGGGGGGAAAAAAATGTTTTCTTGCCCTCACTGGTTTGGCTCAGTGGATAGAGCGTTGGCCTGCGGACCAAAGGGTCCCAGGTTCGATTCCAGTTAAGGGCACATGCCTGGGTTGCGGGCTCAGTCCAACGTGCAGGAGGCAGCCAATCAAGGATTCCCTGTTATCACTGATGTTTCTATCTCTCTCTTCCTCTCCCTTCATCTCTGAAATCAATCAAAATATATATATTTTTTTTAAATGTTATTTTTGGCTCTGAGGGTTTCCATCTCCATTGGTTCCACTGCTTTTGACTTTTTCATAAGTGAACTGAATCCTCAAGAAAGAGGATCTATTGTTTAGTTGGGGGCCGGAGGCAGGGGGAAAGGAGAAGATGAAAATGTTCAAAAAGAAGGAAATGAAAAATAACCTGTTGTGCCTGGCCAATCTCTCAGGTTTTTAAATGATTCACACACTGGGTGAGGGGCAAGGAATTACAAGGCCTGGCTCTGTGGCTAAAAGTCTCTAGGCCTTGGCTTCCTCACCTGGAAAATGGAGAAATCCTACTAAATAATCTCTTACATTTCTTCTACCTTTAAAGGTTTGTGACTCCAAACCAATCACTGTGATCCTAAACCAAGTAAGAAAACATCTATTTCCAGAGGTTTCAGGGCTAATGACAATAAATACTTGGGAAGGGACTCTGCCAGCCACTACGGTTTGGGCACCTCTGTCAGCTGATACTTTGTTGAGTCACAGTTAACATCTTTTACTGAGAAAAAGGCACAGCTCAGAAGTCTTTCTGAAGCCTGTGTTTGCTGGGTCTTGAAGGGTTTGCACGAGAGCTTCAGTGAGCAATTCCTAATCTCACTTAAAGCAGTGATGTTAGATAACTCACCTGGGAAGCTCCTTAAAGTAGGAAAACCCATCCTTCAAAGAGGAATTTGATGACCTACATTTAAAACATTCAGCAGAATAATTAAAAATTATGACCAAAGGAACTCTTTTCTATTGTTCTCAACCTCTTTCTAGACTTGAGTCCTTGGGATTAAGGTATTTTGAGGCAAGCTTTTCTTTTTTTCTGAGGTGGGAGGCAAGGGCATAATACTGATGTAATGTGATCAAAAAATGAAATATAACTTAAAATGTTCATTGGACGCCTCCTCGGGCCCAGACATGGTGCTGGAGACCAGACTGTAGGGACAATGCAAACTGGGAAACCCCACTGTTGCCCTGGGGGCCCTGAGTTTGATGGGGAGATGACTTCCATGCAAAGAACATGCCTCTCAACGGTTGAACAGAGGGTACAGGGGCCACAACCTAGAGTAAAACTCAGGAGACAACCTACTCAGTATTGTAGCTGGGAGAAAGAATTTTTTGATAAGTTAACTTATTTTTGTCTCTCAAGCAAAATATACTCAAACTTAAAAATAATCATAAAATACAAAAGCGCCTTGCTCTGGCCAGCATGGGTCAGTGGTTAGAACGTCTGTGCACCAAAGGGTCTTGGGTTCGATTCCCAGTCAAAGGCACATACATGGGTTGTAGGTTTGATCCCCGGCCCTGGTAGGGGCATGTGCAGAAGGCAACCAATCAATGTGTCTCTCTCACATTGATGTTTCTCTCCCTCCCCCCTTCCACTGTCTAAAAATCAATGGAAAAATATCCTCAGGTGAGGATTAATAAAAAAAACAACAACACAAAAAACACACTAATTGCCGTTTATTGGGAATTTGGGCCCCGGAGTCTGTCTATTGCTCTTCCAGCTGCAGTAGGATTACAGCAGGACAGTAGAGACACGTGCCACACCTTGTAAAGAGGCATGCAGCCCGGGCGATGCTCTCCTATCATCACCCTTCACCATTAATGAATGACAGGAGAAACCTGAGAATCTAAAAAGTTCTTCTTGCAAAAATTGGGTTCTCAAGTCCATGTCTTTCTACCCAGCATAAACACTTGTTTCTGAGGGGAAAAATGAGTCCAAAATCCCTGGGGATATCCTACTGCTCTGGCAGAATTCCACTGTGATCAATTAAATGAAAATAAATCAAGAACATCTGGTCTATATTTGTTTTTAAAACCCTGAGGGTTTAGATTCAAAGAAAGTTTGGGAAAATGTAGTCTTAGGTCTGCTGAATCTAGATTTTTTTTTTAAAAAAGGCCCAGAGGTACAACAGAGCCTGAGACAAAGTAAGGCTAGCTTTGTACATCCAGGAAAGTTTGGCAAAATATCTTTTTCTGGTTTCCCAACACTTTAGCAATGGCCTGCACTTATAAGTCAATTTGGCCAATTGTGTGTTTGGGTTTCTGTACCAGGTGACCAGACAGGCAGTATGGGTTAAAGAAAGACTAAATTTACATTAGTACATATATACACATACATACACATAAATATACGTATACACATATATGTATAAGTTCTACATATACATACATACATATAATTTCAGGACTTTTCAAAGTCCTTAATAAGCTGATAAATGCTATGAATCTCCAACAGAGGGGCTACAGTATGACCTAATGCACTGGCCCCCAGCATCCGGGCTTTTCTTGGGCTGCTCCATGGGACACACTTGGGAGGAATGCTGGACTCTTAACCCAATGAGACACAGATGTCTGCGATGCAGATGACACACCACCTGCACCTTCACTGAGTTCATTCATGGATCCGTTCACCAGACAATTATTACACACCTGCTATGTGCTTCACCCAGCCTTGTCATTCCTCACTAATGCATACAGCCTGAGCATTCTCATCCCACACTTAAACCTTCACTTTTCTTATGCTTAAAAAAAAACACAAATGGAAGCCCACCACTTAACAGCTGCTTGAACTACTGCAAATATTTCTGTGCTCTCTCTTTCCTGGTTGCAATGGCTTCAAAGGCAGAGGCTTATCTTTGTTCCCTCCATCCTCTTGCTGTTTACCCATGCGTATAAAACTAGCAGCATCACAGAGCTGCTCAGCTGTCAGTATGACAGGGTGGGCCTGTCAGCTAGGGAAAGGGGACCCTGGGAGATAGGGGAGAAAGATGAAGCAAGTATCATTAGGAATCTTGCCTGTTCCCAGTCCTCCTGCCATTGGCTCTGGGGAGCTGAACCCCAGAACAAATATCAGGACTGCTCCCAGCTCTGCCCCACACCTGTGGCTTAGCCAAGGAGAGGGGATTTGTTTGCCTGCCTTCTCCTAATAATCCCCTTGGTGAGAAATGAGAAAAAAGTGGGGGGCTGATCACAGAGTCTTTCCCTCCACAATTATGCTGGGATCCGGATGGCCCTGTGGGGCTGCCAACCGCCTGCAGAATTCCTGCCTCCATGACAGGAAGGAGGCTGTGGCTCCCTGCGCCCCATGAGGAGCAATAGCTCAGAGCAATGGGCCAAGGTAAACAGGCTGGGCAGGGCCTCCGTAATCCCTCTCCACACAGGACATGAATCACGGGGCACCTGCCCAGTGGCTTCCTCACACATTGCTACCAGAGAAAGCCCAGGACACCTGGGCCAAGGGAGCAACTCTTCACCCCCTACTTCCCTCCTCAAGTCACAGAGAGGGGGGCGGGGGCAAGAGGGACAGATTAATGACAATTCTCCCTAAGGCAGTTCTCCCCAAAGGCTCCCAAGCTGTTAGCACAGAAACCAATTACACTGAAGTCCCTGCAGGCCTCTGTATTGACATGTGGCTTGCTGCTGAGAGCTGCAAAGCCCTTCTGGGACCCCACCCCACCACGCTTGTCGATGACAGTCCTCTTTGGGACAAGAAAGGGGTAGGCAGTAACTATCATCCTGTCCCATATCACAGGGAAATGAGGCCCAGAACTATTCAGTTGGGGATTTTCTTTCAGTCCTACAGCACTTAGCACTGTATGAAGCACCTGCGCACACATGTCGTCCTACCTGGACAAGGATGCTCAGCCCCATTTCACAGATGAGGAATCAGCTCTGGGGAGAGCATTGCCCGAAGGAGACAGACAGATGAGATCTGCTCCATAGCCTCAGGAGGGTGCAGCTTACACTGACGGAGCCATCCAGCCTCAAAGGATAGCTCTCTCAGAGCCACTGCCACAGACCTTGTGCTGGATTTATCTGAAGCTCTCAATAGCTCAACTGACAGCATTTATAAATTCCCCACCGCTGGGCAGGTGAATAAATGCCAGAGGTTTTGAAGCACGTGGTCATTCTCTTAAACCTTGTTTGTCCTTACCCACCTTCTATCCTTGGATCTTTGAGGGAAATGGGATCTTTTCAAAGTCAGGGCTCCACCCTGGTCACACAGGTCAGGATGCTCAGGAAGAGCCTCATCGGGTTCCCACAGCTGCGGCAGCATCCAGACTGTCCACTCTGCCTGGGGGAGGGCTCTCCGGGTCACCCACCTCAGGGCCTCTCCCTTTCCCAGGGTATTGGAGACACCACTGGCCACCTCTGGGCCTGGAGGAACAGGTGGAGGTGAGATACAAAGATGATGCTCCATCATAAGCAGGTGGGGGCGCTCCCTAGCACCTGGGCCCACCTGGACCCTTGCCTTACTAAAGAATCGGGTATTTCTTTCCACAAAGCAGTGCCTAGAAACTTGATTACATAACACAGTACTGTGGGCACACAGCAGTTATCTGTAAACACTCATATCTGATAAAGAAACATCACCTTATTCCTCAAGCTTTCCTGCTACTCATCTTGTTAAAATCCCTTTGATCCTATTTAGGTTAAAAATAACCCCAAGGCAACAACTATTCATATATACTATATATATATATATATATATATATATATATATCCTCTATAATACCTATCTCTACAGAAGGTCTGAAAGGTAACACAGCAAACTGATAGCCATGATAATTCTGGGGACACCACCAGATTTGGGAACCACTGGAAAAGGCTTTGGAACTTGGATTGAAATCCAGGTTTGCCTGTTTCTTAGTAGCATTCTCTTAGACCAGTTTCTTAGCCTTCCAAAGACTCAGAACCATTGAGGAAATGGAGAGAATGATAGCTGCCTTGCAGGATTGTTGTAAAGGCCAGAGACAGCACACACCTGGCACACAGTACACAGTGAGTCCTGCCTGTGATTACTCTACTTCTGAGGAGAGGGTGGTTGCCCCAAGGCCACACCTCCAGCCTCCCTGTAGCCATGGGAGAGAACTGAGAGCACCACTCATCACTCTTTAGTCCTGATTTTGCATCTGTGGCTGTGGAGCGACCCCAGCCTATGGGCCATTTAGTTCCTGATGGGGATTAGAGAGTGTTGCTGATTCTCTATTTGCTCACCACCACCCATGAACCCAAACCCACTGAAACTTGTCGTCACCTGCTCTGTGGCCTGGTGGCTGACCTCTGTGGGCTGCCTCACCAGGTCTTGTGGCCCTTTGGCTTCCAGCTGGATCTGCTGATGGGAAGCACCAGCACAAATCTGGGTATTTACTCCCCACTCTCTCCACCTCGCCAAGTCTCTGACAGTGGCTCTGTCCCTTTTATAGCCAGAGGTATAACAGAGCCTGAGACAAAGTAAGGCTGGCTTTGTAAATCCAGGGAAGTTTGTCAAAATATTTTTTTCTGGTTTCCCAACACTTTAGCAACAGCCTGCATATCCAAGTCAACTTTGCTAGTCGATGTGTGTTAGAGTTTCTGGACCCTGTGGGGCAGCTCCCTTCCATGATTCTAACTCTTGCTGCCTCTGTGAGCAGTCCTGTCATTACTCTCTTTTCAGATAAACCCTTCCAAGGGCTCCATCTGCTTCCTGCCAGCACCCTGACTGAAACAACAGGGCGGAGGCTTTCTCAGTGCCCATTGTAACCCTGTCAGAAAAGATACTAAAAATAAATGGAGACTATTAAAGCTTGGGAGACAGAGTAATAATGTCCAGTTCAGGCTAGGGCTCTGATTTCATCACTAGAACCTCAGGGATTAAAGCAATTTTCACCTAAGTAGAGAGGCCACTGAAAAAAGAGCCTGAACAGAGACATGCTGACTTTTCCTGCAGCGAGGAGCCCATTCTCCACCTCTCTAACCTAATGAGCTCCCTGGGGCAGGTGAAATTGCATCCTTGCGGATCGCTCCAGAGGCCGTGTGCCCTGAATCAATACATCATCTGCGTCCCCTGCAGTTAAGCTTGGCAAAGAGGTCAGGAGCACAGAGAAGCGAGGAGGAGAAGCACAGCCTCAGCTCCTGCTAGTGCCCTGCCACCAGGAAATGCTCCCCACGGTGGAGATGGGGGCGTGAGGGCATATTTCAGCCACTGACCGGATCATCAGCCACTGACCTGATCATCAGCCATGGGGATCAAGCAGAACTGAGAAAATGTCTGTGAAAACAAAATGCTAGAAAAAACTGTAGCTTATGAAAAGAGAGACTGTGTTAAACTAGAATTCTTTGCAATATTATCAAATACCAAACTAAATTCTATTTGAACCCTTTCATATTCTATCTAATAAAAGAAAAACATGCAAATTGACCATCCCTCCGCTATGCCCACAAGCCACGCCCACCAACCAATCAGGAGCAAATATGCAAATTAACCCAACAAAGATGTTGGTTAATTTGCATATCCAGGTGCAAAGACTGAAGACAGCATAGAAGGAAGTCAAGTGCTGCAGAAGGGAGTGAAGCTGGTGGCAGATATGGGAGGGAAGCAGGCGGGGTGGCAGAGAAGGGAGGGAAGCAGGCGGGGCTGGGGAGATGGGAGGGAAGCAGGCGGGGTGGCAGAGATGGCCACAGGAAGCCCTATTCTTTTTTTTTTTAATATATTTTATTGATTTTTTTACAGAGAGGAAGGGAGAGGGATAGAGTTAGAAATATCGATGAGAGAGAAACATTGATCAGCTGCCTCCTGCACACCTCCTACTGGGGATGTGCCTGCAACCAAGGTACAGGCCCTTGACAGGAATCGAACCTGGGACCTTTCAGTCTGTAGGCCGACGCTCTATCCACTGAGCCAAACCTGTTAGGACAGGAAGCCCTAGTCTTGCAGGAATCTTCCTGCAATGGGCCTCTAGATATATACACACACTAGAGGCCCGATGCATGAAATTCGTACATGGGGGGAAGGGGATGTGTGTCCCTCAGCCCAGCCTGCACTCTTTCCAATCTGGAACCCCTTGGGGGATGTCTGACTGCTGGTTTAGCCTGATCCCACTGTCGGACATCCCTCTCACAATCCGGGACTGCTGGCTCCTAACCACTCACCTGTCTGCCTGCCTGATTGCCCCTAACTATTTCTGCCTGCCAGCCTGATCGCCCCCTAACTGCTGCCCTGCTGGCCTGGTTGCCCCAACTGCCCTTCCTTGCCAACGTGATGGCCTCCAACTGCCCTCCCCTGCAGGCCTGGTCACCCCTACCTGCCCTCCCCTGCAGGCCTGGTCACCCCCAACTGCCCTCCCTTGCCACCCTGGTTGCCCCCAACTGCCCTCCTCTGCCGGTCTGATCTCACCTCCAACTGCCCTCTCCTGCCCATCCTACACCTACTGGAAATTTAATCAATGAGACCCCGGGATGCTGCATGCTGATGTACATAGCTCAACTCGGGCCAAACAGAATAAACATAAATGCAAAATGATTTGTAGTCTAGACACAGTGGCTGAGTCCTGATTTTCATTCCACTTTACACAACATTTACTTTTTCTCTGCTTAAATCTACCTCCCCTTTGCTGAAGAGGGAAGATGTGCGGGTGGTAGGATGCAAGATTCAATTTTGTGAATATTACCAACAGTTGTTATCCAAGGAGAAGCGAAATTGACTGAGAACAGCACTTGTACCAAACCGTCAGGAAAAATAACACATTAAGACATACTATTGAGTCAGCCCTGTGACTGGGGAGGTCCCAGCATAGGAACTATGATCCCTGCGAGCACCTCCATCTGGAAGAAAGCCACCCCCGAGTTCCTACCCCGATGCCAGACAATCCAGTTCCTGCTGGTATCTGTCTGTGTCCCCCAAAACCTCACCCTGGTACTGGAGCTAAGAGGAAGCAGGACCTTTTTCTTTGGTTTCAGTACCAGTGTAATGCCAAACTCATTGAATTGACTGGCTTATTTCACTTGGCATGATAATCTCCAGGTCCATTCATGCTGTCTCAAAAGATCGCTATCATCAACAAATCAACAAACAACAAGTGCTGGCAAGGATGTGGAGAAAAGGAACCCTAGTGCACTGCTGCTGGGAATGCAGACTGGTGGAGCCACTGTGGAAAACAGTTTGGAGTTTCCTCAAAAATTAAAAATGAAACCCATTTGACCCAGATCCCACTTGTAGGACTATATCCCAAGAAATCAGAAACACCAATTAGAAAGGATAGATGCACCCTATGTTCATAGCAGCACAATTTGCAATGGCTAAGATTTGGAAACAGCCTAAGTGCCCATCAGCAGATGAGTGGATTAGAAAACTGTGGTACACCTACACAATGGAATACTACGCTGCTATAAAAAAGAAAGAACTCTTACCATTCACAACAGCATGGATGGACCTGGAGAGCATTATGCTAAGTGAAATAAGCCAGCGGAGAAAGAGAAATATCACATGATCTTACTCATTTGTGGAACAACATAAACTGATAAACAAAAATAGATTCAGAGACAGAGAAGCATCAAACAGACCATCAAACCTCAGAGGGAAGGCTAGGGGGTGGGGGTAAGAGATCAACCAAAGGACTTGTATGGATGTATATAAGCATAACCAATGGACACAGACAGTGGGAGAGTGAGGGCATGTGCTGCAGAGTGGGAGCAGCCCGGTAGAGGTCAATGAGGGGGGGGAAAGGAGACGTGTAATACTTCAAACAATAAAGAATAATAATATAAAAAAGACATACTGTCAAATGGTTTCCCAATATTGATCATCTTCTAACCAATCAGCCACTCTGTGTATGTTTTCTTTTCTTCTAATCCAATTTTGAACCACTCAGGAGTCTAGCTGTTTGACTGGCTGGTTAAGCCTGACCTTATTCTGCAAACAAAGCTGGCTACAGAGATTTGAAGAAGGGCTGCAGGTCACCGAGAGTGATTTGCAAAGCCCTGTGGCGTGGTGCGCCTTCTTACCTGTAGAGTCAGCCCTAGATGCCCTGCCACTCATCTGCTCCTCCACATTGATGAGCTGTAGGTCTGTGTACGAGAGGCCACAACTAGGACTACTGGTGTCTTCAGAGTGCGTGGTCCAGCTGCTCTCGGAGGTCAGAGGGCATCTCCCCAGCGAGTTGAAGGAAGGGCATGTCCAGCAGGGCAAGGTCAATGGTAGGCCTGGGGACAGACCACAAACCAAAAGCATACACTTTAAATAACTGTTCTTTGTTTTCCTTCAGAGCTTGTCTTACTTCGATGTTGTTCAGACCCTATGAAATCTCAACAGCTGCACAAGGCAAGGAAGTATGTAGGAAGTACCACTCAATATACTGAGCAGGGAAAAGCAACTGAGACCCCACTGTGAGTCAGTGTCAAATCGATACAACTGAGGTCTCAAGACCCTCAAAACAAAACACAAAATCTTACTAAAGAATATGAGTGACTTTAGGGTCTACTTTTATTTCTAAACTTAGATTTCAACTTCATTCAAACCCAAACTACACGAGTCTTACCCTTACCCTTACATTTTGTCCATTTGTAGTGGCAGGCCAACGAGCTCAAGATAACTCACCAAATTACACTGCAAAATTAGGTCTACATCGGGTCAAGGGATAAGAGTGGATATGGAGTACATAAGTATCTGCATATGAATGCGATAAGCCTCTGCACGCCTTGGTTGGACTGTAACTGGCGACGCTGCACATCGTTACATGTGCAATTGGACATTTACCGGGGCTGCCGACAAGCGATACAGTGAAAAACGTCTCTAAGCAGAAAACGCACAGGGCTTGGCTTTATCTCCTTAGCCCTGAGCAGCAAATTCAGCCTTTCAAAATCACTTCAGAAAGTCTCTTTTTTAGAAGTTAAGTTTTCTAAGACCATATATGCATAACCTAAGGACACAGGCAATAGTGTGGGGAAGGCCTGGGTTGGGGCAGGGAGTGGGTGGAGGGGGGCAGAAGGAGAGGGGGGAGGAATGGGTAACATCTGTAATATTGACAACAAATAATAATATAGTAAAAACCAAGTTTTCAAATCAAGTTCCTAGTTTGTCTAGTTCACTGGCTTCTACTAGGTTTCATCATGATGTTGCAAAAGACTATTATAGCAAATTTACTGAGAAGCATTGAAAACAAGTGTTGACAAGAGTATGGATAAGAAAGGAAGATTAAAAAAGAAATAAGGGTTTACTGAGTACCCATGAAATGTCAGCCACCTTTACAAGTGGCTCATCCCCCACCGATCCTGAGAAATAGGCAGTAGTCTTATTTTATAGAGTAGAAAAGGGTCTCAGGGGTGAAATAGCTGACCCAGAAGACTGAGTCAGTTCTTCTGGCTGGATTAAAATTACAGAGTTGGGTTAAAAAATAGGAAGAGAAAATTGAGATTTTAAGAGAGGAGAAAGAATAAATAGTACTATTTGTGGTATAGTATAAATAGAAAGCTACAGAGAATGCTCATTCCATATTCTCTTAGGCATTTATGAAACATGTAGCTTTTTTCTCTGTCATGGTTCAACACCACTGTGGATGGGGAAAAAAGGGCTCACAGGTGAGATGATCATAAAATTCCTAACTGGGCAGGTCACGGTGGATAGTCACACCCAGGAATATAACTCTAGTGAAAGGCTTACTTTTGCCTTAAGAAAGCCCTATCCATTATTTCTGTGTATCTAGGTTAACACACTTTTTTTCCCCAGGCTTTAAAACTTTTTATTAGCATATTAAATAACTGGGCATTCTAATAATTAAAAGCACTTGAGCAACAACAAAAAAGGCACTCTGATTAAACTGCATTTTACAGCCTACAGGACACCTTGGACCAGGTCGGTTTTGACTCCAGATTTTACTGTTGTCCCACCCAGCTTCTTCCTCCACCAACACACAAGTTCTTTTCCTTCCCCGCCAGCCAGACAGGCCGATGGGAGAGAGAGGCAGGTGCGGCCTTTGTTGTGAGTAGCCCTCTGGTGTGAAATGGGGCAGCAAAGTCCTTTAAACTGATCCAAGCTCTTTGCATCTTACAAAGTCAAACAGCTCAAAGAAGTAAAACAAGAAGGCAATACTTGTGGCACATACAATACATAGTGGCAGTGTGTGCCTCATTACGATTCCCCTGCTTGCTTCTCCCGCTCAATCATTTAGTATTTTGAAGGCGGTGGATTTTTCTCTTCCATTTGTGTCTTCTTCAATTTCGACTTATTGAATTTCTCAATCTCAGGAATGGGACTTACATTCCTCGGGCTGCTAAAGTCCTATGCCCTTAACCCAGTCCTGAAAAAGGTGGAGTTGGGGCTTTAGTGGAGCTAAAATAGGACCGGTGTCCAGAGTTTCCGTTCCATGGGGGTGTGGGGTTCGATGTAGCATCAGGTTACATTCAGTTCATCTGTCTACTGTGTGCAGTCTACATGGCTGGGGGCCACGTGGGCAAGGATAGAGCATGAGAGCCCCGTAAGCCAGGAGTCAGGTGTGAGCAGCAAGAGACAGAGCCGCGAGAACTCCTTTGTTCAGGGGTTTAAATATTAAATCTCCCCACGTTTGCAGTGGCAATATTTGGGGAAATGCTGGCTAAGAATTTATTAAAAATGTTACCCATCATATGAGAAATCCCAAGGTATCACAGGCAGGGGAACCACAACAACTCCACCAGTAGACATCAAAACTATGTAAGCCCTGGCCAGTGGCTCAGTTGGTTGGAGCATCATCCTGTGCACCAAAGGGCTTGATTCCCAGTCAGGGCATGTTCGAGAGGCAATTGATTAATGTTCCTCTCTCTCTCTCTCTCTCTCTCTCTCTCTCTCTCTCTCCCCTCCCCTCCCCACCCCCAAATCAATAAACATATCCTGGCATAAGGATTTCTTTTAAACTATATAAGAAGAAAGACAAAGAGAAGATTTTAGGTTACTTTCAAAGAAATGATGATTAGGCCGATGATGGCTTTCCCAACAACAAGAGAAACCAATTCAGTGGCTGTCAATTAATCTTAGAGAAAGAAAAAAATGAGAAAGAAACATAAGATGACAGAAAGAAAACGTATCAGTATTTGATAATAAACATAAGTGAAATAAATAGTCCAACTAAAAGGAAGACCGCTAGGCTAACTAACCAAATGAAATCCAAATTGCTGTTTACAGAAGACACCTCAGTAGGGGGTGTTCAGGAGGCAGCCGATTGATGATTCTCTCTCATCAATGATGTTTCTATCTCTCTCTCCCTCTCCCTCTCTGAAATCAATAAAAATATTTTAAAAAAAGAAAATACAGATCAAGATGACGGTGCCCATTCCCTTCAATTCAATATCATATTTGTGGGCAGAGCCTATGCAATAAGGCAGGAAGTGAGAAGGAGTAAAATAAAGAACAACCCAAAACTTTTATTATAAGTACCGGGCACTAACCGATTGCGCCACTGGAGCTCCCCAAAACTTTCATTATATGCAGATAATATTTTTGTGTACATAAAATAACCCAAAGACCCTACTGATAAATTACCAAAGTAATAATTCTAACAAGGTACTAATATGTATATATAAATGAATTGTATTTCTGAAAAACAGCAAGAAATGTTTAGAAAA
Organism: Corynorhinus townsendii; assembly: GCA_026230045.1. NCBI lineage: Eukaryota > Metazoa > Chordata > Mammalia > Chiroptera > Vespertilionidae > Corynorhinus > Corynorhinus townsendii. The sequence goes on from JAPDVU010000001.1 coordinate 218,707,267, forward strand.
TGAAACAAAATAGCATTTATAATAGCAACTAAAAATGTGAAGCATACATAGTAATAAATCTAGCAAAAGATGTGCAAGGCCTCAGGAAATAATTCTAAAGTTTATTAATAGACCATAGAGAAGACCTAAATTACTATATTTAGGGATTGAAAGATTTAATGTTGTAAAGATGTTAATTCTTCTCAAATTGGTTTATAGATTTATTGCATCCTCAATCAAAATCCTAGCATTGTTTATTTTCCTCATATTAATGAGCAGCATCATGCTATTAGGTATGAATGAAACAGAATTTTTAAAATATACATATTTAAAACAATAAAATAATAGAAATAATACTGGGGAAATACTCTATGAAAAAAGTTTTGATTCCTACTTCACACTATAGAGAAATCAATTCTAAGTGGACTGAAAGTCAAAGTGTGGAAGGCTACACAAGAAATATTTTAGAAGACATATAGCTAAATATGCTCATGACTTCAGGATAGGGATTTTCTTTACCAAGGCACAGAAAGCATTAAGCATAAAAAAAATTTTCATATCATTAAAATTAAGAACTTGTTTTTACCAAAAGGCACCATAGCCTTGGTTGGTGTGGCTCTGTGGTTAAGAGCATTGACCCATGCACTGAAGGGTCAAAGGTTCAATTCCTGGTCAAGAGCATGTACCTGGGTTGCTGGTTAGATCCCAGGCCCTGATAGGGTGCATGCATGAGGCAATCAATCCATGTGTCTCACATTGATGTCTTTCCCTCTTCTCTCTCCCACCCCCCACCCCCCTCTCTTTCTCTCCTTCTTCTGTCTCTCCCTCCCATTCTCTATAAAAAAAAAAAGTGGAAAAAACGGGTGAGGATTAATAACAAGAACTAAAAAGGCACCATAAAGAGAGTGAAAAGACCACCCACAGGGAAGGAGATAATATCTGCCATTCATTAAATCCCCAAGAAACTCCTAGAAATCAGCAAGAAAAAGGGAGAAGCCCCAACAAGAATATACTTGAATAGGCATTTTATGAAAAAATCCAAATGGAAAAAAATAGATGCTCAACCTCATTAGTAATCTAAGAAATGCAAATTAAAACCACATGAAATACCATTCTCCTTACCTCCCTTTTCTATCTCCTTACCTCCCCATGACAAAGATAGAAATGACAATTCCAAGCGTAAGAGAGCAAGTGAGGCTGAAGCCTCTTTTATATATACTAGAGGCCTGGTGCATGAAATTAGTGCACAGGTAGGGTCCCTAGGCCTGGCCAGCGATCAGGGCCCATCAGGTTCCCCTCCTCCCGGCCTCCCCACCCCCTCCTTCCCTTGCTCCCTCAGCACCCTGCCGCTGCTGCTGGTCGCCCACCATGTTCTGCGCCACCCCCTGGTGGTCAGCGCACATCATAGCAAGCGATCCAACTCCCAGTCTCTTGGTCGAACTCCCAAGGGGACAATTTGCATATTAGCCTTTTATTATATAGGATGGTTGATGGGAGATAAATTGGTGTTATCTGACAAACATACCCTACAGGACAGTAATTCCCCTCCAACTTTTTGTTGTTGTTGTTAATCCTCACCCAAAGATATTTTTTTTTTCCTTAGGGAGAGTGAGGGAAAAACAGAGAGAAATATCGATGTGAGAGAAACATATCAATTGCTTGCCTCCTGCATGAGGCCCAGGGCCCAGGTCAGGGAGAAGCCTGCAACCAGAGTACAGACCCTTGACTGGAATCGAACCCCAGGCCAACACTCTACCCACTGAACCAAACTGGCTAGGGCGCCTCCAACTTTTTTATACAATAGAACCACTTACACATGTTCACCAGGGTTTATGTTTAGAATCTTTCCAGAAAAAAAAACACACAAAAGGAATGCTCAAGGAAGCACATTCTTAATTCCCAGAAAAGTAGAAACAACTCAAATAACCACCAATAATAGGACAGAAAGATGAACTGTGGGATATTAATATAATGGAATTCACAGCAATGAAAACTAAGGGAACTATCATTACAGGTAAAAACATGGAAAAATCTCACAGAATGTTGTGTTAAAAAAGCAAGCCATGAAATAATACATACAGTATTATTCCATTTATATAAAGTTCAAAAACAGGTGAAATTCAATTATATCATTCTCAATACATGTGTAGGTAGTACAGCTGTTAAAAATCTTAAGTAATGCCATTATTAACGCAAAACCCAGAACAGAAAAGTGGTGATGCGCAGGGAGGGAAGAGGGTGATGACAACATTCTATTTGTTAAACTGGGTGATGGGTTGAACTATTGTTCTTTATAATTTAATATACATTTAAAATAGGTTCCTTTTATTAAAAAATAAAAATTTAATATGCATTTAAAATATGTTCCCTAAAATAGTTAAGGTTTATTAAAACCACATATCAAAAGACTCCAATGACTTAGAAAGCAAGCTATTCCAATTATTTACATTTTCACATTAGATCTTTACATTTCTTAGATAACATTTTAATATTTCCCTTGAAAGAGAAACATAGAGTAATCAGCTGGGAGAGGCGCAGTCCCTACGTCTCACAGACTGTTCTCATTTGGTCTAATGTACCTTCATTACCCACTTAGCAATCTTGGATGAATCCTTCTATTTAGGTTCTGAACTGAATGCCCTCAGGCAACAAAAGAGTTGAAGTCCGGAGCCTGAACTCTTCTCCCCGGGGTGGGACTTTGGTAGCAGCAGGTTGCCCTCCTCCCAGTGCTTCCCGGCCCCATCCATCCCGGAAGAAAAAAAGTGATGAAACATAGAAGTCTGCCTCTCCCTCTCCTATGAGGTATGTACAAGGAGCTTGAATCTGGCCCTATCGCCTGGGGCAAGTTATTTAATCCATCTGTTCTTCTGCCTATTAACCTGTAAAATGGGGCTTAAAATAGTATGCACTTCATAAGGGGATTAGGTTAATAATGACAAAAAACCTGGAGAAGTGCTCAGCACAAAAGCAGTACTCAAATAGAATTCGGTAGTTATTTCCAGACAAAATCCTTGAAATCTCCATTTGGATCTAACTTTCCGTGTCCAAAACTATGTTCCTGCGATCCTCTCCACACCAGCTTCTTCAGCCTTTCAGGTTCTCAGATTGAAACCTTCCAGTCCTCCCTAAGTCTTCTCACATTCAGTCCATCACAACTTCCACTAGTCCCACCTCTGGAACATGCCTGAAATCCTATCCCTTCCCACCATCTCCCAGCTACCAGCCTGGTGCCAGCCACCATCCTCTCCTGCCTGGCTCATTTGCAAATGCCTCCCATCTGGTCTTCTTGCTTCTTCACTTGTCCTCAGCCACACCTTTCTTTTCTTTTTTTAAAATATATTTCATTGATTTTACAGAGGAAGGGAGGATAGAGAGTTAGAAACATCGATCAGCTGCTTCCTGCATGCCCTCTTCTGGGGATCGAGTCCACAACCAAGGTATATGCCCTTGACCAGAATCGAACCGGGAACCCTTCAGTCTGGGCCAATGCTCTATCCACTGAGCCAAACAGGTTAAAGCCTCAGCCACAATCTTAATAGAATTATCTGTTCAAACTTAAGTGCTCCAAACCCTCCACTGGTTCCCCATCTCACCCACAGTAAACGTGCAAGTCCTCACCGTGCCCTCTGAGGAGCTGTGTGGTCTGAGTCCCAGGACTCTGCCTGTCTCCTTCTCTTCTCCCCCCACTCCCCCCCCCCCCCCCGCCCCGCACACACCCCCTCCCCCCCCCCGCCCCCCCTGCCCCGTTGCCTCCACTGCAGTCACACCCCAGGAACATGGTGTCCCTCAGAGACCGGTCACTTGTAGTTAGTTCCTTCCTCACTTGCAGTTTCTTCCGCCTGGAAGGCTCCTCCCCCAATTTCTGCAAGGTTGCTCCTTTACTTCTCTAAAGTCTTCACTCAAAAGTTGCAGCACAGAGAGACACTCCCTGGCCTTCTGTAAAATTTCACACTGTCCCTCACGCAGCCCCCTTTTGGGCCTCAATTTTTTCTCCTTCCCGTGACCCACATTACCTAACACACTTACGTTGTCTACTTCTTTATCGTGTTTCTGGAATGGCTCCCCCAACCGAACGCATGCTCCACGGGGCAGGAATATTCCTCATATCCCCAGTGACTTGAACAGTGACTGGCTCACAGTGGGGCTCAAGGCACCATTGGTTGAATGAATAATAAATGTACAAATTATCAGCTTCACCAATACAGCAAATACATTACTTCTCTTTCTCCTTCTCCCTTGGGATCCTGGGTAGATGAACATTTTTAATACTTACATGCATTTTGATGTCATGTCCCTTATTTACACTTTGATGTCTACTCACTAGAGCTATATATTTCCAACGCTATAAACATGCCTATCCATGAATCCAAAACAGATAAAATCATGGTCTTTCTGTGTGACTCCCCTGCGATTTCACTGCTGGCAACGAGGAGTGGCTGTCCCAGGACTGGCTCGGAGGGACTCCTCTCACCCCATAAGGCTTCACTGGTAACAGATTGCCCAACCATTCGGCAGCCTCTGCTTGGAGAGAGCAGGGAATGTGGCCAACTTTCTCATAATTGCTTTCCCAGCAACTAAATATTTGTTGCATGAATGAGCTAGTTAATGAATGCGTGCTTGCCTAGTGTACTGTGTTGTGTCCCACACAGCAGGTCAGACAGGCCACAAGGCCCACGTGGGTGAGCTAGCACAGTCTCTGGAAAAGGATAATATTGACGTTCTAGTGAAATATTTCAAGGTCCCTTTCAGGTAGCTGTAAAAATCCATCATTGAGAGACCCTTTTCCCCCCATGACATGGTGGTACCTTCAAATCCAACAAAAATATAATGGACAGTTTTAAGTGTGTTTATTAAGGCAGCCCTCAGGAAAAGTATGCGTGTGTTTGTACACATACAGGATGGGACAAAAGTAGGTTTACAGTTGTGAGTTTGAGAAATAGTTTATTCTTTTATTATTTATGAATTATTATGTTATTTTCCATACAAACAACTGTAAACCTGCTTTGCCCCACTCTGCATATATATACATATGTGCATATGTATGTGTATGTCATTTTATGTGTATATGCTATGCCTCTGTGTACATGTATGTGGCATATTTATATGTATGTATGTATGTATACGCATTGTGTGTAAACAATGGAAAATCAAAAACTGATTATAATAGTCTAGTCAGCTGATAAGAAAAGGGCATGATGAGGAAGAGACTGGCCTAGTTTCTTTACCTATTTTGTTAAAAAAAGAAATTCACTTTATTGAGGAAGCCATCCTTCAACCTAACAGCTCATTGGCCCCATAAACAGAAATCACTTAGTCATTCCATAGCAGGTTTCATATAGTACATCTTTCACTTTTCATTCATTAATTCAACAAATGCTAAATGAGCACCTACTAAGTTCCATGCACCATAGTCTGGGACAGAGTGTGAATGAGGTAGATAAAGTCCCTTCCCTCTACTGGGGAAGAGAGACAATAACCAAAGAAACAAATATATAACCTAGTTTTGGGTAGAGACATGGATGGGTGTATACATTTAAAGCGGGGAAAAGCTGGGAGGAAATGCTTGAGCAGAGCTGAGTGAAAATGTGGAAGAGCTCTAAGGGATACAGGGAACAGCAAGAACAGAAAAGAGCTTGCTGGGAACAGCAAGAAAGGTGGCGATTAGAGCAGCGTGGAGCCCAGTGGAGAGTGCCCTGAGGAAGAAGGGCTCTGTCAAAACTCATTCCCAAGGACATCCCTGTCTGAGATGGATTCTGGAAAGGTCCCGAATTACATTAAAAAGTGGAGAAGAACAATTCAAGGTATTAAAGGAAAAGAAGACCTTCTCTGTTGAGGAGGGATATACATATGCATGCCAAATGCAGTGGGCCACAGCTACAGTCACCAAGGGTCTGGGATCTTATTCCACCCCCACCCTCCACTCGACCCCAGTGGCAGAATGAAAAACATAATAGAACTTACCCGCTGGACTGGGCTAGACTTCCCCAGGATTAAGTCTCTCAGCTGTCCCCTTGCCTCCCTCTTGAATGGCTGACATCATCCCTGGTCCTCCCCAAACAAGTGGCTCTTTCTCTGGTCCCAGATAATGAGCTTCCCCAGACACAATGGGAAGGCCTTAGCCCAAGTCTTTGGGGAAGACATTTGAAGCACAAGGGAATACAAGTATATGGCTTGGGCTGAAGGACAAATGTTCCGGAAATAAAAGGGTTTTTTTTATGTTTGTAACTATGCATATCCTGCAGGATCTGCATAATGGGTCCAATTCAGCCTTGGCATTGCTACTAAACGGCCATGTCCGCAGAGGAAGGTCAGTGCAAAGCGTGACAAGTGAACAGGAAGCCTCATGCTGATAATAACGCCTTATTTTTTTTTATATTTTGAGGATGAACTTTGCTCTTCCAGTCAATTTGTCTGCATGCATTTGCAAACATAGTCTAAGTGAGCGCGCATACACACACACACACACACACACACACAAACACACACTTGTATAATGCAAAAAATACGTAAAATCAGTCTTTGCCCTGAGAGAATCTTTGTAAAGAATGACCACTATAGTCTTCCTGGTGCACTATGGAATTTTAAAGCCAGAGAAAGCAAAATACTAAGCTAGGAAAACTTTTTACAACTAGGAAAACTCAGAAACACTACAGCTAAAGGCCCCGATGTGAATAAAATACTACCCGAGTTGAAGTTCATTTCAAAATATTTTTTTTAGAGAACAATATAAAGATTCCATTTTTACTTGAACAGATTCACCAGAAGCTCACTTTTCAAAATACTTTCATTCTGCTCGGGGTTTAACAGAATAGCTATGCATTTAGTTCAAGATTCAGCAAATGAGTTTTCAGTTAAATTTCTCTATATTTTTCACAATGTAATGCAGATGCCATCTTCACACCGGAGATGTGAACAGTCTTCTGGTGGCTGATTTAAGTCTTAAGTATTTGACACTTAAAACTCTAATAAAAATCTTTCTAAAGATAATATGTATCGACATAGTCTGAGCCGAAGTGGTCTTCTTAAGCCAAAGAGATACGAATCCCAAAGTTGGCCTACACCGAATTTCAGGAAAGGGAGGAAACAATTTTTACAGAAGATTCAAGGGGCGTGATTTTATGTGTCCTCTTACTCTAGTATCCTCAGGTCCAAGGAGCTGATGCCAGTTGTCTTTCCTATACCTATGGTTACAGAAAGGCTTTGTCACTCAACTGCTTTTGTTAATATTTTTTTCCTAAGGGAGATCTGTATCTCTTTTTCCCCAGACCAACCACAATGGCACTTAATTCACTGCAAATCCTGCCCTAGTTGAAATCCAAAAGAAACTTGTTCCCTAGATGGGTGTAAGCATTTCTGGAGTTGTTTTCCCCACCAGCTGTAGTTCCAGGTTATACAATCAACCTTGGCATGCTTCAGTGAACAATGAACTAAGTAGCCAAGTCACCAGGGTGGGAACTAGCAACTCCCTGGCTTCCTTAAGCTCCCAGCTCAGCTTCTGATATTTAAATGCCACCAAAATAAGAGATTTAACACTAATGACAGTCTCTTTGTCCCTAACTCCACCATGTCTACAGCCTCCTTGCATTTTAATTAGGGCCAATAGTACATTCCCATTCCAGGCTGAAATCCAATGCTCCCCAGGCTTTATTCTTAGGTGGCACAGCTTAAAGGATAAATTCTTCTTGTGTGTGTGTGCTTCATCTGCCCGAAAAACTGTGAGGAGTGAAGGCATGGGAACTGGGGGAAGAAGAGGAGCATCCCATAAAAACATTTCTTCACCTGGCTACTCTGTTTGTGTGTGTGTGTGTTCTTTCTTTCCTAACTTCTCTTTGCAAGCCAGATGTTAAGGCATGGAACAGCTGGCTAAGTAAGGCTCCACTTTCTGCTTTTGGAAATCCGGACTAGGAACAGTGCTAATTGTTCTCATTGATTCTCTTTTTTGGTCTTCCCACCTATTTCTCTTAGGCCAAGATCATAATCTTCTCCTAAAAGGATATTCACAGAGAAGCTGCATAGGATGGATCCCAGACATACATTTTCCCTTTCTCCTGACACAGAGACCTCTGATTTATCAGAAGTGCTGGGCATTTAATACAGGCAAATGGGACATGAAGAATGAAATGGAAATTGCAACTACCTTATAGAAAAAAAGTCTGTTTGTTCTAGTGATACTTAGGTGACTGGGAAAATGGCTGAAGCCAAAACTCTTCCCATGGAGCCCTTTTTTCTGGCTGAACTTCACTACCTGCTATGCATGGAGACACACCTACACATTCCACCATTCTCCATAGGTTCAATTTCTGCATGTTTAAATACAACAGATCAAATATCTTGCTTACTCAATTCCAATTCATTCATGTGTTATCCATACCAACAAAATTTTTATTTGATATACTGAAGCTTAGCCCAATATAGATCCAGGATCTGATTGATGTAAATTCATAAGCTAAGAGAAGCATTTTTAGAATGGGTAAATGAGAAATTGATAGTTCGTTTCTATATTATCAGATTAGACTGAAAAATACCAGTCACTCATTCTATATAAGCTGTTTCTCCCCCTCCTCCACCCCCCAGTTTTTTTCCAGGTGGGCACTACTGATCTGGGACAAAACTAAGTAAGAGTTCTGGGGGAGAATTACAAGCAAATAAAGGGAGACATACAGAACCTGTCTTATTACAACTAGTGCTGGGATTAGGATGAGATGTGTGTGCAGTCATGCAAGTGTTGGAAGATCTGTTTTTAAAATATTAATATTTTATTCAAGGACTTTTTTGCATTATCTATACTAATAAAAGGGTAATATGCTAATTAGACCGGGTTGACTGGACATCTTCTGGACGTCTGGCTTCCTTTCGGACAAAGCCACAGTGGCGGGGGCTGAGGCAGAGGCAGTTAAGGGCAATCAGGCCAGCAGGAGGGCAAGCAGTTAGGGGCAATCAGGCCAGCAGGGGAGGGCAGGACTAAACAAGCAGTCAGATATCCTCTGAGGAGTCCCAGATTGGAGAGGGTGCAGGCCAGGCTGAGGGACACCCCTGCCGTGCACTAATTTTGTGCACCAGGCCTCTAGTTTTTATTATAAACATTTAAAAATAATTTTAACTTTTTAAATTTATTTCTTTAATTGAAAAAATTTTAAACCCAATTATTTTTCTAGGTAACCATTTTTCTTTAAGACAACCATTATACTTTGATATGGAGAAGAAGTATTGTATGCATATTTCCCAACCTGTCACAGATAAAGAGATATACTTAAGAATCATGATTTAATAAAATTAAGAATTTGTACTACTTCATCAAGAATATTAAGTGAGATTTACTTTTTTAAGTAAGTACACAGTGTCAGAAGTTTTACTCACCATTAATTTTGTACCATCAATGCCAATGCCAATACAGTGAAAAAGGTAAATAACATCTTAGAGTTATTATAAAAATCACTCTGACTCCATAGACCCCCCTGAAAGGGTCTTCAGAATCCCCCTGGATCTATAGACTACACTTTGAGATGTGTATAACCATACACATCTCATGTGTATGGTTATACACATCTAATGGGGATAACCATAACTATGTTGTTATGGTTATCCATAACAACATAACTATCCATAACAACATAGTTATGGTTATCCCCATTTAGTTTGCAAAAATAAGTGGTGAAGAATTGAAGCAAATTGACTCATCTGTCATATAAATAGTTCTGAGCAATATTTAAGGCTAAAGACCAGGTATGAATGAACCTCCCAGCCTCCCAGGAATGGGGGAGCAGAGGAAACTACAGCTGGGCAGGCAGACCCACGGAACGTCCCACTGAACATGCCTGGGCCGTTCTGAGATCCTGGGACCTGCCTGCCTGCATCGGAAGCTTTCTTCTGACACTTCCCAGCAAAGCCTTGGGCAACTTCCAAAACCACTGTCTTATCAGTCTCCTCATGTGTAATATGAATATAATATCAATACCTTCCTCACATGATTGTGGTAAGGAGTACAAAGCTTTGAGAGTAGTGCCTGGGGGAGTAAGCACTCAGTACACGTTATCTTACCAAAAATAAGAAACATACTGTGTACTGATTCACTGCCCAGCACTCAGGAACTTTCGCCACATTTGTAAGTGCTTCATCAGCCCCTTGTCTCTCCAGTGTCAGGTGTTAGAAAAGGTTACTGCCTCCCTCCAGCTAGACTGGGAAGCCTGTCTGGACCTGTCCCTTCATCCTTGCTGCTTTTAGGGCAGAGGCTTTCTCACCCACAAGAGAAATCTAACGCTTAAATAGAAAAACGCATACATTAATGGGCAAGTTGGTATGTAAAAGTGGAAGTGTTTATTACATGGTAGAATTATGCTTTATCTTTTCCTGAAATTGTTTTTACTGGTGTTAAAGGAATGTCTGAAAAACAAAGGAATTGTTTTTTAAAAATTGAAACAAGCAAAACATTTAACTTACCAACAGAAAAACTTATCAGCCTTGCTTTTTTTTGCTCTTCTCTGTGGCAGACAAAATAATGCTCCCCACAAATGATGCCCACACCTAATACCCAGAACCTGTGAGTAGGACACCTTATACAGCAAAAGGAATTTTGAGATGGGGAAATTATCCCAGGATGATTCTGGGGAGGGGGGGGGCCAAGGTAATCACAAGAGTCTTTAAAATGCAGAGAGCGGCAGCAGTCAATTAGAGAGATGTGCACAGAACAAAGGCGCAGAGAAATGCAGCACTGCTAGCTCCAGAGACAGAGCCTGGGGCACATGTCAAGGAATGTGGGTGGCTGCTAGCAGCTGGAAAGTGCAAGGAAACCCATTCTGCCCGAGCGCCTCCTGAAAGGAATGCTGGCCTGACAACACCTGGATTTTAGCCGAGTGCCGTTCAGGTTGGTCTTCTGAGCTACAGAACTGTAAAATAATAACCCTGTGCTGTTTCAGCCACCAGGTTGGTAGTAATTTGTTACCAAGGTTATCCAGTCACCCTTGCAGCCAGGTTACTAGGTGAGGACTAGCAACTCCTCTGGCTTCACCAACCTCTCCAGGCAGCTTCCAGCCATTGAAATCCCACAAAATCAGGTCCTTAGCACTAAAGACAGTGCCCCTCTTGAAGATTTGGATTCAAGAGGTTTGGGACACAAAAATATCCATATTTAACTGATGATTCTATTAGAGATGGTTGGTGGTCTACACTCAGAGACATTCATTTCTACTCTTAAGGAGTTTACAATTTAGGTGCAGAGTAAATGCAATTCTAATCCCTAATAGATAAAGAAATATGCATACCTCCCAGACAGGTCAATAGCCAGGGACAAGGGTGTACGGCTGGAAATGGCCCAGAACACAGAAATCCTTCCATCTGCTGATGCTGACAAAAACGGTTTGTAGCCCAGCCGGCAAGGCTCAGTGGTTGAGCCATTAACCTATGAACCAGGAGGTTACAGGGCACATGCCCAGGCTGCAGGCTTGATCCCCAGTGTGAGGCATACGGGAGGCAGCCAATCAATGATATTCTCTCAACATTGATGTTTCTAAATTTCTCTCACTCTCCCTTCCTCTCTGAAATCAATAAAAATATATTAAAAACACACACACACACAAAAAGGGTTTGTAGAATTAAGCCAGATAAGACTTCTGCTTGCTCCCCCCTCTGTGGCCAGTGCTTCAGGCTTGGGAGCAGGTCAAGTAGACCTGGCAGCCTTCTACACTCTCATGGAGAAGCATCCCCGAGAGGAACACAGAGCTAAGCCAGATCCCTTCCTGGCCTCCCACCTGTCTCACCTGTTTCTTTAGGAGGAGGTGGTGAAGTGCTGGACCAGGGCGTGTCATCTTCAAATTGAACCCAATTGCTGATGGCTGAGGCCAGGTCAGGTGGGGGCTGCTCAGGGCTCCCCGGAGGAGAGGCCGCTTCAGAGATGAGGCCCATCTTCTCGGAGGAGTCATCCTGCTCTGAGTGGGAGAGGTCCTGAGAGCCTCCATCCGCCACCTGGTTCTCCCCGGAGGAGCTCTCAGACTGGTCTGAGGATGATGACCGTCCCGGGAGGTGCTCTTCGGTGGCCCCTGAAACAGACACCGGACAGCACATCACTTCACGTGTGGAGGGTGGAAAAACAAAGGATGGGCGAGGGGTGATCACAGGGCTCACCATTACAGTGAGTGAGCATAAAGAAACAGTCATGCCCATCTGCCCCTATGCCAAAGGAGTGTTTTCCTAGCAATGTTTTTAAAACTATCACCTCAGCATGACCAGGCTGAGATTGGGGTAGTCTTGTTCACTGTTCTTATCTCAGCATCTACACCAATTCTTGAGGGTCCCAAATAAAAATGCCCACAGAGGCCAAGCAAGAAATACAACTGAGTCAAAGGAGAAAAGCAAAAGGCAATAGGGACTGCTAGAGAGTATGGCTAACCCGGAGAGCTTCTGCCTGGACTAAAGGCATTTCAATTTAAACCTCAAACTCCTTGCAGTCCTAATTACACACCTGCAGGCTACGAGGTGCAAACCAATGGTAGCTAAACGTGGCAGAGGCTCTTCCCCTCAATTTGTTTCACTTTATTGGTCCTGAAACATTTAACAGCCTTCAGATAATTGTGCGTTGTTTTAAAGAACTATACTCTGGTTGTGGTGGTGGTTACCCAAATCTACACATGGAAAATTCATCAACTGTACATAAAAAGTGGTCCATTTTACTGTGTAAAAACTTTTTAAAAATATTCTTTTATTGATTTTAGAGAGGAAGGAAGAGAAATAGAAACATCCATGATGAGAGAGAATCATTGACTTGCTGCCTCCTGCATTCCCCACCCCCCCCCTCCCCACACTAGGGATTGAATCCACAACCAGGGCACATGCCCTGACCAGGAATTAAAATGTGACCTCCTGGTTCATAGGTCGATGGTTAAATACTAAGCAACACCGACCAGGCACTGTACAAAAACTTTTTAAAAACTCAAACTAGCAAACAAACTAATAAAGCCTTTAGATTAGCATGGTCAAATTAATAAACAAATGAGCCACATATGTAATTTTAAATGTTCTAGTAGGCACATTAAAAAACGTAAGAAGAAACTGGCAAAACTACTTTTAATAATATATATTTCAACCCAGTATGTTGAAAATTTATAATTCCAACACGTAATTGATATAAAAGTTGTTAATGAAAAATTTAACGTTTACTAGGTCTTTGAAATCCAGTGTGGATACTTCCCACTTTTAGCACAATTCAGTGCAGACTAGCCACACTTGCAGGACTCCTAACGGAAGCACGCCTCAGAACTCACACTTGCCAGGTGCTGTGAATGAAGCGGGCTGGTTTCTATTTAGCAGAGGCAGCTACAGTAGAACAGAACCAGCTGGCATGGCTCTGCAACTATCTCCTACCCTACCGCAGTGGTCGGCAAACTCATTAGTCAACAGAGCCAAATATCAACAGTACAACGATTGCAATTTCTTTTGAGAGCCAAATTTTTTAAACTTAAACTATATAGGTAGGTACAATGTTATTAACTTAATTAGGGTACTCCTAAGCTGGCCTTTGCTAAAAACTCAAGGAGCCAAAGAGCTACATGTGGCTCGCAAGCAGCAGTTTGCTGACCACTGCCCTACCGTGAACTTCGTGCCTTGGCACCAGTTCCCTAGAAGTCAGGTTGGCCATCTTCATCATGATCACGGATGACAATTAGAGCTTTTCCAGGAGCCAGGCACGTACTTTAATTCATTTACTCCTCGCAGCCACGGTGCGGTAGGTACTGCGGTTATCCGTGCTGCACAGACAGACTGCCACACAGAGACGTTGGATAAAAAATCTATCCAAGGGCACATCCCTCATCTGTGATGGAGCCAGGATTGGAGCCCAAGCAATCTGCCTCTACAGTCTGTCACTCTCAACAGCTACACTTTAAAAATTTGAGAAAATCCAAGTTGCTGCTGGGAGTAACAACCCAAAGAGCTGAGTGTAAAGTACAGTGTAAATATAAAGTTTATGCTACTTGGAAGACAGCAGCCAATACTTGTGCTGTTTCCAGGCCCTTGTCTGGGAGCCCAGGGTTCCTAAGATGCTTCCTGCAGGTTTCTAAGCAGAAGAACCTGCATCTCAGGAAAGTGACAGGCCGGCTCTTTTTTCTATATGAAGATTCCACCCAAAGAATAATCAAGTGGAAGCCACAGCAAGCAGGTGTGCTTCTTTGCCAGTCCTTTCCCTTAGGAAATGAAAGCACCGCTTACCCTCAGAAGGGACGGGAAAGAGTGGATCCTCATTGAAGGAGACCCACTCCGACTGCTGGGTAGCGATCACATGGTCCAAGGTCGTCATGCTAGGAAGGTGCTGGTCATCTTCACACTGCTGGCGTCAGGCAGACCCCAGAGTTGTGTCTGGGGTGGGGGTAAGGGTATGATAGCGGGGTGGGCTTGGGCCTAGGAATCTGTTACGGTGATCTTGCAGGTGGCAGCACTCAGAATGTAGACAGATTGCCTTTTGATTAATCTGCCAAGAAGAAATCTGTTTTAAAAATAAATTTAAAAGGATACCATCACATTATACCCAATCTACTCAGGTCTAAGGCCAAAGGAAGGGAGAGGGAGAGAGAGATAGAAACATCAATGATGAGAATCATCCATCGGCTGCCTCCTGCATGCCCCCCATTGGAGATTGAGCTTGCAACCAGGGCATGTGCCCTGACCAGGAATCGAACCATGACCTCCTGGTTCATAGGCTGACGCTTAACCACTGAGCAACACCAGCCAGGCAGGTCTAGGGCTTTCAACACTACCCATGAGGAGGTCTGGGTGGTGCCCACTGGCATTACTTTTCTGTGCCCCTGTCTTGCTCCCACTTCTCCCACTCCTTTAGCATTAAGATCTCTGCATGTGCCTCCATATCAGACTTGTAAATAATCACACAAATTTAAGCAATTAGATCCACCTGTTCCCCCAATTATTTCAATATGGAAATATTTTTAACTATAATATAACGCCATCATTGTAAAACAAATATTAGATTTCCCAAAGTACTTTCGCGTTCTTTTACCAAATGGTGAAGTAAAAGCAAGCTCTTTCCTATTAAATCAGTGCAGTTTCTTGCCTTAGGCAGGTAGCTCTTGGCAAGCCTGATTTAAATCGTTGGCAGAAACCCAACAATCTCCAGATGGTATATCCAAGCACGGTTTACCAATTTAAAAAAATAGAAATGGAGTCATTTTGTTCATTTGGAATAAGGGGGTAGGACATTTTTGCTTTAGGGTAAAATGTGCATTAAACACATTCTGATTCTAGGCCGATGTGAATTAGTACATAAAAGCCTAGCCTTTACTTTTACTGCAATTACATTCTAAGTATATAGAAGGATACTTTACAGACTTATAATTTTGTTTGTAGTATTACTGCCCTTTTACAACTTTATCCTTGCTCTTACTCTTATGATGACTTAATAAAATCTGAATTAATGCAAAATTAATGATTTTCTGCAAAAGAGCTACTATTGACCTTGCACAATATTAGTTCTTACTACTCACTACTTACAGTATTAATTTTAGTCTAGAAGAAGTGAACTCATAGCCTTCTAAGTGGTGCACAATAAAAAGAAAATTTTATTATAGGTTATTACCTGCAGTAAGTAATCTATGCTGTGGGAAATCAGCATAAAAACATTAACAGCTTTGGGTTTTGTGGGGTTTTTTTTTGTAATTAAAGCAATTAGTTTTGTTGTATGATGCTTCCTAAAAACAACTAATGTTTGCATAGAATTTATAATTTTAAGAAACGTATTTTCACACCATAATTCATTTGATTCAATAGTCACTTTAGTAGGGTAAAACAGATATTAATATCATTATTTTATAGATGAAGAAATCTGGGTTGAATATAAGTGATTTATCCAACAGTATTTTTATTTCCAGGTCCTTATTTTGTTTCTCCAGGCTTTTAAGTGAAAGAATTCTCATATCCCAGGACACTGACAAATTAATTCTCCCACACACACACATAAATGTCACCCAAAGAATGATCAAGCAGAGGCCATAACAAGCAGGTGTGTTAGATACGCCCCTTGAACCCAGGTCTTTCAATGCCAAAACACTCTAATCTTTGGGTCACAGCCACAAAAAATGTACTAGAGAATATAAAAAACTACCACCCAACTGAAACAATTTACAAACATCAATTACGATGGAACCATGATGAAATGATCTGTGAAACTCCCCATGTGGAAACCCGCTAGGGCACCCAAGTTGTACAGAAAATGCAAGGCCCTCTCCTAAGATCCTTACCAGCCATGGACCAGACATGTGCAAACCGACTGGAGAATGCAGTGCTGCAAACCAGGTATCCCAAAGAACCACATAGAGCCCAGCCACCAAGAGCTGATTGCACAGGCTTCTCCCATGAAGCCTTTCTCTGGCCCAGTCAAATACTCGAGTAACTCAATGTGGTAATGGCTGCAGGCCAAGATAAAACAGTAAAATTGAAGAGTCAGATGCCTCCTCTTCCAACAGCAGCAACATGTAAACCAGGTCCAAGAACAACAAAAGAGCCACAACACATGTCCACATGCTGACACATGCAATGTTACAGCTCAGTGGGGAAAACATCCTGTAGATCTCATGATAATGAATTCACTGAAATTCACAGTATGACTATGGGTGGAGAAGGGCTGTGGGGAAGAAAAGAAGGAAAAGGGTGAAGGTTATGGGGGAAATACTTGGAAATTTTAGAGCTCAAAGGATTTAAAGACCAATAGTCCAGCTCTCAAGTTTTACAGATGAGAAAACTGAGGCCTAAGGAAATTAGGTATAGCAATGGAGATTGAAAGCATGGGCCCAGGAGATAAGACTGCCCAGATTTCAGTCCTCAGGTCACCCTGGGACAGCAAGAATAACAAAACTCAAGAGCCCCAAAGATCTATCTACCCCATACTCATGAATCTCAGATCCAGGCATGAACTGGTTAGATAATGAGAAGTCCCATACCTTGCAGAACAAATCTATTACAGAGAACCCCTTATCATAACCCCATGAAATAAATTCCAGGTATTTGCCAAGATACAACCACATCATCCAATAAGCCATCAGACGCCATACCTTGAGTGCTGTGCTAGCAGCTGGCAACCACAGAGGAACCCAATAATTGTGAGGCTAAGTTCACACTGGGATTGGCTTCCCTGTGAAAACCTCACCCCATTTTTAGAACGTGAATCACAAAGTGAGGCTTAGGATCATCACCACAAATGAGCAGTGACTCAGTACCAGCAGCAGCACTGACCGAGAGACATTACAGATTTCACTGAGGTCTCCAGGTTGCCATTTCGGAGAGAAGCTTATTTCTCAGCATCCCCTACACACTAAAATTTGGGGGTGGAGAATGCAGTTGGGTGATAGGATTGGGAGTCACAGAAATAGATTTGTCATAGACATTCATGAGTCCTGTGTGTCCAGAAATGCACCTGGTACTCTTTGACATAGTGGCCCGCAAGCAGTCTGCAAGCTATCTGGGGAGATGAAGCTACACAGAAGAGCAAACACAAGAAATCTAGGAAGAACTGCCTATAGGAGGATATACCAAAAATGCTGTTTAGCCACAGAGAGATCTGCCAGGGCTGGAAGCATAAAGGGCTGGGCTAGTTTCTTGGATTTGAAGGACATCCATGGTTCTGGACTTTTGTGAGGGAAGAGTAAGGACATCCTTGGGACAGAGGATCAGCATAAGTGACGATTAAGATTCAGACCTTTGTGGGACTTGTTTCTGGGCCAATGTAAAGATCAGTCTGATGAGAGCTGAGATGTCTACTGAGGAAATGTGGGGGCAAAGGATTGGTGGCCTTCACGGCTGAGAAGAAGAGTTCAGTAAGAGATGGGAAGCTGCTGAAAGTTCAAGAGTAACTCAAGGTAGGGGAGATTAACTTTCCTCAGACTCTTGGTGATGGAAGCTATCGGCCACAACGGGACCTCATTGTGTCCCAAAGGACAGGAGGCAGCATCAGCAGGAGCATAACTTGGGTACTCTGTGCTGGGCCCATTCAGGGCCTGAAGGTTCAAGGACGAGCAGGACTCAAGTAGCTTACAGTAGATTGCAGGGAGGTAGGACAGCAACATAAAACAATCACACAGTATTGATAGGTTATCCATCAAAACACTAACAGCAGAGAGTAAGGGCTTTAAAAGACTACTGAGGCCCTGGATGGTGCGACTCAGTTGGCTGGGCATCATACCATACAATGAAAGGTTGCCAGTTCGATTCCCAGTCAGGGCACATGCCCAGGCTGCAGGCTCAGTCCCTGGTAGGAGGCATGCAGGAGGCAACCATTCAATGTCTCCCTCTCACATTGATGTTTTTCTCCCCCTTTCTCTATCTCTTTTTCTGTTTGTCTGTCTTCAAGATCATTTATTCTTCCTTCTATCATCTTCATTCTCCTGTTAAGCTCATCTTGTAAAGTTTTCTTCTCAGTTATTCAACTTTTCCATTCTAGAATTTCTTTTGATTCCTTTATAGTTTCTATTTCTCTGTTGAAATGCCCTATATATTCACTCGTTACAACAATATCTCCCTTTAGTTCTTTTAACATATTGATAATAGCTGCTTTAAATGCTTTGTCTGCCAAATCCAACCTCTGAGCCATTTGGGGATTAGTTTCTGTTGACTTTTTTTTAAATATGAGTAATATTTTACTATTTCTTTATATACCTAATCATAGCTAATGATACCCTGAAGACTTTCTGCATTTGATCTTTCTCTGAAGAAACCTGTTTTTTACCCATAGTCAATCTGCTTGTTCACCCTGATCTTTTGTAGGCTTGGTCTTCTACTTCCTTTGTTGGATGGATTTGTGAAAACGCCATTTTCAATCCTGAAGACAACACTTTTGGCAAATTTCATATGGTTTCAGTCTGTACCATACATGTGCACTCCAGCCCAGCCAAGGATTCCCTGGGCACACCCAGACTCACTTCTGTTTCCCCTTCTCCATGCAACTCTCTCCTTTCTAGTGCCTTGCTCTGCAGATTCCAGATACTTCAATCGTCCCATGCTCTGATCTCTGTTTCTTTATTTCAGCGGGACTGCTGTGACAGAGTAGACTCCAACATACTACCTACAACCAGAAAACTCTTCCTTGGAAGAGGGCCAAGATTGTGACCATCAGACTCACCTCATGAGTTTTCCTTCTCTCAGGATCAAAACATTGTGCTTTCTGTTGACCAGTACCTGGAAAGTGTTATCTCATACATTTATTTCATCCAGGTTTGTGATTGTTTACTGCAGAAGGACTGGTTTGTTGCCAGTTACAGCCAGAATCGGAAGCCCTTCCCTGAAACATTCCTTTCTGACTTACGTTCATTTTTTTTTTAAAAGGTCAGTTTAGATCATCCAAATTAGGGTGATTTTATACTGATATCCTGGAAATATCAATTAGGAGTTGTATAGAACTTCCATAAATCATGTCATCTGAGAAGGAAAGAAGGGTTTCATGTAGCTAGATGGATTAATTCCATCCCTTCAGAACTGGGACAGAGTTTTATTTTATATTATGCTCTATAATACCACATAATTTGTTTGGTTAGTGATCCAAAAGGGGTTATTTAAATCTGAGAATTTGGCAATCTTTGCCTTATATCTCTTTGCCACATGTACTCAACTAGACAGCTCCTTTAAAAATTTCTGCATCCACTTATTGAGTTGTGAGGCTACTGGCAAACACTGTCCAGCTGTCTGTTTGGGGTTTATGCAGAAACATCTTAAACTAGATCTAAAATTAAATCTCAATGCCAATTCCAAACCCCAAAGTAAGGCCTTAGCTCCTTTCTGATCAAGAACAAGCATCTAAATGTCAAAAGGAAAGCTGAGAAGAAAGGAAGAATGGGAAAAAGGAGAATGCATGGATTCTACATATTTCTTATATATATATATATATATTTTACTGATTTTTTACAGAGAGGAAGAGAGAGGAATAGAGAGTTAGAAACATTGATGAGAGAGAAACATCGATCAGCTGCCTCCTGCACACTCCCTACTGAGGATGTGCCTGCAGCCAAGGTACATGCCCTTGACCGGAATCGAACCTGGGACCTTTCAGTCTGCAGGCCGACGCTCTATCCACTGAGCCAAACCAGTCAGGGCCTACATATTTCTTTAGAGCTTTCTTCAAAACAAGACATTCATGAAACTTACTGAGCATCTACTATGTACTCAGAATTGTGCATGTTACAAGAACACAAAATATCAAGCATGGTTTTATATTCTGAGATCTCTGTCATAGTGGGCTAGAGAAATCATAAAAGTTTAATCAGGAAGTCAAAGTAACCATGCTACTTGCTTCATAACTTCCCAGAATAAACAGAAGCCAGGAAGGCGCCGATTACCCTATGGCAAAGGCCTTAATCAGATAAAGGGTTTGGAATACTGCTCCTCTTCCTTCTTTTTTTTTTTCCTTCCTCCCCCCCCCCCAACCCCCCCCCACCCCCGCTCTTCCTTTTCCTTCCAAATTCTTTTCTCTTATGAACATCAGAGTTCATTTCAATAGAACCTGAACACAGTTCACTGGAGAACAGATACACACTCTCAATGAGCACACATGTGCACCCACATTCGGGCGTGCGCGCGCGCGCACACACACACACACACACACACACACACACACTTTAATTAACAGATGCTTTGATATTCCTGAAAGGGAAATATTGAGTAACCTGTTTGCTTTTCCTATATTTTTGTAATTTTTTTTGTTTAAATATTCCTTTCTTTAAAAACAGACTGATCACTCTTCTTCTATCAGAAATCGGTGAGTAGAATGAACATTCCAGCCTCAAGCCAAACATATATGAGAAGGAACTTCAAAAGGAATATATGTCATATTTTAACTATAATCAATATCTACCCATGATTCTCTATAAAGTAACTCTCTCCTATTTCTCTCTTTCAATCACACATACCATCATCCCCTATCCCTAGATGTCTGTTCTTGTTCTCTCTAAAGTCACATTATTTGTGTGTATACATGCACACACATATGTAAATACATACACATATAAATAAACACATATATATATGTGTTATAATTACAAATATTCTATTGTATGAATATTTGTAAAAATCCTGGTGGCTGTGCTATCCATCAGCTCTATGGCCCCACATTCGGAGTCCAGGATCTAAGTCACACTTGGCTTGAAAAACTGGCTCTCTGATCTTTGGTGCATTCCTGAGGCAGTGACCCAGAAGGATATCCCCAGGTACCTGAGCAGTGTGTCACGTTCAGTGAATGACCGTGATAGGAGGTCAAGCTTTAAAATCTGCAGAACACAACACTTTCCAGTACCTTGAACTCTTAGAAGTCACTGGCTTATTCCATCTTGGTAAACTCATCTTGGCCGACTTCTTTGGTTCCATATCTGGATAGAGATGCTAACATTGTGCTTGTATAAAGGTAGAGCGCTGGTGTGGATCATTTCTTTCCATCTATATTTTAGAGTCATGAGTGTATCACTTTGAATGTTCCATCATGAGACTGTCAGTTTCCTAGAAGACTACAGGAGGCTTGTGAGTCCCAGTGATGGCCATATTTCCAGGGCATAACCTTAAGACTTTCCAAGAAGCTTAACAAAATATTAACATTGTAAAATGCATCTAATTTCAGAGATTATAAAGTATTTTAAAATATGTATATACATACATATAATTCTTAGAATCAATGAAATACATTCTTATTTTTATTCCAAATACTTAACAAAATTATAATTAGCATATATTTCCAGTTTGCAAATAGAAATAGAAGGTCATGGATTATTTCTCTTTTTTTAATATATTTTTTTATTGATTTCAGAGAGGAAGGGAGAGGGAGAGAGACAGAAACATCAGTGATGACAGAGAATCATTGATGGACTGCCTCCTGCATGCCCCCTACTGGGGATCGAGCCCGCAACCCGGGTATGTGCCATTGATTGGAAACGAACCCAGGACCCTTCAGTCCACAGGTCAACGCGCTATTCACTGGGCCAAATGAGCTGGGGCGTCATAGATTATTTCAATTCATTTTTATAATAGCCCTGAGGTAAGTAAAGCAGACATTTCTCTCACTTGATATATAAGGGAACTGGCTCAGAGAGGTTGCTTGACCAGTCTAAGGTCACAGCTAACTATGATAGATTTGGGACAGGATCACAGGGCTATTTTATTATGCCACATTCTGCCTTCCAGAAAACAGGTATAACAAATGTTTTAGCTGTGTCACCAGCATTCATTTCCTATCATCATCTGGCACCAGAAGATGTATCATTATTGGTTGAGTCAGTCACTGTAATTCCTATTCCTGCTTTCCCAGCCTCCCTTGTACCTCAAGATTGGCCCTTGGCCAGGTTTTGGGCAATGAGACATAAATAGAAGTATGATGAGAAATAAAATTCTGAGAAATATTTTTTGTCTTTGTTTTGTTTCACAGATATTGCCCATGCATCCCTAATCCTTCTCACTTTCTCTTCTTTCCTATCTTGAATATGGTCACGATGGCTGGAGCTACATTAATCCTACTACAGCCATGAGGAAAGGCTAAGAGAATCAGAGTCACTGCCCTTGATGTCACTGAGCCACAGAACCAATGTCAATGATCATGCATCTCTATATTGATTATGTGTGAAAAAATTTTGTTTAAGGTATTAAAATCAAGTTTTCTACATGCAGGTGAATGCAACTCTAATAAAATAGGAGAGAGAAATTGTGGTAAGCAGAATTCTACAATGACCCCCATGATCTCTACACCCTGGTGTTACTGCTGTGATTATATCACAATGCATGGCAAAAGGAACTTTGCAGATGCAATTAGGGTTATTAATCAATTGACATTAAGATAAGGTGACTATCCAGGTAAGCCTAACCTAATCAATGAACCATTGAAAAGCAAAGTTCTCTTTGGCTGGTAGCAGAAGAGAAAATCAGAGAAATTCAAAGTGTGAGAGGAAGGCTCTCCACTACTGAGATGAAGGAGGCGAAAATGAAGGATAAGGCAGCCCCTAGCAACTGAGAATGGTAACCAATATCCAGCAAGAAAAAGGGAACTACAATCCTACAACCACAAGGAAATGAATTCTGCCAACAACAGGCATAAGCTTGGAGGAGATCCTGAGTTCCGGGTGAGGACATAGTGGCCAACCTTTAATTTCAGCCTTGTGATACTCTAGGCAGAACACACACCCATGCTGTGCCCGGATAGAAGTTTAAAATGGGAGGAGAATTTATAACTGAATATCTGGAGGCCTAGGCAAAGCCTTCTTTAAGTAATTTTTCCTATATAGATAAGGGACTGAACTTCAACTAAATCAACTATTACCCATAATACAGAGTAAATAAAAAAATAATGAAAATAGTAAAAAAATATATATACACAATTATACATGTAGCACTTTATAATATATTTTGTATGGAATTCTCTCTCTGGAAAGTTTAATTTCTTTTTCCGCCTAGCTTATTAGTTAGGCCACTGCAAAATTAGCTGGCCTTTCCAGAGACCTGGGGCAAGGCTGGAAGGGTGATCATTTTTAGTGCAAAAAGTTGAAGAATAATTCTGGGTATCTTTCTCTTGAGCATCAGGAGGCCAACAAAGAGTCAACCAGTCTTCTGGAGATGAATGGTGGTGATGGTTGCACAACAATGTGAATGTATTTAATGCCACTGAACTGTGCACTTAAAAATGGTTAAAATGGTAAGTTTTATATTATACTAGAGGCCTGGTGCATGAAATTCATGCACAGGGGTGTGTGTCCCTCAGCCCAGCCTGCACCCTCTCCAATCTGGGACTCTTCAAGGGATGTCTGACTGCCCTACTGGGATCGGGCCTAAACAGGCAGTTGGACATCCCTCTCACAATCCAGGACTGCTGGCTCCCAAATGCTCGCCAGCCTGCCTTCCTGATTGTCCCTAACCGCTTCTGCCTGCCAGCCTGATCACCCCCCAACCACTCCCCTGCCAGCCTGATTGATGCCTAACTGCTCCCCTGCCAGCCTGATTGCCCCTAACTGCTCTCCCCTGCAAGCCTGGTCACCCCTAACTGCCCTCCCCTGCAGGCCTGGGTCCCTCCCAACTGACCTTCCCTGCAGGCCCAGTCACCCCCAACTTGCCTCCTCTGCCAGCCTGGTCACCCCTAACTGCCCACTCCTGCAGGCTTGATTGCTCCCAACTGCCCTCCCTTGCAGGATTGGTCCCTCTCAACTTCTCTCCCCTGCTGGCCTGATCGCTCACAACTGCCCTCCCCTGCTGGCCTGATCCCTCCCAATTGCCCTCCCCTGCTGGCCATCTTGTAGTGGCCATCTTGTGTCCACATGGGGGCAGCCATCTTTGACCACATGGGGGCAGCCATCTTGTGTGTTGGAGTGATGGTCAATCTGCATATTACTCTTCTATTAGATAGGATAGAGGCCTGTTGCATGGGTGGGGGCCAGCTGGTTTGCCCTGAAGGGTGTCCTGGATCAGGGTGGGGGTTCCCTTGGGGCGTGAGGTGGCCTGGGCGAGGGGCCTGTGGTGGTTTGCAGGCCGGCCATGCCCTCCTGTGACCCAAGCGGAGGCCCTGGTATCTGGGATTTATTTATCTTCTATAATTGAAACTTTGTAGCCTTCAGCAGAGGCCAGGGCAGGCCAGGAACTTGGCTTCCTCCATCACCGGGGAAACCCAAGCCTCCTGCTTGCTCTGTGGCTGCTGCCATTTTTGTTGGGATTTACTTATCTTCTATAATTGAAACTTTGCAGCCTTAAGTGGAGACCAAGGCAGGCCAGGGCAGGTGGAAAGCTTGGCTTCCTCCATTGCTGGGGAAACCCAAGCCTCCTGCTCGCTCCGTGGCCAGAGCCATCATAGTTGGGTTAATTTGCATACTCACTCCTGATTGGCTGGTGGGTGTGGCTTGTTGGTAGAGTGGAGGTACAGTCAATTTGCATATTGCTTTTTTATTAGGATGTGTTTTAACAAAAATTTTAAAAATTATTCTCTAGAAAAAGACTATGCAAGCTGAAGTTATATAAAGCAATCTTCATAATCAAAGGGAAAAATATGACTGTTCTGTGACCTTTAAAACTTGTTGCCAAAACATTAAAAATTCTTACTATTGATATTAGGGCTTGAGAAATAGATAAATTTAAAAATCATACAATGAATATTACTTACTACATTGTAATTTAAAATATTACAAACATTAAAAATTAAAATAGTTTATTTCCTTCAGAAAAAAAGATGACAGTGTCTGGAATCAGGATGGGGCAATAGAAACGGAGAAGAGGAGGTAGCTAAAATATATTTTGGTGGTACAATCTACAGGATCTACTGATGTATGATACCATATGGAGGGAGGGCAAAGGTGGAACAGTGACGACTGAGTAGACAATACTGCCATTGACTGGGGTGGAGAAAACGAGTCAGAATTTAGGAGTAAAATAAGCATTTCTTTTTACTTTTCTTTTTTATTTCCTTCTTTTCAGCATTTCTTTTTAAATATGGTGCTTTTAAATAAGGATGCTTCTGAGACATCCAAGTGTGATGTCAACTAGGCATCTGGACACGGGAGTCTGGCGCTCAAGGCTGGAGATGTAAATTGGGAAGTCATCATTCTACAGAATGAATCTGGTCATCTAAGTAGCAAAGGAGGGAATGGCCGATGCTCTCACACAGGCGCCTGGTCCACGTGGAGGCAGCACTCACTATGAGGCTCCATTCAAGTCCTTGGACCCTATAACTTCAAATGGACCACAAAGACAAGAGATGCCTGGTTAGGGAGTGCTGCCACGTTCTGCCCTTCCAAGGCAGAGGTCCTGAACCAACAAGGCCACTCACTTGGAAACAAGAAGAGTTTGAAACGAGAGTCTTTGAATTCTAGACTTGAAAAACAATTTTTGAATATGCTGCTAAAGAACTCAGGATAGACAAGAGCAAATATCCTAGGTGATAACTGTCAGCAGGAGAGGGGAAGGTACCAGTCATGCCACAACAAGGGCAGGAATTTCCTGAAACTACAGGCAATTTTACAATTCTGAGTAATTATTAAATGAGATAATGTGGGTGAGAGTGCTCTGCGGACTGCAGAGCATTATTTGAAAAACAAAGTCTGCACGGTGCTGTCAACCAAACAGCAGAATGTGGAAAGGGATGGGACCCTCAGAACAGTTGGGTGCTTTGGAGAGGCTCCTGGGGCTAGGAATCACTATCTCTGATGGGTCAGGAAGGCAAAGGCGTGGGAAGCAGCTGGAGTAGCTCTTGCTTATTAACGATGATGTCCACAGGCCTCCCTCCCTCCCCGCCCTGGGCTCCCAGCACTATGCCCGTGGAGGCACGCTTTGTCATTCCATAATGAGGCACATCATCTCCTTTGCTTCTCCCATCAACCTTCTGAGGTAGGTGCTATTAGTCATACCACCATTTTAAAGACAACAAAAGCTGAGGCCAGAGAGGTTAAGTAACTTGATCCAAGTCAGAGAACTAGTAAGTGGTAGTGTTGGGAGTCCAACCAAAACCATTCTGACTTTGCAGACTGTCCTCAAACAATTCATTAACTCCGTCATTCTATCAACTAACAGAAAAGGGAAGAAACATCGATCTCTACCACCTCTAAGAGGCCCTAAACTTAAATGACAACATAGGTTACTATAGAGCAGTGGTTCTCAACCTTCCTAATGCCGCGACCCTTTAATACAGTTCCTCAGGTTGTGGTGACCCCCAACCATAAAATTATTTTCGTTGCTACTTCATAACTGTAATTTTGCTACTGTTAATGAATCGTAATGTAAATATCTGTGTTTTCCGATGGTCTTAGGCGACGCCTGTGAAAGGGTCATTCAACCCCCAAAGGGGTCGCGACCCACAGGTTGAGAACCGCTGCTATAGAGGGTGAACCAAAGGTCACAGGGGCCAGGTAGAGAAGCCCAGGGAGGCTTCCTGGAAGAGGCTATCGATAGCCTGGGTCTTAGGAAAATGAACAGCACTCTGATTCAGAGCACCAAGCTCTGCAGTCAGGCAGGCCAAGACCCTCACCATCGTTACCTGTATTACGGAAATGTCTCCTAAACCCTCCAAACATGAATTTCACCAGAAGTTTCAGAGATTCCTGTGAGGATGAGAAAAATGCTGCATGGAAGACTTTTAGCACAGTGAAGAATAAGTGCTCTGTTAATGTTATCTACCATTATTACTTCTACTAAAAAAAGAATGAGTAGGAGTTAGCCTGGTAAAAGAAACAAGGCAAGAACTTGCTGATTTCATTCCTGTGGTCATGGCGTTCAGGAAGTGAAAGTGGAAGAAAGGGGGAGATCTCAGAAATTTGGGGGTAAAAAGGAAGTAGTAGTGAGAGCTTCAGTCTGAGGCATTAAAAGGCCTGGCCAGCAGGATGCCAGGTATTAGCTGGCTTGGAAAAGCCTTGTGAGAGAAGGTCCTGGAGGCAGGGACACCACATTGGACAGCTTTGGGAGCCCATCTGTATGGTCATCTATGTGAGCAGTGTCTGTGTAGAGTGCACTGCACAGCCAGTGCGGCTGAAGGCAGCAGCGTGCCTGGCTGGGTGCTCTGAGGGTCCCTGGACAGTGGACACCACTGCTACAGGGACCAGCCAAGAGTATCCAAGTCGTCTGGCTGTTTCAGTAAATGGCAGCAGCAGTGTGACCAGCACTGTGAAACCATATAGAAACCACACAGAAACCATATAGAAACCACATCTAAAGGAGTCCAGTGGTGACAAGAGAGCCTGCGACCATCCAAATTTATCAGTACAGCTGCAGGAACGTGACAACTCATTTTAGAGGCTCCTGCCAACAATGTTCCCTATATCAAGAATAACAAGGAAATTAACAGAGCTCTAGGCCACAGATCTCAAGCTTGCGGGGAGGCGGGCGGGTGGGGGGCGGGGAGCTCTAATATAAAGTTAGTTCAACGTAGATTTGTCTGGAAAACACAGAGCTTTATTCTCCCAGGCAGATGAGAAAGAGAAAAACAATTTCCCCATTCTTCCTTCTTTCAAAGAAATAGAACTTTCCTCCTGGGTTGAAGTGCCAACTCCCCTTACCTCTTTCCCTGCCACGCCAGTCTTCAGTGCCTCACTCCCAGTAACTCTCACCCACACTCAGTCCGCTTGCACCAACACTCCCACAGCACCCGCTGCACAACTCCAGGGGGTGCCACTCTCACACTGATGGAATGGCGGTGTGTCCCTTATCTGGATGCTGCTCTTAGAGCTGTGCAGTCCAGCAGCCCTGCAACACACACCCTTCCACCCCACCACCCACCACCCACACTTAAGAAAAAAGCAGGAAAATGTCAAATGTTCAGGGAAAAACTTGACTGGGAAAGAAGATGAAAATAAACACATATCACTATAAGAATCCTTGAACTTGTTTTTCATTCAACAGAATAAAAGAAACTATAGGGATAGGAAACAGCAATTAAGCCAGGGTGATGAGGAGGAGAGCTGGATAGAGGGCAAAGATGGTCCCAATAAACATGCTAAGGACACTAGAAATATGGGCTTAATTGGGAGTGGGGATAAAAAGTGAGTTTTAATTTGGGAAATGCTGAGATTCAAGCATTGGGGAAAATAGGGTGGATGTAGAATATGTAGATTTGGGATTTAATTAGAGGTAAATAAGGGGGGGTCGGATATAAAGCCAAGAGAATGAATAGGTTATCAACAGAGGAAGTGAAAAGATAGACCAGTGGTTGGCAAACTGTGGCTCACGAGCCACATGCGGCTCTTTGGCCCCTTGAGTGTGGCTCTTCCACAAAATACCATGTGTGGGTGCGCACGTACAGTGCGATTGAAACTTCGTGGCCCATGCGCAGAAGTCGGTTTTCAGCTCTCAAAAGAAATTTCAATCATTGTACTGTTGATATTTGGCTCTGTTGACTAATGAGTTTGCCAACCACTGAGATAGACTAAAGAAGACAGCTGACCATTGGAGCATGCCTACATATGGGAAAGGGGGAAGATGAGAAGGAAAAATAGGGGGCCCCAAAGTGAGAGAGCCAGACAGAGAAACAGAAAAACCAGAGGCCTCCAGGGTCATGAAAGCAAGAGAGAATTTTCAAGGTAGGTTTCTCTAGTGTTAAATGCTGTATCAAGACATTATGGGGGCTTGCATGTCAGTACTGATCCTTAAGAATGTTAACTGGAGTGTTAGCTCCTTGAGGGATGTCCATGCCCTTCTCAAGATCAGGGCCAGCTACACAGGAGGAAAGCAACAAGAATTCGTGGAATAGAGTAAAGCAGCTATTAGTACAGCTTTTAAAAGAAGGCAGAAAATGACCAGCGTACACAGAGTTAATCCTCATTACAAGCTTCCATGGAGGAAGGACTTTTCTATTCACCTGGCAGAAGTTGAAACTCACCTGAGAGGAGGGGCAAGAGGCTATTATTTCCTGGAATCTTCCCTGTCACAAATTCTCCGAATAACCACAGCAACACTGCAAAACCTTTTGCTTTTGTGTCTACAGATTTATTGGTTTGGAACGGATAGACACACTTACTTGCAAATATATTGAAAACACCCAAAGGAGGAAAAATAGACTTGGCTTGTCTCAAACCCTATGTGGTCTTCACACATTCTCCAACAAAATAAAATACCTAGCAGTAGACACTACTTCCATAAAAGCTTTTTATCATGCATTTACTGATCATCTCCCAATGTTAGGCATGTTCTGGTGAAATCCCAGGACTAGAAAGAGGATTCAGACCCAGACCCTGCCTTGAAGGTGACGAGCAAATGAACAGCCAATCCCAATACAGTGTGATCCGGGCTCCCCCAGGAAAACCCTGCAGTGCCATTGGCACAGAGTGACACCTAGCCCAATCCTGGGGTCAGCGAAGGTGATACCTGGGCAGGGGCTTGAAAGATGAACAGAAATTAGCTGGGGACAGGGAAAAAGGGCATCCTAAGCTGGCAGTATGATGTCTATAAGAACAAAAGAAGACAATACAATAGAGTCAATTAGAGGGTGTCATTTTTTTTTAGCCATGTTTAAACAGTTAATAAGCAAAACCATTGTTTCTTACAAAAAAAAAATGTGTACAACAGACATGCCTGACCTCCCCACTACCTAACCCCATTCTTAAACATTACCCATCACAGACCCCAACAGCCCTGGAGTATGTATTAGAGATAGGATAGGAACTCGAGATAAGAGGAAGGTTTATCTAGAGATAAGGTTTAAAGGGAAGATGGGGCTAAGAAATAGGTTCAAGTTCAGAGTTGGCCTGAGATACAGGGTTCCTGTTAAGAATGAAGGAGGAGGAAGAGATGGGGCGATGCAGAGCTAGAAAAAGGGTGTTTGTTTTGTACATGACTGAGAAGCTTGACGTGTAGTAGTTTTTTATAAAGCCCCCAAGCAAAACAGCTGTAACAAAATGTAATATGTTCATACAGAGACGAGGAGATGAAGGACAGCACTTTGTGTTTTCTGACCTGTAGGTAATTCAGTTTGACTGAAGCAATGAGCCAGAAGGAGGTTAGGAGTCAGGTCAGACAGGACCTTGTAGGCTGTGCCAAGAAGGTTGAGTTTTGTGTTCAAGACCAAATTAAGGAGAGCAATTAAATAATTTTAAGTAAGGAAATAACATGCATTTTATTTTTTAAAATATATTTTTATTGATTTCAGAGAGGAAGAGAGAGACATCAATGATGAGAGAAAATCCTTGACTGGGAATCAAACCATGACCTCCTGGCTGACACTCAACCACTGAGCCAAGTCAACTGGGCAGGAATAACATGCATTTTAGAAGGATCATCTGGAAGCAATGAGGAAGGGGACTGGAAGGGAAAGACCTGCTACTAAATATAGTGATCGGGTACCACAAGATGAGGGGTAAAGAGGAGAGATTTTTTGTGAGCCATTTAAGATGTAAGACCATCAAGACTGGGATAAAGTCTATTTGGGGCTAATTGAGATGGAGGGAGTAGTGATGTGGTGGGTGGATGAAAAAGATCCTTGGAAAACTGGATAGATGTTAAAGCCATTCACCAAGATAAGAACTTCAAGGGGGAGACCATTTGAGGTGGGGTAGTGTTATGATGAGCGTGTTGATGGGCCTGTGAGAAATGTCTGTGGGCCCTGTTAAACAGATAGATAAAGAGCTCGGAAGAGAGATGAGTATTGCTAATACAGACTGACAGGTTATTAGAAGACGTGAGTTTGGACTAGGTTACCCAGAGGGAATGTATAACATGAGGAGAAAGAAGACCGAGGGTGGGAGGGTCAACATGAATGTGTTGGGCACAGGATAAAAAGATGCTCACGCTGAAACCGGTTTGGCTCAGTGGATAGAGCGTCAGCCTGCGGACTGAAGGGTCCCAGGTTCGATTCCGGTCAAGGGCATGTGCCTGGGTTGCAAGCACATCCCCAGTAGGGGCGTGCAGGAGGCAGCTGGTCGATGTTTCTCTCTCATTGATGTTTCTAACTCTCTATCTCTCTCCCTTCCTCTCTGCAAAAAATCTATTTAAAAAAAAAAAAAAAAGATGCTCAGAAATTCAGTCGAAATGCTTCTCTAGTCATCATCATGGAGACCTGGGCCAAACTCAACCTTCCATTGCAGGGAAAATCAACCTGGTTTGCTTAGAACCAGTGGAAGAGCAGGTAAAAGAGATATGAGTGTTCAGTTCAACAGTGAACTGTTCAGGTAATACAGAGTTATAGGAGTTCTGCCTACGCTCAAGGTCAACTGGGAGAAAGGAGAATAGGAAGCATTAGAAGTGCAGGGATTGTGCATTTCTGGGTTTCTGGCACTTGGAGAAGTGAAACCTTCTTCATCCTCCTGTAACATGGACTTCTGTGGGCACCCCTAGTTACACATTTACACAGATACTTCCACTACATACACACGTCCTCCATCAGGAAGAGTTCTCCAGTTAGGGCCAAGGCCTAGATGCACAACTCCAAATTGAACACCTTTCCCAGAACTAGTTCTTTGTTTATTTGTTAATCCTTACCTTATTTGTCCCTTGATTTTTAGAGAGTGGAAGGAAGAGGGAGAGACAGAGAGAGAAACACTGATTGGTTGCCTCTGCATGTGTTGGGCGACCAGGGATGGGGATCGAGCCCGCAACTGAAGTATGTTCCCTTGACCAGAATCAAACCCAGGACCCTTCAGTCCACAGGCCAATACTCTATCCACTGAGCCAAACCAGCTAGGGCTGGTTCTTTTCTTAAAATACATATTTTTATTGACTTCAGAGAGGGCGAGGGAGAGAGAGAAACATCAATGATCAGAGAGAATCATTGATCGGCTGCCTCCTGCACGCCCCCTACTGGGAGTCAAGCCCGAAACCCAGGCATGTGCCCTAACCTCCTGGTGCACACTTAACCACTGAGCCACATCAGCCGGGTAGAACTGGTTCTGAATATTATTTTAACATGTATGAATCTCTGGATTCTTTGGGATATAATTTAAGCCAGAGACCTCTTCTCTGGGAAAATACACATACAGGCAACAGTATTTACAATCATTTTAAGTGCTTCACAGATGCCATTCCCAAAGTCTCTCCATGAATCCCCTGGGGACCTCTGGACTCCCTGCTGAAAGCTCCCCCCGCCCCCCCGAACAATTTATCTAGCTCCTGTCACTTTCAGACCTTTCAAAACAAAACAGAGCCATCCCAGAGGAGTGGGGCTGAAGGAAGCCAGGCGCTGTGGCTTCTGCTGACCCTGAGCTGATAATTCCTCATTTCCGTTTTCAGGACTGCAGAGGATATCTCCTTCCCTTTTCTAAGAATCCCTCCTCCACCCTCTCCCAACAAAACACACACAAGCATACAACCCAAACAACCCAGCCAGACACTGCAACACCACTGTGGGCCTCAGGACTGCAGCTGTGAAGCCAGCCCCTCGCAAACAAGAAACATCCCGAGTTCGTGACTGCTGACCGAAGGCAGGGCACGCGGGTGTCTCCAACTGCCAGGGACAACGGCCAGGAACAGGGGCTTACTGGGTGGGCTTGGCACAGTGTGAGCGTCGAATAAGTATGTGTTGACTGAGGGCTTACTCTGTTTTCATAGAGCAGCGGGGTTTGTGTTTTTTTGTAATATATTTTTATTGATTTCAGAGAGGAAGGGAGAGGGAGAGAGACAGAAACATCAATGATGAGAGAGAATCACTGGTCAGCAGTCTCCTGCAGCCCCACACTGGGGATGAAGCCTGCAACCCAGGCATGTGCCCTGACCGGGAATCGAACTGTAACCTCCTGGTTCATAGGCTGATGCTCAACTATTGAGCCACGCGGGCCGGGCAGGGTCCTGGGTTTTGATGGGTAACAGGCACTGTTGACACTGGGTACTTCTTTATAGATTGTAAATTTAGAGAGCAGATATGTTAGGGAGGGTTATGACTTGTAGGACAAAATAATCCTCAGATTTTTTTTTTTTAATGTGAGCCACTCAGCACCTTTAAATGATGACAAGTCACCCATCCCCACATGCCTAAGTGTATTTCCTTCTTTTAAATTTATTTTTCTAATAGTATTTGCATATATATTTGAATTACAAAAGGTATACACTCTCACTAAGGAAACTTGGGAAACACAGAAAAGCACAACCACTGGTGTGCTTTTGAAATGATTTGATTTCTAAAAATTCCCTTTGTATGTACCTTTTCAGCTTCCCAGGGACACTGCTATTGTTTAAGGGTAAGGCGTTCCTTTGGCGTGGAGTGGGGGGAGGGGTGGGGGAGGGGGGACAGGCTGTCACCACAGACAAATGGGACAGGATCCTTTGACCTCGTAACTCCCTGGGCTCTCACCTCGGGGTTGAGGATTAGTCTATTGTTTTTTCCCCCCATTGATGGAAATTTCCCACAGTTTATGCCCAGTTCTCTTTACTTCCTCTACCCGAAAAGACCAGAAAGACTCACTGGAAGCTCCTTCCTATTCATTGGTCTGCTCGGGTATATTTCTCAAGTTTGCTTTCAGCCCTCACATCACCACCTCCGACTGCAGACGGCTTCCCAAAAACTCTCGTAGGGACTGAGAAACCAACCACACCGTTACATATATTTGGCCCTGCCACCACTAATAGTCGGGTTTCTTTTGGTAGACGTCTCCCTGACAGTAACTCTTGCAAAACAGAAAAGCCACAAATTCAAAGCATTGAAACCATAAATGCACACACGGCAGACATACTAATTAGAGAATTGAGAAAACAGGTTTCAGAATTTGAGTGTCCATATTTCTGGATTCTTCTTTAGCTTTGAGAGAGAGGAATTAAAAAAAAAACCAAAAAAAACTCAAAAGCATATTATTTGCTTAGTGAGACAACTGTCTTAGATACATTTTCCAACCAAGTGTAAAACTTGAATTTAAAGCAGTGGGGGAGGATCGGTTAGTTCATTAGAAAAGATGAGGCCCTTCTTACCTGGCCCATCATGGTGTATGTAACATGGGGACACGGTCATTGCCAGGGGGTACCCATTTTTTCTGCCTTTCAGCTTTCAGGTCTCTGAAAGCTTGTGCATCTGTGATTCATGTCCCAATTGCCACACACAGGGGCCAGACTTGATCTCTGGATGTCGAGTTTCTATTACAGAGGAAGCGCAAGTAGCTGGCGTATGTGTGTGGAATTTATTACAGTATCTCCTTCACCTCTGTCCTTTATTTTTAATAAAAAGAAGGAAAACGGTAGTAGCAGTGTGGGCTGAATTAAAACGTGGTTTCCAGTTCAGGGAAAATTCAAAGGGCTCGAGAATGTGTGAGCTGTCACCGCTCCTCCCTTTGCAGACACTGACAAGAGCTGTGGGGACTTCACAGCGATAAGACAAGAACAGCATCCTATGATGAACACAGCGGCTCTCACCAAGCCCTCAACCCTCTGAAATGGGCATTTTTATTACCAGTTCCCACCTCAAGATAAGGAAACTGAGTCTCAGAGAGCACGTAGCTTGTCCAAGGTCACAGAGCTAGGAAGAGGTCAAGTGGTATTTGCTCCCGGTCTCTTGACTGAAGTCTAAACATTAGCGAGGTCAAATGACAGCTATCCAAAGATCAGCACTGACAGCTCCACACTTCATTTTACACCTGCAAAGGGAGAACAACAACCTAGAGCTGGCTTGGCTTTTCCATAGGAGCTAAGCTGCGCTGGTCCAGCCCAGGACTCCTCCGCTTCTCCGTCTACTTTCCTGCCTTCGCAGCTGTAGGTCACTGAGAGGGTCTGTCTATGGAGAGGGCCACCGCAGGGATGCTTCTAGCCCTGATTTCCCACCTGGCTCCCCGGCTGCCCACTGAGCACCTTCATCATCATCTATCAGGCCTCTCAAACTTGACGAATCCAAACATGGACTACGGCTCTCCCTCCCCAAAGACGGCTCCATTGGAATCCTTCTCCACCCAAGATGATGGCAGCTCTACCCTCCCAGGAGCCCTGATCAAAAATATCAAGTCATCCTGGACTTCCCTCTTCCTCCTAACTGTTTTCCTCATGTCCATTTTACAAAAAGACAGGTTTTTAAAATATATATATATATATATATAATTGATTTCAGAGAGGAAAGGAGAGGGAGAAACAGAAACATCAATGATGAGAAAGAATCATTGATCTGCTGCCTCCCACACACCCCCCACACTGGGGATCAAGCCCACAACCCAGGCCTGTGCCCTGACGGGGAATAGAACGGTGACCTCCTGATTCTTAGGTCGACACTCAACCACTGAGCTACACTGGCTGGGCACAAAAAGGCAGTTTACAAGTGTTTTGTCATATGATTCTTTAAAATGGCAAATTCCCTGATATTGTAACAGCTATGTGTGGTGCCAGATGGGTACTCGACTTTGTAACTTACATTAATGTCTAACCACTATGCTGTGCACCTGAAATGAATATAATATTGAATGTCACCTATAATCTATAATAATAAAAGCATAATATGCAAATCAACCGAACGACTGAACAGCAGAACGACCATCTAGACGACCTTCTAGACGACCATGCTATGACACACACTGGCACCAGGCCAGCCAAGGCGGGTGCAATGTGATTGGTTGGGGGGCCCCACCATCGCCCCACGATCCCACCACAGAGGAAGGCCCAGGCACCCTCTGCAGGGCTATCGATAGAGGGGACTCTACCATCAACTGCCCCAAAGAGGGAGGCCCACGCCACCAGCCAGTGACGCTGTGGCAAGTGTGCAGAGCTGGCCAGCAATCGCCCTGCAGGGGGAGGCCCAGGCCAGCCAAGTGATCGCACCCCATCCCTGTCACCCACAGAGGGAGGCAACAGGTGGCGGAGGAGAGGGGTAACACCGCACAGATGTCAAGCAGCAGCGGGGGCAGGGCCAGCTGCTGGCAGCTGCGGGAAGGAAAGCCCTGATAGGCCCTGATCGCCAGCCAGGCCTAGGGACCCTACCCAAGGGGTCCTGGATTACAAGAGGGCGCAGAACAGGCTGAGGGAACGGGCTTCAGGTTAGTAAATAAAATGGCAAATTCCCCTTGTAGAGTTAGTAAGATTCCATTTGCATGGAAGTCATCACGAGAATGTTTACTGAAGTAACTAGGTGAGCTTCACCTGTCATAACACTGTCTACCTACAAACAATGTTCGCCTACCACTTTATTTTAATGCACTATTTGATAAACATGATGCAACAATTCTTCTCTCCCAGACATTGGTCTCCTAGGGCAGTGGTCGGCAAACCACAGCTCGCGAGCCACATGCGGCTCTTTGGTCCCTTGAGTGTGGCCTGGGCGAGGCTATTTTGAAGAAGTGGCGTTAGAAGAAGTTTAAATTTTAAAAATTTGGCTCTCAAAAGAAATTTCAATCGTTGTACTGTTGATATTTGGCTCTGTTGACTAATGAGTTTGCTGACCACTATCCTAGGGCTTTTGAACCCATTTAATTAAATACTTCATGTAATCTTCAAAAGACCCCTATGAAGTAGGTACTATTATTATCCACTTATTTAGGTAAAGAAACTGAGGCACAGGGAGGTTAAATAATGCCCAAGACCACACAATTCCAACCCAGACAGTCTGGCTCCTAAGTCGAGATCTTCTTAACCATTCCGCGTGCTCCGTCCATGAGACATACTTCCCCCTTCAGTGAATAAATGAACCTAAGATATGATCTTCCTTTCTTGGCCAGGACCTACTCCTGCCAGGAGCCTGGCCAAGACTGCATGGACATCCTCTGTCCTCTTCACAGGAAAGGGGCAGCCGGATGACAGGTGATCAAAGCCCCCGGCCCGTGGGCACTGTGCTGGGACCAGCCAAGCCTCCCAGTCAAGTCTAATATTGACAGTAAATGACTCTGATTCCCTGGAACTGCCTCCCCACGGCCTGCTCATGGATCGGGAACTGAACACCAACCAGCAGCAGAGCACGTGAGCGCCCGGGCGCTGGGGTGTGCTGGATGGCACAGCTGGAGGGGCTGCTGCAAAGGGCACGGCCCCCACATGCCAATTAGGCTGCTGGTGAGTGACTGAGACATGTGGGGTTTATGCAAACGGATTCCCACTCCCCAATTCACCGCCTTTTTAGATGACACTTTATTAAACATTTTAAAAAAGGCGTCCTAGCCGGTTTGGCTCAGTGGATAGATAGTCGGCCTGCGGACTGAAGGGTCCCAGGTTCGATTCTGTCAGGGGCATGTGCCTTGGTTGCGGGCACATACCCAGTGGGGAGTTTGCAGGAGGCAGCTGATCGATGTTTCTCTCTCATCGATGTTTCTAGCTCTCTATCCCTCTCCTTTCCTCTCTGTGGAAAATCAATAAAATATATTAAAAAAAAAAAAAAGGCAAGGCGGAAGAGATAGGACAAGGAAGAGAAGGAAATGTGTTCCAACAGCCCTGCTGATGGTGTGAACTGACAGCCAAAACAGGACAGTTTTCCCTCCACCAGGACCTCGCGAGTGTGGCCCAAGTGGACCGAGAGCCCGTGAATGCTTTAGAGCACGTTTCCTTCTGTTAGCAGGTACAGGAGTGACTAGGGACACAGAGCTAAGAGGTTAGAAGAGGGTTTCAAAGCCCAGGTCTACTACAAACTTTGACAAATTACTTAAGTCCAGCCTCTGTCTGTCTCCTTTGTTAAGTGAGCTGCTATTCTCCCCGACCTTACAGAGTGGAGGTGGACATTGAGATAATGTAGTATAGAGGACCTGGAACATAGTAAACCTGGATGAATGGTCGCTGTTCATAGTGACTGATAGTTTCAATAATAAAATTGTTCACACCCTCAACTGTTCAGTGTTTAAAGTCGAGGGAAATGTAGGGACAAAGAATGATGTAGAAAAAATTAATATTTTATGTTTGACAATAGCAGGAAAATACACAAGTAAAACTGGATTGTTGAAGGCCATGGGTTGACACAATGGACAACATTTAAACAATGCATAATTCAATAAGCTCGCCATCATTTTTGCTTAACCATGACATTATAACTTTTCCCTTTTCAAAGCTCAACCCAGGAAAGATAGATAAATACAATCTATTTCTAAAGCAGAGAAATAAAATATTTTCCTTTTTTAAATATATATATATACACTAGAGGCCCAGTGCACAAATTCGTGGGGTCCCTCAGTCTAGCCTGCGGGATTGGGCCGAAACCGGCTCTCCGACATCCGCTGGGGGGTCCCAGATTGCAAGAAGGTGTAAGCCAGGCTGAGGAACCCCACTGGTGCATGATCACAGCTGGGGAGGGACGCAGGAGGTTGGTCAGCTGGGGAGGGACCATGGGAGGACTCCGGGGCATGTCCGGCCCTTCTCGTTCAGTCCCGATCCATCTGCCAGGCCCCAGCAGCAAGCTAACCTACCGGTCAGAGCATCTGCCCTCTGGTGGTCAGTGCATGTCATGATGACTAGTCGACAAGTCTACTCTCTGCCCCCTGGTGGTCAGTGCACATCATAGCGAGCAGCTGAGTGGCCTTAGCATATCATTAGTATATTATGCTTTGATTGGTTGAATGGACGACTGGACACTTAGCATGGATATATATTTTTTGTTTGTTTGTTTGTTTGTTTGTTTCAGAGGAGAAGGGAGAGAGAGAGATAGAAACATCAATGATGAGAGAAAATCATTGGCTGCCTCCTGTATGCCCCCCACTGGGGATTGAGCCCTCAACCCAGGCATGTGCCCGGGTTAGGACCAAACCATGACCTCCTAGTTCATAGATCCATGCTCAACCACTGAGCCACGCTGGCAGGGTGAAATAAAATGTTTTAATCTCACTTTTTTTTTTTTTTGGTAGGTAATTAGCTAACTCCAAAAGGAAGGCAACCAATGGAGTGATTCTATCAAGCTGGTAGGGTCTAGTGTCTCACTTCCAAGTTCAGGTCGACTGAAAGCTACTGATATCCCTTCTATGTTAACTGACATTTGGCATAAAAGGGCTGTCAATGCCATTTCACTCAGATGATGTGCTTGCACAGACCCACAGCACTAAAATGGGACCTTCCTTCAAGGGGCGCCAGGGCTTGGCCTGAAGGGACAGCTGTAATTATCTCCCCTGCAAATCAAAAGTAACGAGGACCTTTTGGACTTACAGAGTGGAGGGCCTCCGTGGGGTCTAATGTAAAGGGAGAAAATCCTAACTAGAATCCAGGGGCCCCAAGTTCTCAGCGCCACCCTCGCTATGGAGACCCGTGAAGTCACGTAA
This sequence comes from Corynorhinus townsendii, assembly GCA_026230045.1. Taxonomy (NCBI): domain Eukaryota; kingdom Metazoa; phylum Chordata; class Mammalia; order Chiroptera; family Vespertilionidae; genus Corynorhinus; species Corynorhinus townsendii. Next base: position 218,746,779 of record JAPDVU010000001.1, read on the forward strand.
GCTGGGCATCACCAAATGTCAGGAGAGGTGGGATGCAGAAGTGCCAGGGGCTTCCTGCTGACTTTAAACCAGGTGCTTGACCTTCCCAGGTCATTTTGCAAGTGGAAAGGGACCTACCGCCTGCCAGTCTGACAGAGTGTATGGCGGGATTGGATTTTATTTACAAAGAGGTCTGATGTCATTAGTTCCAAAGCGCACTCCTATTAATAAAAGGAACATGTGAAGAAGGTCGAATTAGAGTCCAGGGTTACTCATCTGCTAATGAATCTTTCAGTGGCTTCATTGGTCAGGAGGTGAGGCAAGCAGGCAGAATATGCCAATGAGATGGTCAGATGGCAGTCACGAAAGAAAGACTTTAAGAAGTTCAGACATGCCCTGGAGGTGTGCTTGGTAGTTAGAGCATAACCTATGCACCTAAGGGTCTCAGGTTTGATGCCCGGTCAGGGCACGTGGGAGAGGCAACCAATCGATGTATCTCTCTCACATATCTCTTTCTCTATCTCATTCTCTCCCCACCCCACCCCCATTCCTCTCTAATAAAAAACCAATTGGGCGGGGGGCGGGGGGGAGGGAGGGGGAAGCTCAGACTTCCCTTCTTCTCTCCTCCTTGACCCCTTCCTTCCAGATGTCTCCGCACAGACCTGGAACAAGCCTGTGCTGACCATCAGAGCCACAGTAAATTTAGGTCCGTTCCCTACAACCCTATGTTCCACCTAAATCTTACTCCTCCCTCCAATCCAGTGTGACTGCACCTCCATGAACCTTGCCAGCCCAGCACAATCTAAGAAAGAGTCCCCGTCTCTGAATCCGTAACAGAGTGGCGTGCCCTTGGATTATTTGCCTACTGTTGGCCACATTGCTATTTAACTGCTACTTATCTGCATAAATATTACGGCCTTTTTCTCTCAAATTAGAGGCTGTATCAGAAGACTAAGCATTATATTTCTCTGAATTCCTCACAGCCTTGTCCTCAGAGCCTTGCACCCAAAGATAGCCCTTTGCATGAAACCACCTTCCAAAGCTTTTCCTGGGCCATTAACAATCTGCAAAGTAGCTTCACACTCCTCATTGTGACTATGTATCACAAAGGACAATGACCATTTCTCACCTGTTAGTGAGGCCACCTGGGAGCACAAGTACAGGTTAATGTGGGGTCAGCTGGAGTGACGGAGGTATATATACAATGAACAAAAACTCAAGGGACTTTGAGTTTTCAGTCCTGCCCTTCTATTACCTGTCTATACAATTCTGGCCAACTGTTTCTAAGTCCCTGCACTTCAGAAAGACAGCAATAGCACTGGAAACCTTCCTCCTGAAATGGCTAGAAATAGAAAAATATACTCATGATAACATCCTATACAATAAAGAGGTAATAAGCAAATTGACCCTCACACCCTCACAAGATGGCTGCCTACAACCAGGCTGGCAAGGGGGTTAGTGAGGGATGACCAAACGACTGAACAAGCAGGCTGTGTGGGGCAACCAGGCCAGCGAGGGGGCCGTGAGGGGCGACCAGGCTGGCAGGGAGGGCAGTTGGGGTTGACCAGGCCAGCAGGAGAAGGCAGTTAGGGGTGACCAGGCCAATAGGGGATGCAGTTGGGGGTGACCAGGCTGGCAGGGGAGGGAGGGGTGCAGTTGGGGCAACCAGGCCAGCAAGGAGGGGGCAGTTGGGGGCAACCTGGCCAGCAGCGGGGGGCAGTTAGGGGTGACAAGGCCAGCAGGGGTGGCAGTTAGGAGCGATCAGGCTGGCATGCAGTGGCAGTGAGGGGCGATCAGGCCGGCAGGCGGGGGGCAGTTAGGGGCAACTAGGCAGGCAGGCAGGTGAGCAATTAGGAGCCAGCAGTCCAGGATTGTTAAAGGGATGTCTGACTGCCGGTTTAGGCCCTTAATCAGCAGTCGGAAATTCCCTGAGGGACCCCGGATTGGAGAGGGTGCAGGCTGGGCCGAGGGGGACACCCCCCTCCCCCGCCCCTTGCACAAATTTCATGCATCAGGCCTCTAGTTTATTCAATATAAACATATAGAGAGAATACTATTTATCTGGCGATTTGATATGTATATTTCTTACATATCAAATCGCCAGATAAATGCTACCCAACAGAAATTGTAACACCTTTTTTTTTTTAATGTTTATCATGATTTCAGAGAGAAGAAAGAGAGGGAGAGAGAGATAGAAACATCAATGATGAGAGAGAATCATTGGTCGGCTGCCCCCTGCCAGGGATCTAGCCCACAACCCAGGCATGTACCCTGACTGGGAATCAAACGGTGACCTCCTGGTTCTTAGGTTGCCATTCAACCAGTGAGCCACACCAGCCGGGCTGTAATACTTCCTAATGAATATGTTCAGCATTTTAAAACCCTCCGGGCTAGTGTCAGTCCTTCCCTCACGGGCTCTCACTCCTGTCTAGGGTTTTATCTGCTGCATCTTTTGAAACTTCAGATCAAGCTTCCTGGAGATCTGAGATGGAGGGAACCATGGCAGTTCACTGCAGAATTGACCCAGAGAAGGTACCACTAAGGCCCAGCCTGCAGGAGGAGAGGAAAAATCATGCAAAATTACCCAGAGAAAAACGGACAGATCTGATCCACGGCCTTGGCCTCAGGCCTCCAGGACGGTGGTGTTGGTTCCAAGCCTCCTCACCCACCTCTGGTGGCACACAGAATCCTAGGGGATTTTCCTGTATCCAAGAGCACACCTTTAAGGTGTCATCTTCCTGTCAAATCTCAATCAAGACAAGGGTCTTTTCAAATCTCACTGATTTCATTTTATAGCTTGGGCCCCCAAAGGTATGTCTTATTTTATGCAAAGCTAACGTGTAGAATTTCTAGTGTATTCTATCCACACCCCCATGGACCAATTTACACTCATCCCAACTTGAAACAAACATTGTAACCTGCTAGCCAGCACTCAAAATAATGTTGACCCTGAAAATATTTCATGCATTCAAACAGTGTCTGCTGGGCAGGCATATCACTGATTATCTGGACCATGATAGAGTTCAAACTTTGGCCACATCCAGGATTGAGAAAAATACAGTAAGGAGAAAACAAACACTCACTATGTTTTCTTTCTTGTGTCATATTATACACACCAACATATTTTGTCCTTAATGTCCATTCTTGGAATGCTCTCTCATTACAGAAGTGGTGAGTCACAGTTAAGAGAATTGTTGCAACTTGCTCCACCCACTGGTGTAAGCCAAACCAAGGCCGATTTTGGTTTCTCATGGGGGAGGGTTGGGGGGAAGGAGAGAGGGGATGTGAGGGGAGGGTTGATTACAATTTGCATGATCACATGATACATAGGTTTTATTACGAAGGTGACCTCAAGTGAAGTGAGAAGTTTCTTGGTCTGACTTTCTTAAAATGCAGCCAAATAATACACCCAGTGGTGGGCTAACCCAGCTCCAGAAATTAATATGGGGACGACAAGAAATGGGATGGGTCAGGATTGGACTACACTGTCAGGCTTAAGTGAGAGGTCGGAGCCAGGCGAGAGGGTGTGTGTCTATGACAGAATGAGGAGTTGGGCAGAATGACAAAGGGAGGGGATAAAAGCAGCACTCTCTTCTCTTTGTACTCAGAGTCTATAAAGTCGAGCTGTTTCATCTCCTCCAGCTGAGAGTTGCATTTGCAATTTAATGTGCACCTAGAGACTGTCACTCTTACAGATCCCACTGCTCTGGCCAGAGTCAGCTACCAGCAAATGTGCCCGTGGAGATTGCTGAGACCTTCCAGATTTTTCCCTTCCACAAGGCCCTCTGTTCAGGTCTCTGCCTCCACCATGTCTCAATTTACCCTTTTATTCTGTGGTCTTTAAAGTGTGGCCTTTGGACCAGCAGTGTCAGCATCACCTGAGCATGCCCAGAAATGCTCATTTCCAGGCCCATCTCCAGACCCACTGATTCTGGGACTCTGAGGGTGAGGCCTAGGCATCTGCATTTTCACAAGCTCTCCAGATGATTCTGATGCAGCTGAAATTTGAGAACTGCTGCTTTAGATAATTTTATCAAATAACTAGAGGCCCAGTGCACGAAATCCGTGCACTGGTAGGGTCCCTAGTGGCTGCCTGCCACCGCCAGGGCCTCCCTCCCTTCCCCTGGCCAGCCTGAACCCCTGGTCAAACTCCCGGACAACTCCCAGTGGAGGGGATAATTTGCATACTATGCTTTTATTATATAGGATGACTCTAAGATGAGAGAATGTGTGCATTTTAGGAGAGAACTTGTAAACAAGACAAACCACTCAAGTGCCAACCAAATCACTTTCTAGCAGTGGAACGTCAAGTCAAGTCACGTGGCAGACCAGACCGTGAGCGAGATTTGAGGCTGCTGTATTAGGTCAGGCCCTCAGCATCTTCTGCTTACACTTGGCCTTAAAATCTGATGTCAAACACTAACTTAAAACCCCCAGTGGCTGCTCCCTGCCCATAGGATACAGTCCGAACCCCTGACACTGACACAGGCCTTTGGTCCTCTGCCTCTGGGCCACTCCCCCAGCTATGTTTCCTTCTATACTTCCCTTCCTCCTTGGCCACACCTCACTGCCTGCAGGGGGATTCTACTTTCCCAGGCCACTGACTATAGGCTTGGCCATGTGACTTATTTGGCCAATAGCATGAGAGCTAAAGTGAGGTCTGGACAGACTGGAAGTGCCCTATTTGTTCGGTCATGTTTTCTTTCTTCCCTTTCCCGTAAATGAAATCCAGATTGTCCCAGAAAGAAGCTATTTTGTAAGCCTCAGTGGGTCCAGAATGAAGACAGATCAGAAGCAGAACCACAACTGATGTACTTTGGACAACCAGCGTGAGTGAGAAATGAACCTTGGCTGTCGTAAGCCACTGAGATTTGGGGGCCACTATTCAGCCTACACTATTAGAGTACTTTTGATCTCCTATATCCTCTTGGTCTGGAATGTCTTCTCTCCTTGGCTCTACCCTTCTTTCCAATCCCACCTCCTCCTGCCAGCACAAGAGACTGGCTCAGCATTCTCTACTCAGTTCAGGTTTTAGCCCCTCAATCAAATATCTTTTTATTTCCCAGGTACAAAAGATCACTCCTAACTTTAGGACCTCCTCTGGATGCTACAGACCTGTAACTGTGTCCCTGGATCTATGTTAGGGCCTTTCCATTCATTAGAACAACTCTTCTTCAAGAAAAGGAAGGAAAGAAAGGGAGAAAAGAAAAGAAAGGAGAGAAAGAAAAAGACAAAAGAAATTGAGTCCTCATTTCACAGAATGGGAGACTTTGGCTCAGAAAAGCAAACTTGCCCAGGTCCTTCCCCCCCCCACCCCACCCCCATCAGCCACAGAAACAGAGCTCTCACCAGATGCAGATCTAGCACGACCTGAGCCATCTTCCCCTGCCCCCCTCCACACCTCTTCCCGCAGCAAGCTTTCAGATCCTCCCACTCTAGTAGATAGAGTAAAAGTCTCCGTATCAACTGAAAGAGCTGATGAATTCATTTGACACTTGCAAAATCTGCATCTGGAAGTGGGCTTCCTACCCCCTGAGAAGATAATCACTTTCTCTAAGAAGATGCAGTTATTCTTAAGGCTCCTGGGAAAGGCCCAGGAAACCCTAGGAGAACTGGGCATTTTGTCTGTGCCTTTCCCAGGCCTCAAGTTATGGGGGTACTGTGGTGCGACAAGACAAGAAGATTCCCACTTACATGGCCCTAGGAAGCTTTGTGAAGGAAGGTCCTTTGGGTTTGTCACAGGGTAGGAAGTTAAGCTGCAGAGGGCTCAAAATTCCAAAAGAGTTTGCTACATCTTGATATTTCAGGTTTTGAAAAGAAAAATGAATGGCATCAAATGTTTGTCTGACTCTTCAGATTAAAGAAGAAAAGGAAAGTGACACAGTGGCAAAGAACTGAACCAAGACCACCCAGGTCAGGCATGTGGAAACCGCCTAAAGTGGCAACTGCAATTTAGACTTCCAGGAGCTGCTGGAGTTTTGTTTTGTGGTTAAGCTTTGTTCTCTCTCTCTCTCTCTCTCTCTCTCTCATTTGTTTGTTTAAGGGAGGAGGACAAAGTATAAGAACCGTCACATTTTTCCCCCAAAATCAGCCACACTAATAAAAGACAAGCATTCAATAAAATACCATGATATTCTCTTCACACAACATTCATACCGTTTTTGCAAGTGTTATAAGGGTTTTCTCAGACACTAGCTGGACTCCATTTAACTCGCACCATTCCAGTGGAGTCCCCTCAAGGGATACATTGCCCTTCAATGATGCCATCAGTAACATTAATAGCATGTTTCCCCTTCAAGTGCAGAAAGCTATTTGGAGCTCCAAATGGTCACTGGGCCAGTTTAGACACCTCTGATTTACGCTTTAAAAGACCATCCACTCCATATAGTAAGTAAAAACCAGCAATAACTGAGTACTTAAGCACAGTGCCCGATGTATTTCAGGTACTGCCCCATGTAACCCTCAGAACAAACGCTATCATGTGGGTGCAGTCATTATTGCCACCTTACCGTTTAGGAGAGTGAGGCACAGAGGGCATGACGGACATGAAGAGACAGGCAGGGGCCAGTAGCTGCCCAAACCACAGTTAATGATTCACTTACAGCCCGCAGGCCCTTTTCAGTAAGGTCTCACACACACACACACACACACTGTACACTCACTCACTCATAAACACACTCCCATCTTCAACTCTTCATCCCAGCCAGACACACACACACACACACACACACACTGTACACTCACACACTGTACACTCACACACTGTACACTCACACACACTGTACACGCGCGCGCATACACACACACCACACACACGCACACGCTGTACACTCACTCACTCACTCACTCATAAACACACTCTCATCGTCAACTCTTCAGCCAGCCAGAGGCGGGTGTCCGGGTAATTGCTTGGCAACGCTTGGAGGAAACTCCATCCAAACGCGGGGTCCGCGGGTCCAGGAGGCCGCTGGGCGCTGTCCAGCGGGCAGCGCGCCTGAGAGTTCTGGCTGGGGTCCTGCCTCGGGACACCCCGAAGCTGGGGAGGACCGCCAAAGCCGGATTCCAGGAGGGGGTGGGGACACCGTCTCCGGAGACACCTGTTGTCGCCTCCCCAGGCAGGACAACGAAACCGTCCCGGGACCCAGATATCGGGGAAGACACTCGCTGGCAAACAGTGTCTGTGTGTGAATGCGGAGGTCGCAGGGGTCTTCCTCCCACACCCCCGCCTGCCTCCGACCGACTCCCCTCCCTGCCTCCCACTCCTGGACGCCCGCGGCGCGTGGAAATGTCGCGCCTCCCTGGGACCCTGGGACACCTGCCCAGGCAGACACGGGGTGCGAGGGGCCCGGGAAGCACCGCGGCGCTAGGACCTCGCGGCCGGCCCGCCCCCTGCCCGCTCCACCTGCGGGGCCCCCTCGCCCGCACGCTCGCCCTCCCTCCGCGGGGCGCGGCGCGGTTACCGGTGACGCCGCCCGCAGGATCCCGAGAGTCGGCGGAAGGTGGCCGCAGCGAACCGGCCGCGCTGGCCCGGGATCCCCTCCCGACGCTCGGCTCCCACCGAGATCGCTCGGATCGCAGCGCCGCCGCTGGCTCGCGGTCCTGGCGCCGCTCCCGCCGCTCCTCATTGGCCGCCGCGCGCTCCCGAGCCGCGCTCTGATTGGGCGGCCGAGAGCCGTGGGTGGCGCCCCGCGCCGCCCCGACCTACTCCCCGCGCCCTGGCGCCGGAGCCTGGCATCCCGGCTGCACTCGCAGCTCCATCCAGACGCTGAGCCCGCGATCCTGCCCCTCTGTGCCGCGTGGGGCCTGCCTCTCAGGCGCGGGAGTGGCGAGAAGCGTCTCTGCGAGTAGCCTGGGGATGTCCGGGGTGGGGATCTCCATGGAGTCTCTCCCATACCCCGCGCCAATGCTGGACCGTGGGTATCATTGCTCCTCCGGCTTCGCTCCTACCTGGGGTTTTGACTACCTGCTCATTTTGATACTGTGACTATAAACAGGGCGTAGGACTCGGCAGAGTCTTGTAAACAGTGGGTACCAAATTGGGTTTTGGGACTCAGGTCGGACTATTACACACAATTTTTATGTGGTCCAACCTGGGCTCGCAAAGCGGCTTCTCCAAGGTCCTTAATCACGTTTCCAAATTTTTAACAGTAAGAAAGAAAGATGATATCTTCATTTACAAGGAACTTATACCTTGCTGAGGAAATGAGGCTGCATAATGATGATGATAATAACAACAACCCTACTGTTTCTATGGCGCATGTTATTTGTGGGCACTTTTCAAAGTGTTTTACGTATATTAATTCAGAAATACAGGAAACAGCTGTCCTAAGGACGTCTACATGTCCAGGAAAACGTGTGGACAAGCGATATCACCTCCGAGGATGGAGAGATTTTTCATCTGGAGACACACTCCTCACTCCATACTGCATTGAAGAGATGCAAATGAGAGTGGAGAGGGATTATCGAGAATTAAAATTGTTCACACCTTCCATTTCTTCTCCCACAGTCTTTATTCCTCCTGGCATTTTCTCCCACCTGCCCTGAACCTTTCTAAAGAATAAAAACAACCATTATCAATCAGGGTGCCACCAGAACTCTGTTACAACCCTCACAAAAGGGCCCCCACTAAACACTTAGGTAGACAATGAATAGAAATAAATAGCACAGTTCATATTTGACTTTGGTTGCACTAATGTCTTGAAAACAAATATGTAACCACTTTCCTATAGGTCTTCCCTCCTACCTCTTAAATTATTGTGGTGCCCTGGCCAGGTAGATCAGAGCATTATCCCCATACGCCAAGGTTTCAAGTTCCACTTTCGGTCAGACACATACGAGAATCAACCAATGAATGCATAAATAAGTGGAACAACAAATCTTCCTCTCTCTCTAAAATCAATCAACAAAAATGTAAAAATACACACATCCTGCATTCTGAGAGTGTGGAAACGGTCATCCAAGGACACATTCGTTAAATCCTAAAGAGTAGTAGCTAAAAGTATGAAAGTGTAGAGGAATAGGAGAACCTATAAAAAACACTTAAAAATTGCCTTGCCCCCACCCCCAACCCCCTCACGCTCCCATCTTCAGCAACCCAGAAGGGGATTTACTCCTTAGATTTGCATTGTCCCATTAAAGAGTCTGTGGTGGTGATGGAAATATTCAATATGGAAGCCCCCAAGCCCATGTGGCTATTAGCCACTCCAATGCGATTAGTGAAGAACTGAATTTTAAATTGTATTTACATTTAAATAGTCAAGTGTGGCTAGTGGCTACTCTATCTACAGTGTAGCTTTTGCTGGCTTAGAGGACTACAGCCTTCTTCACTGCCAGCTTGAAAAAATACTGCAGGGCATGGGAATGGGACAGTCTATGTCTTTATGCCCCACAGCCCAGCTCAAGTCTAAATCCACTAGAAATTCTTCAATAAGATCTCACTGCTCCCACCCTTCTCCTTTCTATGAACTCTTAATGAACTTCTGCCAATAACGCAGTGTTTACTTTTGTCTTTATGGCAAGGTGCTCCCATTCCACAAATATTTATGGACTCAGCACTTCGTGGGATTCTGGAAAGAGAAAGGATTGCAGACAATGTTGGCCAAAATCCAAAGGGTTGGTCTTTTTTTTTTTTTTTTTAAATGTTTCAGTATCCTATTATTTCAAAAGATTTTTTATATGCAATAAACATTAATATCTCAATTATTAAATTATTTTTTAATTTAATAAATCTTTATTGTTCAGATCATTACAATTGTTTCTCCTTTTTCCCCCATAGCTCCCCTCCACCCGGTTCCCACCCTACCCTCTGCCCTTACCTCCCCCACACTGTCCTCATCCATAGGTGTACGCTTTTTGTCCAGTCTCTTCCCATGCCCCTCACACCCCTTTCCCCCTGAGAATTATCAATCCACTCCCATTCTATGCCCCTGATTCTATTATATTCACCAGTTTATTCTGTTCCTCAGATTTTTAATTCACTTGATTTTTAGGTTCACTTGTTGATAGATATGTATTTGTTGTTCATAATTTTTGTCTTTACTTTTTTCTTCTTCTTCCTCTTCTTAAAGAATACCTTTCAGCATTTCATATAATACTGGTTTGGTGGTGATGAACTCCTTTAGCTTTTTCTTGCCTGTGAAGCTCTTTATCTGACCTTCAATTCTGAATGATAGCTTTGCTGGGTAGAGTAATCTTGGTTGTTAGGTTCTTGCTATTCATCACTTTGAAAATTTCTTGCTACTCCCATCTGGCCTGCATAGTTTCTGTTGAGAAATCAGCTGACAATCGTATGGGTGCTCCCTTGTAGGTAACTAACTGTTTTTCTCTTGCTGCTTTTAATATTGTCTCTTTGTCTTTTGCTCTTGGCATTTTAATTATTATGTGTCTTGGTGTGGTCCTCTTTGGATTCCTTTTGTTTGGGGTTCTGTGCGCTTCCTGGACTTGTAAATCTATTTCTTTCACCAGGTGGGGGAAGTTTTCAGTCATTATTTCTTCTAATAGGTTTTCAGTATTTTGCTCTCTCTCTTCTTCTGGCACCCCCATAATTCTGATGTTGGTATGCTTGAAGTTATCCCAGGGGCTTCTTACACTATCTTCAAATTTTTGGATACTTTTTTATTTTTGCTTTTTCGGTTGAGTGTTTTTTGCTTCTTTGTATTTCAATTCTTTGACTTGATTCTTGCGTTCCTCTAGTCTGCTGTTGGGTCTCTGTATAATATTTTTTATTTAAGTCAGTGTATGTTTAATTTCTAGTTGGTCCTTTTTCATATCCTTGAGGTTCTCGCTAAATTTATCGGCCTTTTCTAGGAAATTCTTGAAAAACCTTATAACCGTGGTTTTGAACTCTATATCCAGTCATTTGTTTTCCTCCATTTCTTTCATTTGTGATCTGTTTCTTTGTCTCCACATTTTCACTGCTTCCCTGAGTTGGTAGGGTGGCTTTGTGTGCTAGGTGTCCTATACGGGCCAGTGGGTCGGCCTCCCAGTTACCTGAGGTGGACACTCTTGGTGCACCCCTTTGTGGACTGTGTGTATGGCCTTGTTGTAGTTAAGTCTTGATTGTTGTTGGTCTCACTGGGAGGAATTGACCTCTAGGCCAGTTGGCTGTGAGGACCCGCTGTGTCTATAATGGAAGAACTGCTGCGCTGGAGACATGCTTATGGGGCAGGACTTGCTTCAGTGGGGCTTTGGTGCTCACTGAGTCTGCCTCATGAATGTGTCACTTATGGATGTGAGTAGCTGAAATCTGGTGTCGTCTCACACTGACCACTAGATACCCTAGCTTCTGGATCTCCAGTGGAGTGCTGGTCAGCTACTGTCTGTGGTCACCCAGCAGGAGGTACAGCGAGAACTACAGTTTTCTCCTCTTTGCTTGGGGTTTGGAGGTTTTGGAGCTGTCTGACCAGAGCTGCAGTTTGTTTGGTTAAGCTGCAATAAGGCAGGCCATTTATATGCAAAAGCCACTGTGCTGAGCTTGGGTGGGTTTGTAGATTGGGCGGGGCAGGGTCTCAGGGAGTCACTAGGTTAGGGTGTGGCAAACAGCAATGGCTGCCAGTCAGCCATCTCTGTGTCTCTGCGTTTCCAACTCCCCAGGTCCCATGCCCCAGCGCAGTAAACATTGATTGCTGGGCGCACCTCTGCAAGAAAGTCACCCTCACTTTCTGACCCGATGGCAGACAGTCCAGCTTCTCCCTGTAGGAGTTTGGGTTTCCAGTGTCTCCCCAGAAACTGGAGTTCAGAGTAATCGGGAGCTTGTCTCCCATCGGGTTGAAAGAAGCAGCACACCCAGACACCCACCGCCAGCCCGATTCACGTGCCTCTGTACCTCTACTTTTCAGCACTTGTGCACGTCTCACTGCTCTTTTTCCTTCTAGTTGTAGAACTTCCACTCAGCCAGCTTTCCCATGGTTCTGGGTGATAGACATTTTGTCTTTTAGTTGTAGTTTTGAAATTGTTGTGCGAGGCAGCAGTTCAGGTGTTTACCTATGCCGCCATCTTGGTTTCTCAGTCAAGGAAAATTATTTTAAATATGATAATGTTACATGCAATAAACACCAGTTATTCAAGAAAACTGATCTTACATATAATAATATTACATGCAATAAACATTAATATTTCAAGAATAAAAGGATTTTAAGTATAATAATACTCGGGGCCCAGTGCATGAATTTGTGCACCTTGAAAGGAACTGCAGGCTGTGAGGCTGCCGTAGGCACAGGGGCGAGTCTCGGCCCATCCTCTGAGCCCCTGCCTGGCCCCTCCCTCAGTGACCCCCTGACCCCTGTCTGCTGGCAGCCCCGCTCCTGCTGCTGCTGCTCCCATGTGCTGACAGCACCAGCCTTGCTTGCACTTATTGACAGTGTGGAGGGAATGGGGCTGGTGCCAGCAGCGGGTGTGAGCAGTGGCTGCTGCCCCAATTGCTCCTCAGGAGCAGTGGGAGGTGGAGAAGCCCTCAGGGGAGATCGGGGCTGGAAGCCGCTACTCACACCTGCTGATGACACTGAGCGATCGGAACTGGCGCTGGGCACCAGCAGCAGGTGCGAGAGGAGCTGGCGCCAGCAGCAGTTGTGAGAGTGGAGCATGGGAGCAAAGAATTTTCAGTAACCACCAGAGGCTCGCCCCAATGACGGCAACTGGTGCCCTGCCTTGTGGTCTGGCACACCCACTCTCCTGCTCCACCATCCCACTATGGCCAATGCCCACCATGTTCTGCACTCTGCCGCCTGATGCCGATGCCTGCCATGCTCTGTGCACGCCCCCCAGTGGTCAGCACACATCATAGTGACTGCTTATTTGGTTGTTCAGTTTTTTGGTTGCTCTGCCGTTCAGTCTATTTGCGTAGTAGGATTTTATATATATACACACACACACTAGAGGCCCAGTGCATGAAATTCGTGCATGGGTAGGGTTCCTAGTGGCAGCTGCCAGCCTCTGGGGGCCTCCCTGGGCCTCCCTTCCCCTGGCCACCTGCCACCACCAGCTGGGGGGAGGGGCCGCGGGCGGTTGGCCGGCCCCAACCCCAGTCAAACACCCGATCGAGCAGACAATTTGCATATTAGGCTTTTATGATATAGGGTAGATTACCAAAACTGTACTAATATAGTATGATATCACAAAAGTTATAGGAAATATTAAAAATCTGCAAATAACAGGATTACTTCTATTATATTCTAGTATATTCCCCCCTCTGGATCTATTTTTGTTCATCAGTTTATGTTGTTCATTATATTCCACAAATGAGTGAGATCATATGATATTTATCTTTCTCCAACTGGGTTATTTCACTTAGCATGATGTTTTTAAAGTCTATTTTATTGGATGTGAATATTGCTACTCCAGCTTTTTTGTCTTTTCATTTGCATGGAAAGTTTTTTTCCATCCCTTCACTTTCATCCTCTGTGTGTCTTTTGTTTTGAGGTGGGTCTCTTGTAGACAGCATATAGTTGTATCCATTCAGCTACCCTACACCTTTTGATTGGAGCATTTAATCCATTTACATTTAGGGTTATTGTTGAGAGGTACTTATTTATAGCCATTTTAATTCTGTATGGCTAGGTTTCTCTCTCTGTTTCTTCTACTTAGCAATCTCTTACAGCAATCCCTTTAGCATTTCTTGTAATGCTGGCTTGGTGGTGATGAACTACTTTAGCCTTTTTTTTTTGTCTGGGAAGCTCTTTATTTGACCGTCTATTTTGAATGAAAGCCTTGCTAGATATAGTAATCTATATCTTTTTTCATACTGTTGAGCATTTTTAACACAATTACTCTGAACTGTGTTTCAGATAAATTTCTTATCTCTGCTTCATTTATCTCTTCTTCTGGAGAATTTGATAGTTCTTTCATTTGGGGATTCTTTGTTTCCTCATTTTGGTTGTCTGTTTGGGTTTGTGACTATGTATTAGGTAAATCCTCTATACCTCTCAATCACTAGTGCAGGACAGTGTTAAAGGCTGTTTCTGATTAATTGTTTCAGGCTAAGACTCAAAGCCTCCAGAGACCACCTCTGTCTACAGACTAATAGGATTCCAACTCAAATTGCCCCTAGGCAATCATCCTCAGGTGATTGGGGAGAGTTTTTTTCAACAGGGTGGGGCAGTTGCTTCTGCCTGGAAGCTAATTGTTACTTTTAATCTCTTAAGTGGCCTCAAGGCAAGGTGTTTTCCAATAGGGTGTGTCCACTGTCTTCCCAGGAAGAGAAAGATGTCCTCCACTGTCTGAGGGAATGACTCAGCCCAGGAAACTTGGGGTGTTTGCTCTCAGAGCTCTGTCCCCCAAGTCCCCAGTCCTAGGTTCTGCTCTCACAGCTCTAGTCCACTTCACCCTCCATCTGCCAGAGCACAAGGTGGGTGGCTGCACAGGGGATTTTTATGCATTGGCCCTTTAAGAGGGTGCCCGAACTTTCAGCTGCCACTCCCTGGCAGACAGCACCCCACTGCTTTTCACAACTAGATGTTATGTGGGTACCTTCCTCAGTTTGGTGCTCTCTGCTGGGGAGTCCAGCTTGGGGATAAGATCCCAGAGTTCTCAGTGGCGCACATCCCCCCCACCCCCGCCCCCACCACCACAGCTGAGATATCTTTCCAGGACTTCAGTTGTTGTCTGTGGGTGCCCAGCCAGCTGGTTCACACCTCTGCCCCTCCTACCAGTCTCTATGCGGTCTCCATCTTCAGTCCTTGGGTATCAGGGTTCTCTGCTATGAGTTTTCCATTGATTATTCAGGAAGCCTTTCCATATTTCAGTTGCAATTCCAGCTTGCTCCTGCAAGCATGTCCGTGCAGCATCCTCCTACTCTGCCGCCATTTTTAAACTCCCAAAGATTGTTGCGGCTGAAAAGAAGGAGGAACAAGAGAAATTCCCTGCAAGGACCTGGCTCCTTCCCTTCTCCCCTCCAACATCCCCCTCTCACACATCACATACGCTTCCAAGTGGGAGATCTTGCTGATCAGATGCTGAATTGATGTTGAAGAATCTTTATTTAGATTTCCTGTTTCCAACTCAATCCTCTTAATGTCATTAATTCTTTCAGTCCACCCCCCACCCCCCTTTATGTTGATCTTTCCCTCCCATGACCTTTCACTGAACTTGAAATTGATAGAAGGTAATGGCATTCTAAATGTTCTCCTGTAATGTGGTGCCTCCCAGAGCAAGACTCATTTGTTGTCAAATGCATATTTTGTGCCAGTACATTTTGTGGGTAAAAAGAAAGACAGGGTCACTGAGCAGCTCAGAGCCTGAGGCTCAGGAATTGTTCTACCGAGTGTGGCTTAGATGTGCAGAAGGTTCACAGGAAGTGCAGAGTAAGGAGCAGCTGAGCAAACCTGGGCGAAAGTCCTCTACTCTATGCAGTTACCGCAGCACCCCCCTCTCCCCACACCCACGAGCTTTCCAGCCCTTCGCTCCACAATGCCAGCAAGCTCTTCTGCTTGATGTCCTTCCTCTCCTTCCACTGACCGATGCAGTGACATCACGCTCTCCTGGATCAGTCGTCATCTGTGAAGATGAGGGATGGGCATGCCTGTGTGATAGAGACCACTGGTGGCGGAATAGGGCAGGCAGGGGTGTGACCAGCAGGGAAAGAGGTCACATACCAGGAACGCAGTGATAGATTCAAATGAGATCATGCGCTGGAGAATCCTTTTAATCTACACAATTATACACATAAATGAGCTATTTCTATTAGTCCATTTGACAGATAAGAAAACAAAAGAAGAGGGAAGGGAAACAATATCCCAAGATAACAAGGCCCCATTGGAATGTTGTCGGAAGGCCTGGGGCTGACCCCTAGTCCCCTAATCCTGGGTCCGTGTCTGAGCCACAGGCCCACATTTATAACGTGGGATAATAATACACTGCATCAGAGGTTTTGGTGAGCAATGAAGGAGGAGATGTCTATGAAGATCTCAGCACTGTGCCTGGCACATATCAGGTATTTGATAACTAATATTCCCTATTATTATTACTAGTGGCCCAGTGCCGAGGGGGGGGGGGGGGGCGGGGGAGGGAGGGTGTCCCTCAGCCCGGCCTACACCCTCTCCAATCTGGGACATCCCTCTTGCAATCTGGGACCGCTAGCTCCTAACTCCTCATCTGCCTGCCTGCCTGATCGCCCTGAACCACTCTGCCTGCTGGCCTGCTCTCCCCAACTGCCCCCGTCCCACAGGCCTTCTGGCCCCCAACTGCTCCCCCTTGCCAGCCTGCTTGCCCCCAACTGCCCCCTGCTGGCCTGCTAGCCCCCAACTGGTGCCCCGTGCTGGCCTGATCACCCCCAACTGCCCTCCCCTCCTGGCCTGATTGCCCCTAACCGCCTCTGCCTTGGCCCCGCCACCATGGCTTTGTCCGGAAGGATGTCTGGAAGGTCTCCTGGTCTAATTAGCATATTACCCTTTTATTAGTATAGATTAGTTTACTACACAGATATTTGTAGCAGAGCTGCAGGCCTCTCTGCCCTAGAAACAAGTTAGAAGAAAACATTTTCAAAGTGAAGTTGCCAGAGGCTGCAGTGATAGGTTAGAGCTTCTGGCATTTGAGAGACGACATCACAGGTGGTTCAAAGCACAGGTTCAGGAGCCAGGAGGCCTGGGTTTGAATGCTGGTCCAGTCAGACCCTTGGCAAGTCACTTAGGCTCTCTGTGCCTCAGTTTCCTCCTTTCTAAAACGGGTTCTTGTGAGGCGTGAACGCGTTCATGTGCATTAGGCGTGTAGGACAGCGCCTGGCACACAGTGTTAGGAATTAAGCACTATTCATGATAAAACCACCACGTGTTCTCCATTGCCATGGGCCAGGGTCCCTTCTCTCATGCGCCGGTCACTCAAACAGCACTCCTCGCCTTTTCCTCTTTGGTGCATTTCCTGGCATCCTCGGCAAATGTGTCTTTGGTGGAGACAGAGAGTGCAGGGGATGATCTTAACCTCTCATGGTTCGCAGACAAATATAGAACTGGAGTTCACAGTGGGACTGATGGCCTCCCTCTCAGAAGATGAAAAATATTAGTGGAGGATTTAGGGAGATGGGGCCTCTCGATATCAGGAGGGGAAAAAGCACCAAGAACAACAAGGCCATCTTTAACTGGAGAGAGCTGTGGTCCCCTGGGGTGGGAGAAGCTATGAGAGTAGGTTTGGACCTGGGACAGGCCCTGTCCGGATCCCCATTCCGTCATTCAACAGCTGTTTGGCCTTCGAACCAAATCACTCTGAGCCTATTTTATCACCCACAAAGTGAGGCTAGTACCAGCCTCCAGGGGAAACTTTAATGATTACATGAGATAAGAATACAATGCCTGGCATTTAGAAAATGCTCAATTAATGTTTAAGTGAATGAAAAGGGCTTTTTAAAAAAATCAAACAAAACAGTCCTATTGTTGGAGGGAGCTGTGGACACTTAAAAGCACACACTGCTTAAACTTAATGTCCACCGCTTGTCATTATCCTCGTCTCATTCCCGGAACCGGGGGAGGCCTTCACATAGCTTCCCAGGCCCTCAATCTGAGGTTCATCAGCAATGCTGACGCCCAGACGCGCGGGGACCTGGCCCCGCCCTCCCCCCAGGCCTTCTCCTGGCCAGCTGGCACAGAAACACTGCACATTTGCAGCTTCCATGGCCATCACGAGAACCGACTCCCTTTTCTTGTTTTTCTTTTCCTAACGATGGCGCAATCGCATGATTTCCCCAGGAAAAACAACGCTGGAATCGGAGAGCGTCTGGATTGAGCGAGGGTTCTCTGGTCCCCAGGCCTGAGCCCCTGGAGGGAAACTGGCGGGCTGGGGGGTGCGCTGGACAAGAAGCACGGCCGGCATGCTCACCCCAGGCTGGCCAGCCGAGCAGGTGGTGTTTCAGGGTTAAAAACAGTTCGATTCTAGCAAACCAGGAGCTCACAGTGGCTGAGTGCTGAGGACCGGGCACCTCACAGTGCCTTCAGGACAATCCAAGAGGAGTGTTTATGATCTTTCTCATACACCAGCGAGGATAATGAGGCTCAGAGAGGTTCCGGGGTCTCGGGCGCGCACAGCAGCCCGCACCCCTCTGCAAGCACCTCCCCCCCCCCCCCCCCCCCCCCCCCAGCCTGTGGGCTTATCTCCCAGCCCTGGCACAGCAGTGCTTCCGAATCCTGGGATCCTGTGAAACGCAATTCTATTCCCTGGGCCTAGGGGGCCTGAGATTCTGCATTTGTAACCAACTTCCAGGGGGCGATGCCGTTCCAGGGACTAGTTGCGAGGGTGAGACCGGTGGCCTTGACCTTGCCTGCACATAGCGATCCCCGGGAAGCTTTCAAATGCTGGCTCCTGAGCCCCATCTAGGGAGTCTGATTGTGCAGGTCTGGTGTGCAGCCCCCACCCTATCCCTCCGCGCAAGACTTCTAACGCTCCCGGAGACCCAGTGCCGCCAGGGCTGAGGCCGCCCTTCTGAAAGGAGGTGATATCTGCAGGCTCCTGAGGACAGGAGCCACCCGGCACTCCCGCCTCCCCACCGCAGAGGCAGCTATGCTGGGCTCTGAGGTCGCCCTGGCAGAGGCCAGGGCCGCCACCTGTTTCCTTGAAATAGTTCTCAGCTGTGCTGGGTGACCTCACCTTGGCTCACTGGGGCTCCGCAGGGGCCAGGCTGCGATCTGGAAGGCCCTAGTCCCAGGGCATCTGGTCAAGTGGGCTTCGGGGGCCCTCGTGCGTCAGGGCAGTGGAGGGAGAGAGAGCCGGGCACAGCAGGGCCAGGGCAGCGCTGACGGGGCTCCTGGGAAAGACGTGACCTCGCCTCTCAACACTTGGGAACTGATGGAATTACAAGTTCTCCTTCTCCTCCCCCCTTCACACGATGAATAAACAAACAAACATCACCCTGATGGGGTGGCTCAACCTATGAGGAAGGCAGAGTGTGGGTTATTGTGATGCCTGTTATGCAACTTGAGGTCGATCATTTGCCAAGAAGGCCCAGACAACACGCGCAGAGGCAGGACTGGAATCGTGTCTTCAGATTCTAAGGTCTATGCTTTCCTTTTATCCCGCACATCTCTCCAGGACAGGTATTCAAATTATTTATATTAGTGGTTCAGGGAGAGCTGTCAGCAAACTAAGTTAATTATTAGAAGAAACATCCTCAAGGGAATTGTGTACTGGCCTATAGACTCCTGGCTTAAAACATGTCCGCTAGTGCCCCCTGGTGGACATTGAAGTTATTGCAATCCTCTGGTAAATGCATTTGGGGCCTTCCTAGTTCATTAACTGAGTATATAAAAATTATGACAATTATTACATAGAGGTCCTTGGAATGAAAAAGAATTGGGTTCTAAGGAGAAAGAGCTGATTTTCGTAAGATTTTTTTATTGACTTATAGGCAGACACACTGACAACCAACAACTAATTTGATAAAAACTGTCTTTTAAAAATGTTACACTGCAGCCCTAGCTGGTTTGGTTCAGTGGATAGAGCGTCGGCCTGCAGACTGAAGGGTTCCAGGTTCTATTCCGGTCAAGGGCACATGCCTGGGTTGCTGGCTTGATCCCCATTAGGGGATGTGCAGGAGGCAGCTGATCAATGATTCTCTCTCATCATTGATGTTTCTATCTTTCCCTCTCCCTTTCTGTCTGAAATCAATAAAGATATATATATATATATATATATATTTTAAATGTTATACTGCAATGTGGTCATCTCTAAGGGTTTTGGGCACCAGCAAGAGCTGTTAGGTGAGGACACAGAGGGACCCATTGTAAAGAAAGGGAAACGGCTTTGAGTTGGTGCCCGTTCAGGCTGGAGGATTAGAGGTTGAGCCTGCGGGGACTGGAGCCCCATGTCATACCCCCTTTACTCATTCACCACGACTGCAGCAGGCTGACTTGCTGCACTGGGCCCTCCATCACCCGGGAGAGCCCCACAGAGGGTGCCCTATGATCCCTCCCTCCTTAACAGCCCCATGCTGCTTACCCACCACAACCCTTGCTAACCCAAGCTCCTCCACGTCCCATCCTTCCCCCACAGATCCTCAGGTTGCACCCCCATTCTTGGCCAGGCTACATCAACCAGGGGGAGCGCTGGGTCCTCCCACCAAAGCTAAGGTGGTGGCAGCACTGAGTTGTTTTTAAAAATCATATTTGAAGCTTTAAAAAATTAAGTGATGGTGAATTCAAGGTGAAGTACCAACAATGATGCCACCACCGTTGACTGCTGTCAGTGTGGACATTGGAGATGGGGACCTCCATAGATGCAGTGCTTCCGCAGCCTGTGAAAAGAATGCAATGATCCTCCATGGTTTTTGGAGGGTTTTGGTTCATGTTTCTATACACGTCATTTGATAGAATGTTAATCATCACCAAATGCCCTGGCAGTGGGTTTTGGACAGAAGCTACAGGTTCTGTCAAGAGTGAAACCAGCGGGCCGGTATGGTTCAATGGTTGAACCAGGAGGTCACGGTTTGATTCCTGGTCAGGGCACATGCCTGGGTTACAGGCTCGATCCCCATGCCTGTAGGGGGTATGCAGGAGGCAGCCAATCAATGATTCTCTTTCATTTTTGATGTTTCTATTTCTACCTCTTCCTTCCTCTATGAAATCAATAAAAAAATATTTTTTAAAAAAGGGTGAAGCTAATGCTGAGTCCGTGAGCGTAGCACTGATGTATATGAAGTGTAGGTGTTGATTCTTAACTTTTAGAAAAGATCATCCCCTTAAGGAGCCTTTCTTTTCCCCCTTCTAATTCTACTTTTCCTCTCTGCTCCCCGTAAATCAGGGAACACCCAGCCTGAGGGCCTGAGGAATCATTTGGTCTGGCCCTGCCAAGGCATTAGGGGTGAGTTAATCAAATGTTTGACCAAGTAGAGCAGGCTAATTTTTAAATTGATAATTTGGTATGGCCCAAGAATGATGTTATAACCATCCAAATGGCCCTTGGCAGGAGAAAGGTTCCCAACCCCTGTCATAATAAAAAGTTAGTACCACATGTATATTGAGTATCTGTTTGTGTACTGTGGTCTTTGGGAGGATGACAAACCACTGTACTATCTAAGACTTTTTTTACATACTCTCCCCTCCTCCCAACCAAGAATCAGTTTTCTGATTCAGTGGACCATGTTACCCCCATTGAGAATGCATGGTGGTGACTGTGTTCATTTTCTAGGAGTATTGCAATGAAGTATCACAACCTTGGTGACTTCAAACAACAGCAATTGATTTTCTCTCAGTTCTGGGGCCAGAAGTCCACAGTCACCATGGGAGGGGGGGCGGGGGGAGTTGGGGAGAGATTCTTTCCTGCTTCCTCCAGCTGCTGGTGGCTCAGGGCCTTGGTTGGCTGTGGCTGTGTTACTCCAGTCTCTGCCTCTGTCTTCCCTGGGACTCTTCTCCTCTTCTGTCTGTGTCAATCTCCCTCTGCCTTTAAGGACACCTGTCACTGGATATTGGGCCTACTCCAATGCCTCAGAATAGCTCATCTCCAGATGCTTAGCTTTTCCCCAGTAAGGCCACATTTAAAGATTCCCCTCAGGTTTTTCCCAAAAGTATCACCTAGTAAATATTACTATTAAAAACTGACAACTAAGAAGTTTTCAACATATCTTGCTTTCTTGGGATCTTGTGACAGGGAGATACATGAATTAGAACATGAACATGTCTTGTTGGGAGCCACCACTGAACTCACTACAATGACTAACATCTGTGGGTGGCAGAGGACATATCACTTGTGTCCGTCACACAGCAAGAAAGCCTTGTGTGTATTTCACACAGCTCCAAGGCGATGGATGCTTCTAACAGTTTCGACTTGACTATGGTCTTTCCTCCCAGGTAGCCTTTGGCGCCCTCTAGTGGAACTTGTGATAACACACAGTCCTAATTTTCAGAAGAAACGATTCCGCAGGTTTACAATGATTACCTATTAAACAACATCAAAAGGAACTCGGAGCGTCTCTATTATAACCCAGTACAACTTACTGTCCACCCTCGAGAGAAACGATACTGGTCAGAGTAAAAGGGGACCGACCGCCTGCCTCTGGATTCCAATTCCAATTAGGGTTAGGGATTTCCTGAGGAACGGACTATTTATTCACTCCTCTCTGCTGCCTGCTGCCATATAGGAACAAACCCAGTCCAGGGAGGCCACCTGGGGGAGGAAAGTAGAATAAAGGTAGTCATGGATCTCCCTGCCACAAAATCCCAAGGAAGCAAGAGATATTTAAAACTCCTTAATTGTCAGTTTTGTGTTTTTTTTAAAAAAAACATTTTTATTGATTTCAGAGAGGGAGAGAGAGAGAAACATCAATGATGAGAGAGAATCATTGATTGGCTGCCTCCTGCATGCCCGCCCCCCCCTGGGGATCCAGTCCACAACCCAGGCATGTGCCCTGACCTGAAATTGAACTGTGACCTTCTGGTTCATTGATCGACACTCAGCCACTGAGCCACGCTAGCTGGGCAGTTGTCAGTTTTTAATAGTAATATTTACTAAGTAAGACTTTTGAAAAAAACAAAGTGAATTCTGTAACTATTTTCATCATTATGCTCCCATGACAGCATCAGTCTACTGGATGAAGAAAGATATGTGTGGAAAGGCCCATTTCCAAGATACTGAGCCAGCAGTCCCTCCCGGTCCATTTGCCGTCCAGCGAACCCTGACCCCCGTCAGGGTCCCCCTCTTTCCTGGCACAGGGGCTACCACATAATAAGCCTCCGGGCAGTGCTGAGTGGAACAGCCACTCAGAGGTTGTCTTGGTTTCTTTTCAGTGGTGACTCGTGTGCTAATGTTTCCTGCTTTTCAAATTGCAGAGGGCTTTGTCACTTGCAGGGGCCTCTCTTTCTGGGTTGCAGCTGCCCCCTCACAGGGGTGGGAATTGTCATTCCTGGGCCCTCCATAGGCCTTAAAAGCAACTGCCAGGAGCACTCACTTGCTCCTCCCTCCTCCCCCACCTCCCAGCTGTTTTCCCACAGGGATTTCTCCTGACTGTGTGGGAAGAGGGTGGGGAAGGGCTGAGAGGAGGAAACCCTACCTTATGTGGGAAACTACACAATAATAAACTGTTCCAGTACATCTGTGTTCAAGTAGGTTTTCTCAAGAGCTGATTCTGGGTCTTGTCTTTTTTTCTATTTCTAAGTCCACCCACGAATGCAAACTTTAAAGGAATTGATTTGTGTGTCAGGCATCCTGCCAAGCTCTGGGCACACACTGGTGAATAACACAGACATGATGTCTGTCCTCAAAGGATTTACCAGCAGGGAAACCAAGATGAAGCAAATGTTGTGAGTAATCAAGGATAAGAAGTGCTGTCAAGGAAAAATACAGCGGGGAGCATAGCAGGTAGACCTGATCTAATGAGGGGCTAAGCAAGTCAGAGCAGGGACTGGAGGGGGACAGTGGGCCTGGCCAAAGGGGACAGAAAATCGATGCCCAGACGTCTCCATGAGCTCTATTCACCTTTTCCTTTACTTCAGCTATTTCAGGAAAACAGATGTGGGAGCTCTAGGGTCAAATGTGTAGACAATTTGGGTTGCTAGCATTTGGAGTTCTTGAACAGTGAAGCCAGGAAACGGTCCTGGAGGCCCTTGCTAAAAGCAATCCTGATGCTGGTCCACATCACCCACAATTAACAGCAGGAGTTATATTCAGAGAGAAGTTATCTAGAAGCAAATCAAAGACTGAGGGTTTCCATAAGGAACGGACTATTTATTCACTCCCAAGGTTGCAGATGCTGCAAACAGTATGCCAAAAAAGATAACAGAGAACTGCAGACTGGAAAAATGCTTAACCAGTGACAAAGGGGACAAGACCAGCTAGATGATTCCTTCTTCCCCTCCTCCCTTGTACAACCAGGATTAGTTTCTACCGATTTCAAAAGATTTCATTCAGAGCAAACAAACCAATCTCTCAAATTTCCCTAAGAAAAAACAAATCACAGGCAAGGGCGTGGGGAAGAGCGGGGAAACCCAGAGGTGCCAATTCTGAAACTCACAGCTGTGCTTTCACATCTTGATATAACTGTTCCCAAGAATGGCAGTTTCTGCTGTTCACCTTTAAATCTTGAATCATGCAAAACTCAATGACTCAGTCTTTATTTTCAAAGTTAGAATCCCTGTTTAGGATACTTGAATCTCTTATGTAATACTTACAAGACTTAGGAGAAATTCCTTTTAATTCTGACAGGCTAATTAATCGAGTTCTATTAGAGGTAGAGAGAAGGTAAACGGAAACTGTATTGAGTAACAACTGAACATATTTATATGAATTTCTAAAGTCAATTAACTGGCCACATTCTACTCAGCTTACAAGAGAGAAAATTATTATGTGGGATTAAATACATAATTTGGCATTAACATTAGGTTATGTTTAAAAGAAGTTAATCCAGACAAAAAATATTTGGCTACCAGGAATGTCAGAGTTTTGCTTAAAATGTGATACTAACAAAAAAATTACAAGGTTAGTAGAATTTTTGGGATCCAAGAAGAAGCTTGTTTAAGCTGATGGCTTCCACGGTAGTGGCAGAAATGACACGGGAAAAAATGTACAAGGCCCATCACCGCTGCACTTCCTTTTGAACTGGGAGATTTTAAAACTTGTTTTATTTTTACCTGACTATTCATTTGATAAATATACAGAAAGCAAGGAAAATCTGCCTTCCCTTCCCCCCCCCCTAGTTTCTACTACAGAAATTACTTCTAATGTTTTACTTGAATATATCTATGTATTTGCTGTAACGTAGTATAAGCAAATTTTAAGGCTAGTATAACCAATCAAAGTTAGTGTTATAAGAAGTTAGAGGCTGTTTCTCATCAAGTCACATCCAATGAGAACAGAGGACTCATTTTCATGACTTGTCAGAAAAGGGCTCAGTGGTAAACAGGCATCACACCCAACTGTGGTTGAATGAGCCAACTACTCATGTTAAGGCTCTGACTCCCCCAAAGCTTTTATTTTCGCCAAGGTCAGTCAAGGACATCTGGGGTGGCTGGTTGTACTCCGAGAACTAGAATCTGAGATCAAATTTCTCATTTGCTGCAGTCTGCATCATCAGACTTTTTAGCCAATAATCAGATGCTTCAAAGTGGGAACGTTTTAGCTCAATTTCCTTTTTGAGTTGGTGTCTAGCAAGTGAGGGTCAGATTTGTCAGCCTACTTCTGCTGTGCATTTTGTGTACCCAAGTTCACTCCTGCCTTAATACTTTTTCGTTTCCCCTTAGATCACATGGCTTATTCTAAATAAATTTTATCTTTGTATGATATGCAGCTCTGTAAACCCTCTTAAATCTTTCTGGGACAAGGTCATGCATAAAGAAACTTGAGATACTGTCACCAGGATTAAAGTGGATCATGCTTAACTATGTATTGTAGGCTGAAAAAAAAATGGTAACATTTCCTAGCAAATTCATGGTCTTTCAAACCTCCCCAAATAAATGTCTCCAGAGGCTTCTGAAATTTCAAAAAGGTTCATTAGAAATGGAACCACTGGTGTTTAAAGCACAGGCCGACCGGGAAGGTGCTTGGTGGTGGCACATTCCAGCACACAGGATAACCAGGCGGGATCTTTATTTCACAAGGGTCAAGGTACAGTACAAAACGAATCTGTACATCTCTCTATGAACAGGGTTTGTATACACAATTATGTTACACTTCACCAGCCTTTATACTGTATTTAATGAAATACAAAATAAATTTACAAAAAGTCTGCCATGGTGTTCCTTCCGATGCCAGCTTACCGTCTTTCAAAGCTTCTCCTCAATACTGATAGTGGTTGCACCTTGATCGTTTCAACAATGATTTCTTCTGATAAGTCAGAGAATAGTGTCAGCTTGCGTGCCATTCCAAATAGAAAAGACAACACACGCGAGATGACTCGTTGCACATAACCAAGACGTCCCTTTCATGCACACAAAATCAATCTTTACTTGTGCAGATAGTCACTTTAAAACACAAATCTTTTTTTTACGTGGGCTATTTTATATTTTCTTGAACTACCCCTAGTATTTTAAGTGGAAGGAGAAATTCAGCTACTTTGCAATGACTGCTCCACATTAAAAATCAGGATGTGCCTCAGACAAGGTGGTATTCAGAAATTTTATATTTTCATATATATACTTGTGAGCAATGACTGATAAAAATATCTTCATGAAAATAGAAGTTTCTTTTGCTTTATTTCTTGCACACCTCTAGTCCTAATATTGTGCAACATGTATTACATTCACTTTGAAAACAAATACGAGATGTCATTGGGGCAAACGTAGCCCATGTTGCCCTTCCTGGCAGATAAAGGGTCTGTTTTACCTGAAGCATTTTATTTTGAAATGTGCATGTGAAATGTCAGTCCAAATCTCTGGACAGGAAGTGTTCTGTAGATGTAGCCAGACAAGAATACACATGCCACACACACCAAGAGTTGTGGTCTTCATTTAAAGATTTGCATGCATACCTCCAACACACTGGTTTGAAGAACAAACATGAGGAGCAAAGGGAAAAAAAAGAGCAAAAAATTAAAAAAAACCTATACGAAATACTTAAGTTTTCTGGAGGCAACAGTAGCCCTTTAATTAAGTAAAGCATCAGATCATCACCAGATCACAAGTAAAAGCTTCTACAACTTCCCAATGGCACGAAGATAAGACAGCTCAGCAGTAAAACTCTTGCAAATTAACCTTATGTGCACAAGAGTAACACACCGTCATGAGTATTAAGAGTAATACATGTTAATGTCATTTAAGTGTTAAATAATGAACTTTGAAAAAGGAGTTTTGAATTATTTTTCTGTGCCTTTGAATAGTAACCAAAAAAATAAGCTTCACTCAGAAAACAGAAACAAAAACTCCAAACACAAAAAGAAGAAAAAAGAAACCCAAACATCAATGCTACCTTTGCAACATAAAATGGAAGCAAACGGATAATGTGGAGACTCTGAAACAGTTGAGCGAGCATCCACCAAATGCACGAGCGAGTATGTCCTCAGCAGAGACAGACTAGAAAACGGGGCGGGGGTGATGCGCTATGGCAGAGAAATGAAGCCACACTCTACCTGCTAACTCTACATGCTACCATTAAAACTCCTGAGTCCCGGAGTTAGTTTAATGTCACTGACATTAACTAGCTTTAGTTACTGTCATTTTACTCAAATGGATGCCATTTGATTAGGTAAGGTATTGAGCATTATTTTAGGAGAAACATCAGTTCCTTGAGAAGGGAGCAGAGTATTTTGAGACAGTCAGAAGGACTGAAGTCATAGGAACTAAGTTATTTTACGTATACCGTTCGAATTTCCAGTAGCAAAAGACCCAGGGTAAAATAGGAAGTGGAAAAAGCCAAGAAAGGGGTATTTGGAGTATCTATAATAATAAAAGCATAATATGCTAATTAGACCAGACAAGGATGTAGCTGGGGCTGCGAGGGAAGCCCGGGTCCTGGATGCGTGCTGGCGGCTGGAGGGAAGCCTGGGTCCTGGGTCCAGGGTGCCAGAGGGAAGCGGTGCAGGTAGCTGGGGAAAGGAAGGCCTACTTTTGCACAAACTTCGTGCATTGGGCCTCTAGTTAATAATAAAAAGGACAGGCGAATGGCAAACTGGTAGGAAGCCTGTTACTGCATGAGAACAGACTGCCCTTCCCCATCTAGCTTTGGTAGTGCACACTGTTATAAGACATGTTTTTTCCAAGTATTGGAGGGAAGTAGAGAGAGATAAAATGCTGCTAAAGGAGAAAGCAGGTGGGTAGTAGAGGGGAAAAAGAGGAAGTTAAACTTTAAATCAATTAAAACAGTTCCTTTGAAATGAAGCGTGGCTGATGATGATTCTGAAGGGTGGGGACAGAGGCAGTAAAGACACCCCCATATCCTATCCACTGTTCTCAAATTGCCAAGTGTAAGAGATCAAACAAGTTGTAATATTCACAAGAGCTACCCAAAGTGGCATTGAACTCTTTGAGAGTAACAGTTCCTGCCTTTCAGCTATACTTTTAGATACAGGGTTCTCACTGTGATCACCTCTTCAGACTTGAAGGCGATTATCTCGGAGGAGAGTTTGCTTACCAGGTGTCTCATAAAATCTACTTTAAGCAAAAAAGCATACAACTTCACATTTAAAGCCCTCACGTTCATTACTGGCTAATTAAATCTGGTTCTAAATGCAACCCCAACTTCAGGAACCAGTCTTACAATAGCAAACTCTTCAAGTTTTCCGGCAGGTGAGGGGTTGTGGAAAGAGAGTATACAGGTTAAGGAAACAGACTGAGGTCAGTAGGCCTAGAAAGCCTGCTCAGGTGCAAATGTAGTCTCAGACAATGGAAAGAAATACAAACTCTGTTTAATTTTTTCATTTGTAAGATATGTGAAGTTTGCAAGTTTTCTTCACGGTTGTTTTCCATACAATTTAATCAGACAATTCTCAAGTGGAATAGCCTTATTTTTCTAGTGTTCACAGTGGGAGGGTGGTGAATATGACAGCTGAGCAAGTGGCTGACTTTCTACTGTCACATAAAACTGCAAAAGTAAAATCCACCTGAACAGTATGAATAGGCTTTGGCTGTCCTCAACCACTGAGTTTTATACATCCTAGATCCTGTCTTAGCCTTAATATTATAATGGTAGTCACCATATGCCGTACCTTTGCAATGATAATTCATACTTCAGAGAACTCAGGAGGGTGATCTGCTCCTTTGCAATAAGAAATGCAAACTAAGTAAGTCCTGGGAACTATTGGGTCAGCTTTTGGGGAAGGATGTCTATCGTCTTAGCACCCCATGCAGGGTTCTATAATATTGCTTTCTAATTTCTCCCACTTAGTCCATCCTCTGGCTTCTAGACCAAGGCTCTGTGTACTTAAAACAAGCAAATTACATTAAGTCGGTGGGGCAAACACATGTGTTAGCTCAAGGAATCAGTTCACAATGTTTTATAGATATTCCATTCCAAAGAAATGAAGTTCACACACAATGCTAACAAGGCCTGTCAGTCTCTGAAGGAGAGAAGTGTGGTATAAAATATGACAATCACCAGCAGTCAGAAATCTCCCTTCCTTCCCTTTCAAAGTAACAAATGTGCAGAATACGTGTACTTGCATGTGGATTGGTAAGTTTCTGCTATGGCCATTCTGAAACACTTTGAAGGCTTTTTTTTTTTTTTTTTTTTTACGTCAAAGGCAAGTTCTACTTCCAGATTTTCAAACATGTTATGGTTAAACTTGTGAGTAACTGGGTTTTCTTTTTCACACATCAGTTTTTAGTGTCGATGCACAAGACCTTGAAGATAGTTGATCGGAGAACTTACGCACATTGAGAGAATGACCAAAAGGACCCAAGAGAGCTGGATACAGTAGACATTACTTTGAGTGTCTCACAGATGTTTCCAGAACAAACAAAAAAAGGAAAGCCAGTGAGAGTTGTTATTCCAAACGGCACTGAAATTCAACGCAGTTTAGGTAAGAGTTACTTATCCCTGAAAATAAAGGCATCAGATTCTAAGCAGCTTTAGGAATTCAATGCTTCCTTGTGCCTCTTCCAGGAGGTGGCCACGGAGCCAGAGTCCCAAATCAAACGCAGGTGTTCTCTGCAAACGATTCCCTTGGTTGTCACTGATCAAGGCTGGGCGCAGCTGTCACTGTGGCAGTGGCTGCTCCGGTGGCGCCCCCTGCTGTGGCGGTGCTGGCCGTGGCCCGGGGGGCCTGGGGCCGGGCATGTCTTGGTGCTGCCTCTGCCTGTAAGCTATGACTGTTCCCAGCAGCAACGCGATGATAGTCATGAGGTAAAGGTCCCACTCAGGTCCCAAAAGCTGGTCCATATCTAGTTGGGTAAATACATCTCGAATCTTAATGGGAATAGAAAAATCATCATGTTCACTAACATGTCAGAGAAGGAATCAGGAAAATTATATCACCAATTAGAGATAAATACAGAACTTATTAAAATAACTGGTTTCATGGACATCTTTCAATGTTTTTATTTAAAAAAGGATTTAAGCGCCTTAAACTGAAACTCAAAAAATAATGTGTCTCAGGAACAGCTATTATTTCATAACAGTTGACTATGTGAAGTGTCTGGCAGTGTTTCCTTCCATCAGCAACCTAATGCCCTCATTCCCAACCATTTCCCCCAGAAAATATCTGAGATGAGCACTGGGGGCGAGGGAGGGTAAGGGAAAACTGTCAGTCTCGGTGTACCTGGAGCCCATTTGCAGTCAGGGCACAGTGGCTAAGCTCTGCTCTAGTGACATGGGGCTATGCTATCACTTCTCCCAGGTAACTGAAGATGGCAGAGTCCAAATGTTTCATAGAGGAATGAATAATGCTTTCTGCTCAGGATTTCAGTAAATATTTAACACCTGAATTTGAACTTAAAAGTCATGGTTTTAGTCTATGGTGTGTGTGTATATATATATATTTATTTAGAGAGCGAGTGAGGAAGGGAGAGGGATAGAGATAGAAACATTGATGAGAGAAACAGCACCAATCAGCTGCCTCCTGCATGCCCCCTACTGGGGATCAAGCCTGCAACCCAGGCATGTGCCCTGACTGGAATCGAACCATGGCCTCCTTGCTCGACTGCTGAACCACACTGGCTCAGTTGCTGAACCGCACTGGCTGCGCTAGTCTATGATATTTGAATTGTCCTAGTGTCACTTAAGTGATTCCTCTTATTTTCTGACTGTCATTTATTCACAAAAAAAGTAGACATGGGTATAATCCTTGTGTTTAAATAACATCACATTTAAAAGGTCTCCATCTATATATATAAAAGGTTAATATGCAAAGTGTCCCCTCAGGAGTTCGACTGCTCACTATGACGTGTGCTCACCACCAGGGGGTGGCATGGAACTAAGGAAGGCCCCGGCCAGCAGCCGGAGAAGGGAGGCCCTGGCTGGCAGCCGGAAGGCCCCAATAGGCCCTGATCACTGGCCAGGCCCAGGGACCCTACCCATGCACCAATTTCATGCACTGGGCCTCTAGTAATATATATTTGCCAGTACGGCACTATATTTTTTTGGAAAGATTGCAAGAAACTATTAACTGTGTTTCCTGGGGAGGGAATGGAGATGGGAGGTTTTGTGTTTATCTTACTATTCGACTTTCTTGCCATGAATACTTACTACTTTAAAAAAATGTATTTTTACTGATTTCAGAGAAGGGAGAGGGAGAGAGAAAAAGAAACATCAATGATGAGAGAGAATCACTGATTGGCTGACTCTTGCATGCCTCCTACTGGGTACATGTACCCTGACCAGAAATTGAACCATGACCTCCTGGTTTATAGGTTGACGCTCAACCTCTGAGCCACACTGGCAGGGTATTACTTTTGTTTTTTTTAAGGTAGAATATCTACATGGTAGGATTACGGGGCATTTTATTGTCTTTATATTTCTGTCTTAAAAAGAAAGAATATATTTTATTGCATAATCAAATCCCAGACTGTAATCAATAGTTTATTAGTCTTAAAAATTGTGAGAGACAGGGTCTGGAATAGTCCTGGCAGAGAAACAGCACACTACCACACTGTTAGCTTTTTAACTGAAGGAACAAAGATTCTGTCAATTAGCAGGGGGTACAGCCCTGACCCAGGCTGCCAAGCAATTATAAATTTGCCATTACAAATGCATAAGATATTGGTAGGACAGAGCTCAACATCTCAGTCCTCTGGAGCCCTATACATGGGGCCCTCAGTAGCACGGGCTAGGGCTGCATGAGGGGGAAGTCAAACTTCTCTTTATAGATGCTGGAGCACCATGGACTACATTTATATCTGTGTAATACAGGAGGGAACCCATTCTGGCATCCATCGCTGAGATGAGGTATCCACCTGTTCTGAAAGATGTTAACCAAGGTTGCAACACCATCCTTTCCCAGAATGAATCAAAGTTAAATAGCCCTTGTTTCTGCATATATTTGAAGACTTTCAGAGTCCAATGCTGTGCTAGTTAATCCATTATGAGGAACTCCAGGTATTGGAAACAAAATGCAAAACTGGAGAACCTAAGAGCATCACGTAGTGTTGTTAACTAAAGTCGGCAGCTTGGAAGAGAACGGCTAACCCATCTCCTATCTAGGTTCTACCTTTAGCTTATTTAAATAGTTCAAGGTATTTTTAGAGAACAAATTCTGGCAGTGGTTTTACATGTTTCACTATCACAAGAATCTGAAGTGCAACAGCCTGGGCAGGTTCTCAGGTTCTACTTCTTCTTCCTCCTTTTCTAAATTCTCTTTTTTCTTAGGGAGGTCTGAGTCACTTCTAGGCAGGCAGTCATCTGATTTAATGTTTACTGAATTTAGTTAACTACTGTTTCAGATTGCCATGGGTCAGTCTCAGTTTTCCCCAAACCAGGAAACATCTGCATCAACGCAAAATGCTTTAGCACTGGGAACCACTTGTGCTGCTACCTGAAAACCATTAACAGCTTTGTGGCCACATTCATCCTTCACCTGATGAGGGCTGTGGGTACTTCACCTGGGGGAAGAAGGGAAGAGACCAGACTCTTGCAGGCTACTCCTCCCCTCTTGCCCAACATTTAAAATACAAGTCTCTGGACTGAGGTTACATCATTTGTATTTAACTGAAAGGCGTGGACCACTTACATTTGTTTCCCGTATGTACTGCAAGAAATAGACGACGCCCAATTTGCAGAGCGCTAGGAAGACTGGTACCTGTGCATCTGGGCTGGCTTCGGCGGCCATGTCATAAAAACGCTTTGCAAGGTGAATATCCTGTAAGATAGGTAATAAACCCCAATTAATTTCTTGTTAAATTAAGAATAACTGTGATAGGTAATAAACCCCAATTAATTTCTTGTTAAATTAAGAATAACTGTCTTTTAGTTTATACATTAGGAAAATTTATTTTATCTTTCAGGTTTCATTTTAAAATTTTCCTTACCCATGTTGTAATTGGATAATAGTTCTTTAATTACCTAACAGCTTAATTTGGAAAAATTTAATTGAAAAATTTTAAGTCTTCATTCATGCTCCCCTCCAATCTGACATCCACTTGCTGTGTAGACTTTCAGAGGTAAATGCTGCACTGTCTTACAGCTACACATAACACTGTTAATCTGGACACTTCCAGGGCTGACCTGTGAGTTGCAAGTTTTTTCCTACTTAAAACTTCAGCCAGCTCCAGGTTTCAGTTTGGAGCAGTGAACTTCAAACTGGAGTAGACAGTCAAGATTTCCCAAGGGCCAGGGCCAGGGACACTATTAAGGCACATCCTGTGTCTCCCTGTATTAGACAGATTTCTGTGAAGGGCAAAGCAAGTCACAGGTAATTTGGGCACAGGTTGGAGTATTCAGATATATGTAGAACGGGATGGCTGGAGTTGTGAAAGTTTCATTTACCAACCTTACTTCTATACCCTGATTATCCTTGCCAAAGGATATCAACCTCCTAGAAAAAATTCCATGTGACATGGGAAAGAAAGGCTAAGCATTAAAGATGACTTTCCCCCACATATCTAAATATAAACAATTGCTTTCAGCTATTCCCTATATGTACCTGGGGTGTGTCACTAGTTGAAAAGAAGGGAACCTTCAAACAACTGTAATAGTATGGTTAGTGTCTTTGATTTTTAAAAAAATACATAACATTTTTTTGAACTGCCTTACTTTTCAAGTTCATGGATCAAACTATGTGATAACACAGGCTATATATGTTTGCGTAAATAGGATAATTAAATTGAAGTTATCAAATATACCCTGAATTATTTATTTCAATTATAACCAATCCTTGTCTTATTAATATTTAATATTTTTCTAGTTACACTAGATGCTGATGAGATTTTAGTAGGAGGAAAGTCTGTTTCATTGAAAAAATAAGAACAAAATGGGAAAAGGTCATTATGATGTCTTATAAAAATGAATGGATTTACTGTTATTTTTACACGTAATTATTTTTTAC
This sequence comes from Corynorhinus townsendii, assembly GCA_026230045.1. Classification (NCBI taxonomy): domain Eukaryota; kingdom Metazoa; phylum Chordata; class Mammalia; order Chiroptera; family Vespertilionidae; genus Corynorhinus; species Corynorhinus townsendii. Next base: position 218,780,569 of record JAPDVU010000001.1, read on the forward strand.
AAGTTGAATCCTGGAATTCCCTCTCATCACTCTGATGCCTTTTATCACATTCCTTTTTTCCGTAAGAATTTACATAAGCTATACATCCTATTACATTACAAATTAAATGAGATGAGAAAAGCACATTGATTAGGTTCTTGTTTTATAACCTATTATAAAAGTAGTATCAGAGTTATATGACTTTAGTCTTGATTCCTAGGTGTATTCTATAAAGGTCACAACTTACATGTGAATTTTGTATTAGTCATCAAACATACAATTAGTATACATTTCAATGGGAATACTGGACTAAAAATATGAATTCAGGGAGAAAAGAAAAAGATGCAATTAAAGAATTTACTACATATTTTTAAAAAATTAATAATGAGCATGTCAAATTATTTAGAGTAATTTAAACATTTTATTTAAAATGATCTTATTTAAAATAGCTAGAACTTAGACCCTTTGAAACTTATGCTGAAAATTTTTGTTTGTTTATTAATTAATTAATTAATTAATTTCAGAGAGGAAGGGAAAGGGAGATAGATAGAAACATCAATGATGAGAAAGAATCATCGAGCCCTAAGTGGTTTGGCTTGGTGGATAGAGCGTCGGCCTGTGGACTGAAGGGTCCCAGGTTCGATTCCGGTCAAGGGCATGTACCTTGATTGCAGGCACATCCCCAGTGGGGAGTGTGCAGGAGGCAGGTGATGGATGTTTCTCTCTTATCGATGTTTCTGACTCTCTCTCCCTCTCCCTTCCTCTCTTGAAAAAAATCAATAAAATATGTTAAAAAAAAAATCATCGAATAGATGCCTCCTGCACACCCCCCACTGGGGATTGAGCCAGCAACCTGGCATGTGCCCTGACTGGGAACTGAACCCTGACTTCCTGGTTCACAGGTCTGTGCTCAACCACTGAGCCATGCTGGCTGGACTATGATGAAAAATTTTAAATGTCAACTTAAAAATGCACAAGATGATATTAATTTTTCAAAAATTTTAAGGGTACACGGGCAAAACTTAAGACAATGGATCTAAAGACTGTTAGACTTCACTAGGAAGGTTTAAGAATCAGAAATAAGGGGAGGGGAGTGGAGGACTCACTGTGGTACAATGGAAACTAATCCTAATATATAAAAACTCAGGGTCCGTAATGACCGAAGGCTCGACCGACCAGAAGTCAGTCCTGCAGTCCTACTGTGAGCACGGCGACCCAGCACTGACTGCCCAGGGGGCTGCGCATCAGGCCCAGAAAGAGGCCTGGAGAAGCAGGGTCTGATCCATAGCCTCCGTGGCAGCTGTTGATCAGCCCTTGCCTCTCTCTTTCTCTCTGGGCCTCCATGGGGGCTGCTGATCAGCCCCACCTCTCTGATCAGGCCCAGAGATAGGCCCGGAGAGTCTGACTGGCATAGAAACCGACCAATCAGAACCAAATCTGGGTGAACTGTGAGGAGCCAATGATTGCCTAGGAGGCAGAGCTTTTGATGCTGACTGGCATAGAAACCAACCAATCAGGACCAAATCTGGGTGAAGTGTGAGGACACAGTGGCTGCCTAGGAGGTGGAGCTTTTGAATCTGACTGGCATAGAAACTGACCAATCACAACCTAATCTGGATGAACTGCGAAGGCAGATTCTAAGGTGGGGGGTGAGGAGGGGTTTTAAGGGCAACAGCTGTTTGGTGTAAGGTGTAAGAAAGTGGTTCAATTTTTTAATGACCAGTTTGGCAGGATAGTGCATATGGCTGGCTATCAGTCCAGATATAGGGATTATGTATATTTGTCTGCCAAGAGCATCTCCTCCTGCTAAAAAAGGCTTTTCCCCCTTGTTTAAGCAATCCTATCCTATATAATCTATCTATACTACTAAAAGGGTAATATGCTAATTAGATCGGGCCGACCAGCCATCTTCCGACATCCGACTTCCTTCTGGACAAAGCCATGGTGGTGGGGGCCGAGGCAGAGAGGGCAGTTGGGGGTGAGATCAGGCCGGCAGGGGAGGGCAGTTGGGGGCAAGATTAGGCCAGCAGGCGAGGGCAGTTAGGGGTGATCAGGCAGAGGCAGTTAGGGGCAATCAGGCAGGCAGGCAGGCAGGTGAGCGATTAGGAGCCAGTGGTCCCAGACTGCTGGCTATCCGATTGCCAGTTTAGTCCAGCATGCACACATGTTGGACTAAACCGGCAATTGGACATCCCCCAAGGGGTCCGTGATTGGAGAGGGTGCAGGCTGGGCAGGAACCGCCCCCGTGCACGAATTTCGTGCACTGGGCCACTAGTCCTATATAATAAAAGCCTAATATGCTAAGTGTCTGGTCGTCTGGTTGTCCATTCAACCAATCAAAGCATAATATGCTAATGATATGCTAAGGCTGCTCAACCACTCACTATGACACGCACTGACCATCAGGGGGCAGCTGCTCTGCTGCTGGAGTCCGGCCGATGGGGACTGAGCAAGATGGGCCAGACACACCCTGGAGCTCTCCCTCAATCCCTCCCCAGCCCTGATCGTGCTCCGGTGGGGTCCCTCAGCTTGGCCTGCGCCCTCTCGCAATATGGGACCCCTCTGGGGATATCAGAGAGCCCAATCCCGCAGGCCAGGCCAAGGGACCCCACTGGTGCATGTTCGTGCACCAGGCCTGTAGTATAACATGATACTGAATGTAACTGTAATTGATAAAACATTTTTTTAATTGAAAAAAGAATCAGGAATAAGTTTATCAATAGCAATCATCTTAATTCATTTCAAAATAATTTAGAAGCAATGGAATTTGTCTGATTATGGTTGGACAATTTTTCAAACGAGGAGTTATCAGTAGAAGCTGCACTGCCTTTCTGTTTTCATGAATCTGTTTTTGGCTTAATATTCTAAATATAAGAGTGTGGGTATCAACATGTGTGCATGCTGGAAGATGAGAGAAATATGGGGGCAAATTTGTGAAATATTACAAAACTGCCTCACAACTTAGTATCTAAAATCTAAGCACATTCCAAAGAAAGCCTACTTTCTATAAAAATGCAGACCTTTCCCCCAAATCACAGTTTATATTATTCAAACATTAATTTGATGCGCTGCTCACCTGTTTAATGCCTAGTCCTTTCTCATGCATATATCCCAGATTAAACATAGCCTGTGCACTGTGTTGTTGCTCAGATGCTAGACGATAATGAATAAACGCAGTCTCGTAATCCACATCGGTGCCAAATCCATAGAAATGGTAGTCTCCAAGCTTAATTCTAGCCACAGTATAGCCTTAAACAAAAGTTAAATGCAAAATTGCCAATAAATAAAGTGTTTAGAACATATCACACTGTTATTTCTCTTCCTGTTAACATGAGTATATAAAACAGAAGTTTAATTTGTAGTACACAAATTTTACAACCAACCCTTTAGCAAAGCTATAAATTCGGTAAAAATTTAAATTAGAACTACTTTTCTGAAGAGGGCTTTGTAATAGTCAAGGAGAGGTAGAACAAGGTAGGTGGCAACACCCCCCCCCCACCACCACCCATGTCTCCAATAATATATTTTTTTAAAAATATATTTTTAGTGATTTCAGACAGGAAGGGTGAGGGAGAGAGAGAAACATCAATGATTAGAATCACTGATGGTCTTGTCTCCTGCATGCCCCCTAGTGGGGACTGAGCCCACAACCTGGGCATGTGCCCTTGAACGGAATCAAACTTGGGACCCTTCAGTCCACAGACTGATGCTCTCTCCACTGAGCCAAACCAGCTAGGGCTATTCTTTTTTGGTTTTTTAAGTATTTTTTTTAAATATATTTTTATTGATTTCAGAGAGGAAGGGAGAGGGAGAGAGAGAAAAAAACATCAATGATGAGAGAGAATCATTGATCGGCTGCCTCCTGCACACTTCCCACTGGGGATAGAGCCCACAACCCAGGCCTGTGCCCTTGACCTGAATCGAACCCGGACCCTTCAGTCCAGAGGCCAATGCTCTATCCACTGAGCCAAACCAGCTAGGCTTCAATAATATTCTTTAAAAGATCATGCTCTATTCTATGATGTCATTTATATTTTAAAATCGTTTAACTGGACCCTTGTTTATGCTTGAAGAAGGGATGATAGGCACACAATGTGGAGAGTAGTTTGTGAGAGAAAGAAACAGCCAAATGAAAAATTGGAGAAAGGTTAAAACCTTTTGGGGTTTGTACTAATATTCTATTTTATATTCTATTCAATTTCCATTTACACAATATACGGGGTTCAAACTAAAAACCAGAAAGAAAACCATAGCATGACTTAAACGTCCAGTACAAACACCTTACAATTCAGTTTAGAAGCCCTGGGACTAGAATTTCCATTTAAAGAATAAATACCAATCACGAAGCTAACAAGTTAAGCAATAGTATCTCTACTTAATTTTAAGGCGATGAATGACAGGACTTAATTTTTATGGGAGATTTAAAAAAACACCCCCCCAAAAAACAAAATAAAGAGAGGTTTCTGGGTGAAACTCTTACCCTTTGAGATGAACCAACCACTCACCTTGCGAGGCAGCCCTGTTCCAGTGGAGCAAAGCTCTGGGGTAGGTTTCATTCTCACCTACAATGGTGGCTTCTCCTACAGGGAAAGAGGTAACACAAACCAGGCACTTAGGGAAAGGCACTAGACTTTTAGACTTCATTTTCAAGCTAGGACGAGTATGTGGAACATAACTGAAATAAGAATTGGAATATAACAAGTAATAAATGGGAAATACATTGTATTACAATTAAACAAGTACTAGAATAAAATACTGAGTTCCAAGGAATCACTGCATTTAGGACAACGTTACGTCCTGAAACACGTTTTATCCACAGAACCAATGAGACTGAGTACTAGGCCACTCTGGGGACCTACATAAGCTGGAAAAATAATATTTTGTATCTGCTATATTGTGAAAATGTATTTGCTGAAAGCAGCAGCCAATTTTATGATGAATGTCAAATCTATTTCTACTGTCAACTCTATAAAACTAAGTTGGATGGCTGAGAGATCGGAAGTAAAATAACTTAAACAAGAGGGACAAGTTCTGTTTACAGCAACAAAGAACATTCTTTGTGGTTTTTCCTTTTAGACAGGTAACCTGATGCAAGTCCTTGCATTCCGAACCCGAGGCAACACTCAGATGAACCTTACTCTGGTCGAGGATGAAGGCAGCGTTGCTCTGTGCCACTTCGTAGCCCTGTTCGGCCAGTAGGAGGTACTGGATCACGGCAGCGTTATAGTCGCCGTCTTTATAGCTGTTATAGGCAGTCATAAGCCTCTCGGACCAGCGGCCCCGTTCACACACATTCTTAAACAACTGTGAGAACAGGAAAGAAAAAGAAAATGAACAAAAGAATAAGAAAGATAAGCTAGAAAATCATTTTTCACATTAGCCACGTGAGTGTTAAGCATGCTCTTCCAATGTCGGGTAATTTTACTGAATATATGTAAAAGTTGGGATATATATTTGAAGCTTTCACTTAATCTTTAGAATAGGTTATACAAATAATAGCAAACAATTATATACCACTGACACTGGTCAGACACTATTCTAGTGATTTATGTATAATACGTACATTAACTCACTTAACCCTCCCATGGAGTCCACTCTATGAGGTGAGTCCTATTAACAGCTACATTTTACAAGCAAGGAAACTGGATCAGAGAAAGCTTTAGAAACTTTGTAAACATATATCAATGTCACTCTGAAGTGTCAATTAGGAGATATTAGCACCCCCTTTTGTAACATTCATTTAGCATCCTAGTGTACACTTTTTTGACACTATGTCTCAGATACTATCCTAGGTGCTAGAGACAGTAGACATAATATCTGTCCTTATTAACACTGATTCTAATCGGGAGGGTAAATGAAATAAGTGTCATGGCCCCACACAGACCCTCAGTCTTCCCTCAGTATACCAGTAGGCTGAGTCTGTTTCAACTCTAGAAGAAATCACACAAGAGAACAACAATTAAAACAGTAGACTTTCCGTCCGGCTGGCGTGGCTCAGTGTTTGAGCATCAACCTATGAACCAGAAGGACACTGTTCGATTCCTGGTCAGGGCACATGCCCAGGTTGTGGGCTCGATCCCCTGTGTGAGGCGTGCAGGAGGCAGCCGATCAATGATTCTCTCTCATTACTGATGTTTCTATCTCTCTCTCCCACTTCCTTCCTCTCTGAGATCAATAAAAATATATTAAACAAACAAAAACACAACAGTAGACTTTCCAACTGAGAAAATTAATTTCCTGTACAGAAGTTGGTAGAAGAGCCCTCACCTCCACTGCATTGTGGCAGGATCGCATCACACCTGTGCCGCTGGCGTGCATCTGTGCTAGGTTATAGAAGGCCAAGATATGGCCTCCCTGAGAAGCTAAATTAAAATACTTCAAGGCCTGTTTATAATCCCTCTTGACTCCAATGCCATCTGTAGGGAAAATCACATGAAAAGTCAGGAACAGTCTAAAATAAGATTCAGCTGAAGCATCAGAGAAGTAAAGGAGTAAAACAAAATAAAATTCAGAATGGTTACTCGGGAAAAATGTGAATCCTATTCATACAGATCTGTACATTAATATATATTAACAGAATTCACAATAAAAAGCAAGATGCACAAATCATTGAATTGGGAGAACATGAATCAGCCAGTATTCAACACTCATTTCCATAACATAGTGACATACACTGGAAAAAGGTAATTTACATCTTGGTGTGTTCATCATTAATCCCACCGTTACTTACTATAGTACATGGAGCCAAGCTGTAGCTGCCCATCCACCCAGCCTTGCTCAGCAGCTTTCTGGAAATACTTCAGTGCCAGATCATAATTCTGTAAAAAAAAGATCATCTCATCACACAATCACATGATGAGAAAGCTCAAAAGGCTAACATACTCAAAAGTCAGATTAATTTATTAAAAATAATTAATAAAGCATACAAAATAGTCTCGAAGAGCCATTAAAAGAAATACCTTCCAATTTTTTATAACAGATAATAATAGACTTGAAGTCACAGGGGGATTATATTTAAGATGTTGAAGAAAAGCAAATCAAGTTTGTGTGAGACAATTTACATATTGGCTCTTGGAAAGCATAAACACCACCAGTGGAACACACGGAGAAGGATTTAAGAAACAGTTGTATCTTTTCTGTTAACCAACCAATCCTTTTTAAAACCTCAATTCTTCCAATATTAAATAAGGGTAATTATCCTCTTCTTATTCGTTCTTTCCCTGTGTTCACAGTGAACACTATGCGATCATTAAACTTCAAAAATCATGTATCCATAGAGATAAGTTGAAACAAAGATCACTACGGAACTTTAGTTTCCTAAACTGACTAGAAGGAATAAAAATGAGACCACATTACTGTTTCTTATGCTAGGGAATGCCTACAGATTAGAATCCCAAACCTAGCTCTTTAGTTTCAGGCCCAAATAAAAAGAACATATTGCTTAGAGATATCCTACAGAAAAAGGAAAGAGCAAGGAGACTCCAGGGTATCCCACCTCAGGAAGTAGCACAGAAGAATGAGAACAATGGCTCGGGAAAACCAGGAGTCCCTGCAGTCACAGAACTCCAGGGAAGAAAGAGCTCATGATATACAACCAAAAAAATGTCAGCTGGAAGTTGACATTCAGGAGGTTTCTGGGTGACTTGTATTGAGCAGTTTCATGAGTCAGAACCTGACTGCTCTGAGCTAATGAGTGAGTGGTAGCAGCTCATATAGTTCATTTTTTTGGAAAAACTTGGCTGTGCAGCGAAGGGCTGCAGAGAAAAGAGGTAGTGGCTAGAAGGGCAAAGGGTAGAACAGAAAGCTTTTCTCCTCTAAATGGGAGAGACCTGAGCATTTTCTTAGGTTTGAGTGAAGAAGTACAAGTCTAGGCAAGATGGAAGAGCATACAGGGCAGAGAGCATTGGTGGAAGGATGAGAAACAGCTTCACATCTTCAGGAGAAGGTGCCAGAGTCAGAGCCATTCTAACAAGGCAGTTGGTACAGCGAGTACAGGGTGAAGGATGGTAAGACAACAGGAAACAGTTAAGGTTTGGTTATAATGAAATGGCCTGCCTGGGCTGGCTGGGAGCTGGTAAGGAATACTTCCCTACCTCACCAACTGACTCCTTGTTAAAATCAGAATGTTAGATGGGAAACTTACAACTTGAACTCCTCTCCCGTAGAGGTAAGCCATTCCAAGCCCACTCTGTCCAACTGGGTTGCCCTGCAAACCAGAGACAAAAGAGTGAAAGAATTAATTACAAAGTAGGCAAGACTAAATGCCTGCAAAATAAACAATTTACAAGCATGTTCCAAACCCGTTTTAGCACTTTTCAATTCAAAACAAAATTTTCTCCTTCCCATCAAACTAAACATAATACCGACTTTTAGGTATTTGGGGTTTTAAAAAAATTTTCTGAAAAAGAGTAAATAGTAAATTCATTTAGGATTAAATTTTCATGACTTCCCTTATGACCATCTGTTCCATGAATTTATGATATAAAACATAACTAACATATTTCATCTTTTAAAGACTAAAAACAGGTCACTTTTTGGGGTAGTTTTTTTTTTTTAATTTTGGCCCCCGGCCCCTCCCACCCCAGTCCACTCGTTCGTGGGTAGTTTTTTAATTAGTAACCTTCCTCCTCAAACAAGAAGGAAGACTCCATGGGGTAGAGTCAACAACCATGTAATAACGGCAATATGGAAGATTAGGCGGCAAAGAAATGCTTAAGATTATTGGAATGTCGAAAACCAAAGAAAATCATTGTTTTGAAACTTTAGAAAGAAAAACCTAGAATTCACCTAAACTCAGAGCGACAAAAGGCATCTTCAAAAAGTGGCACAGCACTCCTTTGGGAAATGCTCAACTGACACTTAGATCTACAGTAATAGATAGCTGGCAAAGAGATATATGTATGGTACACACTGGAGGCATATAGGGTCTTAAGTATTCATAGGTTGCTTTCTTTGCACCAGAGAAAGCCTAAATTATGTACTGTTATTATCAAAATTATCCAATTGTGTAAGTTTTAAACCTCAAGTTGCAACACAGATAAGGAAAATTATGTAATTTTCAATTCCATTACTAAAATCATATTTCCCTGATCAGGACATTTCTCAGTAAAATTTTGAGAGAGGCTTAATATACAATAATCTGGCCCCTAAAAAATTGAGAATTTTTTCCCCATTCAATTCATTCACATGAACCATATTTACATAAATGCTTTCACTAATTTATGGCGTGATGGTCATGATTCATCTTTTAATATAATAAACTTATTTATTAAAATAATAGTAATGTGATACACATTTGAATGCACTGAGTCACAAGGTCTTACCATGTCAGCAGCTTTCTTAAAGTAGTGAAGGGCTGTCTCATTACTCTGAGGCACAATATCACTTCCCTCTGAGTACATCTGGAAAACAGATCCCAATTTTATTATGAGGAATAATCCTCTCTCCAGTTACACTGTTCTCCTATCTCATCTCATTCTGGTTTTTGTTAGATCTCATGAAATCTTTTAACAAAATTAGAATTTCCCAAAGGATATTTTAGAATTAAAAGCAAAACCTGAAAAGTAGACATTTTTATACTGTTATACATTCTGTCATATCAAATTTATGATTTACCTTATGACCATCTGTTCCATGAACTTAATATCCTATATAACAAAAGCCTAATATGCAAATCGACTAAATGGGCAGAATGACCGGCAGAACAACCAGTTGCTATAACATGCACTGACCATCAGAAGGCAGACGCTCAACGCAGGAGCTGTCCCCAGCCCGCAGGCCCTAGGCCAGCCAAGACGGTTGCCACAGGGGGCCCCTGATCACCCTGCTGGTTGCCCTGCAGATCAGCCCTGATCTAGGAACCCTACCCATGCACAAATTTTGTGTACCTGGCCTCTAGTAAGTATATAAATACATAACTATATAAATCAACTTATAGGTCAATCTTAGGAGAAGAAATCTTTAACTCCCAGAGGAATCTATTTTCCCCGACTGCCTCAGCCCTCACGGCCCCAGCGGCTGCCTCAGCCCTTGCAGCCCCAGCTTCATCTGGAAGGTCGTCCAGAAGGATGTCCGGACGGTTGTTCCGCTGTTTGGCCATTCAGTCAATTTGCATATTACATTTTTATTATTATAGATGATATATGAAAAGTAGGAGCTCAGATAGTGGTGGTTAATTTCAGTGGAGAATTAACATATTGAAGAGCAAATGCTGTTATGTTTAATTCACCTAGGAAACGGCCTCAGATTGGCAATACCTTAGGACAAGACACAATAACTTTGCCCTGGAAATTTTATTTCCAGTTTGTTTTGGGTAAAGTGTAGATCTTGAATACAGTATGTACTTACTCTGCAAACACCTCTTGCTATTACACAATACATTCATGGGATGTACAGTACCTTTCCCAAGAAGGCCATCGCATGTGAATTGCCAGCATTCGCTGCTAAATTGAAGTAGTCAAATGCTCTCTGTGAGGAGAGAATTTATTAAAATAGTTTTTAATAGAATCTGCCCTTGGCTTTTAACCAAAATAGTTATTTCAGGAACAGTTAAAAAATCTTGTTGCATGGCAGAATCTGTTTAAGTAAATGGCAACATGACACCTATTGGTTGCTCCAAGGTACCCACCACCCCCCTCATATCCAATTTATCACTAAGTCCTGTTATCACCAAATCCATCCTGAATCCATCCATCTTCTACCTTCCATTACTACAATTCTAGTCAAAGCTACATTATCTCTCACCTGACTTCTAAAATACTCCCTGACCTCCCTGTTTTTTATTCTTGGGTTATCCAAAGCGACTGTTTTTAAATCTCTTCATGCTGGTCCTTACGGCCCCCTGCAGTTCTGTAGAAAATATACTGTCATGATCAGGCCCTACTTCTCTCAGTACTGCTCCCTCTTGCTCTCTGCACTCTGGGCATACCAGCCTTGTCCTTCCTGCCTTGGGGCCCATGCACATACTGTTCTTTCTGGCCTGGAATAATTTTACCTCCAGGCTCAACTTAAATGTCACCCATGTCTCTTCAGAGAGAACTGCCACCTCCCACTCAGTAATCTGTTATTAGACACTTTAATTTTCCTTAGTAACAACAATCACAATTTATTACATATTTTTGCTGTGGTTATTTAAAAAGTAGCAAATGCAAAAAAAATAAATAAAAAGTATGGAATTCTATTAAAGTTGAAACTCTGTAAGGACTTATGGACTGAAGTTATTCTGTCCAGCACTGTATCTGAAATGGCTAGCAGTGAATGGCACATAGTAGGCACGCAAATATTTGTTGAATTGACATGTACTGGAAAAACCTTTTCTTCCCTCTTCATAGCCTGTAAAATAATTTATTTGTGCACTTGCTTCACAGGTAAGTGGCATACACCACCAAAAATATTTCAAAATTTGTTGTGCAGAAGGTATGCAGCAAACTTATCCAGAATTCCGTCCTCTCACCTGACGTTTTCATTAAGATTTTATCTGATGCTGCACTGGCCTAATGACATACATTTTAATGATCTAAAGACAATAAGAGCTGTCAAAATGCCATCCAAATTTTTAAAAGCAGATATTTGGCATAGTTGTGTTGATACATCTAATTCTTAAAGTTGACGAGTCATGGTACATGAAGTAACCTTCATTAGAATACTTAACTGGCATGGGAGGAAAACAAAGCTTTTTGAATCTGACAAGCATTCAAAGAGTTACTATGTGCTAGGCACTGGGAGGTGCTAGGAAGAGTGGCAAATAAGGCAGACGCAGCCCATGCTTTTGGACCTTATGTTCTAGCGGATGAAACTAATTTACAATGGACACGGGCCATAAGGAATACAGATTTTCAGAAATCCTAACTGTGGCACATGACTTATTCCTGGAGTAGGGCTGAGGCCAGAGGAGACATTAGGAGAAAAGATATTACAGTTGAGCTCTGGAGGATGACAAGGAATTAGATACATGAAGAAAGGGGTGGGGTAATATTTACTCTAGACTAGACGGATAGGCTAGCATTCTAGAAGCCCTGAGACAGAGAAGTTCTTGATATTTTCAGAGACCAGAGAAAAGGTCCTCGTGCCTGTGACTGAGAAAGCAAGGGGCTGGTGAGGTAAACTGAGATGGGAATGGGGCCTAAGGGGCCACATTAAAGGTTGTGGTCTTTAAGCTCCTAGAAACTGTGGACCACTCAAGAGTTTTAAGCAAGGGAGCCATATGATCGGATGTCTGGTTCACAAAGACAGGCCACTGCTCAGGAAATTCAAGCAGTAGATAATTCACACAAGTGACAGGTGTACTGATGGAAAAGGGAAGAGATGGTGACATTTAGGACATAAAGCAGACAAAAGTTGATGACCGGATATAGATCTGACTATTGCCATTGTGTACTCCTAATTTCTCATAAACTCAACAATGAATTTTCCCTAGTTCTATAAAATATTTTCTAATGGGAGTTTTAAGACATACTTCAATCACGTACCTATGGAAAAAAATACATTGCTTATGTATTTTTGGCAGTATTAAGAACTAGATTTTAGAATTGATGAAACATTTCCCACTCCTATGAGGTATAATCACATTTTTATTCTTCAGCTTCCTCAGAGGTTAGTTAAATCTCAAAGGTTCATTTGTGATGGTTGTCTTAATAACACAAACTTCATATTGTCATTGACTTAGTCAGAAATACATCTGGAGAATTATTTCTTGCTACAACAGGAAGTGCAAAGCCCCAAGAATAGAAAAGTTACCTGATGATTCTGTTCTACTCCACGCCCTCCATGCAGGTGCAGTTGTCCCAGACCGACCTGAAAATGATCAAAAATGAGGAAAAAGTCAAGGGTAGCATCTGGAGTGTGATTACCATTAAACCAACAAGAAAGGTTTCTATTTATTACAAAAAAAGTTTCTCTTTATTACAAAAATTGAAAGATTTAGCCTTACCGCCTGAAGATTTTACGCGACTTAACCTTTTTAAAAACTAAAAATATCTGCTTTTAATCGAATACTGAATTTGCCACCAATGAATCTACTCTAAAGGAAATACTCAAGAATATTAATCTGAGAAAATTATGATCTAAGATGAGCAAAGGAAACATGAACAGTTCTGAAGAGCATCTGAAATCCCACATGTCCCAGAGCCTTTTCGTTTATAGAGAAAGTGGCAGTTTTTGTCCTTGGTGACTCCATGAAGAGCTTTCATCATCACTGTAATGCTGCTCCACTCAAGCAGTTTTCAACTGTGGTGCACAGCAGAGTCACCCTGCCGGCTTTTAGGAACCATGAATGCCTAGTCCACATCCCAGATGAATCCAAATGGCATGTCTTCAGAGTGCATAGCTAATAATAATGTAGCTTATAACTGCTAAAAGCAATAAAAATGTTACTTACAGATATAAGAGCTTACTCCAGAGACTGTAATACACAATGCATTAAGACAGTACATGAGATGTTGAATCACATACCTGTGCTTGTACATCACCCTTTTCAGCTAGAAACTGGTAATACTGAATCAAATCTTCTTCTAGCATTCCACTGTTCATTCCTGGATTTTCCACCTCATCTGGCAGCCGTATTCTCTGCACTACTGAGCCTCCTGTCAGCGAGATATCACTAGCAACTGAAACAAGGGGACAAAGTAATGTTATGGATGAAAGTCAGCAGGAGTGTCCCACAAAGAGAAGTACAATTCGAGTTGCCAAATGTTGACAGACATTATGTTACAGGAAACTGTTCCTATAGTATTCTGTAGATATAAAACAGCAATCTAAAGTAAATTTAGTTTTTTCCACAAAATACTGAAGAAGTGGAGTCCATAGCAAAATTTTAAAAAAGGTAAGTAATTCTTAATTAACTAGGGTAGGGGTGGGGAATGTCCAGCCTGCAGGCCATGGAAGGCCTGCAAAATCATATGATCTGACCCTGTCAGGGCATTAGGGGTGAGTTAACTAAAGTTTGACCAAAGATAGCAGGCTAATTTTTAAGTTCATAATTTTGTATGGCCTGTGAATGATGTTATAAATATCCCAATGGCCGTTGGCAGAAAAAAGGTTCCCCCCCCTGAACTAGGGTAAAGACGATTCCACTTGAAAAGAACCATTCATGATATTTCAAGTAGTACAATAAAAATAGATGAATTTAAAATTAGTTTATTTACTTTTTTTTTTGTAAGGTGAAAGGCAAAAACATAGATACCATGGTTGGCCACAAGACGGTAATGAGTCAGCGCGGATTCACAACTCTGGAGGACCCCGATGCCAGCCCAGTAGCGGTAGCCCTGCAACACAGCCTCAGTGAGAAGACGGCGGTTTCTTGTGCTTCAGTGCATCCCGTTGGAACAAATACAGCTAATCATACTCAGCATGCAATTCTGCTGTCTTTTGGTCCAAGGACACTATCACCCCATTTTTCCTGAGCTTTAGGTCATGAGGCAATTTATTTAGCCACTTCAACAAGCAGACTATAAATAACTAAGAACTAGAAAATAAGCCCTAACTGGTTTGGCTCAGTGGACAGAGCGTTGGCCTGTGGACTGAAAGGTCCCAGGCTTGATTCCAGTCAAGGGCATGTACCTTGGTTGCGGGCACATCCCCAGTAGGGGGTGTGCTGGAGGCAGCTGATCGATGTTTCTCTCTCATTGATGTTTCTAACTCTCTATCCCTCTCCCTTCCTCTCTGTAAAAAAATCAATAAAATATATTAAAAAAAATAAAAAGAACTAGAAAATAAAAAATAAATTTCCTAGAGCAATCAAAATTGATGCAATGAACTTTATGCAGCGTACACATTTTACCTATAGGAGAAAATTACTTAAGGTCTTGCTTGGAACAGATTTTATTCTTATTTTATACACAATTTTAAAAAAGGGCTACTCTTTCAAATTAGCAAAAAAGAAGCAACAACTGAGCAAAATAGGGAAGTGAAGGGACTATTTAGAAGCAGCCCAGCAATAAATGAATTCAGAATAAGGGGAAGAGAGCTAATAATAAAGAGCAAGGAACAGAAAGTAGAGGTCTCTGAAGTTATTTAGTACAGACTCAAAATAACTTTACAAACTTTAACAATCCTTAGGGCATTACTGTATAATAGCATGTATAATATTTAATGTTCTTATTCTATAGCTGCTGTTGAAGAAGACTGGTAAGTAATTAGAACAAACCCTTAATTTCACTTAAACTCCCTCAGCAGTTTACCCTTGTAAATAAGACAGAGTCCATGTAAACAGGACAAAGTCCATGCTCCTTAGCATGAAGTACAGCTGCTTATGTGATTCCTGTTCACCTGCCCCGTTGTGAACTACTGGTAGGTATTCTACTCTCTGGCCACACTGAAGTGCTTGTGTTTTCTTGCAATCACCACATTCCCTCTTGTTGCTGTCCCTCTACATACTATCTTGCTCCCGCTACCTGGATACCTCTGCTTTTTACGTTCACTCACCACAATTTACCCTTCAAGAACAGGGTTAGCTGCTTCTTTCCTCAGAATTACCTCCTTAAATCCCTCTCCTTCCAATGCCACTTTCTAAGAGGTCAGTGATTGGCAAATGGCAGCTCGCGAGCCACATGCGGCTCTTTGGCCCCTTAAGTGTGGCTCTTCCACAAAATACCACGTTTTTAGCAAAGGCCAGCTTAGGAGTACCCTAATTAAGTTAATAACAATGTACCTACCTATATAATTTAAATTTAAAAAATGTGACTCTCAAAAGAAATTTCAATCGTTGTACTGTTGATATTTGGCTTTGTTGACTAATGAGTTTGCCGATCAACCACTGACCTAGGTGATTCCTTGACATTCTCATGCTGTGCTATAATGGTGCCTCCCTTTCTTGATTAAAAGCTTGTTGAACTGTATCTTACTCATCTTTGGTATCCCAATGACACGTACTCTATGAATATTTTTGGAACGTATGAGTAAAATTAGTTAGGAACCACCCAGCTGGCCAGAGAAACAGATTTTCCTTCTTTTTTAAGTATTATAGCTCATCAATGACTAATCTGTAAATTCTTTTCCATATTTTTTCATGTGTTTTTTTTCTTTCAGTCTCATTTCTGCTTACTCTGTCCTTTATGTTCTTGTAAGAATGAATTTATATATTCATTTGAAGCATAGTAATGAGATAGAGGTCATGTAACTTAGCTAAAGTCAGTTTATGAAGTACAAGGCAGATTAGATATACCACAGTAAAGAATTTAGTGGAAAAATTCTCTATTTCACCACTAAGCCATTTAAGAGATCAATGGTATCAAATAGCACATAAAAGACACTTTGTAATGAACTTTAAAGGAACACTTTATAGGTTTAAAGAACTTTATAGTTTCTTTACATAGTAAGTCCTTCATTAATTTCAATATAACATCTGTGACAACCAATCTAAAAAAATGACTTTAACAAACAATTCCAACTTACGAGAAAAAAAAAAAGAGCCACTTATCAGATATTTATTTTAAGGGCAATCAGCCAAACTAGTCATTTTCATAAAAAAATTGTGAACTCTTAACAGTTTTCAAGCACATGTAGATTCAGTTATTGTATTTATTAATAAGGATATTCAATTGAGTATTTGGTCTTAGTGAATAAAAGTAAATCTGAATCATGAAAGTCAGAAAAGTCATGGTCATTTGTTAACCAAAAATTCTTCTGCTACTCAATTTTAGTATTCTTCCATTTAAGTCTTACTTACCAAAATCATGTGGGCTATTAGGTTGCCCCCAAGAGCTCCAAAAGTATAATATACAAGGGCCTGTAAATGAACAAAAGATGCTTAACTGAACATAGGCACATATATTTACTCAATTCAAAATGTCATATAAATTAAAGTTTTAATAATATTACCTTTGCCTGACTTGAATTAACACCAAGTCCAGAGGCGTAGAGAAAGCCAAGAGCCTGAAATAAAATGATAAAAAAGAATTCTTTCTTTGGTGGAAGTTTATCCAAGACAGACATAGTTTTATGAACTAAGAAAAGATGAAAGAATCTTTAAGTGGGAAACAATTTAAATTGTTGCAAGTATGTACAACTTGGAATTAAAAAGCCTCAGAAATGCATTCAAGGTTTTACAAATTACACAATGAAATACAACTTTAAACAAGTCAAAATGTTTATCTTGAAGATTAAAGATAACTTAATAACTTATTAACTAGAAAAACAAGGCTGAACATAAACATGGCTTTTACTTGACCTTGACGAACAACTATTATAAGGACATAACAACTCCTACACCATTACATCAACACAAAGGGATATACACAATGGAAGTAGATAAGAGATTGCCAAGATCCACTATCCCAGGAACACAAATAGGCAGCCAGAGGTCAAGGTGAAGCAGTCAAGGAAGAAAGGTCACTTTACAATGCTAGAGCACACCATTTTCTAAAAAAATTCAACCAATCAAAGAATGCACTAGTAAAGTCCTATCCTTTGCCTTGACAACATTGAAGTATAAGCTAATGTTGAAATAGTCTGAAAACAGACTTCTAACTGTGACTAAGCAAATCTAAAATCTTCAGTAAACCTGAATTATTAAAGGCATCCTATATAATAAAGAGGTAATATGCAAATTGACCATCACGCCCTCATAAGATAGCTGCCTACAACCAGGCTGGCAGGGGGGTTAGTGAGGGACAACCAAACAACTGAACAGCAGGCTGCGTGGGGCGATCAGGTCAGCGGGGGGGCAGTTGGGGGCGACCAGGCTGGCAGGTGGGGGGGGAGTAAGGGGTAACCAAGCCAGCAGGGGGGGCAGTTAAGGAGCGACCAGGCTAACAGGGAGGGGGAAGTTGGGGGGCAACGTGGCCGGCAGCGGGGAGTAGTTAGGGGCGACTAGGCCAGCGGGGGGGCAGTTAGGGGCAACCAGGCAGGCAGGCGAGCGATTAGGAGCCAGCGGTCCATGATTGTGAGAGGGCAGTCGGACATTCCCCCGAGGGGTCCCAGATTGGAGGGTGCATGCTGGGCTGAGGGGAACCCCCGCCCCCGTGCATGAATTTTGTGCACCAGGCCTCTAGTTTTAAATAAATGTGGTGGCACCCTAAATCCTAGTTGCCAACCTTACCATTACTAATAGGGAATCAAACAGATATTTTGTATCAAATGGTGTGATGCAATATGCAATGCAGAACATCCCCATAATGCAGTCCAGCCAAAAATATTTTATTTGAGTTCATCAGTCTTTAGCTGTGACAGCCAGTTTATAGGAAATATAGATGATGAAAAAACAAACTAAAGGACACCATGCAGAAGTAAATGGATAAACTGAGTGAGGACATTCTGCAGAAAAATGGGCCCTAACACAGAAAAAAAAAGAAAGGGGATGGTAATGCTAGAAATAACAACCAAATATAAGGTATAGTCCGGGGTTAAGTTTGGACAAAACTAGTATAAAGGGAATGTTCTGTTCAATACCATCTGAATATGCTGAGGGTATTATATGATGTAGAAATTTACTGGAAAGGAAAGGTGAAGATTAATGATTGAAAACACGTTATGGAACAGTAGACAATGACATCTTATTTTAATCAAGAATTTGTATGTATCTATACACACACAAAACAGAAGGTCTAGGAGGGTATGCATGCACTAACATACTACCATTGCTCATGTCTAGTTGTACATATACTTTGTTGACTTTCTTAGCATTTTTAGTTTGTATTTCTAGTTTCTTATAATGGACCTGTACTGCTTCTGTAATATATATGTTTAAAAACATCAAGATTAGTAAGAGTTGGAACATTGGAACTTTGGAAAGAAATGCACTGGTGAGTAATTTAGGTAAAAGCCAGTTACTTTCATGTTTCATTCACTACAGATCAAATCTGAAAAACTACAGACATAATTGTGGCAAGATGCCTTAAGAGACCATAAATGTTCTCAGACAAAGGAAAAAGACTGTCTAAGAAGTTTGGTAAAATGATCTGCCACAAAATAAATATTCAAAGATATTTTATTTGTATTTAAAATTGATTTCAGAGATGAAGGGAGAGGGAGAGAGAGAAAAACATCAATGATAAGAGAAAATCATTTATCAGCTCCCTCCTGCACACCCCACACTGGGGATCGAGCCTGCAACCCAGGCATGTGTCCTGACCAGGAATCGAACCCTGATCTCCTGGTTCATAGGTAGACGCTCAACCACTGAGCCACACCAGCTGGGCAAGATATTTTATTTTTATTTTTCAAAAGAAGTTAGGGCACAAAGAGTAAACTGCTGTTAAAATAAACAAGTGCTGTGTGGGAGGAAACTCTCCAATGCATGTACACTTACAGTCTGTCCCTTGGGAGAGCCTTCCTCAGTCAGCTTCTCAAACATCTCTTTAGCTGTCTGGAGGTTCTGTGTCAGGTAATCACCAAACAAAAGAGCATATGACACTCTCTCCAGGGCCTTGGTGTGGTTCATGCTTGCAGCCTTTTGAAGATACCGATATGCTCTTTAAATGTAAACAATTAAAAACACATTAGCAATAATTTGGAACTTTTATTACATTTTTTTAAAGACCTACTGAAATGCAACATAAATAATTTCCTTATTCTATAGTCATGTTACTTATGCATAGAAAACATACTGGCTACTTTGTTTTGATGTAAGGTACCAGTTTTCTCTGTCATCCTAATACCTTGGAATAGTCTAATTACACTAATAGTAATTCCCAAAACTTCCAGAAACATTAATTACATGTGCAGTGAAAGAAATGTAACAATACGGTGTCCCGTAAATAATACAGTGATAACCATTGCAATTTAAAAAAAAATCTTTGCACAGAATACAAGCCAGCTGAAATTAAAGGGACATGAAATATTAGAAGACAGTCACTTGTTTTACGTTCTTTCCAAGCATAAATTCCTAAATTCTAGTCTTTGTCTGCAAGTATATTATAAAGCAAAAACAAACAAACAAAAACACCTGACAATAACTCCTTTTGTTTGTTTTATGGAATTTTAAATTCTAAATAGCATACGTATTCTTGGTTCTTGGAAATTACAACTTTAGTCCATTATTTCCATTCTGCTCATTGTACATTGGTGGGATCAGTATTTACAACCTTTTTATCTGGACAAGCTAATATCTGATAAAAAGAATGCCACTGAAGTCCATATATGGTATTAAACTTCTTATAATGCAACTTAACAAAGCCTCTGTTTTGGCGAAACACTTTTAAAAAAAACCAAATACTTCACTATTTATTTCTGTAATGGCCTGTCTTAGGGGAGGCATATACTCGCAGTGCTACCTACTCTCTTTTTTGGCTTTTCTTATTGCTTCCATTGAGGATTTTCATCCCAGTCTGGTACATCACTTCTGCTTCCTGCATTTGCCGTCTTTTAGTAGCCTCTTCTTCAGCTGAAAACAAAATGTTAAATGTACTTAAATGGATTTTAATTCTACACCAATTATTTATCAAGCATCAGCATGTATTCTACCTTTTGAGAATACAAACACAATTAATGACCTTTCATTCTTTACAAAGCTGACTCCAAAGACACGTTTTAACTGTGGACTTTACCTGACAGAAGATAAGACTTAAAAAACACACAATTTGTTTATATCAGGTTCTTTTAGAGAAAGCAATATCAACCTGCTTCTGGAGGGTACTTTTCTGTTAGTAATTCTAAAACTTTTAATATAATTTAACTGAAATTTCAGTAGCAAATTATGATTATATGCCAGGTCAGCTAAAATGAAAAGGACAGAAGAATTATTAAAAAACAACAGTCAGCCCTGACTGGTTTGGCTCAGTGGATAGAGTGTCAGCCTGCGGAATGAAGGGTCCCATGTTTAATTCTGGTCAATGGCACATGCCTAGGTTATGGGCTCGATCCCCAGTAGGGAATGTGCAGGAGGCAGCCAATCAATTATTCTCTCTCATCATTGATGCTTCTAACTCTCTTTCCCTCTCCCTTCCTCTCTGAAATCGATAATGATATATTTTTTTAAAAAGTCAGAAAAACAACATTTAGTCAAAGGACACTTTTTAAAAAATTAATATATTTTTATTGATTTCAGAGAAGAAGGGAGAGGGAGAGAGAGATGGAAACATCAATGATGAGAGCGAATCATTGATCAGCTGCCTCCCCACATGGCCCCTACTGTGGATGAAGCCAAAACAACCGAGCACATGCCTTTGACGGGAATCGAACCCAGGACCCTTCAGTCCACAGGCCGATGCTCTATCCACTGAGCCAAACTAGCTAGGGCACTCAAAGGATACTTAAAAAGCCTCACCTTAAATACTGTGTATCTTTATAAGGATAAAGTATTTGATTAATTATATAATAAAAATTTTGTAAAAAAAGTTTTTTATTAAATGTAGTTCCTGATTGAAGTTCAAGTTCTCTATTTTTTCCTTATTCACCAATACTGAAAATCACAGAATTGTTATAGATTTCTCAAAAATTATTTTGCTACTGTAATATAGTATTGTACCAGAAATCTAGAACTCACTAAGAGATATCTGAGTATTTCATTAGGACCAATATTTATAGAAACAGGAGTTCTTATATATAAAAAATCTGATTTTATTATACCAAAGTTCCTAATCATACTGGCCTATACCCAAGATGGGCTATATTTGATGTTATCTTCTAGGAGTGCCTAATTATCTACCAGAGCCATTATTTTGAAAGTGTTATTTGGAATCAAAGGAAATATGTTTAAGATTTTCTGCTGTTCTTTATTAGTTACAAAATTTTTCCTGAAAAAATACCTTTAGAGGTCAGCCCCCTTATACTGACATTAACATGCAGGAAGGTGAAACATACATGATTTTTCAAACGCTACTAAGCAAAGCACATCTTACTCCAAGTGTTTTTAAAAGATTTTTTAAAAACATAATTTATTGATTTCAGAGAGGAAGGGAGAGTGATAGATACATCAATGAGAGGGAATCACCGATTGGTTGTCTCCCACACTGCCCAGCGGGAGTCGAGCCCACAACCTAGGCATGTGCCCCTAACCAGAATCGAATCCACAACACCCCCAGTCCGCAGGCCGACACTCCACCCACTGAGACAAATCGGCCAGAGCTAAAAGATTTTTTTAAAAACTGATTTGAGAGAAAGAGAAAAAGGTGGAGGTGGGAGAGAGACAGAGAAACACCGATACAAGAAAGGAAAATAGATGGACTGCCTCCTGCATGTCCCCTACCGGGGATTGAGCCTGCAATCCATGCATGTGCCCTGACCTGGAATCTAACTGGCAACCTTTCAGTGTAGAGGACGCCCAATCAAGTAAGCCACAAAGGCCAGGGCTCAGTGTGTTTTTTAAAAGTTATTATTTTTCACCCTAACCAGTTTGGCTCAGTGGATAGAGCATTGGCCTGCGGACTGAAGTGTCCCAGGTTCGATTCCGATCAAGGGCATGTACCTTAGGTGCGGGCACATCCTCTGTAGGGGGTGTACAGGAGGCAGCTGATCGATGTTTCTCTCTCATGATGTTTCTAACTCTCTCTCACTCTCCCTTCCTCTCTGTAAAAAATCAATAAAATATATTTTTAAAAAAGTTATTATTTTTCTTCTAACCACTCTTTTGAAAATATATATTTTTTTATTTATTTCAGAGAGAAAGGGAGAAGGAGAGAGAGCTAGAAACATCAATGATGAGAGAGTATCATTGATTGGCTTGCCGCCTCCACGTCCCCCACTGGGGATAGAGCCAGCAATCCAGGCATGTGCCCTGACCGGGAATCAAATCATCCCTCCTGGTTCATAGGTCGACGCTCAACCATTGAGCCACACAAGCTAGGCTCTTCCTTAACACTCTTAACCTTCTCCATAATGCTGTTTCCTTTACTATTAAAAAATGTTTTACATTTATTAAATTAGCAGCCTGCCTGAGGGTTTGCAGAACTTGTGCACACCAACAGAAAACCCTCTCCAAATAAGACAGTGTGATAAGTTGCCTGAGTGACAGGCTGGAAATAAGTAAGTACACTGCATGCTTCCTGTGCTAAACTCAGTTCTTTAAGGCTATAACCATATTATCAACACTGACCATGTCTGTCAAGGGTGGAAAAAGATGGCTAGCAGAGACCTTAAAGATGCTGCCAAGACATGGAGCAATGTGGACATTCCTCCTACAAATCAATACTTACTTTCACAAAAGCCCCACTTCTCATCTGCCTTGTAGTCATAGGTTGTGGCACACCACAGTCTGCCATCTTCCCTCCCATCTGACGTACACTCATCATATTCCTTATCCAGGAAAAGAAAAGGGAAGTGGCAGGGCTCTCCATGTGCTGTGCCTTCAATGGCGGTCAAAGCTGGAAAGATAAGAGAAGAAGAAAAATTGAAACATGAACAGCACCTGTGGTACTCATGGATTTAACACTGTCAATTTCAGCCACCAGAATTTAAAGATGAAGATACATGATTTGGAATGGGGAATATACAAAAAGTCAGCATTAATCCTATTTAGGGATGACTTGAAGGTGAGTCAACTTAGTGAGCATGAATAGCTGACTACCCAGCTCTGTAAATAGCTTAGGATTGCTGAAGGTCTTGAGATACAATAACCTTAGAATGCAGTCTACTGTACAACTTCTCCCCAACTAGTGAGCAAAAAATGAGGCAAATGCAACTGAATCAATTCCACTGCTTGGCACAACTCTCCTCTTTTCCATCTGACCGCTGTAAGTCAATTTCTTCAACAATATAAAGCAATATAAGGAAAATGATCCTCCAGCATTTTATTAGAGCACTTACAATACATATTGAGTTTCTTTCTTTACCATACTCTAGCTCCCACTAGACTTCGAGCTTTCGGGTGGAGACCCTATCTTTAATTTGTTCCCTAAGTTCTGAGGATCTCCTAGGTGCCGGGAATGAGGTGGAGCAGAGGTCTCTGCTCTACAGAACTTACTGCCTCGCAAGAAAGAGAGACATTAAACAAAAGTGTGGTCAATGTTATGGAAAGGAAAGCCTCCCCTCTCCGGAACTAAAGTTTACAATGAACCTGCCAGAGGAGCAGTCGCCAACCTTTCAGAACTCACGGACCACCAGTGGACCTCGGACCAGCGGTTGCCGAACACTGTCCCAGAGGGAGTGGTTGAAAGGCTGCAGGTGGGGCGGGGAGAAGTAGTATAGACAGGGGGAACAGGTGTGGTAATAAAAGAAAATAAGCATGGTACATTAGACAAAATAAAGAGTTCAGGAAGTTGGAACATACACTGGGAGTGCCAAAGTAGATGAGAGAAGCAGCTAAAGAAGCACAAAGCCAGACTACGGAGGTCCAGACAAATCTTATTAAAGAGTTTGAACTTTATCCTGAGAACAGTGGAACTCACATAAGAGTTTTAAGTAGCAGTGACATGCTCATTTTACTAAAAGAGTGGACAATGGAATGGAGGGAGGGTTGGATAAGGTGACCAGTCCAAAGGTTGTGACAGTCGTCTAACCCAGAGGTAATGGGAGCCTGAAGAGGATCGTGGAATGAAAGAAGTGGAAATACTGAAGTGATGCTAAGGAAGTAGATATTGTACTACCTAGTGACTGACCAGATGCGCAGAGGAGAGGAGGCAAGGAAGCTTCCAGGTGTTAGGCTTTAGGAAGCGAGTAGAAGGTTGTCCTTACTAAGATAAAAGGTTCCCACTCCCTTACTGGTCGAAGTGACTCACTGTATCTAAACTGTTTGGAAAAACAATGTGGTTTATGCTCAACATGTTTTCCTTCTCAAGTCTGTAATTTTGGTACATCCTAGACAGAGAGTGATTACATGATTAGTCTCCATTAAGCACTCCAAGTGCTGGGTCTCTGATGAGCTTCTGAAGAGAACATTTCCCGTGTTGTCGCATGTGCTATGCAGTGGTCGGCAAACTCATTAGTCAGCAGAGCCAAATATCAACAGTACAACAATTTAAATTTCTTTTGAGAGCCAAATTTTTTAAACTTAAACTTCTTCTAACGCCACTTCTTCAAAACAGACTCACCCAGGCTGTGGTATTTTGTGGAAGAGCCACACTCAAGGGGCCAAAGAGCCACATGTGGCTCGCGAGCCGCAGTTTGCCAACCACTGTGCTATGGCTACGGGACTTAAGTGGGTCCAAAGGCTCTCCTTGGAAACTTGCACCTGGCTTCCTTTGGACTTCGCCCATGATGATTTTGCTTTGTATTCTTTCACTATAATAAATCACAGCCATGAGAACATCTATATGCTGAGTCCTCCCAGCAAATCACTGAACCTAGGGATGGTCCTGGGGACCCCCAACATTAGTTGATATCAGACGTGGCGTCCGGGAGAATGACCCTGACTCACTGAAATCCAGTGTGAGCAGTGTTTGGGAAAGGAAGGATAAGGGCAGGGTATGATGAATCTCGGTTCCCCGGTGGTTATGGAGACATTCATGGCATGCAGCAGCAGCTGAGCACTAAGTGTGTGACAGGTAAAAGTTACTTGTGGAACTTGAAAACAGATCCAGCTCTAGGAGAGCAGGCTCGCTGGGTCCCCAGCTGCTTTGGGCCATCCTGGTTAAAGTGGTGATGCCTTTGGGTTTGTTCTCTTCTTTCGATAGAAGGAGAACGGACCACCCACTCCCCGCCAAATTTCCAAAGGTGAAAGGTTCAAAATGTTAAAACGGGATAGGGAGTAGTGGTGAGGGGAAGGGAGTTAAGTTAGGTCCTAGGGCTAGAGCCAAATTTTAGATAAACCAGAAAAACAGGGGAGGGAGGTAACATTCCAGCAGTTTTCTCCCAGCCTAGCTGCAGCTGCAGTAGTTTCCCCTACTGCCCTTCCTCCCCTGCATTCCAGCCGAATCTTCCCTGGCAGCTGTGATGCTAACTAACACAGCAAATGTTAAAGTTTTAAGTACATTTGCAATGATGGGGAAATTACAGTGGCTCTGTATTTTGCGGCTATCACATCTGAATGTATAGCAAAAACTGATAGGAAATGTTAAATGTTTGCAATTCCATATATGCCATTGAGGAATCATCCTGGTCAGGGAAAGCTGCACAGAAAAAACGTGTCAGAGACACAGCTTCCATGCTTTTGCTACTGGTAGATGGGTTGTAATTTAAACTGAGTACTGGGAACTGGGTAAGTTTCTGTAACTGATGGGTTTTGCTATTGAGGAGGAGCAGTTTGCTAGCCCAAAATATGCCTTTTTGAGTTATCGTTTAAGCAGATTATTTTTAAAAAATATGTTATTGATTTTTTACAGAGAGGAAGGGAGAGGGATAGAGAGTTAGAAACATCCAAGAGAGAGAAACAGCGATCAGCTGCCTCCTGCATACCCTCCACTGGGGATGTGTCCGCAACCAAGGTACATGCCCTTGACTGGAATCGAACCTGGGACCCTTCAGTCTGCAGGCCAACGTTCTATCCACTGAGCCAAACCAGTCAGGGGAAGCTGGTTATTTTTAAGAAACAAAAGACTCAAGAAGAGCCTTTTACCCTCTCCCTACCTCTTACCTGCCTAAAGGAATTCTGATTTAAAAAACTCCAGCTCCAGGAAGGAAGATCACCTTAGCGTAGTAAGAACCAAGTGAGGCAGACAGGGAGAAACCCAGCAAAGTCTGCCAGACTCCCCTCCCTGTCCCAGTATTTCTGGGTGGCCCTGCAAGAATTTGTTCACCAAATATTTGCTCCTTTCCACCTGTGAATTGCCTATATTCCCTTTGAAATCCAAACCACTATCCTAACCCTTCTCCTTAGCTCAAAATGATATGTAAGTCTCAACTGCCCCATTTGTCCATCCTTCCCAGATTCTTACAAAACCCCGTATGTACTTAAATAATAAATGTGTTTATTTTCTCCTATTAATCTGTCTCATCTCAATTTGATTATTAGACCAGCCAGAAGAAGGAGGAAAAAGAGGGGACATTTCCACTCTCCCACACAATGGATGATACTTTTGCTTATTGGAGCCTCTGGCAAGAGGGACACATTAAGAAAGAGAGGTGATCCACAGATGGAAACACACTTTTGAAATTCTGAAAAGCAGATTTAGTTTGCTAGTGAGTGCTTGTGAAAGCAGAAGTCTGACTCTTAGAGACAGCCGTGCAAGTGTGTGAGCGGGTCAATTTGGACTCAAAGAGAGACACGACAAAAGGGTGGAGGAAAGCCTTGGCTGCCATGGGGACTTTCTGGCGCTGTAGCATCTTGCCTTTGGTGCTGCCGTAGAAAAGCCTCTGGCTTTTAAAAAAATCCTGAACTTACAATCCTAAGTGCCTGGGCTTGATTCTAAGCTACAAGCTGATACTGTCTGGCACAGGCTTCCAGCCTCGGCGTGGGTTGAACTGAAAGCAGGTCTGGGCTCGATAAACGGAACTCAGACAGTGAGTGACCTCTGCACATTAGGTCCCCTCTCCATGGGGCCTACACCGAGAGGAAATCAAGAATGCTGGGCTAAACTGTCTGAGCCACATCCAAATGTCCACAGGAAAGGGCTTGCTCTTTGCTGGGACCATTTGAAATCAAGCTGCTGACCAGCTGTATGTTCCGACAGAGACTGACTTAACCTGTGACTTGCCCTAAGCTGCAAGTTGGGAGAGGATACCTCTCAGGGGCTGTGACCCTCCACTCACTGCTGACAGACTGAAAAGGCACCTGACCCCCTCAGGAACATGTCTCACTGCGGCGGGGTCCTTATGTCTGGCTTTCCTGATGAGCTGCCGTTTGCAAGAACCAACTGATTGCCCGACTCTGCTTCCCGCACCTTTCTCCTAGTGGACTTACCTTAGTGCAGTTGGATTATTCAGTGCAGTTTGCCTCAGGAAGGGCTTGACCTACCTGGCCAGTGGTTCTCAGTGGATGAGCACTGACCCAAGCACCAGGAGGTTCCAGTTTGATTACCAGTCAGGGCCCATGCCTGGGTTGCACGATTGATGCCCAGTGGGGGGCATGCAGGAGGCAGCTGATCAATGATTCTCTCTCATCAATGATGTTTCTATCCCTCTCTCCCTCTTCCTTCTTCTCTATGAAATCAATAAAAACATATTTCAAAGAGGGTTTGACCTTTTCTAGGCTGCTCACTGGATAAGGGGTAGGAGGTTATGTAAACTGATAATGAATTTTTTTGAAAATTTAGGATTCTGTCTTGAATAATTCCTGAACATAATGTCTTTCTAGTTCAGTTGTACAAAAATGTTTTCCTGTGAAGGTGTTTGGCCCCTCTTGCACACTACCCCTCCAGATGAAAGGTCTGGATGACAGTAGGGGATGATTGTGAAAAAAACATAAAATTATGATTACTGAATGGAAACACTGATTGGGCAACAACCAAGGAAAATAAACCTAAACCCCTGCACCAGGAGAAGCACAAGAGAGAGGAGACGGTATTATGATCTTTGTTTTTCAAAACTTTTTCTGGGAACTCTGCCCTTTTCCTAAAGGAAAGCTCCTGTACACCTTTCCCAGTGATGGAGAGCGCTCTGAGTTCCGACTGCTGAGCCCATGAGCACACGCCACAGGGCTGACTACAAGGCAGGCAGCAGGAGGTGGCCCAGCCCCTGCACTCTCCAAACGAAAACCTCCCGATGTTGTCCACACTCATGAGGTGTATGAACTGGTGTCCTGGACAACAAAACCTTTTGGAACTGACTGGCAGTCTCTCTGAAACCAAGGACTAAATTATTTGTACTGGAAATCCTAGGAAAAGACACCAAGGATGGGAGGCTGCATTGCACTGCCTGAAGTGTGTCCTGCTTGTGTGTCCCAACGAATTTGCTTACAAATTCGTTTCCAGTGTTACCACATGGCCCTCTGGGACAGTGCTTCTGTACGTGACCACCACATCGCCGCCTAAGCCCTGGAAGGCTTTCTGGTCAGCTTTACCTTACAGCCAGAGCTGTGCTGGGCCTACTGATGCTTAGGGCCAGGTAAAAAGGTTAACACAGAAACTTGAGGAAGCCATCTTTACAATGAGTGGGATTTGTTAACTGGCTAAGTCCAGGACTTGTGAAGGGCTTAACTGAAATTATTACTGCAGGTTGGCCTCGCTCTGTTTTCTGGGTCTTGTTGATAATAACTTTGCTGTGAAGGCAACTTGGCCAATGACCATACCTTGAGGCTGACTGTGCAGAGAATATCTGACACAGCAGGCCTAGACTTCCACTCCTGAAGAGGCCTGCTTACAAGGCTAGCCCTTGGCTGGTGTCTGGGAGCTTAGATTTCTGAAGGATTCCCGCTACCCTAACTGTTAAGAGTGGCTCACCCAACGATACAAACAATACGATTTACACTGAACACCTGCTTTCCTTCTAGGAGTCTTGACAATTGCTATATACTAGACACAGAGTGCCTATGTGACCAGCCCCTAATAAGAACTCCAGGTACGGTCTCTAACAAGCTTCGCTGGCAAACATTTCACATGGGTTGTCATTTGTTGCTGGGGAAATTAAGCATGTACTGTGACTCCCCTAGGAGAGGCCCCTTGGAAGCCTGTGTCTGGTTTCCCCAGACTTCACCCCATGCACCTTTCCCTTTGCTGATTTTGCTTTGTATTCTTTTGCTGTAATAAATCATAGCTGTAAATATCACTATATACTGAATCCTGTGAGTCTTTCTAGAGAATCATCAGCAGCCTGGGGTTTCGGTCTTGGAGGTCCCCCACATAATTGGGAATAAGCTTAAAATGTTCAGGACACAGCAAGAAGGCAGTGTGGCTGGAATCCTGTGAGTGAAGAGGAGTGGCAGAAAATGCAGTTGGAGAGATAGGAGGGGCTTGATCATGGAAGGCCTCATTAGTACAAGTACAGAGCTGAATTTATTCTGCATGTGGCAGGAAGCCACTGGAGGCTTCTCAACAGGAAGAAAGATCAGACAATGAGGGGTGGGAATGGGGAGGTTGAAAGCATGGACACCAGATAGGAAGCTGAACTTCTTTAGGAGAAGCAATATGGCAATGACATGGTTGGGAGGCTGACAAAGGAAGCAAGTCTTTAGAAGCAATTGCCATATAACCCAGTTCCAAGGTAGTTTGACTGCAACCACACAAAGCCATGCATATGCAATTTATGTTACATAAGCCTTTTCATGTATTAATAATACATTAGTAATAAGTCTAAATAAAAGAAAACAATAAAGTAATTATTTAAAAATCAAAACAAGTGAATCTAAATTTTTATGAAATTGTTGGTATAACTACACAAAACTATTCAAGTGATTAAAAAATACCCTATTACAAATATCCAGTAAAATATATACCAAAAATAAAAAGAACTGTAAAGGAACCTTAAACTACATTCAGTGTCACTGTTGTTAGTGGTAAGGTGGCCATTGTTATTAACTATATGTACACTAGAGGCCCGATGCATGAAATTCATGCAAGCGGTCGGCCCTTGCAGCTGCAGCTTCATTGGAAGGTTGTTCAGTTGTCTGATCTAATTAGCATATTATTCTTTTATTATTATAGATAATTATGGATACATATATGTTAGGATAAAACAATATAACATTAATGTCGTTAGGTACCAAGATTTTCAGCATCAGGGAACGGAGACACAAACAAAAGGAAGAAGCAAAAACCCTGATGGGTAGAGAAGGCTAGCAGTAGACCTGCAACCCATTCTCTACTTTTACTGCCCAAGAAACAGAGAAACAGAAAGGTGGCACAATTAAATCATCTTAGAAACTTGCTAACAAGAGACCTTCTGGCAAGCACACCAGAGGTTTTTACTACCAGGAGTCCTTACTTATGGAATGCTTTTGCAGGGTGGATGTGGTCTGTCGAGACTGCTTACTGAGATGAACCTGAGATGTATGTATTTACTAGTATAAGGCATGATTTCCTAGAAAATTTCACACAAGCTATGCAGTTACTAGAGAATAAACGGGAGATATTTAACAACTGAAATAGCTCTATTTGGCTGAAGTCACACTCCACACACATCACTTGGAGACCTCACATGTTGAAATCTGGGCCACAGTGCATCCTAATTTGAAGCAAGACAGGACCCAGGAGCAACTCTGGCTGCCATCAACTTCTGCACACGTTGCCTATGTGTTGTGATCACTGTATCTTTGAAAATCTTAGTCAAGTTTGATCTGATTCCCATG
The DNA here is from genome assembly GCA_026230045.1 of Corynorhinus townsendii. Lineage (NCBI taxonomy): Eukaryota > Metazoa > Chordata > Mammalia > Chiroptera > Vespertilionidae > Corynorhinus > Corynorhinus townsendii. The sequence continues at coordinate 218,811,515 of JAPDVU010000001.1, forward strand.
AGTCCAATTTGTCAATAGAATGAAGCATACATATATAAAACCCATGAATTTGTAATAATGCTCAAAAGCAAAGCAAAACAAACAAAAACATGTTCACTGGTTTCCTTTGGAGGCTGCTAGGACACAAATTTATTATTTAAAAATATTTCAAGGAAAAGAATCATGCATTTATCCTGCTTTCCCTGTATGGACTATATTTCAGAGTAACCAAATAGTTGATGAGGGAAAGTTCTTTTTTTTTAAGTTCTGTTGTTGTTTTTAAAGTATATTTTTATTGATTTCAGAGAGGAAGGGAAAGGGAGAGAACGAGTTAGGAACATCAATGATGAGAGAGAATCATTGATCGGCTGCCTCTTGCACGCCCCCAACCGGGGATCGAGCCCACAACCTGGGCATGTGCCCTTGACTGGAATTGAACTTAGGACCCTTCAGTCCCCAAGCCGATATTCACATCCTGGGGGTGCCAGAAGAAGAGAGCAAGAAATTGAAAACCTATGTAAAAAAAAAAAATGACAGAAAACTTCTATAACCTGAAGGAAATAGACATACAAGTCTCCAGGAAGCATAGAGAGTCCCAAACAAGACAAAGCCAAAGAGGCCCACACCAAGACACATCAAAATTAAAATAACAAAAGTTAAAGCTAAAGAGAGAATCTTAAAGCCAGCAAGAGAAAAGCAGTCAGCTATAAGGGAGTTCCTATATGACTGTCAGCTGATTTCTCAACTTTGCAGGCCAGAAGGGATTGGCAAGGAATATTCAAAGTGATGAAAAGCAAGGACACTACAACCAAGATTATTGTACTCAGCAAAACTATCATAGAATCTAAGGCTATATAAAGAACTTCCCAGGCAAGAAAAAGCTAAAGTCCATCACCACCAAACCAGTATTACATAAAATGTTAAAAGGTCTTCTTTAACAGGGAAAAGGAAAAAAACGGTTAAAAGTATAAACAATAAAATGGCAAGAAATACATATTTATCAACAATTGAATCTAAAAAACAAAATAAACGAAGAAGCAGAACGGAAACAGACTCATAGATACAAAGAACATTTTGATGGTTGCAAGATGGGAGTGGGGTTGAGAAGATTGGTGAAAAAGGTGAAGAAGGGATTGAGAAGAACAAATTGGTAGTTACATGACAGTCATGGGAATGTAAAGTACAACATAGGGAATATAGACAATAATATTGTAATAACAATGTATAGTGTCAGATGGATACAAGATTTATCGGGATGATCACTTAGTACAGAGATTTTCAACCCTTTTAATCTCATGGCAATAATTACTAAAATTTTGGGGCACACCAAAAAATGTATTCTTTGCCAATCTGACCAAAAAAAGGTATAATTTTGATTCATTTATACTGGATGGCTATTGCTGTGTTGGCTGCTGTCATTTTTTTATTTGACTATCTAAGGGAAAAGAGGTCAGGTATTGCACATTTTAAAAATCCTCGCAGCATATTGGTTTAAGATGGCTCACTTAATAAGTTATATAATGTCTAGTCACTGGGTTGTATACCTGAAACTAATATAAAGTTGCATGTCAACTGTAATTGAAAAATAAAAATTATTTAAAGAAAAGATAAATAATAAAAGGAATGAATTAAACTATAATACTTGGCCTAAATTTAAAAATGGTAATAGACAGCTGGCCTAGATACAGGAATAAAAGGTAGTTTCAAAGGCAGTAAACTGACTTATTTTTCTGAAGAACAATTTAGTAATATGTATCAAATGTCTTTTAAAATTTTACATTTAGTCCATCAAATTCACTTTTAAGAACCAATTCTCAGGAAATTTTCATAGCTGTGCACAAGAAACATCTAAAATGATCTCCCAGCAAAATATATATATACAACCTTATTTCAAAGTCATACATGATATGGGAAAATGGTCAAGATAAACTGTTAAATGCAAAGTGAAGGCAGTAAAACAGTATATACATTTTGATCCAATTTAGTCTTAAAACCGTCCATCTTACACTGGAAAGAGAATTAATTCTCCATGATGTTAATAGCTGTTATTTCTAGTTGATGGGATTAATATATTTTTAATTTTTTAGACTGATTTTTCTATTAATGAGTATGGAATATTTATAATTAAAAATTATATTTTTAAAAGTAAAAATCTCAATCAAGTCCTGAAAGTGGCTAACAATAAAATAATAAATGGGTATAGTAGTGATCTTTAAACAAAATGATAGAAGGGTAAAGGGATAGGGTATAGTGGACATACGCCGCTGTGATAAAGATCACGTTTTAAATTTAAAAATAGAGGGTGTCAAGGTGAAAGTTAGAAGAGGATTAAAGTTTATGTAAGCTTCAATTACAGAGGGATAAATACCTAAACTACCTAGGATAACTGAAAAGGTTACAGCAGTAAAAATCCTAACACAATTCTGAAAATAACCAAAGTAGCATGTTAGACAATCCTTCCTGAGTTTCTAATGTGTGTACCATTCTCACAGATTATTACATACTGGGGTCCAAAAATAAATATTAGAATAGCCTATATAATAAAAGAGTAATATGCAAATTAACCATCACTCCACTACACCCACAAGCCACGACCACCAGCCAATCAGGAGCAAGTATGCAAATTAACCCAACCAAGATGGTGATTAATTTGCATATACAGGAGCAGAGCGAAGACTGAAGACAGCGTAGAAGAAGGAAGCCAAGCGTTGCAGAAGGGAGCGAAGCTGCAGAGAAGCAAGCAAGCGGGGCTGCAGAGAAGTGAGGGAAGCGGGTGGGGAGAAAGGAGGGAAGCGGGCGGGGAGAAAGGAGGGAAGCAGGGGGGCGGGGGAGAAGGGAGGGAAGCAGACCGCAGCAGGAAGCCCTATTGCAGGAATCTTCCTGCAATGGGCCTCTAGTCTATAATAATCTATAATAATAAAAGGATAATATGATAATTAGACCAGACGTCATTCCTGACAAAGCCGGGACCAGAGGGAAGCCAGCCGGGGTCCCGGGTGCCTGCAGGTGGGTGGAGGAGGGAAGCAGCCCGGGTCCTGGTTGCCGGAGGGAAGCCAGTGCCAGCAGCTGGGGAAGGAAGGCCTACTCTTGCATGAATTTTCATGCATCAGGCCTCTAGTTAATATAATACAAATGCAATTTTGACTATTGAATTTGGCCAATGTAAAGTGGGTCAAATCTGTTAAGTGAATAACTTTGATGTGTGAAAATCTTGTAAAACTAAATTTTATACATTATATGTGGTTAATAATCAGTAAACCCAGATTTTTGCATCTTTTTACACTAGCTTTAAAATTTCAGTCGTCTCCTTCCTAAATCAGGCAAAAGAAAGAAAGTGTCCAGACTACCTGGTTTCCGTACTTTCGTTGGTTCTTCATAATCTTTGTTTTCTGGATTTGAAGATTCTAGAAAGCTGATTTCTTCTGTGCTACTTTCCCCTTCTTGGCTCCTGGGGCTGTCTTCCTCCTCCTGAATAGGTGATTCCAATTCTGGGTCTTCTGAATCAAGAAATATCTGACCAGCGACTACTCTGCCTGCTGTGCTGTGGTCCTTTACTGACTCATCTGTTGGCAAAGAAGTCTGAGAACAGAAAATATTTTTAGTTATCAACAGTACCAAAATTGGCTTCAATCTAATTTGACCATTACTTTTATAATACAGATATCTCTCCTACAGCTCCATGAATGTGCCATACTTGCTCATCTCTATAGGTTTATGTAGGTGTTCATCACATTGTCTGCATCACCTGCCTAATTCTGACTCTTCAAATTTCAACTCAGATGTTACTTTTTCCAGGAAGCCCTTTTTTTCTAATTGATTTTTTTTTCTGATGCAAACAGCTGCTATATTTCTGCTAAAGAGACAATGACACAGATTAGTCAAAGAGCTGAGTGGGAAAGGGGTAGACCGTGCAAAGTGGAAACCTAACACAAAAAGACACAGATACTAGTAGCCTCTTTAAGGGAGGGAGAGAGGGGAGGAGGAAGAGAGTTCTTCACGGGGATCGAGCCGCAACTTGGGCATGTGCACCAACCGGGAATTGAACCAGAAACCTTTCCGTGCACAGGACCACAGGATGACACCCAAACAAATGAGCCATACTGGCCAGGGATGGGAAGTCTTTCATAATTCCTAAAGTCTGGGTTAGGATCTTCCCATAATGCTCCCAACATCCCTTATATTTTCCCCCTTATGATAGCCCTGTACCATAACTTCCTGTTTCTTATCTATATTCCCTCTAATCTAGAGACCAGGGATCATAACTGGTTGGTCTCCCTGGATACATAATAATCATCTTTATACATTCAATCAAGCAATTTAAGTGCATAATTCAATAGATTTTTTTAAAAAATTGATATAAGTAGAAATAAATGGTAGAGAGTCTTCAAAATTTAAAAAAACTAAAAATTAAAAAGAATAAAATCAATCTCTCATTAGGCAATAAGAGACTTTAGGCTCTTACACATACACAAACACACACACACGTGGGAACATTTAAGTTGAAATTAAACCTAATAACCAACACTCTTAATGGAAATATTTATTATTTCCTCTCCCATAGGTCAGTGGTTTTTTTTCTTACCAAAGAACTAGAACTACATTGATACCTGCTATCTTTTATTTTTCTTTTTTAAAATCCAATTCTGTTGCTCAAAACATGTAATTTTATATCCTTTGTTTTAAATCGGGCATCAAATATGAGTCAATGCAAATGTTAGTACATACCTTGGAATCTAAGGATTCATCCTGACCGCTTTCATCATCTGTAAAAAAATTTTAAGACAACCTAGTCATCTTTCTTGTTGGGAAGTCACAGGTATTATTAAAAGAAAGCATTTGATAAGTACAACCAATAATAATCAGGCACTGGATAAATAAAACTAGAATTCTCTAAAGCTGGTTGTATTCAATAACAGTTCAGAAAAGATTACATGAAAGTAGAAGAAGGGGGTGAGATGGTTGTTTTTCCAGGAAAGAAATTCGCTTGATCTGTTATACAGGTAGGAAGACCAACAACTACCACACCAAAACCAGATACTTCAGGATACCATCCAATTATTCTGTATATATTCAGACTGCTGCTGGGAGTTACTAAATTTATAAAATTTAGTCTCTGATTTTGTGGTTCAGGATTCTATTCTTTTCCTCTGCTCAGAATCTGGAGTTACACCAGCTTATGTTAGTGCTGATTAGCCCTTTATCGTTCACTAAGACTACTAAAGATGTACCCTAAGAACTATTATTATTTGGCAGCAGAGTTAGTATAGTTGTGTTCTATTTTACTGAAGAGATAACCAGATACAGGTAAAAAGTAGCATCATACTATCATGTATTAATTCACAAAAGATGTACGTATTTATTAGAAATCAATAGCTTATATTAAATAGACAATGAATCCAGCCACTAATTATACCTTTTTTCCAAATTCACATCTGCTGCTTTGGCTTTGCCCAATTACATTAATTCTCCTTCTATTATTCTGTGTTTTTCTGCTATTACTTCTATTCTGGTTACTTGTTATTCTTTGTCCTGTTCTTTTGTTGTTGTTTTCGTTAATCCTCAACGGGTAACTTTTTTCCCCACTGATTTTTATTTTTATTTCTAGAGAGAGTGGAAGGGAGGGGCGAGACATAGAGACATGGGGTCTGGGGATCGAGCCTGCAACCATGGTGCCGTGCCCTTGACCAGAATGGAACCCTCAACCCTTCAATCCAAGAGCCAATGCTCTAACCACTGAGAAAACTCGCTAGGGCCTGTTCTTATGTAAACATATTTGACAAATCCATGTCCATGTGCAAATGTTTGGTCTTTGTGTTTCTGGCCAGTTAACAAAGAGAGGATCTCTAAGCTTACTTTTCACTCTTAAAATTACGTAATTTTAGCTAGGAATGAGCTTCAGTTTTGCCTGTTCCATAAGTTATATGAGAAATTAACCAGTAGACAAAATGTCATAAGACCATGTGATTTTTACTGGAAAATTTTGTGTTATGGTTGCCATTTATCTTTACTTCATATGGTCATATTATTCATAACCTGTAATTCTAAGATATAACAAAAATATGTTTTGGAATTTGTATTATCACTGAGCTCACCTTTAAGAAGTATAACCAACTCAAAAATTACATACAAAACACACAACTCTATTTCACAGTATTGGTTTCTTTTGAATATTTGAAAAAAGTCTATTAGTGAGGTTTTGTCATATACAAAAGTGCTGTCAATTCAAAGAAGCTTAATTACAGCTTCTTTCATTTCGCTGCTTTTAGATTACCTTTCACATATGTTTTCATTCTAGTGAGGGGGGGAGGGTATAGCATGTCTTAATCCACAGTGCCCATACATTTAGGTAGTGATGTCAATCCTATATAATAAAAGCCTAATATGCTAAATGTCTGACCTGTTGACCAGTCACTATGATGTGCATTGCCCACCAGGGGGCAGACACTCTGACCAGTAGGTTAGCTTGCTGCCGGGGTCCAGCTGATAGGGACTGGGCGAGACAGGCCAGACACGCCCTGGAGTTCTCCCGCGGTCCCTTTCCGCCCAATCGTGCACCGCACCAGTGGGGTCCCTGAGCCTGGTCCCTTTCCGCCCAATCGTGCACCGCACCAGTGGGGTCCCTCAGCCTGGCCTGCGCCCTCTAGCAATCCAGGACCCCTCAGGTAATGTCGGAGAGTTGGTTTCGGCCAGATCCCCACTAGCCAGGCTGAGGGACTCCACCAGTGCATGGGTGTACTGAACCTCTAGTTAATTAATAATCATCCTGGATGCTAACTCCTTCACAATTATCACCCAAAGCCCAAGTTCTGACATATGGTTCAAATTCCATTCTCAACAAATCTTTGGATAAAGGGGAAAAAATTCATCTCTATTATATATCGAAGTTGTATGTGTGAATGTATTTAATTAATCACAAACATTAACCTGTTAATAAATCAAGAGCAGACATTGAATATGCAAATATATTTGGGATATTCCTAAATATTGAAACTTTAGATTATCTGGAATTCTTAAATCACTAAATTTAGTGTTGTGTCACAACAGGTCACATATGTACCTAATCACTAAATAATACAGATGCCTATAAATAAATTTTAAGACATATACATTTGAGATACTACAAGCTGTGAGGCATTAATGTGTTTCTGAACTCCAAGAGACATGGAAACTTGTGACATCAGGGTTATTTCATGTGAATTGCATCATGCTTCTCTCTCTTTCTCTTTTCTCTTCATAAACAGGAATAGACACTAAGGTAACTGGCAAATAAGAGAATTCTTTCTCCTTTACTAAAGTGGGAGAAGCTACCCCAGATGGTAGTTTTAAAGCATAAGCTATTTTCTCTTTCAAACTGATATATCTACTCACATAACACATTTAAAGAAGTTGCTTATAACCTGAAACTTCTGATATGTAGAAATCAGGTAAGGATTAAAGACACTGAAGTTATGCATCAATAAAATGAAAATAGTAAAGCTTTTTATCAGAACACAGACATCAAGCAACAAGAAAACTGCAAAAGGATTCAACGAGGAATTACGGATTTCTCACTCAACAGTATCACATCCAAAATATAATGGTTTGCATTACTTTAGTAATCGTACACCTTCCTTTGAAAAAGATCAATTTTCATTTTTATTTTATTAGCTAACAAAACTGTAAAGTACCAGGGATATTCTTTCGGGAAAAGTAATGATTACAAATTCATTTTCCAACGCATCACGTAAATTACACTGATACACTTTCAAACAGAAAAGCTTAAGAGTTCGGTGCAAAAAGACACCCTGTTTTCTGCTTTGCCACTGAATCTATGCGGATTCTAGGATACTCCTGATTCTTAATTACTCCTGTTCTGAAGCCTGGAGACCTGGGTTCAAAACCTGGCTTCATTACATATTGATTTTATCCATATGGTTCAATATGGCACACTTGCTCAGACTCCTTTTCCTCATTGTACCAAAGAATAATAATACCAATTGCCCTGTTGACTCACAGTATTTTTGAGGAACAAAAGAACAATGAAACATCCTCTGCAATCTCTAATCTACTCTCTGAATATATGGTATTAATACAATTATTACTTGAAATACCCAGCAATGGACCTAATATAAAAGACTCTGTAACGGTGTTTGGCCCAAAGAGAGAAAAGTAAACCATTTGCCTCTTCCTGCCAAAAATAAGAAAACATGTATTTCTGAGTGAGAAAAGTTAACAGTACTTTTCACTATTACCTTGAGAAAACAAAGGAGAAATATCTTTTCAATATCCTCCCTTAAAATTTATTTATGCACAGAGAAAATAAAACATTTCCCATAAAAGTATCATTTTTATATATGCCTCTAAAATAAGATATTAGAGAATAGCTACCGACAGTGATAGGATCAAAATTCTTTTTGTTGGCTGATCATCATATTCTACCTGCGAATAAATACTTCTTCTGGGTAACTATTAACATTCAAACTTTTTAAATCAACACAAAATTATAACCCAAACCCAGATTTTTAAATAGAAACAACTATTTAAATCTAAACTAAAAATGAGTCTGACAGCGCATATAAATAAGCAATTTAATGAATAAAAAATTCAACTGAAAATCCATGTACTCAATTTATAACTCTATCTCACATAAGTATTTTATGATATTTGCACTTCCTATAAGCCCAGTACTGCCTTTATTATCTGTCAACATGCACGTCTATATTATTTAGTTCTCTGCCTCTACAGAGAAATGTTTTGACACAATTTAACTATGAGTGAAATCACAGCAGACATTTCTTGAACTTACATCAACACAACCCAAAGATTTAGCACTTCAGTATTAACAGTTTTCTATTATAACGTACTGAGAGTCCCAAATGTTGGTTAATTGACTTCAAGGATCATCTCCACAGACATGAAGGTCTAAATGTAAAATCTAATCAAAGGATTAGATTGCTCTAAATATGTAAAATCTAATCAAAGGAAGATGCAGGCAAGTGTCTGTATGCTTTAATTTTCTCCAAATTCTGCAAATTGAATTCACAAGGATAGATGCCATGTTCTTTAACTAGTAGTTCTCACAGTTTAGTGTAAAGAATCATTTGTGAAGCTTGTGAAACTTCAGACACCCTGACCTGTTCCAGACATAAAACTGCATTTTTAACAAACCTCTACAAGCAATTCTGACACAGGTGGTCCATGGTCCATCAAGTACTCTACCATGGTACATCAAGTAGTTTGTTTTCATACTTGCTTTGATCAAGTAACTGCTAGCAGTGCTTCAAGAATTATGCCAAGTTTTAAAGATTTGGTCATTAAAACAAACTATGGATGAAAGGGGAGGAGGGGGAGTCAGACTTCAAAGCATGATGTTGGCAGTAAAGTAACTAGCATATGCTTGTTTCTTTTGAAATGGTATCTCAAACCACATTATGGATAGAATTTTAGGTTTAGACCTCTTATTTTAGAAGCAGAATGACGTTATGGCATTGACGTACAACTAGGGCAGACAATTTGGGGATTCAAATAACCATCTGGGAAATTTTCTGTTGAAAAAAAAGAATTGACATTTATACCCTGCCTTGTTCTAAAAAAATTTTAAAGCCACCAACAGCTGTCTTGTTAACGAAAACTGATTAAAATTCAAAAGCTTTACTGTACTAATTATTTATTTCCCAACACTTAGAAACAGTGTTTCTTTACCAAACACACTTTCAAAACAGTTTTCAGATGTAAAGAGACTAAAGTACTAAAAGAAAAAATAATTATTTTAGAACCAGAATATAAACCAGCTAATTTGTAAAATCACAGGAATTTCTATATCTGCGTACCAGTTAAAACTAAGCCCTGGCTGGATGCCTCAGTTGGTGGGAGCCTCGTCCAGTACACCCCAAGGTTGTGGGTTCTATTCCCAGAGTGTATAAGGGGGCAACCGATCGATGTTTCTTTCCCTCTCCCTTCTCCTCTGTAAGATCAATCAAAACATATCCTCAGGTGAGGATTTTTTAAAAATGTTAAAATTAGTTGCTATCCTTTATAAATGTGTAGCGACCATGATCTTTTTTCTCTCACAAATCATAAAATTACTGTCAACAAACCTGGGACAACTCAGAAACACTGACACTGAGGTTAAAAAACAAACACACACGTTCTTAGGAATACTTCTTAAAAAGGGGGAGGGAATGAGCACAATTCTATCAAAGGTTTTCGTGATTAATCAAAGTGACTGAGGATGTCTCAGGTGCTAGCACACCACTGTCAACATCCTGGTTTTGGTGGACCTGGCTCTGCTAGGGTGTCAAACACCAAATCTACAGATCCCCAAACCAGAGTGTCAGACCCGATGCCGCACACAGTCTACATGAGAGCCGAGCAACCTCCGGGGCGGCTCCCGTGTCACTGTGGGTCTAACCAGCTGTGGCACTCACTCCCAAGGAGTCAATTCCTCATTCGTGAGGAGTCCTGCAAAGTTTGCTAAGTGAGAAGAGGTGTGGGCACGGGGACCGCCCCTTCTTTCCCTCCATTCTCTAGTCCCCTAACCACCCTCTCTAGCTCAGGCCCGCTGAAGCCCAAGGAACGACAGCGGCTGACAGGTGGAAGCGAGGTGAGACGAGAGAGAGTGGAGTCTCCAGCTCGAGCCCCCAAGGCCCTGCCCGGGATGGAGGCCGGGGGGGCGGTGGCTCCTGGCCTCCGACCCAAGGGGCAGCTACTGACCCGAGGACGCCGAGGCCGTGCCCAGCAGCACCGCACAGAGCAGCAGCGTCAGCCCGACCCGGACCCGCATCCTGCTCTCGGGGCTGCCGCCACCCCCGGGAGCTGTCGCTTTCGCCTCTGGCACCACCGACTCTGCCGCTGCCGCCGCCGCCGCCGCCGCCGCCGCCGCCTCGCCGCTGCTCTTCCTGCTCGCGTCTCTGCCTCCACCCCTTCCCAGGCCCCTCTGCCCTAGAGCGCAGCCAATCCTCGCCTGCCGCCACCGGCTCCTCGCCCAATCGCCGCGGTCTTCCCGCCCTCCTCCCTGCCACGCCCACGGGGTCATGCATTGGCCAATCATTATGCGATGCTCCCACACCGGCTTTCCCGGTTGGACCACGGCGTCACCGACATGGCCCCAGTTAATTGGTAGCTCCTGGATTCAACCAGCCCGAAATCAGAGCGGGATTCCAGAGCTGGGAAGTCACCGAAGACTACAAGTGCCACAATGCACTTCATGGGCTTCTCTCACTGTGCGCTCTTGGGAAGCGTAGTCCACGGTGGGGTGTGCTTTTAAAAGTGCAGGTGGCTGTTGAAATTAAAAGAACTTAGCTAACACCTGGGCTGGACACTAACTCAAAGCCTTGGACCCCCTGGCTTTTTTTTAGCCAAAATAAATATTAAGAAACACGCAAAATAATGTGTTAAACTCTTTCTCTTTGTTTCATTTGAAAAATTTGAATTGGAATGGTGATATCAGCCCTGAGGAAAAAACACTACAGGTAGACTGAAATATATATATATTTCCTTTGTGAATTAGAGGTATTTTTTAAACTTAGATAAATAAGTACCATATACAGCATGAGGCAAAAGTAGGTTAACAGTTGTTTGTATTAAAAAACATACAATAATTAATACATAATAACACAATAATAAACTGTGTTTAATGTACTCACAAGTAAGTCTACTTGTGTCCCCCCCGCCAACGCCCCCTGTATTTAAGGCCCCATGCTAGATGCTGCCTGGACAAATCAACCACTCCTGCCTGTTTCACTGTTTTCTAGTATAGCAGAGAAAAAATAATTTTTTATTTCTATATTTTCTTGGCTAGTCTAATAATCTAGCATGAAATAGATGAACAGGAGAAAATAACTAAACTCATTACACATGTATATACAGGGGTTCCCTAAGAATAATGGGACCCCAGGAAACATTGGGCAGTTGAAGCTTATATGCCATTCAGGACTACCAAGAGGAAGACAAGGGTCTGGAATTTCTAAGGGAAAGTATGCAATTCACTAGTAGATGAGAAAGAGCAAAATAAGATAAAGTAATTCTTGCTGGCCACCCAGAACTGATGGGACACAGAGGGAAGTCTAACAAACACACTTTGCGTGGCTTCTCACTGTCTGTCACACTTAGGTCATACTATGATGCTAAGGTGATCACTCTCTTCCTAAAAGCAGGCTTTTCTGAGTCTTTTAGGTAAGTAAAGGGGGAGGTTCAAAGGTCCTTCCTGAGTCCTTTTGTTTCTTAAAAAGAACCAACTTAAAGTAATAAATATCCCAAGAAGGCATATTTTGGGGAGGCAAACTCTGCTTCCCCTCCCCAGATTCCACATTCATTAACATACTCTCACCTTCTCATGGGATCCCCTACCTTCTCCCCACTGTCCTTGCTTCTTCTTCTTCTTAGTCACAGTTTTGGCATCTTTTCAGTTTCATTTGCATTTAGTCTTGACTGAGTCTTCTCTAACCAGGCCAATTCTTACTAATTTTCATTTTTCTAAGTGTCCACAGGACATTCACAAACTTGCTTTGTAAATAGGTTGTAAGCTTACTGAGCCCAGAGACAATTATATAATCCTGTGTATAGGTATATAGTACTGAGTAGGTAAATAGCATATATAGGTATACAGCATTGCCAGCTACTAGGAGTAGATAATTGTTTATTGATTGATAGATATATGTCTTACCTCTAAAGCATTTGAATAATAAGATTCAAAGTACAGTACTTGCTATCCACTATAAATTTAATCTTAAAATATCTTACAGTGACATTAAAGAGTATTTGTACCCCAATTATACAGAAAATTTACTTCAGTCATCTGCACCTCATCTATAAAATGGGTATATTAATAATACTCTCTTCACCAGGTCTGTTGTGAGATTCAAAAGACATACAGAAAAAAAGTTCTTCCTCCATTACAGAATGTTCTACAGATATTATTTCTCATTGATTGCTTGGTTGAAACAAAGGAACAAAGAATATGAAAAAGTTAGTTTTACTAAGATGAACAATATTCGTTTCATTCCCTTAATTTAAAAAAGGCTTAGAGCTGCTAGAGCTACAGTCTTTAGCCAGCAATGAGTAATATACCTGTTCTGAGACTGCTCATAGGACCTTGACTTTGGGGGGAAATTTCAAATCTCCAAATCAGGTATTGAATACGTTGTGGAAAGCCAGCTTTATTTGATCAGCTTGCTAAATTGCATGACAATTGGTGAAAAGGTTGTAAATTCTCCATAGCCTTTATCCAGTATACACTCCTCAAGGTTTCCTGTCAACATTCCCAGTAAAAGTCATGTACTCACTTTACTAGCACAAACTGTAAAATTATTTATTAATTCATAGACTTATTTAATATTTGCTCAGCTGTCTGTACTCTGTTTAAGTTGTCCATATCAGTGTTCTGAGTCATTGTCATAGATTACCAAGTTGCAGAAAACCTGTTTTCTCTGCATTACAGCACAGCATAAGGCCCAGGTAATAAATGCCTTTTACGTGGATAACACTGATGTAACCTTATTCCATTGAAATGAATCAAGCAATCAGTAAATATTGAGACCCTCCTAAAAGTGCTGAGGACTTAAATCCAGCTTGCTCTTCATGTGAGGATGGTGAGACAATGCTGAAAACCTTTTCCTGAGAATGGAGTGTCTGTTGCTAACTCTAGTCCACGATATCCTTTCCCGTGCTATTCTTAGGGATCTATTTGAGTTGGCAGTGTGGGCAGGCTGCCAGTGCTTGTATCAACATATCTGTCAGGGTAGGAATAGGGGAGGCAAGGAGTAGAATATCCATCCCAACACCCCCCACCCCCACCAGAGCTTGGAGAAGAATATACTTTCTTTGATATTCATGAAGTGGATTAAAGTCATTATTTTTGTGTTCCTTTTCCATGGATAAATGAAAATATAAATCCTTGCACCATCTTGTGAGATAGAACCTGGTATCTCCCATGTACATTCTGATCTCCTTGAATAATGGACAATGGCTTTTTGTTGTTGTTGTTACCCCTCACCCAAGAATATTTTCCCCATTGATTTTTAGAGAGAGTGGAAGGGAAGAAGGGAGAGGGGGAAGAGAGGGAGAGAGAGAAAGAGAAATATCGATGTGAGACAGGCACCTGGATCGGTTGCCTCTAGGGCAGGGAATCAAACCTGCAACCTAGATACGTGCCCTGAACCAGGAATCAAACCCAAGATCTTTCAGTGTTTGGGCCCAGGCTCTAACCACTTAGTACACCGGCCAGGGATGGACAATGGCTTTATTTTATTTTATTTTTAATATGTTTTTATTGATTTCAGAGAGGAAGGGAGAGGGAGAGAGGGAGAAAAACATCAATGATGAGAGAGAATCATTGATTGGTTGTCTCTTGCAAGATGGGGGATCGAACTGGCAGCCTGGGCATATGCCCTGACCAGGAATTGAACTGTGACCTATTGATTCATAGATCAATGCTCAACCACTGAGCCACTGCAGCCAGACAATGGCTTTATACCTCATCATATCACCTGTAATCCCAGGTACATATCTATAATAATAAAAGCTTAATATGCTAATTAGACTGGACAGCCAAATGACCTTCCAGATGTTACCCTGGATATCCTTTCGGATGAAGCCACAGTGGCAGGGGCTGAGGTAGAGACAGTTAGGGGAAATCAGGCAGGCAGGTGAGCAGTTAGGGGTGATCAAGCAGGCAGGCAGAGTGGTTAGGGGCAATCAAGCAGGCAGGCAGGCAGAGTGGTTAGGGGTGATGAGGCAGGCAGGCAGAGTGGTTAGGGGAGATTAGGCAGGCAGGCAGGCCAGCAGTTAGGAGCCAGTGGTCCCAGATTGTGAGAGGGATATCTGACTGCCGATTTAGGCCCCAGAGATAGGGCCTAAATCGGCAGTCAGACATCTCTCGAGGGGTCCTGGATTGCGAGAGGGTGCAGGCCAGACTGAGGATCCCTCATGTGCACAAATTTTGTGCACCGAGCCTCTAGTTTAGTAATAAAAATAAATAAGCTTTGAATGTTTATTGTCACTTTCTGTGATTATCAAGTGCCATAAAGGTCAGAGTATAGGTCTCAGGTTGTAGAGTAGTGTACTTAAAACACCTAAGCTCTGCCCTAGCTGGTTTGGCTCAGTGGATAGAGCATTGGCCTGCAGACTGAAGGGTCCCAGGTTCAAATCCAGCCAAGGGCACATGCCTGGGTTGCGGGCTCCGTCCCCATTGGGGGGCGTGCAGGAGGCAGCCGATCAATGATTCTCTCTCATCATTGATGTTTCTATCTCTCTCTCCCTCTCCCTTCCTCTCTGAAATCAATAAAATTATATTAAAAAAAGAAAAGAAACAAACACCTAAGCTCTGAAGCTGAGAGAATGAACGAAGTGGGGTGTGTGTGTGTTCAGGCTCTAGTTACTAAGTTTTATCCTGAACTGACATTTACTTTGGAGATGTGTATTCTTTCTGAGCAGAGTTGATTCATATCGGGCAAAGGAAAAGCCAGGATACCTCCATACCCTGAATAAATATACAGGCATCTTTCTATCTTCCCCTTCCCCTGCTCCCCATAGATCTGTTAACTACTGTAGATTCTGGAGAGAGACTAGATTCTGGAGAGAGACTAAACTAAATCCCCATAAGAATTTGATTAAGTGAACTTTATAAGGTGGAAATAAATAGCTTGGAGCTCCCATTCAATTAAAAATACTTAACTCCTGAGTAGATGGCGATGCATTTAATGAGTGAATGTTGGGTTAGGAATATGATACAGTAATGTGCTGCTTAAAGACCAGGGTACATAATGAGAAATGTGTCATTATGCGATTTCACACTTGTGCCAACATCATAGAGTGCACGGACACAAGCCTAGATGGTGTAGCCTGCTACTGTAACTGCACTTTTATAGGACTGATCGCACGGTAGGTAGGTCTGTTGACACCAGCATCACCACAAACACAGGAGGGATACAGTGCACACCCTGACTCTGGGCTTTCCTTTGGTAATGCGAGTGCCTGAGCTAAGCATTGATTGCTGAGGCGTCCACTTCAAAGCTGGTGTCCAGCCCTAACCGGTTTGGCTCAGTGGATAGAGCGTTGGCCTGCGGACTGAAGGGTCCCAGGTTCGATTCCGGTCAGGGGCATGTACCTTGATTGTGGGCACGTTCCCAGTGGGGAGTGTGCAGGAGGCAGCTGATCGATGTTCCAGTGGGCAGTGTGCAGGAGGCAGCTGATCGATGTTCCAGTGGGGAGTGTGCAGGAAGCAGCTGATCGATGTTTCTCTCTCATCGATGTTTCTAGGTCTCTATCCCTCTCCCTTCCTCTCTGTAAAAAAATCAATAAAATATATTTAAAAACAAACAAACAAAGCTGGTGTCCATTTCAAAGGGGCACCCGATTCAAGGAAGCCTATCCCAAGTAAACCATTTGCCAGCTACCAGAGTAGGTAAACATCCCCTCCCCCACCCTGCCCCCTCTCCCCTGCCTATCATTATGGAAATAGACTCCTTTGTTTTAGAGATTTTGGTTCATTTCTGTAACTGACCATTTGAAATACTTATTTATTTCTCTTCCCACCTTTTAAATTTTCTCTTTTATGTTTTAAATTCACATGAAACCCTAGGGCCTCTACACCAAGGGTCCTCATAATTTTCATTTGATTCTTACCCTTCATTTTAAAAGTCATTTTTCCTCTGCACGTTTCACAGACCTAGCCTTTCCCCTAATAAGCAACCCCTGAGGAAGCAGAAGATAGTAGCCCAGTCCTGACTAAGGGTCACAAAATTTGAGCCTCTGGAAGACTAAAGATATGTCTTGACCTAAATTATGTCTCAGCTCCTGCGCCCTCAGGTTGAATGACCCCCTCAACTACCTCTCCATGAAACCAGATGGGGAAACGTTACAGGGGATCCCAGGGCTGAAGAAATGATTTGTTATCTTTATCTCACCTTTGACTAATCAACTCCTAACACACACCAAACCCCAAATCCATAGTGTCTTGTGATTTTGCCCTATGTAAAGTGTAAGTTACCTGCCTTCTGGAAGCTGAGTCTTGTAGAGCATGAGCTCACCTAAACTCTGGATTGACGTCAATCCAAATAGACTACTTCCTTTTCCCACTGAAAATCCTGCTCAGTCACCTTCTTTTGGCCAAAGCAGGAAGGCAAATGGACTCACATATTGGGGTTTGATAACACCCCACTGTTAACCCCAATAAAAGTAGAACCCCAGGTCTGTTCTCCCTCTCCTCTCCTCTCCTCTCCTCTCCTCTCCTCTCCTCTCCTCTCCTCTCCTCTCCTCTCCTCTCCTCTCCTCTCTCTCTCTCTTTCTCCCCCTATTCCCCTGGTGCTGTGTGCCCCCTGGTGTGCCTTGAGTGCTCCAGGGCCTATAAGTAATAAACTTTTTTTCTCTCTCCAAACTTTCCCAATGTTATTGCTGAAGGGTGTCTTGCAATGTAATAAGAACCACAGGGTTGGCCCAGTAGTAACAATGGTTTAAAAAGCGGGGGGGGGGGGGGGGGGGGGGGGGAGGAGGAGGGCAGGGATGTCTGTGGGAAGCTCAAGGGTGGGGGAGCAGGTGAGTGCCCCTCGGCATTTGTAGTTTTATTGATAGACTGAGACTGCACAAACCAGTAATGCATTGAGATAAGACATTAAGACTTGACAACAGCTATGATATCTCTAGGCGATTAGGCAATAGGAAATTTTCAGCTCCATTATCATCTTATGGGATCGCTGTATATGGGGTCTGTCAATGACTGAAATGTCATTATGCATGCTTGACTGTATTCATAGGATAATCCGTCCTTTCTTTTTAAACAAATACTTTTTGGGCACTGTCAATGCCCTCTGGCTGAAGAACACCAGGAACACACCTGTAGTTGAACTGTTATCAGTGGGGTGACTTCTGTGTCCCCACTGGTTACTGATGCAAGTGGAGTTCTTGGAGTGCCATGAGGAAAAGAATTTCCTGAGACCCCCATGGGAGAGTGAATGATATTTATTTGTGTGGAATTAAACTCCTGGGTTTCCAAGGTCCCATCTCCCTCTGTCCTGCCATGGCAAAAGTCCAGCCGTGTCGTCAGCAGAGCTAGAATGAAAGCCACTGCACAAGGTTTCTGCTCCATGTTAAAGCACAGTCCTGCCCAGCCTCTGGCTTAGCTTTGAAGTATGGTAGCAACCATACTTGGGTAAAAATTGCTGTTTAATATTTTAACCTTGCAGTTTGGGTTTTGTACTTATTTGTTTGATAACACAATAGAAAGCTATTTTGATTTTCTGAACTTATGTATGCTATCCCAATACTCTGCTGATGATGGTTTGAATATCCCATTGATTGTGATCTCACTGGTCATCGAAGCACATTCCTCTGGGACCCAGGATAGATAGTGATCCTAAATTGTCTCAGCAGCTACAGATAACTGAGTTTTGGTTGACTCAGTGATCTCAGAATCTGGACAGCACAATTATTCTAAAATTGCCCAGGTGGTCTCAGATAATGCGTTTCCATTGATTCAGTGATTCGTAGATATTTTAGATAACTAAGTTGCTCAAATTCTGCTTCTGTAAAAATGCTTTTTCGCGAAACACATTCCTCATTCCAGACCCAAAGATGTAATCAATACTTTTGTGATATTCTGCATATAAGCCAGAGGTGGCTAGCTGTTCGGGGCTGCGAGGTCTGGAGAGCTTTTGCTCCCTCATATGCCGCAGGCTTTTAATAAATGACTCCACAATTCGACCTTTTTTTGAGGCGTCCTTTGTAAGATGGGGGATACATCACAATAGCTTGTGTTCCCAGCTGCTGTCCATTGCGTGTAGGGTCCACATGGCCCTGGTCATGTGGCTACTTAAGGCCACATGGCGAGCAAGTGCAGGTCACAGATCAAGAGAGAGTAATGGGGAACCAGAAGGCAAGAGAGAGAGAACCCTTTTTTATAAAAATGTGTTTATTGATTTGCTAGAGAGATGAAGAGAGAGGGACATATTAGTTGGCTGCCTCCTGCATGCCTCCTATTGGGGATTGAGTCCCAAACCTGGTCATGTGCCCTTAGAGAGTATTGAACTGATCTCCGGCGGGGCAGATGGGGCACTTACCCCTAAATCCTTCCCGTGAAGCCAAGTGTCGAAGTACTCTCTGCTTGACTACGCCACCTGTGGGAGTACAGATCCTTTTCGGATGCCGGGTATTAGACGGAGAAGACATGAGAAGTCATAGGTGTATAAGAGAGGCTTTATTGCAGACCAAGTAGCCATTGCTACCAAGTAGCCATTAGACAAAACAGTTCTTCAAAGTAGCTTACAAAGCAGCGCAAACATTGGAGCCATTGCACACACAGCAGCCCAGCCCTACATAAAAGCAGTCTCATACCGGCTGGTCAGTAACCCACTTTATACCAACTTAGACAAAAGAGGCTTCTTGCCAAATAGTGACATCAGCATTTGGGTTATAAAAAAGTACACCTGTGCAGTGTATACGATACAATCGCTGTATCCTTTGCTCAGATTGGCCTTGAACATCTGGTGTACTCCTGATAGGGCCCCCACATGACCTTCTGATGCATGGAACAATGTCAACCAATTGAGCCACACCAGTGTCTCTTCTTAAATGGGACAATCCCACCAGGAGGACTTTACCCTCCTGACCTCATCTAAACCTAATCACCTCCCCAAAGCCCTGTCTCCAAATACCATCACATTGGGGTTCATGTAGTGTACCCCCATCTTACAAAGGACACCTCAAGAAGTCGAATTATGGAGTCATTTATTAAAGGCCGGCGGCATACGAGCGGCTAAAGTACTCCAGACCTCACAGCCCGGAACAGCTTGCCACATCTGGCTTATATGGGCAGAATATCACAAAGGTATCGATTACATCTTTGGGCTTGGAATGAGGAGCCTGGTTCAGTTACAGAAGCGAAATTGAGCAAGTTAATTATCTAAAATATCTATGAATCACTGAATCAACAGAAACACATTATCTGGGACCACCGGGGCAATTTAGAATAATTGTACTGTCCAGATTCAGGGACCACTGAGGCAACTGGAATGCATTATCTGTAGCTACTGAGACAATTTAGGGTAATTGAGCTGTCCTGGTTCCCAGAAGGATGTGCTTTGATGATCAGTGAGATCACAATCAATGGAATATTCAAACCATCATCAATGGAGTATTGGGATAGCATACATAAGTTCAGGAAATCAAAATAACTTTCTATTATTTTAGCAAACAAATAAGTACAGAAGCCAAACAGCAGTTTCTACCTGAGATGATTGCTACCCTACTTCATTAGGACTTCAGCATGTGGTTTTTGAAGGTTTGAATGTGACACGATTCAGTCCATAGGACATATTTTCTGCTTCAGATACAGCTAAAGTGCTTGCAGCCCCCTGCACTTTCCTATATCTTTCCTCTGGCTGGACTGCTTGCCTTTATTTTTTGGTAACCTTCCTTTTCAAAACCCAATTCTACATTCCAAGAAGCATAAATGGAGTTTAATCCTTCTTTTGCTGGATTTTCTTCCTTTTCATAAAGTGTTCCTTTGTGCTATCCTAGATTGTATGTATTTGATCTTAAGCATTTTGCTACATATTTTTTTCCCAATTATAATTGGGTTGTAGTGAGGCAAGTGCCATGTTTTGCAGAATAAATACTGCTATAAAGAGAATCTCTTTATTATGAAAAGACTTTGACAACACAACTAACGGGCCTCTTATCTTTAGCAATACAAGACTGCATTATAAGCAGGAGGGGCGGGGAGGAGGGAAGCACGGCAACTCAGAGTTAATGTGACAAGATTTAGAATCATAGAATTGTGAACACTTTATCTCTCATAGAACATATTTCAAAAACTTCATGCTTGAGGTGGCTTGTTTAAGATCATATAGCAAGGTAATGGTGGTGATATAAACCCAGATCTCTTGGTTTCCAGTCTAATGTTTATTTATTAAAATACACCTTTTTTCATTAGAAACATAGTAGGCTGTAATTATTTTCTAGTTATGCTTAACAAATTATAACAGTTTTAGCAGCGTAAAACATACATTCATCGCCTTACAGTTTCTATGGGTCAGGAGTCCTGGCACGGCTTGGCTGAGACCTCTGCCCAGGGTCTCCCAAATCTGCATTTGAGGTATCTGTTGCCTGGAGTCCCCTTCTAAGCTGACAAGGATATTGGCAGAATTTGTCTCCCTGAAGCTATAAAACTCATGGCAGCAAACTCATTGCTTCTTCAAGGCCAGCAGATGAGAGAGTCTGTTTCTCTGAATCTCTGGACCATAAACCTTTTTTTAAAGGGCTCATCTGATTAGGCCAGGCTCTGCCAGGATAATCTCCTTTTTTATGAACTCAAAACCAACTGATTAGGGACCTCAAATCTATGAAAAATCCCTTCACCTTTGCTGTATAGTGTAATCTAATCATAGGAGTGACATCCATCATATTCGAAGGTTCCAGCTATGCTCTAGGCCAGGGGACTATACAGCATGAGTATGTCTTATTAATTTTTTTTTTAAGAAATTGATTTTTAGAGAGAGTAGAAGAGAGAAAGACAGAGAGAAATATCTATGTGAGAGAAACACGTTAATTGGTTGCCTTCTGCACGTGCCCAACCAGGGCCCAGGCCAGGGAGGGGCCTGCAACCGAGGTATGTGCCCTTGACCGAAATCGAACCCAGGACCCTTTGGTCCTCAGGCCGATGCTCTATCCACTGAGCCAAACTGGCTAGGGCTGTTTTGTTAATTTTTAAAAATTAGGAAAAGCAGCAACAGGGAAAACCAGTTACTTCTTGTTTGTTTGTTTTCCTGCAAAAAGCTTTATTATATCTATTTGGTCCACTGTATGGGAAAAGGCTCCAGGGTGTTCAAAGGTTGCCTAGGGGCTGCAGGGAGAGGATCTGGCAGAACTGGGGAGCACAGGGGCCCCTCAAAAGCCTTTGGACTCCACAGGCTCCTAGTCATGCTTGAGAGTGAGCCTTCTTATTTTATTTATTTCTTTATTGCTAATCCTCACCCAAGGATAATTTTTAGAGAGAGTGGAAGGGAGGGGGAGAGACAGAGAAACATCGATGTGAGAAACCAAGACATCGATTGGTCGCCTCCCTCATGAGCCCCCACCAGGGTGTGGGATCAGCCTACAACCGAGGTACATGCTCTTGCCCTTGACTGTAATTGATAATCGAACCAGTGACCCTTCAGTGTGTAGGCCAACGCTTTAACCAGTGAGCCAAACCAGCCAGGATGAGCTTTTGAAGAGACTGGGGCGCGGTCAGACAGGTGTCGCTTATCTTCTTCTTCTTTTAAATATGTTTTTATTGATTTCAGAGAGGAAGGGAGAGGGAGAGAGAGAGAGAGAGAGAGAGAGAGAGAGAGAGAGAGGGAGAGAGAGAGAGAGAGAAACATCAATGATGAGAGAATCGTTGATTGGCTGCCTCCTGCATGCCCCCCACTCGAACCTGGGACCCTTCAGTCCACATGTGGAGGCTCTATCCACTGAGCCGCTAGGGCATCGATCATCTTCTAGATCAGTTTCACCTCCTCACCCAGGAAGCGCTTCTGCAGGAAGTGGCCTAGCCAGGCGTCTGCGCACACAGACCACGGGGCATGCATGTCCACAGGGGTCTGGTTCAGGATCTCCTCGGTGACCACAGAGCGTCCCTGGCGCCCTGCGCTTTGCCCCACTCATCCTGGAACGGCTTCTGCACATCCTGGAAGAGGACACCTCCTCTCTGCTGCGTTTGCATCTTCAAGAGATACCAGGTGCTTTCCTGCTTCTCCCCCAACTCGAGGAAGAAGTGGCCCCAGGCCCTCGGCAGGCTTGCGGTCCAGAGGGAGGTAGGTGCAGGAGGCCCAGATGCAAGTTGACCCGGTAGTTGACTGGGCCTCTGTCTGGGTGGAGTAATTCCGGTGAATCTGGGAGCTCCTGGCTGCTGGGTAATACAAAGCTGAGCTACACCCCAGCCCCTTTTACCCCCCTAAACAGTGTTGGCTGGTCCAGGATGTTGCAGGTGGCTGAGCAAATGGTTTGTAAGGTTTTGACTGGGAAAGAGGTTGGAGGGTCATGGGAGGTGGGACGAAGAGGTGTCCTGGTTCTGTTCCATCCAAGCACCTTTGAAGCAAGAGACAGAATCCGAAGGGCCACGGAGCGCATTGTCAATCACTTGATTTCCTGAATGAGATAAACATGCTGAGGTATTTTTTTCTAATTATTTGTTCTTGATACTGTTCCCTACACCCCCTGGATTTTTTAATACTTAAAAAAATGGAGGCATACAGTGCAACACAGAAGGTTGTTGAATAACGTTGTTTTGCTTAATGTTGTTTTGTTGTCACATTGGCCAGAAAAATACTGATGCTGGGGGTGGGGTACTGTCCACGTGGAGTTTGCAGTTCTCCCCAGGTCTGTGTGGGTTTTCTCTGAGGATGCTGGTTCCCTCCCACCCCACAGAGATGCACACCTTAGGTTCATTAGTGTGTCTCCATCATCTGAGTGAGTGTGGGTCAGGGCTGAATGTCCCTGCAATGGAAGGGTGTCCTGTCCATGCCTTGTACCCTGAGCTGCCAGGAGCGGCTCTGACCACCGGAGACCCTGAACTGGGATAAGCAGGATGGAAAATAATTCTCTTACTTGTTTTCGTTAATCTCTCTGACATGTATGTATAGCTCATGTTTAATGTTAGTGTGTTGGCTCTTTATTTAGAAGTTTGGTGATGGTTTTTGTGACTAGAAACATGTCATCAGAAATTTACTCTTGTTTATATGAATTAGCTTATGGTGAAATTGCCTCTATCATACCTCATTTCACTTAAAGTGATAATTTCAAGAACCTATTGACAAAGTTGAGAATTTACTGTACATACAGTTAATTTTGGCACTTTATCCACTTGTAATATTTTGTAAAGATTTTGTTCATGTTTCTGCATAGACATATTTTCCCCTTTACTAAAAATGCTTTTTAGTGGGGGGAAAAAAAGATATATATATAAATTAGCAAACAAGGAAAGCAACTCACATTGCAATTGTCAGAAGTAAGGCCTAAAAACATTTTCTGTTACATACTTACAGATATTTTTGCCTTAGTATTTCTTGGTATATACTCATATATATCAAGGTGGAGAAGTTTGCTTTACTTTACCTCTTGGCATCGAAATTTCCCTTTGAAGGAGAAGTCACATTGTTTTAAAAAAATATGTTGATAACTCCTTGGAGTATAAAATGGGATCCTGAGTTTCAGGATGTTGGGTAGATGTCATAATTTCAGAGAAGGGGGAAGCTATTGTGCAAACTAGAGGGGGAATAAATCTGGAACACCCGTTCTTCAGCTCAGCTTTCATTGCATCCACTAAAATTTTGAATTCTGGAAATTTGTTGTTGTGATGCAGGGTGTTTGGGGCTGGATAATTCTTTGTTGTGGGGCCCCATGCATTAAAAAGTGTTGAGTAGCACTTCTACTCTCTACCTGCTAGATGCCACACTCCCGAAGTTGTGACAAGTGAATCTCTAGACATTGTCAAATATGGGAGAAAAATAAGCCTCTTCTTAGAACCACTGTTACAATGGAAATGGTAGAAGGGGCTAAGAGTCAGGGGTGATTATGTTGGTTTTGTCATATGCCAACTTGTCCTGGCTGGAATGCATTACCTTTCCTGTATGTTTCCTGGATGAGGGAGGGTCACTAGATTTTTTTTTTTTTTTGTAGCGTTTCATTTCTTTTTATTAGGAACTCCGAGGCAGTGAAAACTGTTATGTCAATACATACATAGACACACCCAAACATACAAAAATACTATTATTTCAAACTACTAAGAATAGGACAGTTCAGTTATTTTCATGCTATGA
The DNA here is from genome assembly GCA_026230045.1 of Corynorhinus townsendii. Lineage (NCBI taxonomy): Eukaryota > Metazoa > Chordata > Mammalia > Chiroptera > Vespertilionidae > Corynorhinus > Corynorhinus townsendii. The sequence goes on from JAPDVU010000001.1 coordinate 218,836,264, forward strand.
CTTTACACGGAAACAAACGAGAAGTTAAACAACATTTTTTTTAATATCCCAGAAATATACCAAAATATACATCTGTGCTTTGGAACGGCTGAGGTTAGACGAATGCAGGTGCGGTGCCTCCGCAGTCTGCGGTGCAGGGCGGGATTCTCTTTGCTATCTGCATCAGCCTAGGATTACTAATGTTAAAGAGTGGGAATTTTTGAACATGTTTCCTCCTAGTGAGAAGGCTAACCCCTATTTTATAAAACTACTGTTTGGAATTCTCTGCTGTTTTTAGACGAACTCTTATTCTAAAAAATAACTTTGCTTTCTAGCCTGCTTTAGCCTGCTTGAATAATGAGGAAGATAAACTTAGCTGTCTGACCTTGTAGGCCAGAGACTAGATATGTCCATACTCTCAATGCCATGCCAGGTGCATTTTTTAATTGGCTAGAACTGTGTTGTTTTCAAGGCCAGCAGCGAGATAACCACTGAGCACACACAGGTCTGGCTCTTTAATTAAGGAAAACTGCTTTGTATTAAATTGTTTTAACTGTTTACTTTGCAAAAACAAGATGTAGTGAATGGGTTTAAATACAGTTGGACACAAAGGGTCAGGGCTGCTCTCTGATCTCCCTGAGTGGAGGGAGAGCCGTCGCCAGCTGGCAGTAAAGGTTCCCTAAGTTCTAATTTGGTCTGGACTCCAGTGGTCTTTACTCTCGTTCGCTCCACAACAACTAACATTTGGGTTTTGCTTTGGGATAGAGCTTGTATGACCCTAGGAACCCCCCCACCCCCACCCCCTTCAAGCTGAGATTAAGAAGATCCGTGTAAAAAGTTCCTTCATTTGCAACCCCCACCTCCCCAGTTAAAAAGTCACAGGCATCTACCTAGCACAGGTGTGAAACAAGATGCATAGCTGCGCTCCGCAGGAAGGAGACAGCCACAGTGGGAAATGAAAGGGCCACAAGCGCTCTGCACGCTACCGCGAGGGGACAGCAGCATCCGCGCAGTCCCAGGAAAGGAAAAGAGAAAGAAGGCTCCGAAGGGCCCTGGGCGTGCTCAGCGCCAGCCCAGAGGTTAGCACCCAGCAGAGCAGCCAGTCCTGCATCAGTGTCTTCAGCCTCCCACTCTGTGGAGTCCTGGGCCAGCAGCACGCCCCCTCCTCGTCCTGGGCTCAGCTCTGCCTGGCCGTGACCGTATTGTGGCGATGGGTTCTGTCTGCTGTTCTGAAGAATCTGAAGGGCCACTGTGCTCCACGGCATGCTCACAAGCCGGCAGGGCCCGAGCTTCAGGCCGAGTGCGCACGTGGGCGCGCCCATGCGGAAGGCACACGCTTGCCCTTCCCCGGCCAGAGCCCCACCTGCCCTCCCGGCCGTGCTCTGCACCAGCCAGGACGCCACAGACTGGATCGACGCTGAAGACTGCCCTTTTCTTTTCTTTCTTTTTTGTTTTGTTTGTTGTTGTTTGTTTTGAGTTTATATAATCATTAAGAAATCTTTGGGTTTGGTTGGAAATTTAAAAAGCAAAACAAAACCAAATGCAGAGGAAGACCCGGCAGAGATTCCGGGCGGAGTGGGGTCTGAGGCTGGAACTACATTCAAAGAAAAGGAAACGGGCTGGGGTGCGGCTTCTGAGAGCCCACGAGACATGGGACATAAGATTGTCAACTAATAATAATAATAACTTAAATATTTGGATTTGTGTGGTCATGTCAAAGAACAAAAGTGAAATGTGTGTGTAGCAGTCAACACAAAGGGGCCTCTGGTGTTTTCCCTTCCACCCAAAGTCCCGAAAGACAGCAGGGTCCGAGGCCTGGAGGGAAGGGGTGGCCTCCTGCCGCCAGGGAAAGGCAAGGACAGGGTTGGCGTGTGGCCAGCAGTCGGAAAGGTGGGGTCGTGGCTGACAGCTGGCCAGCCCCTACAGGCAGGTGGGGCGCAGTGAGCCGCTGACCTGTGAAGACCTCTTGCAACAAAAGAAACAAGATTGCAATTTGCCCTCACTTGCAGTAGCTTTCAAGCAGCGACATTCAGAGGCACTAGGTGGGCCCACCCCGGCCCCAGATCCTGAGATGCTATAGGCCAGAGCTCAGCATGACCCACTGGAGGGAGGGCAGACTTGGCAGCTCTGTAAGGTTTAGAGCAGGGGGTCCTAAAACTACGGCCCGCGGGCCACATGCGGCCTGCCTAGGACATTTATCCGGCCCGCCGGGTACAGCTGCCTGTCCTGTTTAGCAGCCGACTGGTCCCGGGCCGCGCCGCAGTGCACATAGGAATTTGTTCATAGTTTTTTTTAAACTATAGTCCAGCCCTCCAACGATCTGAGGGACAGTGAACTGGCCCCCTGTTTAAAAAGTTTGAGGACCCCTGGTTTAGAGGAAGTTAAAGCAAGTTAGTCACATGTTAGAATGAGGTGTATGACGCCCTGGCTGCGGTGGGAGAGACCCATACTTACTCGCCTAGCCTCTGTTGCCACCAGAGGAAGGGGCAGTCCCACGGTGGGAGGAGGCTTCTCTGCAGAGAGCACGGGCCTCTTCTGCCAGCGGTGCGCACAGGCCCGCTCCAGCAGAGGTCAGAAGCTGGAAGCCCGTCTGTCTCCCTGACCTCGCCTCCGGACAGGTTTATATTGCAAAAAGGCCAGTTCCCATATGGCCAGAGGCCTCATGCTCACACAACAGGCGGGCACCGGGCGCCCCACTAGGCCTGAGCAAGTCACTGACCTGGCTAGCGCTGTCCAGAGCTTCTGAAAGTGCACTGATTTCCTGCCCGCAGCTCCCACTGAGATAGGTGGGAGCACAGGGCGTGTCTCTGCCTGGCTCTGTCCTTCCCTCCAAGGAGGCCCGACTGTACAGAAGCGTCTGGAAGCCTCATTAAATAGCACTGTGTCCAAGCCAGCTGCCTGCAGGGTCTGAAGGAAGCCTTCGGCTGCTGTGTGGCCATGAGCACAGCAATGAGCCAGGAACTAAGACAATCCAGGGGGCTTTGCAGCAGACCACGATGTTTCTACAGGAAACTAGTTTTGGGGTCTGACCTCTCTGATGGGGGTCACCGGATTTTTGTGGGAGATTTGGAAGGCACAAGAGAAGCAGCAACTCACACGCTTGTGTGGCCCACCCTCATTCTCGCTGAACTGCGGATTCACCCCGTGAGGGTGAAGCAACTACTCTACCTTTTTGACCAGCACCTCCAGCTTTGGGTGTGTTAAACTTTATGAAGAAAGACTGTGGCGCTGGAGGACACCAGTGCCGATGTACTAGTGTGCTAGGGCCGCCATAACACGATGCCACAGGCTGTGGGGCTTAAACTGCAGAAATCAATTTTCTCCCAGTTCTGAAGATTAGAGGTCTGAGATCAAGCTGTCGTCATGCTTGGTTCCTTCTGAGGACTCCCTTCCTGGCCTGGAGATGAGATGGCACCTTCTCCCTGTGTCTTCATATGGTCTTCCCTCGGTGTGTGTGCTTGTGTTCTAATTTCCTCTTCATGTAAAGATACCAGACACGTTGGGTTAGGGACCAACTTAATGACCTAATTTTAACTTAATTCTCTCTTTAAAGACACCGTGTCCAAATACACCCCAATCAGAGGTACTGGGGTGTATTAGTTAGGATTCTCTAGGAAAACAGAACCAACAGAGTGAATAGATCTTGGATTGGTTCAGTTTTATTTATTTATTTTTATTTTTTTAAATTTTATTTTATTGTTTAACATATTACAAATAGTAGTACATATATCTCCCCCCCCCCATTGACCGTCCCCTAGCTGCCCCTACTCCCTGTCGCATGCCCTCATCCTACCCCCCCTCCCCAGTGTCTTGTGTCCATTGGTGTTCTTATATGCATGCATACAAGTCCTTCGGTTGATCTCTTTCCCCCACTCCCCAACACTCCCCAGCATTCCTGCTGTAATTTGACAGTCTGTTCGATGCTTTACTGCCTCTGTATCTATCTTTTTGTTCATCAGGTTATAATGTTCTTTATCCCGCCCCCTCCACCCTCCCCCCCCCAAAAAAAAACCACAACCCAAAATTTGTTTTATTAGACTGGACAAAACTTAACCCCTAATAGACTAAATTAAGTTGTCTGCCATCAGCGAGATGGCTGGTACAAAGTTCAACGATTAAAATGAGTTGTATTGCAGTTTATTCACGGCTGTGAGCATGGAAATGCACACCTGCATCTCCTCAGTCACCCTTACTTAGAATCCTGCAATCCAATGCATGATTCTCCTGTTGCCTGCTACCTTCCAGGGGAAGGGCAGCGCAAACCTGCCCTCCCAGGTCTGTGTCCTAAACTGCTCACCCTCCCACGCTCTGCCTGCTGCTCTTGATGGCCTCATGTGCCCCCTTGTGGCCGTCAGTTGACATGGTTCCTCTCAGGGCATGAGGGAGGAAGCTCCTTCCCTCAGTGACTGATTCAGTCAAGGTGGCTTATAGGGAAAGCAGCCTGAGGTTCCCAGGGTTATTTATGGCTCTTGGTGACATATGATGGCTATTTCCTACAAAGTATGTCTAGGGCACTGTTACAGAATTGGCGTGGAAGAAGGCAGCTGGACTCTCGGAGGTTTCAGGAAAAACCTTTATTCAAAGCAGTGCTGCTGGTTCAGGGGACTCTAAGATCCAGATCCTGAACCACTTGGACAATGAGATTTTCTCTTTATATATATATATATAAATATATATATTTATATATGTATAAAATATATATATATATATTTTATATATATATATATTTCTGAGTTTCTTTGTTTCCTAACTACCGGGCTTCTGTGGTGGACTCTCACAGCCCCCCCTCGCGTCAGTTAGAATGGTTAATTTAGATTGTATCTAATGTCCATCCTGCAAGGTGCCAGTGACCTCCCTCTAGTTAAGCTTTTATATGCTTGGTTTATGGCCCTTGTAAATTGGAGGTATTTAGGTAAATAGGTCTTGCAAGACCAGATAATTAAGGAAGGGGCAGTGACTTAAGGAATGTGCATTAGTGATACTGATTAAGTAGGTACAGAGTCGGGCTGCTGGTCGCCTACATTCTTTCACAAATGGAGTTAATTATCGGCTAGCAAGAGTGTGCAGTAGAAGGCAGGTTCCTGGAACAAATTCAGATTGCTAGCCCCCCAAATGTCTTAGGCTCCCCATCAGCATCAGGATGGCTGAAGCAGGAAGGTTCCAGAATCAGTGCCCTGCCGTGCCAAGACCAGGTGTCTCCTCGGACAGTCTGAGTCCTGGGATGATTGTGTCACAAGAACCTCCCTCTCTGTAGGATCTCTCCATCTAGGAGGCCTCACCTGAGGTCTTTTTGTCCTTCTTACATATTCTATGACATTACAAAAATAACATTTAATCTTAGAAGAGTTTTAGATTTTCAGAAAAGTTGCAGATACAGTACAGAGTTCCCATACACCGTGCTCCACACCCAGCTTCCCTGTTGTTAACATCTTCCATTTCTAAGGTACATTTGTCACAACGAATGAACCAGTATTGATACGGTTCATACCTTTCAACTCCATACCTTTCCAATTTTTACCTAACGTCTTTTTTTCTGTTCCAGGATCCAGTCCAGGACACCCTATTGCATCGAATCACATCTCATTAGGCTTTCCTTGGCAAAGACAGTTTCTCAGATCTTTCTTGTTTCTATAAAACAGTACTGGCAGGCTGTTTTGTAGTGTCCCTCAATTGGGATTTGTCTGATGTTTTTCTCATAATTAGACTGGGGTTATGGGTTTTGTGAAAAGGACTACAGAGGTGAAGGACCCTTCACATCATATCAAGGGTCCACACAATCAATATGATTTATCACTGTTGATGTTGACCTTGACCACCTGGCTCAGGTTATGTTTGTGAGGTCTCTCTACTGTAAAGTTCTCTTTCCCTCTCTGTACTGTACTCTTAGGTAGGAAATCACTCTCTGGAGCCCTCGGTCACTTTTGAATATCAATGATTTTTGTTTTCCAGTCATTTCCTAGGCAATTTATTATTTGTGGTGCAAGGCGCATTAAAAAATAATGTTTGGACTCCTTTTCATGTATAAATATTCTCTGAAGGATATAGCCTTGCAAAGAGAAGACTGTGAACTTACATCAAGCAAGCTATCAAGGGACTGAGGAAAGCCAATCCGGAATTGCTCAATGGTTGAGTGTTTATCTATGAACCAGGAGGTCACGGTTTGATTCTCAGTCAGAGGACATGCCCGGGTTGCAGGCTCGATACCCAGGCGTGCAGGAGGCAGCCTATCAATGATTCTCTTTCTTCATTGATGTTTTTTTTTCTCTCTCCCTCTCCCTTCCTCCCTGAAATTAAAAAAAAAAAAAAAAAGTAGTGAGGAAGGAAGCTTTCTTCTGGGGATGCTGAGTACCATGCTTGTGTTCTTCCACCGAAGGACACCTGCAGACACATCCACCAAGCCTGTCCCTAGCATTTCGGGGCTCAGGGCATAAGGACAAAGGGAAGCCTATATACCATGCTTCTGACAAACCGAACGTTACAAGTTAAGCAAACTGATGAATTATGATCTGTCCTCCTGCCGAAACAAATATACATTCACAAAAAAGTGACAGTCTTGTGTAACTTTAAGTCGTCTGCAAATATCAAAGACAGCTGAATTTAATTATTGCACATGCCTGGGTGTTCTGTTGATGGTCCTGTTAGGGTGAGTTATAATGTAAAGACATGGAATTAACTAATTCCACATTTATTCCAAGATCTTTATTTTTCTTGCTTTAATTTCAGCAATATTTCTAATTATGTTATTTAAGCAAGATATTTTTTCACAAGATTTCTGACAAATTACATAATTTTTCTTGAAACATTGAAGTTCTTAGTTTTTTTTTTTTTTTATAAAAAAACATATTTTATTGATTTTTTACAGAGAGGAAGGGAGAAGGATAGAGAGTTAGAAATATCAATTAGCTGCCTCCTGCACACTCCCTACTGGGTATGTGCCCACAACCAAGGTACATGCCCTTGACTGGAATCAAACCTGGGACCCTTGAGTCCGCAGGCTGATGCTCTATCCACTGAGTCAAACCAGTTAGGGCAAGCTCTTAGTTCCAATTTGGGGAAACCACTTTGCTAAAGCTATAGCAATCCGAATTGCCAATAAAGTTCTTACTTAAAGTATTACTTAAACTCAGAAACAAATCACAAGTATTATATAGCATGCTCAAATATTGTAATAGGGTTGCATGTAATAAATTATTTTTATTGAATAAATATTATGTATTGTAATCTCATCATAAAATTGCTATTTTATGTCATAGTTTAAATTATTCCTTAAAGCAATATCTAGATGCATTTATGGATCTTCTGAATTTTTCAATGCTGAGGCATTATTAAGAGAACTTAAAAATAACAGTTGGATACTCAATTTGTTAATAGTCTGTCTTCAATTAGGAAAATACCTCAATCTGTGATTTGCTAGAAGATAGGTGTTCTAAAATTTGTTTTAGAAGTATTTATACATGAATCTCCCACTCTCATAGTAATAAAAATCGTTTTCATTTCCTTTTTCTAAATTATTTGTATTTTATTAGAATATCACCTTTGTTGCATATTTTACATAAATTTCTTTCAATATAGAAAAAAATGTTTAAAGTTAAAAAATATGTAGTTTATTGCTTTGGAAGTAGAATGTTAAACTAGATCTGTTTTGTTTCCTTCTTAAAATTAAAAGTAAGCAAGGGATCATTCCAAATAAAGGTGGGTAGCACAAATTCAAAATCAATTTTTTTGATGGTTATTCATTCTTTATTTGGGGATATTATGTTAAATTCTCCTAGTAGTGCATCTTGGATCTTGTCTAAGTGTAATTAATGTAATTTAATTGCTTTCACAGCATGTAGTCCTCATTCCCCCTGTGTGTCAAATTATGGTGTAGGGTCAAATTTCATGTTTCATCATGATAGTGCACAGTTGGGCAAATCCAGAAAATACTGAAGTTCATTTCCGAGTTGTTCCAAAGAATAGCATTGCCACCGTGTAGATGAGCCCATTCCTTCCAGCAATAAATTTCAATTATGTGTCATGCACAGCATAAAGAGATGCTTCTGAATTTTGGGTAAAAATTCTGGCTTAATCATCTTTTTGTTTGCCAACCATGTTGGTGAGATTAGGCTAGTCACTAAGCTTTCTCGTCATCCATCCTCTTAAGTCAGTGCCTAATATTGAAAGTTATTTTCTCAGTTTTTTACTAAAGTCTCAACCTATTTTCACAACGAATGCATAAACAGTGAAATACATGAATTTTGCCTTGTTTTCTTTTCTGGTAACTCAACAATACGTGGAATAAATACAACTTTCTCAGTATGAATTTTGACCCTGGTATAACCTGGTTGGCTGAGTAATAATAATTTTTAAAACTTTATGTGTGTTTTCTTTTCTCACTTTATTACTCATTAAATTAAGGTCCTCATTTTGAATTTTCTATCATTGAGAGTGATTATATGATTCCTTATGTTTATCAGTATTATATTTTTACTCATTTTACTATCAACATTTGAAGCCATTTATATTAAACCTACACATTTTCCGTAAATACTGTGCTTTTAGTGACACAAAAAGCATCTTTATGCTTGGCAAATTTTGGGTACATAGTGTCATCCTTTTAAGAACATTTCAGTAAGATTCTCAATTGGCATTTATCTTAATTGAATATTATCAGTCGTTATCCATCCCTTTTTTCAGTCCTGGTAATTACATTTGTACTTTTTCTGAATGTAAATTTTGTTTCGTGATGTGTAATTGAATCTTTATTTGGTAAAGGATATGAGGTTGTAGGAATTTCATCTGAGCTATCCACATTGTGAATTGATGAGAATAATTTGCTAATTTTCATCTTTAAATAGAAATTAAGTCTTTATTAAATAGAGAATATATAATAAATTGGTCAGGAGTTTTATGAGTCATACTTGACAGAAATTTGTTCATTTCCTTTGTTTCTAGTTTAAAGATATTTAAGCAATATGCCTCCTTGAAGAACTAATTTTCTTTTTGAGTTCCACTTTTAGATATTTTATTTCTATCATGATCTCAATGAACTAAAGCATTAGACAACAGAACTCAAAGTTTACATAATTTGGACACATTTCCATCTAAAATAGAAATAAAAAGAAATTTAAAAAAGGAAATAATATATATATTTTCAAGAATTGCTTTTCTCTTGACATATTCAAAATCATATAATAAAATTAAAGGTATGGTACAAATTATAATGAATGAATATAAACTTTTAAAATAAAAAAGAAAGTTGAAATATTTTAATTTAATTAAAAATAATTCACATTTAATACTTTATAAAACTAAAACTACATGCAATTCCGCATCCAATGTCCATCTAACTACCAATGTAAAGAATCATATTAAGCTATACCTGTTCTGTCTAAACCTATGTCTATAAACTTAAGAGTAATATAAATTGTCAAATATTGCAAAATATCCCTTTGCTGCCATGTGCAACCACTACGAACATCACAGATTTTGTGAGAACCTCCAGAATTGTGAACATGAAATAAGTATTACTAAAAATGCATGTTTTGCAATCCTGGGTATGATAGTTTATTTTGCCTTAGTCTGGTCAGGCTGCTATAAACAAATAGCATACATAGACTGAGTGGCTTATGAGCAACAGAAATTGAATGCTCACAGCTCTGTAGGCTGGAATTGCAAGGTCAGAATGCCAGCCTGTTTAGGTTCTGCTAAGCACCCTCTTCCCTGTTGTAAGCTTCTGACTTCTCCTTTTGTCTTAACATGGTGGAAGGGATGAGAGCTTTCTTGAGCATCTTTTATAAGGGCACTAATCCCATCACAGGGGTGGAGCCTCCTGCCAATCACCTGCCAAAGGCTCCACCTCCTAATACCATCACTTTGTTGGTTTGGATTTTAACATGTGGGTTTAAGGGGAACACAAACATTCATACCTTAGCAGAATTTATTACCTTTATGCTCTCTGAGAAGAATAAATTACTTTTTTGTCTCTTCCAAAGCAGTGTCTACCTTTGACAAAGCTTTTCAGAACATCTGGACACAACTGCCTTCTGTTTCAAGGGCTTGGGGCAGGAGCTAAGCAGAATTGTTTCCCCAGCCAGGATAGTGTTAGTCATGAGTGATGTTTAGGTTCAGTTCACCCGAGCCAGAGTGCATTCTTGGTGCTTGCACACACGTATGTATATGTGTGTGTGTGTGTGTGTGTGTCCTAAAATATTGGGTCCAGGGGAGATCCTGTTTTGCTCAAAGCAGGGCAGTACTGATACCTGACATCAGAGCTGGGTGGATAGAAGAATACATTTAAAATTAAGAATTCATCTTGTCTTTTTTTTTTTAATCTTAAAGAATTGTTAGTTAATTACAAACATTGGCTTAAATTCTTCTAAGGTAATAACCAAAAACCAAATAAATAAAACTCCCAAAACCTCCCTACTCCCAGAAAACTCTAATCTGCAGAATATTGTTAAGAGAAGAGTAATCATACTTTTTTTCCTAGACCACCAATGCTTTTTAGGGCTCAGAGTGCACAATGAATCAAAAAAAAAAAATTCATCCAAAAATGAAAAAGAGCTGTGCATAATATCAACAAGTGCGGTCTTCCTGTGTGGGATAATAGAAAAAAATATACATTGGTCTCTGCCCTCCATTCTTGACACAGAGCTCCTGAAACCCTTGTAATCTCCTGGATGATATGAGTATATTTAGTTCTAACAACTCTGGGTGGGCCTCTGGATGGGCACTGGTCACCAGAAAGACCAAACAATGATTAGAAGCTTGGAATTCTCATCCCTCCCTCCCATTTTCCAGAGAGGAAAGGGGGGCTAGAAATGGAGTTAATGATTGATCATGCCTGTGTAAAGAAGCCTCCATAAAAATCCCCAAAAATATAGGATTCAGAGAGCTTTATAGGTGGGTGAACATGCAGAGATGCTGGGAGAGTGGCATATCCCTTCCCAGGTACCTTGCCCTATGCATCTCTTTAAACTAGATGTTCACCTCTATCCTTTATCAGATCCTTTTAGAGAGAACTGGTAAACACAAGTAAACAGTTTTCCTGAGTTCTGTAAGCTGCTGTAGTAAATTAATCGAACCCGAGGAGGAAGTCGTGGGAACCTTTGATTTAGAGCTGATTTGTCAGAAGCACAGGTGATAACCTGGACTTGCTTTTGACATCCGAAGTCAGATGGGGAGAATCTTGTGGGACTGATATCGGTGGACAACATGCCACATCTTCCCCCATTGCTAGAGGGAGTGGAGTTCTTGGGGGTACTACTGAAATAAGCATTTCCGGAGGCCCCCATGGGAGGATGAGATATGGTAGGAAGCTTTATTTCCATGGAATGACACCCCTGGGTTTCCAAAAGTCCCATTTGCTTTAGGCCAGGCATAGAAGAAGTGTGGCTGGGGCTTCAGTAAAACTAGAAGCAAAGCCAGTGTCCAGAGTTTCCTTTCCGTGTTGGAGCTGGGTCCAGTTTAGCAACAGGCTAGTTACAGTCCATTCATCCATTGTGTGTGGGGTCCCCATGGCCGTGGGCCATGTAGGCGAATGCAGGGAAGCAGGAGCCAAAGAGCCCCACAAGCCCAGAGTCCAACAAGTCCCAAGAGAGCCAAGAAAATGAACTCGCACTTCTCATTGTTTGGACCTTGGTTCAATAACAGAAATATCGCAAATTTCTGACCGCTTGCTAGGAGAACACAGAGGCTTTTGTGCTGTGTTTTTTTTTCTTTCTTTCTTTCTTAGCAATTTTTCAGGAAGAAAGATTTATATGCAGGCCAGGTCACCAGGGGCAAGAAAGGATTCAGCCTTGAAGACTCAGGCATCAGGTTTGAGATGGGGAAGTCAATGCATTTTGCAACTGATGCGCTAGGACCGTAAGGCTGACCTCCCTGTCTGTCCCCTTCTCTTGGCCACTTTTCAATGTTGAGGGAGGGGAAGATTTCCGGTCCCCTTTTGGTTCCGATGGCTGGCTAAATAATTAAAATGACACAAGGCAGATTAACAGGAGAAAAATCAAGTTTTAAAATGTATTCCCCGGGGAAGTCACATGAGCATGAAAAGTTCCAAAGATAGTAAGGCAAGAGGAGAGATGTATGTCCTTCTGGACTCAGGAGAAGGAGGGAGGGGTCTGGGACTTCACAGGGGAAGTCAGGCAATTCCCAGGGAGGTGACAGAGTTAATGTTTAGTGCACAGATGTTTGCTGGGTCATCGAAAGACAGCGGGTCCCAGAGAGGACAGACAGAGAAGGCTTTGATCCAACGGGCCTTGTTAGGTTCCTGCCCCTTTGCCACACCTGGTTCAGGTTGTACCATGGTTATGGTGATAGTTCTTCCTGGAACAGACCTTCTGTGTTAAGTTCTTTTAGGCAGTTTGGGGGATTCTTCCTGAGCCTTTTGTTTCTTACAAATAAAATAATCCTTACGCCAGAGAGACACATTTTGGGGTGGCAATTTTTACTTCCTTACATGAATCAGGAACATCCTCTTTAGGGTTTAACTTGCAACCAAAGCCACTTCATTATGGCCTCCCCGCCTCCAGCTTACCTACGATGAACCCCTCAACCCCCAACATAAAAAGGAAAGACACACCCAGGGACATCAAGGGGCTGAGGGCTTAAGGGAGACTATGAAGCAATAATACCATCTTCCCTTCCATTTCAAACCCAACCCCAAGGTGATGTTAAACTGGCACACAGCATTACTCAGCAGATCTTTGTTGATTGATTGAATACATTTGCAGTAACCAAAAGATTGAGATTTCAAAACATGGTGGGGTATGTTTAAACATTGATTCTCTGATCTCAGAGGGAAGAAAACAGAAAGGCAATTTAAAAAAATCTAATGTGAATCAGAATATTTGTAGATAAAGGGGTCTTAGTGATTATTCGATTTCCTTATTGTTGGACAGATAAGGAATTTAATGACTTGCACTTCTCATTGTTTGGACCTTGGTGCAATAACACCTACTCAGATACCTACATTTCTTCATTGAATAGGATATCTATTGGATAGAGACCCAAATGGCCCTTCCCTCATTTCTCAATTCCTTGCTCACATGTCCTGGATGTTTGGCTGTGGAGTGGCTCATTAAGCTGGGAAACAGGCTGTGGCTGTGGGGTCTTTCTGCTTTAATTCTGAGTCTTGCCATTTTGAAATGGGCCCCTTGATAGTAACAAAAACTGCCCGAGGTTCCGGTTTCCAAATAGTGACAATTTTGCCAAGGCTGTTTTGATGGGTACAATTAAAAAGCATCGCACAAGGCTGCTCACCCCTTCTTTTTCTTTTTAAAGCTATTATATGCTACTAACTATTAAGTACTTTAGATAATTTAGGATGTTAATAATCAAGGCCCAGGCTCCAAAACACCACCCAGAAAAGAGCTGTGGAACTGAGGTCCAGTTCCAGCTCTTAGGCCACGGGAAAGGCAGCAAGTGGGTTCTGGGACCTCAGGCACAAAACTCAAACTGTGGAGGCCTCTCTGTAGCGTGAACCGTGTTTGGCCTGTAGTAGGTTCTAAATAAATCCTTGCTGTGATGAGTGCATGCATTTTTAGGAAGAAGGTGCTTAAATGCTTTTAAACAATGTGCTAAAAAATACACATCAGAACAAGTCTTAACTTTGCCCATCTCAAGCATGGTCAAATGGTATGTGTGCATGGCAGGCACTCAACACATTTTATATATTATATACATTATATAGAGGGTGTCCTCCAAAAATGTATATACATTTTAACAGTTGATAGCTCAATTTTGAAAATGAAATGTATTTTAATAAACACTTCCTTTATAAGTATTCAAAGTGTGTGTATACATTTTTGGGACACTCTATATGTATATATACAATATATATAGCATTGTACACATAATGAAATGTTGTTAGTAATAATTTGTATGATACAGGGGAAAGCATATGGGCTTTGGAATCAGACACACCTGGTTTGAATTCCAGATCTTTCATTTCCTCTAGAGCAGTGGTTCTCAACCTTTCTAATGCCGCCACCCTTTAATACAGTTCCTCACGTTGTGGTGACCCCCAACCATAAAATTATTTTTGTTGCTACTTCATAACTGTAATATTGCTACTGTTAATGAATCGTAATGTAAATATCTGTGTTTTCCGATGGTCTTAGGCGATCCTGCTAGCGGTTCTCAACCTGTGGGTCGTGACCCTCAGGTTGAGAACAGCTGCTGTAGAGCCTAAGACCATTGGAAAAAACAACATGAACTGCATTAGAAAGGTTGAGAACCACTGCTCTAGAGTGAACTTGGGCATGCTAATGTCTGTGAATCTCATTTTCTCATCTGTAATACATCTATCTTAGTATCATTGAAACTAGGGTTTGCTATGAAGATTAAATGAAATAAATAACACCTGTAAAGTTGACAAAGGCACAGAGTGTGGTTAGTACACATCTATTATTTGTAGCAAGGAATGTAGGAAGTTTTCCTCCTGGAATGTTTTAGATGCATTGGTGGCATTTTACCACGAGAGAGCAGCATAACCACACTATTAGAACCCGCCTTTCTTCCCACACAGATGGCTCTCAGCATCCAACACAGCATTACCCTCATATTGTGAGTTTAGTGTAACATTTAAAGGCCTAAACAGCTTAGTATAATATTTTAAAAGTGTCAAGTTCTAACCTCCAGGCTTCTATTCAACTGGGTCTGGATAAGAATGATCAATTAAGTATTCTACATCCCAGATGTTGAGAATATTTTTCTGATTAGGAATCAGCTGGATCTGAGTTTTTGAGCCTTAAAAATTAGGCCAAGTTGTCTAAAAGCATCAGGCTGTTTTTGGGTCTATCTGGAATTTCATGGAGAGTTGGCCAAGCTGCTCAGGCCTCCAGGCAATCATTTAAAGTTTGCACAAATTCTTTACTCTGTACCAGACATCATTATACTAGGGAGAAGATTCAAGGATTCAGTCTTTCATTCAACAGATATTTATTGAGGACCTACTGTGTACCAGCTGCTATTCTAGGTGCTGAGTATTCAGCAGGAGGTTAATAAAAAAGACAAAAATTAGGACATCATCACTGTCATGAGGCAGCATATGGGGTTTATCAGATTCCTAAAGGGAAAGTACCAAATGAGGAAGAAGCAGCAAAATGTACTGAAACAGTAAGTAGGGCCACAGGCTCTTGTCCAAGGGCCTCAAGCTATTGTACTCTCTTGGTTGGAGTGGCCAAGCATAGCCTTTGCCCATGGCCCAATGGATGGGCTGGCCTTTGCCAATGATGTCCTAGCAAGGAACATTTGTATCAGTGATTCTAGACCTTTGTGTTACAACACATAAGTGTATTACAGAGAATTGTAAGATGTACGTAGGGGAAATCTGCTATTACAGGTATACCTCATTTATTGCACTTTGCTTTATTGTGCTTCATAGATATTATATTTTATTATAGGACACCCCACCAGCAAAAAGCTTATGACTTCCCAAAGGCTCAGATGATGGTTACATTTTTTTTTTAGCAATAAAGTATTTAAAAATATATTTTACTGATTTCAGAGAGGATAGGAGAGGGAGAGAGAGATAGAAACATCAATGATGAGAATCATTGATTGGCTGCCTCATGCATGCCCCCTACTGGGGACCGAACCTGCAACCCGGGCATGTGCCCTTTACTGGAATCAACCCAGGACCCTTCAGTTCACAGGCCGACGCTCTATCCACTGAACCAAACCGGAGAGGGCCCATAAAGTATTTTTTAATTAAGGTATACACATTGATTTTTTAGACATAATGCTATTGCACACATAATAGACTACAGTATAGTGTACACATACCTTTTCTATGCACTGGGAAACAAAACATTTAGTGTGAGTTGCTTTATTGAGATATTTGCTTTATTGTGGTGGTCTGGAGCCAAACCCCCCAATATATCTTTGGTAGGCCTGTACTATGAATCTCAGCTGGAAATCAGGGAGCCAGCACTGTAGCTTATTTTATCTGCCTGTGAGTCATTCCAATTTTATGTTGTTTCCTCATTCTGTTAGGATGGCAGAAACTTTCTCTTAGTCAATTCATGTCTCTGATTCTGGGATGGGTAGTCCAGCAGGAGGGAGAGTGATGTGTGGGCACAGGTGCATGCATGGGGCCATCCTTCAAGCCCTTGGTGTCACGTGAGCTGTAGGCATCTGTTGGGAAGTCCATTGCTCACCTGCTCCTTGGTTACCAGTTCACTCAGGTTGCTCTGTCAGAAGGCTGCCGTGGCCCGTGTACTGTCCCAGAAACACCAGCCAGCCATTTCCTCTCTGCATCTTGCTGCCTTCTTCCTGGGCTCTTCCCCAAGAATGGGTAAGTCTCTTTCTTGCTCCCAGAAGCCTCATCTCACACTCCCTGGGGATTTTAGTGCCTCCCTGGGGTTGGCCTGAAGTGCCTCTTCCTCAGCATCCCCAGCTTCCATGACCTCATTGCTTCTCGTTAGGGCCCAAGGCTTAGGCTTTCTGTTTCAAGTTTGGGAAATGCTTTTAAATCCAGGAGTGGCAGGTAACCTTGTTTTATTATTATTATTATTAATTATTATTATTCATGATTTGTCTCTTCTCTCCAAAAACCTCTACCCCAAATTCTCTTTGTTTCACCGAAATTCCTAATCTTTAAAAAAAACCCAGATCCAGAATCAGTCCTAGAGGCTGCCTGGTTTTCTCTTTGCTGTGTCTCTCTGGCTGCCTTCTCCCTACACAGGAAGTACAGGTTTATCCCACTGCTCGGAGGTGGGCACCAGGAGAAGGGAGGACAGGTGAGAGGAAGTACAGGGGAAAATATTGGTTAATATTTTAACTATACTGTCCTGCCATACCAGTAACACAGTACCGACATTTGTGAGTGATTTATCCTCTTTGTAAATTGGAGTGGTTTCTAGGTCATCTCTCTAATAACCTCTGTCCTGTTGTTCCTGTGGATTTCAGCTCAGTCATTTCTTCCCCAGGGAAGACTCTCCTGACATACACTCATCTGTGTGTTCTTACCACTATTTATCTCTCTCTCCTTATATTTATTCTCATTGTAAAAATTGTGGTACAATGCACAGCACATAAGATTGGCCATCTTGCCTAGCCGGTTTGACTGTGGACCGAAGGGTCCTGGGGTTCAATTCCGGTCAAGGGCACATACCTTAGTTGCAGGCTCCTCCCTGGCTGGGCTCTGGTCGGGGCACATGCAGGAGGCAACCAATCAATGTGTCTCGCTCACATCGATGTTTCTCTCTGTCTTTCCCTCTCTCTTCCACTTTCCCTAAAAATCAATGGAAAAAAATATCCTCAGGTGAGGATTAACAAAAACAAAAACAAAAAAGATTGACCATCTTAAACATTCTGAAATGGCATTAAGTACACTCATGCCATTTTGTCACCACCATCCATCCATAGAATTCCTTTCATCTTATGAAACTGAAATTGTTTTATCTTTTGTTACTTGTGTGATTCTTTGATTAATGTCTCTTTGATCTATTAGGCTCTAAGTTCCATGAGAGCTCAGACTGGGCCCTGTTCTCCTCATCGCTATATTTTATGTCCAGCATAGCACAGTGTATACTGTAGAGTAGGTACTTAGCCAGTATTTACTGAATGAGTAGTTGGCCCTCACTGCTTTCCTCTTACGCATTCTTTTTTTCTTTTAAGATTAAAAAAAAAATTCTGTCTGGTATGGCTCAGCTGGTTGAAGCATCATCTCATATGCTGAAAGGTGGTAGGTTTAATTCCTGGTCAGGGCACATACCCAGGTTACGGGTTCAATTCATGACAGGAGGCAACTGACCCATGTTTCTTTCTCACTCTTTCTCTTTCTACCTCTCCCTTTCCATCCCTCCTTTCCTTTCTCTCTAAAATCAATTTGAGAGAGGGGAAGGGAGAGAGAAACATCAATGTGAGGGTGAAACATAGATTGGCTGCCTCCTGCATGCCCCCTACCAGAGGTCAAGCACACAACCCGGGCATGTGCCCTGATCCAGAATCAAACTGGCAATCTTTTGGTGTACAGGATGGCACTCCAACCAACTGAGCCACACTGGCCAGGACCATATATGCATTTTTGAGGGGGAGAAAAAGGAAGGAGGCACAGCTCTTGTGCCAGAAATTTCTCACACAGGCAAAAAGAAACAAGTTGTATGTTTTGACATCATCTAGAAAAATTTGAGGGCTTTGGGTTAAGATGGGATATATAAACTCCATCCTTTCCCCAAAATCTAATTAAATAAGAAAAAACTCAGAGAAGAAAAAAAAAATCACAAACAGTAACCAAAGGGGGAAAGAAACAAAATATAGTACAATACACTTAAAAGACTAGCCACTATGGAAACCTTTGGAGGGTGCTGGGTCAGAGTAGAATCCTACTCTTGCCTGGACCTTCCAGAAGCTTGACTGGTGAGAGATAAAAATTCTGAGCATTTTCATTGATAGCCCCAAATGGAAAGAGAAACAAACTGAGCAAATGGACCTTACATATCTCTTCATCTGACTGAGGAATAGTGGGAATAGATACTGAAAGAAACACGTGAGTGGGGCTAGCTCCATGTGTAGGCATGGAAGTGGAGAAACCTCCTAAAGTCCACGGTCACGAAGCAATGGGAATGAGATGCACCCATTGCCATTTGAATTAGGTGGGGTGACCCTTTGTATAGTTCAGATACCAAAATAGTGGAAGAAAGAGCAGGATTAAGTTTTGCAAACAAATCTGCCCTGTCTACCATCTCAGGTGAGTTCTCCCATCTGTGTCTCAGGCAGGAAACTGAACAGGTCTCAGATACAATGGGAAGAAAGTCAAGAAGCAGTGCACTATATCAGACAAGATAGAAAGTCTACTCAGGGCTATTGAGCATGAGCAAAATATAAATAGCATGGCAGCCATGCAAACCCACTATAGGAAAGAAACAAAGAACCCCCAAAGCAAACTGAGCAAACAAGAAATACATTACACAGACTCCCTTTTGGAAGAAAACATAACTCAAGGAACAGAAGAAAATTCTTTGCAATCACTTTATGTTATAAAACAATCCTATCTAATAAAAGAGTAATATGCAAATTGACTGTACCTCTGCTACACCCACAAGCCATGCCCACCAACCAATCAGGAGCGAGTATGCAAATTAACCCAACCAAGATGGCTGCAGCCATGGAGCGAGCAGGAGGCTTGGGTTTCCCTAGCGATGGAGGAAGCCAAGCTTCCTGGCCTGCCCTGGCCTCTGCTCAAGGCTACAAAGTTTCAATTATAGAAGATAAATAAATCCCAGATACCAGGGCCTCCACTTGGGTTGCCGGGGTGTGTGGCTGGCCTGCAAACCACCACAGGCCCCTCGCCCATGCCACCCCACGACCCAAGGGAACCCCCACCCTGATCTGGGACACCCTTCAGGGCAAACCAGCCAGCCCCCATCCATGCACCAGGGCTCCATCTTATCTAATAAAAGAGTAATATGCAGATTGACCATCACTCCAACACATAAGATGGACACAAGATGGCCACCACAAGATGGCCAGGAGGGGAGGGCAGTTGGGGGCAATCAAGCCTGCAGGGGAGGGCAGTTAGGGGTGACCAGGCCTGCAGGGGAGGGCAGTTAGGGGTGACCAGGCCTGCAGGGGAGCAGTTAGGCATCAATCAGGCTGGCAGGGGAGTGTTTAGGGGGTGATCAGGCTGGCAGGCAGAAGTGGTTATGGGCAATCAGGAAGGCAGGCAGGCGAGCAGTTGGGAGCCAGTAGTCCTGGATTGTGAGAAGGATGTCTGACTGCCGTTTAGGCCCGATCCCAGTTGGACATCCCTTGAGGGGTCCCAGATTGGAGAGAGTGCAGGCTGGGCTTAGGGACACCGCCCCCCACCTCTGCCCCCTGCTGTGCATGAATTTCATGCACCGGGCCTCTAGTTTGCCTTTATAAAAGAACAAATACAATAAATCAAAACTTGAATATACTAAACAATAGAGTAAAATCAAAGACTTATGGAAGTGCTATGGGGTTAATAAAACTAAACAATGTCACTATAAATCTAATAGTTGGTAACAGCAAAGAACAAACTTTAAACATTGCTGAAATTTATTAATATAGAAGAAAGGTTTGAGACAATCTTAGTGTAATTAAAAAGATAAAAATTAAAGCTAGTATATGTAAAATGCAAAAAAAATTTAACACAATATTTGGTGTCTTTAAAGAAGTAGTCAAGGAAATAATGGAGAAACTGTTCTCTGAATTAAAGACAAAACTGAATTTGCAAATCCAAAAGGCTTTTAGGAAAATCAGAAGCATGAAGCTCAATGCTAGGACATGCTTTGGTTAAGAAGTTGAACTTTAATCATCAAGAAATAATTGTCTAGGACTCTAGAGAGAAAAAGCAAGCCCCCTACAAAAAGGAGAAAAAGAAAGAAACAGGCTGTTCTCAGATTTCCCCACAATCATATTTAATAGCAGAAGACAATGGAACCAGAGCTCTAAAGTTCTGATGGGGAAACATTCAACCTCAGACTTATTTGTCTAAGATGGCCTTCAGGTGTAAAAGGGTATTGAAACATAAAAGAACTTAAAGAATGCAGCACCCTACGCACTTGTTGGAAAAAACAAAAAACAAAAACAAAACTACATGCAAGTAAAAGCCAGACATTTAACATGTGAATCAAAATACAGAACACAGGAATGTAGACACCCTAGTAAATATTGGTGATAAATACTGAATTCATATACATGTAGAATTAATATTAAACAACTCTGGGAATTATGGGTAAAGAACAAAATGTGAATGTTGTAAACATAGACAATGTAACAATAATAATATGACTAATAAGCATCAAAAAGAAAGGGTAGCGAATAGGAAGGAAAGTGAGAATAGGAAAGTCTTCATTTTCATAGCTTTCATATAGAAGGAGTGAAGAGAAACTGTCCATACTAAAATAAGTAGCTTTAAAAGAGACCGCAACTTTTGATATTTTTAAATATTTTTATTGATTTCAGAGACAGGAAGGGAGAGGTAGAGAGAGATAGAAACATCAGTGATGAGAGAGAATCATTGACTGGCTGCCTCCTGCATGCCCCCTACTGGGGATCAAGCCAGCAACCTGGGCATGTGACCTGACCAGGAATTGAACTGTGACCTCCTGGTTCATGGGTCAACACTCAACCACTGAGCCACATGGGTAGGGCTTCTGATGTTTTTAATACACTAACTTCTTAATCTCAGAGCTATAGTTTCTTCTTACTTTTGTAAAAGTCTAAGTAAATTTGAAATGAGTACCTTTTAATGGAAAATGCATAGAAAAATAATTTTATTTTACTTCATTTTCTTTAACTTCATTTAAATAAATGTATTTTATCCCTCTTTTTTGCAATTTATAGTTTCTTCTTTCTATATTTATGCATAGAAAGATGTGTGTAGAGTCAACTGAAGGACTTGTGTGCATGCATATAAGCATAACCAATGGACACAAGACACTGGGAGGGGGTGTGAGGGCATGTGCCGGGGAGAAGGGGAGGCCAGGGGAAGGTCAATGGGGGAGAAAAGGAGACATATGTACTACTATTTGTAATACTTTAAACAAAAAAAAGAAAGATCATTTTCAACTTAATATGAACAGTTATTCCTGGCTACGGAGTTTTTATTTATTTTTACCATGGCTTTGTGATTTTCTACATTCTTAATATTTTTATAATAGACATATGCCATTTTTATTAAAAGGAGTGATTTGTTATTTAAAAAACAAAGAAAAGACTGGAAATCAATATAGCATACTATAGTGGTTAATTCTGGGCAGATGGAAATTGGATAATTATTAGACTTTTTTCTTTGTACTTTTCTGTATTAAAATTTTTTTTTTAAACATTGGTAGAGAGAAAAATAAGGATAAGTGGAGAATATCTGCTTTATACCCACTAGCTATCATGCCAGTTTCATTTATGCGCTGCCTAGGAAAGTCAAGGACAGGTTGATAGAAGGACCGGCTGGCCAGGATAGGTTGTTGGATCTGTCATAATAAGCTGCAGGATGACATGCTGGTATGACACATGGCCACTCTTGGGTGGTCCAGGAGAACAGTGACAGTGTCTGGGTATGGAGAGTCTCTTTTGAGGCTCTGGGAGAATCATAGAAATTTCAAGAGAACAGTCAGACCTATTCATCATTACATTTGCTTAAATATGCTATGACTCAATTTTCCCCTTGAAGCATAACACCTAGTAAAGTCTGGGAACACTTATAGGTGTTAATTTTTTCATTGAGTTTGTAATGGAATTTTATTCTGCTTATTAAGCACGTGACACAGAGGGAACTATGTCAATGAAAACCAGTGAAACAAAAATTCTACACCCATAATAAGAGCAGATTTTGCTATGTTCATGGGAAGAGGATAGGATGCCTAAACAATAGGTAAAACATACTAGTAAAATGAGTATGGTTAAGAAGCTGCTGCTCATTCATAATATCCTAACGGCGCTGGCTTCCCTCTTTCCTGGTGTTTCAGACAAGCAGGCATGGTGAAGTCGAAACAGCATTAAGTTTAGCCCAGCTGATGTGGCTCAGCAGTTGATCATCAACCCAGGAACCAAGAGGTCACTGGGTTTGATTCCCAGTCAAGGCTCATGCCTGGGTTGTGGGCTTGATCCCCAGTAGGGGGCGTGCAGGAGGCAGCCAATCGATGATGTTTTTGTTTCATCGATGTTTCTATCTCCATTCCTCTCTCTCTCAAAATCAATAATAAAAAAAGAAACAGCATGAAGTTTGAAGTCAAGGTCCCACTCCTCTACCTACAGTGTCCTACTCTAGCTGTATTACCTTTGAGTTTCTGTCTCCAATTACAGTATCCTTTTCTTTTTTTAAATTTAATAAATCTTTATTGTTCAGATTATTACAATTGTTGCTTTTTTCCCCTCCATAGCTCCCCTCCACCCTGTTCCCACCCCACCCTCTGCCCTTACCTCCCCCACCCACTGTCCTCATCCATAGGTGTATGATTTTTGTCCAGTCTCTTCCCGTACCCCCCACACTCCTTTCCCCCTGAGAATTGTCAGTCCACTCCCTGTCTATGACCCTGATTCTATTATATTCACCAGTTTCATCTGTTCATCAGATTTTTTATTCACTTGAGTTTTAGGTTCACTTGTTCATAGATATGTATTTGTTCATAATTTTTATCTTTACCTTTTTTTTCTTCTTCCTCTTCTTAAAGAGTACCTTTCAGTATTTCATATAATACTGATTTGGTGTTGATGAACTCCTTTAGCTTTTTCTTATCTGTGAAGCTCTTTATCTGACCTTCAATTCTGAATGATACCTTTACTGGGTAGAGTAATCTTGGTTGTAGGTTCTTGCTTTTCATCACTTTGAATATTTCTTTCTTTTTTAAAAAATATATTTTATTGATTTTTTACAGAGAGGAAGGGAGAGGGATAGAGAGTTAGAAACATGGATGAGAGAGAAACATCGATCAGTTGCCTCCTGCACAGCCCCCACTGGGATGTGCCCGCAACCAAGGTACATGCCCTCGACTGGAATCAAACCGGGGACCCTTCAGTCTGCAGGACGACACTCTATCCACTGAGCCAAACGGGTCGGGGCTGAATATTTCTTGCCACTCCCGTCTGGCCTGCATAGTTTCTGTTGAGAAATCAGCTGACAATCAAAGGGTGCTACCTTGTAGGTAATTAACTGTTTTTGTCTTGATGTTTTTAATATTCTCTGTCTTTTGCCCTTGGCATTTTAATTATGATGTGTCTTGGTGTGGTCCTCTTTGGATTCCTTTTGTTTGGGGTTCTGTGCGCTTCCTGGACTTGTAAGTCTATTTCTTTCACCAGGTGGGGGAAGTTTTCAGTCATTATTTCTTCAAATAGGTTTTCATTATCTTGTTCTCTCTCTTCTTCTGGCACCCCCATAATTCTGATGTTGGTACGCTTGAAGTTGTCCCAGAGGCTCCTTACACTATCTTCAAATTTTTGAATTCTTTTTTCTTTTGCTTTTCTGATTGAGTGTTTTTTGCTTCTTTGTATTTCAAATCTTTGACTTGATTCTTGCAGTCCTCTAGTCTGCTGTTAGGTCTCCGTATATTATTTTTTATTTCAGTCAGTGTATGTTTAATATCTAGTTGGTCCTTTTTCATATCTTTGAGGTTCTTGCTAAATTTATCAGCCTTTTCTAGGAAATTCTTGAAAAACCTTATAACTGTGGTTTTGAACTCTATATCCAGTCATTTGCTTTTCCTCCATTTCTTTCGTTTGTGATCTGTTTCTTTGTCTCTGCATTTTGGCTGCTTCCTGGAGTTGGTAGGGTAGCTTTGTGTGCTAGGTATCCTATATGGCCCAGTGGCTCAGCCTCCCCAGTTACCTGAGGTGGACACTCTTGGTGCACTCCTTTGTGGACTGTGTGTACAGCCCTGTTGTAGTTAAGTCTTGATTGTTGTTGGTATCACTGGGAGGAATTGACCTCCAGGCCAATTGGCTGTGAGGATCAGCTGTATCTACGCTGGAGAACTTCTGTGCTGGAGACAGCCTTATGAGACAAGACTTGCAAAATTGCAAAAGCCTCTGTGCTCAGCTTGGATGGGGCGGAGTCTCAGGGCTGAGCAGACAGCCTTGGCTTCCTGTCAGCCCTTCCCTATGAGGCCCCTGGGTCTCAGTGTCCCTTGGTAATTGCTGCAAGGACCTCTGAGAGAAAGCCGCTCTCGAGTTTCACCTGCTGCCAGACAGTCCAGTTTCTCCCCCAATGAATCTGGATTCCCAGATTCTCGCCTGGAACTGGAGTTCAGTGCAGTCAGGAGCTTCCGTCTTCCTCCTGCTTGAGAAAACCAGTGGCACACTCAGCAGTTAGTCCTCTGTGCGCACTCATGTGTGCACCTCCAGACCTCTGCCTTTCGTGGTTCCCCTGAGTTTCCATGTGCTCCTTTCTTTCCCTGACAGTCCAGACTCCCCCCGTATGAGTCTGGGACCCCAGGGTCTCGCCTGGAACTGGGGTTCAGTGCAGTCAGAACTGGGGTTCAGCGCAGTTGGGAGCTTCTGTCTCTCTCCCGCTAGAGAAAGTTAGCCAGGCAACCAGCTGCCCGTCCTCTCTGCACGCGTGTCTCCATACCTCAGCCTTTTGCAGCTCCTCTGAGTCTCCGTGTGCCCCTCTCTTTCCTTCTAGTTGTAGAATTTCCACTCAGCTAGCTTTCCTGTGGTTCTGGATGATGTCCGTTCTGTCTTTTAGCTGCAGTTTTGAAATTGTTGTGCGAGGCAGCAGTTTAGGTGTTCACCTATGCCGTCATCCTGGTTTCTCCCTACAGTATCCTTTTTTTGTTGGGTTTGATTCAAGTGATATATGTATAAAGAGGGATGCACAGTTCAGCGGAGATAATTACTATTTTTAAAAAATTCTTTATTGTTTAAAGTATTACATATTACATATGTCTCCTTTTTCGCCCATTGACCTCTCCCCAGCCACCCCCACATACCCTCACCCCCCTAGTGTCTGTGTCCATTGGTTATGCTTATATGCATACATACAAGTCCTTTGGTTGATCTCTTACCCCCTCCCCGCCCCCAGCTTTCCTTCTGAAGTTTGAGAGGTAATTACTACCGGTTGATGAGCAGGGAGTACTCCTGGACAAAGAAAGGAGAGGCCAAGAGCAGGGCACCGATAGGCAATAGGGGAGTGGAGGCAATGCAGTCAGGAATAAGGTGGATCCCTGTACACCAAGCATGTCAAACTCAAAGGCTAACACAGGCCAAATAAACAAAGTTTAATTTTATGTGGGCTGCAAAAAAACTAAAGCTTCAAATTTCATAGAAACTTGGGTTTATTTTGATAGAGACATGCTCAATACAAAGGGCTGAAATAAATGAGTAATCATTAACATAAAAAATAGAACATTTTAATAAAAATTAATATTTTTTTCTTGAACATTAACTTACCAGACACTGAATAACTGCACAAATTAATAAGTGTAATGCTTATTAATTTTTTTCTTGTTCTCTGAAAGTGAAATATTTCCTGTTGTGCACGCCAAACAAGTCAGTACAAGACCAATGATGTAGCAATTGGCTGGTAAAATATTTTCTGCTGGTATTAGTGGAGAGAAATGGTGTGTAAGGCGCGTAAGGGAAATGAATGCAGTGCGATTATAGTAATCAGTCATTAGCAAATGTTGTAGTTTGTTATTAATAACTACAGGCCCGGTGCACAAAAATTTGTGCACTGGTGGGGAGAGTCCCTCAGCCTGGCCTGTGCCCTCTTGCAGTCTGGGACCCCTTGGGGGATGTCCACCTGCTGGCTTAGGCCCGTTCCCCAGGGGATTGGGCCTAAGCTGGCAGTCAGACATCCCTCTGTCAGCCCGGGAGCCCTCGGGGGATGTCCAACTGACAGTGTAGGCTTGCTCACCACAGGGAGTGGGCCTAAGCCACAGTCGGACATCCTTAGCGCTGCTGAGAAGGTGGGAGAGGCTCTTGCCATTGCCACTGTGCTCGCAGCTATCAGCCCTGCTTGTGGCTAAGCGGAGCAGGGGGCAGCTCCTGTGTTGAGCGTCTGCCCTCTGGTGGTCAGTGCATGTCAGAGCGACCCGTCGTTCCGCCATTAGGGTCAATTTGCATATTACTCTTTTATTATATAGGATTATGTATAACAGGATACTATAAAAATTAAATTACAAAATTTTTATTAAAATGTTTCTTACATTCCATTATATTGGCTGGGCTGCAAAAATATTTGTTGTGGGTTGCATGTGGCCTGCGGGCTGCAAGTTTGACATGCTTGTTATACACAGTTGTTGAGGTCTGACCACTGGACCCTGGGAAAGAGAGGATCGGTGATGAAGTAGTGCAGGGAATAAACAGGTGCACAGAGGCTCAGGAGCAGACAGGAATTCAGTTACAGCCTTGTTCACTTTCTCAGAGATAAATCTTTAGCCTGGAGTCGGCAGATTTGGCCCACCATGATTTCCTCATGTGGGGATTGGAAGTTTGTGTCTTAGAAGTTTGTGATTCCTTCAAGATGAGACCTTGGTAGATGCTTCAATAGCCTGGGCTGAAATCTGTGTTCTGCCACATTTTTATCTCCATCCACCTGCCCTCTTGCCTCCTCACTCTTTTCCTTTCTCCATGGTCTTCCCAGTTGCAAAATCGAGAAAACACACATCTAGAAATTGCAGGAGAATGGAACAAAAATACTTTATGAGAGGGAGACATGATCTCATAGAAGAATGATGTTTATTTACCCAGCCCTGGAGAAGTTCATTCTGAGGGCACAATTTTAAAGCTAGGAGTCAGACACCTGCAAGGGAGCTGGATACTTAAAAAACTGGGAGTAAAGAATGGCCATTGCTTCAGGGTCCTAAAATCCTAAAAGGAACAGATTTAAAGACCAACTCTCAAAGTGAACTTTTCCTTCCCCACTGACTAATATAAAAACAATTTTTTTTTGCTGTTTTTCCTGAATTTCTTTTTAAATTTGGAGAGAGGTAGGATAATGTTTCTGGGGATTTGGGAGACTTGGGTTTAATCCGGTAGCCACAGACATTAGGTGTTAGTCATGGCTCTTACAGACAGAAAATCACAGTGGAGGAAGGTAGGTATGGAGTTGGGGTATGGACTTTGCTTACCTCCAGGTCCATTTTCCCAAGAATCTACCTTTCCCTTACCTTGGCCTTCTCTGGCTTTTATATGCTGAGCTAAAGTTTCCATAAACAAGGTCACCCTTCCACCTTCCACCTCCCCTAGCTATCGAAGAAAGGGACTGTGCTCAGATATTCATTAAAGTAATAAATTAATAACTTCTAGGTTTAATACAAACAGAGCAACTGAGGCTGGGGGCCTACTTATTCACTGTCCAAGGTTGCTTTAAGTAGCAGCACTTACAGTCTGGTTGAAGTCAGGGAAAATGCATATAACCCTAGCAGATGCAGGGGTATTCTCAGTGTCATGTGATTACTACACAGCCTTCATTGTTGGAGTCACAGGAGGGGGGCAGTGTGCGCGGGAGCCACCGGAGAAAGATGGTTTTTGGGTAGAATGAGAAACAGTGAGAAGAGCAGGGTATCCCAGGCGGAAGCAAGCTAGGAGCCAAGGCTGAGAGGCAGTACAGTTAGTGGATTATTTAGGCAACATCGGGGGACACCAGTTGGCTGAAGAAGTCTGTGTAGAGGCACACGGAGGCAGATGAGACTGGAGTGGTCAGCAGATGCCAGGCTGGGAAGCACTGGCCACCTTTATCATTTTTGTCTTCCTGGCTCTTGATTCCCAGACATGAGGTAGACACTGTGGCGCATGCACTGCCCAGAGGCCCCCTTTAAGACCAGGCAAGTGTTTCCCTAACTGCCAGGAGTGCTGCCTGCTGAGAGCTCATAGCTGGGTCCCTCTCAGGGAAGGGAGCTGCCCCGTTCAATTGTTATGCCCGCGATTCAGTGACTATTTGATGTGTGTGTGTGTGTGTGTGTGTGTGTGGGGGGGGGGGTGGTGGTGGTGGGTGGAGGGGCAGTACAAAGGTCCAGTTCTCTCGCCCCAGTGTCGGCCAAGTCTTAAGAGCCGTCTCAGCTTCAGTGCTCCTGTGGCTGGGGCGGAGGTCTCTGCCTCAGTTCAATGTCTCCTTCTGCCCAGTGCTGCTCCTTACTCCCTCCCAGGTGTGATTCAGAGAGCACTCCCCAGTACACTTTCTGCATGGAAATCCACTGTCTCAGTGTCCGTTTCCTTGGGAACCTGGCCTAACCCAGTGGAGACAGAAGTAATTCTAGGAAGCAGACACTAAGAAAGCTGCTTGCAATGAAAACGCCATTGCTGATGGCAGGTGGAGTGATGCTAGCCCTTGGCATGCAGTAATGGTGCGATCATTAGAACTTCCATCAGTGGCGACCTGGGATGAAATGCCAATGAAAGAGAGCACACTGGTGGGTTCAATTGCTCAGGTGCAGGGAAGGTTTGGGAGAAGTGGTCATTATAAGACAACTAATGAAGAGTCCTTGCTGGGAGCTATCGATGCACCGTGAAGGGCGGAGGGTGATCGATTTCAGACCACTGAGTAGAGAAAGCTAGAGGTTCTCCTTGGGAGATATAAATATTCTTTTCTCTTGCAGCCAAAGGGCAGGAAAAGCTAAAGGACAGGTTCAGTATTTAATTATAAGAACTGCGGATCTCTAGTGAAGGTTGAATTCACAAACCAGCAAGTGTACCTCACCAGGTCAAAACCCTGAGTGAGGGGACAGAGGAGTCTGAGACTTGGAATGAGGACATTTGAGTGGATGTAGAGTTTTTTATTCTCCAGAACCCCCTGAACCCGGGGGCCTGCAGAAGTAAGCTGTTCTGACCTGCAGTAATCTGGGGATTGAGGAGTTGAAGTCGGGGACTAGGGTGGTTATAATAAGACTAGAAATGGAGGGAAGGATATGGGAGGTGATGGGGGAAAATGAGGTTTGTGTTTCAGTGGTCACTAATGTTTCATGGCTACTGGAGTAGGAGGCAGTTTAATACATTGATGAATAAGGTATTGTAATAGAAATAAATGTAGTTTGTCAGATTAGGCATAGTAAATGTTACATGTCCTCCAGAGAGAATGTATTTCTCTCTTTCCTATTTCCCAAATCCCATTTTCAGTTTTGTCATGAAATAATAATTCTCACAACAGTGATTAAACTAATAAATAACATTGTGTATTAGTGCATGAGAATGAAGAATGTACATTATAAATAATAATAGTTTATTTATGATTCTATCTCTACTCCCCCTTTCTATTCTCCCAGCAAGGTGCTTGGGGATCTCAAAAGCTACCAAACAAATACAGCTGCACACACATATATGCATAGTTATATATATTTATATAAATTTATCACAAATAAGAAATCTTCCAAATGACAGTTCATAAAGAAAATGGTAATCCTAGAATAAAAATCATTAGAGATGGTGAACAGTTATTAAATTTATAGCCTACTGAAACTTGGCTTTATGAATCTCAAACTTAATTTGGACATTTTTGGAATACAAATGGATAAAAATTTTAGTAAAACATTATTGACTCTCAGGTAATAAAATACATTCACATGGCTTTTTTCTGGCAAGGCTGTGGATAGCCTGTCAATTTCAGTGGTTTATAGATATCTGGATTTTTAAACCGATACATTTAAAAAAAACAAACCCTCTTGAGGAACAACATAGAGCTGCAATCTATTTTGCCAATTGAGTTTATTTTTTAAAAAGTCACTATTCTGTTACTGACATTATTTCATAGAAAGAACAAAGATTTATCAGTAAGAAGGTAGGAAGGATATAGTCTCACAATAAAGACTTTAAAATTTATTTAACAAATTAAAAAATTGGCTTCATGAAAAATGCTTGGTTGTTTCATCTATCTCATTTCGCTGGAGATCAAGGAAAGCTTTTGTCAAGTCTGGCATCGATGCTGTACATGGGCAGACGTCTAGGAACCAGTAATGTAGTGCATGTCTATGAATTAGGGTTAAGGAAGTCTGAGTCCTTTCCACTGGCAAGATGCAGAGAGCACATCACAGGATGGTTTGAAGTTACTTGCTCTGGGGCAGCTGTTCTCCCACTTTAGCATCAACATTCCCTGAAGAGCATCTTGATACGCATATTGCTGCCTGGACCCAGAGTTTCTTAGTCAGCAGGGGCAGTGTGTGTGTGTGTGTGTGTGTGTGTGTGTGTGTGTGTGTGTGTGTTCATGCTGCCCGTCTGAAGATCACACTTTGAGAACCACTGTTCTAGATTATTAAAAAAAGGCACTTGCTAAAATGAATTTTCTGTTTTTAACAAATGTTATACTGATTTTCTGTCTTCCTTTACCTTTTACTCAGAGTTGATTCAGACAGCATGTTCTCTTTTAGGAAGCAGAAAATGTAAATTTCTTGCCCACGAGTTCCCATGGCCTGGAATGCCTTTATCACCTTGTCTTTTGGGTGAACGCTGACACATCTTTATTTAAATATCACCCATTCTTCTTCAACCTCGCAGGTAGGATCTTCCTCCCCACCTCTCCCCTTGTATTTCTCTCTCTTTCTCCCTTCCTCCTTGCTTTCCATCTACCCTCTTTTCCTCCCTTTTATGAAAGTCCCCATCAGATTCTGACCTTGTGGAAAGCAGGTGCTATAGCTCATTTGTCTTTGAATCCTAGTAGCTAGCATCATGCTTGCTGTGGATTTTGTCCATCTGTTTGGTGTATCATGGCAACAACCAAATTAGTGACTTGAGTAATCATCTGGTGGATTTTCTCTCTATAGATGGTCTGGATTATCCAGGTTAAACATTTTATCTCTTCCACCTCAACTCCTGCCCCCTATAATGTAACAGACATATGGAAGTCCCTAGTCCCCATATTTGTCAATTGCTAGCCTGATTGGATTTCCTAGACTTGAGTCCTATTCAATATATCCCTGGCAAAAATCTGCATACTATTCCCACTCAAAATGTGATGTATTAGATACTCAAATTCCAAAACTCTGCAAGGTCCTTTGAATATTAAAAAAAATATCAAGTAATAAATATGCTTTGGGTATTTTCCAAATTCCATATATATAAATTGAAAGCTGGATCCATTTAGAGTACCTGAATTGTCCAGTGGCTCAATGCCCCTTCTCCCCATTTCTTATACACACATTTCCTTTGAAATCAGAGGATAATATAAAGGGATAGCAAAAATATTGAGAGGTACAAATATATCCTAAATGCAGATGATTTTTCATCTTTTTAAAAAAGTATATTTTTATTGATTTCAGAGAGGGAGAGATAGACAGAAACATCAATGATGAGAGAGAATCACTGATTGGCTATCTCCTGCATGCGCCATACTGAGGATTGAGCCCACAGCCCAGGCATATGCCCTGACCGGGAATTGAACTGGTGACGTCTTGGTTACTGGGTCGACACTCAACTGCTGAGACACACCCGGCTGGGCGATTTTTCATCTTTTTAAAAATTGATTTCAGAAAGGAAGGGAGAGGGAGTTAGAACATCAATGATAAGAGAGAATCATTGATCAGCTGCCTCCTGCACTCCCCACCCCCTCCACTGGAAATCGAGCCCACAACCAGGGAATGTTCCCTGCCTGGGAATTGAACTGTGACCTCCTGTTTCATAGGTTGATACTCAACCACTGAGCAACACTGGCTGGGCAATTTTTCATCTTTTATTTCATGGATAGTTCCCCGTATTTTGGCCAAATTGTCAAGAGCAAAGATGCTTGATGGTGTGTCTCAGGTCCATAAGAAAAAACTGAATGATTGGAAAAGTTATTACATTTCTAATGGTTTCCAGGTCCACAAAGATAGAAATGAGGCAGGAAAATATATGTGGGTTGTAGACCTGGACTGAGGAGCAGAAAGACATGCAGATAATAGAATGGGATAGACTAGATAAAGGGAAGTCATTTCCTCTAGCAAATGCAAATGATAACATTTCTCTATAAACATAGAGTAGTTAAGTGAAATAAAAAGAGTGAACAACATTTTAAAAGTTATTTTTTGTCAAAAGATGCCATTTTCCATAATCCTTGGTGAACAAGAGTTACTCAGTACTTCTTAGACATGTTTAGATTGCTCCAAGTCTTTCATTTAAGAAACATAAAGTGTCTTGCTCTCAAACAGAACTGCAAGTTAATGAACATTCGTTTAAAGTGCTTTGTTACATTTCATTCAGAGGTGTCTACTAAGTGCCACATGCTATTAGAAGCAGCTATCCTTGTTTTGTTTGTAGACAATTCAATTATGGAAAATACCCAGAAAGAAGGTGTGAAAAGAATATCATTAAGCAACCAAGTAGCTTTCCTCTCATATGTATGTTTTGAAGAGGAACCAGCTTGTGAACTTGCTTGTAGTTGACTTAGAATTGGGTTGTTCACCGAGCCGGCATTTATTGAGATTATAAGGGGTGAGAAGTAATGCATAGCAAGCTTCCTTGTAAGAATGCCTAGAAGTTTCCAGAGAAGGAATGGAGGGAGCAAATGTATCTCTGGCTTTACTTGACATGAATGGACTCTTCTGTGTTTAAGGCAAGAGTAACTCTGTCAAATCACATCCTGTTACCTCTTCTATTATTCTGGCCCCAAGTGATTTCACTCTTCCTTGAGTTTTATAGCATTTTCTGTCTGCCATTTTCATATCAACTAATGAGATATTATTGCTTCATATCAGCATAGAGGGAAAAGAGATGAAATTTCCATCTTCGACGTGGGCCATGCTGAGTGGTCAGGTCAACTGTATGATAAAAAGTCTCACACACAGGAACTGCCTCCTCTCCAAGGACCTCAGTAACTTAACCTGTGAGTGGGCAGGCCCTCAACAGGTCCAGCCCACTGACTCTTCTCTCCTATGGGTGCTCAGCGTGTGCCTAGCTCCCAGCCAGAGGATGGTACAATTCCAAGATTTGGATTTGGGTTTAGAAAGATGACAAAGACCCATTTGGCCTTCAGGTAGGATACATGCACCCAGTAGGTTATCAACCAGCATCCCACAGGAGTTTAGAGCATAATTCCAGATAATTAAAAACAGCACAGTCCTTCAATTCCTATATGTCATTGTCCCTTGTGTGAGGGACATTAAGGAAAAGGAGCTAGGTAGGTCAGGATTTGGGCATTCTTAAACCTTATCATCTTAAACCTCATCAAAACCATAACAATAATTTTTAGTTTTTCGTTTTATATGTGTCTTTTATTTATTTAACAAGCTTTTACTTATTTAACAACTACCCTGCTGGTTGTGCCTCTTTTTAGCAGATCAGATGAGAAATGTGATTCATTGTCTTGTGGAGTTCTATTTTGTTGGGTAAAAGGAACAGCCACTGCCCCACTGCAGAAGAAATTTTTTCCAAGGGCCACATCAATATCTTTAATGATTCGATAATTAAGACAACACTACATAAGCACAGTTTAAATGTAAGCAAACTGCTTGCAGAGAAAAAATATATGCAAACTCTTTCTAATGCCAGCTATTTGTTTAATTAGAGCAGAATCTTTCTCTTTTCCTTTTTTTAAAAAAAAAGCCATTGACCATGGAATCTTAAATGAATTGGTGGAAAACAATAGTAATGAAAGACATCTTTTTTGATACTAGCCCAGGGAGAAAAACTCAGCATGAGTTGTGAAACCAAAGGATCTTTGGCATGGGTACTATAAAAAAGAATTGTAAAGACCTTTGAGTTGTTCTCTTAGTCTGGATCCTCTGAAGGAGAGCTCCCCCACTCAGGGTCAGAGAGTTTATTTGGGAGGTAATCCCAGGAAGCATGAGATTGTCTTTTATTTCCATAGAAATGCCTCTTATTTATACCTGATTGCTTGTATCTTTAGGTAATAGTATAGTATCAGTATTTAAATTTTAATCTCTTGACTATGACCATTTTACAATGCTTATGAAATACGTTAACATTTGCTATAAAAAATAGGCAAAATTAATTTTAATAGTATGCTATATTTACTTCCCTATGTCCAAAATGTTATCATTTCAACATATTTTCAAGTACAAAAAATTACAGATAATGTATCTTTTCTCTTACTGAGCCTTTGAAATCTAATCTGCATTTCACACTTAGAGCACATCTCAATTTGGACCAGCCACATTTCAAGTACTCAGTAGCCACATGTGGTTCGTGGCTACTGTACCAGGCCACATGGTTCCAGATGAATACAGGAAAGACACTCATTAGGCAATAGCATAAAGCAAAAATCTGTGATTTTCTTCAAAATATCACTTAAGTCATAATCTTCCCAAATATTTCAGGATTAGTTGTTTTTACTGTGTGAACATTATTAAATGAACTCACTTTGACTTTTCAGGAACTTTCTCTGTCCTTTTGATATTGAATTCCTTTCTTCTAGTTTATGGTAAAGACTGTCATGATAAATTGTTCTTGGGAACAATGATGAGAAAAGACCTCTAGGCCCTCCCATCTTCATTGCTCATGGGGCCCATAACCAAGACTTGCTATGGTAGTCCATAGGAGCAATGGGAAGGCCTGGGCTCTCACAGACTGGTACAGCCAAATGAGGTTCTACGTACAGTTACTGCATTAAAAAATTGTTAGATATGTACAGTCTACACATTTAAACCATTTCTTGCACCTCTCTCACCCACCTTTATTTTTGCATTTCTTTAAAAAAAAATAACGAGGAACCCTAATTAATGGCTTAGGCCTCTCTTTATAGGTGATAGAAGCAACAAATACTCTTAATTGACTAACCTTTCATTTCCAACCTCTTTCTATCTCTTTTCTGTTTCTATTAAAGAGACTGTTAAAATAGCAAAGAACAAGCAGACATTGATTTTTCTAGTCTTCCCTGAAGTTAGCAGTAGCCATGTGATAGTGTTGGCCAATGATATATAAGCCAAAATCTCCTGGTGTCTCTTCTTCCCCTTCTTTCTTAGTCTTTTCTGGAGCTCAAACATTTTTGGAGGTCAAAAATGGGTGGCAAATTATATAAATGTGGCAGCCCTTTGGCAATCAGGAGGCAATTGGCATGTGAATAAAGGCCGATATGCTGAGGATGGTAGAGGAAAAGAGAGAAGATTTGATATTTTATGGCAATTTCAGCTTCTTTGCCAGTCCTGGAAGCACTTTCAGACTTCTTGTTACGTGACATAAATAATGTGTATGTTTAAGCCACGATTAATTAGATTTCTTATACTTATGGAAAAATGAAATTCTATCTGATATAGTGGCCCTGCCAAAACTACCACTAAAACAAACTCAGTATGCATTGGCTTTCTAGCTGCTTCCTACAAGTGGCTAATTAAGTAGTCAGCCAGAAACACAATTAAAACACACACAACAAATACACAAAATGCTGCAATTCTTTGATTGTGTCTTTATAGCTATGGTGCCATCCAATTGGGATTCCTAATGTCCAAAGAAACCTCATTTGTATATACTTCTGACCCTGCCTGGGCCTGAGCAGCAGATGGGCTTGGCAATCATGGAAGAACAAAGTTGTTGAACATTTTTAGAGTTGAGAAAGTGTAGCCTTTAATTCAATCAGAGCCTGGGAGAAGGAGGAGGAGGAAGGGTTCTTTGTTTTGTTTCAACTAGTTTACCCTGAGTCTGCAGCTGGTTAGAATTTCTAAGAGGCTGTTAGTTCCAATTAATTTGGTATACACTCTCGTAAGTGTGCTTGATGAATTAAGAGTCAGCAATGAATTTATCTGTGCACCAGCCATAAAATTTCCATTACTTTTCTTAATGAATTTTACATTTGATTCTGAAAGCTTTTAAAAAAGTTGCTCATTTGTTTTTCAGGGTGTTCCCCTCCTCCTTCTATATAATTTGTGTCCAAATAAGAACCTCGCTTAGAGAAAGATGGGACATTTCGATAAGGCATTTTGCTTTGAGGGCCAGGAAGACTGCCCTTGCCCATGTCTGCAAACTTTCAAGGTTGTGTATCATCACATCCTTCTTATGCTCCAAAAGTAGAGTAAGATGGGAAGTCCCTGCTGAAGAGGATAGATACAGATTTTTGAGAAAGTTCAGTTGTGAATTGCAGAAGGAACAGGCATGATCTGTGGAGCAAGGTGTGGGGGAAGAAAGCAGATATTCTGATGCGATAATGTCAGGTCTGAGTTGCCTTCCCTGAGCTCTGTGCTTCCTTTCAGCAGAGAAGACAGGCAGGATGAGAAGCACCAAATGCTGTGAGTCTTATTTTTGTCTACAAACCTGGTCCTATGATTCCCAAAACATAGAGGGGAGTGACAAAAGCTGATAAATCTTGCATTTCAAGCTTTAAGCAATTTTCTCTTTTGTATGAAATAACGACTGGAGTATACTTTAAAAAAATTAATTCTTTATTGTTGAAACTATTACATATGTCCCCTCCCCCCCTTACCCCCACCCTTGACCCTCTCAAGCCCGCTCCTGCCCCTTGCCCCAGGCCTTCACCACCTTATTGTCTGTGTCCATGGGTTATGCATATATGCATATGAGGTCTTTGGTTGATTACCTCCCACCCACCCACCCTCTCCTGCCTTCTGTCCAAGATTCCACACTCTGTTCCATGCTTCCATGTCTCTGGATCCACTCTGTTCATCAGTTTATTTTGTTACTTAGATTAAGACTGGAGTATACTTTTGAAGGAGCCTGCTTCTATGTTCTGGAAAGAACCCAAATATACACATCCATTAGGTAAATGTAATGCACATCATAATCAGAAAATGTGTTCAAGGGGCTGGGACTCTGAGGAGCTAGATGGTGAGTATTTATGTTGTCGGCTTCTTGCAACTCTGAAAACTGTGTCTCTGTTAGAGAAATGCTTTGTTTCTCTATGTTAGTTTAGAATGATCTACTACTAAAAAGTGTTCCTTGTTCTTGCGGAGGTGAGAAGACTGGAGGAGGGCAGGACGGACAGCAAGACTGATCTTCACCTTGCACCAGAGCAAGGCAATAAAAAGGAGTAGGACTGAGATAAGGGAAGCTGGACTGTGTCTTTAATACAGCTCAGATTTAGAGATGGAGCAGTCTTACTGTGGTGACTAGGGGTCAAGTCCCATCCTACTGGGGAGCAATGGGTTTCTTTTGGAGGGA
Organism: Corynorhinus townsendii; assembly: GCA_026230045.1. Lineage (NCBI taxonomy): Eukaryota > Metazoa > Chordata > Mammalia > Chiroptera > Vespertilionidae > Corynorhinus > Corynorhinus townsendii. The sequence goes on from JAPDVU010000001.1 coordinate 218,873,662, forward strand.
GTAAACGTTTCCAACATTCCTATCATCTTTTCTCCTGAGAAACAGAAGAAGCTTCAATGATTCCCAAAACCTAGAGGGGAGTGACAAAAGCTGGGACCCTTTCTGGATTTGTTCTTCAAACCCGGTTATCGACTAACTGAGATGTGCTGAGAACAATCTAGAGGGAGGATGGCCTGCCTGAGGGGGAGGAGCCCTCCATGGGTGATTTCTGAGAATGGGCTAGGCTTGGAGTCCTTGAGACAGCTCAATCTAGAAGTTACAAGTTGTTTTCTGAATCTAATTTCTTCTATTATTTCTGAACCTAGATAAAATTATATTATAGAGGCCTGGTGCACAAATTTGTGCATGGGTAGGGTCCCGCTGGGTGGCCTGCAGGGATCAGGCTGAAACCCACAGTCCAATGCTGCCTACAGCTCCTATCTGCTGCTCCTGCTCATCCCAGCCCCACTGTGCCTGCCGTGGGCTTGTGCCCAATCAGTCCTGATCAGGAGAGGCTTGCACTGCCGCAGCAGCCCTCGCCAGCCATGAGCCCTGCATTTGGCGCCGTCCCAAGGGGAGTGGCCTGCGGGATCAGGCTGAAACTGGCTCTCCGACATCCCCCGAGGGGTCCTGGATTGTAAGAGGGTGCAGACCAGGCTGAGGGACCCCACTGGTGCACGATCGGGCCCGGGGGGTACTGCAGGGAAGCTCCAGGGCGTGTCTAGCCCATCTCGCCCAGTCCCAATCAGCCGGACTCCAGCAGGAAGCTAACCTACCTGTCAGAGCCTCTGCCCCCTGGTGGTCAGTGCACATCATAGCAAGTGGTTGAGCAGCCTTAGCATATCATTAGCATATTATGCTTTGCTTGGTTGTTTGGTTATTCTGCCATTCAGTCTATTTGCATATTACCCTTATATTATACTAGAGGCCTATTGCACGATATTCATGCAAGAATAGGCCTTCCTTCCCCTGGCTTCACTCCCAACCACCCAGGAGCTGGCAAGTCCCTGCTCCCTGGCCGCCCGGAGCCGCAAGTCCTTGCTTCTGTCTGAAGCACCGCTACAGTAGCTCCCTCCGCCGCCCTCCTTCCCCTCATAGCAGGCTTCACTCTGCTCAGCTCCATGCCTGCATATGCAAATTAACCTCCCTCTTTGTTGGGTTAATTTGCATACTCACTCTGATTGGCTGTGGGCATAGCGGAGTGATGGTTAATTTGCATGTTTCTCTTTTATTAGGTAAGATAGGATATTGCAGCTTGCTCTCCAGCATGTGGAAAATTGGTAGTCATTTTGGTTCAGAACAGTAAAAAGAAAGAGTTGCTTCCTTGGCTGGTTTGCTCAGTGGTTAGAGAGTCAATTGATGGACTGAAGGGTTACAGGTTCGATTCCTGGTCAAGGCCATGTATGTCGGTTGCAGGTTCAATCCCCATGCAGAGGCCACCAATCGATGTGTCTCTCTCACATCAATGTTTCTTTCTCTCTCTTCCCCTTCCTCCCTTCCACTCTGTCTGAAAATCAATTGAAAAAATATCCTTGGATGAGGATTAAAATAGAAAAGAGTAACTACTCCTACGAGTAGGAGGGACCCAGTAGTGGGAAGGGCCTGTGATGGGTGGGACTTGGGAGTAGGAGAGGCCTCAGGGAGGGTCCCAAACTGAGTTTCTAAAGTCCAAGTGGAAGGAAAGTACATTTTTAGAAAATGTAAGTTTTGACCTGATTCTTGAGAAGTAGAGAGACACAGTAAACAAAAGAAAACAAACAAATAAACAAACAAACAAGACAGTAATGAAGGATTGGAGCAGAACAAGGAGGCAGGGAGACCAATAAGGAGGTCTTGTCCCTGTGTTGTAGAAAATAAAAGAAAGGGAATGGTTTGAGAGAGCCACAGACTAGGGACCAGCGTTCTCTGGAAACTGCTCCACTTTCTGTGCCTGAAATAGGAAGTTATCATCTCTGCCTCATTTCCTCCAGCACAAAACGGGGCCATTGACAGCAGGGCAGGTTTCCAGTGCTTCCTAGGTACTTGGCATGTTTGAAGTGTTTCCAATGACCAATGAAGAAGGAGCTGTTACAAATAAAGAAACTGAGGCAATGAGCCCCAGAATAGCGCTCTGGGGCTCTTACCATCACTCTATTACAGCCACTTGTCACACTAACACTCCTTTTTCCCCTTTACTTGGTATTCTCTATAAAACACACACACAAAATAATAATTGTGAAATTTATTAAATCTTGTTTGGAGGACAAATTTGAAATAAGTCTCTTTTTTGTTATCTGCTGAACCTTCCCCAAAGTTAAAAACATACATGAAATTAGAGCTCCATTGCACAGATATTCTTCAGTATGACATTATCCTGCATTTCCCCACTTCCAGAGTCTGAAGTGACGATATCCCAGAGAGCTTTGCTCCTCTTTCCCAGATTGGAGAAGGTATGGGACCAAGAGGAAAATGCTGATATGACATTCCATTTATGAAGTCCATTCACTAATGTCTCAATTTACCTGGTAGCTTGTGAGGCAGGCAGTGTTTCCCAGGAAGGTGATTGTCCTAGAGAGATTGTGATTTTTCTAAGGTCTGGCAATGTTGGTGCAGAAGACCAGTTCTCTAATGCCCTCTTTCTAGTCTCTACCCAGACCTGTTGAGGGGCTTTTGCTGCCAGTGGAAAGTGATGAGAATGTCTCTGTCATCCCTTCCTACTTGACTTGTGGCATTCACCATATTTCTGTTTGTCTTTCTGGGTAGAGGTTGTGAAGAAGGAGGGACTACTTCCTGCTGCTCAGGTACAGAGGGCCCCTCTGGAGGCCTGTCGAGATAACACAGTATGAAGGGAAAGAGTCCAGCATTGTTCATGAAAGCTGTGTCCCTTGGAGCTGCAGGTGAGTGGTGCTGACATTCTCCCTAGCCCAACCTAGTGGAACTTTCCTCATCTTTAATTTCTGTCCCATGGTGGAAGTCTTGATTGGATCTCTGCACAGGGCCATATTCCCAGCAGGATCAGCCTACACCATCTCATTAGTTCTGTCGCTGATCTTCACCAGGGGCTGTGTGTAGAAGGACCACTTGGAGCCCAAGCCTTCGAGGGGCCGGGTTAGTCTTTAGATGCTGGATTGCTCCTTGACCTCAATCTTTCCTTCTGATGGCAGGGCTGTGAGGGGGAATAATGCAGACATGTGGGGAGCTGGGAAATCACTCCATCTCTTAGCTATCAAACAAGCTCTTTGGACAAATGGGATATTCACATTAAAGCAGGGGTTGGAGGAAGGGCCAATGATGCTTTGTGAATAATAGCTGTTATACAATTATAGTAGAAACCCCTCCGCCTGTCATGAAAGCCTCAGCCATTTTCTCTCCCTCTTCACCATAATTGTTCTGTCTCTAAGGTTCAATAGACCTATCGTTCCTATGGAGAGTGAGCTCATATTTGCAAGCTGGATCTCTTGACTCAGTTTGAAAGATGAGTTCCAAAGGTTAATGTTTCATCAAGTGACTGACAAAGGCCTTTCAAAGAATGGCTATATTATACTTCCTGGGTGAGCTGTGAAGATCCTATCTCTTGGTGGGGTTTTTATTCTATGGTCTGAGATCATTAGAAAGGCCGTGGCTTGTATAAATGAGACAAGTGTGGGCTTCTTTGGAGTCCTGCTTAGGAAAGCATTGGGCATCTCCAAGGATGGAGTCTTTCCTACCCCACTCATCTAGCTGGGCAGTTACTTATTTTAGTGCCTGGCCCTCTCTCAACCCCTCTATACATAAGGTAAGCTCCTGGAGGGTAGGGCTTGCATACTTGACATCTTTTTATCTTCAGAATGTGGTAAATAGTCACCCTCAGTATATATCTGTTGACTAAAACTTTTGATTTAATTAATTTTAAGTGGTAGTTGAGCCTCTCTCTCTCTATATTTTAATTTTTATTGATTTCAGAGCAGAAGGAAGAGGGAGAGAGAGATAGAAACATCAATGGTGAGGAAGATTCATCAATTGGCTGCCTCCTGCACATCTCCCTACTGGGGATCAAGCCCGCAACCTAGGCATGTGCCCTTGACTGGAATTGAACCCAGGACCCTTAAATCCACAGGCTGACACTCTATCCACTGAGCCAAACCAGTTAGGGCGAGCCTCTATTTTTATTCTCATTGTAAAAGTAAAGCAAGTCCATGGTAAAAATTCAATGAGTACAAAAGGGCAAAAGTAAAAATCAAATTCCCACTGTGCAGAGAAAAATTACTACTAGAAATTCCAGTGTCTCTTTCCAGAAATATCCAAAGTGTGTGCATCTCAAGCACATTTTTATTTTCACATATGAGATCCTATTATACCCACATCTCTGCTACTAGCCTTCTTGTAGTTAACTATCTGTCTTGAACATCTTTTTATAGTAGTGTATACAGATATTCCCCAATCTTCATAATGGCTGCAGTCTGTATAGGTTTTCCTTAATTTGTTTAACCAATTCCCTATTGATGGGTGTACAAGATGTTGCCAGAATCTTGATTGTCACAAATAATGCTGCAGCTAATATCTATTTAGGTTTATTTGTTTTTTAAGAGAGAGAGGGAGGGAGAGAGAAACATTGATATGAGAGAGAGAGAAATGGATTGGTTACTTCTGCATGCCTCCTCATGGGCATGTGCCCTGACAGGGAATTGAACCGGCAACTGTTCCATGCAAGGGATGATGCCCAACAAGTTGAGCCATACCAGCCAGGCCTCTATTTAGTTTTATGTTTGTATATCTGTGGGATATTGTTGTAGTGTACCCCCATCTTACAAAGGACGCCTCAAGAAGTCGAATTATGGAGTCATTTATTAAAGGCCGGCGGCATACGAGGGGCTAAAGTGCTCCAGACCTCGCAGCCCTGAAAAGCTCGCTACATCTGGCTTATATGCAAAATATCACAAAAGTATCGATTACATCTTTGGGCTTGGAATGAGGAACCTGGTTTGGGAAAAGCATTTTTACAGAAGCGAAATTGAGCAAGTTAGTTATCTAAAGTATCTATGAATCACTGGATCAACAGAAACACATTATCTGGGACCACCGGGGCAATTTAGAATAATTGTGCTGTCCAGATTCCGGGACCACTGAGTCAACCGGAATGCATTATCTGTGAGACAGTTTGGGATACTGTCTCAATTTGGGATAACTGAGCTGTCCTGGTTCCCAGAAGAATGTGCGTCAGTAACCAGTGAGTTCACAATCAATGGGATATTCAAACCATCATCAATGGAGTATTGGGATAGCATACGTAAGTTCAGAAAATCAAAATAACTTTCTATTGTTTTAGCAAACAAATAAGTACAGAAGCCAAACAGCAGTTTCTACCTGAGATGATTGCTACCATACTTCAATATATTCCTAGAAGTATAAGTCTATTAGATATTGCCATTTGCCTTTCAAAAATTACACCACCTCACCTTCCCACGAGTAGTGTCTGTGCATGCCCATTTCTTCACAGCCTTGGAAACACTGAGGATTAATTCATGCTTTCACCTTTATCAGGATAATAGGAGAAAGTAACTCATTTTTTCCTCCCAAATTTGTATTTCTGTAATTATGAGTGAGTTTCCACCCTTCCTGCATTTAAGAGCTATCTTATTTATTTTATTTTTTTTTGTGAATTGCTTGTTTAGACCCTTTACTGGTTTTCTTTTTCCCCCTTTCCTGATTTTCCTATTGGATTGTTTCTCTCTTTTTTATAGGCTTGTAAGGAATCTCTATGACATTACCTCTTTGTCACATTTGTTAAAAAATTGTCAGTTTGTCACTTACCTTTTGATTTTGATTATGATATTTTTGTCATAAAGACTTTTAATATCTTATCTAGTTAAATTTACCAATCTTTTCCATTATACTTCAGAATTTTATGCCATGTCTAGAAAGGAGTTTGCCATTCAAGATTATAAGAAAAGATTCACTTAAATTTTTTCAAATATAATTAACTATATTTAAATACTTGACCCATCTGGAATTTATTTTGGTGCAGAGTCCTACAGGGATCCAGATTTATTTTATCCCTCCCACCCCCCAAATAAATCCAGTTGTCCCAACTCTATTTTTTCCTCACTGACTTGAACTGACACTTTATTATATATTAAGAAATAAATATTTGCCTTTCTTATGAACACACAGGGCAGTTTTTAAAGGAAATTCACATGTTTATTTCCAAATATGTACTGCACATATAGTATTTTTCCAGTTTTCCTGGATGAGTTCTTTGGAATTATTTTCATATATGGAGTCAAAGTTTCTATTTAAAAAAAATATTTTTATTGATTTCAGAGAGGAAGGGAGAGGGAGAGAAAGATAGAAACATCAATGATAAGGGATAATCATTGATCGGCTGCTGCCTCGTGCACGGCCCTTATGGTCTGGGCATAGGCCCTGACTAGGAATTGAACCGTGACCTCCTGGTTCATAGGTCGACACTCAACCACTGAGCCACATTGGCTGGGCTATTTTTTTATTTTTTAAAGCCAATATTTTCTACAAGGTAAGAAATGGGAAAAGGGAACCTTGTTAACAGTTTAGGTGGTGGGTGACTTCTGCATTATAAAAGGCTCTCCTGGAAAGGGGCTAGTGCCTGGGTTCAGATTCTGGGGCAGAGCTGTAGGTCCCTGGGTTGTTCTTCACTCTGATCTAGCCTTTCCATCAGTCCATCAAACACACCAGTCTGTTGCTTGCACACAACACCCGCTTTAACATCTGCCCCCTCCCTGGAGTAGTTCATGAGTCACTGTGGAGTTGGGCTCAGTGGAGAGCACTGTCTCTACCCACATCCTTTCATTCTAAATAAAAAGGCCTTTGATCCAAGCATACTGCTGTTTACCAGCATCTGTCTGCCTCAAAGCAGAGGATTTGGCTTCCTAAGAAATTATTAAATTAACCAAAGAAATCTAAACTCTAAAACACAAATGGATATTATGTCTCAGTCTCAGGGAAGGGACCCTTTACCCAGGAGATGTGTATTGTAGGGGGTGTTTCTTTTCGTAACTGCTAAAATTTAAATCCCGGATCTCCCTGTGGAAGCGGCAACTAAATATATAAGTTTGGGCAGGTCTCTCCTTTGCTCAAAGGATTCCAGGTCCACAGATGATAATTTGATTATTTACATCCCACACATCATGGAGAACTTTAATTTGTCCTGCAGGGGATTTCATCATGGCTCTTCATATATAGTTAAAATAATTAAAAAAACTCAACCTTTGTATCATGCCACACACAGGCACATCAGCAAAACCCAAAAATTTACTGGTAAACCTTAGCTCTTTGTTAAAGCTTTTTAATTTTCCTTTTGAGTCAAAATGAAGAAATTCCCTTGGGATTTCTCTAGCACTTTCATATGATGCTGTTAAAGCACTTTACACACACTTTCTAATTAAGACTCTGAACACCTCAGCGCCAGAGAGAAGCAGTAACACCATAAACCTGACAAATAGAGCCGGATCCCCTGAAAAACTAAATAAATTAGCTTTGGGTATACGATGAGAATGCACTGAATTTCAAGCATTGGGAAGTTTGCATTTTGTCCAGTTGTAGACTCCTGAGTGTCTCTTAGAGCATCCAGATCATCCCACTAAGAATTTCATGTTGCTGGAATGTAAGAATTTCAAGTTTCTGAGAAATCTCTTAGGCATTAAGTACTTGGAAAAAGGAATTGGAGGGCAGATAAATCCACAGGAAGAGCTTTGGGAGCTTGCTGTTTGCATGATGTAGTGGGAGCTGGGGTGTGGAAAGCTGGATCAGGAAAGGTTCAGGAGGCGTATGTGTGGGAAACTCCGGAATCTATAATGGTGTAGGGATTCGTAGTAGCAGGTAGCAGAAACCAACTCTGGCTAATGTAAGCAGACAAGGACGTTTATTGGAAGGATATCAGCATCTCTTGGTTTCAAGAGGAGACTCAAGGGGTGAGCTTGAGAAACAGAGAGGATCTAAGTGAGCACCTGAGGGAAGAAACTGAAGTAATGGTCTGGCACAGTGGTCGGCAAACTCATTAGTCAACAGAGCCAAATATCAACAGTACAACGACTGAAATTTCTTTTGAGAGCCAAATTTTTAAAACTTCTTCTAATGCCACTTCTTCAAAATAGACTCGCCCAGGACGTGGTATTTTGTGTAAGAGCCACACTCAGGGGGCCAAAGAGTTGCATGTGGCTTGCAAGCTGCAGTTTGCTGACCACTGGTCTGGCAGGAAGAACAATCTGGTCGGCTTCTTGTTGCATCGACCTATGAACTGGGAGGTCACAGTTCAATTCCTGGTCAGAGCACATGCCCAGGTGCAGGCTTGATCCCCAGTGTGGGGCCTTCAGGAGGCAACCAATCAATGTTTCTCTCTCATCATGGATGTTTCTGTCTCTATCTCCCTCTCCATTCCTCTCTGATATCAATTAAAAAATATAGTATAAAGAAATGACTTCAAGTGTTCTGACATCTTTGTGACAGTCAAGAGTCTACATTTTGGGAGACAGCACCCAATTGGTTTAGCCCAAGTCATTTGGCCACCTTAGGTCAATAGGGGCAGAAAGGAGGGAGGATCGGCTCCTTCAGCTTCCATTGTGGAGGGGATTAGCATCTATGACACAATGAGGGCCTTGGATATACTTCCTTCAAGTATCTAGAAAGTGAAGGGCCTGGAATGTGGTCAGCCAGAAAAATTAATAATGTCCATAAGTGTCCCTCTTCTCTTCTTATCTCTTCTTGCATGGGACTGGAACCTGTATATTTAACATGTGTTATGTGTAAGGTGTGTGGATGAGTGTGGCTATGCTTGGAGTCTGCTCTGGCAGCGAGGTTACTGGCATATTTCTGTTCTGGTAATGATCAGGGGATGCATCTCGAGTGGACCAGATCTGCGCTTGCGCCATGCTCCTTCCCCCACCTCTCTCCACTCCTCCCCTGGCTATTACTAAATGACCACATGGGAGGGCACTCTAGTTGGTCAAGGAGCATGTAGATCCCACCTCTGGCCCTTCTGTTTTCCTTTGGTCAGTAAGGACGATTGTGACCTTGGGCAGGGAACAGAACTACACAAAGATGGCTTTACTATTTGCACTGATACAAACATGGGCTAATCTGAAAATCTGACTCCAATTAGCAAACCTCCTACTGTCCTCTCATTCCTGAGCCTAAAATGCCTACCTGTCACCTCTTCCTCTGAATTCCCATGGCCCATATGTTGCCTATCAGACAACTGAGGATGCTGCTTTACACGGTTGTTTCATGGATGTTAGTCTTATTCATTTCTTTTTCCCAGCATTTGAAAAGCTCCTGAAACATCATAATCTTTGAAAAACTGATTTTCAAAGTGACATGTTTGGATGAAATCTAAGCCAGTCAGTCAGTCATCCAGATATTTGGATGCCTCTCTTCTGAAAACATGGCGACACCAGATAATCAGCTGTGGGTGCCAGTGTTCATTCATTCTGGGCATTTGATGCAGTGTACTATTTTAGTCTGAAAATAGAATGTCTTTAAAAATATTTTTATTGATTTCAGAGAGGAAGGGAGAGGGAGAGAGAGATAGGAATGTCACTGATGAGAGAGAATCATTGATTGGCTGCCTCCTGCACACCCCACACTGGGGATTGAGCCCACAACTGGGGCATGTGCTCTGACTGGGAATCCAACCATGACCTCCTAGTTCATAGGTTGATGCTTGCCCATTGAGCCACCACGGCCGGGTTGAAAATGGAATGTCTTAATTCTGTCTTCATCCTCCACCACTCAATTCTTTTGATCCTGAATTTGTATTCTTGGAAATTGCTAACGCCGGGCTATGTTTTTCTGCTTGATGGATTTTTAAGTCTGTTGGTATCAGTGTAGTGAAGCTAAGAAGGTAAGATCCCACCAACTTGAGACCCAGAGCCCTTGTTCAGTGTCCAGTGTGGAATGCAGATGACTTCTGGTGAGGGTAGTAAAGATGGTGAAGATGATTTGCAAATGGAGAGAGAAAGTCTATATCTCTAGTCATATCAGAATTAAACAGCTTTTATTGCCTCCCAGAGAATGCAGACCATTTATGTCTCTTGTCAAAAACCTGTCTTCTACTTTCTGTCACCTTATTACTGAACACTGTGTTTCACACCAGCTAAATCTCTACGTATTGAGAATACAGTTTCCTGCTTCATGCCGAGCCCTGTGTAAGGGCTACCATTTGCTTCTGTTGACTGAGTTTTTGTAATAGGTTAAAGGATTTATGTATGTGAGTCTTACTGAGCACTTCGATTGTCTGGAGAAAACAGGTGCAAATTTTCAGCTATTAACCTGGATTCCTCTTGTGCCGCTAAAATACTTTGGCCAACTGGGGTTAGCACAGTACCAGGGGAGACGGCAAAGGCATTCAGAGACATGATAAATGCCCGTCACATTGAATACTCCATACCATGGTCATCTTTGCGTCTATAAAACTCCGGATACAGCAGGACTCTATGGGATAGAATGTGTGGAGGTGCTGAATATTTGAACAATGTCATCTCATGACCCTGACCAAGAGGTGTAGGTGGATATTGAGGTAGAAAGGCTACGCGAAGGTTGCAATTCATGTATGAGATGACAAATATGAGTTCATTTCTGACTTTAAGTTCCTTTATGAATATCGTACCTTTTGGTGGGTACAATATTCAATACTAAATACATGTTCCCATGTTTAGGAGATGCCAGCATGGTGTAAAACTCTCAGGCCCTGTTTCCCCCTCAGGTGCCTCGCCTGTGACCTTGGCAGAATTATTCAGATTGCAGTGTGCTGCCAAGGTGGGGGACCAACGTTGACCAGATTCATCTCTGTGCCCACCATTATTCTCATAATGATCTGAATCACTCTTCTTTTTCATTATACCCCATCCTACAATTTCTATTAAGGTCATCTCAAAGTCATGCTATCCCTTTCCAAGATGCCTCCCTTCCTTAACTATTTCAGCTTATAATAATCTTCCCCTCACTTTGAATTGCTTAAGCACAAATGAGTACAATGTATACCACATTATCACCTGATTACTTATACAGGCATACCTTGGAGATATTGTGGTTTTGGTTCCAGGCTACTATAATTAAGCAAGTATTGCAATAAAACAAGTCGTAATCTTTTTGCTGGTGGAGAGTCTTGCCTTCCCTTTGTAAAAAATACAAAACTGTGTCACCCTAGCCAGTTTGGCTCAATGGATTGAGTGTCAGCCTGCGGACTGCAGGGTCCTGGGTTTGATTCTGGTCAAAGGCACATGTCTGGGTTGCGGGCTCCATCCCCAGTAGAGAGCATACAAGAGGCAGCCGATCAATGATTCTCTTTCATCATTTATGTTTCTACTGCTCTCTTACTCTCACTTCCTCTCTGAAATCAATAAAAAATATTAAAAAATACAAATCTGTGAAGGCTTTTCAGACAGTCATTAGATCTTCTTAGTCACTATCTATTCATATCTCCTCTATGTCAGTGTCTGAAATATTACCCCCAAGCTTGTAATAAACAAAAGATATCACTGCATGTTTAAGCCTAGATCTGGGTTTGACTTTTCATTATCGACTGGCCTATTTTAAAAGTCTATACAGGCACAGATGAACCTATCAATTTTTTTTGCCCAGTAGAGATACAAATAATACCTGCTTATTGGATGTCATAGCCCAAGAGTTTATGGGTTATTGCCCTGTAAGACATTAATCAATTTTGTATGTAATCCAGCAATGTTAACATTCACTTATTAAATTGGCTATGTATCTCTCATTTGTTCCCTCATTAATTGAGTTGCAAAAAATTTTTGTCATATACGATTTTGAATGTGAGTTGTGATTTTACCTTTTTGAGCACCGTGCTTTAAAAGCTGAAATGCTTAAATAGAAGTTTAATCAATGCATGGTAAAATTAATTGAATTGAAGAAGTAAGGGATCAGGTTTCATGTCTGAAAAGATAATACTTCCTACAAGAATAATCACTGTATCAAATAACAGGTGAGAAGCCCTCCATAAGGAATAATTTCAAATAGAAATAAGTCATACTTTTTTAGATGCTCTTAGTCATGGATTATGAGGATGATCATTTAGCAAACAGTTTTCAGCTTTTTCTCCTGCCTTTAATCGATAAAAACAGAGGTTCAGAATGATTGGACAATAGTGGGAGGAGCCATAGTCATGAAATCAAACAACCAGTTCAAATCTTGGCTCTGTTCTCTGTAAACTGGGGTTAGTTAATCCCTATGAGAAGTATCTAGTGCATAATGGGTGCTTAATAAATGTTAATACTCTTTCTTACGAGCATTTCAGAGGTGGACAACTGCAGCCTAGATCGGAAAGCTGAGTTATGGAGAAGGAGTTAAAATGACTTAATGCTGTTTATACAGGGCCATAAAAACACCATCTGCTGGCTCTAGCCAGTTAAGCTGTTATAAGGCTGACATACACTAATGCTGTACCGATAGGAGAGGAATGGCCAAGGTTTTGCTGTTTCTATCATTACTGGACAAGCTGCCATCTCGGGACCAGTCTCCATTTTACCCATCGCATAGCCCAGTTGTTCAACATTTAAAGATTTATTTTGGTCCTTAAATATTTATACTCTCCTCCAACCTTTTATTGCTGCAGTTACTGCTGAAGAAAAAACAAGACTCAGGAGGTTACTGTGCGGGGATATCAGCAGTTCTAGTCTCTGCCATTAAGTTGAGGTGTGTTTTATGTTGAATGGATTAAACTCTCATTGAGGCTAGATGTGCCTGGCAGAAAAGGGCATATTCTATTTATGTTTTGTACCGAGCAGTTGGTGAAGTAAAGACAACTTGCTCTGCAATTCACATTACTGAGTCAGAAGTGAACAGCGGTAGATCCTAGACCTTAGGGTGGTGCTGGTGGGGTTGTCTCCAATAAAATGTGCAGCTGGAAGTTGTCCTGGTGGTAGAAAGGAACTCAATGATTGCTCCTGCCGCTGCTCACAACACCTGTCTTTGGATCCTCAGTACTCATTAGGCATAATAATGGGCTGACTTCACATCCCTGAGACATTTGGATAATTAAAGAGAATGAAATATATGTCCCAGACACCTGCCAACTTGCAATAATAATGGCCTGTATTTACATAATGTCTTTCTCTAAGAATCTCAAAGCTCCTTGTCTTTGAAACCTTATTTCTGATTGGGAAAAAGAGTAATCTTATTTCCATTTTGCAGAGACTTAGGGGCCATGATAGGATCTAAACATTTCATCATTTTGGTAACCATTCTATACTTGAAACTTTGCTGTCTATTGAAGTAACCTGGAAATCTTTAACAACTATAGAAACCTGACTCCCATGCTCAGACATTCCCATGGAATTGTTCTGGGGTGGTGGTGAGCTGGGCATCAGAAGTTTTAAAAGCTCATGAAGTGATTGGAATGTTCAGAGAGGCTTGGAGACCACACAGGCAAAGGCATTTGGTTTGGAATGTTTCTGTGAAATATTATCAGTAGGATAATACTGTAGATGGCAGAGCTGTTAGAATTACTCTTCCTCACTGGGTTCTCCATTCTTATTGCTGTTTTCACTCCTAACCAGTACCACTAATAAGGAGGAGAGACACTGAAAATACAGCCCACTCAGCCGGTGTGGCTCAGCTTGAGTGTTGACCTATGAATTAGGAAGTCACAGTTCAATTCCTGGGCAGGGCACATTCCCAGGTTTTGGGCTAGATTCCCAAAGTGGGGTGTGCAGGAGGCAGCTGATCAATGATTCTCTCTCATCACTGGTGTTTCTATTTCTCTCTCCCTCTCCCTTGCTTTCTGAAATCAATAATAAAAAATATTAAACAAACAATACAGCCCAATCCAGAATTCTTGGGATGACCCCACCCCATCTCCAACCAATATAAAATTAGCTCAGATCACTATCTTCCTGCAGGAATTATATATATATATATATTTAAATATATTTTATTGGTTTTTTACAGAGAGGAAGGGAGAGGGATAGAGATTTAGAAACATCGATGAGAGAGGAACATCCATCAGCTGCCTCCTGCACACCTCCTACTGGGGATGTGCTCATAACCAAGGTACATGCCCTTGACCGGAGTTGAACCGGGGACCGTTGAGTCCACAGGCCGACGCTCTATCCACTGAGCCAAACTGGCTAGGGCAGGAATTATATTTTGGTGGATTATTCAGAGAGTTAATTAAGTCAACATTTAACTGTAGTTTTAAAAGAAACCACAATAAATTTACCCCTAGGTAACTCTCTCTTTATATGTAATTTTGAATTAGTAATACATATTTGAGAAATGGTTTTCCAATCTGTAAACTGGGTTTTGAAGAAGGGCAAGTACGGAGAGTCTTTTTAACCACAATGAGGAAAAGATTCTACAAGTCATGAGTGAGTACCGCAGGGGCCTATGTGGGTGTGGCTGGAAGATTAAATTTGTCATTCCCTAACTTTCACAAAGATGCTCAGCAGTAGGGACCATTGGAAAAGCCAAGTGCTGGCCAGTGTATCCTGAGTCCCTGCATCACCGCCGGTGACTCAGCCATGACTTCTGGTGGACTAAGTTTGCTTGAAGATGTGTGGATCCGATGCTTACATTTACAGGGCTCTTTTGTGGAAGCAGCTGTTGCCTGGGGTGGGGATGGGGTAAGACCAGCTTATCAGATGTTGAGCTGCCTCTTCTTCTGCCTGGGTGAAAAGAAGAGGGAGCAGGTGTGAAAGAAAGGCAGAACAGCTATGAAAAATGGGACCTGCACAGAGACCATGAGACAGAGGGGAGACAATTAGAGACAAGGCAATAAGACTTTAAGAACCTAATAGCAAGAGTTCATTCTCTTAATGCATTTGGCATTAAAAAGAACAGTTCACTACAAATAATGGAGGGGAAATGAGGTGATGAGAAAATGCATTAAGGAAGTCTGGATTCCTTCCCACCAACTGGTTCCATAGGCCATGGAAGGTCCTAGATTCTCATGTCTATCTGACTATTCTCATGTCTCTTGTAAGCACTTGCTTCCTTTCTATACTCCTTTTGAAGTGCCTTTAAGTGTTAGAATAGCTGAAAGGTTGTTTTTCTGCAGGCAAAGAACATCTATGGACATTTAGGATATTTGAGCAATTACTGGAAAGTATTAGGTGATTTGTTGGGAGGGGGTATTAGTTTCCTTGGCTGCCACAACAAATTGCCACAAATTGGGGGGCTAAAAACACAGAAATTTGTCCTCTCACAGTTCTGGAAGCCAGACATCCAAAATCAAGATGTCAATAGGACCCTGCTTTCTTTGAAAGCTCTAGGAAGGAATCTTCCCTTGCCTCTTCCTACTTAGTGGTGGCTACTGGAAACCTAGGTGTTCATTGACTCCAACCTTGTCTCCATTATCGTGTCACCTTCTCCCCTGTGTGTTTCCCTGTGTTTTCTTTTCTTCTTATAAGGACACCAGCTGTTGGATTTAGAGTCCTTCCTAAATTCAGGATAGTTTCATCTTGAGATCCTTGACTAATACCATTTGCAAAGACTTTATTTCCAAATAAGGTCACATTTGGAGGTTCTAGGTGAACATGAGTTTTTGGGGACACTATTCAATCCACTACAAAGGAATAAAGAAACACAAGAGAAGGAGAAGGTTGATGGATGGATTGAGAGAGGGGCATAGACCAGTGATTCTTAGCACTAGTTGTTCATTAGACAAACGGAGAGAGGAGGAACCTTTAAAAAAATCCCTATCCTGCCCCACCCAGATCTTCTGAGTGAATCAACCTGGAGAGGGACCTCATCAATATAAAAACTGTCATTTAGGGATTGGGCACATAGGTGTATGGATGAAGAAGGTTGGTCTTAGGTAATAGGGAGGAATGGGGACTCTGAGGGACAGAGAGCTTGCATGCAGCAACATAAAGCATATGGACTCAATTTGGCAATGTCCCACAAAACAAATGGCTTTGTAGGCCTTGAAGGACAGGCTGCCAATTTGAGATGACAGACCAGAACTATTAGGAATGCTTTTGTAGTACCTTGGAACTATGGAAAAGGTAACCTAGCCCAAAAGTGCATATGGTGATAATGACACAGATTATTTGAGATACTAGTAAATCCTGACGTGGAAAATCCTGAATATGAAATTGCCATACCCAAGAGGACCTTTCCAGTGGATGTTCCTACACAGGAACCAGGTCGTGTTCCAAGCAGCCTTTGCTGCACTTGGTGGTATGGGATGGGGGACCCCTCCCTCCTTTCATTTGAGATTAAAACACCTTTAGAAGGCCAAGGAACAATGACACTTTAGTAACTACGTACATATTTAGTGCCTAGATCTTGTTTTCTAAATCTCATTTTTGATAAAAGAAATGTGGGCTCCTTGGAGGGGAAATGACTGATTCTAGGGCTCAGGCAAGGAAATCCAGGAGGAGCCTGAAGCATCTTATAGTATCAAAAAGTACAGAAATTCTAAAGGAGTTTAAATGATGAAGCATTATCAAAAGGAAATAGAAGCCGAACTAATATGACTAAAGTGGACAATTTGAGCAACTAAAAGTAATAATATTGGATTACGACCCCCAAAATAAAATAAATCTAGGTATTCATCCTGATATAAATAAATAAATAAATAAATAAATAAACAAATAAATAAACAAATGGGGGAAAGAGACATCTCTTCTTTATAGAAGAACTAGAGGCCTGGTGCATGGGATTCATGCACTGGTGTTGGGGCATGGCCTACGGGGATTGGCAAGCTGTGGGAGTGCCTCTCATCCTGGTCAGCCAAGCATCACTCCTACTGTGGGAGCGCACTGACCACCAGGGGGCAGATGCTCCTGCATTGAGCATCTGCCCCCTGGTGGTCAGTGCGCATCATAGCAACTGGTTGACTGGTCATTCTGCTGTTTGGTCGCTGGGCTTTTATATATATAAATTTGAATTAATATAGAAGGCATATGGGAAATACCGAATCACTACTAGGCAACACAACAGTAATAATTGTTGCAAGGAAGATCCCATGGATAGATGCTAAATTCAGGGGAATTCAGAATAAATAGTATATTAGCATAGTCTCAAATTCTCTGTCTTCATATATCAATTACAAGGAGAGAAATAGTAATTTTACAGTGGAGAAGTTCAACAGACACTGCCTTAACCAAGTGATTAAAATTATCATTACAAGTTCTAAGATATGTTCATATTATATTTCTTTTGATATGTCCTCAGAAGGGTACAGCATCATGTTTGTGGTATTTTGTAATATTGCCTAAAATATATAACCTCAAACTAGCAAGAGAGAATATTAGACAAATCCAAATTGAGAGGTATTCTACCACATAACTAACCAGTACTCATAAAAAATGTCAACATAATGCAAGAAAAGGGTGAACTGAGGTATTTTTTATTGAAAGCTAAAGAGACACAACAATGAAAAGGAATATCGGGTGTGGAGATAGAAAAAGGAGGTTAGAAGAAAAACTGGTGAAATCAGCATAAGATCTATAGTTTGATTATTAGTATTGAACCAATGATAATTTCCTAGTTTGATAACTGTCTTACAGTTTTATCAGTTGTTAAAATTAGTGGAAGCTGACTGAAGGAAATATGGGAATGTTGTACTATTTTTGCTAAGTTTTTCTAAGTCTAAAATTATTTTAAAATAAAAAATTTAAAAATTAACAAGGAATATTTAGGCAGTGGAATTATGGGTTATTTTGTTTTTTATTCTTTCCTCTTAAAACCAGTAAAAATATTTTTTAAAAAAAATATATTTTTATTGATCTCAGAGAGGAAAGAAAAGGGAGAAAGAGATAGAAACACCAAAGATGAGTCATTGATCAGTTGCCTCCTGGCATGTCCCCCACTGGGGATCGAGCCCATAACCCAGGCAAGTGCCCTTGACTGGAATTGGACCCAGGACTCTTCAGTCTGCAGGCCAATGCTCTAACCCAGCCAGGGCCAATAAAACCAGTTTTTTAGTAAATGAAAACATATTGATAAAAAAAAACCCTTAAGAATTGGAAATCTTAAGAATTAAGGATAAAAATTAAATATTTAACACCCAGTATTCACCAGGCATTTTTTTCCTCCTTGTTTTTAAGGTGGAGAGCAAAAGATATGATGTATGCAAAAATGCTTTGAAAATCATAAAGCATGCTATAAATAGTATTCTTTCTTCTATGTTCTTCATTTTCTTCTCATTTTTGCTATTATTAATTACTGTTAATTTTATTCATATTATTACTTTTTAGGGTGTTGTAGAGAAAAATTATAGGAACTTTGGTTTAAGACATCTGCCTGTCATAATAGCTGCTCAATATATATGTGTTTGTTTAATAAATTGAATGAGTGTATATGAATGCACCTTGACTCTTTCACAACCTACGATTGTGTTACTCTGAGGGTGAGGAATAAGGAATGTATGAAGGGCCTAGTGCAGTGTCTGGCACTTAGTTCTAGCTCTGTTATGGCAAATACTTTTCATTGTCATGATCCTCTCATTGTTTACGTTTTTTATTTCCTTTAATTGCTGTTTTCTGGCAAAAATGCTCGATTTTTCCATTCCATTTTCCTTTTTAAAGTTAAATATATTTTTTATTGATTTTAGAGTGGGAGTGGGAGAGAGAGATGGAAACATCAATGATGAGAATCATTGATTGGCTGCCTCCTAAAGTCCCTTACTTGAGATCAAGCCTGCAACCCAGGCGTGTGCCCTTGACTGGAATGGAACCCTGGACCCTTCTGTCTGTAGGTAGATACTCTATCCACTGAGCCAAATTGGCTAGGGCCATTCCATTTTCCTTTGATCAATGATCTTGTCTATCTTTTAAGGCTCCTTAAAAACAGTCTTTCTTTACACTTAGTCCTTTTAACATTTTATTCCCACCTTTCTTGTGGTTTATTATGACAAATTTAAATGTGTGTGTGTGTGTGTGTGTGTGTGTGAGTGTGATAGACTTAATCCTCTTTCACATTGTAAATTCTTATCTGCTAGTCCAGTCCTGCCACATAGTAAATGCTAAACACTAAACTGTAAATCTTGTAATGAAGGGGAGAGCATGTTTGTGTTGTTTAACATTATTTCTTCTGAGCCTACTCCTGTGTTAGGTATATAGTAGGTATTCAATATATATATATATATATATAGGATTGAATAAATATGAAATAGGCATCAGGTAAAGGTTTGTTGAATGTTGAAAAATTTTAGTCACCTTTCCATTTTCTTTCCATTCCTCTGTAATTTCTGATTATTTAAATTTATTCTTAAATATCCCTACCCTTACTGTATAAAGGATTGCATTCAAGTACTTTTGTGACTGACTCCTGCTTCTTTGTCAGTTTTAATTCCCACTACAGTTCAAGCTTAGTGCATAACTCAGGTCCCTAATTTATTGGATTATTTCCAAATTCCCAAATAAACTCTGAACTCTTATTTCCATGAGCTTTTGCCCAGGCTAGTCCTCCTGTCAGAATGCCATCCCTCTCATTCCCAACCAAAACCTTCTAGTGAAAGATACATAAATGAACTTCCAATCCCCACCTGATCTTTCTTGTTCTCTCGAAACAAACTGCTAGTAGCTTAAATCAGCCTCTATTTCATTCGTACTTAATAACAGAAGTTAGTTGTTGTTTATATTCCTTCTACACTGGAGGTTCTCAAGCTTTGATATGCAAAAGAATTACCCAGACAACTTGTTAAAAACGCAGATTCCTGAAATACAGTCTCCTGTGCTCATCACCATTACAGTGGTTCACAATGAAGATTCCCAGGGCCCATCTCAAATGCATATAATGGGCCCTCTGACCAGAGCATCTTCATTTGTAGTAGGCATCTTCGAATTGCATGTGGAGCAATGAGCCATGTACAGCACGGCCAGGGTTGAACCTGAGGAGGGGTGGTGAAGGATTAAAGAAACAGACAAGAGAATACAGTTGGGGCCAGGTAGGATCACTATGCCTGGATGAGGAAAAAGTGACCCTTGCCTGTAAGCAGGATCTTTATTTTATAGTCAGAGCACACAAAGCAAAACAAGGGAAAGATGTTTACAATGTTCTTGTGAATTTCAAATCTGCTTCTTTCCTGTTGTTGCCATTCTCTGAACTCTATCAAGCTTTGTTTTGGCAGCACTTGCTGCACCGCCCCCCCCCCCCCCCCCCCCCCCCAGCCCACATCCCTCAGCTACCTAGGACTGTAGGGTCGGCCTATAAGGTCAAACTTACAACCATAGCCTTTTGGCTGTAACTGTGCTGGGAGGGCAAGCCCTCTAAGCTGGGACTTGTATGTGGCTTTGCCACAGTCAGTATGAGGCTTGATCCTCTCCAAACACTGTAGCCACTCTCCACAGAGCAATCCTGGGACAGTGATGATCATGTTGATTTTCCAGTACCTCACAAAGCCTGGCACTCACAGGCCTGCAATCAATGAAGAGGACACATATGAATGTCCCTCAGTCAAGCAACAAAATTATGTCTCAGACCTCTGCCAAATGGAAAGAGATTTTAACCACTTGAGGAGAGGAGGGAAGTCACTTTGCAGAGAAACTGGAGACAGGCCCCAAGCCCAAGGGAACTGCAGACTCACTTCATCAGCAGAAAACTGCTGTGCTGCTCATGTCTGCGTCTACTTAAAGAGTAAGAGGACCAGTCTAGGTCATGCGGTTAACGGGAAGGCTAGTATAGGCAGCAGTAATTGATGATTTACTAGATCAAAGACCTTTAAGCCAGATACTAGAGAAGACCGTTGTTTATTGATTATCATCAGTAGCTTTAAATTATCCTCAGTGTCCTCCAAG
This sequence comes from Corynorhinus townsendii, assembly GCA_026230045.1. Taxonomy (NCBI): domain Eukaryota; kingdom Metazoa; phylum Chordata; class Mammalia; order Chiroptera; family Vespertilionidae; genus Corynorhinus; species Corynorhinus townsendii. The sequence goes on from JAPDVU010000001.1 coordinate 218,894,337, forward strand.
ACAGACAGAGAAGGGCTGGTAAGGAAAGGGGCTTAAAGAAAGTCAATAAGTCATCCCACGACAAGTTGAAGGCACGAAGCTTGGCCTGCACATTCCTTTCAAGTGCACTTACAAGAGGGAGAAAAGAAATGAAATAGGCTTCTAATTATTTAAATTGGACCTACACTCTGCTGAGCAGGGCATTCACTAGCATTCTTCCTGTAGGTGAGCTGTCATTAGACCAGAAGAAGGAGATTAAACTTGTCAGCAATAGGTGTGGAAATAATTGGGGGCAGTAATTGGGAGAAATCCGGGCACCTTGATGATGACTGCTGTCTAGTTCTCTTTCAAAAAATTTGAATTCACATCAACAAGTTGACGGCCTCATCCAAACTGGAGAGAATTGGTTAACAATAAAAATAATTACAAAAATGACTCGCATTTAGGTAAGCAGATAATAAGCCACAGCCTTGATTCCAGCATGGCTTTACAAGTGTATACACTATTCTTCCTGTTCTGCCAAAAAGTCCCTTATTTGTTAGTTTTTAATTTAACTTAAAATTTAAGTTGAATTCAGGCTTAGGTCAGTATCTGTGTTTTCTTAGAAAATATATTTTTATTGATTTCAGAGTGGAAGGGAAAGGGAGAGAGAGATAGAAGCATCAATGATGAGAGAGAATCATTGATTGGCTGCCTCTTGCACACCCCACACTGGGGATCGAGCCTGCAACCTGGGCATGTGCAGGCTCGATCACATCAAGGAATCAAACCGTGATCTCCTAGTTCAGTGGTCGGCAAACAGCGGCTCATGAGCCACATGCGGCTCTTTGGCCCCTTGAGTGTGGGATCTTCCACAAAATACCATGGCCTGGGCGAGTTTATTTTGAAGAAGTGGCGTTAGAAGAAGTTTAAGTTTAAAAAATTTGGCTCTCAAAAGAAATTTCAATCATTGTACTGTTGATATTTGGCTCTGTTGACTAATGAGTTTGCTGACCACTCATTAGTCAACAGAGCCAAATAGTTGATAGGTTGCTGCTCAACCACTGAGCCGCACTGGCCGAGTGGTATCTGGTTTTTTAATCAGATTGTGTGGGTTCCCCCCAACACCTGGAGTTATTGGGTGGTAACAACTATACTTGCAGTTTGTTTGGGAATGTTTTATATATTTCCTATTCAGTAAGTACTCAATAAAAGTTGGTTTACTCTGAATATTTCCCTACATAAATTTCTGAAGAAGGTGGCATATTCCTTTGTGGTTTCCAACCTAGTTGTTTTTTAAAAAACAGTACACATAGTTCTTTTAACCTCATTGTCAAGGCTAAGGATTCTCCCCTTTTGAAATTTCTCCCAGGTAGAGAATTAGTATTAATAATTTGCACTTTTAAAGTATGTAAAATTATATGGGGTGTGGCAAAAGTAGGTTTACAGTTGTGAGTAGGCAAAACACAGAACTGAATCTTGTATTTTTATTTATTGATTATTGTATTATTTTTCACACAAACAATTATAGATCTACTTTTGCCCCATCATGTATTTAATGTGAATGGAACATCTATCTTGGTTTATAAAAGCTCCAAGCACTACGATTTAGAAAGATGTGTTATTGGAGGGCTGGGAGGATCTTCCTAGCTAAAAGTATAGGGTGTCCCCCAAAACTGTATACATACACTTTGAATAATTATGAAGGCAGTGTTTATTAAAACACATTTCATATTCAAAATTGAGCTACCAGCTGTTAAAGTGTTTATACGTTTTTGGGGGTATATATAGGGTGGATTAGCCCATCTCACTGTGGGGCACCCTGGCTTCTGTGGAGAAGACATGCATGTTTTGGCTTTATGCTAACAAAGATGCTATCTTATGTCAGACTACTACTTTCTAGTTACAAGTTGAGTTTGCATGGAATATCTCATTAGAGCCCTCCATTAGTCCTAGGAGAAGTCGGGGCATATGTTTTTAGTTTTGTTTGGCTGAGGAGGAAATGAAGCCCAGAGGGGTTGTGACTGATCAAAAGTCAAATTGTGGAATTGGAACAATGATCTTTCTGAGCAGAGTCAATCTTGCCAATTCTTTCTCCTCTTCCTTCTGCCTATGTGACACACCTACTGTGTAGTGCAGGCACCAGGGATTTTCCTGAGCTTCCTTGGAACCTTGTGCAGAAAGCACACTTCCTGATCTAGAGGGTCCTTCCATAAAGTGAAAATGGACAAAAACAAAATCAATTAAGGGCACCGCAGTATTAGAAAGGCTGTGTATAATATTACCAGAGAGTTGCATGAGAAGACTGGGAGTACTGGTCAACTGGATATGGGACAGTTGGGAAGATGGTCTGTGATGCATTAGAAAAAGCTTCATGAGACCATAAGGTTCCTGCAAAGTCCGCAATAAGAGGAGGCACCAGAGAGACCCCAAAATAGCCTTTTGCAACGTGTATTTCCAAGGAAAACTCTGTGCAGAAAGGGTTCCACTGCCAAATAACTTTGAGAAATATAGCATGCACTATTCAGAAATTCATGGTTCTTATTAGGATATTGAGGACTTAGAGGCTGTTTCAAAAGAAACCTCTTTAACTTTGTAGCTTCCAGCCAAAGTATGGGATTATAGAGGTTTTACATTTACTTAAAAGAAAAATTTACCAGTTTGGTAGCGTGATGTGTAACATTGGGAAGCACTAACTTAGATCCACTGGCAGGCAGATCCTCCCAGCAGGCAGCTGAGATTTGGCAGTATGATGTGCAGAGCTAAAGAGCAATGGAGACCAGTCCTCCCAGATGGGCAATAAAGCCTAACCGAGATAAACCAAGACACTGAAAATGGTGCTGTTTTATATAAAACACTGAACCATCTGAGGAGGGCCCTCAAGGTTCCAGAGGAAAATGGGATAGGGGGAGGGAGAAAGCCGGACAGGCATCCTGATTTTTATTTCTTCCATCTGGCAGCGTGATTAACTCGGAGGCAATCCTGTGATGGAATGCCAGTCCCTGGAATGGTGATGGAGAGATCGCTAAGGGAAATGGTGTGGAGGGCTTGGTCAAATGGTGTGAAGGGCTTGGTCAAGGGTAGAGACTATTCATCTTGGGGGATGAACACCTCTTATTCTATTATTTATTTTATTTTTTATTTTTATTTATTTATTTATTTATTTTTAACTTGGGAATATTGGGGGCCAGGCAGGAGCCCACCTCTAGTGGGAGGACTACCAGCCGCTCTGGCTTTGCTATCCCTTTTATTAAGGTTATGGGATACACTCATTGCCCTTAGGCAGGTAATTCCAGTAACAGGCAGATTATCTTATTCAGTAAGGATTTACATGATTATTTGGTGGGGAAGTTGCTTCAGCTACCATTGTCTCAATTAGATAGGGAGTGGTTGGCTCTGACCTTTCAGAGCTTCAAGGTTGACCAGCCTTCCGGGTTCCTTGTCTATACCTTTCTAATTAGTGAGACAATGATCGGTTTCCAGCATCTCCCCCGTTTCTTTTCTTTAAAAAATCTTGCATCTGAAAACTAGAAATAAACATAAGAACAAAAAATGAGGCAAGCAATAATGGTTATGCTGAGAGGCAAATGAATCAGTCTGTAGTAAGTCTCTTTCTGGCCAGTTTTTTTGAGTCCTAATTTCAATGCCCAATAGTTTTTGAGTCCCAGTTTCAATGTCAAACAGTTCCTTATGTGTACATGTCAGCAATGATATTTCAGTTCTGGATGGTGGACAAATGGTAATGCAAGTCTGGTTTGGTCCTAGGCAACCTGCAGTGGTGCACAGCAGCTGCTGACTGCTTGCGTGGCAAGGCGTCGTCAGCGTCTTCCATCTCTGGACTGTTTCTCCTCTTGTCTTCGTGGCTGGAAGATTCCTGTCAATTCCTCTCTGTTGCAGGAATCCATATGGTCTTGGAGTTGTTTTCTGAAAATATACAAACATATTCTCGACCACAAGTTAATAAAGGAATCTTTTCTATAAATTTGACTTGGGATCCTTTTTATTTTTGCCCAAACAACTTTCCTTTGGCCTATTTTGACACCATGTGCGTTTTTCATTGGTGTCTTGCTGTTAGCATTACAAATGAAAAATTTTTTAAAGTAAAAATTTTTTAGATGTAATTTACTTTCAGGATATTTTTCCTTACATGCTATTTTTCCACCACCCCCCCTTTTTTTGATTAATGGAGGCTTTTGGAAATTTTATAATGCAGTCTTGATAACTTTAAATTTTAATTTTTTTGCACAAAAATATGACTGCTTTAGGTTCTTTGCATGTTAAGCAATTTTACCAAGAAATGAACTACCAATTAAAATTTTAGTTAATACTTTAGGAACAGCTTTTTATCCAGTACAATTAAATTTTCTTGAATATTCACTTATTTCAATTAGCCTATTTAAATTAATCTGAAAACTTGACTACTATTTTACTTTCAAATTTAATACTCTAACAATCTTAGTTTACCCTGTAACTATTAATGGAAAAGATTATTTGCATTCTTGAGAAAGCCCTGAACATTCCTGGATTTAGGCTGAATTTAGATATAGGGCAGCTGCTGTCACCCAAGTCTCTTTCTGTTGCCTGGGTCCCGATCTGAGCTGGTCCAAGTTTCTTTTTGTTGCCTGGGTCCCCATCTGAGCTGGGTGTGGGAAGCTCAAAGCAGCCATGGGGGCAGGAGACCTCCCTCAGAAGGGGCGAGGGTTCAAGACCCTGCAATGGTGGGGGGGCAAGGGTCTGTGCCCCACTTCTGTTGCCCCCAAGTTCTCTCCTGATGGCCCCTCTGCGACTGTGCCTGTCTTAGGTTGTTCCTTCCTTGAGGAATCTTACCCGTCTCTGGCTAACCAGCCATCCTCCGGGGCCAAGCAGGGTGATGTGAGGTTCAGTTCTGTCTCCTTGGTAGCCTATGCCCCCATGACCTCCACGCCCAGCACCTGCATTGGGATCCCCTCGCCTGCTGGCGGGGCCCCGGCAATGATCACATATCTTGGGGAACCCAGGTTTCTTCTCCAGGGAGGGCCCAGCTCATGCCATTAGGCCAGAGACAGATCCATGGTACCAGCCATCACGAGGCTTCAACCTCAGCATGAACAGAAAGCTCAGGCAACAGCTGTGGGAGTGTCCCTCTTGGCAAAAGAAGCCAATATAGAATGCTCAAGTGTCTTCCGAGGGAGGCCTTAATTTCTTTCTGGAAGGGATTAAATCCTTTCATGTCCTTTTTATATTACTGCCAATCATTCAAAGAGTTAATTTATAAGTTTGTTTGGAACAATTGTACAACATGCTGTTTAAAAATATCAAAAATTTGTATGACATTGTAGAATAATATCAGGTAAGGATATTCTTTGCTCTAGGTCATGGCAATTCAATTTCAAACTGGCTGTCAATTTCTTTTTGTATAGACAAGGTATTAGATACATTTTTTTGCACCTTTTCCAGGAGCAAGTACTGATAATAGACATATTACCTCTAAGTAAACTAAATAAAGTTTGTCATTTCTCCTGTAGAGATCTTCAGATAAGGTCTTAACCAGTTAATGTCCCCTAATAATTTCTGAAAGTCATTTAAAGTTTTAAGATAATCTTTTCTTATCTCCACCTTCTGAGGCCTAATGCATTGGTTATCTATTATAATCCTTACGATATTTGAAGGAAACCTCTCTTTATTTCCTTCCAAAATAATTTTCAGGCTACATAGAGCTTCATTTAAAAATCTTTGTGACATGAAACAATTTCTCTTAAGGTTATGGTGACCACTAGTATGGATTAGATTTAATATTTTAATAACAATCCTCAGTTTATCCTATAAATACCAGTGAAAGAGATTTCAAAATTTTCAAATTTCTCCTTTTTATTAAGCTGGAATTTTTTTTTTTTTAAAGACTATCCCCTTAGGCTTATTTGCATCCACAGAGGGACCATGGGAGGCCTTCAGTAACTTTCTTAGAATACTTAATCAAATTGCTTACAAAGACATTGGCTTATTCCAAAGGAAGGGGAGGGGGTTGGCTCCTACGGCTTCCAAGGGGACCGGCAAGCCATGTGGCCATCATGACGGCTGTCTAATCCGTTCTTTTAAAAGACAGTCAAATTTATATTGCAGACAAACAAAAATCTCACTAGCTGTTTTTGGTCTTTATTAGAATTGTTTATAAAAATATCGGCTCTCCACGTGTCTCCCTTTCCCCACATCCTGCTTATTACTTTGGGGGAAATTTCAGCAACTGATCTGGCCAAATTTCTTTTCATGCTTAAAAGATAGACAGATCTTAAATTTTTTTTCTCTCGCTTTCCAAAGTAATAACTAACACCCAATTTGGCCAAGAGATGCATTTCCCTACGAGTTCTTTTATAATTTTAAATGAAACCTTAAGTAATCTCATTGTGGGAGAGCAGATAGCCCTGCCCTCTCCTGCCACCTTTGAATTTCTTCGCACCAGAGGTGGTGTCAGCAGTGGAGTTTCATTTCTTATTACAGATTTTAAATTCCAAATACCAATTAAGATTTTAATTGGAACAAGAAACCACATTATTTTATAACCTAATTCTTCCCCATTAGCCTGGTTGAAAGAGACGTTCCCACCCTACTTACAGATAGCGACTCTGCAGTTAGTCCGTGGGCTTTGGTGCGATGAACCTCCCTCACCTTTTTCTCGGTGAATTTTCCACACCTTTTCTCAGTGTAATTTTTCCTTCCTTCGCTCTTAGGTGAAAAATATCTTCTCCTCCAGATGTCCCGCGGTCAGGCGCCAAATGTGGGAACCCCTTTCACGTCCCGCGTGGTTCAGGGTTCCAGTTCAGGGTTCGGGTTCTGGAGAAGGCCGCACACAAATGAAAAGAGACTAGAAAAGTATTAATTTGGGAATATTGGGGGCCAGGTGGGAGCCCACCTCTAGTGGGAGGACTACCTATTTATTTAAAGGGTTTTTAAAAATTGTTTTTTAGAGAGAGAGGAAGGTGGAGGGGAGAGAGAGATAAACATCGATGTGAGAATGAAACATTGATTGGCTGCTTCCTGCACAACCCTGACTGGGAATGGAGCTGGAAATCCAGGCATGTGCCCTGACTGGAATCAAATTGGCAAACTTTTGGTATAAGGGACAATGCTCAACTAAACTGAGCCACATCTGTGAGGGCCACCTTCTCTTCTTTTAGACAATGCTCTTGGCTTCCCTTCTTTTGCTTCCTTTTGTCTTTTAGGAGAGCATAGGGAATATTCCTTCATTTCAGCTTTGGTCTGTCTGTCTCTCCCTTCTTCCCTTGTCAACTCGGTCAAATCTATTTTGAGAGACTCTCCTTCCCACCATATCTAAAATAGACTGCCATTTTTTATCGTGCCATGATTCTGTATTATTTTATTTTAAGATCCTCTCATAAGTTAGTTTCTCCAGGAAAGATTTGCCTGTCCTCTGAGCCTAGAACAGTGTTTGGCACATAGTAGGGCCTTAATATTTATTGAGTAAAAATTTGAATGTTGGCTTTTTTTAAAGAAACAAACACTTAGGTGTCTCATTTCTCTTTCTCATTTGGTGAATGAGCAGATAGAGGAGAGGGGGAAGACTGAAATGAAGAACTGTTTTTGATTGTGCTAAACCACTGGGTTCCATACTTTTCTGAAACTACCTCATTTTGGGCTCATAATACTCTCCACAAGTGGGTATTATACCATCATCGCCATTTTGCAGAGGAAGAGACAGGTCAGAGAGGTTTCACTTGCCCTGGATCAGCCGAGCACTAAGCATAGAGCTGCAATGTGCTGCTGGTGTATCTGTAACTGCACTGCAGCTTCCATCGGCTTAGGGAGGGGGATGAGCCCAGCATCAGGAGCAAGGAATCAGCTGCAGATGTTGTCACTGGTTAATGTTAGATTCTTTTTACTTAACATTTGACTCTGGAGGAAACTATGGATTTCTAATTTCTTCATTTTATGTATGTAGCCTACATTAAGATTCCCCCTAAGTTTGGCAATCTCCAATAACATATTTTGTTGTTGTTAATTCTCACCCGAGTATATTTTTCCCATTGATTTTTTTTTTTTTTGAAAGAGAGAATGAAAAGGTGGGGGACAGAGAGAGAGAGAAACATCAATGTGAGAGAGACACATTGATTGATTGCCTCCCGACTGGGCCAGGGCTACATGGCCTTGACTGGAATTGAACCTGAGACTCTTCACTTCATGGGCTGAGACTATCCACAGAGCCAAACCGGCTAGGGCAGTGGTTGGCAAACTCATTAGTCAACAGAGCGGCAAACCGCGGCCGCGAGCCGCGGTTTGCTGACCACTGGGCTAGAGCATAGAGGGAATTTTTTGAAGGCTGATGATGACACAGTGCAATTTCATTCAATACCATTCCTATTCTACATTGGATCCGTTTGGGTAAAATGTATGGATCTTAAATTTAAGATGAATCCACACCCTTTTTAGATACTTCTTGTTCACTAGATGGCACTGTTGTATTAACTTTACCTGTTTTCTAGTCTCACAGGGAAAACTTGAAGGAGTCTGTTTTCTGTGATACCAGAGCTGCTGGATTATCCAGAGTTTCCAGGTGTGGGTAGAGGGTCAGAGGGGAGATAAGCAAACAGTGTGTGTACATTTAGTATGGATCCTAAATACCATTTAAATTTTAGGACCCTAATAAAATTGTAGTTTTCGTGACAATACAGTAATAGCTGGGCCCATTGACAGTCTGAAAAATAATGTCTTGCTGGATATTATGAGACCAAAATAATGGCTGCACTGGGTTATTGGAACACTGTAGGGGCACTGACGGGACAATTTCTGACAGGTGCCAGAGGCAAAGGCAGGGAAGTATAAGTAACCCTGGGTGCACAGTAGATGCTCTGAAAACCTAGATAGTAAAATCGTCATTGAATTGAATTTACCTCCTCCCTCGAGATCCAGATTCCCTTGTAACATCCCTATTTTTGCCAGTGGTACCATCCTGTTCCCCATCCCCTAGAAAATGTAATTCTTGACTACTTTAACACCCCAAATTGTTTATTCTCCAAGATCTCTTTCCCAGCCATTGCTTGCTTTCCATTCCCACTATCAGATTCATAGTTGAGGTCCTTGTCATTTTCCTCTGTTTTGCAATCCTGTCTCCCTTGAATTTGAGTCTCCTTCCTCTATTGACCTTTCAGTCTTTGACGGGAATACTCTTCATATATGAGTCCTGTGTTCATAGGTCAGCAATGACTCTACTGTGAACAATATTTCTTGGCCTGGCATCTAGAATCTTAAGTCTGATCACAATTTACCTTGCAGTTACATCTCTAATTCTCCTACTTAAATAAGAAATTAATGGAAAGTGTATGACCCACTATCTTACACATAGTAGGTACAAGTTAGGTAGTTGCTGTTACATCCCCGCTAAGGAATGGGAAGACTCATTTGTAGAGCTTCTACTAGATATACGTGGAGGAACTAGGCATGTTGCATCTGTTATTGTATCTGATCATTATAACCTGTCTACCCTTGGAACCTGGTAAGGGGGCTCCAGGTTGCATCCCTCCCCCTGGGGAGGTGGGTCTTTGAGCTAAGCGTGCTTGCTCATCCTGAGCCCGTTTCCACCTTGGTTCACTGGGGTCTTGGAATTCCTTGCTCAAATATCACTGAGCCTACTTTCAGGGCCTGCATAGGCCTCTTCTCCAGGTCTTTCCTCCTGAGGGGCTGTCTGCTGACCCAAGGACACAGGTGTTTGTAGGGAGAGGCATATGTGGACAGATCCTGGACTATGGTGACCCTTTACAGGTTGTGGGGTACCAGGCAGTGTAAGACAGAACTGGAGGCTGCAAGGAGAAGCCAGGAGAAGCAGGGCCCCTTCTCCCTGTGCTGCATGTTAGGGTGGGTTTACTTGCGGGAACCCCATGGCTTGAGTGTTTTTCATCCCTACTCTATTGAGAAAACTGAGGCTCAGCGAGATTAAGCACAATCTGTTTCATGCATATAATATGCATTTTAATAAAAAAAGTATTTTAAAATGTTTTTTATTGATTTTAGAAAGAAAGGAAGGGGGAGAGAGAGTGAATATTGATGAGAGATGAATGAATCATCAATTAGCTGCCACCTGCAACCTCTACTGGGATTGAGCCCTCAACTGGGCATGTGCTTTAACATGGAATCCAACTGGCAACCTGTTGGTACATGGGATGACGCTCAATTAATTAAGCCACACTGACCGGCGTAATGTGCATGTTTTCTTAAACTTTAATATTTCTGAAATCAGGATGCATCTTACAAGCCATTATCTCTGCACTGTGCTTAAATCAACATTGTTGCTTCTTTGTTAGTGGTACAGTAAGTAGTGTGAATAAATTGATTGCATCCTAGGTAGGACAAGATTAGTAGCTTGACAAGTTCATGCAAGTAAGAGGTGGAGCTGGAATTCGAACTCCTATCAAGCTGATTCTTATGCCCATGCTCAAGCGCATCTTTCTGACATATTTTACCTCTCTTTCTACTCTCCTGCCTCAGCCGTCTGATACAGTTGGAAGGAAGCTACAGAGCACATGCTTATAAGTTGAATTGGAAATATGCCCCATTGATTAAAAAATATATTTTTATTGATTTCAGAGAAGAAGGGAGAGAGAGATATAGAAATATCAATGATGAGAGAGAATCATTGATTGGCTGCCTCCTGCATGCCTCCTACTGGGGATCGAGCCCACAAACCAGGCATGTGCCTTGACCAGGAATTGAACTGTGACCTTCCTGGTTTATAGGTTGACACTCAACCACTGAGCTACACTTGTATTTCTAATACAAGTTGAATTGACAATATGCTCCATTGGTTTTAATCATATATTTCCTTTTTTCTGTTTTTATTTTTACTTTTTAATTTAAATTCTTTATTGTTTAAAGTATTACATAAGTCTCCTTTTCCCCCCATTGACAACTCCCCGACCGACCTCACCCCTCAGCATATGCCTCCCCCCCATCTGTGTCCATTGGTTATGCTCATACACATGCATATAAGTCCTTTGGTTGTTAATCATATATTTTCTGACTCTTCATTGTGAGCTTCAAGGGAACAGAGGTCCATATGTTTTCTAGATGTTTGATACCATGTTTAGTTATAAGAGCAGATAATTCTTAAATTAAACCTTCTCTCTGCTCTTTACCAGCACAGTGATTCAGTGAGTTAGTTACCTTACCTTCCTTGAGCCTTAGTTTCTTCATCTGTAAAATGGATCTAATAGTACCAATCTTGGAGATAGGGGGTGAGACATAGAAGCACTCAGCAAATGGTTGGTTCTCATCACACATCATATTCCTTCAGTTGAGTACCCTTAACACAGTTTAAGCCAAATAAATGAATAAATTCATAGCTCAAGCTCTACATGGGGTTACGTGTTGGACTTCCTTGAACCTGTGCCCTATTGATTTCAATCAGCCATTCATTCAACGTTTATCAATCATCTTCTATCAATAAAGTATTGTGCTGAACTATGGGGATAAAATAGTGAACAAAGGAGTCAAGAGTCCGATGTTCATTATAAATTGAGACTGAGGCTGGAAAGGAAAGAAAAGGGTGATGAGAAGAGAAGTCAAAGGTCAAGACTCAGGAAAAGGCTGGCTGAGGAAGTTGACTTTGAATTGACTTGTGAAGAAGAACAAAGCATCCGTGTAGCATGAGCAGTGTACTAGTCTTCATTCTTCAGAGAAATAAAACACACACACACACACACACACACACACACACACACACTCACACACTCAGATTCATTATAAGATACTGGCTTACATGATTATGGAGGCTGAGAACCCAGGAGAGCTGATGGTGAAAGTTCTGACCTGAGTCTAAGTCTAAAGAGGGAAGACCAATGTCCCAGTTCAATGGCAGTCAGACAGAGAGATAATTTTCTCCTATTCCATCTTTAAATATTGGATGAGGCCCACCCATTCTGGGGAGGGCAATCTGCTTTCCTCAGTCTACTGATTCAAATGCTAAATTCATCCAAATCACCCTTACAAATATACCCAGAAATAGTGTTTATCCAAATATTTGGGCACCCACCCTGTGGCCTAATCAGGTTGACCCATAAAATTGATCATCACAAGGAGAAGTAGTTTATCCCCTGAGGTTGGGCCTTAGATTTTCTAATATGAAAGTTCCCAGAAGTCTCACTGTTCTTTCTGTGATGAGAAGTTGGGTGGTTTATGGATGGTAGCCTTCATTTAGGAAAGTATCTGTCCTCTGACGCCCTTTCTCCCTCCACCCACCTTAGAGAAAAGATACAGAAAATGTAGTTACCTTATATAATAAATACAAGCTCTCTGAAGGCCTCTGTGATCTGTCACAGACCCTCACATCAGCCATTGCCCTCTTTTAATCTAAGGGTCTTTATTTAATTTGTGTGCTTGGGGTCTCTAATCAAGGCTTTCTCAATGTTGGAACTGTTGACATTTTGGGCTAGATGATTCTTTGTTTTGAGGGGACTGTCCTGTGCCCTGTATATGTTGGCAGCACCTCTGGACTCAACCCACTAGATGGCTGTGGCATCCCCTTCCTTTAAGTTGTGACAACAAAAATGCCTCTAGTCATTGCCTCTTGGGGAGTAGAGTCTACTCCAGTTGAGAATCTCTATTCTGATCCCCATGGAGCTTTGCCACATGGAGTCTTTGCTTGGGGACAGTTTTCTCCAGGACAGGGGCCGTAACCTTCATAGATCTGTCCATGAGAATTGAAAGCGCACAGTTTCACTATCTCTGGAGTTTCCTGAAGAGGATCACACTGGCAACGTGATTGGATTGCATTTCTAACGTGTTGAGCTGCCAACATCTGTTTGTGGTAATTGAGGACAGCTGTGATGTCGGCTTGGCGGAAACCTCTACAACCTTCCCTTGCCCCTCCAGGTATTTGAGCTGGCCCCGGCCATCCTGTCACATCAGCCTCTCGCGGGAGGATGCTGGCAAGGTCAGGGCATTTGCTGAGAGAGATCAGTATCAATCCAGATGGCATTTTAGGTTTGATACTGTTGCATTGATTGGGATGCAAGAGCAGTGTTCATTCCTGTAAACAACCTTTGAGGCGCAGAAAAAAAAATGTGTATAGTATAAAAAAGGAAAATCATAACTACCAGTACTACTATTAACAACAACTATGATGGCAACAACAATAGCAGCTCACCTATATTCATCTCCCATGCACTTTGTCCTGTTATAAGAGCTTTCCCTACATTATTTCTTTCATTCCTGATGCAACTGCTATTATTCACCTGTTACAGCTGAGACTCAGGTAGCAAGAAGTGGAATTCAGAGTTTCAGAGTTTATGCTGTGTCCGTGCAATGTGGATTCATTTTCCAAATTCTATTTTAATTCTGTTAAATGACGTAGACACATACTTATTCTAACATTACATGAAAGTCTGGAAGCAGACGTACCAAAGTGTTAACAGCCAATCTCTCTTTGGGTGGCTTCCATAGGAGTGGTTATTATTATTTTTTGACTTTTTCAGATTTTTGAAATATTTCCCAAGTTTTTCATATTAAGTATTATTTTTAACCGGAAGTTCTAAAGAAGTTCTTAAAATATATGGATTGGGGTGGTGATGAGAAGAGAAGCAGTGAGCTAAGAGGGTATTTTAGAAGTGAGTCATCCCTGATGGAGTGTATCCAGGAGAGGGGGCAAGTTGACCACCTTGGGGGCTGATTCCTTCATGGCTGTGCCAAATCACTGTGTGAGCCGAATTCACATTGACTCACATAATAACTTATTACAAAGCATTGCAGACTTTTTGGTAGGAGTACAGTCTTTCTCTGAACCAACTTCCTTTTTTAAAAAATCTTACTTGCTAATGCAGGGACATTTTCTCCAAGGGCAGCCTCTGGCGGTCTGTGTTCAGCTGTGCACTCCTCAAGGGAGGCTAAAGTGATGGCTGGTTTGCAGACTTTAGTCTGTGAGGACAGAGAAGACCTGCCCTCAAGCTCAGCTCTTTAGGGAAGTGTGATGTTCAGCAAATCAGGCTGCAGCTGCAATAGTTGCTGCCCTTCCTCCTTCACGGGTGGGGAATGGGGGTGGAGTGGGGTGGGGGAGTGGGCAGGAGTGGGGGATGGTGGGGAGGAGGTGGGAGGGAGCCCTCAGGCGCATCTGCACAGCTTGCTGGGAGTTTGGGCCAGTGTGTGGGACCACCCAGGAGACACACCTGCCCAGATCACACTTCTCCTGGAGAGAAGCTGCCTTGGGGTAGAGTGACATTCTGTTTGGTTTAAGATCCTCATACTCCCCTCCTCCACTTATGGAAGCCTCACCACTTATGGGCCAATGGGAGGCAATTGCAGAGTTGGCTTTGCATAGAATGGAAAATGCACCATATGTCCTGCAATGGAGGATCCTCTTCCTCCTCCTGGGGGTGGCAATTTGGCTTGCACTCTGGGGCAAAGGGATGAAAGAGTCCACCTCCCCTCCCCATCCTATCTCCTTGAAGAGAGGTGTGGTGTAGCAACTTGCTTGTGAAAGGTGGGGGTGACCAGAGAAGTTGGAAGCTGCTGGGAGGCAATAATAGTTTTCACATTATTTCTGTTTACATACAACCCCAGCAATACCCCAAGTAGCTCCAGGTGTCTGCCTTGACACTGTGCCTTTAAACTCAGCCAACCCATCATGTCCCTCACTGTTGCTGGTTAATTAAAACCCTGAGGCCCCAAACACTAGTCTTGCTAATTTCCTTTGAATTTCCTAGGCTAGTTCCTGCCCTTGATCTTCCCTAAATTGCCACACACACAGCTCTACACACATGCACACACATATTCAAGACTCTATCATCTGTCTCTGGTCTCATGTATAGACTTGGGCTAGGGCAGATTCAGCATCTTTAAGATGCTGATATGGATACTGTAATTGCTCTATTTGTACATAAGCATGAAACTTTTATTTCTTCTATAAACATTCAATTCTTCTATGACAAAAGTCTCTTTTGGATGACAGATTCTGTAATTTTCTGGTCATTTGTTATTTTTAAAATTAATTAATCAACTAATTAATTAATTTCCTCACCTGAGGACATTTTCCCATTGATTTTTAGGAAGAGGGTGGGAGGGAGAGAAGGAGGGAGAGAGAGAGAGAGAGAGAGAGAGAGAGAGAGAGAGAGAGAGAGAGAGAGAGAGAGAGAGAGAAATAGAGAGAAAGAATGAAAGAGAGAGAGAGAACATTAATGTGAAATCTGCGAGAGAAACATTGGTTGCCTTCCATAGGGGTCCCAACCAAAGTTTGAACCCACAACATTTTTGGGTGTAGGTGATGACACTCCAACCAATTAAACCACCTGGCCAAGGCTCCTGGTCATTTTTCGGTGTTAAAAGTCTAGATTAATTCAAACTTGAGTCTTTAATATACTTTAAAAAAATCTTGTCCCAACACACTGCCTTGCCCTCACCCTGGCACAGGTTAAAGTCGTTGCCCTAGGTGAGACTCTTCTATCTTCGACTTCTCTCACTCCAGCACTTGGATGTGAGTGTATGTGGGAATGACCTTAATTAAAATGCCTCTCTTCCTTCTCTCTCTTTTTGGGGTTCACTCTGCTTGGATTGGAAGGGTTTGGGAGTCTGGGTGGAGATGGTGAAAGCAGGTTCATCTCATGGTGACCAGCTGCAGGTCACAGTGGGTTGGTGATCCTGGTTATCTAGAAGCTTCCTGTTTTCTGTTGGCTTCTGTTGGCCTTTTCACAGCTCCTGGTTCAGTGATCAATTCCAATGGGTCCTTTTTATTACTGAGCTCCCCCAGAGAGGGCAGCCAAGTCCCCTGAGGCCCTCTAGATCAGTCCATTTTCCCTGAGGTCCCAGAGATCAGTTCTTGTCCCAGTCTCCTTCCAGGGAGGCAACTCCTCTCTGCTGTCACCAGAATGACCCCAGGGTTCCTACCTTTCCTTAGTGTTCTTTCATATGACAGAGCTGTCAAGATCTTTGCTGTGGGAGACGAGGGCAAAAGGCTCCCGTCCTTTTCTCTTTAGGTGCCCTGTGCCACAGTCGCTTCTCATCACGATGAAGTGGGCCTCTCTGACAAGCTTTGAACCCTCAAGAGAGCACATACTCTTGTTAACTATCCTGTAATCTACTCCATTCCTTGCCTTTTTCCACCTTCATGTCATCTTCCTTAGTTCCAAATGTATAAAAGAAGCTCAAACTGCCATTCTGGGGAGAATTTTTCTCAGCCTGTTGAGATCTTGCTTCTAGGCACATCCTCTGTTTTACCTCAAATAAACTCATAAAAATTCTCTATAGGTTTGGATATTGTGACACTGATAGACTTATTAAACTCTGAGGGAGGTACCTGGCCCCAGATGTTGAAAGCTTTGTTTAGAATGTGGGATCTGTAGAGCCTCTTTGTCCATAGATTTGGGCTTTTGCTGACAATTTTGACAAAAATAATCACTCAACATCCTATCACTTCAGCTAAACTCTTTCTTGCTACGTATATGCCAGGCACTGTGCTGGACCTGCATTGATAAGTTCATTTAAGCTCACAATGATCCTATGAAGGAGAAACTATTATCTTGCATCTTTTATAGTTGAGAAAACTGACACACACAGAAGTTGTGTTAACAGTCCAGGGTTACGCAGCTAGCCAAGATTTGAACCTGGCAGTCTGATTCCAGACCCGTTACTCTGTGGCCCTTTCCATCTTAGAATTTAGCTTAAATTCCACTCTGCCCATGCTCCCTGTCTTCATGGTCCTGGCAGCTTTGAGTTAATGCCATCCCACCGGCACTTAATTACTTTTTGGCTCCTGGAATCCCCTTATGATATTGTTGGAGAGGAAAATATTTTCTCTACCCTATTTGGTTCAGTGATTGGGGTCTAAAAATTAGTGACAAAACACAGATTAACAGGAAAGGAAAGATTTATTCCTCTACATATGGGAGCTAACAAAAGAAGTAGCTAGCTCTCTGTATGATTAACGTTGGATGCTTACATGCCTAACTAAGTAGGGGAAAAGGACAGAATGAGAAAGGCTTCTATGGGAAAAACAAAGGTTTCTGTAAGAAAGACAAATAGGTTTCTAGGAGAACAAACAGGAGATAAAAAGGTTGTGATAAGATTTGTTTATGCAGGTGTGAGAGATCTTTCCATCATCTCCATGGCTATGGAACTCCTCTAGAGAGGGGATTTATGATAGGTTTACTCTTACTGTTCTTTCTGTGTGTAGACCCACCCCTAAGAGGAAATGTATGGCAGCCTCATTTCCAAGAAGTTGATGTTTTCAGTCCAATAAGGGAAGCTATGAGTAGTTTTATTCCTGTATCTGTTGAATCTCAAATGTCTTCAACTTAAAACAAAGTATATATGAACTCTGGAGTTTCCAGTGGGTCCCACAGTAGAAGAAGGTAGTATTATTCTACCTTGCTGACCAGTCCCTCTAAAGGGGTGATTTAAATACCAGGTATAAACCCAAAACAACAGGCCAGTGAACCCAGGCAGAATGGCTGTGGGAAAGCCAGGAACACTGCAGTTGGCATTGACTTCCGCTTCAAAGTACACCAAGCCCTGGAGACAGTTTGGCAGGAAGAAAAGGAGGTTGGGATGGGTGAATGCTGCTTCTACTGGATCCATATGAATGAGAAGCACATATTTGGAAAGCCAACTTTTGTACAAGGTACCAGTAGTGAGGGAAAGCCATGGGATATAAAGCTAGGGCATTTTGACTCAGCTCTCCATTTACTAACTGAATAACCCTGAAGAGCCCAGCAATTGCAATAAAACTATGGTTGGTTTCTGAAAAAGAGGAGGTTATCCTTTTATAACTCATAGTATTGTAATGAAATGGAAGTAAGATAACAGGTGAGAAAGCACTTTGCACACTGATACACTGATTTATGTGAATGAGAAATAGTGTCTAGAATGACCTGTGCTTTTAGTGGCTGGATTATTAAATAACCAATTAAAGACATTTTTACTGATAGTCTACCATGTGGACAGAATGTGTTGAAGTCTCCTGTTGAAGACACGATGGATCAGGTTGACTTCTGGCTTTAGGACTTTGCAATATTGTTTTTGAGCTACATATTCATAAATAATTGTAATAAAGATACAAGTTAATATGTACCAGAAAGAAGTTATAAAAAATGCTATAGAAGTCTAGAAGTAGGGAATCTTTTTTGGCAGGGGCTATCATGGAAGTTTTTAGAAAGAAATAATTTTTGAGTTAAACTTAGGGAAAAGGTCAGGATTTAATTGGTAATGAATTCTTAGTAAAAGGCACAGAATGACTAAATATGTTCATTAGAAAAGTATATTGACTTTGGTGGGTTTTCAGTATAGGGCTTACAGAAGATTAGAGGATAATAAGGTTGAGCAGATGGGTTGGAACCAGAATATGGAGGCCACTGGATGTTAGGTCATGGGGTTGAAATTGGGGATCCTTAGACAGGTTTTAAACAGTGAAATTCCATGGTCAAAGCTGTCTCTTTGAACTACTAACGTGGCCACAATGTTGAAGATAGACCAATGTCAAATGTGGACCTGAAGGTGACAAGATCACGTGGCTATGGTTATGATTCAGTTGCAGTCATAAAAGTCTAAATAACATGTGATAAGAGTAATGAAAAGGGGGATATTTTAGCTAACACATCTCTCCAGTGTCATGAGACATTTGATTATTTTTTTTCGCTTACTCATTAATTCTTTCAACACATACTACTTATTCAGTGATTTCTATTTGCCAAACAAAGTTCTGGGATAGAGAAAAATTACACGGTGCCCTTGCCCTAAAGATTATTGTTTAGGAGTAAAAGATGAGTAAGCTGTTTGCCCAGCAGATAAGAGATGGGTGTGGGAGAGAGGCCAGTTCTGGCTGGAGGAGTTGACACATTAGAGTGTGTTTAGAATTGCAAGTAGTTCATGTGCATAGTCTTCTGGGAGGGTCAGATAAATGGTCAGGGGTGAGATCATAGGTTTGTTAGACAGATTAAATTTAGTCTGTATTCAATAAGGATTGAAGAGACTCCAAACTCCTTTAAGAGGAGAAATAATAAGATACACTTTGCATTTTAGAAAGGTTGCTTTAGTGGCAATGCAGAGGAAATATTGGAGACTCAGGGACTGAGAATGAGCCTAGTGGTAAAAGGATCACTTAGGAGACTATGGCAGTGGTCCAGGTGGAAGGTGAAATATCCCTGATATAAGGAACTGTCTGTGGGGATGGAGACGAGGGGCAGAGATGGAAGACTGTGAGAAACAGAGTCAAGATGATATGGACACTAATTGAATGTAGAGGATGAAAAAAAGAGTCGAGATTGACTTTAGGATTTGTGGTTTGGGAACTGGTTGCTTGCCAAGGAATGAATTTCAAGTTCTATGGAATAGTTTACTTCTAGTCTATGTGGGTTGATTCTACCTTGCAGTTGCTTAAAATTATAGTAATAGTCCTAACCTTTGTTTTACAGAAACAAGTAAGTGTATTCAATCTGACAGACGAGGAACATGTACGGTCAGCTCTGGCCAGTGCAATGTTCCTGGCTGGCTCTCTACTTCACGATGATGTGGCTGCTCACAGGTGTGGTTTGTCCATCCTCCCAGAATGTCGAGAGGGGGCAGAAGTCAGGTATCCTTGTAGTTCTCCAATTGAGCCATGCCAAATCCATTTTTAAGTGCTTTTTTATCATCTGCTGAGTTTGGGAGCTATCAGTTAATAACTGTTAGCCTGGGAAGGAGTTGTCACTTCTTTATTTGGAGAGAGCCAGTAGGGAAGGGCCCATCAAGTTGGTTAATAGTCAGATTGCAGAAGAGTAGTAGACAGTTTGGGCTTGATGGGTGCAGTGGAATCTTGGCAGTGGAAGCAGCAGGAAACTATAACAAAAGCTTAAAAGGTGTGGGTGTAACACATCAAGGAAGCCTCAGATGGACCCGACTTTGTGTTATGGGAGATGCCATGAGCCATGATTTCATGTAATGAATCTTTTATTTCTCACAGCAAGCTTTTCTGTATCTAAGCATGGCAAAGGATAAAAAAATCATCCCGTGTCATAGATAAAACATCTCAGTGGACATCATTTCAGGGTATTAGCAGCCATCTGTGGAATCTTCAATAGACTATTGTAATTGCTGGTAATTCCTCTTCAGGGAAAATGAAACCATTGTCATACTGGTAATAGACCTTCAAAATGAAATTCCTTCCTCCTGTCCTCTAATTATTTCCCATTAACAGGTAAAATTTTGGCATACATGGACTTTGATCTTTATGGAAAAGGATCTTCTTAAAAGTGGTTCATGATGTGAATGACAAGAATGGCATTAATATGGATCTACACCCTGGGGTTCTGGAAGAGCCTTGCTGTTGTATATTCTGCAGAAAATGTAAGGCACCTGACATTATGTATTAATTTGTTTACTTGTTTATTATGCACTAGACTAGGAAATACCTGAGGGTAGAGGACTTGTCTATTTTGCTTTCCACTGTATCCCAGTGTTCAGACCATTGTGGGGTCCATAGAGGCTCTCCATATAAATGTTTGTGGAATGAGTGAGTGATGAACAAATGAACTTAAGAGGTATCCGAAATCCAAAAAAAGTTAAAAGAGGAATCTGATGGGTGTGGCTCAGTGGTTGAGCATAGACCCATGAACCAGGAGGTGACTGGTTTGATTCCTGGTGAGGGCACATGCCAAAGTTGTGGGCTTGATCCCCAGTAGGGGGCATGCAGGAGGCAGCCAATCAATCATGTGTTTCTTTTTAAATTTTATTTAATAAATCTTTATTCAGATTATTATAATTGTTTCTCCTTCCCCCCCCCCCATTGCTCCCCTCCACCCGGTTCCCACCCCACCTTCTGCCCTTACCTCCCCCTGACTGTCCTCATCCATAAGTGTACGATTTTTGTCCAGTCTCTTCCTGCACCCCCCCAAACCCCTTTCCCCCTGAGAATTATCAGTCCACTCCCTTTCTATGCCCCTGATTCTATTATAGTCACCAGTTTATTCTGTTCCTCAGGTTTTTAATTCACTTGATTTTTAGGTTCACTTGTTGATAGATATGTATTTGTTGTTCATAATTTTTATCTTTACTTTTTTCCTCTTCTTAAAGAATACCTTTCATCATTTCATATAATCCTGGTTTGGTGGTGATGAACTCCTTTAGCTTTTTCTTATCTGTGAAGCTCTTTATCTGCCCTTCAACTCTGACTGATAGCTTTGCTGGGTAGAGTAATCTTGGTTGTAGGTTCTTGCTATTCATCACTTTGAAAATTTCTTGCTACTCCCATCTGGCCTGCATAGTTTCTGTTGAGAAATCAGCTGACAGTCGTATGGGTGCTCCCTTGTAGGTAATTAACTGTTTTTGTCTTGATGCTTTTAATATTCTCTCTTTGTCTTTTGCTCTTGGCATTTTGATTATGATGTGTCTTGGTATGGTCCTCTTTGGATTCCTTTTCTTTGGGGTTCTGTGTGCTTCCTGGACTTGTAAGTCTTTTTCTTTCACCAGGTGGGGGAAGTTTTCAGTCATTATTTGTTCAAATAGGTTTTCAGTATCTTGCTCTCTCTCTTCTTCTGGCACCCCCATAATTCTGATGTTGGTACGCTTGAAGTTGTCCCAGAGGCTTCTTACACTATCTTCAACTTTTTGGATTCTTTTTCCTTTTTGCTTTTTCAGTTGAGTGTTTCTTGCTTATTTGTACTTCAATTCTTTGACTTGATTCTTGAGTTCCTCTAGTCTGTTGTTGGGTCTCTGTATAATATTTTTTATTTCAGTCAGTGTATGTTTAATTTCTAGTTGGTCCTTTTTCATATCTTCGAGGGTCTTGTTATATTTATCGGCCTTTTCTAGGTTATTCTGAAAAGCCTTATAACCGTGGTTTTGATTTCTATATCCAGTCGTTTGTTTTCTTCCATTTCTTTTGTTTGTGATCTGTTTCTTTGTCGCCGCCTTTTCACTGCTTCCCTGAGTTGGTAGGGTAGCTTTGTGTGCTAGGTTTCCTATGTGGCCCAGTGGGTCAGCCTCCCAGTTACCTGAGGTGGACACTCTTGGTGCACCCCTTTGTGGACTGTGTGTACAGCCTTGTTGTAGTTAAGTCTTGATTGTTGTTGGTATCACTGGGAGGAATTGACCTCCAGGCCAATTGGCTGTGAGAATCAACTGTGTCTACGCTGGGAGAAGTTCAGTGCTGGAGACAGCCTTATAGGATTAGACTTGCCAAATTGCAAAAGCCTCTGTGCTCAGCTTGGATGGGGTGGAATCTCAGGGTGGAGCAAACAGTCTTGGCTTCCTGCCAGCCCTGCCCTTGAGCACGCAGGCGTGCCTCCAGACCTCTGGCTTCCCAGACTCCCGAGCCTCTGCTGAGAATCTAGATTCCCCCCCTGCAAGAGCGTGGGTCCCCAGGGGCTCGCCTGGAACTGGGATTCAGTGCAGTCAGAACTGGGGTTCAGTGCATTCAGGAGCTTTTGACTCCCTTCTGCTAGGGAAAGCCTATGGCAACCTCCGCAGTCTTTGTGTGCACTTGCGCGCACGCACTTCCAGATCCCTGCCCGCCGGGGCCCCCTCCCCCACTCCCCCATCTCCGAGTCTCTGAGTGCCTTTCTCTCTACCTGGCAGTCCAGACTCCCCCTGTATGAGCCTGGGTCCACGGAGTTTCGCCCAGAACTGGGGTTCAGTGCAGTCGGGGGTTTCCTTCCCCCTCCTGCCAGAGAAAGTCAGCCAGGCTCTCAGCCACCCTTCCTCTCTGTGCGCACAAAGACCCTTTGCAGTACCTCAACACTTTGCCATTCCTCCAATTCTCCGTGAGCTTTTCTCTTTCCTTCTAGTTGTAGAATTTCCACTCAGCCAGCTTTCCTGTGGTTCTGGATGGTGTCCATTCTGTCTTTTAGTTGTAGTTTTGAAATTGTGTGCGAGGCAGCAGTTTAGGTGCTTACCTATGCCGCCATCTTGGTCTCTCCCCTCTCATGTTTCTTTTTTTATTGATGTTTCTATCTTTCTATCCCTCTCCCTTCCTCTGTCTCTAAAAATCAATAAAAACATATTTTTTAAAAAAAGGAATCTGGAGAATTGCCATATTCGAAAGAGTCAGAAATGGAGCTTGAGATGGAGTAGAGAAGAGGAATCTCAGACTAGGGACATGAGGTTGGTGCTAGCAGGTCAAAAGCAACTGAGAAGGGATGGAGAATGACATTAAGGAGGCTTGTTTAGTTGGTAGATGGGCATAGAGATATGGGAGGGAGGGTGTTGGTGCTGGCAGTGTCCGTTTGCCTCAAAAGGGCAGAACATACTGTGTGAACTCGAGCATTTTACCTTTGCCTTATCCTAGGAACAGTTTGTCTTATTAACTGTAAATTTTCTGGAGAATTTAAAGCACCCCTCTAGCCGCTCAGCATCTACATTTATTTCAGAACTGTGAATCATGCCTTATTTTGGACAGATTTTGGTAGAGCTTTTAGCTTTTATGAAACACAACTGAAATGAGAACCAATATTTATGAAGCCTTGACCCTCTGCTAGAACTCAAGTGAGTTGTTTCCAGATTGCCTTTGTGGCTTGGCATTTTCAATGTTAAAACAATCCTGCTACTACTTTTTAAGTGCATAGAATCTGTCTGGTACTGTCCAAAGTACTTGACCTACATTATTTGTTTAATTTTACAATAGTCCTGCAGATTGGAAATTACTAGGTATATTTTACCGATGGAGGACCCTGAGGTTTAAATTTTGGTGTAGTACATATTTCATGGGATTATGAGCATTCAATGAAGATATGCATATAAAGTGTTTAGTATGATGTTTGGTACAAAGGGATAAGTGTTTAGTACATGTTGTTACCACCACTATAAAAATCACCATCACTATCATCACCATCATCATCATGAAAAGCAATGAGAGTCAGGCTAAGTAGAGCTGGAAAGTATAAAGTAAGAACCTTCTTGGATGGTGAGTTTGACATGCTCTTTACCTTTGAATTGAAGAAGTGATCAAAGTCAGTAATTTCTAATTTCAAGAATAAAACAGAACCCAAAAGTCCAATGGAGATTTCCAGGTAGCATTTCAGCAAGGGAATCAGAAATATTGGATTAGGGACCATGATTATAAGAATTCTATATGTGTCTATGAATCTTTGTAATATTGTTAGATTTGTTATTTTGACTGTTCCAGATCTCCTTTATTTTTAAAATAGTTTTATTGATTTCAGAGAGGGAGAGAGAGAGAGAAACATAATGATGAGAGAGAATCATTGATTGACTGCCTTCTGCATTCCTCCCCACCAAGTACTGAGCCCCACACCCTGGGCATGTGACCTGACCTGGAATTGAACCATGACCTCCTGGTTCATAGATTGACCCTCAACCACTGAGCCACACTGGTTGGGCCATATCTCCTTTAAATGATGATAAAAACTTTAAAGGGCCCGGAGAACTTTAAGAGGATAGGAGGGGCATTGGGTAAGTTGTGTCCTACTTTTGGCCAACTCTAAGACTGGGAGAAGGGAAGAATCATAAATGGACAAAGTTAGTAAGGCAGGAGAAGGAGCAAGGATCAGGTTGGGGCACAGGCCTCTGTGGAAAGAAGATATGGAGATTATAGAACATCATTTGGGCCATGGATATTTCTTGTATACTAGCCACACTGGCAGAATGCAAAAGACTAGTCAGGGAGGAGACAGAAAAATCACAACTGAATGCAATGACTAAAAACAACAGAGGTTTGGAGCTTTCTGGAGTTTAATTAAATAGTCCAATGCAGCCCAACGCTCCCGGAGGACATTAGTGAATTAGAGCATTGTAAAATAATAGTAAAACCCCAAGTCATGTGGGGGAAAAAGTTATGTTTTGAATATGCTTTTGAAAAAGGCCAGTATAAAAGCATACTTTAGGAAAGACCTCAAACTAGTTAAAGCAAAAAGAAAACAAAACTTTTATAGATATAAAGATGAGAGTTTCATTTATCTGCAATATGCACTTATATAGAACGGTGAATTTCTGATGATTTATTCATTCAGTAGATGAGGAGTGGGTAAAGTCTGGCTGATGGGCCAATCTAGCCACACCTATTTGTTCATATATTGCCTTTGGGCTATAATGCCGAATAGCTTAATAGTCAAGCAGTTGCAACCAAGACTACATGGCCTGCTAGCTTGAAATATTTCCCATCTGGCCCTTTCCGGAGAAGGTCTGCTGACCCCTGCATCAGCTAATTTTGTGCATCTCCCATGTGCTAGGCACTTTGCTCCAAATGTGCAGAAGGCTGACTTGATGCCCTGTCTGGAGCCCCCATAGTAAAAGGCATCACAGTACCTTCCAAAGTGGACATTCATGAAGTTGCCCTGTGGACTAGGGTAGAGGTGAGCTAGTGACTGGTTGAAAAACTGCAGATGTAGGAGTGGTCCATGGCTGGGCCCCACACTGTGGGAATGAATGAGGATGTATGAGTAGGATATTAGGATTAAGTGCTATTAGATAGATGGTTTCTTATGGCTAGTAAATTTTCTAGTATCCAATTGTCAAAAATGGTGCAAATCCTCATTTTAGAGTTAAATACCCCACTGGGGTTCTGCATTTGTTTATGCATGACACACCACTGTTTGGGTTGACTTCTTTGGTCCACCTTGATTTCCAAATGAAGTCGGCCCACCAGACGCCACTTCTGTCCTAAGGCCTTCTCTTTCCTTGCCATGAAAGAGAAACATTTTTCAAAGGAAGCTAATATAAACAATAAGCAATGATAGCAATCAGAATTGCACACAAGAGCTGCTTCTGGCAAATACTTAACAGCTGGAGAAGTTAAGGACCTCTAACCTTGTTCAGTTATTATCTCCAAGAAATGCCTCTCATAGTGAGAGTGTAAAAATGCAAAGAAAATCAGTTATGCATATACACACAAAACAAAGCCACAATTAAGAAAGAGTAATAGCTGTTATCACCAAGCATCTCTTTGTTGTAGACACTCACTTTTGCCTTGAGTCTTTTCTCATTATGAAAGACCTGTGTAATACTTTATAGGAAAACAGAACACTTAACCTCTAGTAGGTGCATAATTAGAAATACAATAAAAAGACAGAGGTCTTGTCTTTTAAGATGGGGAGGGTTTGGCAAATTCAGAGATGCTAGTTATAAACGCAGCAACCACGTCTACTGGTGTGCTGAGAACAGTTAAGTCTCCAGAAATTATTCAAGCTAGAGGGAATGATCTTGTGTTGTCTTGTTCTGATAGTTTTCTAATTTGAGGAAGAAAATTATAATGATGGAGACAACCACTGTATTATATCTAAGATGAAGTTAGCACATGGTCTTTAACGTTTCTTAGGCTACTGATTGAGGGATCTGGAGATGTCTTTTGATGTCTGCCAGGCATTTGCCCTTTGGTAACTCTTTCTTTATTGTCTTTGTACAACTGTTTGGGTTAACAGCCTGGTTAAGTTTCAAAATTTACCCATGAATGTAAAAAGGTGTTATATATATAATAATGTATGTAAATTATATGAATATGGGTTCTTTAACTCTTTGTAAGTAACTTCTATTCTCCCTCCTCCCTCACCTACATGTATCTCCAGTGCCTAGAACAGACTCTGGTATATAGTAGGAACTGGATACTTATTTGGTGAGTAAATGCATAAATTATAAATTTCCCAATTCAATTTGCACATAATAATTAAAAAAACATTTGAGATTATGCATCCTAGTTCTAACCCTCATTGCCACTGTATGAAGATTTTCTATTTATTGTCCAGGGAAGAAAAGTTCTGTTAGACTCTCCACCTTGGATGTGGGTTGAATTGCAGTCCAGTGTATGAAGTGCCATCTTAAGTATAATGGTCTAAAAGTCCTGTCTCCTAGTCACAGAAAGTAAACCTGATCTCAAGTAATAGCCTCCTTATTACCTCAGACCGAAACTTCTTCCTTCTTTTACCTCCTAGAGCAATTTTTGTACTTTAGGATTTTCATGTATTCATTAAAAATAATTTGTTATTATTTGAAACAATTTTAGAATCCTTATAATATTTGATTCATTTCTCGAAGTAGATTTAAAAAAAAAAATACTCAGCAAAGGGGTGTGAGAGAGAGAGAAAGAGAGAGAGAGAGAGAGAGAGAGAGAGAGAGAGAGAGAGAGAGAGAGCAGAGAGAAGGGAGAAATATTGATCCTTGACTAGGAATCAAACCCACAACTCAGGTATATGCCCTAACCAGGATTTGAACCAGCAACCTTTCCGTTCATGGGACCATCTGAGCCACCCAACCGGCCACTTACCATTCTTGTGACTTAAGAAGTTACTAAACCTAGCCCCAGTTTCCCTATCTACAAAAGGGGATGGTGATAAAAATCTATCTCATAGGATTGCTGGGAGGATTAAATATTTTAACTTGTCTAATGGCAAATACTTAATGCATGTTAACAATTTAATAATAATAATAATGTTATAATTCAGATTTTGAGGACAGTGACAATCTTATGTTTCATAACAGCAGCATAACCTTCAATCAATATTTGTTGCATTGCTTTTATTTTACAGGACAGCAAGAGGTTTCAATCTAGTGTATCAAATAACCCTGGGGTTGGCATTTCTCTGCTGCAGCATCAAAACAAGCAGCCTGAGGTGATAGGAGACTTAAGTCTTTGATTAAAGTGGCTTAGTCTTTGCATTCTTTTCTTGTAGCCCCCAGTTCAAGCGCTTAGCTTTCCACTCCCATTGTCTCCCAGAGGATGAGTTCCAGTTGTCAGCAAACTCATTAGTCAACAGAGCCAAATATCAACAGTACAACGATTGAAATTTCTTTTGAGAGCCAAATTTTTTAAACTTAAACTTCTTCTAACGCCACTTCTTCAAAATAGACTCACCTAGGCTGTGGTATTTTGTGGAAGAGCCACACTCAAGGGGCCAAAGAGCCGCATGTGGCTCGCGAGCTGCAGTTTGCCCACCACTGGTTTAGGCTGACTGCTGGCTCTTGATATTTGGAGAAAGTTTCTTTTTAGATCTCTGCGCTTACGAACCAACTCCATAGAACCCTCGCTGAGTGAAGGAAGAGTTGTACCGACAGGAACAAAAAGAAGCAGGTGTTCCTGGGCTTATTGCTAAGCCTCGGAAATAAGAAACAAGGGGAATCTAAGGGTGTTTTGTAGGATCAAGAAGTTTTTTCCTAAACGACTCTGAGCATATTTGGACATTTAAAAGCAGCTCACTGCCTTTTAATAAATTGCCTTCCTAAGTATTCTATTAACACGAATGCAAATGGCAATTTGGCAAATTGGGCTCAACACTTCCATAATCTAAGTTTGTGAAGAGATTCTCCCATTCTGACGTGTAATATATTGTACATTGGTTAAAACCATTGTGCTTATTAAGAAAATGTGTAAGATACAATCAAGACTGTGACAGACACATTCTCCATGCAGGTGAGCATATTTTGGAAGCTCCAGGCAATGAGGCAGGAGATATAGAGGGCGATCCGATGTCTCAAACAGGGATGGAACTTTATCTTTTGGGTAATGGGGAAATACAAACCGTTTTTAAACAGAAGATTAATATAGCTGTATTTGTATTTAAAAAAGGACACTCTTGTCTTAGCCGTGTGTGTGTGTGTGTGTGTGAGAGAGAGAGAGATGGTAGACAGGTTGAACATTAGTTCAGTCTAATTCCAGGTGAAAGATGGTAAGAGGTGAATGAAAGCAGCAGAGGTGGAGATGGAAAGGGGACAGGTTTCAGAGAGGTAGCTCATAGTGACTCTTGTGATTGGTTCTTGGTGGTTGGGAATATATTGTGAATGAAGAGGAGGCTGTGGAGGAGTAGAAGATGCCAGGTTCCTCCCTTTCACAGAGGTAAGAAATGCAGGTGGATGAGGCAGTTTTATGACTTCAGTGATCATCTATGAGTTGATGACTGCCATATCATTCTTCTAGTCTGGAACTTTATTTCTGTTTCAGACCTACATACCCAAGTCTTTACTGAAAGACTTCATCCAGCCCACAGGCACCTGAAACCTAGCATGTCCCCAAACTGACATGGTTATTTTTGCTTTTAAAGTCCTCTCCTCATTCTTAATTCCCCTTTGTGAGTGACACCAACATCTACCCACTGTTGCTCATGCCAAAAACTTGAGAACTATTCTTGATTATCTCCCTGTATGACTCACATCCAGTTATCCCCAAATGCTGTCAATTTAAAAATCTCTTCAGTTTGTCCCTCATTTTCCAGCCCCACTGACAAGAACAGGAAGAGGAAGTAAGGTGCTGATGGAGTTGCCAGGGCAAGAGGTGATATTAGATTTAAAATTTCTGAGATATTTCAATTTCAAACAACTAAAATGACTTCATATGCAATGGCTGGAGATCAGTGGGTATCTTAGTTTGTTTAGGCTTCTATAACAGAAATACCATAGACTTTATGGTAGCTTAACAACAAACATTTATTTCCTCACAATTCTGGAGGCTGGAGAGTCAAAGGTCAAGATGCTGGCAGATTCAATGTCTGGCAATGGTCTGCTTTCTGGTGTATAAACAAATGTGTTATCTCTCTGTTCACATGTGGCAGGAGGGCTGGAAAGCTTACTCAATTGTAAGGTCACTAATCCCAGTCATGAGAGCTTCACTCTCATGACCTAATCACCCCCAAAGGCCCTTGTTATTTTTTTAATGGGAGTTCCAGAAAGTGAGAATTTAATTCAGCTGCAAAGAATCAATTTTGGAAAAGTTTCCAATGGATAATTTTTTAAAATTTCTGCTCCAACCACGAAGACAAGAGAAACAGTCCAGAGATGAAAGACGCTGATGACGCCTTGCCACACTAGCAGTCAGCAGCTGTCCATTGCTGCAGGTTGTCTAGGACCAAACCAGAGAGGGTCGGACCTGCATTGCCACCATGTGCCCACCATCTAAATATCATTGCTGACATGTCCACATAAGGAACTGTTGGACATTGAAATTGGGACTCAAACATTTTTGGTTATTATATGTTTATTTCTAGTCTGCAGAGGCAAGATTTTTTAAAGGAAAGAAATGGGGGAAAAATAGATACAGAGGCAAAGAAGCATTAAACAGACTGCCAAACTACAGCAGGAAGGCAGGGGAGGTTGGGGAGGGAGGGCTGTAAGAGATCAGCTGAAGTGCTTGTACGCATGCATATAAGCATAACCAATGGATACAAGACACTGGGGCGGGGGGGCAGGTAAAGGCATGTACTGGGGGTAGAGGAGGCTGGGAGGAGATCAATGGGGAAAAAAAAAGGAAACATATGTACTACTATTTGTAATACTTCAAACAATAAAAAAAATTTAAAAAATGGAATGAATTTTCTAATTAAGTGGCCACAGTAATCATTGAGCACTGTGAATAAAATGTAAATCCATGCTACAGAAGGCCCAATATCTCAATGTGGAGTTAGAATTTCAACATATGCATTTTGGGGGGATATAAACATTTGGCCCATAATAGTGAGTAAGATATGATCTAAGGAGGTCACGGCTTGACAAGGTTAGATGCACATTCCTTTTGGCCCAACCTATAAGCCTCTTTCCTACATATGGGAGAACTCCCTGTTTTATAAATCCATAGTGGTTGAAAATGCCAGATAATTACCTTTTAAGCTTCTCTTGCAGCTAAGACATGCAGGAGACCCAAGTGCCACAAGCTAGCTGTAAACACCGTGTATTTTTAAGCTAGTCATAGTAACAAGAAATGGCATGTGGTGATTTAGATAATGTGCCCAATCCAGAAGTGACAGCATGGACAGTGGTGGGAGTGGCTGCAGTAAGATTGTACTTCTGGTGCAGAAAAGGCAGCAAGTTGGAGAGTAGCACCAAGTAGACTGATGGCCCTAACTAGACCAGTTCTGTGGTCTGGTTTGGGGCTTTGGTGCCGGCTGCTTAGACTTGAACCCTCCCAATGTATCAGTTAGGCATTCTTTTGATTGCAATTAACAGAAAACACAATTAGCTGTGACTTAGGCCATTAGGGGAATTTCCCACCATAAAGCAAGAAGTCTGGAGGTAAGTAGCTACTAACATTTATTCAATAGGTTGATGGTATTAAGGCCCTCTTGGGCTTTCCCTTAGAAGGGGAGACTGGTTAGTACCCATTCTTTTTTCCACTTTCCTGGAAGCTCCAGCAGACTGAGACTTACATCTTTTTGGCCAGAGCTGAATGATATGGTCAACCAGCTGCATAGAAATGTGGAAAATGAAGAAAACGAGTATTTAGTGAGTGTTTGGAATGCCCAACCTCTATTACAGAAGTGGACAATGGAGACAAAGATTGAGAAAAGAACAGCCAGTCTATACTTCTGCCACAGCGAGATACCCAATGTCCTTATAATAAACCCTTTTTAAAAAATTGTTGGTGGTGCTTCGGCCAATCAGAATCAGTCTCTGTTGTTTTCTACCTGAAATCCATCTGAATAAATCAAGTAAGTGGGGGGAGGGAGACAGGAATCAAAGATGATTCTAAAGTTGGTTGACTTAGAGAATGATACCACCATTGATTGAAATAAGGGAAACACTTACTAAGGAATTAATGGTACATAGTATACTACTGAACTTCACCCTTTCCTTAAAAAGAGAAATGTGTTGACAGTTGAATATCTAATTAGTAAAATGTATGGCAAAGGTCTTTCTGAACTGGGGGAACTCACTTTGCCTGTCTTAGTGTTGTAGTGGCCTCTTTCACCTTTTGGTTAGCTTTGCCTGGGACACTTATAGGCCATTTTAATGTCTAGTACTATCATGGTTGCTTTGAGAATGGGCCTCCAGCTTGTCTGTGCATAGGCCTTGTTCTATAAGCAATAGACTAATTGTTCATGAAGGCTATAAGTGAGGTTGGTTAGTAACTTAGTGAATTACAGTATAAGTTAATAAAAGCACAAGTCTTATTGATTTTTCTTTTATTACTTTGTTTTTGAGGCAAAATTTACTGAAAAACAGCTGTTAAGAAAACCTTCTCTTGGGGTCATCTAGCAAGTACAAGTGCATTTATATTGCCAGGTACTATTTTTTTTTAATAAATCTTTATTCAGATTATTACAATTGTTTCTCCTTTTCCCCCCCATAACTCCTTAGCTCCTCTCCACCCAGTTCCCACCCCACCTACTGCCCTTACCTCCCCCACATTGTCCTCATTCATAGGTGTACGATTTTTGTCCAGTCTCTTCCTGCACCCCCCATACCCTTTTCCCCCTGAGAATTATCAGTCCACTCCCTTTCTATGCCCCTGATTCTATTATAGTCACCAGTTTATTCTGTTCCTCAGGTTTTTAATTCACTTGATTTTTAGGTTCACTTGTTGATAGATATGTATTTGTTGTTCATAATTTTTATCTTTACTTTTTTCCTCTTCTTAAAGAATACCTTTCAGCATTTCATATAATCCTGGTTTGGTGGTGATGAACTCCTTTAGCTTTTTCTTATCTGTGAAGCTCTTTATCTGCCCTTCAACTCTGACTGATAGCTTTGCTGGGTAGAGTAATCTTGGTTGTAGGTTCTTGCTATTCATCACTTTGAATATTTCTTGCTACTCCCGTCTGGCCTGCATAGTTTCTGTTGAGAAATCAGCTGACAGTTGTATGGTGCTCCCTTGTAGGTAATTAACTGTTTTTGTCTTGATGCTTTTAATATTCTCTCTTTGTCTTTTGCTCTTGGCATTTTGATTATGATGTGTCTTGGTGTGGTCCTCTTTGGATTCCTTTTGTTTGGGATTCTGTGCGCTTCCTGGACTTGTAAGTCTATTTCTTTCACCAGATGGGGGAAGTTTTCAGTCATTATTTGTTCAAATAGGTTTTCAGTATCTTGCTCTCTCTCTTCTTCTGGCACCCCCATAATTCTGATGTTGGTATGCTTGAAGTTGTCCTAGAGTCTTCTTACACTATCTTCAACTTTTTGGATTCTTTTTCCTTTTTGCTTTTTCAGTTGAGTGTTTTTTGCTTATTTGTACTTCAATTCTTTGACTTGATTCTTGAGTTCCTCTAGTCTGTTGTTGGGTCTCTGTATAATATTTTTTATTTCAGTCAGTGTATGTTTAATTTCTAGTTGGTCCTTTTTCATATCTTCGAGGGTCTCATTATATTTATCGACCTTTTCTAGGATATTCTTGAAAAGCCTTATAACCGTGGTTTTGAATTCTATATCCAGTCATTTGTTTTCCTCCATTTCTTTCGTTTGTGATCTGTTTCTTTGTCACCGCATTTTCACTGCTTCCCTGAGTTGGTAAGGTAGCTTTGTGTGCTAGGTTTCCGATATGGCCCAGTGGGTCGGCCTCCCCAGTTAACCTGAGGTGGACACTCTTGGTGCACCCCTTTGTGGACTGTGTGTACAGCCTTGTTGTAGTTAAGTCTTGATTGTTGTTGGTATCACTAGGAGGAATTGACCTCCAGGCCAGTTGGCTGTGAGGATCAACTGTGTCTATGCTGGGAGAAGTTCAGTGCTGGAGACAGCCTTATAGGATTAGACTTGCCAAATTGCAAAAGCCTCTGTGCTCAGCTTGGATGGGGTGGAGTCTCAGGGTGGAGCAGACAGTCTTGGCTTCCTGTCAGCCCTGCCCTTGCGCACGCCTCCAATTCTCCATGAGCTTTTCTCTTTCCTTCTAGTTGTAGAATTTCTTTTTTTTTTTAAATAAATCTTTATTGTTCAGATTACAGGTGTTCCTATTTTTGTTTTCCCCCTATAGCTCTCCTCCACCTGATTCCCCACCCCACCCTACCCCATGCCCTTACCCCCCGCCACTGTTTTCATCCCTAGGAGTAAGACTTTTGTCCAATCTCTTCCCACACCACTCACATCTGCTTCCCCCTGAGAATTGTCAGTCCACTCCCTTTCTATGTCCCTGATTCTATTATATTCACCAGTCCATTCTGTTCTTCAGATTTTTTATTTACTTGATTTTTAGGTTCACTTGTTGGTAGGTATGTATTTGATGTCATTTTGTTGTTCATAATTTTTATCTTTACCTTTTTCTTCTTCTTCCTCTTCTTAAAGAATACCCTTCAGCATTTCATGTAATCCTGGTTTGGTGGCGATGAACTCTTTTAGTTTTTTCTTGTCTGTGAAGCTCTTTATCTGACCTTCAACTCTGAATGATAGCTTTGCTGGGTAGAGTAATCTTGGTTGTAGGTTCTTACTGTTCATCACTTTCAATATTTCTTGCCACTCCCTTCTGGCCTGCATAGTTTCTGCTGAGAAATCAGCTGACAGTCGTATGGGTACTCCCTTGTAGGTAACTAACCGTTTTTCTCTTGCTGCTTTCAAGATTCTCTCTTTGTCTTTTGCCCTTGGCATTTTACTTATGATGTGTCTTGGTGTGGTCCTCTTTGGATTCCTTTTGTTTGGGGTTCTGTGCGCTTCCTGAACTTGTAAGTCTATTTCTTTCACCAGGTAGGGAAAGTTTTCTGTCATTATTTCTTCTAATAGGTTTTCAGTATTTTGCTCTATCTCTTCTTCTGGCACCCCAAAAATTCGGATGTTGGTACGCTTGAAGTTGTCCCAGAGGCTCCTTACACTATCTTCATATTTTTGGATTCTTTTTTCTTTTTGTTTTTCTGGTTGGGTGTTTTTTGTTTCCTCATATTTCAGCTCTTTGGTTTGATTCTTGGGGTATGTTGATCTACAGTTGAGTTTCTGTATATTCTTTATTTTAGACAGTGTATGCTTCATTTCTGACTGGTCCTTTTCCATTTTTTTGGCATTCCCATTAAGGTCCTTGAAGGTCTCACTAAGTTCCTCAGAAGTGTCATCAAGTTTCTTGGCGGTTTTTAGAAGATTCTTGAGTAACCTTATAAATGTGGTTCTGAACTCTATGTCATCCAGTAGTTTGCTTTCCTCCGTTTCTTTCATTCGTGACATGTTTCTTTGTTTCTGCATTTTGGCTGCTTCCCTGTGTTGATGGAGTGGCTTTGTGTGGTAGGTGACCTATAGGGGGCAGTAGCTCAGCCTCCCCAATCACCTGATGTGGACGCTCTTGGTACACCCCTTTGTGTGCTGAGTGCAAAGTCTTGGTGTAGTTAAGCCTTAATTGCTGTCGGTACGCTGGGAGGAATTGACCTCCAGGCCAATCGGCTGTGAGGACTCACTGTGTCTATAAGAACTGCTGTGCTGGAGACACGCTTATGGTGCAGGACTTGTTTCAGTGGGGCTTTGGTGCTTGCTGAGTCTGCCTCTTGAATGTGTCACTTATGGATGTGAGGAGTTGAAATCTGGTTTCTCACACTGAGCACTAGGTATACTGGCTTCTGGATCTCCAATGGGGTGCAGGTCAGCTATTGTCTGAGTCCACCCAGCAGGAGCTACAGTGAGAACTACAGTTTTCTCCTCTTTGCTTGGGGTTTGGAGGTTTTGGAGCTGTCTGACCCAGGCTGCAAGTTTGTTAGGTTAAGCTGCGATAGGGCAGGGCTTTCTTATGCTAACGCTGCTGCTTGGAGCTTGGGCGGGTTTATAGGTTGTGTGGGGCGGGGTCTCAGGGCGTCACTAGGCTAGGGCATGGCAAACAGCGATGGCTGCTAGTTAGCTGGCTCTGTGTCTCCAACTGCGTCCCGTGCCCCAGTGCAGTAAACAATTATTCTTGTGCGCAGCTCTGCAAGCAGGCCCCCCTCACTTTCCAACCCGGTGTTAGACAATCCAGCTTCTCCCCGTAGGAGTTTGGGTCCCCCGTGTCTCCCCAGAAACTGTATTTCAGAGTAATCGGGGGCTTGTCTCCCTTTGGGTTGAAAAAAGCAACGCCTGCCTCCAGCCCAGATCATGCGCCTCTGTACCTCAGCTTTTCAGCGCTTGTGCACGTCTCAATGCTCTTTTCTCTTTCCTTCTAGTTGTAGAACTTCCACTCAACCAGCTTTCCGGTGGTTCTGGGTGATAGACGTTTTGTCTTTTAGTTGTAAGTTTTGAAATTGTTGTACGAGGCAGCAGTTTAGGTGTTTACCTACGCCACCATCTTGGATTTTCCTCTAGTTGTAGAATTTCCACTCAGCCAGCTTTCCTGTGGTTCTGGATGGTGTCTGTTCTGTCTTTTAGTTGTAGTTTTGAAATTGTTGTGTGTGGCAGCAGTTTAGGTGCTTACCTATGCCGCCATCTTGGTTTCTCTTCTCCCAGGTACTATTTTCTATCATAGTGCCTTTGCACATGCACTTTTTGGGCCTAGCTAACTTCCACTCCTCCTTTAAGACACTGGTTGGTGTCACTTCCTCCAAAAAGCCTTTCCTGATTTCCTAAGTTTAGATATTCCTCCTTTTAGAGTAGAGGCCTCTTGTTCTATTTATCTCTTTATTCCATGTATCTATGACAGAGGCAGGCACATTTTAATTTCTCAATATATACTTGTTGAATTAAAGAATGAATCATATTGGAGAACTTACAGGTGACTGGATATTAGTTTTGATCAACAGGATGAAGAGAGTGCATGCATCCTGCAGAAAGAGAGAAACAGAGTGGGCTGTAGGTCATTCCTAGGGTATGAGTAGACCAAGAATGGAGAGTGAGGAGAGATGGAAGTACAGACAATGACCCCATCCAGCTCATATTGTCTTGAATATGAGTGTTGGTGGCTTTACCTGGCAGTTGTGTTGGAGTTTTCTCCCCCACTCATCTCCAGCTCTAGAGCTTTTCTTGCCTCTTTGTCCCCCTTCCCATTATTCAAATCCCCAGAGGCCTTACTCCCCCAACATGATAGAGTCTCCCAAAACATGGTTCCCATTTCCCATATCCTAGTGGGGAAGCTCTTACTGTCCCATCTCTCTCTTTCTCTCCAAGTTTAACAGCTCTGGAAAGAAGCTATGTAGATGGTATCTGTCTATGCCCTTTAATCTTTGAGGTTGTCAGGCCAAGGAAGTGGTTGAATCTATTGAATATACTTTATGTTTCTGTCTCTCTTCAGAAGTAAAAAGGCTGTTCAGTAATTGAAAGCCACAGTCTTGGTTTATGATTAAGCTGGCCCATTCAGTACACTCACATATTTGGACCTTGGCGGGCAATTGCCATTCACCACTACAGCTCATTGCAAGAAATCTCATTCTTCCAGGCTCCTGAAAAATTCTGAACTTCATTGTCTTCTCTGAGGTTCTTTCCCTTCCCACTTCTCCACCACCAATCTTATCAATTACCTTTTCATGTTGGCTGGCCTAAGGACTCTGAAGCATTCCAATTTTCTTTTTTTTAAAAATATATTTTATTGATTTTTTACAGAGAGGAAGGGAGAGAGATAGAGAGTCAGAAACATCGATGAGAGAGAAACATCGATCAGCTGCCTCCTGCATGCCCCCTACTGGGGATGTGCCTGCAACCCAGGCACATGCCCTTGACCAGAATCGAACCTGAGACCCCTCAGTCCGCAGGCTGACGCTCTATCCACTGAGCCAAACCGGTTTCGGCCCAATTTTCTTAATACATCTTGTCCTAGGTTGAACCTGCTGCCCTTCTTTGCAGTTCTACTTTGGTGCTTGAGATTACTGTCTACACTGTGATTTTTAAAAAACATATATTTTATTGTTGTTTTTTTTTCAGAGAGAGGAAGGAAGAGGGATAGAGAGCTAGAAATATCGATGAGAGAGAAACATTGATCAGCTGCCTCTCGCACACTCCCTACTGGGTTTGTGCCCGCAACCAAGGTACATGCCCTTGACCAGAATTGAACCCGGGACTCTTGAGCCCACAGGTTGACACTCTATCCACTGAGCCAAACCAGTTAGGGCTACACTGTGATTTTTAAATTTGAAAAATTCTCACATGTTCTTAAGAGTAAAGTGGTATTTGGAAATCTAACAAATAACTAGACTAAAGTTTCCTTTCTTTACCAGGAGAAGAAGGAAATAACTTCTTCACTCCAATGCCCCTGTACTTATTTTGTGCAAAAGGGATGTTAAGTCTACACTTCCTATGCCTGCTGTCCTCTTCTTTATTTGCTGAGGGCTGTTGGTTAGTGATTCATGGCTGAATCTGAAATCCCCCACCGATGAGAAAATTACGGTCAAACTCAACTTTCTAACTTTAGAATAAAACTCAAGTGGCTTTTAAATTTCAAAAGATATTGTCATTTATTTCCTGGGTGATGTGTTATTTAGTACTTGTCCTAAACTTGGGTCCCCCTATTGGAGTCTTTTGTGATAAGCGTGCTACCTGGGCACCAGAATTGCTTCCGGATCTTGGTAGAATGGCTGTCTGTTTCTCCTTGGGGATTGTGAACTTATAAAAAGAAAATCACTGTAGCTAGGAAAATCCTTTTCTGCTTTATTATGCAGAAAGCACTGCTGTTAGCTTCTGTGGGAGTGTTTCCCAGGGATAGTCTTAATTATTGATGGCTAAAGTCTCATTACTTAATGGGAGTTGAACGTTAAGGGGAAACACGAGGGAACTTTCCTTGCTAATTGGTAATACGCATTGTTTTTCCCATATCCAGAGAGGAAGATATTGGCTTGGCAGAAAAGAGAAGTCAGAGGTTCATGAAGGAGGCAGGGAAAGGGGAGACAGGAAAAGAGAATGTAAGTTGACTTCATGTGTGAGATCCTTCCTAGTTTTAGTTAGAACGTAACACTGCTTATCTTTTCCATGTCTGAGTGGATAACAGGGAGAAAAAAATCATTGTGACCAGAACACCACTGCCCTTCTATAAGGAAGTTGTGGTTTATTGGAGAGTCCCCTGTGTTCTGCTGGACTCCTTGGCAGGCTCGAATATGAAAAGGTGGCCTAGTGCTGAGTTTGAGGACAGCAATTCTGTTCTCGGTGGGGAGCTCTCTTCTTCCTTTCTGGTTGCTAGTGGGAGTGGGCTTCTTATGATGTCTCGAGAAAAAGCATTTTCTGAGACTCTCATGGGGGGATGAGATATTGTAGAAAGCTTTATTTTTGTGGAATTACACCCCTGAGTTTCCACAGTCCAATTTCCCTTTGACCTGCCATAGAAGAAGTGTAGCTGTGGCTTCAGCAGGGCTAGAATCGAAGCCAGTGTCCAGAGTTTTCACTCCATGTGGGAGCAGGGGCCGGGCCAGCCCAGCATTGAGCCAACTTAATTTGTGTTCCCAGTTGCAGTCCGTCAGTCCATTGTGTGTGGGATCTGCAGGGCCACATGGCTATGGAGGGAACGTGGGTAGGAGCAGAGCCACAGGAACCAAAGAGCTTAGAGAGAGTGAAGTCCTTTGTTTGGGGAATTATGTATTCCCAAGTTTTCTCAGGCATACTGGCCCCACCCCCTCTGGCCAGTGACCTCTGTTCCCAGGTTTGACTGGCAGCAAGCACCTTCCCAATGTCATCCTGACTCATTGCTCATGTGCCCATCTTCCCCTTTGTCTAGTCCAGGGGTCCTCAAACTTTTTAAACAGGGGGCCAGTTCACTGTCCCTCAGACCGTTGGAGGGCCAGACTATAGTTTAAAAAAACACAAAAACTATGAACAAATTCCTATGCATACTGCGGGCCTGGGATGAGTCGGCTGCTAAGCAGGACAGGCAGCGGCACCAGGCGGGCCGGATAAATGTCCTCGGCGGGCCGCATGTGGCCCGCAGGTCATAGTTTGAGGACCCCTGGTCTAGTCCCTTTTGCCAGTAATCTTCAGGGAGTAGACTGGTGGTTCCCTGGGGAATGTAAAACTGCAGCTTCCTGGTGAAGCTGCCTAAATGACCAAGCCAATGTCTGGCCTCCAATTCTGCTCCTTTTCCTATCCTATATAATAAAAGGGTAATATGCAAATTGACCTTAACAGTGGAACAACTAGTTACTATGATGCGCACTGCCTACCAGGGAGCAGACACTCAATACAGGAGTGGCCCCCTGGTGGTCAGTGCGTTCCCACAGCGGGAGCGCTGCTCAGCCAGAAGCCAGGGTCATGGCTGGTGAGCACAGTGGAGGTGGCACTAAGGATGTCCGACTGCAGCTAAGGATGTCCATCAGTTGGACATCCCCTGAGGGGTCCCGGACTGCGAGAGGGCCCAGGCTGGGCTGAGGGATGCCCCCAAGTGCACAGATTTTTGTGCATCAGGCCTCTAGTTATTAATAACTAGCTAATTACAACAGTAGCAATACAACACTGGAAGATCATCAACAGAGATCATTAAGTAGAAGTAGGACCCAAAGCCAGGTGACCACGAATATGAAAATTTCCTCATACCCATCCTGAAATCTGCAGAAATCTTATACATGTAGCAGTCCACACACTGAGCATTTATACTAATCCTTTTTCATTTTTAAGGGGCGAGAGTGTGGCAACCCTTTTCACGTCCCGCGTGGTTCAGGGTTCCAGTCCAAACCCTGAACCCTGAGAAGCCTGCACACAAATGAAAAGAGACTAGAAAAGTATTAATTTGGAAATATTGGGGGCCAGCCGGGAGCCCACCTCTAGTGGGAGGACTACCACCCGCTCTGGCTTTGCTATCCCTTTTATTAAGGTTATGGGATATACTCATTGCCCTTAGGCAGGTAATTCCAGTAACAGGCAGATTATCTTATCAGTAAGGATTTACATGATTATTTGGTGGGGAAGTTGCTTCAGCTACCATTGTCTCAATTAGATAGGGAGTGGTTGGCTCTGACCTTTCAGAGCTTTCAAGGTTGACCAGCCTTCCGGGTTCCTTGTCTATACCTTTCTAATTAGTGAGACAATGATCGGTTCCCGGCAGGAGAGACTCTAGCTTTTATTTGTGGTACATGTGAGCTATGGGAGAAAAATTGTTCACTCTGATTTTGAGCCCCTCTCACTTTGTGAAAAATTTTTTTCTCCCAAATAAAAATTATCTGATTGGGTCTCAGAGAATCACTTCTGCTCAAGCCCTTAGATGAGTCAGTTTCCTATCCAGGCTTTATTGTCACCTCAGGCAAAAAGAAGGGAGAGACATTTTGCTAAAGGCTGTGAACCCTTGAGTCTGAATGTTGGACTCCTGTTTTGTTCCTGCTTCTGCTATAAGCTTCACTAGAGGACTCAAAAACAAAGAGAAAAGCAAAACCCAAAGCTCATCATATGTCTCAGTTTTTCAACAGTTTTTTTAACTGCCTTCTAAGCTCAAAGCAGTTCTTATGTAGATTTGAAGATTTGCAAGTTGTCATTTAAAAAAATAAGTGTAGCATCCATGCAGTCATTTTTAGGCAACTCAGCCACCTTAATCATTTCTTTTTCCCAAACAGAAGCTCATTTTCAGTTTGAGAAAATAGACCAAGCCATCAAGTTGTTTAATCACTTCCACCAGAAGGATCGCCCTGCATGTTCCCACATCCCATTCTCACTGCAGCTTTCTCTCTCTCTCTCTCTCTCTCTCTCTCTCTCTCTCTCTCTCTCTCTCTCTCTCTCCCCCACCCCCCGTTAGGCTCCCAGCCTGTTTTGTCTTTCTGATGGAAAGTATAGTGTCAGTCACGGTGACTGACTGGGGCACTTAACATGTTGATATATTGTTTATTGATTTCAGAGAGGAAGGGAGAGGGAGAGAGAGATAGAAACATCCATAATGAGAGAGAATCATTGATTGGCTGCCTCCTGCACACCCCCTACTGGGAATCGAGTCTGTAACCTGGGCATGTGCCCTTGACCAGAAAGAATTGAACCCCAGACCCCTCAGTCCTCAGGCCGCAGCTCTATCCACTGGCTAGGGCTTCAACTTTCTTTATGGAGAGAGGTGTTAGGGAGAGCAATTTCAGTCATTTTTCTCAGGATTGTCCCATTTCCCCCTACAGCTGGCTCTTTGGAAGCAGACAGCTCATTCCAAGAGTGGGCTTCTCTCCTTTTTGCTGTTGCTCTTTCAAAGGACAGTCGTGTGTAGAAATAACTAATGTACCAGGTTCTGATGGGTTAGAACTGAACTAACTAGTTGAGAAAATTATTACCAGCCACCAGTTAGCTTTTACATCTGAGGGTTTCTTATTCATATGAGCATAGAGTTTTAGAGCCACATATGGAGAGCGGCTCTTCCAACCACCTTGTTTTATAGATGGAGTTCCAGAGAAGCTGAAGGCTTTCCCAAGGTCAGACAGTCAGTTATTGGTAGTACTGGGACTGGAGCCCAATTGTCTTAATTTTATTTTTTCCATTACATTTGATTTAATTCCGGAATCTAGACTACAATAAAAGGCACAGACTTATTAAAGTTAATCATTAACCTCTAAACTGGCAGATTGAGTTTTAAAAGAGAGAACGCTAACATTCTCAGTAGGGATAATAAGGAGGCAATTGAGAAAGAATAAAACTGCTCAAGAATAAAACAGCTTCCTACCTTCTTGCTTTTTGTTAAAATATCTTTAACCAGAAAGTTTATACCATGGTATGCTAATTTAAAGGAAAAAAAGGGATGTGAGGGAAAAGCAGGGAATGATGTTGAAAGCTAACCTGCAGGTTTTCCTGGGCCATTCTGGAGACTCCAGAACAAGAAATGTGATGCCAATAACAAAGGAAGGAGGGATTAGAAGCGGCTTAGTGTTTTTACACTTAAAACATATCCTTTTCTTCTCCTGTAGGTTTATAAATGTGATTTTGGAGGTGGACGTTTCTTATAAAACAACACATGATTTTTACTTTATTCCTCTAACAATGACACTGAATTTAAATGACTACCCTTCAAAGAGGCCATGGTACTATGCAGATATTTTTGAGTTGCTTGATCATTTCTTTTTTAAAAATTTCCTCAACAAAATAAGATGTCTCTCTTCCCCACCCTTTTGCCACTGTCCTGCCATTCTTCTTCCTTTTATCTTTTTAAAATCATTTTTTATTTTCAGTTGCTGTTAACATACATTATTATATTAGTTTCAGGTAGACACCTGAGGGATTAGAC
Organism: Corynorhinus townsendii; assembly: GCA_026230045.1. Taxonomy (NCBI): domain Eukaryota; kingdom Metazoa; phylum Chordata; class Mammalia; order Chiroptera; family Vespertilionidae; genus Corynorhinus; species Corynorhinus townsendii. Next base: position 218,936,905 of record JAPDVU010000001.1, read on the forward strand.
ATTATATGACTTAATAAGTGATCATCCTGGTAAATTTTGCACCCATTTGATACCGTACATGGTTATTAGACTATTATTGACTGTATTCCCTATGCTGTACTTTACATCCCATGACTATTCTGTAAAAACCATTTTTTTTACTTCTTAATCTCTTCACCTTTTTTGTCCATCCTCTTAATGCCCTTCCCATCTGGCAACTGTTAAAATGTTCTCTGTGTCTATAATTCTGTTTCTGTTCTGTTTGTTTATTCATTTTGTTTTTTAGATTCAATTGATAGATATGAATTTATTGTTCATAATTTTGATCTTTTTCTTCTTCTCAAAGAAGACTCTTTTACATTTCATATAATAACTAGAGGCCTGATGCATGAAATTCCTGCAAGAGTAGGCCTTCCTTCCCCCGGCTGCTGGCACCAGCTTTCCTCTGGCACCTGGGACCCAGGCTTCCCTCACAGCCTGGCTTTGTCCGGAAGGTTATCCAGTCTAATTAGCATATTACGCTTTTATTATTATAGATGGTTTGGTGGTGATGAACTCTTTTAGCTTTTCCTTGTCTGAGACGCTCTTTGTCCTTCAATCTAAATGATAGCTTTGCTGGTTAGAATAATCTTGGTTGTAGATTCTTATTTTTTATTACTTTGAATATTTCTTGCCACTCCCTTCTGGCCTGCAAAGTTTCTTTTGAGAAATCAGCTGTCAGTCTTATGGGCATTCCCTTGTAGGTAACTGCTTTTCTCTTGCTGCTTTTAAGATTCTCTCTTTGTCTTTAACCTTTTGCATTTTAATTACGATGTGTCTTGGTGTGGGCCCTCATATTTCTTCTTCACTGCAAACTTATTTTTATAGTGAGAAAGGCTGAGAAAAGCAATTTTAGTCATTTTCCTTGGAAAGTAGCAGCAGTGGTTGAGAAACAACAACTATGGGTCATGGTTGGTGAAGCAGGAGTGGGGTGTTATGGATAAAGGAAATTGAATAGAGACAGAACTCATTAAGTTTAATTTTATTCCAGACTTTAGATGGAATTCCACTTTTAAGTCCAGGAGGTTAGAAGGCCAGAGCTAGATCCTATGTTGGCTGACCTTTGTGGGGGAAAAAAAAATTAGGATAGCAATGTGAAAATAACCACTTTGCTATTGCCTGACTTTAGCTAGAATATAATCTATATATATAAAGAGCCAGAAGTCCATCACATCCAAAACGACCAAAGGCTTGACCTAACGCCCAGGCTACACGTGCAGCAGGCTCTGGTGGGCGGGGATGGGGCCGGGGGAGGTGGGGCTGATACTCACACTCACTCACAACCGCACACACGCTCAGACACACACAGCGCCCACCAGCTCACATCCTTTTCTCCCTTTCTTTCCCTCCCTCCCAGCTCGCTCTCTGAGCCTCTCTCAGAATGAGGCCCCAGGGCGGGCAGAGGGTGGAGCTTCCCCCACTGGCCCCGCCTCCTCCCAGCCAGGAAACAGGAAGAGGGAGGCAGGGAGGCCTGGAGGACTGCTGAGAAAAACAAAGAGAGACAGAGACTGGGAGAGACTGGGATGGAGAGATGGAAACAAAATAGCAATATTAAAATATTTCCTCTAATTAATTTCCTTTTAATGTGCACAAATTTCGTGTACCAGGCCACTAGTTAATGATAAGAAACATTATTTTTTGAGTACCTACTCTGTGTGAAGTTTACTAATGTTATTTCTCTGAATTGTCACAATTCAGTGAGGTAGATAACCTTTTACCAATTTCACATATAAGGAAATCTTGGGGTAGGGAATGTTCCTCATGTTTTCCCTCCCTCCCTCCCTCCCTCTTTCCTTTCCTTTGTTTTTTCTTGACCAATTAGTCTAAATATTTATTAATATTATTGAACTTATAAGAAGAGGCAGCTTTTGGTTTCATTGATATTTTCTATTTTTTTGTTCATTTCTATTTTATTGATTTCCACTCTTTATTATTTTCTTACTTTGCTTAATTTGGGTTTAATTTGCTCTTCTAGTTTCCTATGATTGAAGTTTGGATCATTGGCTTTAGACAATTTATCTTTTCTAATATGAGCATCTCATGCTATACATTTTCCTCAAAGAACTGTTTTAGCTGCATTCCTGAAATATTGATACCCTGTGTTTTAATTTTTATTCAGCTCTAACTATTTTCTAATTTTTCTTTTACTCAGTGCTTTTTTAGAAATGTGTTAATTTTCAAATATTGGGAATTTTTCATATATCTTTTTGTTATTGAATTCTAGTACAGGGTCAGATAACCTACTCTGAATGATTTCAGTCCTTCAATTTACTTGAGATTTATGGCCCAAAATAGTCTCTTATGATGACTATTCCTTGTGCATTGAGAAAATATATATTTTGGGGTTCTTGAATTGAATTTGCTGTTCTTGGGTGTACCGGTTAATAATGCAGATTTTTTTCAGTAGATGGAGTTACACATATGTTGATATATATGTGATTTGATATGTATGCTATTTTGTTATTGACAGCAAGCTTCAAAACTTCATATGTCAAATTTTCTGAAGGTGTTAACATAGATATTTTTATGCTTAAAAATGTCAAATTTCGTTCCAAAAAAAAGCATTTGCAGGAAGTTTTAATTCATTACTTTATTTTGAAGAAAACTGATGAAAGTTATCGTATACTTCTGGAAGCTTATGGTCAACATGCTCCTTCTCAAGATACTTGTGAACACTGGTTTAAACGCTTTAAAAGTGATGATTTCGATGTGAAAGACAGAGAATGTCCAGGCCAACCGAAAAAGTTTGAAGACCAACAATTACAAGCATTATTGGATGAAGATGCGTGTCAAACTCAAAAACAACTTGCAGAAAGATTAAACAGTTTCTGATCATTTACAAGCAATGGGAAAGATTTTAAAGGAAAATGGGTGCCACATCAACTGAATGAAAGACAAATGGAAAACCAAAATATCATCAGTAAAATGTTGCTTCAATGGCGTGAAAGAAAGTCTTTTTTGCATCGAATTGTGACTGGCGATGAAAAGTGGATTTATTTTGAGAATCCCAAATGCACAAAATCATGAGTTGATCCCGGTCAACCACTGACATCAACTGCAAGGCCAAATCGCTTTGGAAAGAAGACCATGCTCTGCATTTGGTGGGATCAGGAAGGTGTGGTATATTATAAGTTTCTAAAACCAGGTGAAACCATTAATACTGATCGTTACCGACAACAAATAATCAATTTGAACCATTCTTTGATTGTAAACCGACCAGAATGGGCCAGAAGACACGGCAAAGTCATTTTGCTTCATGATAACGCACCATCACACACTTCAAAACCAGTTAAAGACACATTAAAAGATCTTGCCTGGGAAGTATTAACCCACCTGCTGTATTCACCAGATCTTGCTCCTTCAGATTACCACATGTTCCAAGCGATGGCACATGCACTTTCTGAGCAGCACTTCAAAACATAGGAAGAAGTGGAAAATTGTGTTTCTGAATGGTTTGCCTCAAAACAAGAAAAGTTCTATTGGGACAGTATCCACAAATTACCTGACAGATGGGGGAAATGTGTAGCTAGCGATGGACATTACTTTGAATAAAGCACTTTTGATGTTTCTCTTGAAATTATCATGTTTCCTTTTATTACAAAATCTGCATTATTAACAGGTACACCTGATAAATGACAATTAGGTTAAATTGTCTCATAATGTTGTTAAAATTACCTATGTACCTACCTATGTTTTTCTTCTTGTTTTATGAATCATAGAGAGAGGAGTATTGATTCAGTATAATTATTGGTTTATATTTCTTTTCAGTTTTTTTCAGGTCCCCAACTTTTTTCCCATATATTTTAAATGCTGTTATTTGGTAGATCAGAAATGAGTGGGTTTAGAATACTTACATTTTCTTTAAATTATTATGAAATGTCCCTCTCTGTGTCTTGCTTGTTCTGGAGTCGGCTTTATTTGGTACCAATATAGACAAACAACTTCCTTTTATTAGTGCTCGCATGGCACATATTTTTCAACCTTTTACCTTTAAGCTATCTGTATCTTTATATTTAAAGTGGGTATCTTATATATAGCAATATAACTGGATCTTGATTTTCTTGGACCTTTTATTGATATAGTTGGGCCTAAATCTAACATCTTGCTATTTGTTTTCATTTGTCCTGCTGTTCATTGTTCCATTTGACATAGTTTCTCATCTTTGATGAACTAAGTGAATATTTTTTGTGCTTTCATTTCATTTCATTTTCTCTCCAATATTGGCTTATTGTTTTAATTTTTAGTGATTGCTTGAGGATATACAGTATACATCTTTGACTCATTACAATCTATCTTCAAATAATATTGTCAGTTTATGTACAGAATTTTACAACAGGATATTTCTATTGTTTTCTGGCTATCCTTTGTATTGTGGCAGTTATGTATTTTACTTCTCTATATGTTAGCACCACTGTTTATTATCACTATTTTTGCTTTAAACATCCAGTTATCTTGTAAAGAGTTTTCAAATGAGACAAAAAAGTCTTCTTTATATCTATGGAGATATTTGTTTGTTTCTGTGGCATTCTAATTGTATTGTTTCTTTAAGTGTTTGTATTTTGTGCATAGATGTTTTTGAGAGATTGAAAAGATTAGCCACACTGTCATCTTGCCCTCTGTCTACAAATCATTTTTTAACCTATTTCTGTGTGCAGCCTATGCAACTTCTTAGGGATGATGAATTAGTATGATGCACTGTTGGTGGAAGTAACATTTCCTTTTATTTTCCCTCAAATACTAATGTTTAGAAATTGTGTGTGTGTGTGTGTGTGTGTGTGTGTGTGTGTGTGTGAGAGAGAGAGAGAGAGAGAGAGAGAGAGAGAGAGAGAGAGAGAGAGAGAGAGAGAGGCAGAAGGACAGTCTTTGTTCACAAAGTGTTTAGAGAAACACCACAAACACTATTTAGTATTCAGCCTTGATGGTATAGTCTCATTTGGAAGCATCAGCGAACTGCACAGGCTTTTTTATTTACTACAACACACAAATTTCTCACTTATCCAGAGGCCATTACTCTGGCAACCTCATCTCTTTGGAATGCTAGAGAAAATAATCAAGTAAAACAAATGGCTTCTAAACCGCTGAACTAGATGCGGCAAGGTCATTAAAAATAAATTGTATGTATTTTACTAAAAGGAGAACCCCTGACTCAGAATGTGCTCGCTTCCATTAAAAATACAATTTTAACCAGCTTGGCTAATTGGTTTCCTTGCCTTCAGCAGAAGGGAGAGATGGGGAGAGGGGGGTGGTGAGGAGAGAAATGAGGAAGAGGCACATACATTATGTAGAGTGAGATAGAATAGCCAACATTTGTGTATCCCTCTAGACTGCCACCTCCTTTAGGGCAGTTAACGTTGTCCTATTTATCATCATATTCTCTGCATAGTCCCGACACAGGGTAATTCAATAAACACTGCCTAAATATATAAATAAGCAAACAAACAAACAAACATATGAGACTAAGAGGCTGGAGGGACATAGGAGAATGGCAGGATGTTGAAAGGAGACTTAAAAAAGGGTAGAGTTAGAGGCTATGCTGTGCTTAGGCAAAGGGCTCTTTATACCACACTGTACAGTGCAGAGAATTCCTGTTTAGGGAAAATAGCAGCCAGCATGGAGCAATAGCTCATGTTGATATCGCTGGCGTGTCATTCAGAAAAGGTTACATTTTAGACCCCATGTGGGTATTTATTGCCTTAAAAAAGATTTCCATTAAACTCCCTCCCCACCCCCCAATAATCTCTATTTCTGTCTTTGGCTCTCTACCTAACAGTTTCACCTCTTCACATTTAGAAAATTCATTTATGTAACAAATGGCTCATTACCTGATGATGTTGCTAAAATGATCTGCTTCTGTACACAGAGTAGATCTGTTAAGAGTAATGCTTTGCTCAACAAATTTATGGAGGAAAAAAAATGTTCATAGTGATATATACATACCTATGCCTTAAATCTGAAAAATGCTATTAACCTTTAGTAAATGTAGTCACTCTATATAGATGGACATTTCTGCTCTTTTTTATGACAATCTATTTATTCAATTTGCTCTCACTATGCTGTTCTCATGTAGACTTTTAAACGTAAAAATGCTAATAATGTTGGCATTACTAGCAATGGCAGCCGCCTGAGTGGTGATGTATATGTGTGCATCTGCAGGACTCAGGAACTCTGCAAAGAGCTTTCTCAAATTAATTAATTATGTAATCTCACCGCACTTTAGGAGGCAGGAACTATCATTATCTAATCTTACTCGTGGGGAACTGAGGCTTGGAGAGGCGAGTTTAGAAAGTTCAAGTTTACAAAGTCAGTAAATGGCAGAGCTGGGATTTGAGTCTTGGTAGTTTGACTCAACATTTATGATACATGCTTCCTCTTTCATCATCTCTGTGGATAAAGTACTAAATAATAGCTCAAGATCTTCTTTTGGAGTTAGTCCTCATTTGAGGATATTTTTTCCATTGCTTTTCAGATAGAGTGGAAGGGAGGGGGGAGAGAGAGACAGAGATGAGAGAGAGAGAGAGAGAGAGAGAGAGAGAGAGAGAGAGGTGAGAGAGACACATCGACTGGTTGCCTTCTATAGGATCCCTGACTGAAGGCATGGAGGGAACCCATGACCCTTCAGTGTGCAGGTCAATGCTCTAACTACTGAGTAACACTGGCCCGGGCAGCACAATATCTACTTTTATATATTTTAATAGAATATTGCTTTACTTTGCTGTCATTAAGTTATGACATTGACAGATCAATTAAGCCAACCCTTAGTCTGAAAAAAGAGCAAGAAAATACATTTTTCTCTAGGCATAATTTAATTTGATAGTTGTAGGTAGTCTCTCCTCCTCTCCTTTTTTCTCTCTCCCCCTCTTGAATTTGATTGATGTACATAACAAAATCAGAAAATTCATGAAGCATTATCTTCCATCTTGCCCCACCTCAATTTGCTGTCTATTCTGAATCATTTGAATAATTTTATTATTTCCTGATTTTACTTTTTTTTTAAAGGGCCTTATTCATAGCTTTTATTTCTTTTTCTTTCACCTACCTGAATTTTGCTCATATCGAAATATATTTCTATTTATCTCAATAACATTCTTGAAACACAATTTTCAAGTTATTTTTGTTCAAAGGCCCCAAATAATTTTTTAAAAGCCCTGCTAATTGTCATGGTTCTTATGTAGCAACTGACAGGAAGATGCCCAGTTTCATTATCTTGGTGTCCAGATAAGGAACAAAATATGCCATCAGTTTCTTTTGTCAAACAGAGCACATCCCACACTTGCCAGAGGGTCCAGGGACACAGGGATGCTTTGTATATGACTTTAATAAAAAACATGTTTTTCTTTTAAAATCTTCCATGAGCGAGGTGGGAATCGGGGAGTTGAGGAAGAGCAAAAGATGGCTTCATTGGGGAATAAAGAAAAATAAGAGAGCGAGAGTGAGAGGAGCTGATAAGATAAAAAGCGTTTAGGCTGTCTATCAGATGTCAAAAGCCATGCCCCGCTATTCTTAAATTGCCTTTTTATGTTGCAGTGCTGGAAGGTGCGCTCAGAGTGCAGCCTATAGTGTTCTTTTGGGAAAGAGAAAAACAAGAATCAATGCAGTAGTCACAGCATATGCCATGATTTCTTCCAATGCACAGCTTCTCAGGACTATTGACGTGGACTTTTTAGACAAAATGAGAGCAACTGGATTTTCTGATTATATTGCTTCTCCCTGAGACTTCCCTCTCTATTGCTTTTTACTGGCCTCATCTTCTCTTGTTGAGGCTGTCCATTTGAATATCATTAAGAATTTCGACGTCTGCTCTCCGATCTCCGCCTTGACCTTAGAAGCTATATCTGAGAAATTATTTCTTTGTCTTCTTTCTTTGGCTGAAGCAATCCCAGTCTTTCCTTGAGCTTATTAATCCCTCCCCCCGCCCCCCCCCATGCTTGATAAGGACATTTTACAGGGCAATCATGGCTTCGAGTGAGGAATGGAATATAAAATTAGAGCACCACTTTTGGAGCAGTTAATCAGAGGGTGAGCAATCTGAAGTTGTTCCCTCACTGAAATGTTCACATCTGATTGCTTTCCCTCCTCAGCTCCATTGTCAAATGCTTCTGGCTGTCTCAAATGACTTGGTAATGGTGGCACCTGGGTTGTGGAAACGGTCATGGGCCTGTCATGATGGTTTGCTTTATAGTTTTTCCCAGACTCAAATAGCCTGAATACAGGTGCCATCTAAGGGAGCTAACTGCTCCTGTTATTATGTGTAGAAACATCTGAGATCTAAATGCTTGTAAACTCCAGGTCTTAACTCTCTCACCTCCTGATACCTCCCTGATGATCTCAACTCTACCCAAAAGGGCCCTTAACACCTGAGATCTCCTTTGCCTACTGATCTGAAGAGAGGGTGACCTTGATAGAAAAGTACTGGTCTTTTGCTAGCAGCATAGATACTTAGAAGAAATTGCAGGCTCTCTGCTCTAATCTTATTCTGGGATCAGATTGGCAGGAATAGCTATTCATTTTCTTACCTGTGATTTGACATCAAATCCTCCACCAGAGGGACCTCAACTCCCCGTGGAAACGGGGAAATAAGTGGCGAATAAGCCTTTTGCAGGTTGTAAGAATGCGCCTGACACTGGATTTCTCCTTTATTTTCTAAAGCCCTTTTGCAATTTTCAGTCCATTTATCTGAGCTAAAGTAGGCAAAGAAAAAGATGATTAAGTCTCAGAAGAGGCATGAAATGGCCGGAAGCTAAGGAAGAAAAAGTTTAGGGTGGACATTTTGAAAGATGAAGAGCAAGAGCGATTAGGCAGTGGAATAGAAGTCCCATCACTGTGGAGCTGAGAAAAGGTTAGATAAGATATTAACATTAATGAGGTAGAGCAAAGCCCAGGAGAATAAAGGAGTCTTGACTTAAAGGAGTAGAGCAAATCCTAACAGCCTGCTGACAATTTTCACAGGACAATTTTCAGAGAGACAGTAGGACATCTAGATTGCAATCCTAGGCCCCCTGTTTATATTATAAAGCTGATACTTTATTTGACAAATGCATTTTTTAGCTCCTACTACATGCCAGGCTCTGAGAATATAGCTATGTAAGGGCAGCAGCAATACAATCTTGTGGAGAAGAGAGACAAAGCAATCAGAGTTGTGGGCTGGTGGCCTGCTGTGGGAGAGAGATGAGGGAGATTGCCTGACAGATGATCCCAGAAGCTCACCGTGTTCAAAAAAAGGCACTGCACCCAAACACAATTCCTTTTTTTCTTTTAAAATAGTTCCCCTTCCCATTCTTTTTAAAAAGATATATTTGTATTGATTTCAAAGAGGAAGGGAGAGAGAGAGAGAGAGAGACGTAGAAACATAAATGATGAGAGAGAATAATTGACGGGCTGCCTCCTGCACTCTCCCCACTGGGGATCAAACCATGACCTCCTGGTTCATACGTTGACACTCGACCACTGAGCCACGCCAGCCGGGCCAAACACGGCTTCTTATGGGACTGGGGTCCCTGCCCTCCAGCAGCCTGCATGTACCTCCTCCTAAGTTTGTCAGGTGCTGGCAGCTGGTGCTCTGAGCAATTGTTTTCAGAACTGGTCCTCCTCTTCCTCCCCGCTGCCTGGGACCTACCTCCTACCTGTGTACTCTCCCTCTTACAAAACTGCTCTCCTGTTTGCACTGTGAGAAGGTAGAAAGAATAGCAGGAGGGCAGCATCCTTCCCAGAACAGAAACCACTGAGTCCATAAGCTTGCCCCTTGTTCCATTTTGCATGCCCTCGGAGAGATGAAGAGAGAATGTGGCACAATGGACTTTATTGGGAAACATAAGTAAAAAAAAACAAACTCTCCCAACCCAGCAGACCTTCAAGAGGGTCACATTGCTTGTCCTTTCCTGAACCATACGTTAGTCTTTGAGGAGAACCTAGGACGATGAGAAATGGAAACTGCCCCCGCCTTGTTCTCCGTTGCTGGGCTTGATGAGTTCTATTTGGCAGATGGAGTGCCAGCCCTTTCATATTTTCCCAGGTGGACCAAGCACTGTTTGCTTTCAGAAGTTCTCAGTGAGGCTTTCATTTTAAATTCATAAAAATTATCAGCCAACTTCCAACAATTGTTTAATAAAAAAGCAGTTAGCCAGCCAAACATATAATGGCTTGTATGTCAAAATATGCCGAAGACAGCTGCTAAGCGGGCCACTGGCAGCTCCTGGGCCATATGCCGTGAGTCCCAGGCATATGCACAGCCAGGCACAACAGCACAGAGCATATTGGGAGTAATAAGCCCAGCACCCCATCTTACTCCCTCTCCCCCCACCCAATCTCCTCGCTCCAGAGAAACTGACAGCAGGACATTCTCTGGAGTAAATTGTGGCAGTCAAGATTCACAAAACTCATTTATTAGGCAAGGACCTGATCTGGTAATAGATACAGAAAGCCCTCGTTCCCTAGCCTGGTTTGGATAAAATCCATGCAAACTTTATTGCATTGCAGAAAGACGATTACGGGAGAGAAAAAAAAACACACACACACAACAAACTCCTCCACGAAGTCACTAACTCAGCAGCACTCATCAAGAAAATTGAACTCAGATTATAGACTTTTCTTTTATTTATCTGTTTGCTTCTTCCAATCGAATATTTGCATGGGAAAAGTCCCCAGAGTTTCCTCTCCCTTGCAGAGATAGTTTCATTCTCCCCGGTGTGCTGCTTGACACGGTCATGTTTATTGCCCTGCCTGATTCCTCAGGAGACCTGCCAGTGATTGAGAGGTTGGTGATGGCCCCGTATGACTTTTGTCGTGATCAGAAGCACAAACCCAGATATGGGTTTATTTTAATCACAGGGGCTGGAGAAAAAAGAAATTCCCCTGAATTTTTTTTTTTTCCCCCAGCAAGAAGGCCATATTTTCATCAAAAGCATGTTTATTTTGAGAACAAAGCACAGGCAAGTCACCTTTTGTTTATAGAGAGCTTCCCCATCCCAAAGGAGGCCGGTTTGTAAACACTCGGAAGCTGTTTTCAGAGCCTTCACATCCCTAGCTCCTTAAGGACTCATCTTGGAAGCTGCTCTGTGCCCAGGCTTTCTGGCCATTTCCGAGTGCCAGCAAAATCTTATTCTATTGCGAAGAAAATGTGTCATGTTTTTGAAGACGATAGAATTGCTTTCCCCTAAAACACATTAAGCATCATAGTGTGGGCAATAGACTTCCAGAATAACCTTGGGAAAGGGGGCAGCACATACATAGGAATCTCTGAGAGTCTCCAAGCTGCATATCATCATTCTTCAGTCCTCTCTTCTCACAAGAAAAATTTTTAAAAATATATTTTATTGATTTTTCACAGAGAGGAAGGGAGAGAGATAGAGAGTTAGAAACATCGATGAGAGAGAAACATTGATCAGCTGCCTCCTGCATGCTCCCTACTGGGGATATGCCCGCAACCCACGTACATGCCCTCGACCAGAATCGAACCTGGGACCTTTCAGTCTGCAGGCTGACGCTCTATCCACTGAGCCAAACCGGTTTCGGCCCCACAAGAAAATTTTTAAGGCGGTCCAATGAATAGTGTACTGGGGGTGGGGGTCTACCAAGGGCACTCCAATTTTGATAATTTGCTGGGAGGATTCACAATACTGAACACCAACGACTAAGATTTATCACAGTGAAAGGATACAGAGCAAAATGAGCAAAGGGAAAAGATACAGGGGATGAAGTCTGGATGGAACCAGACTCAAGCCCCTCCCAGTGGAGCCACAGAGGATGCTCAGTTCCCCCGGCAACGAGTTGTGACAAGACGTGACATGTTGTCAATGGGGGAGGCTTATTCAAGACAGTTTCTGAGGTCCAGTCATGTAGGCATCCCCTGTCTGACATGTTATCATTCTAAACTCCCAGAATAAAAGCGGTGTTCCAAATAAGCTATATTGTTCTTGCAAATAGTTGAGGCACAGTGAGCCATTCTGATCAGTTCTGCAAATAGTGGGGACCCTCCCAAAGCCAAGTTTCCAGATGGCAGCCAAAGGCCAACCTCGCTGCAGGCCTTTCCAAGGATATCATCTCAGATACACACCGTCGGCTGTGTTAACTGTTCTCTGCACAACTTGGGTTATAGACTGATCTATCATTCCAGCCTGTCCACGTGGCTACCTCATCTTCCTCGAGATGGGTACGAGGCACTTGGTTGACACTACGGGGACAGACAGGTTGGTGAGAAGTAAAAGGCATGGCTTGGACTCTCAATGTATGTTCAGCATAATGATGCTTCTAAGAGAGGCAGCATGGTGAAGCTTAAAATAAAAGGAATTTTAGAATCTGGGAGATCCAGTTCCAAATCCTGCTTGATAGATCTATAACTTTATAGTATCAAACTTTCCTTGTATCTTCTTATGGATAATTCACCAGATATTTGATGATTATGGGTAACCAAGAGTTGAATAAATTTGGTAGGAAGTAGGACAACTTGTAATTCAGGGGAAATTATCGTATAGTAGACCTGTAGGCTGGCAAATAAGAAGTGAAGTTAATATTTCTGAATATAAATTAATGCTCTAACTTTGGGTTGGGTTTCTCATTCTATTTTTTTCTCATTAGTATGTCTGAGCACTTAATGTATATATACCTGATCATGCTAAGGGGAAGACAAGGATGTGAGAGATGTGGGCTGTGCTCTTAAATGCTTACAGCCTGGTGTGGAACCTAATGGGGGGGGGGGCATGAGGGAGATTCTAAACAAGGCAGCAAATGGATTCATGAAATTACAGTCATGTTGACTCTAGATAATTCAAGATGGTGCTAAGTGAGATATAGAGGATGTCTGCCAGGCACTCCAGCTTTTTCTAGTAACCCACCTCTAATGTATCACTTATGAATTTAACTCCTCCTGTTAGACTTGTTTTTTAAATCTTTGTTCTAGTTTCAGATCACGTCATTTTCCACAGTCGTGGGGAAGGAGAATCTTGGTTTACTTGTATGATGTGTTCATCCAAATAGCACTATTCCCCCCCTCTGTTTTTCTAGTCTGAGAGATTCTCATCTTCCTTGCTTATTTATAAATATAAGTTTACCAATCTCCTTAATCCTTTCTAGGATTTATTAAAGTCCATTATTTTTCATGAAGCATGAAAACCAGGACAGCTTGTCTCCGGCTTTGCATAATGCTTTGTCAATTTCACATGGGCATCTCATACTTCATTTTTGGGACTGTTAGGCTTATCTCTCACACACCTCAATCCATGGCCTGCCATTCACATATACAGATCTATACATCTCGAGTTTTGTGTATTCATTGTATAAAAGGATTTTGATTGATCTGCTCTGAGTTTTGCAATCATCTCAGAATAGAGGTCAGGTCACACAGCAATGGAGAGTATGGGTGTTGTTTTTTTTAACTTCAGTGCCTGGTTCTAACTAATCCCAGTCTAGGAATTAGAATTTAGCAGCTGTGAGACATTGGAAAACTACTCTTCTTGTTCTTGACCTCCTCACCCATAAGGTGAGGAATAAAATATTAGTACCAATTTAAGGATTAAATAAGAATATTTTGACTTGCTCTAAGCAGTGTCTGATACTATATTATGTTTGATAGATATGGAAATTAGAAAAGTATTATTCTATATTGCAATGCCTCTTAGATTCCTTCCATGGATTATAAATCATCAGTCTGAGTTGTGTTTTCCTTGATAAACCTCACACTAGTTAAAAGAGACTGCTATAGAGATTCACATTTTTTAGTCTACACCCTACTTTCTTATGTCAGAAACCTGATTGGTTCTAAATCAGAACCAGAATGAGAACTTCTGTTGTAAGAAGACTGTATTATCTTATAATTTGCATGAGAGAATATTATCAGTTCCCCTTTTCTTAAGATGTGGTTACAAATCTCTTATCCTGACAAATTCTACAAGGTCTCTTCCTCTGTTCACACTAACATTTTGAACTCATTCTTCCCAGCAAATAAGGCAATTGAGGCAGAAACATTAGTTAGAGTGGATGTACAGAGCAATGTTGCTCTAAGGGGGAAAAAAGTGCTGATGTGTGATCACGTACAGACCATAATATCCAAAAAAACAAAAGGAGACATTCTTTTTAAAGGAAAAAAACAAAACCAGAATGCCCAGCACCCACAGTAGGAACTAAACAAATGCTAACTTCTTTCTCTCACTTTGCCTGGCTGCCAGAAGCAATTTCTTTCCTCTCAATATTTATATTGACCCTGCTTTCCCTTCAGCTAGGAAAACACAAGGATTTTTTTAGAAGGCTCTGTACCATAAACTGTGTGATGTTTAGCTGCTGCAGAGGTGTGAAGGCTCCTGCTGTTAAAAGTAGAGTAAGATTTTTTTTTCTTGGGTGGGAGCCCAGAAAATGTTAGACAGACCAAGGTGAAGACTTTTCCTGACTAATAATAGTGTGGATGCATGCGGGTGTGTTTATGGGTGTGAATGTGTGTGTCCTGGTTCTGAAACCATTTTGGCAAGGAGAAGTAAGGACTAACAGGAAGGAATTAATCCAAAGTATAAGATGGCAGACTGGTTCGACCCACCCCACATGAACCAGTGTGATGTTCCTGCTTTGCATTCTCTGCTTGGCATTCTCTGGATGCTGGCATTAGCCATCTTTAAATTTCCCATCTTGGAAATACACAACCCAGTTAAAATAACCCTTTGTGAGCTGAGCTGACAGATCATGACCATTTCTCTGGCCAAACCAGAGACTAAGCCTTAATTACCTGAGCCTTGCAGAATTTTAGAAACTTAAGAATAGCAGCTCCTGTCCACTGGTTTAGTGCAGTTGGGAGTGTCCATAAGGGAAAAGGCTGGTGCTTAGATAGGCTTCCCATTTCAAAATGCCCCGTCTGTTTTATCATATTCCTTTAAATAAGCTTCAACAGCAAATATTCAAACTGTAAATCCCTTTTTCATAATAGATTGTTAAAGTTTGTGAGAGTGTAAAGGTAGCGGCCTGAAGAAAACTACATTCAGCAGCCCCCCTTATCCGCAGATGATACGTCCCAAGACCCCCAGTGGATGCCTGAAACCATGGGTAGTACTGAACCCTGTATATACTATGTTTATCTTATATATACACTGAGTGGCCAGATTATTATGATCTCTGAATGCACAATAATCTGGCCACTCAATGTATATCCTATATAATAAAAGGCTAATATGCAAATTGTCCCTTTGACCAGGATTTCGGCCAGCAGGCAGGCTGGCCAACTACCCATGTCCCCTCCCCCTGGCCAGGCTGGCCAGACCCCACCCATGCATAAATTCATGCACCGGGCCTCTAACACACACACACACACACACACACACACACACACACACACACACTGAGTGGCCAGATTATTATGCGTTCAGAGATCATAATAATCTGGCCACTCAGTGTACATACCTATAATAACATTTATGTTATACACAATAAGAGGTTAACAACACTAATAATAATAGAACAAGTGTAACAATATACTGTAATAAAAGTTATGTGATCTCTTTCTTCACTCTCTAAAAATTTCTTATTATACAGTATTCACCCTCTTGTGATGATGTGAGATGATACAATGCCTATGTGATGAGATGAAGTGAGGTAGTCGGAATGGTGCACAATTTAAAACTTATGAATTATTTATTTCTAGAATTCTGCATTTAATATTTTCAGACTGCGGTTGACCTCAGGTAACAGAAACTTTGGAAAGTGAAACTGTGGATAAGGGTGGACTATTATTTAGACAAAAAAAGAGACATTTTGCTTCCTCTTCAACCCCTTCTAGAAAATGCTTATTTCCAACAGAAAGAGCTGCAAACTGGACTCTCCTGGTAGGGGCACAATGAATGGGCTTCTCCTTCCTAATGAGGAACGTGGGGGCTTTCACAAAGTCAATGTCAGCCCTGCTGGAAGTCTGCAGCTTCACAGGAAAGATGGTGGGTAGAGAGGGTGGCCGTGGCTGCAGCCCCGGTGAGGCCTCCAGTTGGCTTGTTATATGATCCTCACCAGCTTCCCTGGGAAGAGGGAAAACAACTTTTTTTCTCTAATGGCTCAGATTGTCTTCAATACTTACCAGCAGGAGTTTCTGACAACTTTGTTCTCTCAGGTTTTAGAAATTTAAAGAGAAACAAAATATCACACACACTTTTAAATGGCACAGGAAAAAGCCAAGGTCTACCTCATTAGTGAATGGAAAACAGTGGCCCCTTTGGGCCAGATCACGAGGTCAATGTGCATGTTCCTGAAAGGCCCTATTTATTAACCAAATACCCATTACATGGGTCAAGTCCAAGGCCAGCCTGATGAGTAGGCAACTCCTCATATGGTTTCATTTCTGGGACTAAAATACCACTCTTGATCCTCCACGTGGGAAATATGGCTCCTATGTGCCCACTGATGCCTGAAATGTCTTTTATAGGAAAAATGCCTTTCATTTAGAAGTCAGCAATAAGGTTCATAATGAAAGTACCTTAGGTGTGACTTGAGAACACACGGAGGTGTGAGTGACTGGAGTCTGGACTCTCTCGAGAGTCTGTTTCATGGTTGAGGGAAGAAAGAGCCTCTGGCTCAGGTGGGGAGAAAGGGACATAAACAGGGAGAAGGGAGCAGAAAGAGAGGACCAGAACCAGCCAGCTTGGTTCATTTGTCGTTGTTCACTTTCAGAGTGAGAAGGAAGCACGTAGAGTGTCTGGCACATAGCAAGCTCACAATGTTAATTATTCTCATTTACAGTTATGGCAGGTTCAGGACTGGTCATGCCATTTTTAGAGATAAACCTACAGACTTCTTGCTGAGAAGTTACAGTGCCTTGTGCATAAAATTAAGGCCCTTGAAAATTATTATTGTTTCATTTTTTTTCTATCCTTTCCCCATCCTAACATTTTTCCTTTTGCATTCCTTCTTAGTTCTTTTCTTAAATGAAGAATCTAAAGAAATCTTAACAGGCTTTATACCAAGAAGAGGGGGGTTGCAATTGGAAGCACATCTAAACTAACTTTTGGCATTCAAATGTACACCACATGTCTGTGTCAATCATAGTTATATAACTCATCTTTCCTAATGTCATGAAAGGATTCTTGATTAATATGCTTCTAGTTATGGGACCCAGGATTGTAATCATTCATTCAAAGGGCTCACTTCAGGGTACCTCACCTGCATGTAGCCTTCCCTGGTTATGCCAGCTCATAGCAGTTCTTTATTTGAACTACTTGAGTGGCACCTATTGCTATTATCTCTCACTAGGGATTCATATATATTTCATAAATAAAAATTGCCATAGTTTCATCCATTTTTATTATTAACATCCATGGCTATTCAGAATTTAATATGTTTCTATCTCTCCGACTAGACTGTAGGCTTCTTGTTAAGGGCCAGGTGGTGGGTAGCCTCTGAGATAACCTCCAATGATCCCTATATTCTGGTATTCATGTTTTTGTCTAATCCCTTGTCCTTAGCTTGGTGATGGACCTGGTCATCCTATTTTAATGAACAGAATAAGGCAAAAGAGTTAGAATGTCACCTTTAAGATTAAGCTATAAGTCCATGTGTCCTGTTCTGCTAGCACTCTCTGGTCACTTTTTCCTGCTCCATGTCCAGGACTCTCGTTGCCATTGTTGTGAGATGACCTATGGCAAGGAGCTGGGGAAGACCTCTGACCAACAACCAGAAGAAAGCAAGGCCTTTCATTTGGCAGCTTGTGAGCAACTTAATCTTGACAATAGTCACCTGACTGAGTTTATAAGTAGCTTCTCCATCAGTTGAGCTTTCACATGAGGATGCAGCCCTGGTTGACACCTTGATTGGAACCTGGAGAGAGACCTAGAGGCAGAAACACCCAGGGAAGCCATGCCTGGATTCCTGATCGACAGAAACTGGGAGGTGATAAATGCCTGCTCTTTTATACTGTTGGCCTTTGGAGTAATTTATTATGTAGCAATAGGTAATAAATATAGTTTATGCTTTGTAGTCTACTTATTCTCTAATCCTAAAAGTCTGGAACAAATATCTGGAATATTGGAGAAATCTGCAGTTAGTTACATGAAGAACATTTATTTTCTTCTCCTTTCAGGTGGGAGAGGGTGAGAGTTGGAATCTATAATTTGGGTCCCAAAGCTTGGACCCATTAATTGTGGTCTTGGTGTATGAAGCCAGAGGGTCAATGAACAGAAGAAGCAGTTTAGGGGTAGCAAAATCAGATCAAGTTGACCATTCAAGGGGCTGAGTGACACTGAAAGTTGAAGTTTAAAGCTTAGGTCAAAGTGGGGACTTAAGGATGAGAACTAGTGAGGCAGGCAAGTGGGAGATGGTTTGAAGACATTCTACTTCCAAAGATGGAGTGAGTGGAGTTCATGGAAATAATGTGTAGAGAATGAGAAACAGAGGTGAATCCATCTAGAGATAAAGTTACAACATCGATGTCTATGGTCCCCAGAAAATGATGTAACTAAGTGGTGTGAGGCTTGATTTAATGGAGAGGATTAGCCTAGTTTCAGGGGAAGGTCATGTATATTGTAGTGCTCTACCTAAATCCTCATCCTCAAGGGACAATGTATCCCACCTCCTGAAAATATTGGCTGTTAATGATTCACATCGTTTTCCCAACTGAGCATTGCCCTCAGCCACAGAGAAATACTTCACCCAAGGTTATGGCTCTTCCCTGGTGGATGAGGAGTTATAAAGAGCTGGCCCCAAAGTGCGACAGTCCTGGAGACCTATTTCCACTCCAGAGCTTCCCACAAGATTGCCTGGGACCTCAAAGGCAAACACATTTCAGGCCAGCTTTGCCCTCTGCCCAATTCTACCTTCCTCACTGTTGCATAGTGTATCTCCCAAGAGTACCTCCCATAAACCCTTTGCACAAAACTCATCTCAACCTAAGACAGTCTAAGATAAGGGGGGTAACAACTGTTTAGCTCTACCAACCATTGCTATGCATGGGAATGTAGACCCATTGTCAGATCTTGTTGTTCAAGAGAAGCCAGAACTGCAAATGTGGAACCGAAATACTCCACTCTTTCATTCTATACTGACAAATAATTCACATTTCAGTAAAAACCACCTCTGAAGTGAAACCAAACACATCTGTGGGCCAGATTCAGCTAATGGGTCATGAGTTTGAATTGTGTAATCCCTGCATCTGAAGTTGTTTAGTGCGTGCGTGTGTGTGTGTGTGTGTGTGTGTGTGTGTGTGTGTTAATATTGGACCACCATACTGGACATTTTGTGCATGGGCGGGAGAGGTAAAAGTGGAGTAAGCTTAGTTTTCCTGGACCTCAGTACCATGTAACGAAATACTTACGTAATACTCTCCTTTCCCTCCTTCCAAAATGTGGATTTCTAGTTTTCCATGCGTGCTAGGAGTAGAGATTCCCTTCTCCATCATGTGTTTGGCACCCTTCCTAAAGGCATAAGAGTGACCTCCCTCCCTGTTTTACACCTGATATTTCAATGTAATTATTAATATTCCCCACTTCTCTTCCCAAAATGCCCCAGTGTGGATAATAAATTTTGTTTTTTTGCTAGGGGAACCGTGTACCTCTCTGGGTATCTTTTTTCTTCCCATGAATAAAATCTTTGGACATTCAGGATAGTGAAGATATATCACCTTCTAAAGGATGAAATTCATTAAAAGTAACATTTTTCTCTTGCAAGTTGAAATCATCACTGGTGTCCCAGTGCCGCTATTTGACTCAATCCCACTTTTCAGGGGAATAATTTTTACACGCTCTTCACAGTTTAAAACAATTTGATTTTACTAGTAATTTGCCTTATTTCAACTTGGCTATGCTGAAGTAGTTCAGGCTGCTTCCAAACACTTACTGCCTCATTAGCTGATAGCTGTAGTCTAATGACTTTCCGAACAAATGAGAGCTTCTGGTGTGGTGGACACTGGTGGAAACAGCTCTTTGCAGACTAAAGGAGAGGAAGCCAGAATTGGATTTAATTCAAACCTTTGTTAGCTTTGGGAAAGTTAACATTTATGTAAGTGAAATTGTAATTATTTTCAGTGGTGCTGATGGATGGGAAATTGCTGGGTAAATTGATTGAAGCCATCACACTGTTCGTCACATAGTTAAGTACATAACAAGGGAAACCTTTTTTTGTTGTTGTTGGAGAGTTCAGTGTATTTTCCAAGATTAGCCATAAAGGTAGATATTGATATAAACCTTTATGTGTGTGTGTATAGATACATATACACACTTCCCGTGTGTGTGTGTGTGTGTGTGTGTGTGTGTGTATGCATAGACATTAAAAATATATATGTATTTAGAAATATGACTCCTTTGCCTTTTCCAAGTGTATAGATTAGGCTCTTTGGTTACAATGAAAGCCTGAGACTCACTCAGCCTATCTCAGGAATAAATGTGAGAAGAAGACAGATGGGAATCTGCCAGGTAGAAAAGGAGCCAAGGTGTATATTCAGGTCATACAAGTCTCTAAGAGGTAAATCAGGGTCCAGACAGTCTTAGCTGCCTCTCCAACCTTGATTCCCAACTCACTCTATTTTACTTTTAAAGCTTTTCTCCCCCAGGAGAGGTGGGCTACTTCGCAACCTCAGAAGTTGAATCATGTTTTGGCTAAGGCAGGCAGCATAATCCAACTCCCTTAGCTAGTGTTTGCTGTAGGGGTGAGCATGAGAACATATAGGCATTGATGCATAGAAGGAAGTCTGTTGTGGTAATTTGGGAAAGATTTTGCTTCCTGGTAAAACAAGAGACAGTGATGAGGCTGGTTCTGTTTTTCTGCCATGAAGTGATGTGCAAGAACTTTAAGATTCAAGCTTGAGAGCATGAGGCTAAAAGCCTAGAGATGAAGAACAAATAGGCTGAGGATAGTCTTTTAGAAGGGTAGAAAAAAATAGGTGCTTGGTAATGTTTCCCTAAACCTGGATCTCTTATCTCCAGACTTCTTGTCATGTGAGAGAGTGAAATAAAGAAATTAAAAAAATTTTTTTTTTATTTTAGAGAGAGAGAGAAATGGGGAGGAGAGAGAGAGAGAAACATCAATGTGAGAGTGGAACATGGATTGTTGGATCCTGTACATACCCAGGGATCAAACCCACAACTTGGGTATGTGCTCTGACCAGGAATCAAACTGGCGACCTTTCAGTACAAGGGATGACACTCAAGCAACTGAGCCACACCAGCCAGGGCAAAAGTGAAATGCTTTGATTTTTAAGTCACTGTTGTTTTGGTAGTCTACTATTTGCAGTCCAAACCATCTCTGACAATGTCTAGGGACAAATTTAAGCACTCTTGCTTTATCCATGGTATAACTGTTCCTGGTTTCAGTTACCTGCAGTTGACTACATTCCAAAAATATTAAATGAAAGATTCCAGAAATAAACAGTTCATTTATTTGTAATTGTACACCATTCTGGGTAGTTCCATCCTGCTCCATCATCCCAGGACTTGAATCATCTCTTTGTCCAATGTAGCCATGCTGCACACACTTTCCCCTCATTAGTCACTTAATAGGTGTCTTGGCTATCAGATCAGTTATTAGAGAGAGACCACATTCACATCACATTTATGATAATATATTGTTATAATTGTTCTATTTTATTATTAGTTATTATTTTGAATCTCTTGCTGTGCCTAATTTATAAATTAAACTATCATAGCTATGTATGTATAGGAAAAACATATATATAGAGAGTTTGATGCTATCCACAGTTCAGGCATTCACTGGGGGTATTGAAATGTATCCCCTGAAGATAAGGGGGGGGGGCAGCTGTATCTTTTTTTAAATTGATTTTTTATTGATTAAGGTATTATATATGTGCCCATATCCCCCAAAGCCCCCCCTCCCCACTCCTGTACATGTCCTCACCCCCCTGCTGGCTCTGTCCATTGGTTATGCTTATGTGCATGCAAACAAGTCTTTTTGTTGATTTCTCCCCCGTACTCCCACCCTCCCCTATCTTCCCTCTGAGGTCAACTGTATCTTGTTGCCTGTCCAATATCAGGACTTTGTGGATATTTATTTCCATATATTCAGACAGATTTCAGTCAGAATCAAGCGAACTTTCTGAACACCAGTGGTTCAGTGTCCTACCTACCCAGATCAGATTTTTTCTCTGTTTTGTTTCATGATTGGGCAAAATTACAGCTCTTCCTTTGACATATTGCAGGTCTGTGAATTAAGAAGAGGTCCAAGTGATACCATGAAAACTTTTAGCTTTGACACATTTGGCCTTTACACTTCCCTTAGTTGATTACTCATGAAATTAACAAGTGTTTATTGGGCACCTGATATGTGTCGCGTGTGGAAATTTAGTAAGAAAATACAGAAATGCTTCTTCCTGCCTTCTTGGAATTTACTTTCTAGTAAAATTATGCAGTTTCTGTATTCGCCTGCTCTTTTAATGCCAAATGCCAGGGATCCCCAAGATGTTGAGCTATAAGAATAGGATATGGAAACCACCCAGCATGAGAGTCTGTCTTTTTTGAAGATGATGAACATGGTAGCAGGTAACTCTTCTTGAATTATTTAAATTTTATTTTTGCTATGATATTGAAAGAGGTTGAGACAACAGTGAAATATTGCATTGAGATTTTCTCTTTCTTACCAAAGCCATATTCACAATGTCTAGTCTGGAACCAGGATATTGTACCCTCTGTAGATTACTAATTTGGAGTTTCAGGGCCTACATATGTATTTTTTTCACACTCCCATGATAACATTCTCAAATAATCCAGGTCATGCATACCAAAGTGGATGGCAGTAAATTTTAACAAGGGCCACCCAGCTTTTATTTTGGCATTGAATCACCTGCAAATCTAGGATTCCGGGACTTCCATTTGGGATAAAAAAGGCAAGTAGCTGTGCCATGTTCACACACAGGTAAAAACATTAAATTGAGAGTTCTTACTAAAGAACAAATTGAGTCCAATAGTCACATTCAGTTTGTCTGGATTTTCCCTGTAGTTTTACTGAATGGGGCCATCATTACTTCTTGCCCCAAAGCAGCTCCTCTTCCTCACGAAGTGACTGCATTTACTGAGTTTTTTTTCCCCCTATTGATCTTCCTTCACAATTTGCCCCCCATGGGATTATTCAACTACCAGGATTGAAATTTTCAGGGAGGCTTAGGTCAGACAAGAATGGATCTCTATTTGTTGTCTGTCTGTGGTGGTTTTGGTATGCTATGGACCAAAAAAATAAAATCCCTTACAGGTGTATTTATGGAAAGTGAGTGGATGGTGTTTTCTTTGATTCCTTGCTTTGATTTCCCACATGGTGTCTTTTTATTCTCCATTGGTGGAATTCTAATGAAGATTATCTTCAAAGCCCCTTCAGCAAAAATTTCTTATTAAATAAAGCTTTATTTTCTAGGCCAATTCTCTGTATGTCTAATGCCAACCCAGAATAGCAATTGTCCTTACCCATTCCTCACCCCCTTTAAATGTCTAAATTAAGCCTCTCAGTCACAGTCACCTTCTCCCATTACTGCCAGATTTTCTAACTGTGTTTCAGAAGTGGTTTCTGGAGTTGGCGACCATGACCTTGACCCAGAACTTATTTTAAGCATCAATTTATATTCTGGATCTTGGCTTAGCACAGTGGCTACTATTGTTTTCAATTTTCCCAGGGAAATATTTTTATTTATTCATAGTCCTAAGTTTCAAAGGTATTTGCTTCATTAAAAATTTTATTTCATCATTTGGAGGTAGAGGGCAAAAAATAGATCAGTCCTGTGATGAACTGTTTGCTATACATATAGTTATAGAAATCTTTAAGGTAAATTTGAAACAGGAAGCCAAGTGACAACCTGTATTGCTGTCAACTGTGTCTAAGAACTAGGTCCACAGGTAGTGGATGGTGAAAAATATTTTACATCATTAGGGTCTACCTTTATATTTCTAAAATATATATCCTTAGTACAAAATAAGATTGTATGTAGACATGAAGGGTGAATATTTTGCTGGACTTTTTGTAAATTTGATCAACCAGATATGTACATTTTATTCTGTATTAAAATTATATTAATCAAGTAATTATTCAGCTTTTGGCTTTGGCATTACACTTACACTTAAAATAACAAGGACTGTTGGACTATTCATGGCTTTAAGGAGTGGGAACTAATTGGAACAAAAATACAGACTTCCTGACTTTAAAATATGCATATCTCTAATGTGGAAATTTATAATCCTTCAAGCAAAATTAAGACTTGACTTTAAGATGATCTGATTACAAGGCTATTAGGCTTCTTCTCTATTCCCTGAAGCCTCTCCCCCTTCTCAATTATTCCCTGCTGCTAATGAGATGCGAGGGCTGAATAGCATTGTCCCTTAGGCAGACCTGAGCCCTCAGTCAAAGCACAGCTCCCCCGCTTCTTCTGGCTCGCTCAGGTCCTTTATATTTATTTCGTAGAACTTTAAGCTTCTGCAGGCAAGAGAGTTAGATTAAGCAGAAATGATATTGTCCAAAACAAACTTCTATAAGTAGAATGCATGGACAAGAAGCTGAAAGAAAGACTTGAATATCACAAGATCAGGACTGCAAGGAATATTATTTCTTTATTCTTCTATAATATGACAAGATATAAAGCACAGGCCTTGGGGTGGATAGGCCTGCAGTAAATCTTGACTCTGGCCTTTACAGGCTACTCCGTGTCCTCCTCTGTCAAGTGGCAGAAACACTGGAGCCTGTACCCTAGGCTGCTGTGAGACTTGGTATATTACCAGTTTGGGGCTGTTGTAAAAAGTTGCTATGGACATTCTGGTCCAAGTCTTTTTGTAGACATATATTTTTGTGTTTTTCTTGGGTGAATACCCAAGAGTGAAAATGCTGCTTCATAGAGTAGGTGTATGTTTAACTTTATGGGGAACTTCTAGGATAATTATACCATTTTATTTTTTTCCTTTGCCCCAGTGGATGACAGTTTGGTTGTTCCATGTCCTCACTAACATTTGAATTTTGTCAGTCTTTTCTACTTTAGCCATCCTAGTAGGTGTGTGGTGGTATTGCTTTGTGGATTTAATTTAGATTTTTCTTATGACTAATCATGATGAGTTCTTTTTCATGTGCTTATTGCTAATTTGTATACTTTACTTTGCAGAGTGCCTAGTCTTTTGTCCATTATTAAAACTGTACTTTTATCGTTTATCATTGAGTTGTAAGAATAATTTATATATTGTGGATATTAGTTCTTTTTCATATACACGTATTGCAGATATCTTCTCCCAGTTTGTAGCTTACCCATTAATTTCTCAGCGATGTCTTTTGATGTGCAAATGTTTTTAACTTTGGCAGAGTTCATTTTTATCAATTTTTCTTTTTTGGTAAGTACTGTGTCTTTATTTTAAAATTTTCTTTTTTGCTTCATGTATTTTCTTTTTATGAAATATCTAGCATATCTTTGTTTGGTGTTCTTTTTCTAAAAATATGTTTTTATTGATTTCAGAGAGAAAGGGAGAGGGAGAGAGAGATGGAAACATCAATGATGAGAGAGAATCATTGATTGGCTGCCTCCTGCATGCCCCAGTCTGGGGATCTAGCTGCAACTTGGTCATGTGCCCAACCTGGGAATTGAACAGTGACTTCCTGGTTCATAGGTCAATGCTCAACCACTGAGCCATGCCAGCCGGGCTGTTTGTTGTTCTTTCTCTAATCTCACAGTCTCTTTTAATTAAAAAATTTATGTGGTTTACATTTAAGAACGGAACACCTTAGTTTTATTTTCTCCATCTTACTTTGTTTCCTTTTATCTCTTCTTTATTTTTGTGTGTTTGATCAAGTTACTAAACACTCTTTTTCTACTCACGTTATTTTAGAAATTTCTTGATGGTTTTACCTTCTACAGTTTGCAATATTGTTATTCCTAACTAGAGGCCCAATGCACGAAATTCGTGCACTGTGGGGGGGGGGCAGTGGCGGGGGGTGGTCCCTCAGCCTGGCCTGCACCCTCTCACAGTCTGGGAGCCCTTGGGGGAAGTACAACCGCCTAAGCTGTCAGCTGGACATCCTTAGCGCTGCCGCAGAGGCGGGAGAGGCTCTCGCCACCTCCACTGCACTCGCCAGCCATGAGCCTGGCTTCTGGCTGAGCAGCGCTCCCCCTGTGGGAGCACACTGACCACCGGGGACAGCTCTTGCATTGAGTGTCTGCCCCCTGGTGGTCAGTGTGTGTCATAGCAACTGGTTGTTCTGCAGTTGGGCTGAAACTGGCTCTCCAACATCCCCCGTGGGGTCCCAGATTGCAAGAGGGTGCAGGTCAGGCAGAGGGACCCCACCTACTGGTCAGAGCATCTGTCCCCTGGTGGTCAGTGCACATCATAGCAAGCGGTTGAGCAGCCTTAGCATATTACACTTTGATTGGTTGAGCGGCCAATGGGCCGACTGGACATTTAGCATATTAGGCTTTTATTATGTAGGATATACATTACTGAATATCTATTTCTCTATTATTATAGAAAATAAAGATATTAACCATATCCCTCAGCCTAGGTTATTAATGCTCCTAAACATTAAGACCTAAAGATACAGGGTATGTACCTGTACTGATGAGCTTGTGCAAGTCCTGGTTTATTTCTATTTTCCTGACATAATTAGTAATTGTATCCCTTTATTCTTAGACTATTCCAGTTTATACAATAAATTACATGTGTACAGTCAGATGTGTACAACAAATTAAACATTTTAGATTACTCGACCGACCATTCCTCTCCCTTCCTATTTATACATCCACTAGAATGCCTTTAAATCTCTCTTTTTACAGCCTAGTGCAGTGGTTAAATCAGACTCTGGAATGATTCACTAGCTGTCTAATCTTGGGCAAGCTGCTCTCTTTTGCCTCAGTTTCCTCAATGTATAAAGGAGATAATACCATTTTCTTCATGTGTTGTTGGGGCAATTTATTAAATAAAATGCCTAAAGCAGTGCCTGTGCCATACATATATTAATATGCCATAGAAATGTTGGTCATGATTTCATACTCTCTCCCAAGTCATGGGTTTTCCTGAGATAGTTTATTACTTTTAGTTCCACACTGCTGTTAGTTCCAGCTTTGCTATGTGATTCCTCTAGTTCAAGAATTCTTAATATTACAAATGCCTAATGACTTTCATTATCCATTCAAAGTTTATTGCCTACCACTGTTTTCTCTCCTTGTCATTGTCCTTATCTTGCCATCTGTTCTGTTCACTTATTTGATTAGAGTTCTTTCCCTAAGTATTTTCCTCAGTTGGGTTCTGTGAGTGATATGTTTTCATAATCCTTTATATATCTATAAATACACATCTTTCTTCTGAGTATAAGGTTATTTTGTTATACTCCTTTTCCCTCATTAACCAGGATATAGTATTCTCCCGTCTTCCAGCATCTAAAATTACAGATAAAAAATTAATATTTGTTTGTATTAATTAGCTAGGGCAGTCATAATAAACTGCTGCAGACTAGATGGTTTACATTATAGAAATTTATTTTCTCATAGTCCTGAGGCTAGAAGTCCAATGTCAAGAGGCCAACAAAGTTGATTTCTTCTGAGGGCTCTCTCTTTGGCTTGTAGATGGCTGTCTTCTCCCTATGTTTTCACATGTTTTTCTCTGTAAGTGTCTCAATCTCCTCTTCTTTTAAGGACACCAGCTATATTAGTAGGGCCATCCTCATGATGCCATTTAACTTAATTACTCTCTTTAAAGGACCTGTCTCCAAATATCACATTCTGAGTACTGGGGGATTAGGATTGCAACATATAAACTTTGGGGTAATAAATTCAGCCTAAGGCCAGGTAGAGTTGGAGGCTTCTATACCATTTGGACAATAATAATAAGAAATTTAAAGAGCCCTGGCCAGTTTGGCTCAGTGGAGAGAGCATCGGTCTGCAGATTGAAGGTTTTGATTCTGGTCAAGGGACATGCCAGGTTGCGGGCTTGATCCCCAGTAGGGGGCATGCAAGAGGCAGCTGATCAATGATTCTCTGTCATCATTGATGTTTCTCTCTCTTTCTCTCCCTCTTCCTCTCTGAAATCAATAAAAATACATTTAAAAAACAGAAGAATACATTTAAAGAGAAGTGACAAGACAAAGGAAAGGGACCTGAAGCTCTCAGGGGCAGCAAACTATAGGAAGGGAAATGTATGGGGAAACCAATGATAGATAAGGACAAAAGAGTAAGGTTTGTGCAGTCTCCTTTCTCAATGCCGGCTCATCTCCAGTGATAAGGCTATTATCCCTTCCTGGTATGGGAAGTGGGGGAAGAGTGGGAAACCTTCATATGGAGTATTTATGGTCCATTTTTCAGGCAGACAGGGAGATGGCAGAGAGTTCATCCTGTGTCTGCTTTTTCTCTTGCCTTTGGCTCAAAATAATCCTTATGCCAGAGTGGTATATTTGAGGGTAGTGTATACTGATCTTTTACACCATATGCAGGTGACATATTCTGGTTTCTCTTGCTACTATGAGGAGCTTGATAATAAATAAAATCTCAAGAAAAAAGAAGGGGAAAAAAAGAAATTCTTGTCACATTGCATAAATCCTGACTCAGCTATTCCTGAAGTCTGACCTATACCTAAACTTTTTCAGTTATATATCTAATAAATCACCCCCCCATTTTTGCCTAGACAAGGTGAATTTTCTTTGTTTGCAAACAAGAATTCTAATAATAATTTATTAATGAAATAGTGAAAATAGCAATAAAATAGAACTAAAATAATTTCTGGTACTGTTGAGTATCCTTTATGTGCCAAACACCAGGTCTTCTAAATTATTTCAATATTTCCAGTATGTATTTATTATTCCAATTAAACCAGCACAAAATTTGAGATTAGAGAGTTTGGGTAATTTTCCCAAGGGTAATAGAGATGAAATTAGAACCCAAGATTTTCTTTGGAAGCCCATGTCCAAATGGTATAAAATCGTCAAGCCTACCTGTTCTTGGGGATTTTCTCTTCTTTCTAGATGGCCTCTTGTGCCACATAAACCTTTTTAACATCAGATAAGTTTGATGTTAATCTGTCTGCTGTTATTGTATTTCACAGACCCAGCCAGAGAACCTGAGAGGGTAGAGGAGAAGTTTTTGCTCCTGCAATCATTTAACCAGGTCCAATGGTCAGATCATAAAAGAGATTGAGTGTTGTTGTCCCAGCAGGCCTGGGAATGTGTTGTGATTCTGATCAGCCAGCTTGGGTCACTTGCCCAGCCCTGAACCAAACAACAAGCTCATCCCTGGGTTAGGCCTGGGGATGGAGTCCCACCTTGACCTTGTTGGCTGAGAGTGGGGCATTGCTGAGGGAAGGGAGAATGGATGCTGGGGAGGCAAGCAACAAATGTCCAGTCAGTTAAGAAATAGGAGAAATAAGGAGCCCTGGACAGTGTTGCTCAGTTGATAACATCAGCCCATGCATTGAAGGGTTCAATCCCTGGCCTAGGTCAGGAGCAACCAATTGATATATATCTCTCTCTGTCTCTCTCTCTTTCTCTCCCCCCTCTTCCTCTTCCTCCCTCTCTCCCTCCCCTCCTCTAAAAAATCAATGGAAAAATATCCTTGATTTTGGCAATTAATAACAATAACAAAAAGAAATAGGAGAATTCTTCCCCAACTGGACCTGCTAAACCATCTTTTACTATAGGTTTGCAAATAGAGGCTGGCAGAGTAACTTAGTAATGATCTTTATATATAAGCAATATCAAAAATTAAGGATGAGGGCCTGTCATTTTCCATCTCCATTTAGGACAGCACTGACCAATGTGGTGACAGGAGAGCACTCTGTAGTAATGAAAATCTTGGGAAGTGGGTAGGAGACTTGCACTTAACTGGACCTTTCTAGGAAATGAACGGAGCCATGCAGCCATCCCCAGAACACAGGCTGACAGGGTTAGATGAATTTTCACCAGATTTAACTGTGACCAGATTGTGGGAGTAAAAGTTTCAGTTTGAGTCAAGTTAGCTGTTTCATTTCATGTCCCATTTTTAATGCTTCCTTCTAGCCCTCTCGCTTTTTCTAAATTACATGCCTCATTGTATTTGAGTTCCTCCTGCGTTTGACAGTTCCATGGCTTCCAATTTTGCTTCTGCTGCTTTGATTATTATTCCTGATTTGGTTGTTGATGAGACATGTGGTTTTCTTCAATTAGCTCTGTCACTCTTACAAATGTGTGTGTCTCGCAAGTGTCCTAACCTAATTAAAGTCAGGAGGAGGAGGGGGAAATTACAGGCAATTACAACAGAGCCATCCTTCTCTCTCAGAGCTCTCTCCT
Source organism: Corynorhinus townsendii (assembly GCA_026230045.1). Classification (NCBI taxonomy): domain Eukaryota; kingdom Metazoa; phylum Chordata; class Mammalia; order Chiroptera; family Vespertilionidae; genus Corynorhinus; species Corynorhinus townsendii. The sequence continues at coordinate 218,967,085 of JAPDVU010000001.1, forward strand.
CTCCATTGGGGCCAGTTCTCCTGGATCTCCATTTTGCAAGCACATTGAGCAGCCTTGCTCTTTAAAATGCCATTAATTTCTTCAGAACATGGTATGCAGCTGTGTCTGTGTGTCATACATTAGCTCTCAGGAAACCTCACAGCTTTCATTTAGTTTTATTAAGTGTAGTCTTCTCTCCGCCTATTTCTACCATGCTTTGAATTTGTCCTGAGGCAGAGAGTTACAGTCACCACCATGTGGGGTCCTGTAAGTCTCCCCAGGTCTGTGGCCCTGGGGGTTCTGTCTCCTCTTGTGTGGGCTCGTATTCCGTTCACTCCAGTTCAATGCCATGCACATTTATGGAGATCTGAGCCTACTTGCTGTGCCAGGCAGCATGTGAGGTGCCGGCACTCCACACATGAATAAGCGCCATGGGGTTAAGAATCTGGATTTCAGAGTTGGGACAAGACATAGATTCAAATGCCTGCTTCACCCCATGCTAGCTGTTAGGCCTTGGGTAAATCACTTGGCTGTTTTTTTTTTTCATCTGTAAAAATCTTGTTAATAATGATTACCTTGCAGGATGTTGTGAAGATTGGAGATAATGTATGCAAAGTAGCTAGCTTAGTGCTTGGTGTACCTCAATAAATGGGAGCTATAATTATTATCATGAATGAGATGTGGTGTACTTAAGGAACTCACTATCTCCTCAAAGAGAGAGAGAAGAGTAAGTTAACTTTTGTAATATATCGTTATATGCATAATAATGGAAGAATGTAGGTGGTGGTGGAGGAGGAGACTCTGAGGCTCTACATGCTTTCTCTGCCAAGTTCTCTGTCTCCTACTGTTTCCTCCCCCCCCCCCCCCCCCCCACTGAGGTGCTTAAGCCACCCACCTTCTCCACATCTAATCCTCTTCGCATTTGTTGCTTGTTTTCCCTGTCTGCAAAGCTCTTCCTCCAGGTCCTTATGTGGTTGGCTCTTTCTGATCATTCAGGTTTCAGCTTAAATGTCACCCACTGGAAAGACTTTCTATCACCATCCCTTCTAAAGTAGCTCATCTCCTCATTTCCATTCTTTTTCTTTTTCTTTTTGCCCAGCTTTATTAACTTCAAAGAAATTATCTGCAATTACCTAATTTGTTGGTTTAGATATGAATTTCTGGTATTTCCCAGAAGTATGTAAATGCCAGGAGGGCAGGGACCATATCTGTTTTTGTTCACATCTATATCCACCTATGACCAAAACAGTGGTTGCAACATACAGCATGTTCAATAAATATTTGGGGGAAGGAATAGTGTTGGGGAGGTAAAAGGCGGAGGTTTCAGGAAAGAGGATTTCTGGAGTGGTGGGTCTGCATTTTGCTGCTGCTTGGTTATTTATTTATTTTTAAAAATTTGTTGCCATAAACTTCTAAAGTTTTTAAAAAATATATTTTTATTGATTTTAGAGAGGAAGAGAAAGGGGGGGGGAGGGAAGGAGGGAGAGAGAGAGAGAGAGAGAAATATCAGTGATGAAGTGATGAGAGAGAATCATTGATTAGCTGCCTCCTGCACACCCCACCCTGGGCATCGAGCCCACAATGCAGGCTGACTTCCTCGTTCATAGATTGACGCTCAACCACTGAGCCATGCCATCTGGGATGCTGCTTGGTTATTCGTGACCCACAGGTTGAGAACCGCTGCTGTAGAGCCTAAGACCATCGGAAAACACAGAGATTTACATTACGATTCATTAACAGTAGCAAAATTACAGTTATGAAGTAGCAACGAAAATAATTTTATGGTTGGGGGTCACCACAACATGAGGAACTGTATTAAAGGGTCTTAGCATTAGAAAGGTTGAGAACCACTGCTCTAGAAGCAAGTGCTAACTTTTATAACTAATGTTCCCCTTCCCTACCCCTCGCATCTGAATTGGGCTTAGAATGACAAGGATCAAGTAAGTAGTCCTTACCAGTGTGTTTTAAAAACGTGTGACCTTGATCAAAGGCAGAGATTGGAAAAATATAGATGGCTCCGTGGGAATCTATTCCTCCTGTTGGAAAAACAATTCAGAGGGCAAGAAACACATATCAAAGTTCCCAGTTTACTGAGGGGGACCAGTCACAGCATTTTCCTATAAAAAAGACAGTTTTTGTTTTAGTGCCACCAAGTCTTACTCTCTCTTATATAAAAATACCTGCAAGGCATGTACTTAGCTTCCAATCAAGTGGTTAACCGTTGCTTCACTAGTGCTTCTGGGGCTGCTCAGCGCTCACACAGAATTTTAATTTGTATCCAGATATATCTCTATTTTCTCTTAATTGTCGCTCTCTGTCTCAATCCAAAAAGGAGCCTGATGACTTAAGTGCAATTTAAACTTTATCTTTATATGATTACATTTAAGTGTAATTTCAGGTTTTTATTGTGACACAGGAGAAATAAATACGACTAAGGGACTTAATCTAATTCATTGCGATTCATCTTTAGACCTTGGCAGTGTCAGAAGCTCAAAAAAATTGGTTTCAACCTCTTAGTCTTTTAGACACTTGTGAGTGAGTCTACCTTGGTTACACAAATTGTAGCTCATAAATAGAAGTTCGTTTATACACACAGAAAAAAAGCATTTTAGGTGAGCCACACAAGTATATTTCAAAGGTATATTGCTTTGTTTATTATAAATTCAAATAGATATCATAGTTATCTATTAGCTTTCCATCAGAACATCCTTATGGAGACTGTAGGTGCTGAGCATTTAAATGATTGGGCCTTAACTTCCACTGGCAGATGCTATCAGTGTTGGGATCCTTAACAATGTCATCTTACTGTCTGGCTTTGGCCCAGCCTCTATTGGAAAGAAATTGGATTGTTCGAAATAATCTCACAGATCATGACCATTTCCCCAGTGGCCATACCTGAGCCTCTTCTATTTCTTTTGGAAACAGACCTCAATCATTAGATGATAGGCATCAATCTATGAGCTAAAGTGAGCCAACAATAATCCTCCACCTTCCCTAGCAATGGGCTGGACATGATCATTGTCTGGTTGATAACAGCCCTTCTGTGGGATCTTTCAAATCAAGTTGGGAGAGAAGAACACTCGTTGCCTTTGAGTCAGGCAACTGTTATAATGTGAGTCCATTGACCCAGGCAGCAGAATTTGGTAAGATGAGAAAATCTGTTTACACGAAGAGAAAATAAAGTATTCAGAGAGAAGTAGAGATAAAAAATCCAGCAGCACTTGGGTGCCTGCTATGGCCATCCCAGCCTCACCCTTGCCTGTGCAGGACACGTGAGCAAACAGTTTTTGCTTGTTGGTTTTGTCTGAGTAGGGACTTATGACAAGCAATCAAGGAGTCCTTCACTAACATAAACCCCAGTTCGCCCCAAAGTGACAGTAGGGACAAAGTTGTCATATGCTTCCCATGAAGTCTATATGGTGGGAAAACAGTGAAGCTTTGATTAGGAAAGACCTTTTTCAGGAAAAAGACAAGAGAAACTAGGGACCACTTACTCAGATACATGAGCTAAACTACGGTTCCGACTAGTCCCACTGGGAAGAGAGTAGAGCATTTACAAAACTCACTGTATTAGGACTATTGTATAATTGTCTGTGAAAAGATTCTTAATATTCATATATAGAAAAGCCTTTTTATTATCTCTGATGTTTTCTTAGTGTCTAAATTATTAATATTATGAATTTATCAAATAATGATTTTTTAAACAATCCTATATAATAAAAGCCTAATATGCTAAGTGTCTGGTCATCTGTTCAACCAATTAAAGTGTAATATGCTAACAAAATGCTAAGGCTGCTCAACTGCTCACCATGACGTGCACTGACCACCAGGGGGCAGATGCTCTGACTGGTAGGTTAGCTTGCTGCTGGGGTCTGGCCAATGGGGACTGAGTGAGACAGGCCAGACATGCCCTGGAGCCCTCTCATGGTCCCTCCCCAGCTGGCCAACCTCCTGCATCCCTCCCTGGCCTTGATTGTGCACTGGTGGGGTCCCTCAGCCTAGCCTGTGCTCTCTTGCGATCTGGGACCCCTCGGAGGATGTCAGAGAGCTGGTTTTGGATTAATCCCACAGGTCAGTCTGAGGGACCCCACTGATGCATAAATTTGTGCACCAGGCCTCTTGTAAATAATAAACATCATTGTAAATATTCATATACTGCTGGATCATAATAAGTAAAAACTTATGGATTTAACAAAATAAATTTTCCCAAATACTTAGACATCAACTGCACACTTAAACTTGTCTTATGAAACTCTCCTGATGATTTAATTAAAAGCACAAGTCTTCAGAAGTTTACAAAAATGCTTAAATATGCTAGGGTGCAGAAAATAAAAACATCTCAACGCCTAACAAATGTTTAAACTTATAATAAAACTAGAGGCCTGATGCATGAAGATTTGTGCAAGAATGGGCCTTCCTTCCCTTGGCTTCCGGCACTGCCTTCACTCTGGCCTGAGCTGCCTTTTCACTCTGGCCTGAGCCACCTTTCCACTCTGGCCCTGAGCTGCTTTCTGCCTTCCCACGCTGCCCAGAGGCCTGGAGCGGCTGGGGAGGTGTGCAACGCTTGCGTTGTTGCCATGGCCGCTCAGCACCTGCATATGCAAATTAACCCACCATCTTTGTTGGGTTAATATTCATACCCCTGATTGGCTGGTAGGTGTCGTGAAGGTATGGTCAATTTGCATATTACTCTTTCATTAGTGTAGATTTTTACCATAATGTAAGCAGCATGGACTGATGTAGTTTTTCATGTTTCCATTTTCATTCTCATGCTTATTCTTAGTCCTATTCCTAATCTCATTTCCACTTTTATTCCAATTCTTAAAAAAACAATTCTTATTCTTACCCTTACTTGGATTCTTTCCCAGGGTTACCTTTCTAGGCTTACCGTAACTGTGCTACATACTCTATTTTCATTCTATGCTTATAATAATCTTATTAGACTCAGTTGAAAAACAATATCTTCCTAGACTAGCCAAGACGGTAGGTCTGGACTGCTAACCATTTGGTTACACAGACCACAATTATGCCTGAGTATTGAGAAAATGTGAAGCTGCTGCTTTTGAATCAGAGGTAGTGCTGGAAAATATATTTCTTGCTTAAAATTATGAGTTCAAATTGATTTTTCCAATTAATCAGTTTATATGTCTGTCCTCTCCTTTTAGTATGGTTTTTATTTTTTGTTAAGACTTTCTATCATATTGAAAATTTATTCTTAGTTTAATGTGCAGTAAAATATACCCAGTTCTTGTTCCTAAGGTTAATAAATCTATTAGGGACAAAAATAGAATACTTGGGACTAGTATAGTTATAAGAAATATTAGTCATGCTCTAGTAACTGTGATTGCTTTGTTCTAATTAAAGAAGGGACATTCTAATCTGGCTGGGAGTTGTATGCCCCCAGAACCTGGGAGTCAAACTTGGACCTGGGAGTCAACCTTGGAATGTGGTCCATTCTCCTTCAAGAACTCCCTAATATCATGGAAAGATGATTTTTGCCTATGGGTCTGAAATAAAGCCATCACCTCATTTCCTTGTTGCCCAAACTATGGAGTCTGCCCCAGTCCGCATTGCCTACTTCCCCATGCCTGTAATTCTTCCCTATATAATCTTTGTCCTACCCAATATAAGCAGCTGGCTTATGGGGGGTTGCAGAGAAGATTTTTGTGGATGACCTACTGCTCTTCCATATTGCCAACAGTATTGGAATAAATACTTATATATGATTCAACCCTATCTCTGTTTAATTGACTCAAGTAGTGACAGGAAGCGTGGACCTATTGGTTGTCCAGTTTCAAATCCATTCATTCTCCAAAATCTTCTGCCATCTTCATAAAGTCCCCAGTTATATTGCAACTAGAGGCCCAGTGCACAAAAACTTCTGCACTCGGGGGGTGGGGGGTTCCCTCAGCCCGGCCTGTGCCCTCTCACAGTCCGGGACCCCTTGGGGGATGTCCACTTGCCAGCTTAGACCCGCTCCCCAGAGGATCAGGCCTATGCTGACAGTCAGTCATCCCTGTGGCAGCCTGGGAGCCCTTGGGTGATGTCCGACTAACCGCCAAACTATAAAGTCCCACCCCAGCCCGCATTGCCTACTCCCTGTGGGGAGCAGGCCTAAGCCTTTAGTCAGACATCCTTAGCGCTGCTGCAGAGGTGGATGCCATCAGTCCCGCCACCGACGCTGTGCTGGCCAACCATGAGCTAGCTTCTGGCTGAGAGGCGCTCCTCCTGTGGAAGCGCACTGACCTCCAGGGGGCAGCTCCTGTGTTGAGCATCTGCCCCCTGGTGGTCAGTGCATGTCATAGCGATCGGTTGTTCCACCGATAGGGCCAATTTGCAACTTTATTATATAGGATAGAAGGTTTATCTCACCTACCATGTTTGGACTTTCCTCACTTCCCTAAAGAAGCCTGAGTCAGGCAGTTTCCCTGACCTGTCTCCATGAGACTTCTTTCTGTCCAAGTGTGTGGCCATTGTCCTTGCTCTTGGAGCTCCAGTCTCACTCAAATAGGCTGTCGCACTCAAATAGGCTGATTTTTGCCTATGGGTCTGAAATAAAGCCATCGCCTCATTTCCTGGGTATAACTCAACCAGCATTCCCTGTTTTCCTAAGAACTTTGGAATACCTTCACAGCAAAGTGACATGCAAAAGGAAAAAGCAATTGGCTAGTTACTAGCTTTTATTGTACTATGGAACATCTAGCTAGAATCTTTTGTGAAGGGGACCAAAGAGGAGTAAGAGCATTTGTTTCTTCTAAAGTCTGCGAGGAGAAATTCATGCCCCTTTGGGAGTCACAGGAGAGTCTGAAACTCCCCAGAAAGATGTTCTATGAGCCAGGCAATGTGAATAATTGTGGTAACCAGTTGCGGGAACAACTTCTAACTTCAACAGACGCAGTTTTCTGTCTCAAGAGTTTCAAAATGCCACGCTCCCTCCAGTTCTGACAATCAGTCCACAGATTGCCCTAAATATTTTCATTTTATGTGTGGAAGTTAATGGGAGCATGGTTTGTTACATGCAGAACACATTTAGACTAATAAAAAAGGAATAAGACCACCTGGTGGGCTTTTCTCTTTAATCTAGACCTTGAGCTCATTTCTGCCCCATTTATTCAAGGTTGGGGCTGAATTCCACTTGCCAAGTATAACAAGTGCAATCGTTTCTGTTTAATTTTTTTGAGCCTGCACAGTTTTTTGATTTCAGTCCAGATGAATTCAAATGTAAGCAAAACCGGACTGTGAAACTTTAAGAAAGCCTAAATTCATTAAACTCTGCCAGTAGGTGGCAGGCGTGCAACATGAAAAACATTAAGGCACTAAATGGAATAAGCTGATTGATGATGAAGATGATAAAGATGGTAAAGGAGGAGGGGCAGGGGGAGATGGGGAGGAGGAGGAGTAGAAGAAGAAGAAGAGTGAGGCATTTAACCTTGGATTTTTACACTGCTTTTATTCTAATGTAATTTTATTATTGTTTCCCTATTGCTCCTTATAATATACATGGGAGATGGAGAAGGGAGTGTCCAATTTCCATGTTGTGAGCTGGAATTAATGAAACTCAGTGCTGTCCAAGGACTTGCCCAATTAGTTTAGCAAGTTATTATCAGAGCCAGTTCTGGAATTTAGGTCTTGGGATCCAAATCCAAGACTTGTGCTCCTACCCAAAAAGCATTAAGCCCTTTTAAGGGTGAAAATTCATTAATTCTCATTAAATATAAACTTAACTTTACCAAAGAATTGTATTTCATTGAGTGGATAAAGGAAAGAAGAAGTCATGAATGTGTAGGGTTAAAGCAGAGACCTGTTTTGCCTGAAAAAGTAGAAGGGGGGGGGGTTTGCCTGAGAGTAACAACACCTGTTAACTTTCTGAGGCCAGGTCACCTAGTTGAGTGAACACCAGGCAGTAGTGTCAGCCTCTGTTTATTCCATGCCATTTACAGCATGTAGGTGCTCCTGCATGACCTCCAGACCACCTGAAATAGTATTGGGTGGCCTTCTGCAGGGCTTGGGGGATTGCAGCTGTGAACAATGCTTCCACTGGTCAACAGCGCCACACAATGGAAAGAAGCAGTGCACATAAGGGGACAGGGAGACCACCCCAAAGACGAGAACCACACTTGTACCAGATTTATTCTGCAGTCAGTAATCACCAAAAGCACAGCAGGGCTCTGTGGGTGGGATGAATTCTGAACCACACTTGGGGTATCAGGTGCCTGGGCTTAAGGGGATTGAGAATGGAAAATGTTATCTACAGTATCTGTTTTCATTGTTTACTTTGCTTTGGAAGCAAAATAAGAGTCTTAAGTCAAAGCAAGATACATTTTTTTCTCTCTTGAGTAAAAGTCCAGTTCATGGTCTGTGTCACAGCAGGTAAGGGTAATCACCACGTAGCTAGAAGCAGAACCTTTATTGAGAGGTGCTGTAACATACACGTGGGATTGGAACAGTTAAACTAAAAAACTGAGGAGCCTTTGATTGGACAGCACACAGAAAGGGCACAGAACACATGATTTCTCACCATTATGAAGATGTTAACTGTAGGTTTTCAATCTATCTTTATCTTTTTTTGGTTTTATAGTGACTCTGCCCAAAGTTTGGATTTTGAGTAACCGCCTTTAGTAATTGTATTCTCTGTAAAGGATTCATGAACTCTGAAGGCTCATCTGCAGAAGGGAACAGGAGGGCAGAGAACAGTGGAAAACTTGGAGAGTAGAAGAAGGTTAGCATCAGAACCAGGACAGAGACATTTCTGTTTTCTTGGATTTGGAAGGAGAACATGTGCAGAGCGAGAATTGGGGTCTAACGGCAGATGCTTATGGTGTCCTCTACTGCTGTCTTTGAAAGGAATTCTCAGGGTAAATATCCTGCAATTACATATTACTAGTTGTGGGATTTTTATTGTTTTATATCACCCACACTTCTGCCTCTTTCCTTTAAGTGTGAATCATTGAGCCTGGAGGAAGGAGAGAACTATGTGATAGTGGTATACATGTACCAGGCATTTTGCATATATTGTTTCATTGCTTATGTTATTTAATGAATATTAATTGAGAGCTATTATATACCTAGACCTGTACTACACCAGCAAGACTCTTGATATAAAAATCCATATTCAATGGATCTAATGGGGAAATGGATATTAATTAAATCAAGATGCACATGCTAAGATTCTGTTACCAATAGCAATGTGCGTGTGTGTGTGTGTGTGTGTGTGTGTGTGTGCGTGTGTGTGTGTGTGTGTGTGTGTGTGGCGGGGGTGGGGGGACATGTTTCAACACTACTAAGTAATTTGCCAATACCAGTCCTACAATTCAACTTAATCTGACACTATCTACTCAGAGATAGTATCAGATCCTATAGGTTAAGAGCTCAGTCCCACAAGACTGCCCTCTACTTCAGATGCTAATTCAAGTATCTGTGCTTCTAGACCAAATGGCTATAAAGTAGAGGTTCCCACAAGCCCCTTCTGGGGTTCAATTAATTGGCTTTGTGGCTCACAGAACTCAGAGAAACATTTTACTTACTAGATTATGGGTTTATTATAAAAGGATATAACTCAGGGACAACCATACGAGAGAGATGCTTAGGGCAAGGTATAGGGAAAGGGTGTGGAGCAACTGTGGCTTTTCTGAGTGCGCCATTCTCCCCAAATCCCCCAGAAGCTCTCCGAACCCTGTCCTTTTGCTTTGTTACACAGGCAGGGCAAAATATTTGGCCACTGGTGATTGAAATCTCAATTATCTCCATCAGGGGGAGAGGATGGGTTTTCTTACTGAGAGGCAGGATTGATGGTCTGAATGCCCTGCCACCCTTGGTGTCAGTGATTTGAGCCACATATTCTTGCCAAGTACTTGTTCTTTCTCCCTAGCATTCACTGAGGCATTAAACATAAGCTCACCCACAGGGGAAGCACTGCATTGGCAGGGTTTGCATCATCTGTAGTGGAAAAATGGATTACTGTCTTTTTTTATTGCTATGATCTCCATTGACTTTGGGACTTCTAAGCTTCTAAAAGAATGTCCCAAGGTTAGAGGTTTAGAATAGAGTAGAATGCAACATTAGTTTGCATAGTATTCTTCATAGAAGCTACATCCCAAAATGCTTCAGCTGGAAGCAGAGACCTACTGTAGAATGTATTACAGAAGGCAGCTTGATTGAGGCATCTATAAAGAAAGCAATTGAGGGGCCTGAGCCAAGGAGAAAGATGTGTTTGCTGAGACTTTCTTTCATTGGTGAAATGAACTAGTGACAGCCAGTAGCCCCTATGTGAGAATAGAGAGAGAGGGAAGTACTGGTGGCTGAGTGGAGGTCATGGGGCTGAGATAAGAGGGAAGGAAATGAGACCCTGATCCTCAGCTAAAGAGTATACTAACTTGGGGTTTATAAGTCTTCCCAAGGACTATGCTACAGAGACCCAGATATGCATTCCAGGCCCTACGGTGGGTTATGTCAACCTAGAACAAGGATCTTGAGGGGAAGAATTAGATACAGAGTGATACCTGGGGGAATGGCCCTGGGAATAATGATCACTTAAGACCAAGTTTGTGCCAGGTAATGAACTAAACGTTTATTTACATTATCTCCTTTAATCCTCCGAACAAATCTGCAGGGTAGATGTTTAGTCTCCCTCTATAGATGAGAGAACAGAAGATCTGAGAGATTCACTCATACAACAAACAATCCTATCTAATAAAGAGGGAATATGTAAATTAACCGTCATGCCATAACAAGACGGCTGTGCCCGCAGTGGAGGCCGAGTTTCTCTAACGAGCCTTAATGAGCAATCAGTAGGGACCTGAGGCTGCATGGTGCTGGGCTGGGTCAGGGGACCTGAGGCTGTGCCCTCTGCCTGGTGGGGCTTGACAGGGGACTTCAGGTCGTACCCCCTGCCCCTGTGCCAGGCTGGGGGACCTCAGGCCGCATCCCCTTGCCCCAGCATCAGGCCAGGGGACCTGAGGCTGTGCCCCACGCCCCAGTGCTGGGCCGTGGGACTTGAGTCTGTGCCTCCAGCCATGTGGGGCTTGACAGGGGACCTCAGGCTGTGCCCCCTACCCAGCGGGGCTTGATGGGGGACCTCAGGCCGCACCCTGGCCCTGGCGCTGGGCCGGAGGACCTGAGGCCGTGCCCCCCACTCGTGTGCCAGGGCAGGAGACCTGATGCCGTGCCCCGCCCCCCCCCCCATGCAGGGCTTGACGGGGACCTCAGGCTGCACCCCCCGTACCGGCGTCTGCCTAGGTGACCTGAGGCCACACCCCCAACCCCACAGGGCTTGACAGGATTGGGCCTGGCTGGGTCTGGGTCTAGCCCAATGCAGGTGGGGCCAGCTGGGTCTGGGTCTCGCATGTTTTCGAGGCGCACGTGGGTGGGTGGAGACTTGACTCTGGTTCCCGTAGCATGCCCCAAACTCTGACAGGAGGAAGATTTTCATAATTTTCTTTCATCTCTGACACTTCTATTACAGAGAAAGGGTAAATAGCAATATTAAAATATTTCCTCTAATTTTCTTTTAATGTGCACGAATTTCATGTACCGGGTCACTAGTAATTATAATAAAAGCTAGCATTTATTGGGTAAATGCTACATGCTAGACACTGTTTTTATTATTTCACTAGGATTATTTCACTTCAATCTTCCTAACAACCGTATGAAGTAATTACCATTTGTGGAACTACTTACAGATGGGGAAGCCAGGTAGAAAAAGTTTAAGTAACTTGCCTTGGGCCACATAATCACTGTCAGAGCCAGGGTTCAAATCCAGACAGTCTGACTCCAGTTCTGAGACTTTCACTTTGATATAACTTGAGTGTCAGTCATGTTCCCAGAACCATCCTGGACCCTGGGGATGAAGCATAATTAAGGCAGACATGATCTCAGTCTTCCCAGGACATACTTCTTAGTACTAGGGAGGTTGAGTTGTCTAGGGTCACATAGCTATTCAGGGTTGGGGGTTGGGAATGAAGTCCTAAGAAAAGCCACCTTCACTTCCCCCTCCCCCAAATATTCCATACACTTCTGATCAGGATTTTAAGCCCTTTCTTACTTTCCTAGCCTGTACTCTGCCATTGAATCCTGCTCATTCTTCTTCCCTCTTCTTGTCTCTATGACTTTGCCTCATCTTCCCTAACCCAGTGCAGCAAGTCTGAAGTCCCAAGAGAGCTGCACAGAGCTTCTCAAAGGAAGGAGATAGAAACTGTCTTTGCAGTTTTATTTTTTCCCAGAGCCTGAGCTACAGTAAGTCTTCAGTTAACATTGTTGATAGGTTCTGCGATTTTAAGCAAAATGATATATAACAAAACAAATTTTACCCTAGGCTAAGTGATATAAACAAGAGTCAAGTTCCTACAAGTCTCATCAATGTTATAAATGAAATGACGTTGAACAAAACGACGTTACTCGAGGACCTGCTGTCCTGTGGAGCATATAAACTTCTCTCCCTTGGTCTAGCCCTGAAATGATTACTTTTGGTGTGTAAGGGGGTAGCCTCAACTGAATAAAGTAGCCCACTATGCTCAGGATTAGTTCCCCTCGACATTAACCTCCAAGAACCCACACTGTCACTCAATCACTCACTCCATCACTTGGCATTTATTCAGTTCTTACTATATACTGATCAGAAACTGAAATATAGTGATGAGTAAGCTTTTGATGATAACCTCAAGGAGCTCACTTCTAGTGAGGCAGACAGTCTTGATTAATGCCATAGAAGAGAAAGAGAGGCAATGAGTTAGTGGATGGTAAAAATAGCTATTTTTATTGAGAGATTGTGGTAGCCTTGGAAGTGCATATCTCATAGCGCCCTTCAAAAGGGACACAGAGACAAGGAATGTTGTTAACTGATAGCCTCCAACTGCTACACCTTTGGGATTCACTGAGCTGTTCATGCTGACTCCCCTTCCAGGGTCATGCCCTTCCCAAGTTGCTCCTAGCCCAGGACAGTGGGGGAGCTAGAGGAGGAACATTTCTGCCCAACAGACTTCTCTAGGGGACACTCTTTGCTTTAGAGCTCTCTACCCCTAGCCTAGACCTTCAAGATGCTGCACCACAGTCTGAGACACCCCATACCCAGTCTCCCTTCTTTCCCCTTCTCCATCCATGGGTGTCGAACCTGACCTGTATCGTGGTTGGAAGGCTTGCCCTGCTTGTCCCTGTCCCCTCTCCTCTCTCTATCATAGTCACTGGGGTTTACTTCAATAAGTCTCTTGTGCTAATAACTCTTCGTGTCTGCTTCCTAGACTGACCCAGGGCTCATTAGTCAGGATAGGCTTGATCACACTGCATTAACAGGTTAATCTCAGCATCTCAGTAAATTAACACAAAAAAGTTGCTTTCTCCCATGCTCCACACCCAGTGCAGGTTGGTGGGGTGTCTGTGCTCCCCATGGGTACCCACGCTGAAGGGCTCAGGCTTATACCTGACTTCATCGCTTGCCATGAGGCGATCTGGAGGGAGGGAGAACTTTCATAACTAGGTCTGGGAGGGACTTAAATTGCCTCTGCCCATGTCTCACTGTCCAGAACTCAGTCACATGGTCCCAACTAACAGTCACCTATAAAGTGTCACGTTTGTGGACAAGCCCAGGACCAGCCATATAGCAGGGAATAAGCATTCTCTGTGCTTCCAGTGGTCACTATGAGCTAGGGCTTATCTGTTTGCTAAGGTTAATTATACCTAGTTTATGAGTGAGGCACCTGAGGCTGAGCGCGGCCAAATATCTTCCCCAAACCACATAATTAGCAAGAGGTAGAGCCAGAGTTTGGAGTCATGTATGTTTGACTGCAAATCACATTTTAACCACTCTACTATGGGTGCAAAAGAAATGCCTAAATGCTGGGAAGAGGGGAGTTGTGAGTGGCTAAGAGGTTTCTAAATTTTGACCAGACACATCCCAGTCTCTCCAGAGTGTGTTTAAGCCTCTGTGAAATGTGTGAGACACAGGGAACAGGACTGAGATTTATGCCAACTCCATTATACCAGGTGTCTTCTTTACCCCTGCACTTTCGTTTCTGAACAGGGAAGATAGTATTTGAGTGGCACTTCCTCCCACATCTCCAACCATTCTGGGGGCAGGAGGAGATTTGTTTGGCTTCCATTTATTTACGTAGAGCAGTCCAAGTGGCAAAAAAATAAATAAATGAGCTGAAAAAGTTTGGGAGTTTTTTTTTTTTTTGTATGTGTGTGCCTGTTTTGATTGCAGTTAATAGTTTTGAAGAGTGCTACAAAATAATGTGGCTGTTGAAAGAAATGCTTTTTGCCCAGTTTCTTTCTAGCCAAGATTTTGAGCAAACTATAAATAGCTGACAATAAAAGAAAATTGCCTCTGTGATCTGCGGAGAAAGAATGGGAAATACAAAAGGACCGCCCTGAGAGGTTTTCAAATAAAAATTATGGCTTCCCACCCAGGGACACAGATTGCTACTTCTCGGAAGAAGGGAAGGGCAAGGATGTGATGGATGCTTCCCCTCTCTTGTTTGTTTTCAAAGATGCTTTGACTTAGTTGTTTTTGTTCTATAGAACTTGGAACTCTTCGCATCTATTAAACATTTTAAATGAACTGAATATTTCTTGAGAAGCAGGTAATCATGAAACTCTTTGACTTCTCTGTGTTTCCATTTCCCTTTCGTGCGCACGTTGTCCTCTGGCACAGATGTGTTGGAGTGGGAGAGAGGGAACAACTAAGGTACAAGGAAATATTGGCACCAGTGTGACTGTTAAATGGATAATGCCCTTTTGTTTATTTTCCCCAATAAACCATTTTCAATTTCCTGCCAACGTGCTTGCTTGCCATTGATTAAACTTCACATTATTTTGGACCCAGGATTAACTATAGTGCTTGCGAAAGTAGAAGGTGAAAAGAGATGAGTTGTATTTTCCTGTAACTAAAGGGCTTTCCCAAGCTGAAATCGTCTCCTCTTCATTTGAAATGACTTTCCTATCAACTGGAAGTAATTGGCCACAGCTCAGATGTGCAACTGCTCTTCCCCCCCACCCCCTTTTTAATTGAATTTATTGGGGTGACATTGGTTAATAAAATTACATAGGTTTCAAGTGTGCAGTTCTATAATACATCATCTGTATATTGTATTGGGTATTTGCCACCCCAAGTCAAGTCTCCTTCCATCACCATTTATTCCCCCTTTTACCCTTTTTTACCTCCCCCCACCTTTCTTCCCCTCTGGTAATCACCATACTGTTGCCTATGCCTGAATGTATTCCCCCCCCCCCCCCCCGCCCCACCTTAATCTCTTCACCTTATGATTTCACTCATATGTGGAATGTAATGAACAACCCCCCCCCCCCAACAAACAAAATAAAAACAGACTCATAGATAGAGAGCAGACTGATAGCTGTCATCAGAGATGAGGATTGTGGGGCTGGGAGAAAAGAAAAAGGTGCAGCTACTGTTTTGAATAATATGCTAGCTCTACTTGCTGAAGGTTTTTCTATGATATCAAAGTTGGTTTCCAGAGGTGGTCTTGAAATAGAAAGTCGGGAAACTGTGATCTCTGGGTTCAATGAAGACAAACCGCTCTGTGTTTTTACATACCCATTGATATGTGTGCACACTTATGCTTTTGAGTCACATCTATCTTTTGTGCTGGGATCCTCCTTGCGCCTGCGGACAGCGCACAGGGACTGATCTTAGACTTGAAAGAATGAATGGGTTCCCGTGGAGTTGTCTCATGGTGGCATGTGGGAGCTCTGTCAGAGTCGCCAAAGGAGAAGAGGCATGTCTCTGAGATCAAAGGCATCCTGACAGCTTGACATGGAGAAGGAAAGAAACAAAAATGAAGTTGGAAATGAGAGAGAATAAAGTCAGAGAAGAAACTTGCCCTGGGGCATTTTAGACATAGATCTTGTGATATTAATGTTTCCTTTATTTTTTTTAAAAAATGAAATAAATTGCTTTCAGTGACCCTGAAAGTCATTAGTGCCAGCTGTGACTTCATACTGTTGAGAGAGAATGACAGTGATGAGCAATGATAACAGGTAAGCAGTTGGTATGGAATCAGATGTTTGTACAGCTTAGTGAGCCTGGATACTTGTAGCAATTTCAGGCTGAGTCCACCTGAGCTGTCCCCAGAATTTAGTTCAGCTGTCACCTCTGGGTCCAATTAGAAGGCATACTGGATTAGGAGCCAGAAGACAGAGATGTCACCTTCATTCTGTCCCTAGTCATATACTTTGTTGTATAACTTCAATTATCTGTGCCTCAGTGTCTTTATCTATTAAATCAAAGATATGGGCTGGACCTGTAATTCACCCAGGTTCTAGCTAACTTTATGTGAGGTGTGATAGAGCTGTGATTAGATCTCCTCTTATCTATTTTGGTCAGGAAGCCAATTAACCAACACAAATCGACTGTGCACTTTCTCTGTGCTGAGCTCTGTTGAGAGAGGGAAGATATAAGGAGATAAAAAATTTGGTTCTTGTTTTCCATGAACCCAATGTGAGACTTTTTCAAATCACTGTGTCCCAGGGTCTAGCACAGTGCCTGATGTCAGTGGGCTGTTAGGGGATAATACTTTGTATCTATTTAGAGAGACAAGGCAGTAAGAAAAGATGCCCAAGAAGGCAAGGCATATAAAATCAGTACCAACTGAGTAAGCATGATATGACTATTGTAGAACTTCTGAAAAGGTAACTTTTTTTGGGTGTGTGTGTGTGTGTGTAAATGGTGTGATATTTTCCAGAGAAGGAGATTTACTTCCATGGCTAAAATCCAAAGATCAAATTCATTTCGGATCCTGAAGACAGAAATCAGTTTTAAGGCTGAGATAAAAGGACAGCACAAATCTTGTTTGACTGCTCTTCTTGCAACAAGTATCATAATTCAGGGCTCTGCAGACTTAGATTGTATACAGAATGGATCAGAGTGAGACTCAGAAGATGGAGGCCTGAGGACTGTAGGGGAAAGCAGCAAGCATTTATCCACGTTGGGGTATGGACAGATTTATTTCTCAGGACAAATTATGGGAGTGTGAAGCACACACTTAGCACCAGGAGTTTATCCATTACACATACATGGGCTTTGGGGCATCTTCCCACACTTCTTCCTCTCTGCCCATTCTCCTTTTCTCTGTACTTGGACACCATCATTGTGGTAGGTTCTGTGCTAGGTGCTGGGAAGACAGAAATGAGAAAAAGAGATGACATCTCCTCTTGAGGAGGCTAGGTCAGTGGAAGAGGAAGACATGAAATCAGGAAAGTTACAATGCCTTGATTGCTACAAGAGATGCAAATAAATAACTGCTCTGAAAGCTTGCACTCAAGGGACTAAAGGGTCTTTGCAAATTGGAAACGAGGTGTGGGTACCAAACCTGTGCTAACTGTGGTGCAAATGCAAAGATGCAGGTGCAACTGGGAGGTGAAGGGGGTGTTTTGATGCCTCTCACTTAAAATCTAAGGTCCATACTTTGAGATACTTCCTCCAGGGACTTGGAAAGAAAATAAACCTGCATGTTATTTGCATGAAAAAAAGAGACCGTGCATTTCTGTAATAGTTTCCTCTTGCTTTTGTAACTGCAAATTTCATAGCTTAACATAGCACATTTGTTATGGTTCTGGAGGCCAGAAGTCCCCAACTTAAGGAACTAGCAGGGCTGAGTTCCTTCTGGAAGCTCTTGAAGAAAGAGCTTCCAGAAGCTTTTTCTAGAGGCTTTCCTTGTTTTTAGAAGCTGCTTGCTTTCCTCTTTCTTTTTTAAAATTTTAATATTTCTTTTATTGACTTCATAGAGGAAGGGATAGGGAGAGAGAGATAGAAACATCAATGATGAGAGAATCATTGATCAGCTGCTTTCTGTACACCCCCCCACTGGGGATTGAGCCCACAACCTGGGCATATGCCCTTGGCCAGAATCGAACCTGGGACCCCTTAGGCTGCAGGCCAACACTCTATCTACTAAGCCAAACTAGCTAGGGCTTCTTTCATCTGTTTCAAAGCCACAAGCATAGCATCTTCCAAATCTCTCTCGCTTTGTCTCTGACTTTCCTGCCTCCCTCTTATAAGGACTCTGTGATTATACTGAGACCATCCTGATAATATAAGATATTTGCCTCATCTATAATAATAAAAGCATAATATGCTAATTAGACCAGACAGCCCAATGACCTTCTGAACATCCTTCCAGGTGACCTTCTGGATGAAGTTGTGGCAGTGGGGACGAGGCAGGGATGGCCGCCATGATGGGCGGGGGCCAAGGTAGAGGCAGTTAGGGGCAATCAGGCAGGCAGGCAGAGTGGTTAGGGGCAATCAGGCAGAGTGGTTAGGGGCAATAAGGCAGGCAGGCAAGTGGTTGGGGCAATCAGGCAGGCATGCAGAGGGGTTGGGGGTGATGAGGCAGGCAGGCAAGTGGTTAGAGGTGATCAGGCAGGCAGGCAGAATGGTTAGGGGTGATGAGGTAGGCAGGCTAGTGGTTAGGGGCGATGAGGCAGGCAGGCAGGCAAGTGGTTAGGAGCCAGCCATCCTGGATTGCGAGAGGGATGTCCGGCTGCTGGTTTATCCCCATTGGGCCTAAACCAGCAGCCGGACATCCCCCAAAGGGTCCTGGATTGCAAGAGGGTGCAGGCCAGACTGAGGGGATCCCCTCCCATGCATGAATTTTGTGCGCCAGGCCTCTAGTTTTTAATATGCTTACTGTAACCAGGTTTCATTAAGTAGAGTCCCTTTTCCCAGATATGGTAATGTATTCATGGGTTCTGGGGATTAAGACATGGGCATCTTTGGACATCTTTAGAAGGCCATTATTCAACCTACAACAATAGCCCAGTGTTCTCCTGAGAGTTTATCCTTCTTTTTTCTCTCTCCTCTCCTGGACCACTACACTGTCTGGTCCACTTCCCTGTATGGGAAATGTAGAATGGAAGCAGTGTAGCTGAACAGGTTCTGGATCAAACGCTCAGTATAATGATGAATAAGTTACTTCACCTTTCAACCCCAGTTTCCTCATCTGTAAGGTAGAGATAATAGTGATGCCTATTCATAGAACTGTGGTGAGGATTAAATGAGGTATTGTGTATAAAGCTTTTACTACAGGAATCTTGCATATAGAATGCACTCAATGAATTTTGACTATTATTTCTTCTGTTTTAAAAATTATTATTAGGAAGGTGGAATGGGATACCTACCGTAGGAAAGAGGAAGGTCTCCAGAAACCGGAGCTGTACTGAGAATTCAGCTTTATCTTGGTTTGGGGGTTCTTAGTTTTCATGAAAACCAATTTCCATCATTCTAGTCCCAGGGAATCAATGTGTTGAGACTGACACCACCCCATCAGTGTACCCAAGTCCAGCTCTGGGGACTTAGGGGAGGATGGGTCACAATGAACCTTTCCATCTTTTGGGTTATTAATTATTGAAGCTCTTGGCAGCACCAGGCTCTATAATTTCCTAAATCCATCTTCTGATTTTAGCCTGGCATTATGAGGAAAATTATGTCACTTTATTTATCCTGACCTGTGCCTAACTGATAGCTAGACAACCCTCCATATTTTTATGCTTCTCATTAAACTAATAAAATCTCCGAATGATGAAAGTTTAAGAGTTAGAGAGGAAGATGGATATAATCTGGAAATGTAGGGGGAAATATATTTGGGTAATATATCTTCGGGGTTGTTAAGTGTATTTTTGCCTAACATGTAGCCCTAGTGGTCAATTGCTCTAAACTATACTTTCTTTTCAGTTTTATGCAGTCCTCCCATTTTAAACATACGTTTTTTTCTATTTCAGTATTCTCAAAGGAGCTCCAAAGCTCTGGGGAAGTTGGGAGGGATGGGGTATTTAGCAGGGATGACTGGAGTGGTGGTGGGCATTTATTTGTAGGGAATATTGTAGGTTCTGAGTTTTTAAGTCAGGGGCCTGCCTGTATTGTAATCTGCTTCCCGTTTATTTTCTTCTGCTTTAACAGGAAACATTTTAAATTCTGCTCAGTTATTAAATATTCAATATCTCAGGATCACACAAGCAGATATAGCCTGAAAATTTTATTGATGTTTCTTCCAGAGCTATCTTTCTGCAAATGAAATGTAGCAGCAATCTTCAGGCGGCAGGTTTGATAAGCCCAATAAGGACTTGGAATTTGCACCAGAAGCTATAGCAAATGATTAGGCAGCACATGGGTCTTTAAAACACCAAAGACTCTCAGGAGTGTGGGATAAGGCATGTTTATTGATGGTGCAAGGTGCTAGTTGGAAAGGCCTGAGAGATCCAAATCCTATTCATCATAGAAGAGACCTTGCCAGCTCCTGACAGGTGTGACTTGTTTCGGAGTTGTGAGAATTGTTCCTAAGGGGTCGCATCACAGTGTGGGTAGGAACTTTAGTTTCTGCAGTTTGATCTATAGCATAGAATTTTGATGCCCCTTTTACATGGATATCCAAGAGTGCCCTAAAAATATTAACTGGTGACCCTCTCAGGGGTCTGGGATGATGATAAGAGTTATCATTGATTGAATATCTATGGCCAGGTGCTTATAATGCATTTTCTTGGGTCCTCATCACAATCCTACAAGAGGGATATTAGGGCTTTTCTTTTATAGCTAAGGAAAGCCACACTCATGACAGATAAGTAACTTGTCCAAAGTCTCATAGCTAATAGTTACAGAACTGGAGTTTCTGGAAAATTCAACTACAGAGCTGTTGATAGTAGGGGACCTATTTGTGTTCTCTAAATTTGGAAGATAAAGGGGAGATAAAATGTGAGAAGAGATAATTTGAAAAAATGATCTAGTTAAAAACAAGAAAATAAAAAACAAAACCCACTTCATTACATTAAAATCATTTGCTACATTATGTATAGTACTTTTAAAAATGTAGTTTACAACCCAATCATGGGCCATGAAATTTGTTTATTATACTTCAAACACTTTAATCTTAGTAAAAGAGAATAGAAAAAATAGAAGAGAAAATACCAGAGGGCAGCACATATGGAATAAGGAGGAGCAGCTTTGGAAAATGTGTGTATATCTATGAATGTGTATATTGGGCCAAGAGGGAAAATGTATTACTTCACTGTGGTTTATAGTGAAAAGAATATGGAAAACACTGATGGGATTTTTAAAATAACACTAATTCTCATCTCTCTACTTTTAGAAATATATACACCCATCCTTTCTTCTCAAAGTCACCATTGCGAATGGAGCAGCTGTCCCCATGTATGATGTGGTATAGTAGCCCAAAGCAGAGCCTGCTATCACAAGAAGCCCAAGGGTCAGAGAATTTCTTGGGAGGGACTAAAGAGTCATGAACAGTGACTATTGGTGCTACAAACATTGATGGAGCTTGAAAGATGACTCCTAGAGTGATTAACCAAACCCTTTCATCTTGACTGCCTTTGTCTTGGTTTAATTTTGGCTCTGTTGTAATTGTGTGAGTGTGCTTCTGTAAGACATCAGATAATGTATTTGAAAAAGGTATATTATGAATGAGTCAATCAAATATAAACATTTCAAGGTATCCATCATTCATTTAACAAAAGTTCGTTGAGCACCTATTTTGTACCAGCCACTGTGCTAGAAACGGAGAGAAAAAAAGAGTGTACCCTATATTCACTGTTCTTGATGAGTTTATATGATTATAGGAGAGGTAGACACATAAAGAAATAACACAAAAAGTGGTATGCATATTCAGTCTGACATAAATCCAGAAAAGCAATTCTGTCTGTGGACTGAATGTTTATGCCCCCCCCCCCCCATTCATATGTTGATGCCTAATTACCAAATGATGGCATCTGAAGATGGCAACTTTGGGAGGTGATTAGGTCATAAGGGTGGAGCCCTCTTGAATGGAATTAGTATCCTTATCAAAGAGACCTCTCTTTCTGCCATGTGAGGCTACAACAAGAGAATGGTCGTCTATGAAGTACAAAGCAAATTCCCACCAGACACCACATCTGCCAGCACCTTGATCTTGGACTTCCTAGCCAACTGAACTGTGAAGTATAAATATCTGGTGTGTAAGCCATCTAACCTCTGGTATTTTTGTTATAGCAACTTGAGCAGATTTAAAACTGACACCCAACCCAGCATCTGTATCAGCATGTAGGGTGAGTGTATAGCATGTGAGGGTGTGAAAGGATCAAAGGGTTTGGTTACAAAAGGTTTCTGGAAGGAAGTGATGCCTGGGAATCATATAATACATTCATCACATTGCTTGTCCCTATCTCCAGGTTCTGATTCTGTAGATCTGAGATGGGGCCTGAAAATTTGCATTTCTCACAAGTTCCTTGTTGATGCTGTGCCCTTGGTTCAGGGACCAAAATGTTTTTAGCTGCCTACACCACCCCTCTTTTTATGTGAACTCTTATATGGAATGCTGATGTATAAGATCGATAAAAGTAGAGATGGTTGCAAGGAAACCGTATTTTCTCCCAGCCTATGTTCTTCCCCAGTGGTTGCTTCTGAAACATCTCTATGGAAATTGTGAATCTAGAGGAAAAAACTGGTTCTACAGTTTTATAGTTTTCTCTGTAGGCATCTCTCTCTCTCTCCCTGTTCTGCTCTCTCCCTCTCCCTTTCCCTCTCTCTCTGAGTTAAATCAAGTTGTTTGATTAAAAAAAAAAAGCCAGTCAAATGATTTTAAAAGATCCCTATAGATCTTTGGGCAAAAGTTTTGGCACAGAAAAAAAACTTGGGTTTTGATTTCTACTTAAAAAAATTAATTGTTGATTAAGTCTGCTCTTAAAAATCATGCTTTCAAACTTTGTTTTTTGATGCTTTATTCAGTCAAGTTGTGGCATTTCTACATGAGATCTGCAGGTGTTAGCATCCCATCATAAATCATTCCAAAGACTGTTAAATATCAGAATAGGAAAAATGCTTTGCGTCAGTAACATAGCACAGTTTGGAAACTCGTTGATGGCCACCTAACGTTAGTTCACAGTAAGATATTAGCTGTTGAATGCCGAATGTTCTTCTATTAAAATAAAAAAATTGATTGATCAATTATCTAGATAACCAGAATGTTATAAAAGTTTTAAAATTTAGGTGTTTGTTGTCCATCCAGGTTTTCTGAATCACAGAGTAAATCTAGTTCATTTGTTAAAGTGGAAAACTGATTTTGTTGTAACTATTTGAATTCATGTTACTGATCTGTAATTAAAATTACAAAATAACATTTTACTGTCTTCATTTTCATCATTGGTTGAAGACTCTACAGCAGGCAAAAAAGACAAATGCCTTCCTATTATGGAAAAGAAAAACTCTTGAAAAACTTACTTTGGAATTATTTCAAGTTTTGCTTTATTCTTAGACTAGAGGCCCAATGCACGAAGATTTGTGCAATAGGCCTTCCTTCCCCTGGCTGCCGGCACCAGTTTTCCTCTAGCATCTGGGACCCAGACCTTTGCTCCAGCTGCAGTGGAGAAGCCAAACCTCTTCAGTCTTCAGTCTTCAGTCATCTTCAGTCTTCAGTCTTCACTTAGGCCAGAGCCTTCAGTCTTTGCTCCGTGCCTGTATATGCAAATTAACCCACCATCTTTGTTGGGTTAATTTGCATACTCCTGATTGGCTGGTGGGCGTCACGGAGGTACGGTCAATTTGCATCTTTCTCTTTTATTAGTTTAGAGGAAGGAAGAGGGAGAGAGAGAGAAACATCAAAACATCTATGGGGAGGGAATCCAAGATGGCGGCGTAGGTAAACACCTAAACTCCTGCCTCGCACAACAATTTCAAAACTACAACTAAAAGACAAAACGTCTATCACCCAGAACCATGGGAAAGCTGGCTGAGTGGAAGTTCTACAACTAGAAGGAAAAAAAAAAGAGCATTGAGACATGCACGAGTGCTGAAAAGCTGAGGTACGGAGGCGCGGGATCTGGGCTGGCGGCAGGCATTGCTTTTTTCAACCCAAAGGGAGACAAGCCCCTGATTACTCTGAAATCCAGTCTCTGGGGAGACACGGGGGACCCAAACTCCTACGGGGAGAAGCTGGACTGTCTGCCATTGAGGGTGGCTTGCTTGCAGAGCTGCACACAAGAATAATTGTTTACTGCACTGGGGCACGGGACTCGGGGACGCCGTCGGGACGCAGAGCCGGCTAACTAGCAGCCATTGTTGTTTGCCACGCCCTAGCCTAGTGACACCCTGAGGCCCTGCCCTGCACAACCTACAAACCCACCCAAGCTCCAAGCAGTGGATTTAGCATAGGAAAGGCCTGCCCTATTGCAGCTTAACCTAGCAAACTTGTAGCCTGGGTCAGACAGCTCCAAAACCTCCAAACCCCAAGCAAAGAGGAGAAAACTGTAGCTCTCACTGTAGCTCCTGCTGGGTGGCCTCAGACAGTAGCTGACCTGCACCCCATTGGAGATCCAGAAGCCAGTGTACCTAGTGGTCAGTGTGAGACACCAGATTTCAACTCCTCACATCCATAAGTGACACATTCAAGAGGCAGACTCAGTGAGCACCAAAGCCCCACTGAAACAAGTCCTGCCCCATAAGTGTGTCTCCAGCACAGCAGTTCTTCCATTATAGACACAGCGAGTGCTCACAGCTAATTGGCCTGGAGGTCAATTCCTCCCAGTGTACCAACAGCAATTAAGGCTTAACTACACTAAGACTTTGCACTCAGCACACAAAGGGGTGTACCAAGAGCATCCACCTCAAGTGATTGAGGAGGCTGAGTTACTGCCCGCTATAGATCACCTACCACACAAAGCTACTCCATCGACACAGGGAAGCAGCCAAAATGTGGAGACAAAGAAACATGTCACGAATGAAAGAAACGGAGGAAAGCAAAGTACTGGATGACATAGAGTTCAGAACCATATTTATAAGGTTACTCAAGAATCTTCTAAAAACCACCAAGAAACTTGATGACACTTCTGAGGAGCTTAGTGAGACCTTCAAGGACCTTAATGAGAATGCCAAAAAAAAAAAAAAAATGGAAAAGGATCAGTCAGAAATGAAGCATACACTGTCTGAAATAAAGAATATACAGAAACTCAACTGTAGATCAGCGTACCCCAAGAATCAAACCAAAGATCTGAAATATGTGGAAACAAAAAACATCCAAACAGAAAAACAAAAAGAAAAAAGAATCCAAAAATATGAAGATAGTGTAAGGAGCCTCTGGGACAACTTTAAGCGAACCAACCTCCGAATTTTTGGGGTGCCAGAAGAAGGGAGAGAGCAAAATATTGAAAACCTATTAGAAGAAATAATGACAGAAAACTTTCCCTACCTGGTGAAAGAAATAGACTTACAAGTTCAGGAAGTGCACAGAACCCCATACAAGAGAAATCCAAAGAGGACCACACCAAGACACATCATAATTAAAATGCCAAGGGCAAAAGACAAAGAGAGAATATTAAAAGCAGCAAGAGAAAAACAGTTAATTACCTACAAGGGAGTACCCATACGACTGTCAGCTGATTTCTCAACAGAAACTATGCAAGCCAGAAGGGAGTGGCAAGAAATATTCAAAGTGATGAACAGCAAGAACCTACAACCAAGATTACTCTACCCAGCAAAGCTATCATTCAGAGTTGAAGATCAGATAAAGAGCTTCACAGACAAGAAAAAGCTAAAGGAGTTCATCACCACCAAACCAGGATTACATGAAATGTTGAAGGATATTCTTTAAGAAGAGGAAGAAGAAAAAGGTAAAGATAAAAATTATGAACAAGAAAAGGACATCAAATACATACCTACCAACAAGTGAATCTAAAAATCAAGTGAATAAAAAATCTGAAGAACAGAATGGACTGGTGAATATAATAGAATCAGGGACATAGAAAGGGAGTGGACTGACGATTCTCAGGGGAAGCAGGTGTGAGGGGTGCGGGAAGAGATTGGACAAAAATCTTACTCCTATGGATGAAGACAGTGGCGGGGGGTAAGGGCGTGGGGTGGGGTGGGGAATCAGGTGGAGGGGAGCTATGGGGGAAAAAAAAAGAGGAACACCTGTAATAATCTGAACAATAAAGATTTATTTAAAAATAAATAAAAAAATAAAAAATTTGGCTCTAAAAAGAAAAAAAAAAAATCTATGGGCTGCTTCCTGAATTCCTCCTAATGGAGATCAAGCCTGAACCCTGGGCATGCACCCTGACTGGGAATTGAACTGGCAACCTTTACGTGCATGGAATGATGCCCAACCAACAGACCCACACCGGCCAGGGCCTAACCAAATTTGAATCAATACTCAGAAGCTTGGATGCTTAACTGAAACTAGTCTAAACTTTTTATTTGACTTGAGACTTTGCAAGCCTCATTTATTAAGGTACTTGGTATTTTTGCCTAAAATAAAAAAATTTCAAAGGCAAATAGAAATTAAAAAGTGATTATTGAACAAAAGACAATCAACATTTCATGAAGTTTCTACGTCCAAACCACTTCTACAATTTTGGGAAACATTTTACTTAGTTTACTATGCCTATTTCTGATGCTGACATTGCTTCATTTGGATTTAAATCTGAGGCCTGATAATTTTTATAACACTATCAAATCATCATTTATACTAGATACCAAATTGGTGAGACTCATTGCTAATTTGCATCTGTTTTTTATTTTTTTAAAAACAAATGGTGACATTATAGGGGAATGGTGGTTAATGCATTTTAATGTTTATTGAAGCCACTGCTCAACTTGATTTCTCCAGAAAATGGGGCGCTTTTGCCAAGGAGACATCTAGGAGAGATCTGTCAGTGGTCATTGATTCAAATAAGCATTCACATACTCTCTTGGAGTTGACAGAGACATGTGAAAATCTAGCACATCTGGAAGACAATTCTTTACAGTTAGTCAACATCTGGGGTTGACAAAATGGGTGATTAAATGTGATGGAAGTTCAACATCTATAGGCAAGTACAGAGTAACTCTCTGTGAATTATGAGAACATACATGCACCTTGCATGCCATAATGAGCCATTAGCACCCAGTTTACGTGAGTTGAAAAGGCATCAGACACTGAAGTATGTATGGAGATGTTTTCAAAAGTGTTTCCAATTTGTTTTTCTTTCGGAGCCACATATAAAACCACACTATAAATTCAGACAAAGCAAAACAAAAAGTTCAGCCTCTCTAAGCTTCCTCATTCCTTATCCTACATGTTTAAATTAGCTGTTTTCATTTTTGGGCCTTACTTTCAAGCCATTTTGTGTGTGTGTGTGTGTGTGTGTGTGTGTGTGTGTGTACGCACACATGTGTTTATGTATGAATATCACATACCAACACTGCTGTGCTTCTCCTGGCTCCTTCCTCAGGTGCATTTTATTACCTTTGGGGCAATTTCAGATGTTCTATAACAGTAGCCAGTACCGACATTTCATTCTGTTTTAAGCCTTGAAAATAATTCACTTTGCTTAGATAACCATTTAATGTGACTCTTTAGAAGAACTCAGGTAAGAACAATAAAAATGATTTATACTTCACTCTCCTCTGTGATTTTTATACTCCACTCTCTTGCTCTTTTCCTCTCATTTTTTTTTTTTGGGTCTAAATTTCTCCCTAGGAATTTTTTTTTTTAGCTTTAGAGACCTAACATCAAACTACATAACAGACATGTTGTTCTGACTTTCATCTTTCTAATCTTTTCCTCCACAGAACAAGAAAATCAGTGGTTTGTGTGGCTAAATGAGAGAGAAATCTGACTTTCTTATTGAAGCAGAACTTGCTCAAGTAGCAGAGGTAGTTTAGCTGTCTGTAGTTAATGGATGAAGATAGGTTCACAAAAGGTATTCCTGCCACTTCTTGTTCAACAACATGTTTACAAAATGCTGCAAATGTTTTAAATGGAAGAGAGTGCAGTTATAAAACACCTTACCGGTGTTCTCTCCTAGTATAAGCTGATTCTAGACTGAGTCTTTGTGGGGAGTTTCCATGAAGCAAATTCTCAATTTCACTGAAATAATACAATTAGTGGCCCTATTGATTGTGCCTTTTACATCAGGTCCTCTGCCAGCAAGTAGACAAAGAGAACCACACTGGGAATGAAAATTCTACAAGCTCTCAGCAATTAGAACGAGCACCACACTCTTGGTAGAATTTAAGTTAGGAGTCAACAGATTTTTTTCTTAAAGGCCAGCAAAATAAATATTTTCAGCTTGTGGCCTTGAGGCTTCTGCTGCAACTCAGTCATTACAGAGCAAAAGAAGCCACAGAAAATGCTAAGCTGAGGAGTCTGGCTATGTTCTGATAAAGCTTTATTTACAAAACAGGTGCAACTTGAGATTGTCTGATCTCTGATGGAAAAACTGATACCAAGAATCTAAAGACAATAGAAAGAGAGAAAAAAATCTTCAAATTCCTGTAAGATATTGAGTTAAAACTCCAGGAAAAAATAATTAACATTTTGATCAACAGAATTGGTTGTTGAGGTGTGTCCTTTAGAATGAGAGAAAGGTGTGTCCTTTATGATGAGTGTAGTAAACCTTGTTCTCTAATCCTTTCTACTGCTCTCTTCTTTGCATTTCTTCTCTTTCCTTCTCATTCCAGTGTTCTCCCTTATTCTTTTCCATAACTTTGTAGATGGGTGTACATGTCAAATGTCACATATATGTTCCGTGAGAAGGATTGGGCTAGTTGGGTAGGTAGCATTATGTCCTGGTTTGATTTTTATTTAGAACTAGAGGCCCAGTGCATGACATTTGTGCACTGGGGAGTGAGAGGGTCCCTCAGTCAGCCTGTGCCCTTTCGCAGTCCAGGAGTGGGGCTAAGCCCACAGTCAGACACCTTAGCACTGCTGCAGGGGCGGGAGAGGCTCCCACCACCACTGCTGTGTTCACCAGCTGTCAACCTGGCTTCTGGCTGAGCAGCACTCGCCCTGTGGAAGAGCACTGACCACCAGGGGGCAGCTCCTGCGTTGAGCATCTGCCCCCTGGTGGTCAGTGTGCGTCATAGCGACCAGTCGTTTGCATATTACTCTTTTATTATATAGGATAGGAGTGGAGGAACACTCTAGCCTCAACTATATTGTCTAATCAATGGGCTATATATGTATGCAAGTTTATTATAATAGATTAGTTCCTATTAAGATAAAACCATTGTGGGGCAAACTTTCTGTCTGCCATATGCAGGCTTCTGCCTAACTGACCATTTAATCAATGCTCTAGAATTTCTAAACATTTATATTCAGAAAAGTGACTGTAGAAAAACAGCTGCCTCACACTTGCCCTCTCCCTTGCTTCAGTTCACATTTACTCCTTTCATGGTTTGATACATTTTTTAAAAACTCTTGTTAGCTCAGTTGATCCTGTTGGATCCCATCCGGCCTCCCAACCTTACACATTAAATCAACCAAGTTCAGATCAGGCTCTCTGTTAAGCAGGAAGGAAGAAAAAGCACAGAGGAGCATAGAGACATTGTACTGAACTCTGGCAGGCTTGGAGGATAGTTGCCCCAAATTGGTGACTCGAACCTTGGACCCAGCAAACTTGATTGGTACTCACAGTCGTATTGTGGAAAGGGTAGTGTTGAATTGGACTTCATTTAGGCCATACCCCTAACAGTAGTTATATATAGAATATCAAGCAAGTTACAAAATATTTCAGGTCCTCAGGTTTTTACAAAATGATTCTTATATGACTTCATTTGAAAATTCTTTTTGACTCTAACTTAATAGTAGTGCATTTAATTTACTAAGAGTCAGTGCTCTAGCTGTCTATTGTCTAACAAACTACTCCCAAATTTTGTGGCTTAAAACAACAACAGCATATATTTTGCTTACAAAGCTTAAATTTGGGCAGGAATCAGTGAGGACAGTCATCTTTATCCCACTCAACATCAGCAAAAGCAGCTCAAAGGCTGGGGGCTAGGACCATCTGAAGACTGTTTACTTGTACACTTGGCAGTGGATATTTGCTGGTAGCTGGAACCTTAGCTGAGACTGGTGGCTAGAACATTGCTTTGTAGCATGTTCATCTGTCCTCAACATCCTTACAACATGGTAGCTTGGTCCTAAGGACAAGCATTGAGCTAGAGTCAAGAGGAAGCTGTGTCGCTTTAAGGAGCTAATCTTGAAAGACATGCACAGCTTCTCCCACCACATTCTATATGTCAAGGAAGTCAGAAAGGTCTGCCTAGGTCAGTGGTTGTCAAACTACTGCTCACGAGCCACATGCGGCTCTTTGGCCCCTTGAATGTGGCTCTCCCACGAAATACCACGGGCGCGCACGTACAGTGCAGTTGAAACTTTGTGGCCCATGCACAGAAGTTGGTTTTCGGCTTTCAAAAGAAATTTCAATTGTTGTACTATTGATATTTGGCTCTGTTGACTAATGAGTTTGCCGACCACTAGCCTAGGTCAAGGGGAAATAAAAAAAAATGATAGGGGTATGGCAAGGTAGTGGAAAAGCAAGCAGATTAGAAATAGTGTTGTGGCCATTTTGGAAAATGTAATCTGCCACACTCAGGTTGTAACAAATGCTCATATTTGAGTAGA
Organism: Corynorhinus townsendii; assembly: GCA_026230045.1. Taxonomy (NCBI): domain Eukaryota; kingdom Metazoa; phylum Chordata; class Mammalia; order Chiroptera; family Vespertilionidae; genus Corynorhinus; species Corynorhinus townsendii. The sequence goes on from JAPDVU010000001.1 coordinate 218,997,435, forward strand.
GCTACTACAGGATAGAAGTTCTAATGTCGTTGTTTGAGGACAGCTTCCTCATCAACAATTAAAAAAGAAAAAAAATGAATGATTCTATATAATACCATAGTTCCTGCTTAATATCCATAAGTGCCGTATCTTATTTAATCTTCAGGTTTACAGATGAGCAAACTATGGCTGAAGTTTAAGTGACTTGCATAGGCTTTCATAACAGGCAAGTGTGTGATGGAAGGTGGCTTTAGAGTCCAGCCTGCCACATTCCAAAGCCCAGGCCTCTTCTATTCCATTGTGCCTCATACCTAAAAAACTCTGTTGTCATCAGCCTTCCTCCCTTCCTTCCTTCCTTCCTTCCTTCCTTCCTTCCTTCCTTCCTTCCTTCCTTCCTTCCTTCCTTCCTCCCTCCCTCCCTCCCCCCTTTCTTTTTTTTCTTTCTTTCCTTCCTTCCTTCTTTGCTGAAAGAATTCAGGTGAGATTTAGCTGCAACTTAAAAGGGAGGAGACTTGCCAAATATTTTAACCTCTGAAGTGACTTCATATTTAAAACCAGTCTTTGCTTATAGTTGACTATTAACATGCATTTTATTTCTTCATTGCACTGGAGAAGGCAAAGGAGAATAATAGCTTGGCTGTTATTGGTTGGTACCTAAGGACTGGGGAGAGAATCCTGAAGCATGTCTCTGACTCATAGCTACTGGTGTATAGCACAACAATGTGACTACAAGATTCTATGTGAGCGAGTTCATATGATGATTAAGGATACAAAGTGTCTTCAAAGTCAGATATGAGGAGATGGGAGAGTAGGTCAAACATGGCTAGTGGTCTGGACTAAAAGGTCAAGCTATTGTTGCCTCAAGTTGGGCTTCTGTATATGAGGGCCAGGCCCATGTAAGAGAATAGAACAGGCAAGGTGCCTCTCCTGTCCCTGGACTAGGTTCTTCTACTGAATGCAGTTTTAAACAGAAGCCTTTGTGAAGGCTCTCTGTCTACACAGAGTCACCCCTTGATGATTGTTTACCCCATTCACTTAGTAAAAACAAACAACAATAACAGAAAAAGCGGTCGACATTTTTTGTATTGTTAATTCTCGCCCTAGGATCTTTTTTTTCCATTGATTTCTGGAGAGAAAGGAAGGGAAGGTGAGAGACAGAGAGAAACAACCGTGTTAGAGAGACACATCGATTGGTTGCCTCCTACATGCATCCTGAGTGGGGCCCTGGATGGAGCCTGCAACCGAGCTACACGCCCTTGATTAGAATTGAACCCAGGACCCTTCAGTTCATGGGCTGACACTCTAACCACTGAGCAAAATGGGTTAGGGCTAATCCAATAATCTTTTAACGTGTTTGGCATTGAATTGATCCAACCAACAGACTTATAGCATCATGTGAATATAGTCTTATAAAAAGGATTCAAGACATCTCCCCCCACACCCCCCCCCCAACACACACACTCTTTTTAACACACATTAACTGTAGAGAAATCTATGGCTTTTAGGAAATTTATTATAAGAATTTTCATTTTTTGTTAACAATGGGTTAGGTGTTAAAAGATCATTTTGAGTCTGGTTGACAAAAGGCTTTGCTGTGCTGCCTACATCAACATGCTCTCCAGTACAAATGGTCTGCCAAGGACAATTTGTAGGTCTTAGCAGTGGGATTTCTTTTTCTTTCATGAGCTTGCAACAATTGCAGTTGCTTCCTAGCTCAACATCTGGAAACACATTTGGCTTCATTGTTGGAAACTAAATTAGCATCTGTGTTCATGAACATGGGGCTGACCTTGCACTGGACAGCAGTGAATGGGTCTGTGTTTGGCAGACCAGTCTTCCTTGACTTTAGGAAAGAAGCCGAGATGCATTTCTTTTCTGGCATGAGTTTCCATCTCTCAGATTAGCCTGAGTCTACTCATTATAAACTGGACATTTGCCCTAAGACATGGAGCAAAAGATGACACTAATTGGAAGTAGGCATCCTGGAAAACATTGTCAGAGTCATCTCCTGCAGGAAAAGAAGCCTTATCTTGTGCCAATACTGAACTGTGGGCTCCATGGACCTGCCTGTGTCTGCTCACACCTGTTCCAACTTGGATGCCAAGAAATGGGGGGTCAGGAGGAAATTAGACAAGCAGAGCCTTTGGGAAGCCACCGAAAGTCACAGGGCCCTTTGAAAGTCCTTTGGAATTCTGAGAGGTTGGACAAGGAGGGGATGCCCTATGTAGATGTATTTGGCTGTGGTCATGAGCACTGCGAATCCCAATGCAAGCACTGATGTGAACAAACTAAATAGTGAAGGAAAAAGGGACAGAGGATCTAAGTAGACAATACTTTGCAGATTTTCTTTTTAAATTAGGCATAATATACAAATATGAAGCTAGAAATGTGTACATATGTTTGCATTGGTGTAAATGCATAGACTTACACACTAGTATCATCTGCTATTTCATGCATTTAGGCAGATTGTAAATACTAGTAAAATCATGGTATAGTGACTCCATGTAACATTTAAAAAAACACAGTTATAAAATAAATAGAAAGGCCTTTGTACTACCCCAAAATTGGTCATAGAACTAAAGGGCAGACATTTAAATGGATAATTTTGATATAATGAGATAAATATTCTATTACAGATAGGCATGGGTTACCATAAGAGTGAAGAGGAGGGACACATTGCTCAGACTTCAAGTGCATGGCTTCCTAAGAAAGGTAATGCTTGAACTGAATATGAACACACTAAGTTATTCGATGTATTTCTACTAAGTTTGTATCTAGGGGAAATTCAAGTAATATGATCTTCTCCATGACAAAAAAAATTAAAGATAAATTCCAGTCATATTTTTGAAACATTTGGCATGTAGCAGGTGGGTTATGAAGATATTAGTCATGTTTTTATTAAAAAGAAAACCAGTTTCATAAGCTAATATACCATTGTAAAATAACTGTTAAGAAATGATAACATATTAGGGTCAAAGGCTAATTTTTTTCTCTTTGATTGTGTCTTTTTTTTTTTATGTGAGAGATTATTATTGGAGTTTGGTTGAATAAAAACCTTAAGTCTTCAAGTAATATTAACTTGAAAAAAACTTCTCAATTTTGCCTAATTTTTATTTATTTTATTTTTTATATTTTTATTGATATTCAGAGAGGAAGAGAGAGAGAGAAACATCAGTGGTGAGGGAATCATTGATTGGCCTCCTGCACGCCCCACATTTGGGATCGAACCTGCAACCCAGGCATGTGCTCTGACTGTGAATCGAACCATGACCTCCTGGTCATGGTTACTCAGCCATGCTGGCTGGGCAATTTTGCATAATTTTTAAAGTACATAAAAGCACTATTATTTCCATAATATCCAGACTAAAGTCTGTAGGAACTAACTTCATGACCTTTCCAGCTTTAGTAATTTCTGATCCTCTGTTTTGCCAATGATTTACTCTGAGAACATTAGTACAATGTCCAATGCTTTTTAAGTACAGATAATCATATTCTGAATAGAAAAAGTAGTATTGTAGGTCAGATACTTGCAGCTTTGAGCTAAACTCCAAGGATTCCTAATCTGAATTCAAATGAGCTGCTGTCCTTGGTTCTGAAGTGATGTTTGCATTGATGTTCTTTGTGACCGTGTGCGCGTGCGTGCCTCTCTCTCTCTCTCTCTCTCTCTCTCTCTCTCTCTCTCTCTCCTCTCTCTCTCTCTCTCTCTCTCTCTCTCTCTCTCTCTCTCTGTGTGTGTGTGTGTGTGTCATTTAGGTAGCTTTGAAGATTTCCCGGGATTCCTCATTTATTAAATTTAAATCTTTTAACAGTGATAGAGTTTCTACATAAGGAGTTCAAAATAGTTTCCGCTTAGTTTTTCATTTTCTATGTTCATTTCCCAGTTTGCCACCATAGCCTTTGTAGACACATCTTGTCAGGGAATTTCTTCCTTATATGTCTAGCAAGTTTAAGTACCCATTTTACTTTAGTCTTTTGTGTTATCTTCCACAGACATGGAGAACATCATTTGAGTTTTTCTGAACTTAAAAAATAAATCAAGCTGCAATTGACCTATCTATGTAAGTGGAAAATTCTCTAGTACACCTCCTGTCCTCCCCACAACAAGGTGTCTGCTCCTGTTTGTTACTAATAACAACCCAAATTCCTTGGGCTAATGGTATTATATGCTGGCCAGCATGGAAGAATACCTCAAGTCATTGTCTTTCCTGCTATCCTTTTCCTTTAAAAAAAAATTTCACGGATCATAGGTCAGCACATTTCACACCAGGCACCCTCAGGCCAGTTTACTTATTTTCTCTTTAGTCTTTCTTATGCAACTCACAGTTTTTTTCCAAATTCTTCTCTAGTTATCTTAGAAAAATGTATCTCCCTCTCTTTGTTCCACTTATGAGAAAAAAGGGGGCTGATCCAGACTATTCAGTATAAGAGTATTGCTGGTAATATTTCTATAGCAAGGAGAATGAAAAATGGAAGCTTTGATGTGGAATTAGGGAGAATAAAGAACCAGTGCCTGGAACCTCTCAACCTACTGGAAGGCACAGCGAATGCATTCAGGACCTTTAAAGCCAACGTTTTCTTCTTTATCTTTCTCTAATTAAAGTTTAACAAAGTTATGATTTTTTTCTGTTTTCTTTTTCTTTTTAATGTTTCAATCATATTGTTTGCTACATTTTTCTAATCCGATTGTATACTATTTCTGTTTCAACTGAGGTTAAAAAAGCTTTTGTGAACTGAACCCTAATACATGATGTGTAACATTTCACTATGTTTTTGAAGTCAAAAAAGTCAGTATACAACTTTTGGAAAATGTTTATTTCTATCATGGTGCCTCTCTGGATTAATTTCTTATGTTTAATGAATATTATTAAATATTTCATTGCCATCCATTTATTTTTAAAACTGAATGTCTCCATTTCCTTTGCATCAAACAATAACCATCTTAATAGTTTTTTTTACTCAAACTACAGTTTTTAATATCCCTTCATTTTATTCAGATGGCAATTATTCATGGCAATTATCCATAGGGTGCTGAGTGCATACCAGGAATCATACTAAGTTCTGAGACAGAGATGTTTAAGAAATAGTTCCTATCTCAAGCTGTTTATGCTCTAGAAGAGAGAGCTACTTGAGCAAACATAATTATAAGACACTGTTAACTAAATTATAAAAGAAATACAAAGTGCCATTGGGCTCTATTAGACTGCCCCAGCTGGGTGGCTCATTTAAGTGTTGCCCTGTACACCAAAAACAAAAACAAACAAACAAAAAAAGGTTTTGGTTTGATTCCCGGTCAGGGCACATACCTAAGTTGCAGGTTTGATCTCTGGTTGGGGTGCTAGAAGGCAACTGATTGATGTTTTTCTCTCACCTCTCTCTCTCTCTCTCTCCCCCCCCCCTTCTCCCTCCCCCCCCCCTCTCTCTTTCTCTCTCTCTCTTCCTCTCTCTCATCAATAAACATATCCTCAGGTAAGGATTACACTTATATCTGAGCTGTGATTACTGGCCCTGATTTTGGTACATTTGGTGCAGTAGTATGGACTTTGGAATCAGACAAGCCAAGAAACAAATTCTGCTCAGCCACTTACTAAGTGGTATTTTCTCTGTGATTGTTTTCTCATCTATAAAATGGGAATAATGATATCCACCTCGTATAAGAGTCTGGGACACACAGATGTTTATTTCCCTCTTCCATCACAGTCTGGGACAGGTTTGACTAGGATAATGATGTTCATATCTCTTCTTTTTTGTATGTTTTCTTTAAGCCCCTCCTCCTGGAAATTAGAGCTAGCAAGAGCAGTGAAATGGCTGGAACTCTGATAATCACACTTGGTTAAAGCTCAAGCCCCAGTTTAAGTTATTCACATGTCTAATCCTTTTTACTGTGACCACATTTCTATTATTCCTGCTCCATAGGAGAAAAATGAGGTTCACAAGAGTTAAATGATTTGCCCCAAGGATATGGTTAGTAAAAGACAGAGCGAGGGCTTAAACCTAGATCTGTGTGGCACTGAAGCTCAGGTCTTTCTCCACTTCTATACTCTTGCTCCCTGACCTATTTTGTTTTGATTGGTAAGTGTGGTGGACATTTGTCTCACAGCTTTTAATTCCAAGACAGAAGACTAGGGTAGACATTAAACTATACTGGTTGGGCAAAAGGAGGTTTACAGTTGTTTGTATGGAAAATAATACAAGAGTTAATACATAATAATACAAGAATAAACTCTGAGTTTTGCATACTCACAACCGTAAATCTACTTTTGCCCCACCCTGTATGTTCCCTGGGGCCATGTGCCATGTGTGTTTTGTTAAGCTGCATCCCCAGCATGTCACACAAGATTTAGGACCTAGGAGGCACTTATATTTGTAATGGTGCAGGCTAAGCTGATGTCACAAAGAGAGTGCAACACACAGATGGTTATTTCCCTTTCCCATCACAGTCTGGGACCTTTACTTTGCCATTTTCATTAAGCAGGCGGGGGAGAGCAGAAGTCCAGGCCAAGGGTTTCCTTTAAAGCAAGTGATGGGGAAGTTTTCCCTACCACTTCCTTTTGCTTTCCATGAGTGCAAGCTGAAGTCATCATACCTCCCTGCAAATGGGCGGGAAAAGTTAGGTTGTAGTTGGATAGCTACATGCTCTAGAAGAAAAGGAGACTATATTTGGGGGGCTCCATCAGTGATGTCCATAACAGTGCTCGATGGACAATTATTGAATGAGTAAAATGAAGAAAATCAAAACCTACAAGTAAAAATGGGCCCCATTGAGACCAAGGGAAATATGTTAGCTTGATCCACCAGCTTATAGACCCACGTCAATGCACCAATATGTCTTTCTGGCTAATTCTTGCCCAAATGCATCTTGAGTCAATAGCCACCTATCATAAGTATCTTTTCACTATAGTGTTTTCCTTTCATCTATGGCTGTCAACTTTTCTCCTGAATGTCAGAATGGGATCGAAGCCACAGAAGAATTTATGCGAGCTCCATGGATTATGCTACTCTCTTAAGCAATATAAATGACAGGTTATACAGCATTTATCTCTATCACCTGTCAGGCTCTCTTCATCCTGGGGCAGAGGAGAGTATCAGGAGGTTTAGCTGGTGTATGTGATCTTCCTTCAGAATATCCTTGGCATTAGGAGACAGTGACCTGACACTGGCAAAATGTGGTTTCAGCTCTTCTAAAGGAAAATGCTAGAAATGTTCTACCTCAGGACTTCTAGACTCTGTCAGATCAATATCCTAGCTGGGGTTTCTATCTTAGCAACTTCCTCTTCTACAGTAGCACTTTCTCTGTTTCATCAGAGATTTTTTTCACGGTCACTGTTGGGGCATGTATTGTATGATATCCCACCAGTAGCAGAAAATTTGCCCCACACAGAGTGTGACCACTCTTCTCTATTACCCGAGGGTATGGTAGATCTTTAATTCCATTGAGGCAATAGCCAGAATTACAATAGATGCTCTGACCTCAAATCCTAGCTCTACCGCTTACTACTCATGTGGCTCTGGGCAAGTTCAGTCTCTCTCTAATAATAAGTTTTTCCATTTGCAGAGTAGGTGTGAAGAAGGTAAAATGAGTTAATGTTTATTTATTTATTTTGGTTAATCTTCACCCAAGGATATTTTCCCATTGATTTTTAGAGAGAGTGAAATGGAGGGGGAGAGTCAGAGAGAGAAATCCCAATGTGAGAGAGACACATTGATTGGTTGCTTCCCCCATGTGCTCTGATCATGGCTGGGGATTGAGCCTGCAACTGAGGTACATGCCTTTGACCAGAATCAAACCTGGGACCCTTTAGTCCACAGGTTGACGCTCTATCCACTGAACCTAACCGGCTAGGGCATAAGTTAATGTTTAAAGGTATTCTAAAGCCTGGTACAGAGAAAACAATATAAATAAACTCTAGTAGTACCCCTATTTTCAGATGAAGAAACTGAGGCTTAGGGAGACTGACTAATTAGCTCAAGATTACTCAGCTATTAAGTTGGGATGTACCATTTTTTGGAACTAGGTTCTTATTTGCAGAAATTGAGACCTTAATCTTTATGTCATATTGACACCAGGAAAGGGCATTCAAGGGATACTTGCAGTTAAAACTGTTTTTTTAATTAGACTTACAATCTAAGCATACTGAAATTTGCCTGCTTGCATTTCAGGGCCAGGAATTTGGTGATACTTACTTTAAACCACTTTTCTTTGCCAAAACCACTAGGATTTTGAATGTCAGAGAGGGGATCTTTTGTTATTTCTCCTCCTTCTCAACATAATTCTGCCTTGTTTTCTCTCGTCCGAGCAGTCCTAGGAAATGCCCACAGAGCCAGATAAACACTTTAATGGTAAAGACTATGAGGAAATGTAGCTAATAGGAAATGCTACAGAAGAAGCATATGTGGAAGGGGGAGTAAGGGAAGGAAGCGATTAACCAAATTCATATGCACAGATTATAGGATGGTGAAGGCCGAGGTGGAGGGGAGCAATGGGGGAGAAAATGGGGAACATCTGTAATACTCTCACAAAATTTTTTTTAAAAAGAAGCATTATGTGGACCCTGAGAATTCTATTTTGTTCCATTGGGCAGGGAGATTTAGATGGGTTTATGAAATGTTGAGGGATGCAAGTTTCTATGCCACACTCTTGCCCTCTGTGGCAAACACTGAATATTGGGAACAACCAGGAAATTCCTCTCAGCTTCACGTAAGGCAAACCCTTAGCTCTGTCCTCTATGGTTGTGCTTCCGCTGGCTCTGGCCTTGCTTCTCTGGTTGCTTAAGCTGTGATTGTAACATGCCCTCCCTTCTGGGAAGCTGCAGGCCACATAGCTGTTGACTACTTAGCATACTCTTGACCTGAGACCCTCATGCATGCTAAATCCTCTTTAGTGTGGCCAGAAGGAGGGGAATTTAATCGCTTTGGCTGATGATGGACCATCTTCTCCCTCTTGCTTCTGAAGTCTTGCCAGAGACATTTTCTAACTCTCTTGACCTTCTATGATTCTTTCTCTGTACTAATGGTCCTACTTCTCTTCATATTATAGCCTTGTGTTCCCATCTTTTAACGGTTATAGTAAGTATACACTGTACTTCAAGGTCATTGAGGGTAAGAAATATGTATGTATTTAGCCTCATAGGTACTGTGGGCTATGCTGGGCACTAGAGATATCTATAAGACGCTTAACATGTATATACTGAGTGAATGGACCAGTGAGGGAATTAATGGGTTGGTCCTACTCAGTTGCCCTTGAGAGGACCTAGCAATATATCCTTTCATGCTATAGGCTACTGAAAGAAAAAAGATTGAATATATATTTATTTATACACATACACTACTTTGAATCATGGCCAAAAGTCAACATCTTCTCAGGCAAACTAGCAACACTTCAGAATTAGATAACTTAACTTTCAAATTTGTAGGTGCTGCAAGGTGCTAAGACTATGGATTAATTGAAATACTCCAGCTTCTTCAATTGTCAGAATTAAATGCTATTCAGAGAGGGAACACTGATATTCCCATGGTAACAAGGCTCCATTAGAGACACAAAGCTGTCCTTGTTTGAGGACACCTGGGAATTTCAGATATAGACGGAAATGCCATTAAAGGCAAATTACACGTACATGTTCAGTGAAATTATGTGCACATGCATAGATATGCCTAATTTAGTCCCACCTTTCATTTAGTCCCATTTATCATTAGCCTTTTAATGACTCACATCTCAAGCATGAATATAGTTCCTAAAGAGGAGCTCATCTCAACTTTGGAATAAATATCTATCAATGTGTCACTGCTCTTGGGCAGAAAAGAAATCAAATGCTTTGCTTATCTACTTATTACTTTTACCACAATTAAAGTGAATGTTTATTCTTATCACACCTTCTGAAATAGATAAATTTATTGTCTCTATGCAGAATTTTCTAGCACCTGGCTGATCATTCATGGCTTAGGTCAGGTCTGGCAGCATTCCTGAAAGGAATATTTTAGTTATGAAAAGGATTGTACAGATGAACTAGGCAAGGGGTCATCTCAAGTGTCTTTTTTTCTGGTTTAATAATTTGTCAAGCCCTGACCAGGTTAGAGTGTCATTTCCATACACCAAGGTTGTGGGTTTGATCCCCAGTCAGGGCATATACAAGAATCAGGCAATGAATGTATAAATAAGTGGAACAACAGATCTCTCTCTTTCATCAATAAATATATATATATATATATTCCTATTTTCTCCCCTTCCTCTAAAATCAATAAATTAAAAAAAATGTCAAAATATTTAAATCATTATTTATTTTGTAGATACCTCTCAATAATACTGTGCATAGTGTCTGAAAAAGGAAAAGATCAAACAAACAAACAAAAAACAAACAAAAAACCACACAGAAGGGTGAATGGATTGGAGAATGGTCTTGATTCTCTCATCAGTAGTACAATCCCTTTGCTTAGTTGTGGATTCTCTTCCTATCAGAGACAATGCTTTTAATGGCTCCATTTTCATATTACACAATGCAGCCAGGAAAGTGCAAGGCAGACTAGGTCAGCTCTGAGAATGCAGAAAAATATGACAAGGTGATAGCTAGCTGTGAAGTTAGTTAGCTCATAAATAACACAAACGTGATAAGAAGAAAATTGGAACCATTTGCATAGCTTGTGTGGCAGGAACAAGTGTAGCTAAGTTTATGCTGATTGAAGAGTTGCTCTGAGCTGGAGTGTTTGCCAAGGTGACTTCTCTCCAGAGTGCTTTTAAAGGTTCTTGCTGCACTTCTCCCCTACCCACCCCTTCCTCTTTTCCCATAAATTCCTTGGCATTGTTAAAGATGTGAGGCTGAAGGTTGGCTTTGTTTATGACATTGTGTTGAACTGAGTTCTTTTAAATAAAAACCTAACGCTGTTTTGCTAAATATCTATATATGGTTCCTTCATTGACATTTGGTTATAAAAATAATTTGTTACATTTTTTACATTTCAAATAAGTCCCAAGCAGTGGTCTCCATGATGATTTTCCTGAGGGCTAGGTGAACAAATGATCTAAGGATCAAAAATTACTTTCTCTGCCTGTTAAATCCCCTTCAAATGTAAGGAAATTTTCCCCCCCAGTGGGGAAAAAAATTAAAATAGAAAGTTAAAGCTGGAAGAAAATTTAGAAAACATAGTTCAATTCCCTCCCCTCTTTTTTAGCATTAAGCTTCTTTTCTTTTTCTTTATTCTGCCCCATTGCACCAGCTGATCCTCATGCTGCCCCATTGCACCAGCTGATCCTCAGACCTTCAAAGGCTTAGCACTATGCTTGTTCCCACCACCTATGGCCCCCTGGGGAGGAGGCAGGCACACTTAGCCTAAATGGGTATTTTGGGATTTGCCAGAGGACATTAAAAAATATTTTTTATTGATTTCTGAGAGGAAGAAAGGGGGGGGGGGGAGGGGGGAGAGAGAGAGAGAGAGAGAGAGAGAGAGAGAGAGAGAGAGAGAGAGAGAGAGAGAGACATCAATTATGAGAGAGAATAATTGATGGGCTGCCTCCTGCACTCTCCACACTGGGGATCAAGCCTGCAACCTGGGCATGTGCCCTGACTGGGAATCGAACCATAATCTCCTGGTTCATAGGTCAATGCTCAACCACTGAGCCATGCTGGCAGGCTAGAGGACCTTTTTTTAAACTTCTGAGCTGATGATGATGATCTGAATGTCATCCACTATTTTACTATCTTTATTTTGGTAAATTATTAATATGTTAAAGAGTCCCAGTCCCATATGTATTTATTGATTATACGTGTGTGTGTGTGTGTGTGTGTTTGATTTAGTCTCCAGGGAGAGAAAACTCTTTGCTAACACATTTATGGTCGATCAGACAAGAATATATGAGAAATTGATTTAGATCTCCCCATTCACTTAATGCAGATTTGTGAATCATCAGTCTCATAAAGACTTCATGCATGAGCTGGAGATAAAGATAAACAAAATACAACCTCTGCTTTTGAGGAACTTCTAGTGTAACTGGACAACCAAGGGGTCCAGGCCGCCTGTCACTACTTGAGCCAATTAAGCGGAGATAGGGTTGAATCATATATGAGTGCTTATTCCAATAATGCCAGCAGTATGGGAGAGCAGCAGGTCATCCACAGAAATCTGCTCTGCACCCCACCATAAGCCAGCTGCTTATATTGGTTAGAAGAATAAAGTTTAAGTGGGGAGTAGGAATTACAGGCATGGGTAAGCAGGCACGAGATAATCATTACAGATCATAAATCATGTGGGCTGGCGGGGGGTGGGGGATGGGGGGCGAGGAGGAGGGTTGCAAGAGGGCAGACGCCTCTGGCCACCCTGAAACCAGATTGCAGGTAATAGGGGCTGGGGATTGTAAACAGCAGGTGCCTCCAGAACTAGATTGTTTCAGCCACAAGGCTGTAAATCTTTCCATAATGATAGGCAGTTCTCAGGAAAGGAGGATGGACAGCATTCCGATGTTAGCTCCCATGTCACAGGGCATATTCAGCCAGGTTAGAATGTGCTTTCTCTAATCAGAACAGAGCCATCATGGTTAACAGAGCATGATTAATATTTCTTATCATTGTAGCTGGTCCCTAATACTCTATTTCTGCCCCTAACACTAATATAGTGGAGAGGAGATGGATGTGCAAACAGTTAATTGTAATGCAGTGTCACAAATGGTACCCGTGGAGGTGGCAGTAGTGTGTTATGGGAACTAGGAGGGAGGGGCAGGCTCTGATTGGGAAATCAGCTGAAGTTTCATGGGCCACATGCTATCTGGAGATAGTGAAGTCCCAAAACTCAACTTGCACATTTTATCTCTCACCTTGAGCTGACATTTGATTGTTTAAGGGCTCGGCCACAAATCTTCCCCTTTTCTGTGCTCCCTCTGTAACTCAGCAACGTATTACAGTCAGCTGAAATGCATGAAGGCAAACAGCACAGGGTTAAAAGTGAAAGCCACTCTTTGCTGACTTGGGTTGGCTCCTGGAAGCTGCAGAGAGCACGTAATCTTAGAGTTTTTCTGATTAAGACTTTTCCCAGCAGCTCCTTCAGTGGAAGTAGGTAAGCAAAACAAGCAGCTAGCAAGCAACGTCTTCTCAGCTTCTGGCATACTTAGCAGGATGTCATCTGCCTGGCACAGGAGGCAAATAAAATTGCTGGCATGAGGCCCTGGTTACAATGGAGAAGGGGGGAAGTAGGAAGGAATTCAATCTCTGGCTTAGAAAAATCTAATTCTCTCAAGGTATATTGAAGTCTGGGAAGCAGTTATCTTTCCTAGCAGCTAGACACAACCTGGAATGTAGCTCCTAATAGCCTTGACGAGATTAAGTGAGGTTTCTGTGATTGTGGTCATCACACACAGGTCACGTAGGGTGTGTTGCCCTTCCCTGCAATCAGCCTGGACCAGTGGTCCCTTCCATATTCCTCATCTACTCCACGCTTTTTACCTCTTTCCCTGCTACCCCAAATCCACTGGCATTTCTACAGGAGGAAGAAGAAATGAGTGGCTTGACAGCTTGAAGGATATGTTTAATAGAAATTGATGGAAGTGGCCCAAGAAGGTCACCATTCTATTATTCTTGCAGCAAGAAAGATTATCAGGGCTCGATGGAGCCACGCTCTCTAGCTGAAGTATTTTGTGATTGAGCAGAATTGATGTTTACTGGGCTTGCATGGGAGTTGGAAGAGAAGTTGAAAGGGAAATTAATTTGAACTGTAATTGATATAAGGTTAGTCACAGGATGGCAGGAGGAACGGAGTTGTGGGATGGTTTATGGACAGGGTGAGCAATTCTACACCAAAGTTGGCACCAGGATCCTTTGTTGTAAGAAGTGTAATTTGGAGACAAGGGGTCAATTTGTGTATCTGGTTTGATTATACTGGATGTATCAGCCTTTCAAATTGAAATACGTACTGGCAAACATGCAAACAGATTTGGTGGCACCATTTTATCTCTACAATTCTTTGCACACAACAGTTAATCTCTAAAGAAATTCAGACTCCTTAGACTAAGGCACTTCAGCAGCTGCTGCCTGGAATTATGCTTTGGATTTCGATTTCAGTTTAGTGTTTCTTCTTTCTTTTTTTTCCTTTCTCCCTTTTCCCCTCTCATTCTCTCCCCCTTCTCTCTCCGTTTTATTCTTATTACCTTATCACTTCAGCAGCCTCTTCATAAGGAAGGAGAGGCACTATGTCTTCCAAGGATACCCTAAAAATCCTTACCAATCCCACAACTCTAGCTGAGAAGTGACTTTACTGAAAAAGTGAGATTCCCAGAGATTCCCAAGGAATATAGCATCTTTTTTGACCACTTGCAAAAATAATCATACATTTATTATTACCTAATAATTCCTGTAATGTCAATGACATAAAGAAACTCAAACTGACTTAATGAAGACAAAGGGGATCTCTTGGCTTATAAACACAGAAAATTCAGCAGTAGCTCTGGGCTTACTTTTACTAGATCAAGGGTCTCAAAGGATGGTGTCTGGGCTCTCTGTCTGGCCCTCTCTCTAGACTGCTTCTCTTTGTGTTCTTCATGGTGATGGACTGATGACAGCCCTAAGCTCATCCTCCTCAGCAGAAGAGTCAAAAGGATATACTTCATTTCCAAATTTTATGTCACATTTTCTTGGAAGGAAATTGATAGTCTCTGTCTTGGTAAACTCCCCACTGTGGCGTAGAGAATGGGAACAGTGATAGATGAAATCTTGTGTCCACTCACACAGCCAGGGTGTAGGCAAGGCCTTGTGACTGACAATCTTGCTGGACCACATGGAATAGGAAAGGGACAGTTTCCAGAAGGAAAGAGGGGTGCTGAGTAGACAAATATAACAGATGTTGACTACTTGATGTCTTGGTTGTTTCTCTTTCTGGTGACTGTCCTTCCTGGAGAAGATAATAATTTCTTGGTAGGATTATAATCTGATTTTTCTCTCTAGACATCCCAAGTCCTACATATAACCTAGCCTCTACTTACCATTTTTAGCTTTATTTTCTGTTGTTTCCAGGGTCATATCTAGGCTCTGGGCAGACATGACCTCTCATTATTCTACAAATATTTTCTTCTCCATGTCTTTGTTTTGAGGGTCCTTGGGGTCAGAATTAGGGTAAACTCTGCTTTTAAAAATTAAACAGTAGAATATGTATTTTAAATGTCTTATCTTATTTTTATAATTTACTCTTATTTCTATAAATTACTCTTATTTCTAAGAATCAGATTTCTTTTTCAAGATGCAAAGCCCTGACTAGCATTTGAATAATGTCTTCCTCCTTGGTTCTTTTGTTGCTATTCCAGCAAATTGATTTATGTGTCATTGTGTTATATTCTATGTCATCCTCATCTGTACTGTTCTATAGCCTTCTACTAGTTTGTTTCATGTTTTGTTTTAAAAGTATTTTCATATCTCTTTTTTAAAAAGATAACTATCTTGGACAATAGCAAAAAGCATAGAAAGGCTTAAATGAATATATGGTTAGAGGAGACTGCAATAGAAATAGTGGCCACAAATGACTAAGAAGAAAATCAGGCCTTGGACAAGAAAAGCCCCCATTTTGCTTAATGGTTCCTTTGTTCATTTTTGAGTGTGAATTGTCATTGTGATAAAAGCACCAAAAGAGATAGGGTGATTAGAGAAGATCCTGCAAAATTAAGATCTTGAATAACTTTTAAAAGTTTGCATTTTTGAATATTTCAAGCATTGTAAAAATGAGAATATTTTTATTTTCCATTTTTTATTCATATATTTTTAAGGGCTACAAATGTGTTGGGGCAGGGAAAAGTCCTTATAGTTTTAGCTTGTTAATTACATTACTTCCATTTTTAATACCTTCTTTTTCCTATTTTTCATGTTTCTATCTTTAAACCTTCAAGACCCAACTCATGGTTAACTCTCTCAATGAATTTATCTCTGAGAACCTCAGCTGAAAGTACTGTTTCTATCTTCCATCCTCTAAAAACAGTGTGTCTCCAAGGATAGTCACTGGACCAATGAGCAGTATTAGAAACATCAGAAAGCACTTACTGAAGAATTCTTTCCTCTTCTGCCACATTTGCCCAGACCCCCAAACTATTGATTCAGAAACTGGAGGAAGGGCTCAGCAATCTTGACTTAAAATGCCCTCAGGAGATTCTGATCTATGGTAATGTTGAAGTATCACAGTTGTAAATGCTAGTGTTGTGTCTCATATTTATATGGGGAGTATGTAACACCTGCTCTACTTGACAATGTGCTCCTGGGTGAATGTCTAGGTCGTATTTGATTTTTAAGCCCTTATAATAGGTAAAAGATATTGAATCCTGAAAGTTTGTAGATAGATGGGCATAATAGGGCATGAGTTTACATAAGAGAGGGGGAACAGAGCCTAATCTGGTTTCTCAATTTGCTTCGGCTGAATGAACCGAATAATTACTAAATCCCTATTTCACCTTATGGCCAAATCCCTTTTTTGCTTTATGTAGTGTCCGTTTGAACACAGAGGAGATGTGCTCTCATGCTATAGTCACTGAATATATGTTCATTGATGATGGCCTGCTTTCCTTTATGCAGTTAAGCAATTGCAATAGTATTGCTCAGAGCTTTTGTGGAGTCTGCTGATGAAGTTTAAGTAAAGGGCAAATCCAGTTTAATTTAAATATATAGAACAGTCTATTAAACATTTTTGTTCTTCCGAAGATACTGTTCCATCCCATCAAAACAGACTCTCACTCACTTTAGGTGTTGTCCCTGAGGCTGCTGAGCTCTTTGGGTGTCTAACCTTGCCCTCTTGTCATTGGCTATTAAAACTGCTAAAACAGAAGAATGCTTAATGCTCCTGCTGTTAAAACATTAGTACATGCTTTGGTGAGCTCAAATTTAAATGCTTTGAATGACCCTTTAGGGGATCTCCCTCCCTCCCCCCACCTTTTTTTAAATTTAGAGCTCAGTCAAAATTCAGCAAGAGTTTTAACTTCTTCAGTCCCTGGTTATGCTAATTTTCTCCAATTTTCCCACTCAAAAGGTCCAGTTAGCCATTAGTCTAAGGATTAATGTTTAAGCTGTTAGTTTGTATTTAAAAGTCACCAGTTAAAACTCTGATAAATTTTGGCTTTGCCTTCTGTCATTCACTCCAAGCCTTTATGTATTTTTTTTTTTTTTATTCTAAAATTACAGATGATTCTTATGGGATAGATCAGGATAGGATTAGCCAAAAGGGAGTCAGAGGGAGCCTTTTTTATTTTACCTGGCTAGAAGATCTATGGTCTAAAAAGGAGCTCACATCCTTGTTGTGGAGCGAACGTGAGTGAATGACCACTGGAGTCCAGACCAAATTAAAATTTAGGGAGCCTTTATTAGCCAGTCAGCCAGCAACTGCTCTGCCTTTCTCCATGTAGGGAGTCCAGAGAGCAGCCCCAACCCTTTGTGCAGGATCACTTTTAAGCACATTAACCACATCCTGTTTTTGCAGAGCAAGCAACCCAAGACAAAACAGTTTTTCCCAATCAATGTCAGGGTCATGCTATTGACAACTATGTTATTCACAGGGTCATCCTGTTCTTCAGAAAGCTGACAGTGTTCTATGAAAGAAGGCCTATGTGCTGGGAAGGGGCCATGAGACCGTATCTCAAGGCCTGGCCTGGTGTCAGCACTGATAATGCTATCTGGGGCATAGTCGACAGCCTCTCTGGAATGGAAGTAGTAAGCATGCTCAAAAATTCCCACTCTCTAACATCCTGTCTCTGTTTCGAGAACCTTACATTAACCCCTTTCTCTTTAAAATTTTATTTTTCTCTTTAAAATTTTATTTTTAAATTTAAAATTTTTATTTCTGTGTTACACAAATGCCAGCTTCTTATAATTCTCTGAAATTTTATAGGATTTTTCCTTTAAATTCTCTGGTTTGTTAGTTCTTTCGTATATTCTCAGTTTGGACTTTCCTTAAAGAATATATCTAATGCTCCCAAATTTATAACTCTATTTGCCCTTACCCATCTATAGAGCTCCAGATCTCTATTCTACTTGTATTCAACTTGGTTATTTATCTAAGGTCTTGCTACTCAAAGTGTGCTCTGTGTATCAGCATCATTGGCATAATTCTGGAAATATCAGAAATGTTGGATCTTGGGCCAACCTCAGACCTACCGAATTGGAATTTGCATTTTAACAAGATTCCCAGGTGATTCCTGTGCACAATAAAGTTTGAGTAGGACTGTTCTAATAGGTACCTCACACTGAACTAGGCCAGTGGTCGGCAAACTCATTAGTCAACAGAGCCAAATATCAACAGTACAATGATTGAAATTTCTTTTGAGAGCCAAAATTTTTAAACTTAAAACTTCTTCTAATGCCACTTCTTCAAAATAGACTCGCCCAGGCCATGGTATTTTGTGGAAGAGCCACACTCAAGGGGCCAAAGAGCCGCATGTGGCTCGTGAGCCGCAGTTTACTGACCACGGAACTAGGCTAAAGCAGTATTTTTTTTACTGTTTTTTTCTGTCTAGTTCCTCCCCAGGTTCTCTTCTATGCATTCAACCCTCTACCCCTCCCTTCTTTCCTCTCCTCTCCTCTCCTCTCCTCTCCTCTCCTCTCCTCTCCTCTCCTCTCCTCTCCTCTCCTCTCCTCTCCTCTCCTCTCCTCTCCTCTCCTCTCCTCCCCTCCCCTCTCCTCCCCTCCCCTCCCCTCCCCTCCCCTCCCCTCCCCTTTCCTCTCCTCTCCTCTCCTCTCCTCTCCTCTCCTCTCCTCTCCTCTCCTCTCCTCTCCTCTCCTCCCCTCCCCTCCCCTCCCCTCCCCTCCCCTCCCCTCTCCTCTCCTCTCCTCTCCTCTCCTCTTCTCTCCTCCCCTCCCTTCCCTTTCCTTCCCCTCCCCTCCAATCCATTAAAAAGCCCTATGAAATCTACTTCCAAGGTATATTGAAAATCATCCATTTGTATCATTTCTCATGATAACTATTTTCTATGACTATATTATATTCATTGTATCACTCATTACTATTTGAGGTTATTTTATATTGCTATACTTGTGTTTTTGTTATTGTTCTCACTCTACCTTTCCTCCTCTCCAACTAAAAGGTAAAATCCTTGAAAGCAGGATTTTTCCTGCTTGTTCTGTCTTGTTCATCGCTGTATTCCTAGCACCTAAGATGATGAATGTTGTGGAGAAGATGCTCAAAGAAACAGTAATTGAGTTAATTAATGAGGATTTTCACATTACCCAAACAACATCTATCATGGTTTAGATGCCTCATGAATGTGAATAATTGATGAGTTGGGACTCAGCACTGGCTTCTCTCTGGGTCCTATATTCTGATATGGAGAAATGTTCCATCCTGAAAAAGGAATTTTCATTCTGTACAAATTGACAGGTATATTAATAATCAGTACTGATAATCAAATGATTTGAGTTCATATACATATTTAGTTATTTACAAACTCTGTGAGTCTGGATGTTATTTAAATTTGGGTTTCAGTTTTCTCATCTGTAGGAGGACATTGCAGGCTATCTACCGTGTATTTTCCTGAGTGAATGTATTCTATAAAAAATGTTTTACCCATTCATTTTCCTTCTTCCATTTCTCAATAATTATCTGGTACACATGCACTAATAGGCTATTTGTACTCCTGTGTTATTGCTATCAGGTATTATGTTAACAACTTTGAATCAATAAAATTTTTAAATTAAAGAAGAATATACTTACTTATACAGTTTTGAGCTATTCAGGTTTAACTCCACAAAATTGCATCAAGAAATTGGGTTACTGTGAGAGGTGACTGACAAAAAGGAAAAATGGTATAAATAAAACTTTGAATGTTCTATTCACCTACAATGTTCTATTCTTATATGTTGAGTATGGATTTTCTATTTTTATTGTTCTTGTCAACAAAATTAACTTTAACCCATAAACATACACATGGACCTCTGACCATATAGCCTGCAATTACAAAACAGCACTAACATGCCCTCAGTTGATTGAGTGTCATCCCATGCACCAAAGGGTCACTGGTTTGATTCCTGGTTGGAGTACATGCCTGGATTGTGGGCTTGATGCCTGGTGGGAGGCATGCATGAGGCTGCCAGGAGATAGCCGCTTAATGTTTCTCTCTCACATCGATGTTTTTCTCTCTCCCTCTGACTCCTTTCCTCTCTGTGTAAAATCAATAAAAACATATTTAAAAAACAAAATAAAACAACACTAACAAATTTTGAGCCATTTGGACTGTTTCTCTAAGATCTCTCTCTGTTTTAAAACACATAATCCCATACACATGTTACTTTAAAGGTTTATTAAATACTTTATAACAGATTACAGATAAATAGGTAACTCAATAATAAAACAAGTTGATATTAAAAAGCTACATAGGGCTTTCATCCAAGATGAAGACACAAGGGTCTGATTTACTTTCTTCCCTAAAACAAAAAACTTGACAACATTTATGAAAAGACTATTTTTGAGACTTTAATCAACAAAGAACAAATGAGATGAGACCTAAATTTTCCTGATTAATATCTAAGCTGCAGCTCATGGAAAAGAAATGCAAGGGAGCACAATGTGCCCTCTGCATCCAAGAGATAAAGCTGGGAGTCTGGGGAGGTCAAGGGGGCTGGAGCCATTAAAGGAGAGAGCTGCAGAGATAAGACTTCAGAGATCTGAAAATCTCCATCAGATCTTCCTCTGAGTATTGATCAGTGCATGTGTGAGAAACTCCTGAGGCTGGGGAAATAATCATCTCAAATGGTTAGAGGGAAGAGTGCTCAGAATGGATACAGGGCCAGAAAAAGTTTCTGCTTCACAAGCCAGGAAATTTTAAACTTCATGAAAAGTTGGATGAAATACAAAGAAGAGTTTTGCTTCAAGTGGTGTGGTAAAACTGGATGTAGCCTAAATGCTGTTGTATTACTGCATAACAAAGCTTCAAAATAAGGTCTGAAAATATAAAGTTGATTCAAAGAAATTTTATTATAGAACAAGTCTCAATAATATCTACAGGAAAACCAAAGTATCCAGGACTCAACAAAACAAAATTCACAATGTCTACAATTTAATAAAAAATATTAAGAATACAAAGAAGCAAAATATAACACATAATAAAGAGAAAAATATAAATATCAATTCCACAATGTTACAGTAGAAGGAATTAATAGATAAGAACATTATAAAATTTATTTTAATTCTATTTTATATTTTAAATAACTTAGAGGAAAGATTGGACATGTTAAGTTAGGGACATAGAAAAATACAAAAAGACCCTAAATTAAACTTCTAGACATGCGAACTATGTCAGAGATGGAAAACTACTCTAGATGTGTTTAACACCTGTTCTGACTAGACACTGCAGAAGAAAATGTAAGTGAATTTGAAGACATAGCAATAGACACTATTCAAAATGAGATATAAAGAAAAGGAAGAAAAAAAATAAGGAACAAAGCATGAGAAAATGAGCAAGCCATGGGACAACTATAAATTACTTAATATATGTAATTGAAGTTCTCAAAAGAGAGGAAAGAAAGAATGGGGAAAGAAAGGTTTTTGAATAAATTTTGTCTGATAATTTGAAAATTATGTCTGAGAAATTTCAAAATTTGAGAAAAACTATAAACCCACTTATATAGGAAGTTCAAAACCCCTAAGCACATCATAATTAAAATGGTTAAAATAACTGATAAAGAGGAAAAATAAAGCAGCCAGGAGAAAGATACATTGTATACAGAGAAGTAAAGACAAATTTCTTGTTGAAAACAATGTAAGCCAGAAGCAGTAGAGCAATATCTTTAAAGGGTGCAAGAAAAAAAACAAAAAACTCGTAATACTACATCCAGCAAATATCTTTGAAATATGAATACAGCCCAGCAGGTGTGGCTCAGGAGTTGAGCTTCGTTCGACCCATGCTCCAGGAGGTTGAGTTTTGATTCCAGGTTAGGGCACATTCATGGGTTGGGTTTGATCCCCAGTAGGAGGCATGCAAGGAGGCAGCTGATCAATGCTTCTTGCTCACATTGATGTTTCTATCTCTCTCCCCCTCTCTCTTCCTCTATCTGAAAAAAGAAACAGAAAAATGAAAGCAAAAATAAAGGTATTTTAAGATGAAAAAGGAAGACACATCATTTATGACCAACAGACAAAGACTATCTTTACTAATAAAAGGGTAATATGCTAATTAGACTGGCAGAGACCTTCTGGACATTCCTCTGGACAAAGCCATGGTGGCGGGGCTGAGGTAGAGGAAGTTAGAGGCCAAGAGGGGAGGGCAGTTGTGGATGATCAGGCCAGGATGGGACGGCAGTTATGGGTGATCAGGCTGGTGGGGGGCGGGGCCATTGGGGGGTAAGCAGACCAGCAGGGCAGCCAGTTGGGGGTGAGTAGGCCAGGGGGGAGGGAAAGTGGGGGCAAGCAGGCCAGCAGGGGGGGCAGTTGGGGGCAAGCACACTGGCACAGGGGGCAATTGGGGATGATCAGGCTGGCAGGGGGACATTTGGGGGTGAGCAGGCTGGTGGCAGGGGGCACTTGGGGGCGAGCAGGCCGGCAGGCAGAATGGTTAGGGGCAATCAGGCAGGCAGGCAGGCAGGTGAGTGGTTAGGAGCCAGCAGTCCCGGATTGCGAGAGGGATGTCCAACTGCTGGTTTAGGACCGATACCTGTAAACCAGCAGTAGGACATCCTTCGAGGGGTCCCAGATTGGAGAGGGTGCAGGCCGGGCTGAGGAACACCTTCACACCACCCCCCCTATGCACAAATTTTGTGCACCAGGCCACTAGTAAGGAATGTTCAAGGAAATCTTAGAAAATAATTCCAGGTGAGTAGAAAAGAATGTTACAGAAAAAAATGAGTAGTTGGTCTTTTTCAAAATTAAGACAATTTGCAAAATTAAGATAAGCCATATACTGAGAGAATATATCCACAAGCCACATATAGAAAAAAGGACTTTTACACATAATAAATAAAAAGTCTCAAAATTCAATAGTAAGAAAAGAAACAACCATTAAAAAAAGTAGTTGCCTAGAAACTTCACCAGAGAAAGGATGATATATGGATAGCAAATAAGCACATAAAAAGATGTTTAACATTGTGAGTAATTATGGAAATGCCAACTAAAACCACAATGAGATATCACTACAATTCAGTTATAACATTTAAAATGAAGAAAAATGAAGATATCAAATATTGGTAAGATGTGAATCAAATGGAATTCCCTGCTGATGGGAATGTAAAATGGTACACCCAGTGTGGAAAATAGTTTGACAGTTTTGTACATAGTTGAGTATACACCTACCAAATGTCCCTACCATTCCACTCCTAGATACTTTACCCAAGAACAATAAACACATAATGTCCATACAGAGGCTAGGTCATGAATGTTTGTAGTTATAAACGTTATTTATAACTAGAGGCCCGGGGCACGAAATTCATGCACAGGTAGGGTCCCTAGGCCTGGCTGGCAATCAGGGCCGATCTGTGGGGCGACTGGCAGGGTGATCTGGGGGGCCCCCGCTGGCACCCACCTTGGCTGGCCTGGGGCCTGTGGGCTGGGGGCACCTCCTGTGTTGAGCATCAGCCCCCTGGTGGTCAGTGAGCATCATAGCGACTGGTCATTCCACCGGTTATTCTGCCGTTCAGTCGATTTGTATATTAGGCTTTTATTATAAAGCATAGTCCCAACCCAGAAACAACCTACCTGTTTATAAGAGATAAATGGATAGATAAAATGTTACATAGACATATAATGGAATGCTACTCAGCAAAACAGCAGGGATAAATGTTCAGAAGAGAGTTAATTCTAACAGTAATAATGATACTGCCATCCTTTAAAAGGCCTGCTTAAATGATTAGCCCTTTGCTGGCATTGGGAGACTTGAATTTTGATAGGGTTCCCACCATTCTCAGAACTGTTAAGAATGACTTAGTGTACCTAAACTCTGCAAGCAATATAATTTGTGCTGAACACCTATTTTCCTTTTGAGTCTGGAATTTTGTTGCATGCCAAGCAGAGGCAGGTACACGACCAGCCTCCAGTAAAAACCTTGGGTACTGGACCT
This sequence comes from Corynorhinus townsendii, assembly GCA_026230045.1. Lineage (NCBI taxonomy): Eukaryota > Metazoa > Chordata > Mammalia > Chiroptera > Vespertilionidae > Corynorhinus > Corynorhinus townsendii. The sequence goes on from JAPDVU010000001.1 coordinate 219,021,394, forward strand.
CTACTAAGTTCCACTGGTAGATGATATTACACAGGTGTTTTCATACTTGTTGCTGGGGGAATTAAGTGTGTCCTGTGTGATTTCATCAGCAGAGGACTCTTAGAAGCTTGCGTCTAGTTTCCTTTGGACTTGAACTCTTGCATCTTTTCCTTTGTTAATTATACTTTGTATCTTCTTTGCTGCATTAAATCATAGACATGGTCACAACTATATGTTGAATCCTGTTAGCTCTCCTAGCAAGTCATCAAACCTATGGGTGATCTTGGGATTTCTGACACAATAAATCTCAAAAATATTATGCTGAGTGAAAGAAATAAAGGGGGGAGAAAAGAAGAAGGAAACCTGACTTGTGAGGTCCAGACAGAGCCTGGACTTTGACCCAAATTTGCAAGAATTCCAGAGCATATTCTCCATGTACTGCTTCGTATGCCATGGATGAATAACTGAGAATTCATGTTAGTAATTATTCTAAAAGTTCTCTTCTATGAAAGGTCTTCCATTGGCTTGGAGATTACATGGTCTCCTTAGTTCACATTCGTGTCCTCTGGCTCTTTGGCCTGTTGAACACAGTTGCCCTGCCATGATGGCCATGGGCTTGGGAAACAGAGCATCTGTTTCAGAATGCACTTATGCTGACTCCTGGTTTGCTTTTACTGAAAGTTCCCTACCTCATCTCCCTGTCACTCTACCATTGACTTTAAGCTCCAACTTGTTTCAAAATTTCCTATTGAGTTACCAACTTTTCCTATCTCATTATCATTGCTTCTCCTCACCTTATATTATTTTGACTCTTGATTCCATATTCTTGACAATGACAACACCTACTACTCTGGGCAAGAGACCCTCTTTCAAGCCTTGCATGACTCTCATAGCTCAAGCTGAACCTTGTCTTTATGAAGAAAAATCATATTGCGGTCAGTAAATCAGGTAAACTTTCAAAGATGGAGCTAAAATTTAAAAAGAATAAAAAAGGATATCTGCTTTTGTGTTTTGATGTATGTTTGGAGCTCCGCTTACATCATCTACTATTGTTATATTTGTCATATCAGTCAATCAGAGGTAATTAGGAAACTGTCAACTCCATCCTTTTTTAGTCAACAATGCTGTCTAACTCTGCAGCTATTAATAAACCTTCTTATCTCTCTTGATTTATCATCCCTCTTTCCCTGGCTTCTTTTCCAGCATTTTGATCACTGGTACTGATATGGCTTATGAGATCGTTGCACACAGAGGATGTTTGCAAATTAAACAATATTGGTTGCACCTATCTGAAATAACAGGAAATTATTTTCATGGAGGTTCCTCATATGTGCATTGTACCATAAATTATGTAAGGTATTTTCAAATGGAGAAAAAAAATCATTTTCTTAAGAGTGTGGACCTGATGCTAGCACTAACTGGATTGTGTAAGAAATAGTTTCAGTGGTATAGGAGACAGTTTAAGCGCCCCAAATTTCATGTCGTGTCACAGACTTGCAGTCCGGCTAGGAATCAGAGAGTTCACATTTCATTTATCTTTCTCACATCTAGTAATACTAAGAAGTAATGGTGAACATATTACTTCGGTAGGAGTTGGAATTTAGAATTTGTATCCTAAAGCCTCATTTCTGTGAAGCTGGAGAGTCTATCTGTGAAGGTCAAATGCTAAGTGTGTGCTGATACTTGGGCTGTAAGTCTCTCTCTGCCCCATGATCTTCCTTCATTTAATGAGTACAATATAGGAAAAGAGAAATGCAATTTCATGGAAGCTTATAGGAAAGAGAGGAAAAAAATCTTTGCATTTTATGATAATGTTTGATGATCAGGCCAAACTCTCTGTCAGTATATTCCTTACTTTTTTTTTTCTTAAAGTGAAAGATTAGGGACTTGATCATCCAGCACAGCAAGAGAATTTAAACAGGGTCTATGCAATTTTTCTTAATTCTACTTGTGTTCAAATAATATACCTTAGATATCTTTAAAAAAAAGAAGTAATACATAACTAAATAAATTGATATATGGACTCAGAAAATGTACTTAATTTCTCAAGCTCCTAGCTTTCTCCTTTATACAATGGAGATCAATGAGGGACCGATGATATATTGTATGAATTCAAATTTAGCTCTGCTCATGATCTTGGCCTAATTTGTTTCAGCAGATCAGGTGAGTAGGAGTAGTTGCTCAAAGTGAGTAAATGCTTATCTTCTAAAAATAGAACAGAGGAGGTAGTAGTAAGAGTAATTTTGCTTGCAAGTTATGGAAACTCAACTCAAACTGACTTAAGCAAAGAGCAAAATAGGCTTGTTTACCTTTAAAGTTCATGTGTAAATCTTGTTAGAGCTGGATTGAGGGGCTCAAATGATATCTTTAGAATTGGTTCTCTCTCTATCATTTATTTAGGCTTTGTCCACATGAAATCTACTCTTAAGCATTCTCTTTCTTCAAGATGTTTCCTAGAAACTCCATACTTTCATTCTGATGGTTCTCAATCTAATTGAAAGAGCTTCTCCTCCCCCACCCTCCTGACAATTCACCAAAAGTTCGTTGGGTCAGCTTGCATCCTAAACCTATTCTTGAACCACTGACCTGGGGGATGCATTGTTTTCGCTGAGCAGGCTTGGAGCATATATCTATGTCAGGAACCCGGGTGGAGTTATACCATTCAAACTACACAAGAGTAGTGGAAGAGTAATTCCCAAAGGAATATTGTGGCTTAATTTTTCTAGATGAGAAGGGAATAGATCCTGGGCATGAATTAATAATAATAGTGAACAATTACATAATGCTTACTTGGTGCCAGGAACTGACTGATCTGATCACCTGATATGAGAAGTTATTTATCATCAAAATAACCTACTTTATGGATGAGGAAATTGAAGTACAGAGAAGTAACTTGCTCAAGGTCATACATCCAGGTTCAAATGCAGGCCATCTGGTACTGAAGTTCATGCTCTCTAATCACTGGACAATACTGCCTCTCGGAATAAAAAACAAACAACAACAAAAAGTTATCTGCTTCCATTGAGGCTAAGGAATTAAACTCAACTTTTGACTCTTTTGCTTATAAGCCATTAGTCATGGGCAAGGGTCTCCTTCCTTCCTCCCTTCCTCCCTCCCTCCCTCCCTTGCTTTTTCCTCACCCTAGGATATTTTTTCCATTGATTTCCAGAGAGAGTGAGAGAGAGGGAGGGATAGGAGCGGGGGAGACACACACACACACACACACACACACACACACACACACACACACACACACACGTGGATTGGTTGCCTCCCGCACATGCCCCTACTGGGGTTGGGGAACCTACCCCTGAGGTATGTGCCCTTGACCTGGAATCGAACTTGCAATCCTTCAGTCTGTAGGCTGATGCTCTAACCACTTAGCAAAACAGCCAGGGCATGGGCAAGGTTCTTAAGCTCTTGGATTCAACTCTCCAACCCTCAGAATTCCTAAAACACATTTAGTAAGGAATGAATGTGAAGTAGTATTTTCTTCTCTACTCCAAGAAAATGATTAAAAAGTGGTTAGTTCTTATTCTCTGTCTGATTTACATTTTGATGATTGCCTCATCACTGGTTTTGCATTAAATACAGAGGTGTGACTAAATAATTCTGTCTTGCAGCATAAGTTTAGAAAATGAACACACTTAGAATTTCACCCCCCCCCCCCGCCCCGTTTTCTCTGCCTCCTCCTTATCAACAGAAAATGCCATTTACTCAACACCTACACCCTGTGGTGTTCCAGTCCGCGCTTTCTCCTCATTTTTCTGGCTTTTTCTAATATGCCTTCTTTTGCTTACAGAATGGAAATAAATCCCTGAAAAGTAGGACATTTTTCCAGTAAATAAGTAAGGCTTTATATAACTCTTGTAAAGAGATAGTATAAATATGTATTTTAGTAACATTTTATCACAAACATTGGTGACAGGAGTTTCCTAAACAGGAACCACATATTCAAAGTAATGAGACAAAACTGTTAACTTTTGGAAGAGACAACTATTGTTTGTTTTTCTGTTTCTTTGGCTACCTATCAAAATATTTTTTTTTCTCTCCTTAATGCATCATCTTGCTTTTCTTCTAAAAGGATTTTACCAGCTCCTTTAAGGAACAAAAACAACAATAAAAAAAGGCTATGGCATGTTTTAAAGTCTGGTTGTCTGAACAAGTAAATAATATAGCTTTTAATAAAATACTGGGGAATCGGAAAATGGAACCTTACTTATTTGATTAAATGGAACTTGGGGAGCCCAGACAGCATGGCTCCATGGTTGAGCATCAACCTGTGAACCAGGAGGTCATGGTTTGATTCTCAGTCAGAGCACATGCCTGGGTTTTGGGCTTGATCCCCAGGGAGGGGTGTGCAGGAGGCAGCAGATCAATGATTCTCTCTCCTCATTGATGTTTCTCTCTTTCTCTCCCTCTCCCTTCCTCTCTGAAATCAATAAAAAAAAAAAAGGATCTTTGGGAGATAACATTTAACTGAGAATGTGGAAGACACAGCAAGAAGGCTTAGCCTTTCACACGAAATATTAGGGAATAGCCCATATCACCTAATATGTAGTCACAATGAAAATTTCCCTTTGCCTGGTGTCTGGCAAACTTTCAGCAAGTAAACCTTGCTCCAGCAGACTTCCCATTTGAGTTTCTGTGTTCCCGTATTCTCTGAGACGGTGCACAGAAAGGAGCATTCCCAGTGTCTTAGGAAGATTTTGTCTCCAATGCTGGCGGTCAGTATGTGACCTTGGGGAAAGTTATCTGGGAAGCAGGTTAATTCTCCTGATGATCTTTTAAGCATATAACCAGTTTTTGCCAAACTTACTTGTGATGGTTTTCACAAAAATGTTGGTATGTTTAACAAAAATATGTATTATACTAAAGTTGATATGCTAGCTGAGAAAACTGTCAAAGAATGTTAAAATTGGTAAAAAGTTCCCAGTAGAAATGTTATTTTCCAACCAACATTTTGACTTTTCATATGTGTTAGGATTGTTTCTGCTCCTTCTTTTAGATTTCAATTTGGATACTTTCTTTAAAAAATGTATTTTTATTGATTTAAAAGAGAGAGATAGGGAGAGGGAGAAAGAGCAAGAAAAATAGAAACATTGCTGAGAGAGAACCATTGATCAGCTGTCTCCTGCACACCCTCTATTGGGGATTGAGCCTGCAACCTGGACATGTACCTTTGACCAGGAATTGAACTGACAACTGGTACATGGGATGATGCTCAAATAAACTGAGCCACACCAGCCAGGGCCAATTTGGATGGTTTTAACTGTCATTATGTATTTTTTAAAACTTTATGCACTTAAATTTTTATTGCCGACAACTCAAATGGCATATCAGCTCTCGGTGTGTTTCTCTAGCCATTTAAATTAAAAGTATATTAAGTAATCACCATTTTAAATTAAATTTAATAGAATTTTAACTTTAAATAGAATCAAATCTTCATTCCAACTTAAGTGAAATTTTCAGGTACTTTAATTAAGATTTAATTACATACATATTTAAATTAAACTTAAAAATTAAAGTTAAATTCAAAAGCACCATAAAAAGATAAAAAGAACCTGAAAAACATCTCATCACATAGAAAATGCAGACATTTTATTTGCTGAGAAGAGACAGTTGGGATAGGCCAGGATATTTTAAGTTTATTGAAATACTAAACAGAAAAAGATTAAAAAGGTTAAAATATGTAACTTCAGATTATTTTGCTGTGGGAGATCATATGATTAATACCTTTAGTATTCCTTGACCATAAATTAGAAAAAGTGAAGAAAAAATAATAAAAATAGACTAAAAATTCCTAAAACTGCTAAAATCTGACAAAATAGAAAAAAGGTTCAAATGTGTTTAAAAATCAGTAGCAATGGAAAAATTTTTATGCTGACATTTCTGTTTTGCTAAAAAATGTTTTATTAGCGAAAATCAAAATTTAACCTTTCTTTTAGCTCTTAAAATATTCCTGCTTGGTTTTCAGTTTTCTCACAATTTAAGCTATAAAAACCATTTCAATTAGACCAGTAAATTTGATAAATAGAACAAGTTGACATTTAGGAAGTTGAATCTTGCTGAATTCATTTTAAGCACATTAGCCTACTGCCAGTTGCTAACGTCTCTAAGACTCAGTTTCTATCTGTGACATGAGAATGACAATAACAGTGTCTTCTTTCTTCCTTGTCATCTCATCTATATTTCTCTTGTTCTGTATTTCCATGAAAGTATCTTGTTTCATTTCTGTAAATATTCCCAGGGACTGATACATAGTAAAATATTAATAACTTATTATTTCATGCCAGATATTGTGAAAATGTTTTACTTAATTATCTTACTTAATCTTGATATAAAGCCACTAATAAAAGTACTATTATCTTTTCACTACAGATAAGGAAACAGACACTCAAAAATTGACTTATGAAACAGAGGCCCAGGTAACAAATAATGGAGCTGAACTTCAAAATCAAGTGGTGTCACTCCATGTTGCTGCACTGAATCCCTAAGGATACCTGTAGGCCAACTCTGTTTTAAAAATGATATAGTCCTATGATATTTTCTAGCTCATATTTTTTTTTTCTCTTAGTCCTAAATAAATTTTCAAATGTAAGGCTCTCTCAAGAGGCCTATAAATGTAGATGTTTCTTCCTCTGTTTATCTGGACTGTATAGGATGAGACAAGAGGAAGGTGGGATGGGCAATGTAACTAAATAAATGATTAATTACAAGGGAAAAGGAAGTGAAACAGCACCTACAAGTGAAGACAGATACTCAAATGACTTATGTTTGGATTCACAGTAAGATGGTGTGGATTATTCTGAATTCATGAGAACTTCTGGATCATTAGTCTTCATTGCTTCTCATTAGCTTCTGTAGAATTACATAAAGTAGATTTGTTGAAGATGTGTAATGAACTAGGGCCACAGATACACCTCTCTCTTTGTCTCTCTCCCTCTCTCCCTACCCCCTCCCTCTCTCTGTCTTTGCCATCTGCAGTTTATAACTATAAATGTGGCAAACTTATATATTCTAATCATTAACAAAGAGCAACTGGCTATCCTTTTCTAGGCTGAAAGCCTCATCTGATGTAAAATGTTAGCTTGTCCATTGAAAAGGACTTGTTTATTCATCCATCCTTTAAACATTTAAGGTGCTCTTGCTATGTTTCAGACACTGCTAGACATTAGAGTTACAAAAATGATATTGTCCCTGCCTTTGGGGTTACTAATCTCATAGGAGAGACAAATGGAAATCATGAGGCAATCAGATAAGTACAACCTAAGAGATACAAGGCAATGATAATTTCCAACATTTATTGAGAACTTATTTGTGCTAGACATTGTCCCAGTATTTAAATACTAGAGGCCCAGTGCATGAAATTTGTGCACTTGTCAGGGGGGAGGGGTGTAGGGTCCCTCAGCCTGGCTTGCACCCTCTCGCAGTCCAGGAGCCCTCAGGGGATGCCTGGTAGTCCAACATCCTTAGCGCTGCCAGAGAGGTGGGAGAGGCTCCCGCCACTGCAATCACCACCCATGAGCCTGACTCAGGGCTTCTGGCTGAGTGGCGCTCCCCCTGTGGGAGCACACTGACCACCAGTGAAGCTTCTGCATTGAGCGTCTGCCCCCTGTTGGTCAGTGTGGGTCATAGCGACTGGTTGTTTGGTTGATTTGCATATTAGGCTTTTATTATATAGGATTATGAGATAGTTACTCTTATTATGCTGAATTAAGATGAGAAAACCAAAAACACAGAGATTTTAAATAATTTATCAAGGTCACAGAGATAGCAAAGAGATGAACCTACTAGTATATTTGAATCTAGATAACTTATTACAAAAGTCAATGCACATGAAACACGGCAATATTACCTCTTTATGGGAATACAAAGAGGCTTCTATAGAAATGTAAAACACATTCTCATTGTATCCAAGTTATAATGAAGACTGGAGACTTAAAACAAATTTCTTACTTTGGAAAAAGAAATACAATTTAATACACATATTTCAATTAAGACAATAACAAACTAAAGAGCCAGTCTGCTGGTTAGAATCTGGGCTCATTCACTTATTGGTAGCTGTGCAACCTAGGACAAGTTATTGAATCCCTCTGAACCTTAATTTTCTCATCTATAAAATGGAATAATGTTAGTACATAACTCATAGGTTTGTGATGAAAGTTACGTGAGATAATATTGGCAAAGTACTTAGCAAGGTGCTTAGAGGTTGGCAGGCAGTGATCAACAAATACTGGCTCTTATTAAATTAAGTCAAATTTATAAATTATTTGTTTGCATCATAGAAACTAGTCCTGTATCTGTTCTTCCTGAGTTTTGAGAGGAAATAAAGTCTGGTAGTGGTGAACTAACTAGCAAGGTGGCTAATGTAGCAAAACAATAACAAAAAAATACAAAAACCAAAGGGGAAATGGTTCTAAGTTAAATTCTAACCTGAATGAGCTAAATTTCAAAATTGAAGAAACTTTCTAATGTGGATTGACTTCAACAATACTTAAAAAAAGGGGCCTAACTGATCATTTCCAAAATGGCAGAATATGGAGCTCAGAGAACCCCAAAAGGATAAACATAAAGATCTGCATCTAGTCGTATAACACAGACAAATGGTTGAAAGACAAAGACAAAAAGAAAAACTTGAAAGCAGCAAGAGAAAGATGATAGCATCTATAGAGAAATAACAATATAAGTATGTGTTTATAGCTCATCAGAAGCAATGGAACCAGAAAGAAGTGGAATAGCATATTCAAAGTACAGAAGGAAATAAAAAAAACCCACACAAAACCTATCAACCATGACTTGTAAAAGTAAAGGCAAGATAAAGGCATTCCATAATAAACAAAGCCTGAGAAAATTCCTTGTGAAGCACTTGACATGTACTATTTGATTAAATCCTGACCAAAATCTTGTTAAATTTTTTCTTTTTTCTTAGTCCTATTTTGCAGATGGAGGCACTGTGAAACCAAAAAGTTAAATAAATTGCTTGAGTCCATGCAGTGAATGGGATTTGAACCCAGATCAGTTGGATATCAAGGGTGTTCTGCCTTCCTCATGAAGTTTTATTTTATTAGTCTCCCTGCCTTCAAATTACTGCCCTTTGAGCTAGTCTACTTGCTGCTGCTAGTTGGATCCTCTGTCCCTTCCTTGATGTTAACTTTAGTGTTCAGAATCCTTGAATGGCTTTTTCTTACCTATAGCATGAAGGCCAAATTCAGTAGCCTGACTTTTAAGGACTTAAAATTTGGTAGTTAAGTACCATTTAAACATGATCTTCTAATATTTCCCAAGTTGATAGCACCAAACTTAGAGCTCATGTATTTTAATTCTCTGATGTTTCCACTCTTTCTTTACGGTTTTCTTTTTACCATATTGCTATTATCTTATTTGATTCTATGTATTGCCATATTTCTTTTTGCCACCAATCCCATGTATTTTGAGTTTTTATATATGATAATACATAAGACATAAACATATATATTATATATGTACATACAAATATGGGTGGGAGAGCATAATATGATTGGGAGCAAGTTTATTTTCCTTTATGTTTTCAGTAGGACTCAGCACAGTACTTTCTATATTACAGTAGCCTTTTAAGCATTACTGAATGATGTATTAGGGTTTCTGGATAACAAATTAAATAATAAAATCAAATTATAAATGTTATTATATCCTGCTATTTAAAGAGATATAAGGCAATGATAATTTCCAGCATTTATTGTGAACTTATTTGTGCTAGACATTGTCCCAGCATTTAAATACTAGAGTCCCAGTGCACAAAATTTGTGCAGTCTGGAGTCTTGCTAAAATCAAATCTGAAAAACTCCCACAAAAACAGAATTTTCTCTTTTATTGATATAGTTCCAGGAGGCTACCTCAGTATTTCAAAGCTCAATATTTATGAATTTCTTCTTAACCATCATTGCTGTAGACCTAGAGAGAAAATAAAGACAGATATTAGTGGTCATGAATGCTTACAGCTCATAAATTTCATAAACTAAACTGGTTTATTTTATAACCAGTTTATAAAATAAACTGAAATATTATGGGGTGGGTATGGGAAGGTTTATTCAAATTTGGAGCATAAAACATTGTATAATTCTCATGCTTATCACGAAAAGCAAACTGATTCAATTAACTGGTCCCTAAGATAGATACTTAGATGTGTTGTAAGAGTAATGGGGAGGGTTAGCATTCATGAAAAAAGCAATTAATTTCATAATGGAAACTGAGGACTTAAGAAATTGCTGTTTGCAGGAGTTTTGTCTGCGGGTCTGTTTACTTCTCAAAATATGATCTACCTTTAAAGATACAATAAGGTCAATCACTAGTATGGATTTCTCTTTCTATTTTTCCTTAAACTTCTCCTTTGAGCTCTTTCTCACCACTCTCACTTTGAAAACACACACACACACACATCTTGTTAGGAATACCCTTTGCCCCAATACATACTAGTTTCATTTATCCCATTACATATGCTATAACTACACCTTCATTTATCTAGGTCACCTTCTGGCTATATATTCATTCAATTTACCAAAAGTAAAACACAGCAAGACACCTTGATTAGTGATAGGTAATTGATGTTGGTTCTCTGCCCAGACCCTGATTAAAGTTATCATCTAACGGAGGTGGGGCGAGGTGATTGTGTAGAAAGAGGAGGGTGAGTGCAGGTGAAAAAAATAGGAGGGGAGTTTTTCCTTGGGAAGTGGGGAGGCTGGAACCTCATATTTTTAGTGTTCCCTCGTTCCTACCGGGATTGGGGCCCAAAAGGCACAAGAGTACCAGTATTCCTATATTTGTTGTTGCTCTCCTGGAAATCCTCAGCCAGCCACAGGAGCCGGAGCAGATAACTATGAGGTGGGACCAAACCACAGTCAAGGGACTGCATGGATTTATATTGCATATTCCATAGCTCCCAGCTGGCAAACTGTATGGACTTTTTGTGAATCTTGCAATAATATAATCAGGCATTTAATATAAGTGAATAATAGGGCTCATATCACTCTTTTACTCTACTTTTACTCAGCTCCTACTATATGCCAGGCACTGTTCTATGTGCTAAAGGTACCTACTGGTGAATTAGATAGATATAGACCATTCTTTTTACTGCATAGTGTAGTAGAAAGGACAATTCTCATTCTTAATTATTTTCTCTACATTTCAAATAGAGAAGAACAAAAATATTTATCCTAATCAAAGTTTATTTTTTCTATATTATGATAATCAACCAAGCATAACCCTAGGATATGGTGATCTAACAGTAATAACAACTATAACAGAATACCAAAGAACTTTGGTATTTTTGACATACTTTCATCTACCTGATGGCTTTTAACCTCACCGAGTCTCTGCTTTCTCATCTGGAAAATAAGGCATATCAGTATCTACCTTGTATAGATAGATATAGATGGCTAGCCTCAAGTTGGACCTACCAGTTGTGAAGGTCTGCATTGTATGGATGCTGAACCTGAAGCTCAAAGAGTATATGTGAATTGTCAGTGGTTGGATAGAAATTCAAAGGAAAAAAATGGGATTCTACAGTTTATGGTTTTTCCATTAAATGTTAGTTGTTGCTCATTCTTTCTATCAATCAGTTAAGAGCCAGGAGTATCCCTTCAGAACATCTCCAATGTACAGCTGACTACATTGTCTCTCTTTGGCAGCCCTTATGATAATAGTACAACCAAATAGGAAAGAAACAGAGAGAAACAGGGATCATTGCTTTAAGGTAATAATAAAATTTCTCCACAAGCTGACCACCCAGAAATAATAAATTTTGTGCATATCCTTCTAGTCATTACTTTAGCATGCATTATATTTCCAGGCTGCTCTTGTTTTCATAAGCCCTAGTCATAGGGAGTTGTTTTCGCATTTGTTCCACATACTATTAGAGCAGAAACTGACCTTTGAGGCAATCTAGTCAACACCCCTAAGTATTCTGATGAGAAAGTCACAGCGAGAAAGACTAAGGCAAAGTCCTAAGAAGAGAAAACAATTGGTAACTTAAATGAATTATTTCCTACAAGCAATTGTTTGCTTACAAAATGAATTTTCTAATAGAAAATTCTCCTGAGTTTAGAGTTAGACAAGATTTTGATATGTTACATCACTGCTTTAGACCCAACAGAACCAGCCCATGGATGATAATACCACCCCCATTTTACAGGTGAGGTAAATGAACCTTAGAAAAATGAAACTGCTCAAGGACACTCAGCTATAATGTGCAGGATCCAGGTTTTGAACTCAGTTTGGTTCCAGAGCCTATGCCCTTAGGAACTTAGTTGTACTACCTGATAGAAGCTTTGACGTGGGAAGAAATTTGGGGCTTTTCCTGAATATGAAGCCTCATTCTACAGGTGAGGAATCCAAGTTCCAGAGAAGGTCAGTAATTTGCTTATGGTCACAATTATTTTGACAGCCTGAACCATGCCAGTCTGTGCTCTGTGTGCAAGACTGAATTAATTGGTTATGGTGACAGTAGCCTGAAGGTGCCATGTACTTTTATTATATCTGCCATTCATAAACCAGTCTTGAAAAGCTGAAAAAAATGGGGTGGCCCACACAAGTTTTCAAGTGTCCTTTCCTTATGTGAGACACTTAAGTAATTCTGTGAATGGAAACATCATTCTTGCTTGCTCTGGATAAGTGACAGATTCCTTTGAGGTGCACAGTAGCATCAGTTCATTGGCTACTCAAGTTTCTATGTTGAGGAAAGACAACCCAAAAGAAAAATGGAGTGGTGGCTTCATGCCAGGGGAATTAACAAAAGATGCAGGACATTGAACAGGTGATCTTATTTCTCTCTCCCCAACGTGGGCAGTGTCCTCCACTTCTTGTCACTCCAGAAGGTCATCTATTTGCAGTATTCCCAGGAAAGAGATTGTACAACTTTCCACTTCATTGATGACAAAATAATAAGAAAGACGGGAAGGGCATATCTGGTATCATTTCATCCTTTTAACTAGAAAATCTCCTCTGGTAAATACTTTGAGGCTAAGTGGGATGTGCACATCAAAGAGAATTTGGCTAACCTGCAATGTCATATTTTATGGGGAGTTGAACGGGGCAATTTATCACAATTGACCCTATCAGAGAAGGACCTACCATCCTTAGTAGACCCGAGGTTGCAAAATGCCACCACATTTGGCCATAAAATTTATCATGTCAGGAGATCTATGGTCAACACTATGCACTGTGAAATATGGCAGTGCTGCTGGGAGATTTGTCTTTGTTGGGTCTGACAGATTAGCCTTGCATTTCCACTTAGTCCACTTTTGCACCCCAGCACCATTTATAATGACCCATCAGGACATTCTGCTTGGAAACAGATTGGATGGGTGTATGAAAGATTCCACATATGCACCTACTTGGGGGGCACTCTGGTAAAATGCTGAAAAATTATTTGGTGACTTTCTTTTTTTTCCAAATAGTTATTTTAAGAAAAGTAACATTACAAGGGAACTTAGGCTCTTGAAAAATTAACATCATGGGAGGCACATATGTTTAACATTTAAAATTTTCTTTTCTCATTTCACAGAAAAGAAGCAAAGGGACAGGCATGGTAGAATATGTTCCTTATTTCTGAGTCCTTCCTTGGGCAGGACAGTGAGGGTGGCGAGACTGGTTACTAAAGCTCCTACCTCCCAGCTCTCTGTTCCCACTGGTTTGTTTCCTTTGCACTTAGTATTCTTGGAATCTCCTCATATCCACCTTTTCCTAAATTCTGCTCAATGCACATTCATTTTCACCAGCACATTGTAAGAGATGGATACAGCTTCATCTCCCTGGACTATTAGATTGGTACCCAGTCTCCAGGGATGAGTGCTGATTAACCTTGGACAAGTCCTGAAACCTCTAATAGTCTCAGATCAATGAGCCATTTGGATAAATAGAAGCAATTCTCTTTCAGGATTGGTATGAGGATAAACAAAATTTGATACATATTTATATCTATACTTTTATAAATTAAAGAGCATGATAAAAGTATTTTTTTTGATTGTTTATAGAGGCAGCAAAAGAGAACTGGATATTAAAATTCTAGTTTTCCAATTACCAGTTGTGGGATTTCAGGCAAATCATTTAGTCGTTCTGAGTTGCAATCTTTCATCTGTTAAAATAATGAGAATAACTATTGTGAAGATTTAATAAGATATATGTGCTGTTTGTTGGAAATTCTAAAAGTAGTATTCAAATCATGTTTTTAAATATATACCTCATCTTGTTATAGAAAGCATATTCATACCACAAAGAAAGTTCCATTTGATTCCATGAAATATGACTCTAAGATGTCTAGCAGGCAATCCTCAAAGGGTCTCTGGTCAATTGGATAACTTGGATTTTATATAAGAGTAAGATAGATGGCATTCCTAGAGAAAGCATAGCTTTCCCTAATAGACAGACTAGACAGAGATTTGTCCCTTGGGTCCTCAAAGAGAGGACATGATGATCAGTATCTTAAACAACATCATGATAATAAACACAAGGACAAGAATTATTGGGCTGTAAATAAATGTTTATTTTAAAACTTTCCTGGTGTTGGGATGCTATAAAAAAGGCAAAAGAACACCAAACTATTATCATGAAATCCCCCTATACCACTATGGAATCACTGTAGTCAAACAGTCCCAGGAACTCCAAGAGAACTCACGTTAGTTGCAGTGATTCCTAATGGCTTTCTTGCAAAGTTCTTCTGGTTTCTATTCAACTGTCTCTACTACAATTCCTAAATATACTACAACTTCCTTGGTGACCCATTTGATCTGCTGATTATTGCTGTCATGACTAGAAATTTACATGGTAGACATTTTGAGTTACCTCTTTTCTGAGAAGCCTACATTAAATAATTTGAGTGCTTGTTAAAAATTTCCACTGAATCAGATCTTACAATAAGAGTTCTAGGAATCTGTATTTATAAAACACTAACAGGAGTGATTTTTATGCAAATTAAAGAGTGAGACCCCCAGTGGAGTTTGGGTAAAATACTATGACTCACTCTCATACCCTGACCAACTCCCCAGGGACAAATGCAAGAACCTCTGTTCATGTTTGTGTACATAATGTTGTGTCTGCAAAACATTGAAAATGGGGTTGAAACTTCCTAGAATTTAATTATACTTTTACACACAGCTCTTTTGACCACAAAAAGCAAATTAACTACCTGGGAATAGTACACACTACAATTTCTGGGTGACTTGCTATTGGCCAGGAGGTTCAGCTCATTGCCTTGGGACCTAAAGAAAGGCTTCATTATAGACACAGCCCAGATCTCCCCTCTGAATTCTTGGTCTAAATTTACAAACCTAATAAACTCCATATAGATGTCCTGCTGATACTTCTGACTCAACCTGCAGCAAATGAACATGTTACTCTCACATGTTTCTTTTTCCTGTATTCTGCCATCATAAATAGAATGTCCATTCTTCCATGCACCTATGCAAGGAACTCCAGAGTCAACCAGCTTTCCTCTTCCCTCCCCATTCCCTCTTTTATTCCATGATGATGTAAAGAATGGAAAAACCACCGAAGACCTAAGATGGCAGTGTTACCTAGAGAACTGACACCAGATTAAGACTGGGAGTCAAGGTTAGTCCTGACTCACCATGAACTGGCAGCAAAGTTTGAGCCAGTCACTTAAAACTTCTGAGCCTCAATGTCCACATCTGTGAAATGAAGATGTTGATTTGCTGCTTATTAAGTTTCTCTCCAGTCCTAACTTTCTTTTCTGTTTTCCAATGAGAATGTTAAATGACTGAGAATGTTAAATTTATTTTTTGAGATATAATTGAAATATAATAGCATTGTGTAAGCTTAAGATGTACAACATGTTTATTTGGTGCATTTATATAATGCAATATAATACCACTGTACCTTAGATCACAGCTCTATCATGTCACATAATCATAATTTATTTTTTTGTGATGAGAACATTTCAGACCTAGCCCCTTAGCAACTTTGAAGTATGTAGTGCACCATTATGGACTATAATCACTATGCTGTGCATTAAACTATCACAAATAGGGTCATCCCACATCTTCTTATTTCCATGGCTGGATAACTCTTAGATCTTCTTCATCCACCTGCTGAACTATTCTTTTTTTCCCCAGAGACATGGATACTATTAAAAAACCTTGATATCCCTGTTTTAACTGCAGTGGCTTTCTGAATCAAAGCAACTGAATATGATGCAAGTTCAATGTTGTTTCCTTCAAGAATTAACTACTTTTTCTGGGCTTGCGATCATGAACCACTAATACCTAGCGACGCCTGGTCATGTATTTTTCACTAAAGAAATTTTGTACTTTAAGAGAGAATCGTTCTCCTGAAATAATAATGTTGATGGGAAAGTGGGCATACACAGACCTCGCCATGTAACACGAACCCAATGTAATACCCTTGATCATGTTCTGTATATGACTACAGAGTGCCCACTATAGACAGTTTTTTTTTTCTATTTCTCTACCATTTGTCAACCCAGAGGTTCTTTTTTCTGTACCTCCATGGAAACAATTTTATCAAAAATAGTATGGTGCTTATGTATAATTTCTTTTGCCTTTAGTTTTGGAGACTCCATTCATTTCCAAAGTTATAGAGGTTAGAACATTTTCCCAATCCCTTTCAATGCTGTTTCATACATTTATAATCCAGTTGGGTTATTTGGCTGTGGTTTGCATTCCATCATGGGATTCCCAACCTCCTAGATTAATATATTTTAAAACTATTTTTATTGCTTTATATCTTAAGGTTTACTCCTTGTGGTAAAAAGTCCTGTTGGTTTTGAAGAATTCATGTCATGCATCCACAATTACAGTATCATACTTAAATTTGTAGAGAGTTTCACTGCTCTAAAATTTTCACTATTTTATCTATTGAACCCCTTTCTCATTCCCATAGCAGATGACAAAAGCTCATCTGTTTACCATCTCTATAGTTTTGCCTTTTATAGAATGTCATATAATTGGAATCATACAGTATGCCATCTTTTTATACTGGCTTCTTTCACTTAGTTATATGCATTTAATCTTTATAGATGTTTTTGCCTTGGCTTGATAGCTCATTCTTTTTATTGCTGAATATTACCTTTATGGATGTACCACAGTTTATCCATTCACCTATTGAAGAACATCTTCCTGCTTCCCATTTTTGGTGAATTCTTAATAATTTTAAAAAATAATTGAATCATTGGAAATAATGAATATATTCCACATTGAGCAAATCTTTGAGTACACGATAGAACATCTATATAATATTGTATTAAAATAGTTTTTTACGGCACTGGAGAAAGTAAATAAATCTTTTTAGTATACAAAGATTATATATTCAATATGTTCTCAATGATGTGAAACATGCATATGTATCTATATCTGGAAGGAAATACAGATTTTATCTCTGAGAATTGAAATAATAAATAAATAATAAGTAATTATTGCTTTTATAATTAGGAGAAAATAAACCAAGATTGTTTTAAATCATAATATGAGCCCAGCCAATGTGCTCAGTGGTTAAGTGTTGACCCAGGAGGTCATGGTTCGATTCCTTGTTGGGGTTGTGGGCTCAATCCCCACTATGGGGTGTGCAGGAGGCAGCCAATTGATAATTCTCTCTCATCATTGATGTTTCTATCTCTCTCTCTCCCTTCTTCTGTGAAACCATTAAGAATATTTTAAAAAATCACGATTTGAGCTCTATTAGTAGATTCTGTAGGGAATGGTAGTTGCTTGTGCTTAGAAGGATTTTTGGCATTTTTCTCCTGTTCCTTCCATTTCTTAGAGGTTGCCTTTCTGGAATATTTCTTATAGGATCTAGACTAATTTCCATTCTTCTGGCCCTTAAAAACCTCTAAGGGGTTTTATGCAACTTTGTTTCCCCTTACTCCTTTCTCTCCATCTCTCATTGAAATCATGACAAATATCACTGACCAGACGCTCTCAATCTCATATTAGTAGTAGTACATTTGGGCTATATGGCAATCAGGACCTTTATTTTCCAGGATTCTTCATATTCTGTATTTGTGAGCAAGAATATTTACATTCCTTTGGCACTGGGTGTCATAAAGCTCAAAGCTATTACATTTTAAGGTATTTATTATTATTATTTTATAGGACAGAGGGGTCACTAACCTACATAAAGAGAAAAAGGAGCCCTAGTCGATTTGGCTCACTGGATAGAGTGTTGGCCTGGGGGCTGAAGGGTCCCAGGTTCGATTCCGGTCAAGGGCATGTACCTTGGTTGTGGGCACATCCCCAGGGCGGGGTGTGTAGGAGGCAGCTGATTGATGCTTCTCTCTCATCGATGTTTCTAACTCTCTATACCTCTCCCTTCCTCTCTGTAAAAAATTAATAAAAATATATTTAAAAAAAAGAGAAAAAGGAAAAACACAACTAAATGAAAGTGAATGCATGTAGATTTAGCACACTACTTCTGAAAGGGAACTGTTTCTGTCACCTCAGCCAGCTGTATTTTTCCATAGAGCCAAAACTAATGTGGAAAGCTCATCTGGTTTTGGAGGTGGATGTTTAGAAGAATCACTAAGTACAACTTCCGAATTCTACACTTTTAAAGGAG
Organism: Corynorhinus townsendii; assembly: GCA_026230045.1. Taxonomy (NCBI): domain Eukaryota; kingdom Metazoa; phylum Chordata; class Mammalia; order Chiroptera; family Vespertilionidae; genus Corynorhinus; species Corynorhinus townsendii. The sequence goes on from JAPDVU010000001.1 coordinate 219,039,937, forward strand.
CTCTTACATTTCTGTTTCTGTTTTAAATAAGTTGATAGAGTATGTATTTCTATGACCATTGGCAAAACTATTTAGACAAACCTTCTTTCTGTTAGAAGATTATAAATTCATTATGTGTTCACCAAACATTGAAACCTTAAGATTTCTTCTCTCTCAGTGCTAGATACACTGGGGGGAAAGTGTACATATTAATTTCAATGCACTCCCCTAACCACATTGGAACTTCTGCAATCAATGAAAGTGGATACACCCAGCTGGCTGTCAACACCTGAGCTCTGCTCTGGGAAGGTTTATTTTGAAAGAAGCACCTTTAAAATAGAGAGAAAACCACATGCCAGTAGGATACAAAACGGTTCTTGCCAATATCTGACTCAGCAATGATTTCCCCAAAAGCCTAATTCTTCTGGAAAAACACATGGTTCCAAGCCAATGGAGGCTGGTTTTTCTGAGCTTCTTCTTTGTTGTAGGCAGTGTATTAAGTTGCTGGATTTCAGAAAGTAAACAGTCCTTAGTCAGTATGTTTACTCAAGGAGTTCATAGTCTAGCAAGAGAGGTAGGACCAGAAATAACTCTCTATGACGCTGTGATAGATAATATTCTAGGGCTAGGACGTGTGGCACTATGAAGTGTCATTTCTGAGAAGTGAAGAACTAGAAAGGCTCTGATAGAGCCATTCTCAACTGTTTGCCCATAATAATTCTAATTTTACATCATTTCTGCTTGGTAGCGATGACCTTGGAATGATATGGATGATTTGAGGACTATTACGCATTTGGGTAATTTTCCAGCTAAATGCTGAGAAGTCCAAAATACTGCTTTTGAAGAAGGACATCTTATCTTCTATCCTGAAGCACAGACTAAAATTTGTTAGAGGAGAAGGGAGAGATGAATCTGGTTCATGCTTCATAGGACAAGCTCTCCTGCCCCAGGCATGAGCCTTACCTTGTACCTTTGGCTTATGCTTAGGAGTTCAGAAGCAAATTATATATTTAGAAAAACCTCAAACACTGGCTATATATTACCATACATGTTAAAAAACCTGAGATTTTGCCCTGGCCTGTGTGGCTCATTTGGTGGAGCATCATCCTATGCACTGAAAGGTTGCCAGTTCATTTCCTGGTCAGGGCACATACCCAGGCTGCAGGTTTGATTCCTGGTCAGGGTGCATACTGGAGGTAGCCAATTGATATTTCTCTCTCACATGGATGTTTCTCTCTCCTTTCCTCTCTCTCTAAAATCAATAAAACATATTAAAACAAAACAAACAAACGAAAACACCTGAGGTTTTAATTGGAGTGAAAGGCTGGTGCATGGCATTTTGGGGCATTTTTTGTGGGCTACAGAAGGCCAGGACTGTAGTTAGTAGGTGGAAATGATTCAACAATATCAATAGGCAGATGCTTATGTAAGAAAGATGTCCAAAAGCAGAAAGGCACATGTGGATATATTGTGGGGCATTCATTTAGCTTCCTACGATTTTTGTATGACCCTTTCCTGCTAATGTACATTAACAAACGTTATAAGTAAGAAAGAAGGCCCATCACTATTTCAGCTGTGCTTTGGAAGGCCCTTAACTTATAAAGGCTTTGCTCTCTAAGAGTTAAAGTGAGGGACATTGTCTGGACTTCATATGATTTTCTCCACAGTAACAGTACTGGAGGTATAAAAGCAGAAAGTGAAGGTCTTTATTTAGTGGATTAATTTGATTTATGCATCAGTCAGTGGTGCCCTTATGTTTTTATTATGCAAATGTTAAACAGAACATAGCAATATAAAGAATACTATTAAAAACACTATTCTGTTTGAGTAAATCATAACATTTTGCCATATTTTCTTCACAAATTTTAGACATCACTCGGGGGGGGGGGGGGACAGGTACAGGCAGAAACTAATTATAAGGAAAAAGTTTTCTTGGCAAAAAAACAACCCACAAAAAACTCAAAGCAAAACAAAACAAAAAAAAAAACAGGCCCCAGGACTGCTCATGCCATATTCAAAAATAACTCTTTGTTGCTAAACTACTCCAAACTTTGAACTTGGGTTTAAGTGAGATTTCAGGATTTGGCCCCTGCTTACCTCTCTAGATTCATCATTTATTTCTTCTGTTCCTTACCAAGCCCAGATATACACTCCAGCCAGATTTCAGCTGAATTCTTCAGTGCCTGGCAGAAGCCATATACTCTTTCCCCTTTCCTCACTTTAGCAATGCTGTTCTCTTTGCCTGAAATATCTTCTTCAATGCCCCCTCTTCTGTGTGATTCCTAACCCATATCTTAGTCTATATAGGTTTCTAAATATTTTTGGAAATTTGCTTTAAATCAGTTTAATATTGAAGATGATGGATCATTGAAAGTTACATATGATATCCAATTATCTTATAGTACTCAGTAGCCATTATTGTATACTACCTTGCATTAGTCTTTTATATATATCTCTCTATTTCATAGAGAGAGAGAGAGAGAGAGGGAGAAATCGAAGACTTAGAAACATATTGGCTGTCTCTCTCATTTCTCTTCTGTTGTAACCATGGTGCCAGATTGCCTGTCTCTAAAATATCATTTATTGCCCAAGAGTTGAGTATATATTTTATATCTAAACTAATGGTCCAGTGCACGAAATTCATGCATGGGGGGGGGGGGTTCCCTCAGCCCAGCCTGCATCCTCTCCAATCGGGGACCCCTTGGGGGATGTCCGACTGTGGGTTTAGGCCCGATCCACAGGGATCGGGCCTAAACCGGCAGTCGGACATCCCTCTCACAATCTGGGACCACTGGCTCCTAACCGCTCATCCCACTACTTGCCTGATCACCCCTAACTGCCTCTGCCTGATTGCCCTAACCCCTCCGCCTGCCTCCTTGATCTCCCCTAACTGCCTCTGCCTGCCTGCCTGATTGCCCCCAACTACTCTCCCCTGCCGGCCTGATCTTGCCCCCAACTGCCTCTGCCTATCTGATCACCCCTAACTGCCCTCCCTTGCCAGAAGATCTCACCCCCAACTGCCCTCCCCTGCCAGCCTGATCTCGCCCAGTCTCTGTCTCTCTTTGTTTTTCTCAACTGTCTACCAGGCCTCCCTGCCTCCCTGTCTCCCTCTTCCTCTTTCCCGGCTGAAAGGGGGCAGGGCCAGTTGGGGACCCTCCACCTTCTGCTCACCCTCCCTTCCATCCAGGCCTTTTCAGGCCCAGTCTGTTTTGTTTCCATCTCGCCATCCCAGTCTCTCACAGTCTCTGTCTCTCTCTGTTTTTCTCAGCAGTCCTCCAGGCCTCCCTGCCTCCCTATCTCCCTCTTCCTCTTTTCCAGCTGGGAGGGAGCGGGGCCAGTGGTCGCCAGGCAGGTGTTCACTCTGTCAATGGGGTCCTCCCAGGCCCTCAGCACACAGGGAGCCAGGCTGCCCACCGTGATGCTGCCCATCTCCTCCGGAGCCAGGCATGCTCAGAGGGTGGGATGTTCACAGAGGCCTTGCAGGAAACAGGTCGGGGGAGGGTGCCTCAGGGGTGGTGAGACTGTGTGGTGACCAGGCGAGCAGGCAAGTGGGCCCCGCTGTCTGCTCTCTGCAGGGCTGCTGACAGGACTGCTGACAGGCGGGGCTGACAGGACCGGGGAAGGGCGCTGCTCACCCACCCCCGGTGGGACTGACAGGACCGGGGACTCCAGCAGCAGGGCTGACAGGACCAGGGACTTGACTCCGGTGGGGCTGAGGGGACTGGGCGCCACTATCTTGTAGCCTATGGATGCTTCCATCTTTGTGACAGAGTGATCGTTAATTTGCATATTACCCTTTTATTAGATAGGATAGAGTTAAGTTTTGGAGTACATACTCTCTGAAACATTTACTAATATACAATTCTTAGCACAACTTCAGCCCATAATGGTTATTCAATTAATTACTGATTTATAGTTACATTTTTAAGATGGAAAAAAAGGGATAATGAAAATTACTTAAAAGCATCTGAAAATAAATGGTTATAAATTTTAAAAGTTTAAAAAGAGACATCTCCAAACCAACCTTGGGAACGAGTTTCTCCATCTACTTCTGAACTTGTTCATTCTCTATTGAGACTTCTGTGGTTTTGGTCTTGAATTTACAATGGTGAACTAAAATAAGTATGGAACTTTTAATCTAGTGCAGACTTTGAGATTAAGAAAATAAATAAGTTATTTAGGTAAAGAACAAATAAATAATGAAAGAAGAGGGGATGTGTCTTTAAATTGGATGGTTAGGAATGGCCTGACTCAGGAGGATATATTTGACTTAGGAACTGAAGTTTGAATAGAACAGACGTGCATTCAAAACAGGAGAACTAGTGGAAGTTTGTTTTATTTTCTACAAAAGGTGAGATAATCTTCATTGGTTCTCCCAGTTCATACTTCTATGTCTCTAATATCAGAAGCTTATTACCTCCCAAGTTTGCCTGTTTTGGACTTTTCTTATGTTAATGTAAAATCTGGTTTCTTGTAGCCAGGCTGGCAGGGCTCAGTGGTTGTGTCAACCTATGAACCAGGAGGTCACAGTTTGATTCCTGGTCAGGGCACATCCCCGGCCGGCTCGATCCCCAGTGGGGTGTGTGCAGGAGGCAGCCGATCAATGATTCCCTCTCATCATTAATGTTTCTATTTCCCTCTCCCTCTCCCTTCCTCTCTGAAATAAAAAAAAAATTAAAAAAATTAAATCTGGTTTCTTGTAAACTACTCATTTTGCTCTTGGGGTGACACAGACTAAGTGTTCTCTTATTTAATGGAATTTAAAACATATAAAATGCAATTCAATTTCTAAATTATTCCTTTCCTAATTAAACACAATCTCATTCGCTTTGTCTCTTTCTCATGAACAGGTCTGTTCCTCACTCAGTAGATCACCTTCAGGTATCCTGAATACTCTACACTTGACCTCATAAAATTATCCTTTTTCATTCACACTCTATCTTCAAATTATCATTAACAGCTCTCAAGTACTTGTTAATTTCCTTCTCAAAGAAAATTTAAATAGTTTTGACCTCTAGAGAACTTTGGCTGCTTTAGGAATTTTGTGAGCTTCACCAGAAATAAGTTCCTTCTTGATTTCTTTTTTCAAAACGCTATGATTGGCTAATGTGTTCACAGATTTTACCAACATGAAATTCCTGGCAGGGATGTTTGTCGATGGGCATTTCCAATAATGGGAAGCACGTGTGTGTCAGGAAAAAAAATGTCTTTCACCTATCTTTTTGGGAGTGGTATCTTGTTAGACAAAAATGGTTTTCTGTAGAATAATTTTAAAAGGAGATGGTTTTAATAAGTTCATTGTCAGTGAGCGTAAATACTTTATCTAGAGACAATAATATATTGGGAGTGGATTAAATTATTGATTTGTAATCTGAGTTTGGTTGGTGCCTTGAGAGTACCAAGGGGATGTGTGTACATGGGGTGGGGTCCAGCTCAGCTAGGGATGCTCTACTTTTATTTGGGAGGTGTGTGTGTGTGTGTGTGTGTGTGTGTTTTAAGTTGGGCTTTATCTTTAGATTTAGTTGAAAAGTGACTAAAAATTATTTTGAAAACTACTGTAATCTGCTGAATATTTTTGATACTTAGAATTTTTCCTTATAAATAGAATTTTCTCATTAAGCCTCTTGCAAAAGCTGGCCTCTTTTGTGGCATCAGAGTAGTATTTCTAACAATTAATAAAGATGCCACCTACAAGGGCTAATGACACTAAAAGAAGAAGTAAAGCTAAGGAATAGGTAAATGCAGGACCAGCTAAAACCCCGCTGTTATGAAAATGTCCTTGATAATGAAGAAAGAGGAATGAAATTAAGGTTCTTATGGCTGCATAAAAACAGAATTGTTTCTGTAGAGAATGCTTCAACGGTTCCCTGAGGCTGTGCAGCTCTCTAAACCAGCAAGCCCCTTTTATTTTCAATCACAACGTGGAAGAAAGCACCTCCTTTTCTCTTTTCCTTTTTCAAGAAATCTAAACTGTAAGTATCAGGAGTCACCTTATCTCTCTTTGAAGAGGGAAATGCCATCCCTTTGTCTGTTGAATGTGGAAGATTTATGAAGAAAAAAAAGAGTGGTGGAATGGATCATAACAGCACAGGATTAAATAGTTTCTTCATTTTACAATGCTCTGCCTTGCTTGACATGTTTACTTTACAAACACTTGGATTCCTGGCTCTGAGTTGCTCTCAGAACACTACGGTGCATAATTAATGTCAAGGTGGAAGGCGATTATGCTGCAAATGTTGCTCCCTCTGCTCTGAAAAGCATTTCTAAAGCCAATTCAGGTCACACATGGTTCATTCTCTTAGAAAATTTTCTTAATTGTTCAGCTAAAGAGAATGCCTCAGGGTGTTTATTAACAGACATTCCAATGGGCTGTCTATCCTGGGGGTGGGGTGGGGGGCAAGGGGAGAGGTTGGTACTTATCTCAATGCATGGTGGCTGGGTGGGGGTTGTGATTGTTGTAGCAGAGAGGGAGCCCAAGAACACCGCTTTTTTTTAAGCCTCAGAAATACAAGCAAATCAACAAAGAACACAATTTAGCTAAAAAGTCTGTGACAAATTGTGCACTGTTTGAAAAAAGAAATCTCTTCTTGTTTTCCTCACTCCAGTAAGCCTCTGAGGTTCATGTGGCAAGGAACATGTCAGGCTGGAAATTAGATACAAAATACATTTTTAAATGGACCATTTCTTTTATGTTCAGTTGTCATTTGCTGCTCTTTCCAGTCCTCTGCTGACAGGGGAGCAGGCTGACAAAGCTTGCAGTAGGCGTCAGTGGAGTCAGCCTCATGGAAAGTTCTCAAGCTTCTTTGTGTGTGTATGCCTGTAGTCCCTAAGGCTGGAGCCAGAGGAAGTGCTCTCCTAGGGGTAACAGTGTTACTGGTAGTGTTAGAGAAAAACGTGCCTCACCTTGCCCTGTTGCTAGAGGGGGTGGGGTTCTTGGGGTATCTCTGGGATAAGCATTTCTGGAGGCCCCACAGGAGGATGTGATATAGTAGGAAGGTTTATTTCCATGGCATTACATCCCTGGGTTTCCAAAGCCCCATTTCCCTTAATCCAGTCATAGAAACAATAGCTGGGGTTTCAGTAAAACTAGAAGCAAAGCCAATGTCCAGAGTTTCCTTTCCATGCTGGATCTGGTTCCAGTTCAGCATCAGACTAGCTGCAGTCCATTAGTCCGTTGTGTCGGGGGGGTCCACATGGCTATGGACCACATGCAGAATGCCAGGAAGCCAAGCGTGAGCCATGAGCCAAGCGTGTCAAGAGGAACCAAGAGCATAAAAGAGAGAACTCCTTCAGTTAGGGGGTTAAGTATCTCAAATCTTCGCCTGCTTGTAGTGGCCATGCCCATTCTGGACAGTTACCTCTGTTCCCAGGTGTGACTGATAGGAAGCACCTTCCCTGTCACCCAACTTTACTGGGCATGTGTCTATCTTCCCTTTGCCCAGTCTCCTTCCACCAGTGTTTTGCAGGGAACATGCCTGTTATGTTGGCCCTTTCCTTTGCTCCTTTCCTGTTACTAATAACTAGTTAATTACAATGGCATCAGTAGGAAAAGGAAGAAAATGGAGGTTGGTCTACTAGACTAATCATCTGCACAGAGGACTGTGCCATCCTAGAGTAGACTAGCAGGAGATATCACCTACTTTCTTCTACCTTTTTTTGCTTCCCAAAGTGGGGTCCACTTGGAACCCCAGAGGTGAATGGAAGGGGATCAGTATATGCCACTTTGGCATAAGGATTATTTTGAGATGAAGGCTATTGTGAAAGAAGCCTTTTGGGAGCTTCTTTTAAGCACCAACTCTTGGGAATAAAGCCTAATTTCCTCTTTAGGGCAGATCTTCCCCTGTGTTATGTAATTGGGGCATAATTGGGACACCCTGGAAGGAAGAATGAGAATAAAAGCAACCCCAAATTCCTAATCGGGCGAGTTTTATGTCCCTAAAAGAAACAGAGTGTGCTAATACCTGTATAGACAAACATCACACATTTTCTTAGCTCTAGCTCATTCTCATTGAAGCACATTTATCTTTCCTAAAGAAAGCTACTTATTCTTTTCATAAAGCCTTTTCTACTCCCATTCTTTTCCTTTACTAAGTTAGGTATATAAACCTCTAATTCTAACCATGGAAGGAGCCAGCTACTTTTATTGTTGGGTCCCACGTTCATATAAATGAATCTTTTTCTGTGGTTAGTGTCTCAGGGCAGTTTAATTTGCACATCCCTATCACTGAACCTAAGTGGGTAGAGGAAAAGTTTTTCTTCCCCTACACTAACTTTCTACCTTCATCACATCATCACATAATACACACCAAATTTCTCCACATTTCTCTTGAATCACTGTATGGATGTGATAAATGCTCCATGTATGTAATCACTGTGTGCCCTAGGTAGGTAATTAAGAAGCACAGCATAAGAAAGGATTTTTCACGAGGCATTTGGTGAAGGAATGCTGCAGGTGAAATCTGAAAAGGAGTGAGGGAAGCTGGATGTGAGGAAGCTCTGCCAAGATGTGGATTCTGCTGAAGTCTGGCCTTAGCTTGATCCCACATGGAGCTGTGGACCATGGCACTACATGCTGGTCCTACCTTGAAATAAGGGACCTAGTTTTTTTGTTATTTGTTTGTTTTTAATGTTACATAGCAGTCAGTCATTGGCTCTGGGCTACCCATGGGAAGGGTGCATTTCTAGGGAGGTGGCTCCAGTTAGATTCACATAGGCAACTCTCATGAGAAGGATACATATGTGAACTGCTAGGAGCCAAGCTCAGAACAGTTGGAGGAATCTTGCTAGGGCAACAGCAACGTCTGCTATATGATGCAATCTATCCATCTTGTCTAGTAAACTGTTTATGACTGGGACTTCCCAGGACATATTACAGACATCCTAAATCTTTGTGTGAAGAGAATTTTTAAAGATATAGGGCCAAGGTCAACAAACATTTGTTGTAAAGGGCCAGATAATAAGTGTTTTAGATTTGGTGAGCCAGAGGATCTTTAATGCAACTACTCAACTCTGATTGCTATTGAAGCCTAAAAACAGCCATAGACAATATATAAACAAATGGGCAATACTCTGTTCCAATAAAACTTTATTTACAAAGTAGGCAGGTGGTCCAATTTGACCTGCAGGCTATAGTTTGCTGACTCCTGATACAGGGGATAAAACAGAGAAGAATAATCAGTATTCCCTATGTCATTTCCTATGGAATAATGTTTTATAATTATTTCACTCGCTCTATCATTATTTTTATTCAATGTCTGATGTACTTCTAAGATGTTATGAGATTTGGGGAAAAAGTTCTACAGAATAAATATAACTGCAAAGGGAAGTCCTGTTTTCTTACATCAAGTTGACCCATGAGTGACACATGCTTTCTGATTTCCTAGCCTCCCCTTTCTTGCACAGCAGAGATAGATGGAATAAAGATTTATAAATAGATCCACATGTAGAGATGGAATTGATGCTGTGGAGGAATTAGAAGGCATGGGACTCTATTAGAAAATCTGACATATAAATGGATCCTATTTTCTGTAATCAACAATTATCAGAATGGACATGAGATGATCTGAGATTGCACCTTAACCTGGCCACTCCCTTGATCACCACTTGCCTTCATTCCTCACTGAATGCCTCACTGAGTTTCCAACTCCATTGGGTATAAGTCAAAACAACTTTCACTTGTTTCATTTAACTTCCATTATAGGATGAAGGCAAGCCTTGAATCGGGGGTTTGATTTAAAACATAGCTCTCTCTCTCTATTTGTCAGGCAGGGGGAAAAATGGGAGCAGAAATTACTCTTGTCTCCAAAGTGCCTGTGGAGTTGGCCCTTGTTCCAGAGGAGAAGCTGGAAAGACCAACGCTGCTGATGTGGATTCATTTGAGGATGCATGCTCCTCAGAGGCAGGCCATCCATCACCACTCACTCGCTGGGCTTTCACTGCTCAGGCAACTACAGAATGTCCAGGATGGACACACAACTCTGCAGCAGCCCAAGGGAAACAAATGGCACCCCATTGGTAGATGGAATGGATTGGCCATCGGAAGAAATCTGTTTTATGGAATCATTTAGCTTACTGAACCGCCTCATGTAACAGATAAATGAAGTCCTACAGCAAAGAAGCCAGACCTGCTTTTAAGTTATTCCAGAAGCAGAGCCATTTGTTGCCAGAAAAAGGTTCAGCTTCATGATAACGGGATCACTGGACTGTGACTGGACTGAGTATCCTTTGCTTTTCGACTGAAATCTCAAATTCTCATCATGGCTGTAAACAACTCAGTCTCCTGCCACTTTCTTCCTCATCCATAAGCTCCAGACAGAGTGGCTTTCTCTTTGTCCCTCAAATGTGTCAGGTGGATACCATTCCAGGGACTTCACATGTGCTGTTCCCCTGCCGGGAATGCCTCTGAACCAGGTCTTCACAAGACTGCTTCTTTGTGATCATTGATTCAGCTCAAATATCACTTTCCGTGGGAGTTTTATGCTGACAACTTCCATGGAAAGGGCTCCACATCCCTCTTTGTTTACAGTATCCTGAGATAATCTTTCTAGCACTTTTCATCACCTAGGACTCTTATTGATTTGTTTGCTTGTTCATTGTTGGAGTCTCGCTTCTAAAATCTAAGTTTCAGGATAGTGCTGTCCTTTTCTATCTGTGTCTTCAGCTTCAGATAATGCCTGGCACAAGGTGATGCTTAATTAGTATTTCCTGAAAGAATGAATTAAAGAATGAGTGAGATGATCTGGATCATGTTCAAAAGTAGTCCTGTAAAAGTGGGAAATTTTCATATTCTTTCTGGGTCGCAGTTTTCTTAAAATGAATGGAATAAGAATCTTAAAGAATTCATACACATGTATTTTATGACTGTGGGGATTTTTCTTTTTACTGACTTCAAATTTTGTTAGCTATACAAAAAAAAATCATAATATTGGAATTGGGAATTAGTGCTCTGTGTCTTTCTCTGGCTATGTCCTCCAAATGTCAAAAATAACTAAATGATTTCATCAAATCTGTTATCTGACAGCACAAAAAAGTTTATTTTAAGGTTATATAGACATAATTTAAATAAATAGTTAAAGGTGAGATTAAACTAGAATAGTTGACCTTAGAATCCTGAGATATGAGATGCAAATATTACTTTTCCAATTGTCAGAAGATTATTTTTCATTGAGAAGTGAGTCTTAGTGAGGATAGTAATATGATATGCTCACTAGAATTTACATCAATAACATTTAAGAAATCACTTGCTTTGACTTCGTTTTTTGTTTTTGAAAATGATAGACAATCTCTCCTAACACAACCCCCTCCACACAACATCAGCCTGTCATTTATCTTGGAAACTGCACTTTATCAGCAGGATATTCCTTTTCCTAGAAGACTTTAGTAGCCTTGCCCAATTGCTCATTTTTGCGCTGAGATTATATGCAGGATGTTGGTGGTTAATAGTATTTGGTTAACTCCATGCACATAGCAGTGTGTATAATTTATAATTAGAAATCAAAGGAAAAGTTTCCATCAAGTATATTTCCATTTTGCGCACAGACACTAATGAAGTGTCTATATTACCAGTGCTTTGGGAAATGTAGACTAGAAAGTAGACAACATGGACTCTGATATGGATTTATACTCCATATTACATGTTACACACATGAAATAGCTACTGTTTACCAGGAATCAGTTGGATATTTTCCTTTTAATTATGCAATTTGTTCCTCAAAACCATCATGCTTTAGAGAAGGTATTATTGTCCAAATCGAAGATAGGAAAACAGAAAGTTTAAGTTTCTGGTAACTTTCCCAGGATTAAATTTATGTCAAAACAAGTACTTAAAACTAGTTTTCTGATTTCCAAATCCAGTATGCACTGCAGAAAGAGAAATGAAAAATAGCATTAATGAAATGACTATAGGAGACAAACTGGAACTGGTGTGAATTCCAGTCCAAAGACCAGCAGGCTGGAGACCCAGCAGAAGCTGAGGTTTCAGTGCAAGTCTGAAGGCAGGAAAATGACCTATGCTACAGGTTCTGTGTCTCAGATTCAAGGAGGAGTTCCCTTTTATTTACTGGTCATCTTTTTTTTCTATTCCAGCCCTCCAGCCCTCCCAGACTAAATGAAACCCACCTACACTAGGGAAGGCAATCCATTTACTAAGCTTACTGATGCAAAGGTTCATTTCAATCAGGAACACCCTTACAGACGTACCCAGAATAATGCTTGACCAAATGACTGGGCACTCCATGATACAAGTGACATTGATGGGACAACATTAACCATCACAGTGGTTTGCCCTACCCTCTTTTGATATGTATTAGTAACAATCCTATCTAATAAAGAGGGAATATGCAAATTGACCATCACACCATCACAAAGATGGCAGCATCCAGTCCCCTCAGCCCTGCTGGAGTCCCCTAGTCCTTTCAGCCCTGCCAGGGGGGCAGGGCAGCAGGCGCACAGCACAGCCGGACCCGCCCTCAGCCCCCCAGCCACCTAGGGTGGGCCTGAGGTGCAGGCAAGCCTCGATGGCAGCTGCCCAGCTGCCCAGGGCCACCCGAGGCTCAGGTAACCAGGGCCGGCCAAGGCTTGTGCTGCCGGCAGTGACAGCAGCAGAGGTGTGATGGGGGTGTCACCTTCCCCTGATCACTGGGTCACCTCCTGCTCCTGAGGGCTCCCAGACTGTGAGAGGGGGCAGGCCGGGTTGAGAGACCTCCTCTCCAGTGCATGAATTTTCATGCACCGGGCCTCTAGTAGGTCATAATTGCTTCTTCATTAAAATTCTTTTGTCAATATATATATTTTTTAGTTTAGGCACATGCTTGCTTTTAATTGTTTTTACACTGCCCTGTATCCATTCTCTTTTTGTACCAGTTCCTAGTGTCTTTTTAGGGAGCTACCTGTTTTCAATTGCTTGTTCTTGAGGGGACTATAAATCAAGGAGCCTTACTTTTCTCTACCTGAAGAGCAGATGTGACCCAAGCTCATCTCAGAGACTCTCAATCTGGACCGTCAATCTGGAGTTGAGTGACACAAGAAGGAAAAATGGGTGCAATTATTTCAGTGGCAAAGACTCTGAGTACTTTCTGCTGCTTACATACCTGAAACTGCCAGATTTTAATTCTGTTTCTTTATTTTTTCTCATCAACATCCTTCTAATACATTTCCCTTTTGCTTAGTTAGCTACACCTGTTTTCGTTGCTTATGATGAAAGTACCCCATCAGATTCAGAAGCATTATATGATTCCCCTCCCTTCCGTGTCTAATCTCGGTGGGGACGAACATCAACTCTTTTAGATTTGTCACTGGGGTGGATTTCCCAAAAGATTAAATATTCATCTGAAGCTTGGACTACCACTGAGAATTCTGTAACAAAGTTATTTTTTTCATGTGTTTTCATTTTTCCATCATCGGATTTGACTGCCTTTGACTCGTGTGGTCACCACATCCTGAGACTGGGACTATAGCCATTATTTTTACTTCATCTTAAAATCTTCTTAAAATACTTTTCAAGTGGGATTCCTGGAGTTAATCAATCTTGTATATTGTCTGCTTTAACAAGGAGTAAAATGGCTGATTATGCAGCACTTTTTCTACCACCTTAGTAAAGTTTCTGTGCAGTAAGGATGCATGACCAACCCTCTCTATCCCCGACAAAGCAGCAGAGACCACAGACTGAGGGACTAGATGGAAACTCAACAGCACAGACAAGGAGGCAGGAGCAGAGCTCAGAGTTTTCTCCTTCGCGGGCTTTAACGACCTGGTTTGTACTGTTGATCTTGCTCCCTTTCTCTTTTTCCCTCGGACCTGCACTGCTCATAGAATGCTCTGGTGTGTCTCCAGCTCAGACACTAGCACTGGTGCACTCGATCCAGTCAGGAACTTGGGCTAGGGACCAGCAACAACATCTGCTTCAAAAAGCCCATCACTCCTGCAGTTTCTTCCATTATTCTGCTTTGCCTTGGCTGAAGAAAGCGTCCCCTTTTTGACATTGTCATTTGGCTCCTTTAGAGCCTTTCAAATCCTCACATGACACCTGGGTTCTTTCCTACGGCTATCAAGTGGGTCTCACCATTGCTGCATCTCGTATTCAGTGCATTGTGCCTCTGTCCCCTCGCTTTCTTTGGCTTATCTTTTAGCAGTGTCACACTCAGCACAGTCTCATCCTTACTTTTCTTTTATGTGTTTAGAGTGTATATGAGTAAACCTTCTGCTCTTACAATCACACCAGCAAACATTTAATGCTGGCTTTTATAACCTGGACACATGTGGTTATTCCCCTCACATTTCATGCCTCCGTGCTTGCTTTAAGTTCTCCGCTGTATTACAACTGCATTTCAGACACTTAATCCCCATATCCACTGGGACATCAAGTATTGCTAAGGTCAGAATTTTCCCTTCTGTGAAACTGTGCAGTTTTACTCCTTAAGATATATGATGTGCTTAGGGTTCAAGTTTGAAAAAATTCAAGTAATTTGCCTTCCTTCTTATGGCATTTAAATATGTTCACAGGTCTACAGGAACAGTTCACAGATTTTTCTGATCTATATGGCAAAATGTACAAAAAGTCTATGCTTCAGTGTACCCTCCCGCCCTTGGCTCATATCAACAGCATCTACAACATATTTATCTGTTCAGAGTATACATTTTTCTGTTGTCATTTTCAGGGATACATTTGGCATTTCAAGTCAAGCATATGAAGCACTTTCATATAAGGGTCTTCAACAAACTGTCTTAATTCAGCATAAATTTTATCTTTATAACCTCAAGACAGGAATGAGTGCCTTCTCAACCTCACATTTCTAGTCCTGGAATGAAGTTGAGAGAGCACTTTTTTTTGGGAGGTCAGAGGATGTCCACATTTCCCAAATTTATCTAATTCCTCGTGGGCTTCCACTCCAAGATTATGATAATCCCATCTTCTCTTTTCTAACGTTAACTCTTCCTTTTTCTCTGACTCTTTGAATCACAGTCCTTTGATTATTTATTTGATTTCCCTCTCTTATCCAGCACATGAAGTCCAGCTTCCCTGTGACTGCCTACTAAGTGCTCAGGTTCTCCTTGTCAGAAAACCCATTTCTCTCAACTGTATTCATGCCCCTGGTCTCATTTTCCACTCACCATCCAAACTTACATGTTCTGTTTCATCACCTCCTCTTCATCCCTGAATAGTTTACAGTAGACTTCAGCTGTCATTGCTCTTCTTCAACTGTAAGGAGAATGGTTGAATCTGCCAGAAAGGTGGGGTAATATGTAAGGTTAGGCCCAATGTAGGAAAGGGCATATCAGAGAAAGCAAAAGGCAAGAATAGGAGCCTGGAGGCAGGACTAATAAGGATCTTTTTTTTGGTCAGAGTCAAGTGCAATGGTAGGTTTTTCAGATATGAAAACAAGTTTCGTTGGTAGGAGGCTTTTATCCTGTAAAGAAAATTGAAAGCAAAGCAAAACCTTGACTTGCTACACAGAGAAAAATGAACAGACAAGAAAGCCCTATGTCTTCTCTGTCTCCACTTTTCTCATGATTTTCCATCGCCTAAGTGATGGTTATAATCTTGATCTACAGACTCCATGAACCCAGTGCACAGTTTGTAACATCCCTTGGCAAGCTCTTGGTTTATGCAGAAGCCCTAGTCACTGTTTGTAAACTTCTCTGGCTTGATCCTGGTGTATAGTCCATTAATAGCTTTATAGATGTGATTGCCTCTCAGCAGTACACAGTCTGAGTGAGTGTTATCTGTTTATTCGACACTTGTAGATGTAGTCCAACACCATTTTGGGACACAAAAATGGGTTGAGAGTGAAAAGTAAAATTTGAAGGGTAAAATTGAAAAGGCCATGTTGACAACTGGTTCTGGTTAAGTCAGATGGTCATTTAACAATCATTCCTCTCTCTTTAATATCTTAGGGTGCTCCAGTTGAAATTCTGGGTTCCCAAGTGAGCATAGAGGTATCAGGTCATTGCATCTCCAGGTATTTACTCATGCTGTCATATATTGCTTTTCCTCTTTTCTCCTACTCGGTGAATTCATGTGGGAGGAGCCCTCACATCAGATGACAAATAAGCCTAGCTCTTGGGAAAGAATAGTTTTAATGGCTAAGAACATGCACTTCCAGGCAATATTGCCAAAGCCAAAACCCAGCCCTTCACTTAGAATTATATAACATTGATCAAATTACTTAACTCTGTGTCTCACTTTCTTCATTGGTAAAACAATGATAAAGACAGTGATTTTCTTATATTGTTGTGTGAAGGTTAGGGGAATTAAGACATACACAATGTCTAGAACCGGGTTGTGACATTGTAATTTCAAGCTATTGTAATTTTAAATTATCATTATAATTATGGTTGAGTTTTATAAGATATTAAGAGCTCCTAAGTAAAATTTTAGGACAATGGGCAACTTTCACTGTGGCACATTGCCAGTTGATCCCATTCTGTACTGGGAGAAGAAGTTTCGTATGATATATATATCATGAGAAAAATGCTGTAGACCCATGAAGTAGGCATGAAGTGCCCTAATGCCTGTTTCCTATATGCCATGTTATTCACTCACTCCAGGCAAGGATAGTAAGTGTAATAAGCCATTAAGCCAGAAACGTGTTGATCTTCTTTTAATTATTCCAGCACCTAAAAGGGGCATATGAACTGTTAATGGAGCCATGATACTGATAATAATGTATTCACAGACCAAGTCAGGGCTCAAACTTTAATCTGCAGTGATGGCAACTGTAGTTAACGTTTGAAGATTTATTATTATTATTATTTTTTGTATAGTGGTAACGACTTAGAGGATATTTGACTATATAATTCTGGGGAAAACCTGGTCATGTCAGTTCCATAGAGTTTTGAGGCCATCTTCTTATTTTTCTCCTTCCATGAATAAATTTTCATTAACAGAACAAGCTCTTGATGTAAAATTTCTGTACCTGAACTTTTGGATTATTTATATTACATGTATCATCAAAATTTATTTGGCACCTCTCTTTCCTTTCCTGCCCTCTGCTCACAGCTTAATTTCATCTTTCCTTTTGATAGAAAAATTTGGGAGGCTGTCAACATTGGATATTGCTCTGTATCCCAGTGGGTAATGAGGGCACTGATGGGAGGCTTGGGGTCTGCTCAGCTGAGTCTTTGTGGCACAGATGTTCCAATGTGCAATTTGTGGCTACAACAATTCTGTAGGTAGAAAGAGTCTCCCAACATTTCTGGCTCTCCTGGTTCTAGACAGAGCTGGAAACATGGCAGAGACAGCTTTCCTGGTGGGATTCCCAAACTTTGCACTCTAGCTAGTGGCTCAGAGTTGCAGCCTGATATTTTGAAGGCAGCAGGAAGGTCTGTCCACTAACTGTAACTTTCCTCTTGGTTATTACAGTGGTGCCAAGGATTGCCAATGTAGTCTAGACTAATTCAGGGGGCTAATTAAATGCTGTCAGTGTTCTTTGTCCTGTGGCTTATGTCAAAAGTGCATGATGTTAAAGCAACCTTGAGAACACTGGTTTTCAAAGCTGAAGACAGTGATCTGATGTCTCTGACATCTGGACTCCAGAACAGGTTTAGTGTGAGGTAACAGACAGTTGTGTGACCTTCTCTCAAGACATTGAACCAAATCAAATGTAGTTTTGTTGGGAGAGAAACAATGACTGGAACAGATGTCATCTGAAAATGACTGTCTGCACAACACTCAGCCCCATTCCTGAGAGAGAGAGTACACATTCTCTCTTTGGATGATAATGCTGTTTTTTTTTCTAATCAGGTTTTGGTTTGTATTCAAAGGGAGGAAGATGATATTGTAAAATTAGAACTTGGAGGCTTTTGAGAACTAAAAGTGAACTAAATGTTAAAAGTTTGTTATGAATCTCCCATGAAGAATGATTCAAATAATTTATGTAAATACTTTGCCCTCAAGAAGGTAGAGCATAACTTCCTCTTCCTCAACTGTGAGCTGCACACAGTAACTTCCTCCCAAAGAGCACCTTATGCAAAGGGGGAAGTAAAGTACCTTATAGTAGAGAAACTTGAGTCCTTCAGCAAAGGAATCAAGGTCAACATCAACAGTCATAAATCATGTTGATGGCAGATACCCTTGTTCTGATATGATGAAAATGACACTTCACCTCTGTGATCTTCTTTCCAAACCTCATTTCTCCAGTCTAATCATGAGAAAAATAACTGACAAATTCCAGTAAAAAGGTACCAACAGAACACCTGACTAGTACTCCTCAAATTTGTCAAAGTCTTCAAAAACAAGGGAAATATGAGAAACTGTCACTAACAAGGAGAGCTTCAGAAGACATGAAAACTAAGTGTAATATTAAATCCTGGAACAGTAAAAGTCATGAGGTAGAAAACTAAGAAAATCTCAACGATAGTCGTCAGTTAATTTAAAAAAGTCATTTTCTTATATTTCGGCTGATTTAATTCTCACAATGAAACCATGCTTCCTTTAAGGGACAGAATATGGTTGGGAGCTTAATATTCTAAATCTCCGCTTTTAGAGGTAAAGTGACTTGCTCAATGTCACATATCTCATGAGTGACTGAGCTGAGATGTAAGCCTAAAATGAATGCTGACAACATAGAACAGATTTGCCATAATCTGACAATGATTTACATATTATTTTTTCTTTGCTTCGGTAGTGAATTATCATAATGTTAGCAGCTTAAAACAACATCCACTTATATCACTGATCTGAATATCAGTAGACCTGGTACAATGCTCCTCAGCTGGATCCTTTGTTTAGAGCAGTGGTTCTCAACCTTTCTAATGCCGTGACCCTTTAAAACAGTTCCTCATGTTGTGGTGACTCCCAACCATAAAATTATTTTTGTTGCTACTTCATAACTGTAATTTTGCTACTGTTATGAATCGTAATGTAAATATCTGTGTTTTCCGATGGTCTTAGGCCACCCTGCTAGCGGTTACTGGTTTAGAGTCTCACAAGGCTGAAATCAACACATGGGCAGGACCACCTGCTTTTTTTGGTCCCTGGGGATTAATCTGCTTTTAAGATTATTCAGATTGTCTGCAAAATTTAGTTCCTTGTGGTCATAGGATTAAGATCCCCATTTCCTTTTTGGTTATAGGTCCAAAGCCTCTCTCAACTCCTGCATTTCTCATCACATTGCCCTTTTCATCTTAAAACCAGCCTGTCAGATCTTTCTCATGTTTGGAATCCAATTGACTTCTTCTTTGGACTTTAGCTGAAAGTAAGTTCTGATTTTAAGCGTTCTTGTGATTATACTGGGCTCACTGGATAATTGGTGAATAATCTGCTGGCTATGGAATGGAGAGTCAGGTCTCCATCTCCATTCTTTCTATCACAACACAACATCTTTGCTGAAGGGTTGGATGACTTCTGGGCAGCTACGCAGGAAAACTAACTTACAGACCACACTCAGATTCTATCTCCAGATAAATCCATAATTTCTCTCTTCGAGATGAGTAGCTTTTCAGTTTAAAGTTTCTAAATATAGAATGTATTTTCTAATCCTTTCATATATTTGCCCCCAAATAACCATAAATAAATTGCTTACAACTTCTCTCTTGATTTCCTGTTTCCCCATCTGATATGACTTCTTCACACCTATTTCTTGGAGTACCATGGGCACCACGGCTATATCTGTTGTGTTCACCTAGAGTTCCATATAGTGAACACAGAAGGCAGCCAGTCTTTGCAGAATGAATGAATAAATGAATGAGCAGCACCTTAGAATTGAGAAAATGGGGTATTTTGAGAGACTAAGGAGAAGACCTCACTTTACTCACCTCCTCTCTGCCTCCTTCCCCAAAGGAGAAGCCCCTTCATAGGGTTGTTGGGTTCCATGACCCTCAGTGGGGCACTTTGCAGAGATGTCACTGTGCACTGAAGGTTCCAGTCTGGCCATGGGGCTCTCTTTCTGATGGTTAGGATGTTCTTTCTCTTCCCTGAGGTAGCATTTGTATACCAACACAGCAATAATATTCCTGTAACCAGCTTTCCAGCATTCTCTTCTCTGGGGTGTCTTCCTTCCATGGAGCAGGGCTGAACATGGTAACATTTAGGTCTGAGCTTAAGGGGAGAAAGGGAGCTGTTAAAGGAACATGGGCTTTCATGGTCAGACTGCTTGAGGATGCACACAGATTCTGTCCCTTAACTAGCTGTGTGAGCTTGGCAAAGTGAGTTACCCTCTCTCTGCTCCATTTCCTCATCAGTCAAGTGTTGGTAACAATAGTATATGTTTCACAGGGGGAAATGAGGTTATGCCTGTAATGTATTTTGCAAGGTGCCTGGTATCTCCTTTATAGCTGCTTGGCTCATACCCTCATCTTCAAACATTTGTTTAGGTCTCACCTTCTCAATGAGGCTTCCCTGAGCATCCTACCCCCTACCATATCCTGCTCTTTGCCATGGTGTGGTTGCCCTTGTTTTTCTTCATTCTATGGCCTTTGTCTAAATATTACTATATGATACATTACACTCATTTTTTAGTGCAGGTTATATTTTGTAGGTAGAATAGAGGCTGAGATGGGAAGAGGGCTACTCTTGATGAAAAATTTTTTTTCCCTTTCAGAGATTAAACACAAAAAAACCTCTCTAAGATAAATACATCCCTATGGCATTATAGTCAAAGCTTCTACTGAGCTTTAATTTAGATGTCAAATCACCCCCACATAGTAAATAAATACCAGATATATATCTGGTGACTTTGTAAAGTCTTTTATTGTTTTCTTCAAGTTCAACTCCTCTGATTTTAACTGTGGTCACCACTCAGTGCAGACTTATACCCATGTTATATTTATGCTGATAAAGGAGTAGTCTCAAGTTCTATTATTTGGATTAATGGTGTTAGCAAGTACTCCCTTTGGTCTCTGCCTGTCATTTTGGGAGTACTATTTGGGACCAGAGATTCAGTGGCTTTTTTTATTTTATTGATTTTTTACAGAGAAGAAGGGAGAGGGATAGAGAGTTAGAAACATCGATGAGAGAGAAACATCGATCAGCTGCCTCCTGCACACGTCCTTTTTTCTCTTTTTTTTCACTGAAGAGTCCTATAAATTCTTCTAGAGTAGGAGCTCTGCTTACTTGATATTCTTCCTGTAGGGCTGTGAACCCCTTTCTTCTATAATTCCTTTTATTGATAGCTAAACATAGGTACCAATCCTTCCTCATTTCTTTCCATACACATATCTCTTCTTATATTCCCATCCTACTAATGTAACAGCATCTGCCCCTATTTTGCCTATTAGTATGTCATTTAGAAACCTACTGCCCACACCCCTTCCCTGTGGCCATAATAACCAAAACTAAACTTTTCTCTCACATTACTCAGGTACTGATAACCCTTGCCAAGCCTAAGTCTTATTTAATTTGCACACAGAGCACACACATTATTGTAGCTTCTACTGAGCTTTAATTAAATCTACGGGTCACCCCCACATGGCAAATAAATACCAGATAAATATCTGGTAACTTTCTTTTATAATCTCTTGGTGTTTCCCAGAACACTGGGGACCAAGTCTGAGTGTGCT
Organism: Corynorhinus townsendii; assembly: GCA_026230045.1. NCBI lineage: Eukaryota > Metazoa > Chordata > Mammalia > Chiroptera > Vespertilionidae > Corynorhinus > Corynorhinus townsendii. The sequence goes on from JAPDVU010000001.1 coordinate 219,061,411, forward strand.
ATATTTCTTGCAACATCCAGTTCAACATTCTTTGTACTTCTCAAGGGACAGTTCATTTTATAGAGATTTTCCCAACCTTCCTGACAAACTGTGATCTCAGCCTTAAGTTTAATGTCTTCATTCAAAATTATGCCCCTTTTTTTTTGACACTCTCACTATCCACTATACCTCTCTCTTTGCTCATTTTAGTCATCTCTAGTGTTTTAAAATGTAGGTTTTATTATTAATCAAGTATGGCAAGGCTATCAGATCAGGAGACAACTGCCATCGGAAAGATAGTTACTCATAGTTTCCAAGAGAAGGGGGCATGCCACACCAGATAGGGCCATACTGGGAAGCATTGGGTTTAGTCAGGAGGCAAAGGGAGCCAGACGAAAACATTTTATTGTGGTTTCCATGAGAAAGAATGGGCAAAGCAAAGTAAGCAGTTTCAGATTGGCTAATCTGAATAATTACCCCGGGCTCTGGAATGTAGAGGCTTTCCTGAGTTGTCTGGTACCTGGCTCTGGGATGATTAAGGCAGGTGGATAATGGCCTGGTATATAAGAACCTGTTAAGGGGGGTAGTTAGGTGTATGGGCTTTGGATCTGTTGGTTTGCCTATACAAGAAGCACTTACAGGAGGGTCCTTTATTAACTCTAGGAATTGTCCAGCCCTGGAATTGTTTCAAAGATTAACAAGGCCCCAGATGTGGAAGCATCAGAAAATAAACAGGCATGTTTAATAAATCTATCTCCTAGATTCTCTCCAGATCTCTTAATGGTTAGATTTCAGTCTTTTTTCCCACTTAAGTAGTTCTTTTCTGCCAGGGTGTTATCTGCTTCTAGAAAGGTTCAGGAATCTGGAGAAGAGGCTGCGAGCAAATTAATAAAGAGAGTAGACATGAAATATAAATTTGGAAGGCATTTTTGGGGGAGCCAGGGAGGCTTAGCTTTAGTAACTGAGCTCTCTGAATCTCTGGACCCTTAGCTTTTTATTAACACATTTTTCCCTATAGCAAAGCAGATATAAATATCAAAGGTATGGTTTGGTAAACAGTAAGATTATCAGGTTGGGGGAATTGCCCTTAGCTGTCTGGCAGCAGGCAATAATATATGCAGATCTTCAGGTTTGGGGAAATGCTTTCAGCTATTCTAGCAGCAGGTACTATGATTCAGCCCTGCGGAAGCCCTAAGTTCCATCAACCTTTTGATGAACTTCTTACATTTATGACCTGCTGGAATTAGCCTCCAGCACCTTCCCACTTCCCATCCATTTAATGTGATAATCTGTTTTCATACTTGGGAATTTACTTTCCACCAGTACCCTAATTTCTTCAGTTCCACTGATGACCATCTGTACTTATGTTAGTGGACATAACTAGTTAGTTATTAATAAAGGAAGGGAGCAAATGGAATCAGACATTAAACTTGATTAACTAGGAAGGTGAATCAGACATAAAGTCTGATTAACTAGGAAGCTGTAGTATTCAGATTCCCCAGGGGACAGTGGCATCCTCCACCAAGGGGATACTAATCAGCCAAGCATGCAGGAAGAACCAATTTTCCAATCTCCCTGAAGGATAACAGCCCATTAGCTTGGATTATGGGGGAATGGAGGCACATGGATAAACCAGAGTGAGAAATTTTTTTGTTGGATGTATGTACAGTAGAAACCAGATGATGAAACAGAACTTTGAGCTGAAATGGCAACATAAAAGGGAGGAGGCTAGCCTGGGAAAAATCTGGGAAAAGAAAGGGATAGGATAAGAGCAGGAAAACACCTAGAACAAGCATGTTAAACTCGTGGCCTGTGGGTCTCATGTGGCCCACAATGAATATTTTTTGTGGCTCAGCCAATATAAGGGTATGTAAGAAACATTTTAATAAAATGGACAAAAATAAAAAGGATCCCAAATCAATTATATAGAAAAGATTCCTTTATTAACTTTTGTTCGAGAATATGTTTGTATATTTTCAGAAAACAACTCCAAGACCATGTGGATTCCTGCAACAGAGAGGAATTGACAGGTCTGCTCCAACCACGAAGACAAGAGGAAAAACAGTCCAGAGATGGAAGACGCTGACGACACCTTGCCACGCGAGCAGTCAGCAGCTGTGCATCACTGCAGGTTGCCTAAGACCAAACCAGAGAGGGTCGGACCTGCATTGCCACCATGTGCCCACCATCCAGATATCATTGCTGACATGTCCACATAAGGAACTGTTTGACATTGAAACGGGGACTCAGAACTGTTGGACATTGAAATTGGGACTCAAACATTTTTTGTTTGTTATTATATGTTTATTTCTAGTCTGCAGAAGCAATTTTTTTTAAAGGAAAGAAATGGGGGGAAAATAGATACAGAGGCAAAGAAGCATTGAACAGACTGTCAAACTACAGTGGGAAGGCAGGGGAGGCTGTAAGAGATCAACCAAAGGACTTGTACGCATGCATATAAGCATAACCAATGGACACAAGACACTGAGTTGGGGGGAGGGCAGGCAGGTGAAGGCATGTACTGGGGGGGAGGGGAAGCCGGGGGGAGGTCAATGGGGGGGCGGGAAGGAGACATATGTACTACTATTTGTAATACTTCAAACAATAAAAAAATTTTATAACTTAATTTTTACAATATCTTATTATACATAATCCTATATAATAAAGAGATAATATGCAAATTGACTGTCACTCCAATACACAAGATGGCTTCCCCCATCTGGTCAAAGATGGCCGCCCCCTTGTGGACACAAGATGGCCAGCAGGGGAGGGCAGTTGTGGATGACCAGGCCTGCAGCGAGAGCAGTTAGGGGTGACCAGGCCTAAAGGGGAGGGCAGTTGGGGGCAACCAGGCCTGCAGGGGAGGACAGTTAGGGGTGACCAGGCCAGCAGGGGAGGGCAGTTAGGGGCAATCAGGCCAGCAGGAGAGCAGTTAGGCATCAATCAGGTTGGCAGGGGAGTGGTTAGGGGTGATCAGGCTGGCAGGCAGAAGCAGTTAGGGGCAATCAGGCAGGCAGGCAGGTGAGCGGTTGGGACCCAGCAGTCCTGGATTGTGAGAGGGATGTGCGACTGCTCATTCAGGCCTGATCCCACTGGGATCCCAGTTTGGACAGGGTGCAGGCTGGGCTGAGGGACGCCTCCCCCTCCCCCATGCATGAATTTCGTGTACCAGGCCTCTCGTCATAATAATAAAAGACCAAGAGGCATCACAACCAAAACCACTAAATGACCGGTCACCATGAGGTGCATGGAGCACCTCTCAGGCCCTCCCCCATGGTCCACAGGCTCCAATTGTAGCAAGGCAGGTGGCCGGTGGGTGGGTGGGGCAGTGGGTGGGTTGGATAGTGTGCTGGGCCTCTAGTTATTAAAAAGGAACTACAACATTTGCTAATGACTGATTACTATAATTGTGTTACATTTATTTCCCTTACTTGCCTTGTATGCAGGCTCACCATTTCTCTCCACTAATACAAGCAGCAAATATTTTAGCAGCTGATTGCTACATCATTGTTCTTGGACTGACTTGTTTGGTGTATGTAACAAGAAATATTTTGCTTTCAGAAAACAAAAAAAAATAGGTTTATTTGCTTACCCTTATTAATTTGTGCAATTATTCAGTATCTGGTAAGTTAATGTTCAAGAAAAAATAGTAATTTTTATTAAAGTGTTTAATTATTTTATGTTAATGATTACTCAATTATTTTAGCCTTTTGTATTCAGTATGTCTCTATTGAAATAAACCTATGTTTCTATGAAAATTGAAGCTTTTGTTTTTTGCTGCTCACATAAACTTAAACCTTGATTATTTGGCCCATGTTAGTTAGCCTTTGAGTTTGACATGCTTGCCCTAGAAGATCCAGGAGAGGGTCTGGTTAAGGGGAAGGCCCAGTACAAGCCCGGAAAATCCCAGGAAGTAGGCTGGACAGTTTGAATGACAGCTTGCTTATTCCTGAAAACCTAGAAATTATATGGAGAATGAACACAGACTTTAGGGCAGTTGCTTCTAGAGCCTGCTGTTCTATCTATGCATGTGGCATATTATTTCTTTTCACCCTAATAAATCTTACCACTACCCTTAAACTTCCCCCACACGTGTGCCCTTTGAAAATCCTTTCTTGCTGCACTGCCAGGACCCATTTTCTCGGACAACACTTAAACTCCCAAGAGGAAGCTCCACATTAGAGAGGCCATGCTTCACCCTCACTTTGGATCTTGTTCTTTTACCATTTGTCCTTTACCATTTGTCCTTTACCTCTTGTCCACCTTGATCTCCTTTGTTAATTTTATGCTTGAACATTATCTCAATTCATCCTATCAAATTTGAGTTAATAGACTTCACACTTTCTACCAATTTCAAAATGCTATTGATTGACCCATATAATACCTTCAGTTTAGCTATTCCCTTCCACTCTTTCTCCCATTATGTACTCTCTAGGCCTGGTTGCATCCCTTCAACCAAGGCCCAACAAAGCTTCTTTCTCCTGCTACTCTTGAAATAGCATTTACATTGCTGCCAGATTAATTTTTCCTAAACATAATTCCTTTTATGTGCATAATTCCTTTTATGCACAATTACCCTCATTGACTTCTCTGCATCCAGGGTGAAGAACAGACAGATTATTTCAGGATTGATGGCCCTTCATGCATGACTTTTTGCCCTTCTCTTAACTGAAGTCTGCTTTGATTTTTTTCTTTTTTTTTCTGGCCAGTTATGAACTTTCTCTCCACAGGACATGTAACTATACAGAGGCATTCACATTTTGTCTTGCTTCAATTATTTTTATATTGTTAGACCTTATGCTTCTTAATGGCAGGGTCTTTATCCTATTTATCTTTGTGTTTTCTAAAGTCATTAGCAATAAGCCTTATAAATGGTAGGTGTTAAAGATTATTTTAATGGAATAGAATCTCAAAGCACCATGTTAAAAACCCTAGTCCCTCAGCTAAATCCTTAATTAGGTGCCATTTTAAAGAAAATAAAGATATTTTATAAGTAATTGGATCTACATTCCAAGCAATTGCTTTACAAATGTGGGCTTGATTTGAAAAAGAGTTAAACAAAGTAACAAATTGCCACATGTACCTTAGTTTGCACTGTATTTTGTACTCTAAGCTCTCCTTGGGCTTTCAACTGTACATGTCATTTGTTTAACCCTTTTAGAAAAGGGTTAAACAAATGTCATGTGTTGCTTCCAAGAGAGAAGGGAAAGTGAGATGAATTAAGCTGTTCACATAAAAGCCAAATAAATCTGAGACACCAAAATAGTCCAATATATCATGAACTTCCACACACTGCAAGCTTTGAGAGGGTAGTTACATTATCTTGCCTGGAGACAGTGATGGGGCAGAGAACAGTGGAAAGTCTGCTTGATGATCCTATATGGACTAGACTGGCCACGTCCTAGTTAGCCACCTGGTAGGATCAGGTGAGAGGACATAGGACACAGAGTCATAAAGTTTCACAAGTAGAAGAGTTCTTAGAGGTCAATTTGGCTCAATCCCCTATCTATTCTCTTGCAGAAATCTTCCCCAAGTGCCACTGACATATGGCTTCTGTTGAACATCCCACTGAGAATGATGATTGCTCTATTGAGGGATCTCATTTCACTTTAAGACTGAGCTAATTATTTGGAAATCCTTCTTTGTATTGAGTTGAAATATGCTTTCTATAACTTTTACCCAGTGGCCCTCATTTTATCCTCTGGAGTAACACAGAATAGATTTAATTCATCTTTCTTATAATTGCCCTCCGAATAGCTAAGGCTCCTATCATGTCCTCTAGCAGTCTTTTTTCTAGAGGCTAAATAAAAATCTCCATTCCTTAAATGACAATTTCAAAGCACTTTATTTGCTTCTTGCATTTGGAATTCATATCATGCCAATTAGCATATTAATCTGTGTATATTTTTGTTCTCTTTCCTCTTCTTTGTCCTACACTGAATGAATTGAGGCAAATTTTTTTTTTTCTCTGAATCTTTTATTCTTCTAGTTGCCTTTTTTCAACATCCACCCTAGGTCTGCAGTCTTTCCTTTAAATGAAACTTCTGGAAGAGAAAGGACACAGGAGCACTACATTCTCTCTTAAAGGAATGTCTTTCCAATGATTTTAATGGGAAATATGTTGACACCATGGTAGTTAAGACTGTAATGAAATTGTTTTAGAGGAAGTACAGTTGACCCTTCAACAGCATGAACTTGAATTGTGCAGGTCCACTTATACTGTAAATGTATTTTCTCTTTATGATTTAAAAATATTTTCTCCAGCTTTATTATGAGAATGCAGTATATAATATACATACAACATACTAAATATCTGTTAATTAACTGTTCATGTTATTGGTAAGGCTTTTTGTCAACAGTAGGCTATTAGCAGTTAAGTGTTTTGGTAGTCAAAAAGTGTAAGTGAATTTTTTACTGTCCATGGGGTCGGTGCCCCAACCCCTGCATTGCTCAAGGGTCAACTGTAATGTGGAGATGAGACCACATGAAACTCAGCACAGAACACAAAGCCTTTGTGGAGGTCCAGGAACACTTCTACCAAAGCTGCTGCCTCCCTCTCCCTCCTGGCTGGGCTGTGCGAATCTAGCTCTCCCTCTGCCTGGACTCTAGAGAATGTGGGATGACTGTGACTTCTCTTGATTATATCAGTAGTTCTCTCAAGGCAGCCTGAAATTACAATTTGATGAATAAAACGAAGCAGAAATTCATGGCCTACAGAGAGCACAAGGTTAAATAGAACCTTCTGGACTTGACCTCTGGCATCTCACTTTAAGTAGTTGTAAAAAATGAGGAAATATCTGAAATTACTAAATGAAGTAAGTACTAGGCTTTTATTCCTGCTAAATTTTATCATATTACTTTTCATCTCTTTGTCTCTCCTTTTTTCTTCCCTTAAGCATCTCCATAACTTGATTCTGTCCTCCAGTTAAAATTTCTCTCATCTTTCATTTGATAAATACTACATTTATGTTTTAATCTAAGCTTTAGATTAAGTTATTGACTAAGATAGAATGATGTAGTTGTGTGAATCCACATCTTTTTTTGTAGCCAGGGTTGCTAGATCAACATGTCATGACTTGGGTGTGTGTGTGTGTGTGCGCACACACATTTGTGCATGTGTGTTTGTATATGTACAAACTTATAGAGTCATATAGGCAAATCTGTATTTACAATGGCACTTATTTATTCCTAAATCTGAGTTTGTATTTCACATTTTCTTATGAATAATTCATTCTTAAGACAAGAAAATTAGAGGAGCCCTAGGATTTGTTAATTTTCTGAAACTGTGGGGTAGGTGCTTTATCTCCAGAAATTCATGGATTACTAATGCATAGATTACTAATTACAATAATGATATCCTACTTTTTCAGGCTTAATGGTGGAAAACATTTTGCCACCCTTGGCTTCCTCGATGCTGCTTTTCTATTAAAGTGGAGGTTAGGTTGGTCTGACAGACACAGCTCACTCATTCACTGACTCACAGTGACAAATCTGGGACGCATCACCTTCACTGCCTTGGTTTCCTTCCTAACAGACTTGAAGGAGTAACAAAATGACCAGACCAATCTCCAAGGGTATTCGATGGAACAAAGCATTAGTAAGTGGTCAAGTGTTTGGAAGACAATAACTCCTAAGTAAAGTACTAAGTGTTACTTTATGCCTCCTGCTACACACAGACAATTAATAGGCTCAATTCTCTTGTTTTTGACACTGGTGGAAGAGAAACAATGAACTCTGGCCATTGTATTCTAAGTAAGTACTGATTACCCCATACCTTTTTAGAAAATTATTCAGAATGAGAAATAAAACCAAACAGTGACCTGTAGTTGGTTTCTAGAGTTTGTAGCTATCAAATGCTGCACCCCAGCTCCATGTACATTTGTGTTACTAACTCTCCCCAGCCAATGATGATGGACAGCAGTACGTGAGTCCAGAGAAAGGAGCCCTGAAGCCCTTATGCCATCACTGCACTAATGTACCTTGAACTTGCTTAAGAGAGAGCAATTCATTCTTAGGCAGTTTGGCAGCAGAAGCTTCCAGAGCTAGCTTTTCTTTGTGCCCTAGAACCAACCATCCGTATCTACCCTTGGCTTGTCCTTGAAAGGGCAAACATATATGAAATAGGAAGAAAATAGGGAATGTGGGTGAGCTTCCCTCCCACCCTAGGTCTTTGTTTCTACTGTTTGGCATATACTTAACCTCTTTGGTAAATTCCCTCCAAGAAGATGGGAGCTCTCCACTTCCTTTATGAGGAGTAACATCTCCTGCCTGTCTACCTGCCTTGTCTCTCCTTTCCTCCATCCCCATTCATCAGTATTGACTGAGAACTTACTATATGTCAGGCACTGCATTACATGGTGAAGGGTGTCAGAATATACTACCCTAAAATATGCTACTATGAACCAAAAGCACTTGAAGAACAGCAGGTGCAAGAAGAGTTTTCTAATCTTACCCTTTCTTCCTGGAAACAGGAAATAAAAACTCTCATGTGAAAGATGCTCTCCCTGTATAAGGAGAAACATTCTTCAAACTTCCCTCCCCTGCTGGCCTGATGGCTCCCAACTATCCTGCTCTGCAGGCCTGGTCCTCCCCAACTGCCCTCCCCTGCCTGCCTGGTTGCCCCCAACTGCCCTGCTCTGCCGGCCAATTTGGTTCTGATTGGTCAGTTTCTATGCCAGTCAGCATCAAAAGCTCCGCCTCCTAGATAGCCTTTGGCTCCTCACAGTTCACCCAGATTTGGTTCTGATTGGTCAGTTTCTATGCCAATTGGTTGGGATCAGGCTTGCAGGGGAGGGCAGTTGAGAGTGACCAGACTGGCAGGGGAGGGCAGTTGGGGGTGATCAGGTCAGCAAGGGAGCAGTTTGGTGTTAATCAGGCTGGCAGGGGAGCAGTTAGGGGGTGAACAGGCTGGCATGCAGGTGAGCAGTTAGGAGCCAGCAGTCCTGGATTGTGAAAGGGATGTCCAATATCCCCTGAGGAGTCCCAGATTGGAGAGGGTGCAGGCTTGGCTGAGGCTCCCCCGACTCCTCAGTGCACAAATTTCATGCACCGGGACTCTAGTCTAATATAAAAGCATTTAGATTTTGCCACTTCTTTGGGTCTTCATTTCTTTATGAGGGCTCCTATGTCATGTTAAGTGTGTAGAAATCTGTATAATTTTACTCCTGTTAATCTGTCGTATGTCGGTTTAATTCTCAGGCCCAGTTGGAAAACTTTAAGCAGGTAGAGGGACAATTTTGTCTTTCTTACTGTGGTGATGTGGTATAGGGGATATAGCAATTAATAAGGTGCCTTTCTGAAGCCCATAGTCTTTCCACTGTTGCTGTTTCTTCTCCAAATTGCTCCCATTACCCCAACCCAACATCGGTTCACTGAAAAGAGAGGTTTACTGAAATCATGGGGAGAATTTAGGGATAGGAGAAATGGACAAAAGAACACAAGGCATTCATAGCCTTTAAGTAACACATTTAAAGGTTGGCAGCTTTTGTGTTAAAACAATTAGACATGATTAACACTCTGGCAACTCAATAAATAGGATCTTTAGTTTCTTTGAAATAATTTTGGGCAGTGGGTGGAGAGAGCAGAAGGAGAAACATAATTAGGGGGTAGGTGGAGAGGCAGGGGGCCCTTCCAAAGTGTTTACTTTTATAACATGTAACTTAGTTCACCCTTCCATTGTTACATACTAAGTGATGCTTTATTCTTGTTCTGTAATTGAGGGAGATTACAGTTTAGAAGTAATATTTAAAAATGGATTATCTAAATGTATACTGCTTATCATGTTGGCTCAGAACACTGTGTGCATAGGTTGTAAAGCATTTTATGGATTAAGTTGTAATTAATTTTTTATCACTTAATTTCTTATGCTGTTCTCTATGCACCTTTGCCTGCAATATTTTCTACCAGGAAATTTCTAAAGATATCTGAATATTTTTATTTACCAGCTAGGAAATACCTCTTGGTATAACTCATGTAGAACCAACCCAGATGAAAATATGACAAAGAGACAGCTTTCCTAGACAAAGTTCCTTTTGTGTCTAAGTTATGAGTTTCTTGTAGAAATACTTGAACTAGCTGTTTAAGCTAGATTTTACTGAAGAGTTGAGTTTGGGGAATTGAGTGGTGATCGAATTTGTCTGCATAAAAATTTAGGTAATAGGCCTGATGTACATCGTAGGCACTCATCTACCAAATTGGTCATAAATGAGAGGGTTCCTCATGATGAAAATTACTTTTTACACTATCATATGTTTAAATGAAAAGCTTTGTCAGATTGATGCAGTATGTTAATGGAACCCTGGAAAGATGATTGTGTTGTAGATTTCTTTGAAAAGAGGAAATGCCCAATTACTTAAGTGCCAAAGGAGTATGTCCAAACACTAAAAGAGATTTCATTCAAACTGGATATTTCTGGACAATCTGATTTTAAACAGCCTTGTTACCTCTATAATTATCCTTACTGACAATGTTATGTTTTACCCGAGCCCTGTACTCTCAGAAAAGAACAAAAATTAAAAAATCTCCCTCCCCTTTGTGTTTCTGGAAATAATTTAGTCCAAAGAACGACGCTTCTTCATATGATTTAGATAAAACTCATGGATACCTCCACATGACAAAACCAGAGACAGACCTTCCAAGTTCCCATTCTTCATTGGATAAATGTTTAGCTGAACTGTTTTGTCCCCACTCATCAATCAAGGCAAAATGCTTATTAACCCACCTGTGGTTAAAATCCCCTCCTTCCCCCAGATCACTGAACTCATGCCACCTTGCAGCCTGAGCCTGCACACAACCCCTCCTTAACAGCCTGTTATGGACTGAATGTTTGTGTGCTCCCTTCACCCCAAATGCAAATGTTGAGACCCTATCCCCAATGAGATGGCATTAGGAGGCAGTAATTAGGATTCTATGAGGTCATGAGGATAAAGCCTTTATGAGTGGGGTTATGTCTTTATAAGAGTCCCGAGAGAGTTTCCTTTCTGCCTCTGCTCTCTACCATGTGAAGATGCAACTATGAGTCTTCAGTCTCCAAACCACAACTGGACTCTGACCAGAATCTGACCATTCTGGTGATATTGTAGTTATTAATAACAGGAAAGGGGCAGAGGAAAGGCCAAAACACTGGGGGAGGGAACTACATAGGGAAGGCACTTGTCTATCAATCACACCTGGGAATAGAGTGGGTTGGCCGGAATGGGTGTGGCCACTGCAAGGATGAGAAGATTTGGAATACTTAATTCCCTGAATAAAGAAACTCGTACCCTTGGTTCCTCTTGGCATGTTGAGCTTGACTTCTGGCTTGTGGGGCTCTATTGCTCCTGCTTTCTTGCATTCACCCACATGGCCCATGACCATGTGGAGCCCACACGCAATGGACTAATGGACTGCAACTAGCCTGATGCTGTACTGGACCTGGCTCCAACATGGAACGGAAACTCTGGACACTGGCTTTGCTTCTAGCTTTACTGAATTCCCAGCTATACTTCTATCACTGGACTAAGGGAAATGGGACTTTGAAAACCCAGGGGTGTAATTCCGTGAAAATAAAGCTTTCTACTATATCGCATCCTCCTGTGCAAGTCTCAGAAAATTCCTTTTCTCAGATTATTGCCTAGACTCCGCCTCTAGCAACACCCAGTGGGAAAGATGACCCCCCCCCCCCCACACACACACACAACTTTGTTCAACATCGCTGGCACTCTGATCTCAGACTTTCAGCCTCCAGAACTGTGAGAAATGAATTTCTATTGGGTACAAGCCACACAGACTATGTATTTGTTATAGCAGCCTGGACAGACTGAGGCACAGTCTGTCCTGAGAATAGGCTGCCCTTATGATAAAATATTCTCTCACCTACAATCCTGTTAGACCACCTTTTCATCGCACTTCTCCATACCCGATTCTTTGTAGCTTTGTTTGCTCCTCTCCATAAAAGAATAATTCTTTTGGCTTAACTATGATAGTGCTTGCAGATCTTAGGGTCCAAGGTTCTTCCTGTCACAATAGGCCCCTGGCTCTATTGTCCTATTTCCAAACCCTTACCCTTGCAATCATCCTTTCAAATAAAGTCTCTCCTTACCAAGTCTGGATTCATTTATTATTTGATGCCAATTATACTTGTTAGAGTCAGTGTCCCAAGTAGCTCAGAGAAATTAAAAATTTTCCTAATAAACCAGATATGAAATTTTTCAATGTTTTAGGATAAATGAAAGCAATAGGGTTACCAAAAACTCTAGCTCCTCAAGTAGTCTATACTCAGAAACCTCCAACCATGCCTCTGTCTAAGCCATATTTTGTCCTATTACTCTAGAATAAAATTTTTGTGTCCACCTTCTTCTTGAGAACAAGGCTATAAGAATAGACCTTAGGCAGCGAGGGTTTGTTTCTAGTTTCTGTTATTTGACAGCAACTCCTGAGGTCTATGGCATGAAGTGGCTTCGGGCTTTGCTACGGTCCTGATTTGAAGCTCATGTTCTGGGAGACTGGGTTGCGTGGAAGTGAGAAATTTGGCCATCTGGGCCTCACTGTGGCTTCATTATCTGGACATAGTTGTTAAGAGAGAAAACATGTTTTAGTTGTGTTCACGCATTTTGGGATTCCCTTGGAATGCAGGCTTTCTGCTATTTTTAGTAGCTTCCCCAGCTCTCAGGAAAGTTTTTGATATACTACATACACTCAGCAGATATTTCCTTTAATATATTATTAAACACAACTATATCTCAGGGCCTCCTGCTACAGATGTAGAAGTAAAACATTTTTTGTGGATCTTTTTGTGGGGCTGATAACAGAGTGGAGAACAGGGAAAGAAGAGGGCCAGCAGTTTCCTTCTGTCTCCCCTCCCAAGGTCAGAGCAGGAGGAGAGTGCCTGCAGTTCGAAGAGCATTCTTCATGCGCCTGTTACCTATCCCGTTGGGTTTAATTCTGTTCTTAATGAGCTGCACACCTGTGTCCCTGGCTGGCTGCCCTCTACACAGTGGGAGGAGTCAAGGGAGGGCAGATTCCTCCTTCATCTGAGTCCTAGGATTCTGAGCTGTGTCTGCCTGTGTTTTGTTGAGCATCCCAAGTGTGGAAGGTATTCTGAACATCTTCCCATTATGCTAAGCAGCCAGCATCTGCTTTGTTATGCAGATTAAGGTTAAAGACAGTGAAATTTCTCAGTTAAATCTAGGCACATCACAGCCCCAGCATATTTCCCAATTGCAAAAGCAAATCATGCCTGACTTTTTTTTTTTTTAATTTTCTGGTTTGTGGATGCTGATCTCAATTCAGTGACATGATGGTGGAGACCACCCAAGCCTTGGGCTCTGGGGATGGCCTCACAGTAAAGATTGCAAAGTGAGTCTTGGAAGCTGAAGGACTTACCACCCATTATTGTTCCCAGGCCTTCTTTATGAGTCAGGCAGGGGTCAGAAAGGAAATGGACAGTAGCAAGTCAGGTTTCATTTAACCATTATCACAACTTAAGAAAATGGCTGGTTGAATTTTTATCAGATGTACAGGGTATTATTTGGGAGAGTGGAACTCAAAATGTGAAGTATGCAGAATTCACACCAGGCGGCCATAAGAGTGCCTTAAAGCAGTGGTTTTCAACCAATGTGCCTCAAAAAATTTTAAAGCAGCCCAGCTGACATGGCTCAATGGTTGAGCATCAACCTATGAACCGGGAGGTCCTGGTCAGGGCATATGCCCGGTTGCGGGCTCTATCCCTTGTGTGGGGCATTCAGGAGGCAGCCGATCAATGATTCTCTCACTCTCTCTTCCTCTCTGAATCAACTAGAAATATATTTAAAAAAATTTAAAACATGACTATTTAGTCAGGGCACTGGCCTCTTTTCCCTTGTCAGATGGTCAAATAAAAACAATAACATCAGCCAACACAATAATAGCCATGCCATGTGAATGCCCTGTCTTGAATGGGAAATATAGAGATCATATAATAGAGTTGCATCTTATTGGTCATGTCACATAATAAGGTTGCATCTGATTGGTTAACTCTTGGCATCAGAAATCCTTATATACAAGTATAAGCACCTGATTTTTTAAAAAGTCACCTTGGAGCAAAAAGGGTAGGTAATCACTATTATTATCATTTTTTTGTAAATTAAAATTATATCTATTTTTTTTTCTGGATTGACAAAGAATATATTTTTTGGTGTGCTGCAGAATTTCAGTAATTAGCGTATGTGTACCATGAGATGAAAAAGGTTGAAAATTGCTGCCTTAAAAAGATAAACAGTCCTTCCCTGCAGAAGCTAAAATGAAGACACAATTCTGAGTCCCAGGGTGAGCCATATCTGAAGACACATGCCAGACATGTTGAAACTTGGAGGCCAAAGGAAGCAAATTATATCCACCATATGGCCCCAAGATCCAAAGTGCTGGAAGGACAATCTGACAGTGGCTGCTGATTTATGATGAGTTTCTTCTCGCATGGGCAACTCTATGTAGCATTTTCAGGGTGACACTTGGCATGAATATGCAGGGGATCAAAATATATGCCTCCCCCCCGCCCAAATATGCCCTTTTGGCATAAGGATTATTTTGAGCTAGAGGCAATTAGCAACAAATTAAGAAAGCTCTTTGCCATACCCCTATTTACCTAAAAGCAGGTCATAAATGTCCCCCACCTCTCTTCTGTACCAGAAGGAGAGTAACTCTTATCACTGGAGACAGGAATTCGGCGGAGATGGGTCTGCATAAACAAATCTTACTGAAACAACCCTTATCTTCCATTCGTTTACCCCATATATTTACCATCCTACACTTAGTGTCCGTAGAATCCCCAATGCCTTTTCCTTTGTTTTGTCACTTCTCCACAGATTCATTGCCCTTTTTTAAAGTGTTATCCAAACCCTTGAGTCTGATTCTGTAAGTCTTCATTTCTTTCCTCTGAAGGCCTCTATGCATGTAAAAGTTAAAATATTAACATCACATAAAATCTGTATGCCCTATCTCCTGTTCATCTTTCATCAATCTAATTTGTAGACCTCAGGTGAGGAATCTACAAGGGTAGAAAAAGATTTTTTTCTCTCTCTGTACAGGTACTATCTGAAGTCCATCCATTTCTCATTTTCTCTATGGACTTCTAAGATGCCTAAGCTACTGGTTATCTGATTTTGTTGTTGTTGATCCTGTACTCTTATCATTTTATCAGTAAGCACACACGTTCCATATCTGTTTATTTACTGATGAATAATATAGTTGAAGTACTGCATTAGTATTCCTGTGCATTATAAAACATGTATAGAAATACACTTTTTAAATAAGAATTATCGGTATTCTAATATTCCTTTCTTAACTTCCCAGTGGATCTTTGTATCCGCCTGGCACTCCAGCAAGGAGCCTGCTCCAGGAGCTCCTTCTTTCAGGGGCCAAGTGGACTTTTTGAAAGGCAGTTCAGTCCTGCCACTTACCTGGTTAAGACTGAAGTAGCATCCCTCTGCACCAAGAATGAAATCCTGATCCTGGAGCCCAGCAAGCCCGCCTGCCCTGTTCTAGGCTGACCTCTCTTCTGCTGCTGCTGCCCCTCTGTCACCCTGGCCCTGGCTCATTAAGCTCCTGCCCTGTGGTTTCCATTCGGTTTCTCAAATGCTGCAATCGCCTGCCTGTCACTGAGTTTTCATGTCAGTTAGTTTGAAGGCTCTTACATCTATGGCTCATCTGACTAATTTTTACTCATTCTTTGAATCTCTTCTAGTATGTCATTTCTTCAAAGATACCTTCCCTGACACCAACTCTATTTCCTCCCATTAATCCAAATCAATTTTTCCTACCTAAGCTCTCATCTCATTTTTAAGTTTTCCTTCATACCATATATATATATATATATATATATATATATATATATATATATATATTTACTTGATATCTGTTTCTACAGATAACTTTTTGTGTGCTTTGGGTCTGTATCTTTAAAAAAATTTTTATCCTGAGGAATCCAAGATGGTGGCATAGGTAAACACCTAAACTGCTGCCTCCCACAACAATTTAAACTGCAACTAAAAGATAAAACGTCTATCACCCAGAACCACGGGAAAGCTGGCTGAGTGGAAGTTCTACAACTAGAAGGAAAAGGAAAGAGCATTGAGACGTGCACAAGCGCTGAAAAGCTGAGGTACTGAAAAGCTGAGGTATGGAGGCGCGTGAGCCGGGCTGGCGGCGGGCGACTGGGTGCGTTGCTTTTTTCAACCCGAACGGAGACAAGCCCCCGATTACTCTGAAATCCAGTCTCTGGGGAGACGCGGGGGACCCAAACTCCTACGGGGAGAAGCTGGACTGTCTGCCAGTGAGAGTGGCTTGCTAGCAGAGCTGCACGCAGGAATAATTGTTTACAGCACTGGGGCACAGGATTCCAGGACACGGTGGGGACACAGAGCGGGCTTACTAGCAGCCATTGCTGTTTGCCACGCCCTAACCTAGTGCCGCCCTGAGACCCCGTCCCACACAACCTACAAACCCACCCAAGCTCCAAGCAGCTCAATTAGCATAAGAAAGCCTGCCCTATCGCAGCTTAACCTAGAAAACTTGCAGCCCGGGTCAGACAGCTCCAAAACCTCCAAACCCCAAGCAAAGAGGAGAAAACTGCAGCTCTCACTGTAGCTCCTGCTGAGTGGCCTCAGACAGTAGCTGACCTGTACCCCATTGGAGATCCAGAAGCCAGTGTACCTAGTGGTCAGTGTGAGACACCAGATTTCAACTCCTCACATCCATAAGTGACACATTCAAGAGGCAGACTCAGTGAGCACCAAAGCCCCACTGAAACAAGTCCTGCCCCATAAGCGTGTCTTCAGCGCAGCACTTCTTCCATTATAGACACAGGGAGTGCTCACAGCTAATTGGCCTGGAGGTCAATTCCTCCCAGCGTACCAACAGCAATCCAGGCTTAACTACACCAAGACTTTGCACTCAGCCCACAAAGGGGTGTACCAAGAGCATCCACATCAGGTGATTGGGGAGGCTGAGCTACTGCCCCCTATAGGTCACCTACCACACAAAGCCACTCCATCAACACAGGGAAGAAGCCAAAATGCAGAAACAAAGAAACATGTCACGAATGAAAGAAACGGAGGAAAGCAAACTACTGGATGACATAGAGTTCAGAATCACATTTATAAGTTTACTCAAGAATCTTCTAAAAACCACCAAGAAACTTGATGACACTTCTGAGGAGCTTAGTGAGACCTTCAAGGACCTTAATGAGAATGCCAAAAAAATGGAAAAGGATCAGTCAGAAATGAAGCATACACTGTCTGAAATAAAGAATATACAGAAACTCAACTGTAGATCAACATACCCCAAGAATCAAACCAAAGATCTGAAATATGTGGAAACAAAAAACATCCAACCAGAAAAACAAAAAGAAAAAAGAATCCAAAAATATGAAGATAATGTAAGGAGCCTCTGGGACAACTTTAAGCGAAACAACATCCGAATTTTTGGGGTGCCAGAAGAAGGGAGAGAGCAAAATATTGAAAACCTATTAGAAGAAATAATGACAGAAAACTTTCCCTACCTGGTGAAAGAAATAGACTTACAAGTTCAGGAAGCGCACAGAACCCCATACAAGAGGAACCCAAAGAGGACCACACCAAGACACATCATAATTAAAATGCCAAGGGCAAAAGACAAAGAGAGAATATTAAAAGCAGCAAGAGAAAAACAGTTAATTACCTACAAGGGAGTACCCATACGACTGTCAGCTGATTTCTCAACAGAAACTATGCAGGCCAGAAGGGAGTGGCAAGAAATATTCAAAGTGATGAACAGCAAGAACCTACAACCAAGATTACTCTACCCAGCAAAGCTATCATTCAGAGTTGAAGGTCAGATAAAGAGCTTCACAGACAAGAAAAAGCTAAAGGAGTTCATCGCCACCAAACCAGGATTACATGAAATGCTGAAGGGTATTCTTTAAGAAGAAGAAGAAGAAGAAAAAGGTAAAGATAAAAATTATGAACAACAAAATGACATCAAATACATACCTACCAACAAGTGAATCTAAAAATCAAGTGAATAAAAAATCTGAAGAACAGAATGCACTGGTGAATATAATAGAATCAGGGACATAGAAAGGGAGTGGACTGATGATTCTCAGGGGAAGCAAGTGTGAGGGGTGCGGGAAGAGATTGGACAAAAATCTTACTCCTATGGATGAAGACAGTGGCGGGGGGTAAGGGCATGGGGTGGGGTGGGGAATCAGGTGGAGGGGAGCTATGGGGGGAAAAAAAAGTGGAACACCTGTAATAATCTGAACAATAAAGATTTAATTAAGAAAAAAAAAAACTTTTATCCTGGTGCCTAGCCCAACATAGTAGGCACTTGATATAATTTTGTTAGTTGAACAAACCAACAGTGACCATATTTTTCATACCAAACACTATGACATGTGGTTTTGGGAGACCAGGGCCCAGTTTATTTGTTGTAGAAACTCTTCCATAAATTTCAGGATACAGAACTGGTGGGTTTCCTCTTCATTCTAGTCAATTATGTATTAAGCCAGTATTTGTAGCTATTGTGATATGACTACCAGAAAGAAATGATATCTGTGTAATGAGCATATTGCAAAATGCTGTGGGATAGTGCTTCTTCTGAATGTGTCCATCACTTCCTTATTTAATGCTGTCATTTTCTGCAAGAAGCTGCTGATTCTACACATCCAGACCTCACTTTTATTCAGTTGTCTTGATTAGAGAACAACCTAGCATTCCTAAATTATTCATAAGTCTCAGGCATTGCTGAGGATGAGCAACTGTCAAATATTGTAATTATCAGCCAGGCAAGAAGATGGACCTGATTAAATGTATGCATTTAAATGAACAGTGACCCCATCCCTTCCTCAAGTACCAAACAGATAAATGCAAATGGCCCTCCCCAGGGGTCCTGGGCCCACTACCCCTTGTCCTTCTCAGACAGAAGAGAAATACCATTCACAGTGTAATCCTCGGGCAGAGGGCCTGACAAAGCCAAGTGCCTACAGGGCCAACCTGCATAAACATACATGATAGCAACATATTTTGAAGTATCAACTGGGGCTTTTTCTTTTTTTAACTGTCTTCTGTGATCTCATTTCCTGGTGCCTTCTATATCCCAGCCCAGACAGCTGTACACTGCTTTGAGGGGAAGAAGGTCACCATATAATTAGAGCATACAAGTCAAAGAAACTTATTTACTCATTTATTTCTTAAAAATATTTAGTTACAGGTAACTTATACTAGGAGTTTTCTGGTTCTAGGGCTACAGTGAGATTAAATCATGGTCCCTACCCGATGGAATTTAAATTCTACTTGGGTATATAGATGATAAACAGAAACTAATAAATAGTCAATATAAGTGCTCTAACAATAATGATAAATATTAATAACAAAACCAGGTTAAAAAGACAGAAAGTGAAGTAGGTGAGGATATTTAGATTGCATAAATATAGTTTAAAAAGTATTGCCAGATTTAGTAAATAATAACTACATGCCATCCACTATCTATATTTATGGGACATTATTCATTGTTAATCTGAGATTCAAATTTAACTGGACATCTTCTGCTTTATCTTGCTACATTTAAATTGCAGCGTGAATAATATGGAAAACTGGCTATGGAAGACCTGGAGAAAGCTGAGCAGGCAGGGGATTAGTGTATGTAAAACACCCTAATAAGGAGAGATTGTTTGGAAATGGGGATCAAGAAGTTGTCCAGGTCAGACTATGTAAAGCCTTGTAAACCCTGGTATAATGGTGGATTTTATTTTCAGTGTGATGGAAACCACTGAAGAAGTCATTTGGAAAGAAAAGTGACATTATCTGCTTTTTAAAAAAAAAATATATATATCACTTCAGCTTTAGGGTTACTGACATCCCAGAGGTAAGGGAAAAAGCAAATGTAAGGGAGGGAAAATTATGTATCTTGGCCCTGATTCTACAAATTAGACTGACAAAAGAGAAGTTAACTCGAGAAAAACAATAGCAGTTTATTATGTGCATTGCATGTATACACAGGAGCACTCAGTATTGAGTAACTCAAAGGAGTAGTTAGAACTTGGGTTTATATAACATCTTTTTTTAAAAAAATAAGTCTTTATTGTTCAGATTATTACAGTTGTTTCTCTTTTTTCTACCCATAGTTCCCCTCCACCTGGTTCCCATCCCACCCCATGCCCTTTCCCCCCAACATTGTCTTCCTCCATAGGTGTTCAATTTTTGTCCAGTCTCTTCCCGCACTCCCCACACCCCCTTCCCCCCAAGAATTGTCAGTTCACTACCTTTCTATGCCCCTGATTCTATTATATTCACCAGTTCATTATGTTCATCATATTTTTTACTCACTCGATTTTTAGATTCTTGTTGATAGATATATATTTGTTGTCACTTTGTTATTCATAATTTTTATCTTTACCTTTTTCTTCTTCCTCTTCTTAAAGAATACCCTTCAGCATTTCATATAATACTGGTTTGGCAGTGATGAACTCCTTTAGCTTGTTCTTATCTGTGAAGCTCTTTATCTGACCTTCAATTCTAAATGATAGCTTTGCTGGGTAGAGTAATCTTGGTTGTAGGTTCTTGCTATTCATCACTTTGAATATTTCTTGCCACTCCCTTCTGGCCTGCATAGTTTCTGTTGAGAAATCATCTGACAGTTGTATGGGTACTCCCTTGTGGGTAACTAACTGTTTTTCTCTTGCTGCTTTTAATATTCTCTCTTTGTCTTTTGCCCTTGGCATTTTAATTATGATGTGTCTTGGTGTGGTCCTCTTTGGATTCCTCTTATTTGGGGTTTTCTGTGGTTTCTGGACTTGTAAGTCTATTTCTTTCACCAGGTAGGGGGATATTTCTGTCATTATTTCTTCTAATAGGTTTTCAGTATCTTGCTCTCTCTCTTCTCCTGGCACCCCCATAATTCGGATGTTGGTATGCTTAAAGTTGTCCCAGAGGCTCTTTACACTATCTTCATATTTTTGGATTCATTTTTCTATTTGCTTTTCTGGTTGGGTGCTTTTTACTTCTTCATATTTCAAATCTTTGACTTGGTTCTTGGGATTCTCTAGTCTGTTGTTGGATCTCTGTGTATTATTCTTTATGTCAGTGTGTGCTTTATTTCTAATTGGTCCTTTTTCATATCCTTGAGTGTCTCACTAAATTTCACAGAGGTTTCTAGAAGATTCTTGAGTAACCTTATAACCATGGTTTTGAACTCTATATCCAGCAGTTTGCTTTCCTCCATTTCTTTCATTTGTGACCTGTTTCTTTGTCTCTGCATTTTGGTTGCTTCCCTGAGTTGATAGAGTGGCTTTGTGTGCTAGGTGTACTATAGGGCCCAGTGGCTCAGCCTCCCTAATTACCTGAGGTGGACACTGTTGGTGCAACCCTTTGTGGGCTGTGTGCACAGTCTTGTTGTAGTTAAGCCTTGATTGCTATTGGTATCACTGGGTGGAATTGACCTCTAGACCAATTGGCTGTGAGGACCAGTTGTGTCTACAATGGGAGAGCTGCTGTGTTGGAAACACCCTTATGGGTCAGGACTTGCTTCAATGGGGCTTTGGTATTCACTGAGTCTGCCCCCTGAGTGTGTCTCTTAAGGATCTGAAGAGTTGTAATCTGGTGTGGTCTCACTTTGACCACTGGGTGCACTGGCTCTTGGATCTCCAAGGAGGTGCAAAGTCAACCACTGCCTGAGGCCACCCAGCAGGAGCTACAGAGAGATCTGCAAATTCCTCCTCTTAGTTTGGGGTTTGGAGGTGCCCAGATGAGGTGCAGCCGTGAAGCAATGCAGGCTGCTGATGAGCCTTAGGCCTTCTTTTGGAAGCTCTGAGGTTCTTTGACCCAGCTTCAGTTAGCTTAGGTTGCAAAAAGCCAGGCCATTCATATGCAAATGCCTCTGCACACAGCTTGGGTGGGGTTGCAAATTGGGTGGGGCATGGTCTCAGGGAATCACAGGGCAGTGCAAACAGCAATGGTTGCCCAGTTGGCCCTGCCCCTGATAGGTCCCTGGGTCTCTGTGTCCCACAGCCCCATGCAGGAACAATGAACGCTGCAACCACCTCTGAGAGAAAGCTGCCCTCATGTTCTGGCCTGATGCCAGACAGTCCATTTTCTCCCTGTATGAGTCTGGGTCCCCAGAGTCTCACCTGGTACTGGAATTCAGAGCAGTTGGGAGTTTGATTCTCCCTCCAATGGAAAAAGACCACAGCGTACCCATTTGCCAGCCTGTTTCCACGCATGCCTCAGTACCATCGCTCTTCCGCACCTCTGCACCTCCTACCAGTCTAGATGTGCTTTTCTCTTTCCTTCTTGTTGTAGAACTTCCACTCAGCCTGCCTTCCCGTGGTTCTGGATGATATCCGTTTTTTCTTTTAGTTGTAGTTTTGATGTGGTTGTGTGAGGCAGCAAGTTCAGGTGTTTATCTATGCTGCCACCTTGGTTCCTCCTATATAACATCTTAACAAAAGAGCAGTACATGTGTAGAGAAGTGATAAGACGAGGGAAAGGTACTTTGAACTTCTAGGGGTGGCAAGTAATGGGAAGGTAAGTAGATAGAGAAGCTGATAAATTATAAGGATTGCTTTAGCCTGGTTAGTTATGTTGATTCCCCTTGGGGCTGATGAGGATATGGAGCTGTTTTCAGTGATTAAGAATCATCCTGCCCTTACTGGTAGAGAGAGCAAGGGCAGAGAGTTTTCTTGTGTCTGTTTCTTCTTCAATGCCTTCAAATTAACAGCTCAAATTCGTCCTTATGCCAACATGGCATAGTTTGGGGTGGCATACTCTCAACCTCTTCACAGAAAAACCAGTGGAGTAAGCTACTGAAATAGAAACAGTATAAGATGGGGGTGGTGGGGGACTTGAAGGAGGCTTGCAGTGATGGAGGAGATTAAAAGTCCTTAAATTTGGTGTATATATTAAAAGTAGAGGCATCAAGAATTTCTGTTACTGGAGGTTCTCCTGCAGTGCTGTGGGAAATGACTTTCAGAGACATGCATAGGAGGATTTTAAGTAATAGTGGCAAGTTTATTAGAGAGAAAAACAAGAGTACACTCCCCAAAAGGCAGAGAGCAGGCAAGCTATAGGGCAGTGGTTGCCCCAAATCCTTGCTAAGCCTAGATATATTTTTCTTAGGTTTGGAAAAGAGCAGGCTTTCTTTCAAACTATCCAATCTCTTTCCCAGATCTTCCAGGGGTTGTGTCTGGGCCCTCCCCTATTCAATCCATTTCTTGGATCTTCCAGGCTTTTGTGCCCTTATCCTACCTGATCTTTTTCCTAGACTAGTCTCCTCCTCCTTTATGGTCGCCATTTTTACTTCTACTGCACGTGCCTCATAGTTCTGCTTCATTATTTGGCTTGTACGGCACATGCACTTAATAAGAGGACTTCCCTTGTACCATCTTGGCTTCCACTGTGCATGCACTCAGTAAAGGAATTTCCCCCTAGATAATCCGGGAAACAGTGCCAGTTGTTCCCTGGGGTTCCTGCCCACTGGGATGTTAACCCGTTTGGTAGAGTGATGCCAGGTATTCCCTGGAGTGACTGTGAAACTGCCCTTTTCTAAGTTAATCTGGCTTAATCTTATATCTGGCTCCTTTCTCCTTTATTAATAACTACATGCCTACTGTCACATTACCAGAGGATTGCATGTGGCGTGGTGGGGAAAGAAGAATCAAGCATGATTCCAAGGTTTTTGGCCTAAATAACCATTTCAAAAGTTGCCAATGTCAGTAAACATAAGAAATTTTTACTCAAATGTCCCGAGTTTTCCCAGCATGGTGTCAGATATAAGGTAGGCCGGAGAAAAAATGGGGAGAGACAGGAAGGCATTACTATTTGAAGTGGAAAGATCTGAAGACTGGTGGGTTATTCAGCATCTGGCACCACCTCCAGGAAGCTAATTAGAATCTGAGTCACATTTGTCCTCCTTGTGGCATTCTGATCAGACTATTAATTGATAACCGGTAGCAAGGTGATTGCTATGTTCTGAAGCTTGAGTTTTGCATCCCACTCACCCCTTATGAACTGCTCTCTACATCCAATAGCCTGGGACCCTCAGAAGTATTCCCTCTCCTGCATTGTGATTAGTTGGAGTACAGTAATGACACTGTGAAGGCAAAGCCCCCTTAACTGTTGTAAGCAGATTAATAGTCCCCCAAAGATGTCCACATTCTAATCTCCCAAACTTGTTAATATGTTATGTTAAGTTGCAAAGGGGAAATGAGGTTACATATGGGATTAATGTGATTAATTAACTGGGGTCCAGTGTAATCACAAGGGTCCTTTAAATGTGGAAGAGGATGGCAGGAGAGTCAGTACCAGAGTGATATGACAGGAGGAAGGCTTAACCTGCCATTGCTAGCTCTGGAGATGGAAGGGGCCATGAGCCCAGGAAAGCACACAGAAATTGGAGCCCAGAAATTGCAAAGGACAAGAAAATAGGTTCTTCCCTAAAGATTCCAGAAGGGAAAGCATCTTTGCTGACACCTTTATTTTAACCCCGTAAGACCCATTTCAGACTCCTGGACTCCATAACTATGTGATACTAAATTTGTGTTTGTTTCAAGCTATTACATTTGTGGTAATTCGTTATAGCAGCAACAGAAAATTAATGCATTAATCTATGTAAAAGCGGATGAAACCCCTGGGTGACTTCCACTGAGGAGAGCTATGACAGAACACGCTGCCCTCATACACAGTGGAGTGTCCACATTTGCCCTGCAGAGGGGACTGAAAATGAGAGAATTACCTAGATGATTGAGGAGACAGATAGAATGCCATTTTTCTTCCAATATTTTGTATTCTTGTCTCAGTTACCAGTAGCTATAGACTGAATGCTTGTGTCTGCCTAAAATTCATATGCTGAAATCCTAATCCCAATGTGATGATATTAGGAGGTAGAGTCTTTAGGCAGGGATTAGGTCCTGAGGGTGGAGCTCTCATGAGTGGGATCAGTACCCTTTGCAAAAGAGACCTGAGAGCTCCCTTGTTCCTTCTACTATGTAAGGCCATAGCAAGGAGATGGCCGCTTGTGAACAGGCAGCAGGTCCTCACCAGACACCGAATCTGCTGTCCCTTTGATCTTGTATTTCCCAGCCTCCAGAATTGTGAGAAATAAATGTGTGTTGTTTATAAGCACCAGATTGATGGTATTTTGTTATAGCAGCCCAAGCTAACTAAGCCATTCACTGAGCTTTCCAGAATGAATCAGAAATTTTTTTGGTTCAGTCTGTTCTCCATAGAACACTGACTTTTCTGTTACCTCTACCTCTAGACTGTAAGCTCCTTCAGAGGGCAAACTGTCTTATTCAACTGTCTTAGCCTAGCACTTAGCAAATGAGTGGTGAACAGATAGGAGGAAGAGGGATAAATAAATGAATGAATGCTTCCCTTTCCTTTCACTTTTTCCCCCTTTCACTTTTGACAAATGAGTATGATAGGCCAGTTTGTATAGAACAACTGTGTATTTGAAGATCACAGGTGAAGTTTGAATTCATGCAAGTCATTTTTGCCGAGCCTGATTTGACAGATCCATTTGTAATGCAAGGTCAAATTGTTGTAATTGTTTTCCCTTAGCATAAATATGGTCCAGAAACCAAACATTAAAATGCAATAAGTCCTTGGCATCTAATCTCTTCCTTTGCTGCTTAACCTGATCTCCAACAAGCCAGGGGAGAACCAGCCTGAGAAGTAAGCTGAAGTCTGCTGTAGGACTGACAGCTTTGGCTCAGGAACAGGAGCAGGGCAATGTGAGCGATGGCCAGTCAGTCTGTAGAGGAGGCTGGGACTCATTTGGCTTGGAGGACCAGGAGAAGAGAATGGGGCAGGGTAGAGTGAGAGAACATCAGAAGTGTGTGACACCTTGGGTTGTTTTAGGTTAAATCTGAGATCTATTTGTTCAGTGATTGTGCTTTGTCCAAGGCACCATGCAAAATACCAGGAAGGAGGCAACAATGAATAATCACAGCTGATACTTTCTTTTTTATTGTGTGTCAGGCATAGTGTGAGCATGATAAAAGCAGTATCTCATTTAATCCTCAAGACAGTTCTCTGAGTACAGAACAACTATCTATACTAATAAAAGGGCTGATTAGACCAGACATTTTCCAGACATCCTTATGGAATCCTTCCAGACAAAGCCACGGTGGTGGGGTCCGAGGCAGAGGCAGTTAGGGTCCATCAGGTCGGCAGGGGAGAGCAGTTAGGGGTGATCAAGCTGTCAGGCAGAGAGGTTAGGGGCGATCAGGCAAGCAGGTGAGCGGTTAGGAGCCAGCAGTCCCAGATTGCGAGAGGGATGTCCAACTGTCAGGCCTAAACTGGCAGTCAGACATCCCCCAAGGGGTCCCGGATTGGAGAGGGTGCAGGCTGGGCTGAGGGACATCACCTCCCTGCACGAATTTTGTGCACTGGGCCTCTAGTCTATAATAATAAAAGTGTAATATGTTATTAGACCAGGCATCCTCTAGACGTCCTTCCATCCTTCTAGATGAAGCCGGGGCTGTGAGGGAAGCCCAGGTCCCAGGTGCCTGCTGGCAGCCACAGGGAAGTGTGGGTCCCAGGTGCTGTAGGGAAGCCGGTGCCAGCAGCCGGGTGAAGGAAGGCCTACTCTTGCACAAATTTTGTGCATCGGGCCTCTAGTCACATTATAAAATGATGAGGAAATTCAGGTTTGGTGACAGTAACTTGCTTAAGGGCACCTGGTAAGTGGCAGAGCTGGATATTCAAACTGAGGTCTGATTCAAAAGACCATTTTCTTACCTACTGTACACACTGGCCTGGTCTTTACTCATTGAATTGGATATTTGAATTGCCCCACTTTTATTCTAGTAGTGAAAATAAGGTCCATTTTCATAAGGTTAAGCCTTCCTCCTGTCAATAAGCACACAAATATAGAAGTTATAATATGAGATAAAATAGGACAACTTTTGGGAATGCAATTCAGACAGTATTTAAGCAGCAGGAGTAAGCAAGTAAGTGGCAGCTACTGAATGTTTACTATGTGTCAGGTGCTTTATCTTCACCTAAAGCATATTTTTTGTCAACCTACTACGCATCTGGTACCGTTCTGAGTTCTTGGGCTCCATTAAAAATAAAGCATCTTATATTCTAGAAGAGGGAGAGAAATAGTAAAGAATAAACCCTATATATATACTTTGTGCATACACACACACTGAGTGGCCAGATTATTATGGTCTCTGAATGCATAATAATCTGGCCTCTCAGTGTATATCCTATATAATAAAAGGCTAATATGCAAATTGTCCCCTCGACCAGGAGTTTGACCAGCAAGCAGGCAGGCCAACCGCCCATGTTCCCTCCCCCTGGCCAGGCTGGCCGGAACCCACTCATGCACGAATTCATGTACTGGGCCTCTAATATATATATACTGAGTGGCCAGATTATTATGTGTTTTGGAAGAGGTTAAGAGGCATTTTAAATGGGGTAATCTTGAAATACAGTGTCCTGAGCTATTTCATTGAATATTCACAGCACTTTTGAGGTAGTTACTGGTTTTGTGCCCCCTTTTCAGGTGGGGAGACAGGCTTAGAGGAGTTAACTAGTTTGCTCAAGAAAGTAATGGACCTGGGATACCAACTTGGATGAATGGACTCTGGAACCTGTATCCTCAATTCCTATGCTATCCTCACTCCCCAGTAGGCTTTAAAAATTTCTTTCCTTCTCCTTCTCTCTTCTTCTCCTCCTCCTCCTTTCTTTCCTCCTCCTGTTCCTCCTCCTCCTCTTCCTCTTTCTTCTTCCTTCTCCTCCTCCTCCTTCTTCTTCTTTCTTCTTCCTCTCTCTCCTCTTTCCTCTCTTCATCTTTTTCTTCTCCCCCAAACTCCTCCTTCTCCACCTGCCCCCACCACCATCACCACAGTTTAGCAATATGGCTTTCAGGCCCCACTTGACCTTCTGAGAGCCCCTTCTCTATGGGCCTAGCTTATCCTCAGCTATCGAATCCCCATAAGTCACCTCCTACCATCTGTCCTCAGAGTCTTCAGACACCATCCTCCCACCAGAAGCCACCTCTAGCACAACAGAACCATAGCTGTGTAACCTTAAGGATTCAGCACTCATTCCTGCTTTTTCTAACTTGTGTAAGGTCTTATGACCACTGAACCGTATTTGTACCAGTTAGGCTTTGGAAACTGGATCTTGGGCCAGCAGAGGCTAGTGGAGGGGAAAGTTTTTGAATCTAGATTATTGCTCTTCACCTGAGGATAAAAAAGCCCTTCCTGATCTTTCTTTCACAATGGCTACGCCAAGTCAACTCCTGTTACGAGATGGATATAGCTAAAAGAGAGAAGGATTGAAGATCTCCAATTAGCATTACAATGTAGTCTCTTGGAAAGCCTGGTTTTTGAGGACCTTGCTTGATCTGGTTTATGACATCCCTTCCAGTGTTCTAATTAATTTTTAGTATGTATGTGGATACTTTTGTTGGGTCTTATAAGCCTATGAAGGCAAGTTAGGGCAAGATTATCAAGTAGTTGATATTTTAAAGCATTCTTCAATGCAATATTTGTCTCAGTACCCAATGAGGCAGTTACCGTGACATTATCCCCATTTTACAGGTGACAAAATTGAAGTACCTGGAGGTTAAATTGCTTAAAGCTAAGTAGCAAGGATGGATTAGAAAGTGAGTGCTGTCATAACTCCTTTATAATATTTTCTATGGATGCTAGGGACACATGTAGACAAGAGATCCTCGACTTCATGAAAACTACAGCTTAGTGGGGAGGAAGGCAAGTAAACTAAAAATAGCAAAAGATGGTCTTGAAAGTTGGATAGAATGAAGGTGGACTACTGAGAAAAAGCATTCAGGGGAACGAGTGGGGTTTTCCTTCTCTTTCCTCTCCCACATCATTTTTGTCTCTCTACTAGCATAATGTTTGTCATATCACTGTCTCCATAAAATCCATCTGGCTATTTCTCATCTCCTGTATCTGTTAGAGGACCATCTTGAAACATGTCTTCAAATGAGGTAGCAATCATACCAGCTCATCTGTTGCCCTAAGCTCTAGTTAAACATTATTGCATAACAAACTATCCCAAAATTTAATGGTTTAAAGAACAACTTTTTCATTATCTGTTATGATTTTCTGGCACTGGAAGAAACAGCAATTGGGTCTCTGGGTGATACACATTTGGTGGCTGGACTGCTCTGGAGGGCCCCAAATGGCTTTTGTCACCTGCCTGGCATCTTGCAGGGACATCTGGAAAACTGAACTCCCTCTCTAGGGGTCTCAGGACTTCTCCATGTGGTCTCTTCAATCAGAATTCTTACGTGGTGATTCACCCACCAAAATAGACCATGGTTGCAGCTGCCCATCTCTCTTTCTCTTTTTTTAAAAATTAAATTGAATTAAATTAAATTATGTTTATTTATTTAGTTTAAATTCTTTATTGTTTAAAGCATTTCATAAGTCTCCTTCCTCCCCCCTGCAATTGACCTCTCCCTGGCCACCCCAACCCCCAGCACATGCCCTCACCATCCCCGCCCCCTCCTGTCTGGGTCCATTGGTTATGCTCATATGCATGCATACAAGTCCTTTGGTTGATCTCTTACCTCCTCACCTCCCCACCTTCCCTTATAGGTTGGACAATCTGTTCGATGCTTCTATGACTCTGGTTCTATTTTTTTTATAAATATATTTTATTGATTTTTTACAGAGAAGAAAGGAGAGTGATAGAGAGCTAGAAACATTGATGAGAGAGAAACATCGATCAGCTGCCTGCTACACATCCCCTACTGGGGATGTGCCTGCAACCAAGGTACATGCCCTTGACCGGAATCGAACCTGGGACCCTTCAGTCCACAGGCCGACGCTCTATCCATTGAGCCAAACCAGTTAGGGATCTGGTTCTATTTTTGTTCATCAGTTTATGTTGTTCATTATATTTCTCAAATGAGTGAGATCATGTGATATTTATCTTTCTCTGACTGGCCTATTTTGCTTAGCATAATGCTCTCCAGTTCCATCCATGATGTTGCAAATGGTAAGAATTCCTTCTTTTTACAGCAGTGTAGTATTCCATTATGTAGATGTACCACAGTTTTCTAATCCACTCATCTTCTGATGGGCACTTAAGCTGTTTCCAAATCTTAGCTATTGTAAATTGTGCTGCTATGAACATAGGGATGCATATATCCTTTCTGACTGGCGTTTCTGTTTTCTTGGGATATATTCCTAGAAGTGGGATCACTGGGTCAAATGGGAGTTCCATTTTTAATTTTTTGAGGAAATGCCATACTGTTTTCCACAGTGGCTGGACCAGTCTGCATTCCCACCAGCAGTGCAAGAGGGTTCCTTTTTCTCCACATCCTCGCCAGCACTTGTTGTTTGTTGATTTGTTGATGATAGCCATTCTGACAGGTGTGAGATGGTACCTCATTGTTGTTTTGATTTGTATCTCTTGGATGATTAGTGACTTTGAACATGTTTTCATATGTCTCTTGGCCTTCTTTATGTCATCTTTTGAAAAGTGTCTATTTAGGTCCTTTGCCCTTTTTTTTTGGCTTTTATTTTTATTGTTTTAAGTATTACAAATAGTAGTACATATGTCTCCTTTTTTTTCCCCATTGACCTCCCCCCGACCTCCCCTACCCCCCAGTACACGCCTTTACCTGCCTGCCCCCCCTCCCCCTAGTGTCTTGTATCCATTGGTTGTGCTTATATGCATGCATACAAGTCCTTCAGTTGGTCTCTTACAGCCCCCCTCGCCCAACCTCCCCTGTCTTCCCAATGTAGTTTGACAGTCTGTTCAGTGCTTCTTTGCCTCTATATCTTTTTCCCACCATTTCTTTCCTTTAAAAAGTTTTGCCTTTGCAGACTTGAAATAAACATATAATAACAAAACAAAACAAAACAAAACAAAACAAAACAAAAAATGTTTGAGTCCCAATTTCAATGTCCAACAGTTCTGAGTCCCCATTTCAATGTCTAACAGTTCCTTATGTGTACATGTCAGCAATGATATCTGGATGGTGGGCACATGGTGGTAATGCAGGTCCGACCCTCTCTGGTTTGGTCCTAGGCAACCTGCAGCGGTGCACAGCTGCTGACTGCTAGTATGGCAAGGCATTGTCAGCGTCTTCCATCTCTGGACTGTTTTTCCTCTTGTCTTCGTGGTTGGAGTACACCTGTCAATTCCTCTCTGTTGCAGGAATCCACATGGTCTTGGGGTTGTTTTCTGAAAATATACAAACATATTCTCGACCACAAGTTAATAAAGGAATCTTTTCTATATAATTGATTTGGTATCCTTTTTATTTTTGCCCAAAAGATTTTCCTTTGTCTTATTTAGACACCATGTGTGTTTTTCATGGCCATCTTGCTGTTAGCATTACAAATGAAAATTAATTTTGTAAAGTAAAAATTTTCTAGATGTAATTTACTTATAGGATATTTTCCCTTACATGATATTACCCTACTATTCCCCCCCCCTTTTTTTTTAATTAATGGAGGTTTTTGTAAATTTTTTAATGCAGTCTTGATAACTTTAAATTTAAATTTTTTTTTTTTTGCCCAAAAATATGACTGCTTTAGGTTCATTGCATATTCAGGAATTTTACCATGAGATGAACTACCAATAGAAATTTTAGTTATTACTTTAAGAACAGCTTTTTGTCCAGTACAATTAAATTTACTTGAATATTCACTTATTTCAATTAGCCTATTTAAATTAATCTGAAAATTTGATTGAGTTGTTTATCTTCCTTTTTTTAAATTATATGAGTTCCCTAAAAATTTTGGAGATTAAACCCTTATTAGAGATAACATTGGCAAATATGTTCTCCCATGTAGTAGGTTTCTTGTTGATTTGTTGATGGTTTCTTTTGCTGTACAGAAGCTTTTTATTCTGATGTAGAAAAGACTCTCCCAAAATTCATCTGTAATAAAAAAAAACCCGGAATACCTGCAGCAATCTTGCGAAAGAAGAACAAAGTTGGAGGGATCACAATACCAGATGTCAAGCTATACTACAATGCCACTGTTCTCAAAACTGCCTGGTACTAGCACAAGAACAGACATATAGACCAATGGAACAAAACAGAGAACCCAGAAATTGACCCAAGCCAGTATGCTCAATTAATATTTGACAAAGGAGGCAAGAGCATACAATGGAGTCAAGAAAGTCTCTTTAATAAATAGTGTTGGGAAAATTGGACAGAAACATGCAAAAAATGAAACTAGATCACCAACTAACACCATACACAAAAATAAACTCAAAATGGATAAAGGACTTAAACGTAAGACAGGAAACCATAAAACTCTTGGAAGAAGCCATAGGCAGCAAAATAGCAGACATATGTCAAAGCAATATCTTTACTGATACAGCTCCTAGGGGAAAGAAAACTAAGGAGAAAATAAACAAATGGGACTACATCAAAATAAAAAGCTTCTGCCACTCTCTTAAAGGCTAAGTTTGGAAGTGGCGCGTCATCACTTCCACCATCCTGCATTGGTTAAAGCAGCTACAGGGCAGCCCAGATCCAAGGGGAAGAGGAGTATATACTTTCTACCTTTGAATGGAAGTATTGTCAGGGCATTTGTGATCACCTTTCACCCACTACTATTTCTAGTCCACTAGAAAGCATTTGCATTACATTTGCATGAAGGATTCAGTGTATATCTAATAAAATATTGCCTCTTCTTTCAAGACTGGTTAAATCTGAGGTGCCACAGCCTTTAATTTACAGTTTATTTAGTGCTGTAATAAGACAACTAGACTTTTCCAGAGCAATGATAGTACAGCAATTGCCTTTTAATGTACACATGAAAATTGTGACTTTACAAATGAATTTGTGAAAAGCATGGGGGTATTTATATCTCCCTTGCATTTTTTTGGCAGAGGGAGTCAATGGTTTCATGACGCACTGGTTATGGGTCAGAATGGGGAGGAGGACAGTTTGGGAATCATTGTGGGTTATTAAAACTATACACAGATATGCAGAGAGAAAGTGGGCTGTATTCATTCCAACAGGAGGAGGAGTGGAAAAATTCCTGAGAAAGACAATGAGATCAAGGGTCAAGAAAACAGGATTGCTAGAGACAGCACCAGGGAGAGGACAACTTTGAGAATAGTTCTGGGAACATCATAGGTGCTCAGCAAGTGTTTATTTACTGGCAAAAAACGTAGTGAAGAGATGGCAGGGGTCTCAGAGAGAGTGGACCTGGGAATAAAGGACTTCCTAGACTGTTTTGGGATGATTAGATAGAATTATTTGGAGGAACCAAGAACCTATGCCTCGCACATGGCAGGTACTAAAAAAAAAATAAATATTAGTTTATTTTTTTAATAGAAAATAATGTTTTCTTTGGGGTATAAGCGTAAATGGAGAATAAGAGGGATTAATGAATAATATTACTTTTGCGTGTTAAAATATATAGCATACCTGCCCAGTGGAACTTCCTGCAATAATGGACATAATCTACATCTATACTGTTCAATGTGGTAGCTGCTGATCACAAGGGATCACATTTGAACCCTTGAAATATGCTCGTATGACTAAAGAAGCAAATTTAAAAAATTTTTGAATTTAATTAATTTAAACTATAAATAGTCTCCTGGGGCTGGTGGTTATTGTATTAGACAAAGTGATTTATTTAATACTTATTTGAAGCAAATTCTAGAATACAAGGTGGCACTCATTAACCTGAAGCGTATAACGTTGGTATCTTGAAATTCTTTCACCTTCTGGCAACATTTAATTATTTATGGAGTTACACTAAGCAGGCAGTAGAAAAAGTTAGGCTTGTGGCTAATAGGGAGTGAATATAGGGGCCTGAATATAAACATGTAAGACTAAGATTAAAGGAGGGGTAATCATTTAGGGACCAACTGGTCGCTCTGGAAAAAAAGGACCCTGGAATATGTCAGTAACTATTTATCAAGAATACCAAAGTTAGTTTTAGCAAAGAAGTTCAGAATGCTTTTCAGCCAGCAAATTGAGTGAAATAAGTATTATTTATAGTCACCTGGTATAATTTGTTATTCGACTTCTTCTGATGGCAGTAATGGACCCGGAGCAGTTAAAACATGTTCTCCAGAGTACTGGTACTACTGCCAAGAGCGGAAAGCTTTCATCTTCCAAAGCCTCAATCAGCCAGTTTCTCATCTGCATCCCATCAATCATCACGAAGGAACAAGCTCATTATCTCAGCACCAGGGACAAAAGTCTTTTACATGACACTGAACTTCTGAGGACTGCAACACATGGCAGCTTGCCATCATATCTTTAACTGGAGGCCTACTGCACAACATTCGTGAACTGGGGGGAGAGGGGGGCGTCCCCTCAGCCCGGCCTGTGCCCTTTAGCAGTCTGGAAGCCCTCGAGGGATGTCCGATGGATGGCTTAGGCCCGCTATTTCATTGAGAGCAGCGGTTTTCAACCGGTATGTGGCGGCACACTGGTGTGCTATGAAAATTCTTAAAACATGCAATTCCTGACTATTTAGTTAGGGGCATTGACCTTTTTATTTCTTAGATTGTCAAATTAAAAAACGGCAACAGCCAACACAACAATAGCCATCTGGTATGAATGAATCAAAAGTATACTTATTTTTTTTTTATCAGATTGACTACACCTTGGTGCACAGCAGAATGTTAGTAATTAATTTTTGTATCCTAAGAGAGGAATAAAGTTGAAAATTGCTGATTTAGAGTATTATGTTTCCTCTGATTTATCCCAAACACAACAATGGCCAAAGGGGATGAAATATATCTGCATGCACCTCATGTGTGGGAGGATGTATGAAATAATGGGATAAGGATTAGATTAAAGAGGCTTCCATACAAGGGGTTCTTCTGAATATTGGAAGGTTACTAGTTGACAGAATAAGAAAGATGTCCCTTTGACCTTCTGCTTTTCAGAAAGATATTGGCAATAATTGATATTGTGTGTGTGTGTGTGTGTGTGTGTGTGTGTGAATAAAAATGAAAGGACATATACAAGACACAGCAATGGAGGAATAAAAAATGTGCACATTAAAGTTTGTTGCATTTTAGTTTAATTGATTTTGTAAGGGAAATTTTTTTGTCCTGCAAGAATTAATTTAGCGAAAGACTAGAGACCATTGTAAAAATGGTAAAGTTTTGTTTATGTTTCTTAGGATATGAAATCACTTGTCCCCTAAATATAGAGTTTTAATGAAAATAGATGAGAAACCAGGGAAGTGGAGGAGAAAGATATTTGAACATATTTTTCATGTGTAAGTTTTTTCATGTTTTCTTCATAAACATTGAATTTCCCTTCTGAGCTTTGCAGTATAGTTTTTCTTATAATTATTTTGGAGAAATAAGAAATGTGAGAAGGAAAATGGGCATTTTAGAACTTACCCAAATAATATGCTACACCTGGCTGATTTCAGTTAATTCTCTAAGCACTACTCTAATGGTGTAGATGTCATGAATTATGATGATGTAAGGTTCTATTTTTCCCCACTTTTGACACTCATTGTCACACTGCTGGCATCTGTGCCACTATTAGTAGATCTTACTCTGTTTTCAATGTATAGTGCTATAACCCTTATCCTTTTTCCTTTTTCCATATTTTAAATATTATTCTACTCTTGTCAGTAAGTAACATGCCTGACATTTTCTTTTTTAAAAAATAATAATGGTTCTTTTAAAAAAATATATTTTTATTGATTTGAGAGAGGAAGGGAGAGGGAGAAATAGAAACAACAATGATGAGAGAGTATCATTGATCAACTGTCTCCTGCATGCCTCACACTGGGGATTGAGTGTGCACTGACTGGAGATCAAACAGTGACCTCCTGGTTCATAGGTTGGCACTCAACCATGGAGTCACACTGGCCAGGCTGTACCCAACATTTTCAGATTTGGATGCATGTCTGTGAGAATAGCAGCCATGCTCAAGAAATTCATCTTCGGGTGAGACTAGCCTAATGTTTCTCTGTAATAAGGTGATGAAAGAGTCTTTAGTGATGGGTCAAAGCTAACAAAAGTTATTCTCATTATGTATAAACCACAGAGTACTGGAATAGTTGTTGTTAGGTTCAGTGTTACTTAGAAGAGACTGCAACACACACTGATAACAGATTCCATATTTCATAGAGTAGGACTTGTAGGGACTGTAAAACCTAATAACGCCAAATATGAGTCCAGAAACCTCCATCTGCTCTACCATCTTGTTATGTCAGAAACCCACTGAAGAAAGAGCTAAATAATACACAACAAATACAATGGGTTGAATTCCAAATTCTTAGGCATTTTGAAAATTGGAAACAAATTTAAACTTGAAGTGTCTTATATATGTGTTCCATTTTCCTATATACTTAAGGTCAGTGTAAATTCTTTGTGCTCTGGAGAGGCAGTACCAACATAGTGGATGAGAAATCAGCTCTGGACTCAGACTTACCTGGTCTTAATTCCAGCTGTGCTCTCTGCTAGTTAAGCAACCTTGAGCAAGATACTCTATTCTCTGAACCTCTGCTTTTTCCTCTTTAAAATGGGGTTAAAATTGTATTTTTTTGGGGGGAAATCCTATGAAGTAAATCATATTGTTTAATACATATAAAGTGCTTAGTAGAGTACCTGGCCCATAATAAGCTCTTCATAAATATTAAATGTTCAAAGAGTAGCATAGGGTCCTTCTAGAGCAGTGGTCGGCAAACTCATTAGTCAACAGAGCCAAATATCAACAGTACAACGATTGAAATTTCTTTTGAGAGCCACATTTTTAAAACTTAAACTTCTTCTAATGCCACATCTTCAAAATAGACTCACCCAGACCGTGGTATTTTGTGGAAGAGCCACACTCAAGGGGCCAAAGAGCCGCATGTGGCTCATGAGCCGCTGTTTGCCAACCACTGTTCTAGAGGAATACAAAGGAAAAAAAAAGTTTCAGCTTGCTTTAAAGAGGTAGTGGTCTTTCTGGAGATGGATGCCCTAAGTGCAGGAATGATTTCTGGAACAGTGTTCAGATGTGTCTCATCAGTGGTCCCAAGAATAAATGTGACCAACTGGAAGTGGATTGAAGATTCCAAAGAGGGAAAGATCACTGGCAGAATTGGGTGATCCAAGAGGGTTTCTTGGGCCTTGCAGAATTTAATGCACAGGTAGGAGATGGGAAGGGCAATGAGTTGAGGATATTTTAGTCTGGGAAAGTGGGAACCACATCTTAATGATGTCTAGCTGATGGAGGTCTGACCTCTTGGGAAAGGTCCACTGCTTTTAGACTATGTTCCAATGGCAGTCATCATACTTTTCAAAGAAGATGGTTGATTCAAAGATGGAAAACTTGGCTCCCTTCCAAGTATTATATATCTGGGAGCCAAATTCATGAGCCCTGGGTTTGAATCTAAGTTTGGACATTGATGAGTTGTGTGACATTGAGCAAGATTCTTACTCTTCGGTGCTTCAATGTTCCTACCTGACAAATGCATCTCATTCAAAGGAAGGTTTTGAGAGTTAAATTCAGTGTTAGATACAAAGATATGCCAAGTATGACACGTTGTAAACAACTAAGCATTACCCTATATAATAAAAGCCTAATATGCTAAGTGTCCGGTCATCCACTCATCCATTCAACCTATCAAAGTGTAATCTACACTAATAAAAGAGAAACATGCAAATTAGCCATCACTCTGCTATGCCAAGCCACGCCCACCAGACAATCAGGAGTGAGTATGCAAATTAACTGAACCAAGATGGAGGCCAGCCACAGAGCTGGAGCAAGCAGGAGGCTTGGGTTGCCCTGGCAATGGAGGAAGCCAAGCTTCCCGCCTGCCCTGGCCAGCCCTGGCGTCTGCTCAAGTCTACAAAGTTTCAATTATAGAAGATAAATAAATCACAGATACTTGCTTCCAGCTGGCCCCGGCCTCTGCTCAAGGAGGTGCTGAAAAAAAAAAAAAAAAAGAAAAAGAAAAAAAGGAGGGGCTGGGACCTTGGGTCACCGGGGGGTGATCAGGCCAGGATGGGATGGCAGGGGCCGTTGGGGGTATGCAGACCAGCAGGGGGGCCAGTTGGGGATGAGCAGACCATCATTGGGGGTCAGTTGGAGGGTATCAGGACAGCCAAGTGGGGGAAGTTTGGAGTGAGCAGGCCAGCAGGGGGCTGTTGGGGGTGAGCAGGCTGGTGGGAGGCATTTGGGGGTGAGCAGGCTGGCAGGAAGAGTGGTTAGGTGCAATCAGGCAGGCAGGCATGCAGGTGAATGGCTGGAGATTGTGAGAGGGATGTTCGACTGCCAGTTTAGGCCCAATCCCTGTAAACCAGCAGTAGGACATCCTTCGAGGGGTCCCAGATTGGAGAGGGTGCAGGCCGTGCTGAGGAACACCCCGTCTCCCCCATCCCCATGCACGAATTTCGTGTACCGGGCCTCTAGTCTATACTAATAAAAGAGTAATATGCAAATTGGTTGGGATGCCCTCATAGTAACAACTGAATAGCAGGCTGCATGGGGCGACCATGCCAGCAGGGAGGTTAGTGAGGGATGACCAAACGACTGAACAGCAGGCTGCGTGGGATGACCAGGCGGGCAGGGGGGTTAATGAGGGATGACCAAATGACTGAATAGCAGGCTGTGTGGGGTGACCAGGCCAGCAGGGAGGTTAGTGAGGGATGACAAAACAACTGAACAGCAGGCTGTGTGGGGTGACCAGGCTGGCAGTGGGGTTAGTGAGGGACAACCAGACGACTGAATAGCCGGCTGCGTGGGGTGACCAAGCCAGCAGGCAGAGATAGTTAGGGGTGATCAGGCTGGTGGAGGGCAGTTAGGGGCTGTCCAGCAGGCAGGCAGGTGAGCTGTTAGGAGCCAGCAGACCCAGATTGTGAGAGGGATGTCCAACTGCCGGTTTAGGCCCGATCTTGGAGATGGGGCCTAAACCGGCAGTCAGACATCCCCCGAGGAGTCCAGGATTGGAGAGGGTGCAGGCTGGGCTGAGGGGAGCCCCCCCTCCCCTGCCATGCACAAATTTCATGTACTGGGCCTCTAATCTATAATAATAAAAGGGTAATATGCTAATTAGACTTGACATCCTTCTGGATGTCATTCCGGATGTCCTTCCTGAAGAAGCTGGGGCTGGAGGGAAGCCAGCCTGGGTCCCAGGTGCCTGCGGGCAGCCTGAGGGGAACCAGCCCAGGTCCTGGGTGCCTGTGGGTGGCCAGAGGAGGGAAGCCTGGGTCCCTGGTACCAGGTGCCTGCAGGTGGCCAGAGGGAAATTGGTGCCAGCAGCTGGCGGAAGGAAGGCCTACTCTTGCATGAATTTTCATGCATCGGGCCTCTAGTATGCTAATGATATGCTAAGGCCACTCAACCTCTCACTATGACATGCACTGACCACCAGGGGGTAGACAGTCAACTGGTCAACCAGTTGCTTTGATGTGCACTGACCACCAGGGGGAAGATGCTCTGACCGGAAGGTTAGCTTGCTGCTGGGGTCTGGCCAATTGGGACTGAGTGAGACGGGCCAGATATGCCCTCCTGCCCTCCCACAGTCCCTCCCCTGCTGGCCAATCTTCCGCATCCTTCCCTGGCACTGATCATTCACCAGTGGAGTCCCTTGGCCTGGCCTGTGCCCTCTCGCGATCTGGGACCCCTCAGGAGATGTCAGAGAGCTGGTTTTGGCCTGATCCCGCAGGCTAGGCCAAGGGACCCCACTGGTGCATGAATTCATGCACTGGGCCTCTAGTGTAATGATAATCTTTCAAGTCTTTATTTCTTCCCTCTCACTTCCTTGTGTGGGTAAACATATTTGGGAAGACTTGGGATTTACTTCACTTATTATTCAAAGATAATGGCTTTCTATTTTTTTTATTATACTCACAATTATCATTTATTACAATTAAAGGATATAGATGAAAATCAGCAGAGACAAAAGGCACATAGAGTGGAGTCCAGAGCTTCCACTCATTCTCTCCCAATGGAATTTCAGGAATCAGTGCTTAATTCTCTAAGCAAGCATATTTTATAACATGTCTGATGTGTTAATGGCCTTGCATTTTTAGAGGGTTTTGGCATTTAGAGCTCCGTCTAATGCATATCATCCTTATAATTCTGTAAGGTAGGTGGGTAATTCCAGAAAAGGAGGTCCAGCAGAGTGCATAGGGATTGGCTATGAAAGTCCCAGGCCTTGCTCACATAGACAAATACCACGTTTCTTCCACACTGAGAATAACACTCTTGGCAAAGCCACACAGGGTCAACAGTTTTGGCTTTTCCTATGCTGAAGGGCTCCAAAGATTGGGTGCAAAAGGTAACTGCTTTGGCAGGTACATATTTTATTCCATAAATGACCTTTTAAAACATTAGCTCTTCCATGGCTACATGAAGTTTTACTTGGGAGACTTTGCAAAACTTTAAAAAATATACGATCTGGATTGGAAAAATGGCACACAGATATACATCATGTATATTGCTGGACTCATTCCTTTGTTTTGGGCTGGGGGTTTGGTGAATGGGGGAGAAGGGGAGAAATAGTGTGTGTTTCTCTAGTGCAAAGACCAGAA
Organism: Corynorhinus townsendii; assembly: GCA_026230045.1. NCBI lineage: Eukaryota > Metazoa > Chordata > Mammalia > Chiroptera > Vespertilionidae > Corynorhinus > Corynorhinus townsendii. Next base: position 219,101,832 of record JAPDVU010000001.1, read on the forward strand.
GGCAATTTGACACACCAAAGAGGGCAGCACATGTATTCTAGGATGCGCCTTCAGGCCTGGCATTGTCCTTGGAGATTGCCTTGTGCCTCCATGCTGTTCAGTTCATCTTCTTCTCAGGGTGGGCCTTGACAAGTCATTTGTTCATAGAAGATACCTCCTGAGCTAACCTTCAAAATTTACAATGGAGGATCCATTCTCTGAAGGAAATACATACAGAATATTGATATACTTATTAAAAAGCAAATGCTCTGTTCTGAGAGGGCAAGGAGCAGTTTCTCTCTTCCTTTGCTCGCGTGCACACACACTCAGGGCCTAAAAGCCTGTTGCTTGGGGTGGGGGCGGGGCATGCAGTTATTTACTTTATTACAGTATTTACATTTTCAGATTGTTTTTAGGATTAATTGCTGTTGAAGCCCAGATTTAATTAGCAAAAACTTCAGTAACAGCTTAATAGAAATTAAATTACAAGCCATTTCTCTTTGAGAAATATTAGAATTTATTAGCAGTCCCCCCAAAAACTAATTAGTTGCAACGCATGCATTTCGGCATTAAGCAATGGAGGAAGCTTTGTGTGCAGTGGTTTGTAATTATACTGAGCACATTCCCTCCCTCCTCTATCTCCTTTTTGTGTCTCGTGACTAGTTTGGGGGCAAGATGCCTTGTCTTTACACCCAAGGCCTTCTGGAAAGCAATAATGGTCATTGAGAGAGAAATTGGCTCTACTGAGATACAGGAGGGGAGGCTGAGATTAAGGAAATGGTCAGGTCACAGCTCATGCCTTAAAAAATAAAATGTTGAAGCAGAAAGAAATGAGCATTCTTAAATCCAAAAAGTCTTAAACGACTTTCTCATAAATCTGCAAATGGCTAAAGGAAACTGTAGCTAAGCATTCCAGCTTGTGCTGTGGGCCAGGAAAAGGACAGTGCCTGCTCCGTGCTGTTGCCAAATCAGTCTTCTCGAAGGATTCCTGGATCATGTCATTCCCCTGCTCAAGAACAGACAGCTGTGGGAATAAGCCTTGGAGTCAGATAAGCTTGAGTCCTAATATTGCCATTTGCCCATTGGACTTGGGGTGACCCACTAACATCTTGTTGTTTCGGTTCTTTCATGTGTAGGAAAGGATATTGATGGAACCTACCTCACAGGGTTATTGTAGGTAAGACTCTTAGCGCAGCGGCACAGAATAAAATCCATCAGTGCTTGCGTTATTAATAGATAAGGTGCATTTCTCTTGGCACAGCATGTAAGGTCTTTTATCATCTGTCTTTAAGCAAGATGCCCTGCCATTCTATTTTGGAATGCTTCCCCTGAAACTAGAGCAGTATCTTGTTTTATAATTTGATGTGTGTCTTACTTCCTCGATTACATGGTAAGCCCTTTGTGAGGAAAAGACAGGTCTGACTCAGTTTCAGGGCTCCTAATGTCCAGGAGAGTCCCCAGAAAATGCAGCTGCATCTCTACTTATAAAACGGTTGGGTTTGTAAAGTCTTCAATTTGAATCCACATGTTTATAAATCCAGAGTGTTTTAAGAAGAGTTTAAGCTTGCAGGTAGGACATCAATTTGGTTTTGAGTTTTCCTGTATAAAATGAAAGAGTTGCATGAGGCGATTCATCAATAGGGGTTCTTCCCAACTTAAAAGATGTCATGATTTTATTTAATGTGTTTTGACTTCATTGTTGTCATGTCCCCATGATGCCAAACATCACCAATTTCAAGCGTGAAAGATGAGCCAAAATAGCAATAGCTTCAAATACCCAGATGTTTCATATCACATGGAAAGCATGTCTTTTTTTTTTTCTAACACATTTTTTTCTCTTTTCAGCAGAATGCTTAACACTAGACTATTCTTTACTGTGAATGTGGTAAGGGAAAGCCAGCCAAAATGAAGCAGATGGTTGGAGGATTTAGAAGACGGTGCTAATCCTTATATATTTTTGTCTGTTTCATACCTTCTTGAATATTCCTTATAAGAAAGTAGTAAAGGCAAAGATTTTTAGCTGTTATCAGTTGTCCTCACATTTATTAATGGAGCTACCCTGTTCTTGTGAAAAACTTTCAGAGAGGGTAGGGACACCAGTATAATACACCCTCTTAAATAAGGGATGGGCTGTTAGTCATATAGCTTCACAGTGTTGCAGAAGGTCTGAGTTTTCAAATCTGTGACTCACCGCATCGCTAGAGGTGTGTTGATGAATCAGACGAGGCACGTGTTTTTGAAACTAGAATGAATAACTAATATTTAGTAAATTACCTAAATCACTGAATGGGACATCAGATTCCTTGAAGAATTAAATTCATCTCATGTGACTGAGTGAGCAATTTCTTTCAAAAGGCCATTTATTTAACAGTAAGCTCAGCTAGTATTTGGTCATACAGGTCAAATCTTATTAAAGAAAAAGAATGTGCATTTTAAAACTCTTTTCAGTTTCCCAGCCAGGGACATGATTCTTTGACATGGTATCTGAATATGTAAATCCAGTAAACCAGCTCCGTGGTGAGCTGCTTCTAGGCGGATGACTGTTACACAGAATATCAAAATGAGTTCCCACGTAATTGTTCCTTCTTTTGCGGAAAGAACTAAATGACTTATTTTAGAAAGTCCTTTTTTGTATGGTTCAGTGCAATCTTTAGCTTGAAGGGAAAAGTGAGAAAACCAACTAATACAAAATATGAATTATAGAATGGATTGAAGGGAATTGAAGGGAAACAGTTGTATTTCATGTAAGGTTTGTGGGCTGCTACAGTTGACACAGTAGCTGATGCCTTTTTCCCTGACATTTTCTGAAGCCCCAGCCCGTCCTGCAATTTGAGTTTCAGTCAGAAGACATAAAAGTTCTAACCTATTTTTATAGTACTTTCTATATTCCAGACCCTGTCTGAAGTACTTCACACCTGTTGGCCTATTCAGGATGTGAAACATCTGGCCCACGGGCCATGTAAAGCCTATGAAATCATTTGGTCTGACCATGCCAAGGCATTAGGGGTGAGTTAATTAAATGTTTGACCAAATATAGCAGGTGAATTTTTAAGCTGATAATTTTGTGTGGCTTGTGAATGATGTTATAAATATCCAAATGGCCCTTGGCAGAAAAAAGGTTCCCCACCTCTGGACCCTAGGTAATCATTGCAAAAGCCTCAACATGAGGCAAATACAGGTATCACCCCCATTTTACAGAGGAGGGCACAGAGATGTTAAGCCACTTGCCCAGGGTCACACAGCTCATATGGCCCAGGCAGTCTGATTCTAGATGTTAACCTGGCACTATGTTTATCAGACGTGAGCGTGCATCAGAATCATCTGAAGGGCTCTGTAAGTTAGATTGCTTGGTCAGTAAGTCTTGAGTGGGGCCTGACATTTTACATTTTAAGATGATACCACACTGTGCCTATCTGTCATACCCACTGACAAGAAAATGGTTGTGATGGCAGACACATAGTAAAGGCTTTTCTATTTCGCAAGTCCAGACTGTGAGGCTACTGAGACCATAGAAAAAGATGTAATCACTTATATCTGGCTCTTTTGGATCCCGAGTCTAGAAAAGCTTCCCAGGGTAGAGAGAATGGAAGAAAACATAGACATTGGTGGGTTCCCCAACCTGTCTCTTCCGGACTCTTCCTTGAAGAGGCTGGAAGGAAAGGTGGGGCGTGGAATGGAAGCCCCAGGTAGGTTTGGTAGATCTGGGGACAGAGAGAGTCTGCCAGGTGGAGCCCATGGGAGCTTCCCAACTTTGGAGTTCCCATTGCTCAGCTTCTGGAGAAACGGCAGCAGTGACAGCAAGGAATGTAGACAGGCTTGAAACATTATTACAAAGTTTCTTGGAGCTTCAACAAGGGGCAGGAAAATGAAAATGATCCCCATTGGGCCTTTAGAAGGATTCATATCTGGCTGGTAGAGAACAGCTGACTTGCTGAGATCATGGGGTTAGGATGAAGCGACCAGCAGTGATCTGTGTGGAAGGATGACCAAAACGGTAAAGAGATGAGGATGTGTCCTGGATGCTGTGTGGATAGATGCCTACACAGGGGACTAGGTGCCCACCCTCTGCCACCTGTCCCACTCCACAGGAACCAGATAAACTCCTCAAACCTCAGTTGCATTCCTAGAAAAAGGAGGTAGGTGTATCCCCCCACCCTCCCCCAGCATCTTGAGGAAAAGAAACATAACCAATTAAGTTTGGTTCTATACTAGAGAGCTATTATTTCTTGCTTATAAATTTATAGGATAAAATATATACCTACTTCAAATCTGTTGCTGTGTAGAAATGTAGAGAATGCTAGTACAGGGGACATCTGTGCCACAGACTGGTTAAGGGATCCAGGGATAGATTTAAAACCAATTCATCATGGATCCATAGAGTTGTCCAGGGAAGTCCCTGCAGGCTTTGGAAATTTGACTATTGAACTATAAAGAAACTTAGTTTGAAATAGAATAACCCAATGCTTTAATTTTATGAGATAGAAATAAAGTAGGTGATTGAAGGAGGCAGAGAGGGCAAATGTACAGAGTTTACTGATATAATTCATCTAGGGCTCTGACTTTCTTTCCTTGGGAAACAAAGGATCTTCCGAGTAGTATCAGCCCAGACCCACAAGGTAGTTGGAGGCTATTATTAGGTACTAAGAGACCACCTCCAAGTACCTGAGGGCCAAGGCCAGACCTCTCTTTGGGGGGTTAATTCTCCAGGACACAGAGGGTCAGGACTTTCTTCCTTCATCCTGCTGTCTAGAACACCAATTTGGTGGGTGGGGTTTTCATACCCATCACTGTCAGGAAGAAAGTGGTTGGAATGGTGTCTGAGAAGAAACCTGGGCCTCTGATGACTTTATGTAGCTGAAGTCACCCAACATTGACTGCTTAACTCTAAAGTAATAAATAAAAATCCACTGGATTTAAGCCATTTATTTTTACTTTTTTCTCCTTTACCATCCTATCTAATAATAAAGATGGAATATGCAAATTGACCATCACACTGTTATAAAGATGGTGGTGCCCATAGCCACAAGATGGTGGTGCCTAGTCCCCTCAGCCCAGCCAGAGTCCTCAGTCCTTTTAGCCCCACCGGGGTAGGGGGGTGGCAGGCACATGATGCAGCCAGACCCGCCCTCAGGTGCCTGCCGCCAGAGTCCCACAGTCCTTTCAGCCCAGCCAGGGAGCGGCATGTGCATGGTGTGGCTGGACCTGCCCTTAGCCACCCAGCTGCCCAGGGCTGGCCCAAGGCACAGGCAAGCCTTGGAGGGTGGCTGCCCAGCCGCCCAGGGCCACCCGAGACTCAGGTAACCAGAGCCATCTGAGGCTTACGCTGCCGACAGTGGTAGCAGCAGAGGTGTGATGGGGGTTTCGCCTTCCCCTGATTGCCGGTTTGCCTCCTGCTCCTGAGGGCTCCCAGACTGTGAGAGGGGGAAGGCCGGGCTGAGGGACCCTCCCTCCAGTGCATGAATTTTCATGCACCAGGCCTCTAGTCATTAAATAAAACTGCACATTCTTGACTTTCTGATTTCTAAAGATAATGCCTACTGTCTTGCTTTAAAAATGTCCTTATTTTTTATAAAGGTCTCACTAATTGTCAGGGACATATGATTCCAATTTCAATCCTCAAAATACACATTTTTGAGGAGTATTTTAATTGCATTGAAAAGACATTTCCTTGTGAAGGCAAAAGTTTTCTCAGTGTTTGCTCAGTGTTTGAGTGACTCCAAATGTTCATCAGCGTGTTCAATGTCCATTTTCACTAAGGATACATTTAAATCCTTCTGGCAGGCTTAGTTTTTGGAATGTTCATTTTGATACTAAGATTAACATTTTCTATAGTCTTATTCACTGTGTACTTATATTGTAGGGGCTTCTCTCCCCTCTCATTCATTGTAAGGGAACCTTTTAGTAACAGGTGGTGAGGGTTTTCTCTATAGTCACCTTTTGGTGTGATTGTACTTGCTGTCCCCATCCAACTGTGTCTTTTCCTCCATTCATTCATAAATGAGTTTAAATTGCCATAATTCTTTTGCAATCAATCAATTGCTGCAGTTAACAAATGGTTTATTAGAGTGTTAACCTCCATTAGCTGAGAGGCTAGGTCATTAACTGCCTCTGATAACCATTTCTCAAGGTTTATGACTTAAATAATCACTCAAACAATGACTTTTACTCTTTTATCTGGACTAAAACAAAGTTTTGTAAGAACTTAGAATTTAGGGATAAAATGAGTAATATATGTTAAGAAATATATGTAGACTTGAGCCTCCAATTTTGATTTAAAACCTCCCAGCAGAGATGAGACACACTCTGTAATTGCCATGCACCCAGAAATTATTCTCAAGGACAATGTGCACTTGTCTTCTGGGGACTGAAGTGTGTAGGTAAATTAAAGGTTTTCCTTTTAACTTCATATTTCTTGTCTAAGAAATACCAGCCATTTTAACATAAACTATGTAGCTCGATGTTCTGTGACTTTTTCATTGATAAGCCATTGTATGCTACCTACACTCTGTTTTCTGTAGTAAAGAAGGAACTGATTCTTAGAGTGAAGGGATGTTATTAGCAGTTTGTATTTGGCATCTCTAGTGATTCAGGATGATAAGTCATGACATGAAAAGGACAAGGAGATTCACAGGTTTGGTCATGCTACACCAGTGCTCACAAAGCTTACCAGTTTTAAGGTGCCTAGGAATAAAGACTGTATAGGCAGGGAAAGTGGTACATTTGGGGTGCTAACTCATAGAGTACCAATTTCCCTATTTCCAAGGAGAGAATGATAGTATTAATATTTTTATTCCTAGATATTTTGAGGATGAAACGAGATAATGTCTATGAAGCATTTATAAATGGGATTAAAGATTAAAATGCCACTTCTATATTCATATAGCCAATATACCTAGAAATTATTGTTTTAGGTTAGAAAATGCATATTTTCTCATTGTATTCAGTCATTCAATAATTTAAGTACTTTCAGCTATACAAACCTAATAAAGCTTTTAAAATCATTTTATTTTATGATTTTTTACCTCTCACATAGACGGCAACCAGACTTGTTTTGGTTGACTTGGCTCTTGTTGAAAATAATTTATGAAAGGATGAGCATGAACCATTTCTTTTTCATCTTTGGTACCTATGCCTATCACACAGCTTTGAATACATGTTTGTTAAATTCTTCAAATATACCTGGTCAAAATTAATCTTGCTCTCCTCTGTGATTCCTCATTTATGTATTTCTGAAGTACTTTTTTAAAGAAAATATTCTGTCTTGTATCAGTTGTTTATATTTCTGCATGCTCTCCTAATTTGCATGGATTTAGAACATAGAGCCTGTTTCTCTTTGTATCCCTCCTAATCCCTAACACCATGCCTAGCCTATATTGTAGCATTTCCTAGAAGGTGTCATTGAAGACTAACATAATAGGGTATTGAATTAGTATCCTATTGTTGTTGGAATAAATTAGCACTCTCTTAAGTGGCTTCAAACACATTTATTATCTTAACATTCCAGAAGTCAAAAGTCCAAAATCATGGTCACTGTGCTAAAGAAATTCAAGGTGCCAGGAAGTTTGGTCCCTTTGGCAGCTCTAAGGGAGAATCTCTTTCTTGCCTATTTCAACTAGAGGCTGCCCTAATTCCTTGGCTTGTGGTCTCTTTCACCATCTTCAAAGCCAACAACATAGCGTTTTCAAATTTCTTTCTGCTTCTTTGTTAACATTGCCTTCTCTCTGTTTCTGAAATGTTTCTACAAGTTCTTTAGGCAGGAGAAAAAATGATATAGGTTAAACACTTGGATCTACATAAAGAAAGGAAGAGTGTTAGAACAAGAATAAAGATAAAATACATTTTTGTTTTTACCTTCTTATTCTTAGTTAATGTAAAAGATTAATGGCTTTTTTAAAAACAGTAATAGTAACAATCTATTGATTGACTATAGCATTTGGCTACATGAAATAAATGATAGCAATGCCACAAACAATGGAAGGAAGAATTTGGGGATATTCTCCTATAAAGTATTCATAATTCATGTAAAATAATTTAGTGTTATTTTATGGTTCACTTAGGTTATTTAAAAAATACATTGCAGATTCTAGGGTAACCACCAAAATTTTTAAAAAATTATAAATGTTATACTAAGATAGGAGATATAATGAAATTATAGAAGATGCTAAATAAAAATTAGATAAGGAGGAAAAAAAGAAAAAAGAAAAGAAACCAAAGAACAAAAGTAATAAATAAAAAACAGCTAAAAAGATGGTAGATATTAATCTAACTATATCAATAATCACTTTAAATGTAGATGGTTTAAACGTAACAATTAAAAGACAGAAATTCTGAGTGGATAAAAAGAAAAGACTAAACTATAGTTGTGTCTGAGAAACCCACTTTAACTGTAAAGGTCCATATAAGTTAAAAGTAAAGAGATGGAGAAAGATATACTATGCTAACACTAATTTAAAAATGGTGATTATTTTGATCTTTGGAGTGAAGAAATCTTGTATGGCTTACAGTTTTATTACTGACTATATGAAAAATTTATGTAATTGAACAAAAGGAAAAGTGTTAGTTTATATTACTTAACTGTCTCCAAACCAAGGTATTTTAATTTATTTGGTAATACTAGAAAAAAAACCTATACAACTACAATGCTACTTAACCACTCTCAGCCTCAAATGTAAAAAGAAGACAAATATACCTATTAGGATTTCTCTTAGGTACATGATGAGTGGAGGTAGCATGCCCAGCATCATTCTAATATAATACTTGCATTGCATAACACCTATTTTCCCTCTGGTTCTCATCTCATGCAATAATAACTCACTTCTTTTCCTCCTTCCTTGGTCATCTTTCTATTTTGTAAATAACCTTTGTTCCCCTTCTATCATTATCTTAAAAAAATTTTTTTTACATATTATATTGCATCCGTTAGTCCTCTGTATGATATTATTGTATAGAGCAGTGATTAGATGAAACCTAACAGTTTAGACATAGATTTAGCAAGAATTAGTAAATGATTATGGCAGTATTGGAGAATTTTAACACATTGTCCAGATGGGTTCAAGTAATTCTCTAGAGTTAAATTTCTCATGCTCCAGATGGAAACATTTTTTTTTTTTAGAGAATGTGAGTAGTTAGAAGAGGCTCTGCATTGAGTTCTGTGATAGGCATGGGGCAGGAAGGGTAATTGTCAATATGGCCCAAAAAGAATAGATGGGAAAACTGTCCCTTAAAAATTAATGATGAGGAGAAAGAGGAATGATATAGTCCTTCAATAAAGTCTGAAGAAATTCATAAAAATTAATTCCCAGTGTTAAACAGTAAAGTAAATAAATTGCTTTTTTTCACACTTACGGCTTGGAAAATAAAATTCAAACTCCCAGTTGCCACAATGAATAACAATAATTATAGGAAGCCTGCTACATAATGGTCATTTTAATTACCATGTTTTTGTTTTTGTGATATAATTAGTTGGTTGTTTTTTGAACAATTTGACAGAGAGGCTTTTCCAGCTGGTTTCAGGTCCTGTCTCTTCTAATGAGTATAATTATATCTTCCAAACAACAATGTCCAGAATCCAAGGAAGTAAGGAGGATTAGACACTGAACATCTTGTATTGCAAAAAAGAATTCAGTGACATTTGCTGAAGCCGGTTCCAAAGGCATTTTTCAGCTACCGAGCCAGCAGAGGACAAACTAAACTCCATGCTTCTTTTGTCACTGGCAGGGATGAGCGGTCGTGCTGGGTGGGAGCTGTGCCTGCCACGTGTGTGTTATGCTTTCTCCACTCTGGTTCAAGTTAAACCCTAATATGGAGGCAGTGATTAAGCAGTTATTGAACAGGAGGCTGTAGAGTCCTTCACCAATCCCTCAATGGCAGCTAGAGTTTCCAGTTGGTCTCAATATTGTTCTAAATGCCATATATAACGAGCCACACTTTCTGTCACATCATTGACAAGACCAGGGAGAAGCAACAAAGGGGTTTGCTGTAGCATAGCTCTAGTCATAAAGAAAGAGCTATAGACAACTTTATCAAGTAAGAAGCCAATTGCACAGTATGCCACTATAGGCGACCCTCCTGATCACAGTCTGTGAGCAATTAGAATGGGTAGCCAACTCTGGGAGGGGCCATGCCTGCCTTTTGCACTGTGGGCTGTGACCCCAGTTGTCTTCTGGGGGTGTGTCGAGGTCTCTGTGGTAATATCTCCTGGTGGCAGTTTCTGGAGGCTAATTAAGAGTTGCATAGAAGATGAAATCCCTGTGTCTGCTTTAAATGAGCTGCCTGTTAATTTGGAGCAGCCCTTGGTTCTGATGTGATGGGTTAGTGCAATTAGAAGTAGTTTATGGCTCATTTCTGTACTGTTTATTGCTTTATGGTTCTGTCAGGACACCACTCCCAGTTGTTAATGGGGACCCTCCTGAAGTGAAGGGTAACAAGATGAAAATGCTTTCTGTTTGTACCATGCCGTAGTTGTGGCACTACAAAGGACGTCACTTGGACCCTTTCCTTACCCTCATTGTGTACCAGCCACACGAGGGCAGAGGTTAATGGGCAAGGTTTATCAACCATGATTCAAACAACAGAGAGGGTACGTTCCTTGACCATTGTCATCCTCAGGACTCTTGGACTCTTACACCTTCTCTCTCCCCCAACCTTGACACCTTCTTTGCTTCTACTCCCATTTACAGTAGAAAATGTGCAAAAGTAGAACGTGAGAGGCGGGAAACAACTCCTTGTGTGTTTGTCTCTTATTTGAAAAAGGACAAGAATTCTCAGAATCTTCTACTAGACTTTCATTGGGCCAGAACTAGGTCTCATACCCCTCCCTATAATAGTCACAGTCAAAAGACAGTGCAGTCAGTAAGATTGGCTTAAACCTATTGTGATTCTTCCCCTGGGATTGAGCGCATTGCCACCGAACAAAACTGGGATCCTGATGGCCAGGAAGAATGAGCTGATGGCTGGGCACCCAAAACTGGTGGCCCAGCTACTTACTGACAGTGGTCTCTTTGGAAAATCTCTAAGCCTCCGTCATTTTCTAGGTTGTCATGGCTTTCTGCCTGGGGTGCTGGGACAGAAATGCTTTCAGGATACCGGATGGCTTTCTCTCAGGTTTTTCTGTGCTGTAGTCAAGTTGTGACCCATACAAAAATAGGGAGAGAGTGGTCCTTTTCCAAAATTGCTTTGTTGTATCCATCCCTCACAAGTTTTCTCACACAAAGAGCTTCTTCCACAATGGTTGGTGCTCCTTTCTTCTGGAGATCAGATCCAGGCCCTGGAGTTGGGGTTGGGAACAGATACCTGCGCCTTCATGACTCAGCTTTCTTTGACAGGAGATTATCCATCTCTCTAAATATCATTTCAGAGACAGTTGTATGTTATGCTACTTGAAAAAATTAGTATTAACACAATAAAACTAAAGTTAAAGCTGTAGATTTTAAGGGATCAGACTTTAGGATTAACAAACTTGAGGACTGCCCCTGGAATTTTTGACTCAAAGAAATGCATTATAAGTTGAATATACTTGGACGAAACCCTATCAGACGTTTTGTATTAGATAAGGAACTTGTACTGTAATGAGGACAGGCCAGCCGGGAACATCTGGTCTGGAAAGTGGTCAGGTTTACAGGATGATGGGGTACTATCATGACTTAGACCCTATTTCATGTAATGAGAGGAAACCAGGCTGGGGAAATACAAGAGTCAGTAATTCTGGGGATAGTATTATGACTCAGAAATACAGATGTGCCTGACTTAGTGATGGCTCAACTTACCATTTTTTGACTTTATGGTGGTATGAAAGTAATACGCATTCAGTAGAAACTCTACTTTAAATTTTGTTTTTTATTTCATTTTCAAAAATTATTTAAAAAAATCCTTTACTGAAGATATGTTTTTATTGATTTTAGAGCGAGAGAGGAATGGAGAGGGAGGGAGAAAGAAATATTGATGGTTGCCTCCTGTACACACCCCAAACTGGGATTGAACCTGCAACCTAGGTATGAGCCCTGACCAGGAATCAAACCCTCAACCTTTTGTTGTTTGGAACAATGACACTCCAATCAACTGAGCACCTGGCCAGTGCAAAACTGTACTTCAAATTTTAAAATTTGATCTTTTCCCAGAGGAGTGCTGGGCAACGGCAGCAAGCCACGGCTCCCAGCCAACCACACCATCACTATGGTAAACCACTGATACTCTACAGTGTACTGTGGTGCCAGTATTTCTTGAATGTTGTGTTTTGCATTTTTGTATCCCATCATGTCTACAAAATGCCCATCTGTGTCTCCTGCTTCTGGTGAGAAGAAGAAGAAGAAGAAGACAATTACTCTTGAGATGAACTCAAGATAATTACCCAACTGTAAGCTAATGCAGGTGTTTTGAGCATCTTTAATCAGAATCAGAGATGGTATAGGTTTGTGGGGGTTCCTAGAGGCAGGTGGAAATTAAAAAAAAAAACAAAAACAACCCAACACATCAAGTATGCAGTAAGTACTTAATAAATGATTACAGTTAACCAAGTCTAGACCCACCCTCCTGTGGAGGTTGAATTTGCTTGGGACAATGTGTGACTACTGTATGCCTCCCTCTGTAGTCTATACTCCATGAGGGCAGGGACTATGGCTGCTTTTGCACATTATTACATCCCCAGACCTATCATAGTGCCTGCCTAGTAAAATATTTTAAATAACTAAATACCTAATAAATGTATGACTGAATAGATTTTAGAGTAGGTCTTTGGTCCTTGGGAGAATAGTGAGAGCGGAAGAATAAAGATACAGTTGAAGCTAAAACTTTTATTAAGAGTTGGACACAAGGTTAGATAGGACCAGGTCCATGAGAAATTTGAAGCTGAGAACCCCAGCACTAATGGGGTCTATGTAGGAGAGTGAAAGTCAGGTGAGCCCTCCTATGGGTGGAGATGTGGTGTCAGAGAAGTTGTTTAGTCCATCAAAATTATTTGACCATGTCTTTCACTTTTCCTGCTTGATTAGAGTTTATTTAAAGGTGGATGTCTTATCTGGTTGATACTTGCATCACCTTGGTGTCTTGCACACATGGGTAAGTGTACCGTGATTGTTAGGTGAATGAATCAACAAATGATTGCAAACAAATTTTAGGTTAAGAACTATCAAGACACATGAATGCAAAGTGAGGAAGTACAGATGTATAGCTATGCAATATAGAATATACCCATTGGATTAAGATATATTTTTTGGCTTGACATGAAAAAGTGGCAGCAATTCCTCATTAAATTAAATCATAGGCTCAGTTGGTTTAAATATCCAACACAAATGATAGTTGCATTTTTGCTTAATTTGTTAATGACAATCTCTAAATATGTGGCATCTATATTTTTTCATGAATGGGAAATAGTGATTGTTACCATGCTGAGGGAGTTTTGGATGCATGAGAGAAAATTAGAAGGGGGGAGGGATAATAAATGTTACATACTACTAATTTTCTACTTGTTATGCATTACTATTTTCTGCTATTCATTATTAATTTTTGATTTGCAATGTACTTCAATAGAAATAAAATATCTCAGCATCCTTTGCAACTGGTTGACTGTGTGACAGTTCTGAGCCAATAAGATGTAAGAGGTAGTTGCTAGCTATAAATGTGGGAGTTGACAATGTGTTTGATTTTGTTCTTGTTTTTATTTTATTACAGTAAAATGCATATAATAAATTTTGCCATTTTAATAATTTTTAAGTTACAGTACATTGGCATTGATTATATTCACAATCCTGTGCAACCTTCACCACTATCTATTTCTAAGACAGTTCCACCACCCTAAACAGAATCTCTGTACCCATTAAACAAAAATTCCCCATTGCCCCCTCTCTTCTGCCCCTGGTAAACTCTAACCTACTTTCCATCTCCAGAAATTTTCCTATTGTAGGTATTTCATACAAGTGGAATCATATAATATTTGTCCTTTTGTGTTGACATTTCCTAATGCATGTTTTCAAGGTTCAGTCATGATGTAGCATGTATCAGAACTTCATTCTTTTTATGGCTGAATATTTCATTATATGTACATATTACATTTTGTTTACCACTTCTATTGATGGATGCAGGGATGTTTTCTCCTTTTGTCTATCAAGAATAATGCTGCAATTAGCATTGGTGTTTAAGTATCTGATTCAACCAACCCAAGTTTTTAGTTCATTAAGGTATATACCTAGGAGTGAAATTGCTGGGTCATATAGTAATCCTACATTTAATTTTTTGAGGAACCATCAAACTATTACCCATAGAGGCTGTACTATTTTAGATTTCTAGTAGTAATGTAAAAGGGTTTCAATATTCACATTCTTGCCAATACATGCTTCTAGATTTGTTTTTTGTTTTTAATTGCTAGCATAGTAGGTGGAAAGTGGTATCTCATGGTTTTGATTTAAATTTCCCTAATGACTAATGATACAGAACATATTTTCATGTGTTTATTGGCCATTTGTATATCTTCTTTGGAGAAATGTGCTTTGCCCATTTTTTTTTTTAAATTGGGCTACTTGTCTTGTGTTGTTGAGTTGTAGGAGTTCTTTATATGTTCCAGATATTAAATCCTTATATTTTATCCTCTTATGTGGGCTACCTTTTTGCTCTGTCGATAGTGTCCTTTGATGCACAACAAAAAATTTATTGAAGTATAATTGATACATAGGATTATATTAATTTCAGTTGATGTAGGGACATATGATTCAATAATTGTAAATATTGCAAAATGATCACCATAATAAGTCAAGTTAATGTCTGTCACTATGCGTAGTTATAAAATATTTCTTGTGATGAGAACTAAGATTTTCTTTATTAGCAATTTCCAATGTGCAATATAGTATTATTGACTATAGTCACCATGCAGCACATTACATCCTCATGACTTATTTATTTTATAAAAGTGTTAAATCTTGATGAAGTCACAATTATTCTATATTTTCCCTTTGTTGCTCATGCTTTTGGTGTCAGTTCTAAGAATACATTCACAAATCCAAGGTCACGAAGGTGAATGACAATGCGCTTGACTTTTACAAGTGCAATGTTAACATTACATGAGTGATTTTTGTTTCTTGGATTATCACCAAACATTGATTTTCCTTTAAATCTTAGGAATCACCATGGCATTAACCTCTCCATCAGTTGTTAATATCACAGCCACAACAGAGTGAAAAAGAGTGGGTTGAGGTAGGACCCAGCATCCTGAATATGTGGCTTCTGTTTCAGGCTCTGCCTGTGTGGCAGATACTTGGTGACCTTCCTGTCATCCATTTTCCTTCCTTCTGTTAACAGCCTCTGCGATTTGACATTCAGTGCCTCTTCTGTTCTCAGCCCATATGCTACTTGTGGAATACCACTCCTGTCTTAGGGATAGGCACATGATCAAGTCACACCCCAGTCCTGGCTATACACAAGACAGTTTGGTTCAAGTAGGACCTTTTAATTTAACAGAGACATTGAGATATAATGAATCTTTTGTTGGTAATTATGGTACAGAAGCAAATGCTCCTTCCCACTGGACTTCGCCCCAAGAGAATAAAGTCTGGAGCTAATGGCAGATGCCTGGCAATATAGGGAGAGGATCTACCTGAGAATGGAGCCTACTTAGAAGATGGAGAATCAACAAGAGAGAATTAGGCTCTGGTGAAATTTTATGAGATTTGCATTAAATTAACGTGAAGCTAGTCTACCTTTTATTAAAATTTTATTCTCACCTGAGGATATTTTTTCCACTGTTTTTTTTTTTTTGAGAGACTGGTGGAAGGGAGGGAGGAAGGAAAGGAGGGGAAGGGAGGGAAGGAGAGAGGAAGAGAGAGAGAGATTAACGTTGATGTGAAACATTGATTGGTTGCTTCTCATACAGGCCGCAACTGGGGTCAGGGAAATCTGCAACTCAGATACTTGCCCTTGTTGGGGAATTGAACCCAAGACCCTTCAGTCTGCAGGCTGATGCTCTAACCACTGAGAAAAACTGGCCAGGGAGAGCTAATTTTTCCTTTTATCTTGAATTGATAAGTCTTCTTTTTGCTTAAGCCAGTTTGGGTTGGGTGTGTAGTCACTTGCAAATGAGAGTCCTCCTGGACACAGCTAGTAAACCTTGAATGTGTCACATCACATCTCCGGGCCTCTGCTTTGACTCTGAGATGCATGAGTTCTCTTTTGGAGACTGTGAAACAAAGACACTGCAAGGTGAAGTAACTATCTTCAAGGTCACACAGTATATCCTAGGGAGCACTGAAATCTGTAAGCTCAAGTTTTGGATGTTCAGTTCTGGTGCAGAAAGAGCATAGTTTTTTTTATTAAGCAGAAAACTGACTGATGATGGCTTCTGCAGACTTGCTTGGACCTGAAAATTCCAATATTATAGAAAGGAATCTGAGCCGTTAGGTAAATTACTTCATATGCTCACCCCGCTGAGCTGCAGATGGACAGTACAGTACAAAATGTACTAGGAGAAGTACATGCACTCACAGTTGATGTCCTATGAGATCTGCAAATTGTACTTGACAAAGGAAATTAAATTTGGCTCAAAAAAAGCTTTAGGCAGTTCTGAAATATTGAATGAGCTCCCACTCTTTCTCTCTTTCTTTTTAAAAAATATCTCAAGTTCATGAACTCATTTTCTTTGCCTCACATTTCATCATCTCCTTAACAGATGGGATTATTACCCACATCTTGGCTAGGATAAGAATGTAAGACTGCCACTTTGCTGGGATAGTTACCTTTTCCAGCAGGCTATGATCAATGGCACACACCTGCGTGATTGAAAAGACTTCCCCTTCTTACACGCTAAGTGCTTAGGTTTCCTTCCCTTCCTTCCTTCCTTCCTTCCTTCCTTCCTTCCTTCCTTCCTTCCTTCCTTCCTTCCTTCCTTCCTTCCTTCCTTCCTTCCCCTTCTCTTCCTTCCCCTCCTCACTCCTGTTATTTCTCTATTTTCCTTCTTATTTTCTTCATTCATTCCTCCCTTCCTTCATCTCTCTCTCCCTCCCTTCCTCTTTCCCTCCTCTGCTTCCCCTCTCACTCTTAGAGAAAAGTCAGCTTCAGGATTCTCCTCCAGTCCCATCTCTCCCCGCAGGAAAATATTTTATTATTTCATTGTCTTCTGAATGACTTAGGGTGTGAGTATTGGCTGTCCTTTCAGAAGTAACTGAAAAAAAAAATTACTTAAAAAAATCTACAAAGCATTTTTTATGTGCTTGAAACTTGATAAAGAGGGAAAAAATAAACTTGGATTCCAACAGAGGCAGAATTTGCAGACAGCAGGAGCAATCATGAAAAACATTTCAAAATCTAGCTTCTAGCTCTATCTTTTCTTTTTACAAATGACTGCATGAAGACCAGAGTGACTACGGGAGCTGCTCAGAATTGTGCAAATAATTCCTGGCATGGTTAGTCCAATCCACATCAAAACTTTTACTGATATTCTGCCCAGAACAGAGCCTAAGTTCCTTCTTTATATAGAACTCCTGAGGTTTTCTAGGTTTTACATTAGAAAATCAGTAGAATAGGGCCATAGTATTCAGAAGGATGCTGCAGATGGCCAGTTTTATGTGATATATTTTAATATGTATAACCGTTGAGTTATTTACATAACCTCTGGCTTTCAATATTCAGATTTATTCTATTTTTTCTTAATATGTATATGTAGATTTATAATTTTACATAAATGTATAATTGCTGTATCTAATCTACTCTCTCATTATTTTCTTGTCTCTTTTCCTTTCTCCATACTCTCAGCCTTTTAGGAAAATTACTTCCTTTTATTTTATGCTTATATATATATGTTATATAAAAATTATCAATACATCTATATACACATTGCAGATATATACATCTCCCTAAATAGAGTTTTTGATATTATGTTATAAAAATAAGATAATATTAGACACACTTAAATACATGTTACTTTAGCTACTAGTTCAACTCTAATTTTTTAAAAATATTTTTGTTGATTTCAGAGAGGAAGGAAGAGGGAGAGAGAGATAGAAACATCAATGATGAGAGTGAATCATGGATCAGCTGCCTCCTAAAAGACCCCCACTGGGGAACGAGCCCACAACCCCGGCATGTGCCCTTGACCGGAATCGAACCTGGGACCTTTCAGTTTGCAGGCTGACGCTCTATCCACTGAGCCAAACCAGCTAGGGCTCAACTTTCATATTTTGACATAGGGATGAGTCCTTTAATTACAGATTGAAGGAAGTCTTGGATGCATTAATCTTAGTCATTTTGTAGTCTCTTGCTAGTGGTCTATACTCTTCCATGAACTACTCTTAATGTTCTTCACATGCCCTATTTCAATTAAGACAGAAATGAAGAGGACTTGCATACTGCAAGTACACAATTAATAGTTGTCAAATGGATGGTAGAACTCAAGTTCTAAATGGAGACTGAAATGCAATATCACAGGAAAATGATGGAGTGGGTTGGGAATTTATCAAGTGTTGTAGCTCAGGTTGAGTGTCTATTCTAGGGCACAGAGTATTGAAGCTGGAAGGCCTTGGAGCTAATTTACTCCAGTAGTTCTCATACTTTATGAGGAAAAGAACCACTGGGGAAACTTGTCAAGAAAAATGACACTCTTGGAGCTTGATTCAGTAGCAGTAGGTGTTATCCAGGAATATGCTTTTTAAAGAAGTATTCCAGGTGATGCTGTATATAGATGATCCTCAACCAGATTATGAAAAACCCTTTGGGTACAAAGAGAGGTCTAGGGACTCATTGACTTGTCCATCAACCATATTTCTAGCAAAGATGGAATTATAAACTAACTAGAGGCCCAATGCATGAAATTCATGCACAGGGGGTGGGGTGGGGGTTCTCTCAGCCCAGCCTGCACCCTCTCCAATCTGGCACCCCTCAAGGGATGTCCAATGGCTGGTTTAGGACCAATCCCAGCAGTCGGACATCCCTCTCACAATCTGGGACCACTGGCTCCTAACTGCTCACCTGTCTGCCTGCCTGACTGCCCCTAACTGCCCTGCCCCTGCTGGCCTAGTCACCCCCAACTGCCCCCTCTGCCGACCAAGTCGCTCCCAAAAGTTCCCCCTGTTGGCCTGGTCTCCCCTAACTTCCCCCCCTGCCAGCCTGATCGCCCCTTACTGCTGCCCCTGCCAGCCTGGTTGCCCCCAACTGGCTCCCCCCCACCAGCCTGGTCATCCCTAACTGCCCCCTTTGCCAGCCTGGTCACCCCTTACTGTCCCCCCCTGCTGGCCTGATCACCCCAAACTGCCCCCTGCTAACCTCGTCATCCCCAAACTGCCCCCTGCTAACCTCGTCATCCCTCACTGCCCCCTCTGCCAGCCTGGTTGCCCCTCACTGCCTCCCCTCCCTCCCCCCCCCCCCCCCCCGCTGGCCTGGTTGCCCCCAACTGCTCTCCCTGCTGGCCTCGTGCAGCCTGCTGCTCGGTCGTTTGGTCGCCCCTCACTAATCCCTCTGCTGGCCTGGTTGGCCCATGCAACCTGTTTGGTCGTTTGTTTGGTTGCGATGGCCGCTTAGTCTTTTATATACATAGATTCTCCTTCCTTGAAATGGAATACTATTGACTCTTAATGTTCCTCCAGGTGTTTTATTTTCATAATTTTTGGTAAAGGCTCTAAAAATGTTTCAACTGCTCTGGTCTGGTGGCTCAGTTGGTTGGAGCATCATCCTGTACAGCAAAAGGATATGAGATTCAATTCCCAGTGAGGGGACACACCTAGGATGCAGGTTTTATCCCTGGTCAGGGTGCATATGGGAAGCAGCTGACCTGTTTCTCTCTCATATTGATGTCTCTCTTTCTCTCTCTCCTTTCCTCCCTCTCTCTGTGTCTCTCTTCCTTTCTCTCTCTTTCATTCCCCCTCCTCCTCTCCCTAAAAACAATATACTAGTACATATCTTCAGGTGAGGATAAAAAAATCTGCAAACAAAAAAAAAGTGTTCCTACTGGCTTCCTTTCCCCAAGTCCTCATTTGCAAAAAACCATTTTCCCAAATGAGAGATTTGAATTTTCATGTTAGAATGGTTTTTAGGAGATGGGGACTGAATCTTATTAAATAAGTTATCTCAATGTAATGTTACTTTTCAGGTAATCAAGGAGAAGAGATTTAGGTAAGTGACTTGCATGTCCATTCAGAATATTCTGTCAAAAGAATGTTAAATAATCTCATTCCACTTGCCGCTTGGTTATTTTCACTTAGAATCTGAGGAAATAACTCTGTTGATATCTTTGAAACTCGCTTTTAATCTTCTCATTTGAACATTGCTTCATGCAGGTGGTAGAAGAACTCATTTGGTGAAATGAAATAGGTCAGTAGTAGTATTAAACTTTGGGGATTATGTTATATATTCATGGCTCATTATGAAATATTTTTATATCTCCTGTGCTTCAGGGGATGAAGAATATTGCCCATACAAGTTTACAAAGCTTTATATTTAAACATAAAATAGTTTAAGACCTCATGAGGCAATCTAGTTTACAATTAAAATGTTGCGGGCAATGAGCTCCTCATTAAAAACACAAAGTAAAACTTAACTCACATCATTAAAGTACCTCTATTCATTACTACAAACATGCACCATCTGGGGTGGTTTCGTGCCTCCCAATTTCTTATTAGCAAGGGAGAGATGGGGCTGACTTCTTCCAGAAATCAGTACGTCTTACATAATGGAAACGCATATTGCTGATGGCAAGTGGTCCATAATTACCGATGGGAGCCTCTGACCAAGTGCTAATGCTGAAAAATGTCTTTCACCAGTGCTTTGAAAAGGACTCAACTTGCAAATTTCTACTGGGGTTTGTTTTTATTAATGATGTTGTCCTTTTATGACTAGGAGGATAAAATTTAAATGTTAAAATTTAAAAAGAAATACTCATTTTTCTCAACTCAGAGTAATGGTAAAAAAAAATAACTCCTTGTTACTGGGTACCACCTTTTATATACTAGCACGATACTATCATGATCTCTTTGGTCTTCTCTGTGGCTCTTTTAAATAGATAAAAAAGGCTCAGAGTGGTAAGTGGTTTGCAAAGGAAAAATAACTGGTGAGTCACAGATGTGGGGGTGATGCTTCTCTAGGGGACATTAATCATAAAGCTATTATGAGGCTGCTCTTTGGGGGTAGTAGCTATTGGTATATAAAGTGACTCCAGCTGCATTGAAATACCTTGGTACCTTAGGCAGGGATTACAGTCTACTTCTGCCTCTCAGAGTGTGGTCCAGGAACCAGCAGCTTCTGCATCACCTCTATGCTTGTTAGAAGTATAGGATCTAAGAACCGCTGCATTAAAATCTGCACTTTTTTATTTTACTTATTTATTTGTTAAAAATTATAAGACCTGCATTTTAAATAGAATCCTCAAGGGATTTGTACATATCTTAATGTTTGAGAAGCACTGGACTAGATGATCTTTTATTTTATTGAAAATATATATATTATTGATTTTGGAGAGGAAGGGAGAGGGAAAGATGGAAACATCAATGAAGAGAGAGAAAAGTCATTGATCCATTGCCTCCTGAGTGCCCCCTACTGGGGATTGAGCCCACAACCTGGGCATGTGCCCTGACCAGGAATGAACCATGACCTCCTGGTTCATAGGTTCAACACTCAACCACTGAGCCACACCAGCTGGGCTGAACTAGATGATCTTTAATTTATCTTTACTCATACCTTTACTTATGTGGTCCCCGCAAACAAGAAGACTGTAAGCCACCCTCATATACCATCCATCTCCTGAGGACAGCAGCCCCATCTTATATAGGTATGCAGCACCCAGAGCATTTACACTATGACTTTCCTAGTATTTACTTTAATGTATGCTTGATATATAACTGAATAAACAAATGACTGTCTTCCTTATGGAAATAGAATGGTTATGAAAGTTTGACTATTAAAAAATCAATAATGGATGCCAAAGTCTTTTTCAACATTGGATTAGACCATTCCATTCCATTCCATTTTCACCCCATTTTCCAGCTTTTTCAAGATAGGGCAAGTGATTTTATTTGGTACGTGTGGCTGGACATTAAGCATTTAAGACTGAGGCTTCTGTGCAAGATAAGCTTCTTCTACTGTGCCTGTCACTGACCTCCTTAGCTCAGAGACAAGTCCCACATCCACCTTCCCAGTTATCTTGTCCTCATTGTTGATTATAATAAGCCTCTAATTCATATCAGTCTCATCATCTGATCCTTGACTGTCTCTAACAACCATGAGCACACAGTTTGGATTTCCTGGACAAATCCTTATCCTCACATTTACTGTAGAAGGGCTCCATCAAAAACCAGACACAGATAGTGTTGGTAGAATTCCTCACCTGAACACATACTGCATTCAAAATAGAGCTGGGACTTTCAATAAAGACACAAATAAAAATATTTTTTAGAACCACGAAAAAATGCAGGACCTTTGATAAAGGAGGAAAGAACAAGGTTTGGATAGTTTTCCTGCGTGGACATCACTGACATATGTGCCCCTAGTGCCGTGGTCGGAGCCACATGCGGCTCTTTGGCCCCTTGAGTGTGGGTCTTCCACAAAATACCACGGCCTAGGTGAGTCTATTTTGAAGAAGTGGCATTAGAAGAAGTTTAAGTTTAAAAAATGTGGCTCTCAAAAGAAATTTCAATTGTTGATATTTGGCTCTGTTGACTAATGAGTTTGCCGACCACTGCCCTAGAGCACCTGGAGGGCACAAGCAGAGAGAGCACAAGCAAGACTGCAGAGGGGTCTTCTCCTGGGTTTCCGTGAACCTGGAGGAGCCAACTGGTCTCAGGGCTGTTCAGCTGGAGCAATCAGCCTTTGGATAAATACTGCTCTATGTCTGAGGTTCAAAACTCCTATAGTTTGGATGTGGGAATGGGGTTAGAGAAGACTGGAGATAAATTGAGAATATGGGAGGGAGAAGGAATAGGATGACTAAAACTAGTCTGATTTTTCTTTTTGATGTTACTTCATTGCCATAGAGTCTGGATTGTTGAAATTGATATGCTGATTTATACATAGTAGATATAAATTCCTGTTCGGTGTTAATGAAAGCTATTTTTAATAAGCATGAATAGCAGAATGCACAGAAGTGGGAGAGGCATTATATTTGTTACTGCTCATTATTGTAGACCAGAGGCCTTATGCACGAAATTTGTGCAAGGGGCTTGGCCGCGGCCCCTGCCTGCTGCGGCTTTGTCTGGAAGGAAGGATGTTTGGTTCAATTAGCATATTATGTTTTTATTATTATAGATGACTTGTGAGATGAGGTTGGGAGAAATAAGAAGTGTAGCATTTTGACACATTTTTTGGTAAACTTTAGTTTCTGCACTTTATGCTTTGGAAAACCATTTTTCTGACTCTACCCACCATTTCCTCCTCATGTCTTCCTACTTTTATTCTTAAGCTCAGAAAGCAGATGGCAAAAAGTTAAGAAAGGACTGTATGTTAAATCACATGATTAGAAGATCATTCTGATTCTTCCCTTTTCCCTTTACTTTATTTATTTATTTATTTAAAATATATTTTATTGATTTTTCACAGAGAAGAAGGGAGAGAGATAGTTAGAAACATTGATGAGAGAGAAACATCAATCAGCTGCCTCCTGTACGCCCCTTACTGGGGATGTGCCCGCCACCCAGGTACATGCCTTTGACTGGAATTGAACCCGGGACCCTTCAGTCCGCAGGCTGACGCTCCATCCACTGAGCCAAACCAGTTTCAGCTTCCCTTTACTTTAAAGATCATCAAAAAGACCATGCCAGCTCATATTCCAGAAGTTGGGCTGGATATTCCCTTGAATTTACCTGACCTCTGAGCCTCTCCATGATGTCCTGGTTGGCAGAATGGAGTTGGCTAAGAGTGTGGACTTTGTGGGCTGAAAGCCTAGAGTTCTATCTCACCTCTGCCCTTCCTAGCTATGGACCATAGAAAAGTGAAGAAACTTTGTCATGCTTAGATTTCCTTATTAGGAATGTTAGTAGCACCTATTTCCTTGGGTTATTAAATAAGATTCAACAAAAGTGCTTAGCATAATGCCTGGCACATAGCAAAAGAACATTATATATTCACATCATTTACCATTCAGCTATTCAAAAATCCAAGGACAGTAGAGCAAAGAGGCCCTTGGAAATCAAGTCATCTATCAGCTGTTGTTTGGGGCCTCTAAGCTTTAGATAAATAGGAAGGTAATGTTTGCACCATATACTAACTATCAAAGGCTATAGGTTTTTAAAAGGTATGGAGGGAGCTGGAGTTAGATAGGTGTGAATTATTCATGAAAATAACTCTGAATCTAGTTCTCTGTAGTTTGAATTTAATAGAATTACCATGGAATAGAACATAGTCAATAATATTATAATAACTATATATGGGGCTAAGTGGCTACTGGAAATATTGGGGGGACCATTTTGCAAAGTATATATTTGTCTAACCACTATGCTGTACACCTGAAACTAATACAAAATAATATCGAATGTCAACTGTAATTTAAAAATAAAAAAATTCGAACTCCCCTAGGATAACTGATAAATCTGTTGATAAACATCATAGAGAAGGGGTAAATTTTCAGACTGTGATTTACATATTCTAGAATATATGTTCATACTATATATTAGGAGAACTACAATCTGTCTCTCTTTTCCCTAATCGCAAGTATCTTAAGAGATGATATTCTCATTCCAAAGATAAAAAGCTGAAGATCACAGCTGTGTAGTGAGCAAGTGACTTAGTTGGAACTGGCACTTACATCTATCATCAGATCCTCCACTTTGCCCAGTGTTTTATGCTCCCACGGCACATGGGTACGGAAACAGGGCTTTGTTTAATTGAGGGCAGATTCCTTTAATAAATGATGAAACTGCCTTTATCAGAATTGCTAGTAAGTGTTTTACCCTGTTGGTTGACTGAAGGGTAAAAGGATGAAGTCGAGGGGCTCAGAAGTTAGCTTTGGCTCAGGAAAGCAGGCTTAAGACCTCAAATGACATCATGTGAGTGTCTAAGAGAGTTTTGTTGCTAATAACAGAAATACTTTCCTGGAATTCATTTCACAGACATCTGAGTTCCTACATGTGCTGTACATTGTTCTAAGCAAAGGAAATATAGTAAAAAGCAAAATTTATCATAGTCTTTGCCTTTCGAATGCTTTACATGTATTTTTTCCCCACATCATCAAATACTTTGGCTTATAGAATACTATTTGAAAACCATTTTTACTAGTTACAGCTTCTTGATACTTTTAGTGCCTGCTATAAGGATACTTTTATTAGGCAACTTTAAATCTTACTTGATTACCACTTACTAATTATTGAATGAGGAACTATCAGACAGTAAGAGCTTTAGGCATTAAAACAAGAATAAACAGAATTTGGTCTTAGATTGTTAGAAGAAATAAATAATTATTCCTCCTCCTCTTCCTCCTTCTCCCTCTCCTTCAATATGTGCCATTAGAAAATGAACAACTTAAGTCTTATCCCTGGAGGTTTCTAAAGGCTGCTTGTTTTTATAGTTTAATTTGTTGCTATAGTCACTTTCCTAACTTTTCTTCCTGTTATTCTTCTCCCGTTTAATCTTCAGATAAATTTTATTTGTATGAACTGACATAGTTACGAATCTTATTGAAAGAGTATTAACATGGTCCTATACTCAGAGAGTAGAGAAAGCCAAGTTTTAGTCCCTGAATCACCATTTACTAGTCAAATAACATTGGACAAATTTTCTGGGGTCAGTTCCTTGTAGTTTTAGTGTTGTCTTTGAAAATCAAGAGAAAAACACTGATGAGGATTTTTTTTTAGGTTTCCAAACATAGCACATTAACACTAGTTTATTTTTTATTTAGACTCTCTTTGGGAGTATGACTCATATCTCCCAAACTAGATTATCAGGTCTTTGACATCAGAAATACTGTCACACACCATTTTGAATCCCCTAATGCATTTAATATGCTTGCAATATATGTTTGGCAGTATTTGACTGACTTAGGACAACAATAAATAGAAATAATGTAAGGAATGAAATCAGCCATTTTAATTGTTTACATACATGAATATACATGGGGGCATTTTTTTTTTTTTTTAATGTAGGCGAGGAAGGAGGAATTTTGGTTGGAAGCAAGGCTAAGAGGACAATGTATGTGAGCAGGAAAATGGAAAATAGCTCTCACTTGTACCTTGTCAGGTTTCCAGATTCTGTGGAAAGGATTGGAGCATGGTCTTTAGGAATTAATGGACTTTTATTGGGGTCCAAATGTCAAGACAAGTCATAGTTAGCGGGGAAGCTGTTTTCACCTTTGTAGGGAGCTCAATGGTACTCAGATAACTTAATGACTGGAAGCTTTAGAATATCCTGAGGTCACACTCCAGTGTTCATTGGCCCTCCAATGACAGGTTGTAGGAGTGGTGAAGATTCCATGAGCAGCTTCTAGGACAGTGGTTCTCAACCTTTCTAATGCCGCGACCCTTTAATACAGTTCCTCATGTTGTGGTGACCCCCAACCATAAAAGTATTTTCGTTGCTACTTCATAAGTGTAATTTTGCTACTGTTATGAATCGTAATGTAAATGTCTGTGTTTTCCGATGGTCTCAGGTGACCCTGCTAGCGGTTCTCAACCTGTGGGTTGCAGGAGTGGTGTCTATTCCACAGGTTGAGAACCGCTAGCAGGGTTGCCTGAGACCATCGGAAAACACAGACATTTACATTACGATTCATAACAGTAGCAAAATTACAGTTATGAAGTAGCAACGAAAATAATTTTATGGTTGGGGGTCACCACAACATGAGGAACTGTATTAAAGGGTCGCGGCATTAGAAAGGTTGAGAACCACTGCTCTAGGGCAATGCACAAGGACAAGTGTGAAGGGAGGGGATATTTGTTCGACAGTCAGGGTTCCTCCTGGCCCCTGTATCTGACAGACTTGAGGGTACAATGATGCAGTTTTTCAGTACTCCAAAGCATAACATGAACAAGATGATTTTTTAGCTTTAAAATATTGGGGGATTATTCCTTTACAAAAGGAGGTCACAAAAACAGGCATGGAACTAAACTTCTGCTCAGGAGAAATGGAGTAGACATACTTGTTTCTATTCCTCCCATTAATATAAATAAATTCCAGGACAAACATCAGAGAACTTTTAAAAGTGGAGAGAAGAAAGCTAAGGACTTCAAAACCCAAGGAATAGCAACATGGTGATAAATTCCCTGGGTTTGACTTGGAGCTAAAGAAGCCAGAAACCACCTGGTTGGCATGGCTCAGTGGTTGAGCATTGACCTATGAACCTGGAGGTCATGGTTCAATTCCCAGTCAATGCACATGCCTGGGCTGTGGGGTTGATCTTTAGAGTGGGGCGTGCAGGAGGTAGCTGATCAATGATTTGCTTTCATCACTGATATTTCTATCTCTTTATCCCATTTCCTTCTTATCCGAAATCAATAATGTTAGGAAAGGAAAAAAAGAAGCCAGAAACCTAGAAGTACTAATGAGCGTTGATCCTCCAAGCTCCCCCCAGCAGCCCCATAGCACTCACCAGCTCCCTGCCAACACCCCCCACCCCCCCGCCATTTCCCACTGACAAAATTCTGCTCTCTTTAACCACAGGGCATGGAAAGTAAAATCATAAGAAGGCAGAAAACTTGTTTATTCTATTCCTGCCAAACACCACAGAAAAATTGGTATCCCCACCTTTACTGCCATACCCACCAGCAAAAACCAAGTGGGGACCTAGACTTTAACAACTCACCAGGCTGACATAAGGAGCCCCCATACCCACTACTGGGATATTTTCAGAGAAGGCCAAGTAGAAGCTGGGACTTTTATTGTCACCCAACAATCACGAGGTGACCCCTCCCCACCCTGATGCCAGTGAAGAACATGTAAAGACAATCACGAGGCACTCCTGCTACTTAGCCAATGAGGTATCATTGGAGGCCTAATGAGAGCCAGAAGCCTCACCTCCATTCAGCAAGAATGATGTCAAAAGAAGTCAGTTAGAATAGCAGAAGGTTCAAGTGAGATTCAGTGTCATAACATAATATGCAAACATCCAGGCTTCTATTGAAATTCACTCATCGTAGTAAAGATCAATGAAGATCTCAAACTGAATGATGACAGCAATCAATAGATTCTAATACCGAGCTATCAGAGATCTTAGAATTATTTGGCAATAAATTTAAAGTAGTCATCATAAAAAATACTGCAATGAGCATGATGAACATGCTTGAAACAAACAAACAGAAAGAGATAGAAAGACTCAGCAAATAAATGGAAGATTTAAAGAATGAAATGGGAAATTTAGAACAGAAACATATGACAACCATAATAAACAAAAAACTTAATAGATAGACTCAACAGTAAAATGGAAAAGATATTGAAAAAATCGATAAACTAAAAGAATAATAAAAATTATTCAATCAAGCAGAGAGAATGTAGACTAAAATAAATAAGTGGAGCCTTAGGGACAGGTGACATTATAACAAAAGATTTAACATTCATATTATTGGAGTCCCTCCCATATGGAGAGCAGAAATAGATCATTTAGATAGCAGTATGTGACAATTAAGGAAATTTAATTAATATTTCAAAAACTCCATAAAAACAGATTTTCAGGTCCAGATGATTTCACTGCAGAGTTCCACTAAATGTTTAAAGAATTCATGCAATTCTACACAATCTTTTCCAGAAAATAGAAGAGGAAGGGCACCTCCCAATTCATTTTATGAAGCTACTCTGACATCAGAGCCAGACAAAGATAGTACAAAATATTATAGACCCAAAGTGGAAGTCTGAAACATTTGACCATAGGGTTGTCTTAGGACATCTGGATTCTCTAGTCAGACATGTTCCTCCCTTATTGAATGATTCCCTTATTCATTCATTTGCTTAATAAGCATTTCCTATATTTTTTTTTTCTATGAGCCAGGTCTGAGCCAAGTAATGAGGGTTATTCACTCTCCTAGCCTCAATTTTTTCATATTTAAAGGAGTATTGAACTCTAAACATTCTTCTAATTTTATCAATAAAAAATTCAAAGGTCTTTAAGATGATCTAATAGCTAAGAATCATTATTAAGCATTGGTGGTAGTCTATATTTGAATTACAACTGGCTTAATAAACTGTAATTGAAAGATTGTCTTTATACTTCTTCATTTATGCAATGCCTAACAAAATAGCTTTTCACATAATAGATTAACAAAATAGCTTTTCACTTAAGTTTTTATTGAAGACTTATTTGATGAGTTTATCACTGGGTCAATAATTTAGGACAAGAGCTTCCTGAAACAGTTTCTCATTCTCACATGTGCACAAAACTTAAATGCCAGTATTAAAAATCTCTTCCTAGGCCATAGCTCACCAGCTGTTTTAATACAATCATGTAATGTTTAAATGTTTCATATTAGAAGCTCATATAATGAAGCTCAAATGTATTTTAAAATGACACCCATTTTTAATTAATCGTATCATAGTTATGCAACTATATAGCAAATACCATAAGTATTCATATTATAGGAGATAGGACCCTGGAGAGACCATCAAACCGCAATGATGACTTCTAAATCTGAAAATTGAATCTGTGATGTTTAAGGAGGACTGGAAATGCTTCAAGAGCTGTAACTCACCCAGTTGATTATTCTCTGAGTTTCAGAATGAAAAGCTTTCCATAGTCTTAGGTATTTTTATAAAACATGTGCTGTTGTAAATTTTCAAAAGTGATTAATGGATGTTTTTCATGACTCTCAGGGACCTGGTGAAATTGTAGAACTAGTGTCTATTTAGGAGATAAAAACAAGTTGGTCTAGTTTGGTTTTGTCTCAATTTGCCCTTTTCTTCCAACTATGACTTTGTTGTGAGCAATGAAAACAGATGGACTATGGACTATGAGTTAAGATTCTAGGGTACACTTAAGAAACTGTTCTCCAGCCATCACGCAGTGACAATGGACTCATACTAGATAATGTTATAAAACTTATTGCCTCAGCCAGTGTGTCTCAGTGAATAAGAGTGTCAGCCCATGGACTGAAGGGTCCTGGGTTCGATTCCCATCAAGGGCATATACCACAGTTGCAGGCTTGACCCCAGCCCGAGTCGGGCTTAGTGTAGGAGGCAACCAATCAATGTGTCTCTCTCACATAATATTCAGTCTGTTTCTTCCTCTCTCCTTTCCCTATTTCTTAATGGAGTTGAAGGAGGCCAATGAGAAGATCATCAATCATATAGATCTTATATAAGCCCATCCTTCTTAATATTTTCCACCCTCTCAACTTGTTCTCACCAAGAGAAACAAACGAGACAAACAGGGGAGAAAAGAATGGGGATCTGTTTGGTGCTCAGGGCTTAGAACCTGGCTTCCATACTTCTTCAGAACTTTATTCCAAGCTCCAAAATGTGTTTGCTGTTGCCACAAATTTTATCTTGCACAAGTATCATTTTGCATTTCCTTTACCAAGGAATTTGGAAAGGTTTTCCACTACCTTATAAAAACTGAGGCTGAGGAAGGAGTTTCTTGTTCCAGGTGGAGAAAACCAAGTCTTTAAAAACTTATTCCACCTAAATGACAGTCCTATACCTACTACCTTTCATTAAACCAGTCCCCCAAAGGTCTTCATTTACTTCCAAATATCACCTCTACATTATATATCTTGAAGGATTCTCATCAGCTACCTTCCCTAAAGCTCCTTGTGCCAGTTAAGCTGAAGGATAATAATAAAAAAAAATGACAGATCACAATTGGAATTTTATTTTCAGCTTGGGTTAACTCAGAGTTCTTCTGAAAACACGAGAGCAGGTGAAATGAAAACCTCAGTACCTGCCAGAACTGAAGTTGCTTTGTCAATTTAGCTTTAATTCTCCAGAGTGTGATCTGCTTCCTGCTTTTACCTAAAGTAGAGCCAGTCTTCAGGTTAAGTTTTTAACATCCTGGTTGATCAATCCCCAGATTTATAAATCCTTAAGCATTTCTGGGTACATGGAGCCACACACTCTTTATGCTGTTTTACTAAAAGAAACTTTGTCTTGGCAAACGTTTTTCCCAGCTAGAAATTAATAAGTAACTAATCTATATTTATTGATTAGCAAATATTTACTCATATTAATTGAGTGTGTTGACATTATACTAGGCATTGGGACATATCCCTACCTAATGGAGATTAATTTTATAAAGTTTTATTAAGATTGATGTTTTGAGAAATCCTTCGTTAGGTGATTTTGTCATTGTGGGAAAATGATGGAGTGCACGAACACAAACCTGGATGGTATAAAACCTACCACACACCTAGGCTCTATGGTATAGCTTATTGCTCCTAGACTACAAATCTGTATAGCATACTACTGTACTGAATACTATAGGTAATGGTAACACAATGGTATTTGTGTATATAAACATATCGTAATATAAAAAAATAGTGCAGTAAAATATGGCATAAAAAATAAAAAATGGTACACCTGTATAGGGCATTTACCATGAATGGAGCTTGCAGGACTAGAAGTTGCTCTGGGTGAGTTAGTGAATGAGTGGTGAGTGAATGTGGCGGCCTAGGACATTACTGAATACTACTGTGGACTTTATAGACACTGTCCCATGAGCCCTCTTTCTACTTCCTTCTGACAGAGTCCAAAATAGAACATGGAAGCTGTCAAGGCTGCTCCATGAACAGGGATATGGGCTGGGTTAATTCAAAATATCAAGGGGAAAATGGCTGTGTAAGGTGTAGAGCACCACAGTATGACTGTCCAGAGGGCGTGAAAGGTGGCCTGAGGATCAGTAGGAACAAGATGAAGAGAGAAAGAAACACAGGGACTGTGATGGCCATGTGGTTTTGGCTATTGAATGTGGAACAGTGGTCAGATTGATTAACTTTGTGGTACTCATGAAAAATAGGGTGTTTAACATGGGTAGGGTATAGAACTGAGGGCAAAATTCAAGAGGGATTATGGAACTACTCTGTTAGGTTGGAATGCAACCCAGGTTCAGAGTATTCCAGAGGCCTATCCTATGTTGTCCAGTGACCTGCAGAATAATCTGCTCTGAATGACTTCTGGTGGTTGTAAAAATGCCAGCCACTACTCCATTTCTAGGGTTAGACGGAGAGAATTCACTTGACAAACTCAAGTTTGTTTGGTCTCAATGGGGATCTCAAAGTCAAGGAACTAACATTCTCTTCCAATCAAGGGATAAGCAATACTTCCAGATTGCTTGTAGAAGGCTGCTGGTTACCTCCAGGCAGCACAAGCACTTTTGAGGACTAATGTTTAATCTGTTGGAAGGAACATCACAAAGTGGAATTATCAGCACCTGCTAGTGAGAATCTACATTTGGAAACCTTGGAAAATATTTCCATATTGACACGAGGAGGATTTTTGCCTCTGAATCCTGTAGCATTTATCAGCGTAATTTAGTACAATTAGTGCAAATTATCCTTTGTAGATGGGCCTTAGTTCATGAATTATTTGGTTGGTAATGAGCTTTCTTTAAATGATCAGAGAGACTGATGTTACTTTGTGTGAACTTGCATCTTTGCAAGTCAATACAGCAAATTGCACCAATTATTCAGTAGGCCCCATGCAACTTCCAAGTTGGCAGAAAATAGAAGAAGAGATGAAACTTAGGACCAGAATGGAAAAATATGATGAGGAGTAAGGTTTTCCAATTTCTGATTTGAAAGTTGCCTTTCCACAGCAACTGAAGCTTGAGGCCAATTAAAATTAAGCATGACTAAACTTAATTTCCCCCTCCCCATCCTTAAATTAGAGGGAATTTGAATCTTAACTATGATTAAAATTCCATGTGAAAACCAAAAACAAATAACTCCACCTGAGATTTCAGGACTCTCTCATGCTATTTTTCTCTCCTAACTTAACTGGGTTTCCCATATTAGATCATATCTATCCCTTGATATTCTTCCTAGCTTGCTGGAAAGCCATCCAGTTGCCCAGCCCTAATGAAGGACAACTGTTCTACTTGAAAAATCCAGGAAATGAGGCAAAACCCACAAACAATGACAAAGTCATCTACCTTGGGGTGGATCTAGAATCTGCCATCAGGTTAGATGTTTGTGTTTAGGGGTTGGCATTTAATAGATGCCATTTATATCCCATAGAGATATTTTCTAGGTTAGGATTCAGCACTATATATATAAAAGAGAAAGATGCAAATTGACTGTACCTTTGCAATGCCCACCAGCTAATCAGGAGTGGGTATGCAAATTAACCCAACAAAGATGGGGGTTAATTTGCATATGCAGGCGCAGAGCAGCTGGGGACATTCTGCACTGCCCCAGCTGCTCCGGCCCTCTGGGCAGTGTGGGAAGGTGGAAAGGTGGCTCCAGGCCCGAGCAAAGGCAGAAAGGCAGCTCCAGGCTAGAGCAAAGGTGCTTCCGAAGCTTGCATGAATCTTTGTGCATCGGCCTCTTTGAGTTAGTTATATATATATATATTAGAGGCTGATGCATGAAGATTCGATGCAAGATTTGGAACTCAACCTACAAGGTAGCCATTATTATAATTAACCCCATTGTACAGATGAAGAAATGATAATTTAGTAGTGTTACATAATTTCCCTAAAGCACCCTCCCCCAAAGTTGTAGAACTGGAATCTTTATCCATTACCCAAAATTACCCAGAACTGGTTACATTTGAAAGACACTATAGTGGGAATATATAAAACAAAAGGATAGTAAAAATGTGGTTTATGTACCACCATTGTCTTGATTAGTTATTGGTAAGTTTTAGGTTTGTTCAAAATTAGGTAACACTTTCAGGGGAAAAAGTATAAAATATAAATTTCTCTTTATAACTCCTAAGTTCTTGACTATTAGACCTCCAAAGATCCTGTCAGAATTAACTTTTAAAAATATACCCACATGTATATTTCCACTTTATCTCAATTGCAATGGGATACTTACTATTACTGGGTATGTCATTTATTTCATGCTTTGTGTCTATGTTCATGGTGCCACTTATGTAAATTCTTCTCATCCTTAAGTGCTGAGAGGCCTTACTTGATATTCACTTTAAAGGAAATACTCCCTCAGTTGGATTCTTCCACTAAATTAAGTGAACCATTATGTTACCCTCCTGTATTTGAGTTAGTTATGGTGTATGTTAATATGTTCATCTTCTCCACGGATTGTAAACTCCTTGAAGGCCAGTCATTTGTCTCATCCAAATGTAGACTCTCGACATATTTCTACTAGCTTTAAATGAGACAGAAAGACAAGGCCAAAATGTGGAATAATTAAGTAGAAAGAGAAATCTGAACTTTTTTGCTTAGGCATGAAAGGAGGAAAGAACTTTGTAGAAGAAGTCACATGTCGGGTTGCTTTTCTCTATTTTCAACATTCTTGAAAGCAAAGATTTCCCCTTCTGCATTTGCCTTCTGAAAATAAATATACAGAAGCTTTTTCTTTGTGAATGAAATTTAATTATATCCTGGTAATTTCTTAGAGGAGGCAGGAGTTTACTGGGTCTCCTGATACTGCCTACTATTTGGGTCCCTTGTGCAATCACACTCAAGGCCCCAGTGTGAACATCATTGTGTTCCTAGATAATTGGATCTGGGTTTAGAGTTTGATATACTTGCCCAGAGAGGATTGACTTACAGTGGGAGGCAAAGTTTAAAATAGTAATACTGGAAGGAGTAAGTTAGGAGGACAGTTTTTTTTTAAGTTGTTAATTGAATCATTAAACATGCCATTTTGAAACAGGGCAGGTAGTGTGTATTAATTGCAAGCATTAAGAGAGCAATAAATGTTACAGCACCTCTTTTAGGTATGAGCTGTTAACAGAATTTTACAAGTGGGAGAGTCATCCAAATGTATTGGATGATCATTTGCGTGCTTGCTATGTGCTTAGACTGTTTTAGATTTGAAGAAGGTTGAGATCTATGTGGGAGACAGATCATAAAAAATCAGAGAGGTGTACTTAGAACTCTAGAAGCACAGAGGAGGGAGCAAATAACTCTCCAGAAAGAAATCTGGGAAGGTTTCCCCTGAGAGGTGATATTTAAGTTTTATTTATTAACTTTTTAAAAATATTTTTATTGACTTCAGAGAGGAAGGGAGAGGGAGAGAAAGGAACATCAGTGATGAGAGAGAATCATTGATTGGCTGCCTTCTGCATGCCTCACACTGGGGTTTGCATTCACAACCTGGGCATGTGCCCCAACTGGGATTCAAAACCATGAATTCCTGGTTCACAGGTCGATGCTCAATCATTGAACTATGCTGGCTGGGCTGAGTTTTATTTTGAAGAATGAATTTTCCTGGCCAAAAAAGTGGAACAGAGCATCTCATGCAGAGGGTACAGCCTATGGATAAAATTGATTTGTCAAAAGGTATGTGTGCATTTAGGAAAAGCAAATAATCCTGTGTGGTTAGATACAGGGTGGGTGGTGGTGTTCCCTAGAAAATGAGGCTGGGAATGTACGATAGGGCATGGATGATGAGGTCTGATGATTATTACAAGCAATAGAGTCTTTAAAGGACATTTTCTTTTTTAGCTCGGAGGAGTCAGCTGACCATGTCACATCATACCTTATAAGGACTAAATTCACAGGCATGGAAACAATAGTCAAAATCAAAAGGAAGTGTTAATGCATTAAAGCGAGAGTCACCATCAACCGAATAATTGTTGAGGGTAAAAATTATTCAGGTCCGCCTCAGAGAGGGTCTGCCATTGTCTTCCAGTCTCCCAGAGTACAGATTGTAAACTTGCAGGGAAATGACCTCTGCAATTAAAATGAGCGCGCTAGTTAGTGCTGAATTATTTAAACCTGAATAATTGCTTGATCACGAATAATTGTGGACTTTGGAACTTTTACAGAGTTAAATTTAAGGACTCTGAAAGGTCATGAAACTTCCCCGGAGTTTTTCCACGCTCAAACCTTTTGGGTCCTGTGTGGGTGAAGAGCAAGGACTGCCTTTTGGAGGCTAAGTAGAAATGGCCAAATACATCTTAACTGGTAATAATGAAAACTATAGGAAGCTCTTAATTTGTCCTCTTACACTGGAAACAGGCCACATCTCTTACCACAATGAACTGATGTGCTGGGAAGGAGCCACTAATTAGCAACTCCAGCCTCCAGTGGGAGATCAGTAACTTTTCAAAGATTCTTTCTTCAGTGTCTTCCCCCCTGCCCCCAGCCCTTTGGTTAAACAGATGAATCTTAAAATTCATTGTCCTCCTCCTCTGTGGTCTCTTTTTTCTGTGTCATCTACTGCTCATAGCATAGACTGTTTATTTTGAGGTTCTAATAGGATGAATAGGAGGATTTTGGCAGTGTTAGAAGTTGTCTCTCCTTCCCGTCTCCATTTCAAGGTCACTTAAGGAATCGCAGATGTAGATGCAGATTTCAAAACCAGAATTAAGACTTGGAAACATGGTCTTTACCAGGCGTTGCCCTTTGGACTTCCTTCCTGTCCTGAAGGAGGTAAAAAGTGGGAATTTTGAGATGCTTGTCAGCCCAATTCCATATCCAATTGGTGCAGAGATGAAATTAGGTTAAAAACACCTCTAATGATAAAACTCTACCTATATTTTCTGAATGTAAGATACTTATTTATTAAAAAAAATTAAGTTCATCAAGTGCAAAATTGATGGGAGAATAAGAATTCACAAAAAGGTTCCATAAAGACTGCAGGGAGTATACAAAAGAAGTAGCTAACCTCAAAACATATTCATTCTCTCTCTCTCTCTCTCTCTCTCTTTCTCTCTCTCTCTCTCTCCCCCTACCCCCCCAATAAGGGCTAGAAATATGTAGGGGAGATTGAAGGTTTTCTATGTGTAAGTCTGTTCTTTTGAATAAGCCATAGAAACAGTTCTTTTTTTTCCATAGACTGAGTTGAAGTGGGAAACCTGAGGAAGAAGTGAAACGTTGGCCCTGGGGTGGGGGTCTTAATTTTTCTCTAACCTTGGGGGTGGGGTGTATTATTCATGTCATAGTGGTTTCCTGCAGTCCTCGGTTAACAGGGCTTAAGTTGTACTTAACTGGTATTATTTGATAAGTAAATATTACTTTTTGTGATAATTACATCTTCCAGTGCATTATAAAGTGTTTAAAAAGAATGATCATAGGACTCATTTTACTGTGAAGATTAAATTTATAACCAACATGCTGATCAATTCAATTTAGCAAACACTTATTGAGTATCTCCTCTTTACTAGAGTGCTAACCTTAGACCTAGCCTGCAAGGAGGTAAGATCAAGGAAGAACTGTCCCAAAGAGCCAAACTAAATGCTACTAACTTTATAGATATTTAGGAAATGTAATCCTAGAAGGCATTCCCCCACCCCAGGCTTGTAATGAATGTACTTTGAGAGCAAACATAACTATTAGTTGTCATGTGCTAAGAGACAGCTATAAGATAATTTTAATATTAGATTTAAAAGAAAACCATAACATTCTATATAATAAAAGCCTAAAATGCAATCCACAATGACCAGTCGCTATGATGTGCACTGACCACCAGGGGGCAGATGCTCAATGCAGGAGCTGCCCCCAGCCCACAGGCCCCAGGCCAGCCAAGGTGGGTGCCAGTGGGGGCCCTCTGATTACCCCACCAGTCGCCTCCCACAGATCAGCCCTGATCACCAGCCAGGCCTAGGGACCTTACCCAGGCATGAATTTTGTGCACTGAGCCTCTAGTAAAAATACAAAAGGGAATATCTGTGTTTGATAGTGTCAGGGAGGAACAACTTTTTCTCTACACTTTTAGAATTATTAGTGAGACATGCAGATTAAATTGATTAAAGACAAATTCATGGGAGAAAAAAGTTTATTTGTATGTATATGTAAGAATACAAAGTAAGTAGCTCATTAAATGGTTCAAGTTAGCAGTTTAGTAGAGAAAATTTGGTAGAAGAAAGGGAGTGGGGGAAACAAGCCTTATATGGGAAGAACTCAGAGGTTACTTTAGAGAAGACAAATGTATTTTTAGGAAAACATATAGGAGATAAGAAAGTTTGTGATAGCATTTGTCTATGCAGATACAAATGGACTTTCAGGCTTATTTTCTTTTTCCTCCTAGAAGTAAATCCACCCTGAAGATATAATTAATGAAAGCCTCATTTCCAAGTTGTTGTTGCTTTTAATCAGGTAAGGAAAGTTCTGAGAAGGCTTTTTTTCCTCTATCTGTTGAATCTCAAATATCTTCAGCTTAAAATAATCTTCATAGCAACTATGGATTTCCAAATGAGTTCCCACAATAGGGGGGATTCTTTTGTTGTTTTATTTTGTTTGTTGACAATTGAATGTGGGACTCCACTTGGGGATTTAATTTTGAGGTGCAAAGTAATAAGCATGTTTGATTTTGAAGATTAGTCCCTCTGATCATAGCCTGAACTTGCTATGAGTTGGGAAATGGATCTTCACTTGAGTTGATGATAATTATGAGTGGGTCCCAGGAGGAGAATGAGGAGTTTAACAGAGAGGAGCTGAAGGCCCAACAATACAGTGGAAGCTGAGACTCAAGCAGAGATGGAGATGACCAAGAATATCAGTCTATACATGGGAATGCCTGAGGGACCTTGAAAACAGTAAGTATCTACTATTGATGTCTATTATTTGGATTTAAATTGTTGGCCAGGCTATGCTTGTGAAGAAGTGACATAAATTCCTCATCTCAAACCTTCCCAAACCTTTTCAATTGGCCTAAGCCTTCAGGATTATCTTTTATGTATAATATTTATTTGGTGTATTACTCAATATGCACATTCTGAGAGAGAGAGAGAGAGAGAGAAAGAGAATATAGGATGTTATGAGAATGAGATTAAATTTCATTAACATATACAGAATTCACCAATAGGAAAATTGACTAGCATATATGTAAATTGTGACATTTCAAATATATACTTTATTTTGATTTTTAAAAAATTAAACATAGGGAAGTTGTGGACACTGTGATTTTTTTCAATGCTTATGTCCTTTAAATGACTTAGAGAATGACAGCATTGTGTGGTGCCTCACCAGTTACAAGGAGAGAGAAGGGAGAATAGAGTCAGGAAGTGAGATGAAAGACAGATCGTTAACTCAGCAGATGGACGGAACTTGGACCCTGAGATACTGAGGAGGAAAAATAAGGACTGATACTGGGAGAGAAGTGTAATTCAATTTTAAACTTCCATCTAAAGGACAAGAAAATTCAGCAAGCTGAATGATTTGGGAAAGTCTAAAGCTGACAGCCAGGTTACATATGTCACTAATGTGTACTGAGTGCATAGTTAGTCATGGTGCATTCCCCAAGCAGACCTGGAAGGGAAGGGTTATGTTTGGAAATGGGATTCTGAAAATAGCCTGTGAGATCTGTATTAATTACTTCTTTTTGTCAAGAGTATTTAAGAAGAAAGTTCTGGCTGCTAGGTGGCGGATGGGTTGTAAGAGGTGAGAGTGAAATCAGGGACCCATTAGGAGGCCATTGAAAGTTCTGTGTTGGAAACGATGACAAATTAGACTTTCGCAGAAAACCTTCCTTGCACAGCATACTTGAAAATACTGGATATAAAAAAAAAAATAAAGTTCATGGTCCTTAATGTCTGGCTGAGCTTGAGGAAAAATAATAAAATTCTTTCCAAGTCAGAAAGGAAATATGAATCCACAGGGTAAGCAGGCTCTGGAGCAGGAGTTGGCCCCAGCATGCTGTGTTATCTACCATCCTGACAGCCAATGATTTGGATTTGAATCAGGCCGAAGCATGGTAGGAGGTCATATCTGCACTTTGTTCACAAAGCTAGGAGCCTCGAGGGATAATGACCTCACTGAGTGAACCAGGGAAAACCTGCCCCCCAGGGTGGGGCTGAAGGGGCACTTGTCTGTATTGACCTTGGCTTTGGGTACAGCAGAAAATAAAAAAAGTCTGCCCTGAGAATTTCTGACTACAACCTATACTGAAGCAGGTTTGGTCTCTGAATTCATAATAGCTGTGATGCCCTGGAACTCTGAAGCCTAAAATTTAGTGTTAATTAGACTCCCAAAGTCCTGGAAAACTCAAATATAAACTCTCCCAAGAAGAATGCAGTTTAAAATCTAACTTCAAAAATTTCACATAATCCTATGAATTTGAAATCCTAAAGATATGAGAGAGCAAGCCTCTGTGAGTCGATAGAAACCACAAATTAGAGTTAAAAACTACAGATACTGAAAATGATAACATACGTATCAGAAAAATAAGTATGTTTTATTGTTTTTAAAGAAATAGGAGAATAAGGAGAAACCATGAATTTTTGACCTGGTACATTTGAAAAAGAACCAACTACAACTTATAAATTGAAGTAATAATTGAAATTAGGGTCAAAGGATGATAAAAACTATAGATTAGACACAACTGAAATGAAGATTAGTGAACTGAAACATAGGACTAAAGAAATTTAATGGGATGCAGCAAAGAGTTGGAAATATGTAAGAAATTTAAAGGGACATGGAAGAGAGTGAGAAGACTCAACAGGAATCTAATCAGAGTTCATAGAGAAAATAGGAGAAAGCGTGAGTGGAATATTTGGTTGAAGTTACAATTGCAATTTTTCAAAAATGAACAACTTTAATCTTCTGATCCTGGAATGCTAACGAGTCCCATTATAACAGATAAAAAGAATTCCACATGTAGAGATATAAGCTGGAGAACCCCAAAGGCAAAATGAGGTTATCATAGAAGTCTGTGAGGTAAACTATGGGGGTAATTGTAGAGATGGAAAGATTTGGGCAGATTTTACTGCTTAAATTGATGCAGTTGGCTGGTGAAATAGATTCAGGGCATGAGAGGGGGACTCAGGGATGACTATTGCAGCTGGGCTGATGATTGGCGATGCGTTAACTAGGAAGGGAAAGATGGTTCTGCCCCATTCATCCTCTGGATATGGCACCCTCCCTTGATATACGGGAGTGTGGGAGAGAAACAAACTTTCCTCTACTCTCAAGGTTCTTCTGGTGGGTCTAATAATCAAATAGACATGAGACAGATTAGCAAGAGAAAATAACCAAATTTAATATGTACATGTGTATGGGAACCCCGCATTCATGAGAGAGACCCTACATACCCCAGAGGGGGAACGTGAGTATTTAGGCCATTCTGAACTAGGAGTGAGGTAATGCACCTTGGGGATTTCAAAGGGTCACCTCAGGATGATAAGAAGAGCAGATGTTTAGTAAATGAAAGTTTTCCATGCCATACAGGTGGGTCAAAAAGAGATTATCACTGACAATCTCTTATGGGCAAGGCTCCTAACTCAAGTTCTTTTAGGTAATTAAAAGGAGGGGGCAAACATTTCTCTTGAGCCTGAAGCTAAAATTACCTGTAGCTCAAAGGAACCTCATACAATGGAGACACATCTTGGGGTGGCTTGCTGTGAACCCCCACAGGAGGGATAAAAAGGCAGTTTGTATTTCACATTGTTGTTCCCCAGGCCCATCTAACCCACTTCTGCCCACAGAGCTCCCATGCCAGTCAGTTGGTGTGAAAGGCAGAAAAGGGCAGTAAACTGAGCCTCCAGGTGTATGGAAGCTGTGGGGTTTATAGGAGAATAAGTGTTGTTTTTGTGTGTTTATCCCCCCAGGAAGCTCAGTCAATGTGACTTACAGAGAGCCTGAAGCCAATGCCCTGCATGAAAAGGTGACATGTCTGCCCAGGCTCTTTCCTGAGACAGCGGGCAATTTTAGTCAGATTTCCACCTGGATTTCCTGTCACTTTATCCGCAGGCGCAATTTTAATCTTGCATTGTTCAAGCCAGTCAGTCACTGTCATTTCTCTTTGTTTCAGCAAGATATTTTTTTCAGGCCTTTCTGGTTTTCCTCAAAATTTTCAAGGGCAATATGCTGTTATAAGCATGGCTGAAGAAAGTAAATGCATGGTTCTGAGGCCACGGCTTGTCTTGGGCTTTCTAAATGGAAAGTACAGTTCTTTGGACATTGGAATTGTTCCTTTTCCTTACATGGCACCTTAAAGAAAAAAAAGAGCCAATTATTTTGAAAATTCCTTTAAGTAATGTTTTCTGCTTTCTAGTGATTATGTCTTCCCAGCTTTCACCTCATTTCTGAGTAAATCTTCAAAGGATATGGGGCCTGCTTTCCATAACCTCTCCAGACCCATCTCCTAGTTTTCCTCTGAAATTACTTTGATCACCTTCAATTTCAGCATATTTATAATTTAAAGAAAAATAAACTTTTCTATTTTAGAATAGTGTCATAGTTATAGAAAATTTGCAGAGTGTAGAGTTCCCATGTACCCCTCATGCCCTATTCTTTATAAATCTTATATCACTGTAGTTCATTTGTCAAAACTAAGAAACGAACATTGATACATTACTATGAACTAATCTCCACATGTTATATATTTTCCCAATGATGTCTTTTACCCACCAAAGATTCCTCATGACATTTAGTCATCATGTCTCCTTTGGCTCCTCTGGGCTCTGACAATTCTCAGTTCTCCTTGTTTTCAATGACTTTAACAGTTTGGAGGAGCATTGGTTAAGTATTCTGTAGAACGTTCCTCAATGTGAATATTTATGATCTTTTTCTCATGATTAGACTGGGGTTAGAGGTCTTTGGCAGGAAGATCACAGAGGTAAAGTGCCATTTTTATCAACATGCCTTATCACTGTTGACCTGGATCACCTGACGGAGCTGGCTGCTTGTCTGGTTGATCCACTGTAGAGTTACTTTTTTGTTTTTCCCTTTCAATACTCTGTTCTTTAGAAGTAAGTCACTAGATGTACCCACACTTAAAGAAGTTGGGGTGGTGGGGTGATGGGGTTAAGCTTCACATCCTGGAAGGGAAATTATTGTAGGGATCAAAATATGTGACCCCAAAGTGTGCATTATTTTGAGCTGAAAGCATTTTAGATTCAACAAATGCAGAAAGAAGCCTTCCCAGAACTTCCTTTATATCTGACTAAAAGAAGAAAACTCGAAAAATGGGTATGCCATGAATTTCCTGTCCTGGGGAAGTTTTGTGGCCACAAAGAAGGCAGGAAGCTGGTGCTGAAGGAAACTATATCCTGCATTGGTCTCCCCCATTTACTTACCTTACCACAGTTGCCCACCCTTGCAAGCCTCAAACCCTTTTCCTTTGTCACTTCTTTACAAAGTTATTGTTCTTGGCTAAGATGCTAATAAGCCCATATTTTAACCACTTCTTTGAGTTACTTGTCACTGAATGCTTTCTACACATTAATGTACTTGTTTGTTTTTCTTTTGTTAGTCTAAAAAAGTCTAATTTGCAAGGCTCCAGCTAAAGAATTTAGGAGGGTAGAGGGAAAACATGATTCTCCCCCTTTACAGTTCCCTCATACATTATTTGGAATTCTTCTGTAAAGGTT
Organism: Corynorhinus townsendii; assembly: GCA_026230045.1. Taxonomy (NCBI): domain Eukaryota; kingdom Metazoa; phylum Chordata; class Mammalia; order Chiroptera; family Vespertilionidae; genus Corynorhinus; species Corynorhinus townsendii. Next base: position 219,145,059 of record JAPDVU010000001.1, read on the forward strand.
TGTTCCTTCTCCTCCGTTTATGTATTCACTTGTTGATTTATAGCACTGGACTTGCTGTTCATACCTCTGCCCAGTCTCCCTTGTTAGGCTGGATACTTTTCTTAGCCTACATTTTGATTCTCAAGCCTGTTTTCCTTTGGATACTGTCTCTCCCGTCAATTCTCTGTTTTCTCTAGAACCCATCTTGCTTGCTTTTGGGGAGGAGAGTGAGGGGCAGAAAGGAGTAAATAAAGGGAAAGGAAAGTCTCACAGTGTGGGGTGAAAAGGTAGAGAGAGAAGAGACTATGGCTGGACTTAAGTGAAGTGATGGAAAATGCAGCAGAAGCAGGAAATTAGAGCAAAAGGAGCAGTTGAGACCATACATTCCCAGATAACTTACAGAAAACATGGGGTGAGCCCAGGAATTTCTACACCTTAAGGTAAAAGGTGATTCTGGGAGGATTCTGTGGATATCCAGAGGGCAGACATGCAGGTTACTTGAAGGCTAAGGGAACAGGATCACAAAAGTCTTAGAGATCAACCCATCACGTTCCTAAAGATGAAGAATCAGTGGATTTGAGTAGTTTGGTGGATTGCCTCAGGTCAAAGTTGTTCCCAACAGAGCCAGAATTAGAAGTGAGGCTTCCTGATTCCCCATGTAATTCTTATTCCAGGATGCTGCAGCTGTTTCCTTGTGAGCTGATTCTGATACTAATAGACTGAGGTTTTCCATCCCCTTGGGAAGTTTGAGGTTATAACTAGAAATAGCCTCGATGGGATAGGAACAACTCAGAGAGGCCAAATTCCCTTTTTGGTGATTTAAATGTTAATACCTTGGCACTTCTCCAGGCAAAAAGACAGCTAAGGAAGCTGTGCCTATTCTATAAAACACCAGCCCCTGCTTTTGGTGATATGACTCTTTACAGTCCTTGAAGGCAGGGTTTAGAGGCTTATAGGAGATTCATGATGGAGCACATCTATCCTTTCATCTTGTGTCAGTGGCACTGTTTCTCTCCTTCTCTCTATACCAATAGAAGCATCCAGTAAAATAGTATACCAGGCATGCTTCTATTAAAAAGCTGGGTATTTCTTTGGAAGCAATTCATTGCTCTAGTACAGATGTAGTTCAGACATTTGCTGGATAAACGTTTGTCTAAACATTTGTGTGCTTCTCTACCAGAGCACCTGCTCCATTTTCTCAGAAATCTTAGCTGCTGTTGTTGTTTCAACATCTAGCTACTGAAAGCCGAAACTCCAAATGGGCAACAAAACTAAGCAGTTGAGGATCTGGTAATTTAGTTGACTCCGAAAAACATCTGGAATTTGGGAACCTCTGGATTGTTTTGTTTGAAACTTACAGTTTTCGTCTGGTTTGGTGTGATGTATATTAATGTATGTGGAAACATTTGCAAGCATTTTCAGGCTGTGGCCAAAGAGAAGCCACTAAGGAGCCAAATGTGGCAATGACCTTGGGTTTAGCAGCTCATAAACTTTTCACAAGAACCCTTGGAAAGTAATGAAAAATAAAGAGAAGAAAATTAAAATAGCCCATTTTTATTATTGTCAAATATAGTCACTGTTTTCACATGTTAGTAATATTTTTGTCTTGTCATCTTTACATCCTGTTAAATCATGGTTCATAAAAATTACATTATACATTTGTTATCTCTATTTTGCTTCCTTACATAGCAAAACATTTTACATGCTAATGCAAATACTATTTTAATTATTGTATTAAATATATGGTACACCATAGTGTACTTGATTGATTCTCTACCATTATTTATTACTTAGATGGTTTTGAATATTTAGTGGTATAAATAAGTATTTTTTTTTACCTTAAACTTTTTCTAAATGTGAACTTTTTATCTGTATAATTACCCTATGACTTTTCTAAGGGTTTCAGTTGACCAGGTCTAAAGAGACTCATCTTCCAGATTTTTTACATGGGGCCAAAATCAACACCTGAATTATGATAATGATTCTCAAACTTTTTGTCAATAGAAAAAAAAAATACTGTGAACTTCATCCTTAAAACTACTTTTGTCTTCCCCAAAGTAAAATTCTATATAATAAAAGCCTAATATGCAAATAGAATGAATGATGGAATAACTGATGGAATGACGGGTTGCTATGATGTGCACTGACCACCTGGGGGCAGATGCTCAATGCAGGAGCTGCTCCTAGCCAGCAGGCCCCAGACAAGCCAAGGCGGATGCCAGGGGGGTCCCCCCCCCACAATTGCCCTGCTGGTGGTCCCACAGATTGGCCCTGATCGCTGGCCAGGCCTTGAGACCCTACATGTGCACGAATTTTGTGCACCAGACCTCTACTAATTATATAGTAAGTGGTTTACATTTATTTGCCATCAAAGGCATATACAATGAAGTATATCTTCATCCCCTGTGTCTTTCAAATGACCAAGATAGGCCAGATAACTCAAAGTCAGAGTTTGGGTCCATGAGCTTGAACTGTTTGTTTTCTTGGTGCTATTAAATTGGAGAAAAATCCAGACAAGGCAGGAAGTGGGGGTAGGGTTGTAGCTAAATTCCTTAAGGAGAACCAAAGCTTAAGGTAGGGAAATTAGGTATGTTGTTAGTAGGGCAGTAGGGCCATGGTGGCTCCAAAATTTCTCCATAGAGACGGATTAAACCAGAAGAACATTTCGTATTTCAGTTCAGAGACAGGACAGTTCTGGGATTTTACAATGGATCCGTGATGTCTCTTTGAATCCAGGCTCTTTCTAACTTTGAACTCTACCATACCCAGCAAGCAGGCTTTATCTTTGTGCTTGTCTAGTCATCGTCATAAGATGGCATTACATCCTTGTCCAAAGAAGCCCAACCAGGATCCCAAAACATTAAAAACATAATCCACAGGCAAGAAGAAAGAAAAGAGTTCTTATGTTGTCTCTCTCTTTGTATTATAAAGAAAAATATTTTCTAGAAGCCCCAGGCCAATTTGTCCTCAGTTGCCAATGGACAGAACTATATCTTGTTTATGTGTCAAAGCCAATCACCAGCATGATAGTTTTTCACTAGTCAGAGTTCAATCTCTAGGGAAAAGGAAGTGGCCCATTTTTTTCTGAGGACTTTGTTGCCCATTACCTGGACAAAAGCAGAGTTTAGCAAGGATGGGAAGTGAATTTGTTAGGGATATCTAAACAGCATCTGCCAGCATCCTGATTAGAAGAGGAGACCAGATGATTTCTTTATACTGTTTTTGTATAAAACAACATATTTCTTGATTACATGTTGAATTTATTTTTTCTTGGAGTATCTTGTGTGTGTGGAAGGGGGAGGGTGATTAAAATTTTGAAGAACTAAAGTTCTCCCAAAGCCACTTCATAACTCCTCTACAGAAATATGGGGAACCACATCCCACTCAAAATTAGTTTTTATGAAGCAGGAGAAGAATAGACTTTGAAGTGAAATAAAGAAGTCTGGGGTAATTTCTGTGTTGGGAATTATATGAATTATAAGGGTTATCTTCTGAAGTGTGCTAGCTCAGGCTGATAGAGAAGTTCAGAATCAGGATGGCCAGAAAACAGTAGACAAGAGTGAAAGAGCTGTTCTGGTTTTACTAGTTTGTTTGAAATATTGGAACTAGTTTATGGAACCATGGAATTTGGGATCCCAGGATGGAAATGATGAAAACCATAGAATTCTTGCTTATTTTATGTCTTGCTAAATGCCATAGAAAGGCACTGATGCTCACATGGCAGTTAAAGAAACTGGGTTTCCTTAAGGGAAGCTCCTGTTTGTTCTCCCCAGATTAGATATTATATTATCTGTCAAGCTTGTCTTCATTTTCAAGGTGGCAACTGGTTCCCTTTCTATGGAAGCTCTTAGCTCACCCATGAGGTTACACATATCACTCATATTGTTATAGCCTGTGGTCTGACGCAAGGAACACATGGTAGTTACTATATGAATAATGATGATTGAATTAATAAGTGAATAAAATTAAATAAACAAAAGAGTGAATTAAATAAATGACAGCATTAACACAAAGAAATTGCCTTTGTTCTGTCAGAAGAGTCTGGATAATCAGAGTAGAAGATTTAACAAGTAATACGTATACCATAAATTTTCTTGAACATTCTTCTTTCATGTCTAGTAATCCTATTCAAACAAATTCTTTATTTCTAATGCAGAATTTTACCCAGCCTTAAAATTAACGGCTAACTATTCAAAAATAAAATAAATGGACAGATTGTATTTCAGATTTGTGCCCTGAAACCAATGGTCCCCTGCTTCTTCTGTATCATTATAAAGACCTAACTATGTTTGCAAAAAGCCTGTTTACTCAATCTGTAGGCTAATAACAAAGGAAGCCTGGAATTTGACCTTTCTTGTTTAAACACATTTTATTGGAATGTGTTTGGCTTCTTAATCTCAATAAAAGAATAAGATAATTTAAAATTGTGAGTAGCTAAAGAAAACTAAAAAAATCACCAATAAGATTGTATTCAATATATTAGCCACTTAAATAGAATCCTAGCATATGGTAATATTTATAATAGTATTATCATACAAATTATGTTCTTATAGTCCATGTGATAGCATGCTTATGTCAAATATGGCATCAGATGGTTGAAAAAGATTTGAATATGGCCAGTGTTGCAGTTTGATTATTGGTAAGTTTTGCCTAAAATAAATACTATTATAACCACCTACAGGAACTTTCAATATTGGACAATCATCTTGGAAAGAGCACTGACCAAGGAGTAATAAAAGTCAAGATTGGGTCTTGGCTATATCTTAGATTTTTCATTTATTCCTTCTGAGCCTCAGTTTCATTCTCAAGAAACAAAAGATAATGCTATAGATCTTACCTATCTCAATAACATTTTGGACATAAAATGAGGTGATTGTGTCAAAGGATTTTGAAGTCAGTAAAGGTTATAAAATTTCCCAAGCATTATAGTTATTAGTCACAAGAGCCCTAGGCAGACAAGTTAAAGGAGATTTATCTATTTGTTATCAAGAGGAAATAAAAAAATTAGGTCAGTAGAATCATATCCATGTATGAGATACATTTTTATAAGAAAAATTATTCATTAAATGTGGCATATTTGCCATCTTGTCTTGTCTTAGACATTATTTTCATTGTGACTTGATCAGAGAAGATGTGAAGTTAAGTGGACATTGAGGAAGAAAGGATCCAAAGCTTGCTACTCATTTAAGAAATAGTGAGGAAAAATAAAACCTAATGATACAAAGAGCAAATGGGAGGATGGGAAGAAAATCTATTTTCTATTAAGCAGTGCACATAATCTCTTTGCAATGTGTGTGTTGGGGAAAGGGAAGAAGAAGCCAAAGAAAGAAGAAATGAGTGCATTTATTGGCTTTTGATCACTGGGGATGAAGTAGAGCTATTTAATCTCCAGATTGCCCTCACACTGTGTGCATCTATTGTGCTGTGGCTGAACTCTAAGAGGCAGTTCTGTTGTGCCCGTTAATTTCAGCACAGTGTGAATCCCCACCCCCCTTACTTAAAGGGAATAGTTAGTTCAATTGATGCACATTTCACTGAGTCTACAAATCAATAAACCACTTGGAAAAAGTAAAGTGTGAATCTTCCTGCAAGGTTTCCTGATAAGAGAGACAAAAAATGGCAATAAGATTTGAAATTCCCTATTGGGACTTAAAACTGCTTTCACTTGTCTGGTTTAGTGGATGACGACATTTGGCAAAGACTTATGAATATTATCTCTATAACCCTCTTTCTGTGGGCCTCTTGCTCTTCCAGCTGGGCATTGAAGGGCTGGCATACAATTTCATGTTGTATCTTGTTATGCTTACTACCAAATATCTAGATCCAAAAATATATACAAAACTCCTACAAACATGAAATAAGAAAAAGACATACAACTCAATAGAAATTTGTACACAGAGCTGGAATGGGTATTTAACAAAAGAGGAAATTAAAGTGGCTTATCTATATATATAAAAGCCTAAGCGACCATTCGACCATTTGAGCATTCCCCTGGTAGCTGTGATGCACACTGACCACCAGGGGGCAGATTACCTGACCAGTAGGTTTACTTGCTGCTGGGGTCAGGCTGATCAGGACTGGGCAAGATGGGCTGGATATGCCCTGGAGCCCTCCTGCAGTCCCTTCCTGGCCCCGATTGTGCACTGGTGGGGTTCCTCGGCCTGACCTGTACCCTCTTGCAATCTGGGACCCCTTGGGGGATGTTAGAGAGCTGGTTTTGGCCTGATCTCTGCAAGCCAGGCCAAGGGACCTCACCAGTGCACAAATCCGTGCACTGGGCCTTTAGTAAGTATATAAAAAGGTTCTTAGCCTCATTAGAAACAAGGAGAATACAAAATAAAACTATTATGAGATATTATTACACACACACACACACATACACACACACCAGATTGGCAAATGTTAAAAAAATCAGATAGTACCATGTGGAGATAAGACTGTGAACAAGAGGACTTTCATCTATGTCAGGAGCATAAATGGGTGCAAGCACTATGGTAAGCTCTCTGCCATTGTCTTCTCAAAATTGCTCATAAGCACATCCAGCAATTCCACTTCTAGATGCTCATCTGTAAGAGAATGAACCTATAAATAACTTCTCAGCAACAAATAAACTGCATTTCTCTGCACAACAACATGTATGAATCTTATATACAATGTAAAGTTTCAAAATAAGTGAAGAGACAAAACCAGAATTATTTAATTAAATTCTAGGTGGTAGAATAAAAGAAAAGCAAGAAAATAATGATCACTAAAGACAGAACTGTGGTTATCTCCAGGAGAGAGAGAGGATTGTAATTGGGGAAGGGTACATAGGAGTGGGGGTTGAAGTGCTGGCAGTGTTTGCATCATGCAAATGAGGGTAAGTCACGAGGGATTACATGTACTGTCCCTGCCAGAGTCCGGTTTAGTGGGGGAATTTCATGAAGACAGTGTCAATGGAACATGTGCAGATCTGTAGCTGGGCAGCTCACAGATGTCTAGTAGACATAGATATAAGACTCTGAGGGAGGGATTGCAACCCTTAGGCTTTGGAGCTTCTAGCTATAATGATAAAACCTTGGCACCAGCCCTTCCCATGAGCTTAGTCTTGTGTTGGAGTAGCACCATGCCTTCAAACCCACGGGCTGTTTTCTAAGTCTCGTAATTGTAGTTCTGTGACATAGCAAATGACTGATAGGCCTTGTCAAATCAACATTCACTCTCTCCTGGAAGACTGTGATCCAAGTCTCACTGTTGACCAAGATAAGTTTTGCCTTAAACACCAGGCCACAGCCCATTTCTGTGGAACATTACAGGAAACCAACATTTTTTTCTGAGGCCAACGTACAGGAGAATTAGTCTTGGGCAAGTTTCACTCCAACATCTGGTTTTAATTTTTCTGCCCTGCTGGTGAGGTTTCATGGTTGCTTGTATTATAATTATTTGCCAAATTTTACACATATTTTATATACTTTTCTGATGTATGCCATCTTTTACAATTACAAAAAAAGAAAAAAAGAAAGAAAACATATTGGAATCAGGAGGACTCTAGAGGCTGTGGGCGGGCACTGCAGCCAAGATTCAAATGCACAGCCTGGGCCTCAGGCTGCTGTGACCCAGCCTTTCATCATTCCTACTTGACTCAAAGTCCCAGGACAGAGGAGAATTACCTTGAGGCAGTGCTAGCTTTCAAATATACTGCAGGGCAGGCCACCTCAGAGGTCACAGAACAGAAAACCTCACAGACCAAATTAAGATGCTCAAATGATGTGATTTATTAAAGGAAATTAAAACACACAGTGAGAAGCGAGAGGGGGAAGCTGGGGTGAGGTAACCCACTTAGGATACATGCATATGGAAGGGCCACACAATCTGGATCTTAGGACATGCAATGTTCATATGTCCCACATCTCTGTGCCACATTAGTTGTCTCCATTAAAGGTGTGGCTAATGAGGAGCAAAATTGAGGTTTGAGCAAATGAGCCCACAGAAGGCTGCTGTGTTGGGCCAATGACACATACTTGTTCTATCAGAGACACAGAGGGACAAGTACAGTTAGTCATAGTGGGAGCTTGCTGGTTAGCTTGAAGAGAAACCATGGATTTTATTTGCCTTTCTTGGACAGAGGACACATGGAGCCAGAATGGGTGTCACCAAAGGGTGATGAAGCAAAGCATAGTATGTATTAAGTGTCCCTATGTAGTTAGTGTACCCTGAATATTTGGTGCCTTTTGTATATTTAGTCACATCTATGTGCATCTGTTGGTCCTTTCATTCTTCTCTGTGTTGGACACACGCATGCTCTACTTGCTAGCTTCTTATCTTATGCTTCTTACAGATACTGAAAACACCTTAAAAGTTTTTGCCTATTTTTAAAAATAAACTATACACTTATTTACCTGGTAGAATTGAATATTTTCAAAAGCAAATGCACATTACATAGTTGATTGGCTGAACCCAAGTCATGCAACCATCTTACTGGTTATACCAGGACAGGGATTAAATAGTGCAGCCCCTTTGGGTTATGAGGTAGGAGGCAAGCCCTGCTTCCTGCCTAGAATACTCACACAGAAGAATTTTCCCATAAAGGAACTCAGGGTGCACACAGAAAGAAGGACATTGAACTCTAGATGACCCTAATGAACTAATGAACAAATGCTACATATGTATATGATATTTGCAAGGCAGTGAGTGGGATCTGGCAATGAAGTTAAAGCCTAGCTATTGGAAATGAGACATTGCAACTGTGTTGACTAAGTAGCAGGAATGGTTTGGGTCTGAATCCAGGAGTTAATGGACTGGGATATTTAAGAACCTCTTTCCTGAGGTCAGAATAGCTGCATGACTGCTACTCTGAAAGTTGAGCTGAGCTTCCAGACCCAGATCGTGATTAAGTGTCTCCCAGTGTGGAGGGTAGAAGGAATGCGGTAGCTATGATCAACCTGGGAATGTCTCTCAGATTTCCCGGAATCCTGGCCACCCATGAATTTCTGCATTTCTGGTAATTGCTATTGAAACTCCTTAGTGAAAAGTCTAACAATTTCTACCAATAATTTTCTCTGGAATGTCATTTAGATAATGGAGGATCTCCACTGTCTCTCTCTCTCTCTCTCTCTCTCTCTCTCTCTCTCTCTCTCTCTCTCTCTCTCTCTCTCTGTGTGTGTGTGTGAAGAATGATTTCTTAACAGCAGGGTACATGGTGGGCAGTAACTACCTTTAGAGGATGCCTGATGCTCTAGAGGGGTGAGCAACATAATTTCTGAGTTATTCTCTATGAGCTATCTTAAAAATTTGCTGAGCCCTAGCCAGTTTGGCTCAGTAGATAGAGTGTTGGTCTGCAGACTGAAGGGTTCCAGGTTCGATTCTGGTCAATGGCATGTACCTCGGTTGCAGGCTTAATCCACAGCCCTGGTCAGCATGTGTGCAAGAGGCAACCAATCGATGTGTCTCTCTCACATAAATGTTTCTCTCTCTCTGTCTCTGCCTCTTTCTTCCACTCTCTTTGGAAATCAATGTAAAAATATCCTCAGGTGAGGATTAACAACAAAATTACTTAGAGTACTATCCCAAGCTTGGGTGCCTCCCAAGATTTGAAACATCTTTGAGGAAGTTGTTTATAGCTCTTTTCTACTCTAATTAAAATAATGTCCCTTCATTAACCCCATCCATGGCACAGAAACACTCTCTGAAGTGCCCTTTCCCTTCATACTCTCCCACATCAGTTATAGAACTGTGCTCTGTTGGTAGAGCGAATACTATCCTATCCAATAAAAGAGTAATATGCAAATTAGCCATCACTTTGTGGCAAAGATGGCAGCACCCACAGCCAATAAGGAGGGAATATGCAAATTGACGTGACAAAGATGGAAGCGCTGGCTGGAGCCACAGAGCTGGCCAGAGTGATTGGGAGGCTTGGCTTCCTTGGTCACCCCAGCTGGCTCTGTGGCCGCCACCCAGACAAAGCCATAGTGGCAGAGCTGAGGCAGAGGTGGTTTAAGGGTGATCAGGCCAGGAGGGGAGGGCAGTTGGGGGTGATCAGGCCAGCAGTGGGGGAAGTTGAGGGTGAGCAGGCTGACAGTGGGGGGCAGTTGGGCATGATCAGGCCAGCAGGAGGGGCAGTTTGGGGAAAGCATGCTGGCAGTGGGGGCAGTTGGGGCTGAGCAGACCAGCAGGGGCAGTAAGGGGCAAGCAGGCCAGCAGTGGGGGCAGTAGGTGATGAGCAGGCCAGCAGGGGGAGGCAGTTGGGGGTAAGCAGGCTGGCAGGGGGGCAGTTGAGGGTGATCAGGCTGGCAGGGGGGCAGTTGGGGGCAATCAGGCCAGCAAGGGGGGGCAGTTGGAAGTGAGAAGGCTGGTGGGGGGCAGTTGGGGGCAAGCAGGCTGGCAGGCAGAGTGGTTAGGGGCAGTTAGGCAGGCAGGCAGATGAGCAGTTAGGAGTCAGCGGTCCCGGATTGCGAGAAGGATCGGGCGTAAACTGGCAGTTGGACATCCCCCAAGAGGTCCCAGATTGGAGAGGGAGCAGGCTGGGCTGAGGGACTCTCCCCCCCCCCCAGCTCTTCCCCCATCCCCTGTGCACGAATTTCTAACACTGTCCACTAGTGATATATAAGACTATACGTAAGCAAACATCTGACTTGTATCTTCTCATGTTCCTCCCTCAGGGCTTAATGGAATTGAAACCCTGGGAATAGCTTTTTAGAAAAATGTAAAGTAATGACAGTTACACAGATTTAAAAAGTGACCATGCATTAAAAATTTTATTTTACTCATCTATAAGGTGATGGCGATCAGAATATGCCACCCCAATAAATGCCACTTATTATTTTGGGCTGACGGCAACTGAGAATCAACAGATGCAGGAAAAGTTCTCTGCCCCCTTCCCCACCCTCACCATCTACCTAAAAGCAGGGCCTAAGTTGCCCTTTGTGAAGGTAGTGATGGGGAACATGAGACATTTTTGGGGGATAGCAATCTGAATCTGTGCCAGTAACCTGCCTTCCAACACACCTTTGCTAGCCAATAATTAACTCCCTTTGTGAAAGAATGCAGGAGACGAGCAGCCTGACTCTGTTCCTAGTTAACCAGTATCCCTAATGCACATTCCTGTTAGCCTATAGTCTAGTCACTGCCCCTTCCCTAATTATCTGGTCTTGCAAGATCTGTTTACCTAAATACTCCCATTTTACAGAGGCGTAAACCATGAACCATACACAACCCCTGGAGGCGGTTATCAGCGTTGGCACCAGGCCAGGCCTTTAGGAGTGGTCTCATGGCCCCCATCCCAACATCCAGGTCTTTTTGCAAAGCCCATGAAAGGTCCAGAAGTCTGATCCATATCTGGGGACAAAGAAACCAAAGGGTATAAAGAGAAAGCTTCCTCCATATTGGCTTGCTCAGGATTTGGAAACAGGCTCTCCTGAGTCATGGTACTAGTACATCTGGAAATAAATGTTTTTTTCCTGTATCTTCGAGTACGCCTGCCCCGCGTCCCGGGCACCAGCACTTGCAGCTGTGGCCTGGGCAAAGCCAGCCCGGGTCCTGGGTGCCTGTGGTATTTTTCAGTTGCCTGGTAAATTCTGTAAGTATTCTGTGCACTTCTACCCATAACCCCCTACCTCACCGAGGAAGAGAGGACCACTTATGACTGGGGACTGAGAATCAATCGGAGCTGAAATGATTTTACTAAAAATAAGACTTTCATTAGTTTGCCCATATATTTCCTGGTAACTTCCTCATGATTTATCATCTCTTAGAGCCCAAACATTTGTTGTTGTTAAAATGTATACAAGTCCCTAAGTTTCCCTTCCTCTTTGAGAGTCACTTCTTTTCTGTGAACCCCAATGCACATAAATATTAATAAAAATTGTGTGCCTTTCTCCTGCTACTCTGTCTTTTGCTAGTTTAATTCTCAGGCTTCCCAGCACTGTACTTAAGAGGGTAGAAAGAAACAGAGCGAACCAGGCAGATGTTATAACTGGTTCAGAGGAGAAGTTAAAATGCCATAAACTTCTCTGCAAACCAGAGGAATGTTGAAATAAATTGCCAATGAGGCACAACTACCCCCCTCCCCCCCCCGGCCCTGCAGATAAGAGGAATCAGTTAAATTTCTTCCAGACTGGATATAATTTACATTTCTATCAGTTACCTCCAACAAGGAAGGGTTGCAAAATAACAAGAAAGAGTTATAATCCGATAGCCTAAAAGAATGTGCTGTATGTAGACAATGCACAGTTTTTCAGTGAAACACAGTTTTTTCTTTAATATGCAAAATAACCAATACTCTTTTGTTCATTGTTTTCTTGGCTGGAGCCTTTTTTATTTTTAATCCTCATCAAAGGATATTTTTTCCATTGATCCTTAGAGAGAGCGGAAGGGAGGGAGGAAGGGGGAAGAGAGAGAGAGAGAAACCTTGATGTGAGAGAGACACTTTGATTGATTGCTTCCTGCACATGCCCTGACAGGGCGGGGATGGAACCTGCAGGTACATGCCCTTGACCAGAAATCGAACCAACAATTCTTCCATACAAAGGCATTGTTCTAACTGCTGAATTACACCGGCCAGGGCTAAAGCCTTTCTTTAACAGGCTCACTATACATCATGGTTTTATTCTTATCCAATATAATAAAGAGCTAATATGCAAATGGTCAACACACTGTAACGGCTAAGACACTCAGCACTGGGGACAGAGGAATGGGGACCAGCTAGGCACAAATGAGCTTGTGAGAGAGGAATGGAGACCAGCCAGGCTGCGGCCCAGGAGAGGGACAAGCTGCCTGCCCTGCAGTCCCAGGTGCCAGCAGCTGGGGCTGTGGCCCAGGAGAGGGAAAAGCTGCTCGCCCTGCAGTCCCAAGCGCCAGTGGCTGCACCTGTGCCTGTGGCCCAGGAGAGGGACAAACCGCCTGCCCCGCGTCCCGGGCACTAGCACCTGCGGCTGTGGCCTGGGCAAAGCCAGCCCGGGTCCTGGGTGCCTGTGGCCAGCCAGAGGGAGGGAATCCTGGGTCCTGGGTGCTGGGCGAGGCAGAGGCGGTTAGGGGAGATCAAGCAGGCAGGCAGGCAGGCAGAGGGATTAAGGGCAATCAGGCAGGCAGAAAAGCGGTTAGGAGCCAGCAGTCCCAGATTGCAAGAGGCAGTGGGACATCCCTCGAGGGTTCCTGAATTGGAGAGGGTGCAGGCTGGGCTGAGGCCCCCCGGCCCCCCTGTGCACAATTTCATGCACCTGGCCTCTAGTCTATATTCTATAATAATAAAAGTGTAATATTCTAATTAGACTGACGTCTTCTGGATGACCTTCTGGACAAAGTTGGGGCTACAAGGGAAACCTGGGTCCCAGGTGCCTGTGGTGGCCAGAGGGAAGCCAGTGCTGGCAGCTGGGGGAAGGAAGGCCTACTCTTGCATGAATTTCGTGCATCAGGCCTCTAGTAAACTTACAATATTCTCAAGGTTAATGTGCTGCAGGTTTGAAGATATTTGGAAGGACACAATGGAAAACCCTTAGGGTTGCTTGAGATTGGATTTTAGATGCTTAGTTTTACAGAACTGGGAAATCAATTACTATGCCAGCTTCCTCGTTGTCAGGAATGGCCAGTTTCGCACAATCTCTGCCAGGTAATGAAGCAGTCAACATTTTCCCCATTCACTAATCATTCATGCCAAGTGTTCAACTTGACATTCCCTTAAAGAATTCACAGTATTTCATACTTGTGCCTGAGGTGTTTAGTATTAAGAAATGTTTATATTATTTATTCTGGCATGCTGATCTGTTTGTGTTATTCCCAAGGTATTATTTACTGCTTATGCAGTTTCTGGGGGGAAATAGATAGAGTCAATCCTCATTATTCATGGACTCTATATTTGCAAATTTGTCTACTTGCTAGAAGTTGTTTGTAACCACACAATCAATACTCAAGGTGCTTTTGTAATCATTTAGACATGCACATGGGTGGAGTGGTGAAAAATTTGAGTCACCTGACCCACATTCCCAGCTGAGGTCAAACAAGGCTGTGCTCTGCCTTCTTGTTTTAGTTCTCATCCTAGTGTCTTTTGTTAAATTTTTTTTAAATATTTAAAAATGTATTGATTTTTAGAGAAAGAGAGAAACATCAATTTATTATTTCACTTATTTATGCATTCATTGGTTGACTCTTATATGTGCCTTGAGTGGAAATTGATCCTGCAATATTGTCATATGGGATGACACTCTAACCAAGAGCTACTTGGCCAGGGCATGTGGTTTATTTAATTCCACATTTTTTACATTTTTGTTGTTGTTGGTGGTGATTTCACTGTTTAAAATAGCTCTTAAGTGTAGTGCTGAAGGGCTGTCTAGTTTATCTAAGTGTAAGGAGTCTGTAAGCTGCCTCATGGAGAGTGTGTTAGATGCAAATATGTGTGATAGATAAATTTCGTTAAAGCATGACTTACAATGTTGGGCATGAGTTTAATGTTAATGAATCAACAATGTATATTAAATAAGGTGTCTTTAAACAGAAATACACACAAAACAAGGTTATGTAGTGATCAATTAACATACATATTCGGCAGATCCTATCCCTAGATTTCTCCTAGAACAATAATTTAGTATTCACCAAGTCAGTGTCTGTGGAGACTATAGAACTTCAGTTCCACAAATAACAAGAGTGGACTGTATCTATCTCAGAGGACGTGGGTGTGTGCTGTGGTGAGTCTTCTTACTGGTCACCATACAGCCCACTGCTTAGGTTTCCTTTAGTGGCTGAAACATACATCATTTGGTTTGTTTGAAGAGATTTGCTGTTTCCTCAAGACTTGGTTGAGGTAAGAGAGCAGTGTTCTTTAGTACATATTTTTCCTCTTCTCTTTGGAAGTAATGACAGTAAAATCCAAAATCTGTAGCCCTCTTGTTCCAGGTTGTGCTGTATTTCTAGTGAATTAATTCCCTGAATATTTCATCATTAGCAGTTTGCAGAATTTCAAGGGGAATCCCATATATATGGTTTTCATTGCCCTTTAAAATTCTGATTAGCCTTTTCCTGGACACCTTGGCCTTTCTCTTCTTTGTGGGATTTTGAAAAAATTATAATCAATACATGAGTGTTGAGCAGGACTCATTTATTTTACAGTTTTGTGCACTTGTTTCTTTAAAGGGAAACCTTGTGGGCCCTTCTACACATATGTGTACACACACACACACACACACACACACACATTAATTAGGGTAATTTGGGATTAGGGAGCTAGTTGGGGGAAGGAGGGAGGGATAACAATATTTCAAAAGGAAAGATGTTAATGACTATTTCATATAACAGTTAGACATAGCAATTGCTCTTGCCATTTTCAACCAGGTCCTCAGTAGCTGACACAGGCTGATAAGAGGTTACAACATTTTACCCCACTTTTGACAACAAAATACAAAGCATACGGGAGGTGCTAAGGGAGAGGAAAGATGAAGGCATGCTGAGTTAGGTACCTGACTCCTCTTAGGCAACCTCAGTTTTGGTTTGTGCCAACCTCCCTTTGAACCACCACTCCTTCTTTTGTTTATTTTTTTCCCCTCCAGGTACAAATAAATCACCTGGCCTCTTTTCTACTCAGAGAACAGGAAGTACCACCTTCACACGAACCTAACTTCTAATTTTTCTTCTCTCAGGCATTTTTGCCTTATCTGTCATTGCAACATGAACGAATGGTTCTTTCCTAAAGAAACTCCAGGCATGAATGTGGAAATAGAAAGGGCCCTTCTTTAAAGATATCACATTAAGCTACATAGGAGCAGCTCTGGTTAGGGACAAATGAAAATAAAGCCCATGTGCATTGAGCTCTAAGGCAATGTAGAGGGAGAGAGGCTTAATAGTCTGGTCTATGCCACTCACTAATAGTGGGAATTTGGGTACTTTTTATAAGCTTTCAAAGCCTGTTTTCTCATCCATTGCAGGGTTCAGAAAACTTTTCTGTAAAGGGACAGATAATAAACTACAGGCTTTGTGGGCACCCCTTCTCTGCTGCAACAGTCACAGACAATCAACAAACCACAGGGCACACGCTTCCAATAATATCGTACTGATAACAATAGATTGACTTGGGCAGGACAGGTTTGGCTCGCTGGGCTGTCATTTATTGATCCTTGATCTATAAAATGGGAGTTATAATTGTACCCAATTCCAGTTGTTGGGAAGATGGTAGGGACATATTATATGTAAAAGATATAGTACAATGCCTAGCTTGTCAAAAAGGTAATTGAAAAAAGATAAAGTCATGATTTTCACACACATAAAAAATAAATATATGTTAAAGATTTTACTTAACTCATTATTAGTGCAGGGATTAGGCAGATGTTATATCTGGTTCAAGAGAGGTGTAACCCTCCACCCCAAAGATTTATAGATCAGATAATAATAAAATTAATTTTCAAATGATGCAACATTTTCTTGGAGGAGGACATTGTCCTTTCGCCAGACAATTAATTTACATGTTCATAGTCAAGAGTCATTTTCATCTCATTGTAATTTTCTACGATTTACAGAGGTAAAAAATAGCTCAAAGGTAATGAGAAGCTAGAATCAGATGACTCAGAATGATGTCCTCAAAACAATGTATAATTTGTCACTGAGAAAGCTAGTAATCACACTTGCTTATTCTAAGCTCTTCTACACACTCAAATCTTACTTTTATCACTTGCTCTATTGTCAACTAGGGCTACCCTGTGCTTGGAGGCTGAAATATAATTGGCTCAAATTGCATTTGTGTGTGCTCTAGGGCTTTCTTTAAATGAAGGCTGGCTTGAATTTCCTGATTTTGCCATGTGACTTCAGTGGCTGGATTGTTTTAACGAAGTGTGTGGTGTTGCTTTCTTTTGGCAGATATGACCCTCTGTGAGATGTGTTCCTAATGACCCTGTGGCCCAGAGATATCACCAACCTGAGCCTCTATGAATGTAAGGACAAGAGAACATAAACATCCCAATGATGCAAACAGTTCCCATTGGCTTCCCTATCATTAGGGGTTTCCTACTGGCTGACATTTCTCTGTGGACTCCAGAGCTGGTTTCTCAGCTCTCTCTCTTCCGATTTCTCCCCACCCATCTTCATTTCTCCAATAGTCTTCAATTCTTATTCGTTTCTTATTGTTCCTAAGAGTTGAAGGTTGTGGTGGGGTGGGAGTTCCACTCCGTCATTTTTGGATTTTGGATTTTGATCTAAGTTAGAATAGTCAATATCTTGAACATTGCTATTCATGGTGCCAGAGGAAAACAAAAATTCTAAAGCAAAGTTCTGTGGTAAAAGACCAATTTTATTTATTTTTCATTTCTAATCTGTCATGGACCAATACTTTTGTAAAATCTGATAAATTTCAATTATTGATTCCATGATTAAATGCTACAGCAGTGTTAAATTACTATTAAATTTTGTAAATGCTTATTTCCATCTCTATACTTATCTTGTCATGAACTGGGGAAAAACAGTTTATGGACCAGTTTGCAGCTCACATTTGTAGTAGTATTGACTTGGAGGATTTTACACTGGCAAAAAATACTCTGGCCTAGACATAACATATGTTATTCTTTCTCAAACCTCATTGGCCAACACTAGTCATATGTTCCTTTCCCAATAGTAAGAGATCAAGAAATTTAGTCCTGTTGAATGCCCTCAAGATGGGGGGAGAGGTGAAAAGAAATATTGAAGAATTCTAATGACTATCACACTTACCACAGACTTTTTTTTTTTTAGTTAATTCTAACTCAAGGGTAGTTTTCCATTGATTTTTAGAGAGAATGGAAGGGAGGGGGAGAGACAGAGAGAGAGAAATATTGATGTGAGAGAGGCACATCAACTGGTTGCCTCCCACAAGCAACCTGACCAGGACCAGGGATGGAGTCTGCAACCGAGGTTTGTGCCCTTGACCAGAAGAGAACCCAAGACCCTTCAGTCCACAGGCCAATAATCCCTCCACTGAGCCAAACTGGCTAGGGTACAAGACCCTTTTTGTAAAATATAGAAATCTAGGTATAAAATATAGGAGGGATCATTGGAATCAGTACTTAAAAAAAATTCCCAGTTTATTCAGTCCTTTGTGGGAATTATCGTCCTAGGTGAAAAGCATTAAATCATTTCATAGATCATGAAGGAAACTTGATACCATGTTGTATTAGGTCCTCTGAGAAGCAGGTACAAAAATAGGACCAAAGGTATAAGGATTTTATTAGGGTACATGCCTGTGAAAAAGGAAATAGGGAGAAAGTATAAAAAAATTAAAAGTGGGGCATCTGTCAGACCATAATGTATACAAGATACCAAGTGAAGGAGAGAGGGAGAAATAGTGCAGTCTAAGAAAGATACAGCAAAGCCATTGGGGAGTCTGAGCCAAAATTGGATGACAGTAGAATACGATGTCTCCCTGGAATGGGTCTGCCTTATGCAACTTCCCCCACCCCATTTTTAGTCATTGTCTGGGAATAGCCTTGGCACAAACCAGGCAATGAATTTCAAAGCACAACAGCTGAGGCCCTTGGTCTAGTTCAGTCTCCATGGAGGAGGTCTATGAGGCACATGCTCGTAGCTCCCACCTGCCTGCTCTAGTTTTCTGCCTTCATGAATTTTAAATATTTATTACCAATTTTTGAATTAGTCACTGAGGTTGAAGAAGCTTGGTGAGTTAAGGTACTGGCTCAAGGTCCAGAGCTATTACATTTAGAAACAGAGACCAGCACCACTTATACCCCGGTGTCCCTAGTGATATACGCAAGGCTTTCTTAATTGAAAATATTTTTAGTGGATATTAAATGAATTTTAATTTTTAATATATACTAAGCACTTCTTTCTGTTGAAACTAGCACTTTCTTTTCTTCAGTCTTGAAATTTTTGCCTGGTGAGGTCCCATCTGCCTGACTATAAGCAAGTCATCTAGGAATGAATGCCTACTCAAGTCGGGCCAATTATGTTCCTTCCTGGGACTTCAAAGCTTGAACATCCTTTGCATGCTGGGGGAACAAGGTAGGGGAGATGTTGGCAGTCATGCTTTCCACTGTGGTTTAAAGTTAGTTTCCAAGAATGAAATAAAAATGCACAAGGATGCAGAGATGAGAGAAGCAATGGCAATTATGGTGGTCCTTGAGGTTTGATTGCATTCTCTTTTCTTCTGGCTCTTATATAACACACCTTCCACTAATTTCTCTGAACTGCAAGTGAGTTTCTGTCATTTGCAACCAATAGACCTGACTAATACAGTTTCTTGGGAGTGTACACTTTGAGATCTCTTACTGTAGTGTTAACACAATGAGACTATTATTATTTTTGTCTATTTCCTGCTCTCTTTTCTGTGTGTGTGCTTTTTTTTTTTTAATGCCCTTGATCAGCTGTCAGGGACAGTGATTAACACCTTGATTGGCATCAGAGGGTTCAACTTGGCATTGGGAAGGCATGGTGGTGTGGTACGCCAATGAACCATGAGTGAACCATTAGAAACTCATTACTCCTCTAATGAAGGGATTGATCCCTTTGTTAAAACTCCCACCTAGCTTTATAATTAATCCATATGCAATTAAATGCTGATAGCATTGAGTGTTCACTGATAAGTCAACATTTTGTTTCTGAAGAGGGGGAAAAAAGAGGGATATTAACAAGTCAAGCATATCAAATGAATTTAAGATTAAAACATTATAAAACAAGTAGATTTCTGGTGTGAGTAAACATAGACTAATATTTTGAATTGGCGTGTCATTGGTACATGCTCCATAGAATCTGTATCTGGAATAAAGAAAACTTAAAGTTAAATATTCTTTGCATCCCAAACTGGAATAAGTAATTATATTCTTAAAATGAGAATGGCCTGGGCCAGGAGAGCTGTTTGGTTAGCCTTGAATATTGGTATGATTCTGCATCTGCCAGTTAGGTTTTTTGGGTTTCTGTTTTCCTTATCTTTAAAATGGGACTACTAGAATAAATGATATCTAAAGCTTTCTAGAATTCTCTTATTTAAAAGAAAGTTCCATGTTTGAGGAGGATATCATTTCTTTCTTTCATCTTCTGGGCCCATTTCATAGATAGTAATTAGACATCCGGGGAAGCCAATTGGTATACGTGAGGTGGGACCTTTTGTCTTCATTGGAAGAATGAATAGATGCAGCCCTTTCTGGGATGGTAATATAGCTAGCTTTTCCTGAGGGTGACCTAGACAGTGGTCTGAATAGCAGTATCCACTTGTCTTATCTCACTGTGATTGATTCCTTTTATTACCATCTAATCTGCTGCATATTTTTATGACAGGACTTGATTTAATGGCAGGCAAAAGGGATATGCAATATGATAACTCTAGAGGTAGAAATAATAAAATTTCCACATGATAGAAATAATGTAACAGATGATAGTGGTAGTCTATTAATGTATACTTTATATCTTGGTATAAATTTTTATTTTTTTAAAACATTTTCCCAATAGTTTTCTGATTAATTTCTTACAGGTTTTTGAAAGCCAAAAAATTGGGAAAACTTTTTCTACTCTAAACAGCTGCATGTAGTTTGAGTTGGTTGGCAGGGAAGAAATCAGAATGAGTTATTTGAGAAAGAATTGACCTCCTTTTTTCATTTTAAATGCCGGAATAGACCTATTTTCTTATGAAGTATAACCACCCCATCACCCCAGGGCATTTTCTATTTGGGATACATTTAGACAAAATGATGAAAATTGATCTATACGATAAAGCCAAGAAAGGCTTTAGGAAATTTGAAGAGAAAGCAGGAGAAAAGTTCTAAGGAGAAGAACCCCAACAAGGAAGACGCTTGGTGCTTATGGACACGTATGGCCTTAGGTGAAATATTTCCTGGACAAGAAATGTCTGATGAATTTTGAGGCACAGTGTGATGTCTGATATTAATTCGATATAATGTTCGGTCAAGCACTGTGCCGTAATCTTTCCCCATTACCAAATATTTAGTAGAAACCTGCTGTATAAAACATCCTTGTCTAAGTGTTTTTAGAGAATGAAGTAGGAGGGTCTATAGCCTAGCTCAGTGGGTGTAGGAAGTGAAATATAAGTGGGGCAATTGAGAACTCATTGCAGTAGACATTTGGAGAGATAGAGCCCCATGGGGTGGAGGGCTCTCTGGGAAGTCTCAGTAAGCGGGGTAAGGGTTGGGCTCAGTTTGATCAATTTTATATAGATAGTAATGAAAATGTTGTGGAGAAGGCACAACATGAAGGTTCAGTTTTCATCATGAAGAAACTAAGACACAGATAAATTCCTTGACTTCTTTCTGTTTAGAAGATGTGATAGGCAAAGATAGAACTAGAAAGCACTTTTTTTCTGAAATCCAGCTTCATAGCTCCTTGGTGGACAACAGCCTACTCTAGATGACCTTCTTGAGGCAATTAAGTTGCATTTCTGGGCAGATGGAAATCATCATGTTACCTCATGACATGTTGTTCTTTTTAACATGGAGACGTCCTCTTAAGTTCTATGCGATGTGGTGCTTGCTCCACATCCTATATGGAGTTAGCTCTTGAACCTAGAACATATGATGCTTTATTTGAGGCCAGCTGGCAGAAAAACCTAGTTTTCATGAGCCTTGATGCTTCTACAATTTGGGCCTTGGCCTCTTTAAGAAAAATAATGAAAATTCTTGAACATGCAATTCAATGTAAAAGTGAATATTACCTGAAAAAATAAATCACATGCGTACTCAACCAAGCACACATTTTTTAAAAGGTAATGAAGCCCTGGCTGGTGTGGCTCAATTGGTTGAGCATCACCCCATGCACCAAGAGGTCATCAATTCGATTCCCAGTTAGGGCACATGCCCGGGTTGAGAGCTAGATCCCCATAATGGGGCATGCAGAAGGCAGCCAATTGATGTTGCTCTCTCATTGATGTTTTTCTCTCTCCCTCTTGCTTCCTATATTTCTCTAAAGTAAAAAAAGACACATTTTTTAAAAAGGTAATGAAATCACAAACATAAAAAAATACAGAAAAATAATGATTTCTACATTATTTAACAGACTGTCACTTGTCTTTCATACTTTTTTTTCTGCAGTTATTTTGATGGCTTCTTCACATAACAGCATTTGTAATATCAATATCTATTGAGGAAATAGAAAGATAATTCAGACTTTCCTCTAGAGAGATTGATTGACACTTTTTTGGGGAATTTTTGATAATAATACATATACAGATATTCTTCTCTTTTGTAGAATGGCTACAGATATGTATCCTTTAACCTTAAGAATTCTTTTCAATTCCTATTTTGTATGATTCCCATAAAAAAGAAAAGACATATAGGTATTTGTAATTATATCTTGTGAATTATTGAGTCAATTTCTGGTAGAAGAGAACTTTTGTTTTGATTATGCATTTTTGAGAACTGAATCTACTTATAATTTTACCTGTCTGATAGGTAAAATTGTTCACATTATTGCACACACTAGCTTCTTGCTCTAGACCTTTCAACCCTTTTTTTCTCCCCCAATTTCCTCATGCTCCTGGTCTTGGGACCCATGCTTACATCATGGTAACATTTTGGCCCAGCACCTTTGTGTCTGGTGCAGGGTGAAGTGGCACCATGGGTAAAGGGGATATTTCTGAAGTTCATTTCTATGAGGAGAGGGCTTGTAATAATTTAACTATATGCAGAAGTGGCTGAACACCATATACATATATTACTGAAATGAAATATACTCCAACTGGACTGCTGATTAGTCAAATTGTAAAAACGCCTGTAGCCACTCCAACATCACTCAACACAGTTGGAAGTCCAATGGTGGGGAAAGTAGTGGTCCGATAAGTCTTAACCAATTAGGATTAAAATTTTTATTTTGGTAAATTTTACAAACACATACTGAACATGTGAACATATTGTTAGGATTCCTCCTGGAGCCTTGGAAGGAGTTCGTACACATTAGTAACTCTAAAGCATAAGCTTCTTTAGTTTTGTGGTAAATGCAGATCAGCTAACTGGTCAAGTGATTGCAATATGTGTATTGCAAACACATCCTATTGAAGAGAATTCTGGCTTTGGCAGGTAGTGGTGCATAATGAAGACTTGCTTACTTATCTTCCTTGTGAGACTTTATGATTAGACGTGATACATCATAACTTGAACGGCTCTCACTTTATTATTTGCTCAAGCTGTGTGCGGGATTCTATTGGCTATAAACTGTGTTTACTAATTCCTTAGGTTTATGAACAAGAGGTCCTGGCCTCTTTCTGGCCTAGTGGGTTCTAGGAAGATAAACGATATGTGTTTAAATGCTCCAAGATTCACATGGGTGGTGTTAACTGAGGCATAAAATTGAGCAGACTTCTCTGGCAAAATTGTGACTTGTTACTTCTCCTCAAAGTCAGCCTTATTAATTGTGCCCTAAGAATTTTTCCTCCTATTTCCAACCTTCCCCCATTTGTTATAGTGGACCTCTTTATTTCCTTTGAGAGGTATTAGTCTAGAGACCTCAAAATAGAGTGAATTAGCCAAGGTCAGAGATGGGATACTCGAACACAGCTTAGTAAAGGGAGATTTTGCATGGACATAGGCATGGTTAAAGGGATCCAACATGGGATGGAGATGTACTCCCTCCCCATATTGTAGCAATACCAGCCATCACACCTGTGAACTTGAAGGATCCTGGAGGGAGGGATTACTGACCCCTGGAGAGAAAGCTTTAAAGGTAGCAGAGGGTCATCTAGCAGAATCAGTGACTTTAAGGAGGAGAATATTGCCCTTCTCCTCATGTCCTTTGATGTTATGCAGGTAATTTTTGTTGGCTGAATCCAACAGCAAACGAAAGGGCAAGGAAACTCATTGATACAATCAATAAAGATCATCTTCCTGGAGCCCAAGTGTAGAGATGAGGGTGGAGAGTGGATTTAGAGGGAATAAGAGAAAAATACCCAGCACAGAAGACTATTTAAATTAAAGTCTTACCTTTACCTTAAGAATTAGCCTTGCATTTCTGCCTAGCATCCAGAATTTCTCTTTTTTCCAAAGATAGCCTCAAGGTTTCAGCTCCATCAGAATTGTCTCAGCTGCCAAGAGCTGTTTGCCTGAGGTCAAGTCATTCTTTCTGGGGTAGGCTTAAGTTGAATAAAATTAAAAAGTTCAAAACTCTCTTTGCATATCTATTACAAAGTATGCCCTATTAAATATTGTCTTAACCTTTTCATTACAGGAAAACTTGTTCCAAGAATATGATATTGAACCTTTATTTTGAATATTTTTACTGGAGCAAGTCTTTCCTCATTTCAAATGGCTATAATAAAATGAATATTTCATATGCTGGAATTATCTTTTTCCTTATTTCTGTCAGTGATATTTTAAAATTTTTTAAAAAATATATTTTATTGATTTTTCACAGAGAGGAAGGGAGAGGGATAGAGAGTTAGAAACTCTGATGAGAGAGAAACATTGATCAGCTGCCTCCTGCACACCCCCTACTGGGAATGTGCCCAAAACCAAGGTACATGCCCTTGACCAGAATCGAACCTGGGGCCCTTCAGTTCGCAGGCCAACGCTCTATTCACTGAGCCAAACCAGTTAGTGTTAAAATTTTTTTATATACTAGTATTCTAGATATTACTTCTTTAGTTTCCTTGAGTTGGAAGAAATATGTCAATGTTTACCTTGGTGAGAAATTCTAATGAACAAATTTGTATATTTTTAAAACTAAAATGCTTTCATATCCATTCTATAATGCTTCCTGTGACTTAGAAACAATCTAATCTGATCATGGTTCAATCTGGTCACTGAACAGTTATCAGTTTATGATCTTCAATACTCACCATCATCTTCTGGCATGGGATTTATAAGCTAATGAGGATTGCTTGGTGTTATCAATTCTGCCACTAGTTTTAGTATTATAGACTTTTTCATCTCCCTTAGGGAATTTATTAATGTTCTAATTGATGACTCTTAAGTTTTCTGAATGCTTTATTTAAAGTCACATATTTTTCATGTCCTGTCATGTACTGTTTATGAATCTAAATTTTTTCCATAGTGTTTTCACTTTTTTAAATGGATTCTTTGACTTTCTTTTTTTCTAGCCTATGCTTTTTCTTTATGCATGCATTTGGGAAGTAAACATGGAACTGCCTAGAAAACTGATAGAACCACTAATAATGTAAAAAAATTAGCATCTTGATGTAAAAGAGACATTTATATCTATATTTTTATTGATATCAGAGAGGAAGAGAGGGACAGATAGAAACATCAATGATGAGAGAGAATCATTGATCGGCTGCCTCCTGCGCACCCACACTAGGGATTGAGCCCATACCTGGGCATGTGCCCTTGACTGGAATTGAACCCAGGACCCTTCAGTCTGCAGGCTGACTTGCCATCCACTGAGCAAAACCAGCGAGGGCAAAACACATTTATTATGTGTGGGAAAATTTTGCTGTGTTCTATGAAATAAGAGAGAGTCAGTGAAAACAATTTAGTAAAAAGAGATCTTTATAAGATTCAAATATTAAGCCAAAAAGTACTTATTACAATATTTTTATGTAAATTTTTAAAAAAGTGTAATGTTCTATGTTGTTTGATACACATATAAAAACACATGCACATATATACACTTATAGGAAATGTATAAAGACATATGTGGTTATGATAGACATTGAATTAAAAAAATAATTACTTTTTGAATGGAGAGATAGAATAATAGAATTGTGAATGGATGCACAGAGAGCTTCAGTTGTATTTGTATTTTTCAACTCTCTGTCAAGCATCAATATGACTATTTTCTCTTCATGTATCTTCTAGTTTACTTATCCTTTCTGTAGTTGTGTCTAATTTGCTCTTGAACCTATTTATTGAGTTCTCAGTTTCAGTTACCATATTTTCAGTTCTAAGATTTTTATAATAGTTTTCAGCTTTATGCTGAAATTCTCCATCTAACTGTCTAATTCCTGTCAAGAACTTGGAAGGGTCTAAGATTTTGCCCCATTTGAAAGCTAGCAAGGTAGCAGGGATCCTGAAAGAAGACACAAGACTCTTGGGTTAGAGAAATCTGACACTATTACACATAGCACAGCAACATACATGTGATTCATGATTGTATTGGTTTCCCTTGCTCCACAAGTCACACTAAGGTGATAAGGAAAACCTTCCCTTTCCTTTCCTTTCCTTTCCTTTCCTTTCCTTTCCTTTCCTTTCCTTTCCTTTCCTTTCCTTTCCTTTCCTTTCCTTTCCTTTCCTTTCCTTTCCTTTCCTTTCCTTTCCTTTCCAAATACATTTTTTTTTTTCAATTATAATTGACTAGAGGCCCGTTGTACGAAGATTCACAATAGGCCTTCCTTCCCCTGGCTGCCGGCACTGGTTTTCCTTTGGCGCCCAGAACTCAGGCCTTTGCACTTCCTTCTTTGCTCTGGCTGGAGTCTTTGCTCCAGCTGGAGCCTTCAGTCTTCTCCACTCCAGCTGGAGCGCTGCTCCTGTAGCTCCCTCTGTCCCCTGCTCGCCCCCTCATAGCAGGAATCTCGCCCCACCCGGCCGCTCGTGCCTGCATGTGCAAATTAACTCGCCATCTTTGGTGGGTTAATTTGCATACTCTCTCCTGATTGGCTGGTGGGCATTGCAGAGGTATGGTCAATTTGCATATTTCTCTTTTATTAGGGCATATGTATAATATTTCAGTTTCAGGTGTACAACATAGTGATTAGACATTTATATAACTTACGAAGTGATCACCATGATATACCTAGAACAATTTAGCTGGATATTGCACCTGCAGTGGGTTTATATCATAACCATGGACCTCCAACTTGGGAAACCCAAATATTTAAAATAGGCTGTAAGCAAATCTTTCCCCTTTCCCTGGAGGGAACCATTATCTTTATTATACTGCTTAGTAAGCAAAACTTCCTGATGCTTCAGAGGGAGAACTATCACTTTCCTCCAAGGCAGTTTCTACATAAATGTCTTCTGAAAGATAGTTCAGAACAAAAATTGCCAATACTTTTCTTGAAAGATGGGTAGAAACTCAAGACGAATAAAAAACTGTATTCCAACAATTTCTTGAACACATTTTTAAATATCTACATTTTCCATGTCTGTCTTTTTATTGTCTTTCCCTGCTCTCCCACCTTGGTTTTTAGTCCATAGCCAGTCTGCAGTGGTCATAGAAAGTGACTAAGAAGCAAAATTTTTGTTGTTTAATATCACTGAGATTTTAGGGTTATTTATTACTACAGCATAGCCTGGCCTATTCTGACTGATTTGGAATATTATTTTTATTGTTATTCCTGCCATTATTATTAGTACACTATAGGCCCGGTGCATGAATTCATGCATGTGGGGGGGGGTCCAGCTAGCCCACCCTGATTGGGGCTGGGGCAGCTGGAGGGAGGGGCTGAGGGCCGTTGGCCAGCCAGCCCCGTCCCCTGGTCGAACTCCAGGTCGAACTCCTGGTTGAGGGGACTATTTTTTGCATATTAGCCTTTTATTATATAGGATACTTGAGTTTTTCCAGAAACAAAATAGAAGCATGAATGACTTTTGAATTTGAATAGCAGTGTCCACATGCTTCCCATGAGTAACATTTCTTGCCCTACTATTTACCTTTAATTTACTCCTTATCCAGGAAGTACAGGATATTTGATAAGTGACATCAGATAAATGGTCAATAAACTTCCATCCTGGGTCCCTTCTCTCTTTTCAGAGCATCCCAATTTCAGGACATACATGTTTTTCTTCTCTTACTGCCCTAAGTTGCTGAGAGCAATGGCCTATTGTTGTCTGTGACTGGGTAGGTGTGCTAATTCTAAGAGGAAAACAGTGGGAAGCCTAAATGTGTCAACAGACTAAATTGCATTCTCTAATCCAGTTTATGGCACCCAAATATATTTTGCTACTTCATCTGCTTATGCTTTCTGTTTTTCAATTGGTTACACATGGTCGTGTAAGGCATGCAGTTGTCCAGCCTCAGTCTCAACATTTAGGTCGATGAGGATCCAATTTTATAAATCTATCATTTTCTTAGAGTTCTTCCGCATGTGGAAAGGAGGCATTTGCATATTGCTTTATGGAAATGAATGCAAACAAACAAACAAACAAAAGAGTAGAGAATAGTGAAGTCACATTGAGAAGTAGTTACTGATTTGATCATTAACTGACTCATTTCTGTAAACTCTCCTTCCACCCTCCAGCTTTATTCATACTGGGGTTTCAGCAAAGTGACAATCACAAATCAAAGGCCTTTCCAAGTTGTTTGGGAATGATCAACAACACAAATGTTGAGCCCACAAATGCCAAGGGTCAGCTGTGTGTGTGTGTGCTGGTGTGTGAGTTAGACCAGTACAGAAATAGCATGAGTTTTGTAATCCCCTTAATCTGCTAATTGAAAGTGGGAGGGATTCAGGTCAGCACATGGGTTTACTCTTTTTGCCAGAGGGCCTTCAGATTTTTTCTTTTTCAAGAACCACAGACATTTATTTTATTGCGACTATTTTGCACAGCTTTTCCCTGGGCTAAGAATGGAATTACTAATACTGCTTGTTCTATACTCCGAAAATTGCTGTCAGGTGTGAATTAAATGTTTTATTTGAAGATTTGAGCTCCTTCTTATCAGTTACAAAGGGAATTTTTATGGAATAATACTCGTTGGCACTAATATTATAATATTTTCATCTTAGACTCTCTAAGTGCTTTGTAAACGTTTCCTTTTTGCTATCTACATTTCAGTGACCCCTATCACCCCTCCATCTATAATCACTGACAAGAAGCTTCATATTCACTCCCTCAACTCTCCCAAAGCTGCTTTCATTCAATATAAATGGCAAACCCTTGAATATTTGTTGCTGAGTCCCTAGAGGAAGGAATGGGACAACTTTGATGATCTTCTGGCATATTGTGAATTCAGAATTTAGTAGGAGTGGTAAGGTAAAATGTATCTCCTGGAGCTGACAGGGTGGAGAGAAAAGAGAATGTTAATAGCAGGTTCAAAACAAGCAAGTGAGAGATAGCCTTCCTCTCTCCAAATCCATCAAAATTTTTCTTGATCTTGAAAAGATCACAATTTGGGACTTTATTCCACCTTCCATTTGGGTGTTCAAATCATAACTGTTCTTTAGTCATTTGCAGTCATAACGTGTTTGAGTTAAAAGGAATGGTAAACACCATTCATAATCATTAATAATCCAGCCAAATCACTCCACAGATGAACCATCAAGGTTCAGAGATCTCCTGATTTACTCAAGATCAAGCACAAAGCTAATTAGTGCAAAGCTGGGTCCCTGGATTTCTCACTCTTTATTCCCATAACTCATAATGATCCCTATAGGCTATACTTTTTCTTTCTTTTCTCTTTTTTTCATTCTTCTTCCTTCTCTTAGAATGGGCCTTGAAATAAGAATGTTAGGAAAAATGCTTTCAGTGTATAATATGAAGCATAGAAAACACGTTCATCAATGAATGATTATTCATCCTCACCTTTTATTTACCTTCTTAGCTTCAAGTCATCTCTTAGAATTTGTATTATTTTTAAAGTTCTTTTATTTTTAAAGTTTTGTGGAAGAAGTAGTATCAGGTGTTGACAGCTAAGAAGGCAATACTAAAGAATAAGACAAAGTAAAAAAACCTATTGGCTAACATTTTTAAGGGAGATCTGAGATGTATGTTTATAACTGCCTTTCTTTCTTGGTTCCTTCTTCTGTTTGATTTATGTAACCCTCATTTACTGGGTAGCACCTGTATATCAAAATCACTTGATGTTAGCGCTAGCAAGGGACTAAAAGATCTAAAACCCTTCATTAATTAATGAGATTCAGAAGGGTGAAATGACAAATCCAAGGTCACTGTGTAATTTTTCTCTTCAATTTGATTTACTTTGGATATAAAGGTAGATTGTTTTTTACCTTCTGGAAAGATGGACTTTCAATATAAGAAAGATATTTATGGCAATTTGGCCCTGGAGTGTTTAAATGAGGCAGGAAATTGCAAATTATGATTCCTACAATCATTTTTACTTGGCCACAGTCTGCATGCTCCTTAAGGTAGAGTCTTTAGGATTACTACATTAGCATGTTTTCTTTTTCAGCTTTTTAAAAAATTTAAATGGAATTTTATGTTACATGTATGCTAGGTGGCTGCATTCATTTCGGGAAGGAATTTTCTCTCAAGCAAACACACTGCCTTAGAAGAAAACCAGAAAGGGTGAAAGTGACTCTGGAAAGTCAGGCTCGTTTAAACAAAGACCTACTCTGGATGTGGGATGCAGAGTTGAGTCCAGGCAGAGCGCCACTGAGCTGCCTTACTCAGCTCATTAAAGTCTCTTGCCAGCCACAATCGCCAACATGTTAAGGGGGTGTTTTCTAGTTCCTATCTCTCTTGGGCGTGAGTTTTAGGAATTTTCCTCTTCTAAAGTGACAGTTTTGTCTGATAAACGTGATAAAGTTTGGCTTTTATTTTATGGCTGTTGCTGATTATTGCAAACAATTCTAGAAGTTTGGCAGAGAGTTGGAGTTTTAAAAGTCCTTATAAAATCAATTTGAACACAGTTAAATGAAAATATACTGCCTCCAACAATAAAGTGAAAGCTTAGATATAATTTCCATTCTTTTTCTAAAATCAAGTAAGAGCTCCCTTAGTCATCATTTCTTCCCACCCCTTCAATTTACTCCTGGAAACAGGTATAGAAGGTAGGAGTCTTGAAAAGATCAAGAGTGGTATAGAAATAAATAATTCTAGAAGCCTATAACTTAGCATCTAGCACAGCACTTGAAAATAAAATAGATTTGTTGAAGAACGAATGAGTTCTCAATTATTACTTTTTCATTAAGCAGTGATTCTTTGACCATCAGTTGTCTCATTCTAATCCCTTATCTCTTACCTTCAGGTGCCCCTGTTGAAGTTGATTCTGGCTGCCCTGCATTCAAGTCAGGGCACTTGAACCTCATTCACTGAGGCAGCCCCGAGGTCTGGGTCTTCCCACATGGCTTGAACAGGCACTTCAATCAGTAAGTCAACTGGGATTGCTGAGAGCACAGCACCCTATCTTGTTTCTTTTAACATGGATGTTTTTAATCAGGCACCTAATTTGGTCCAGGGTACCTTACTCTGCTTTAATAATACATGTGTCAAAATTTGCCTCTTTGCTTTCGAAGTTGTTAATTATGGAGTGTATTTCAAATGAGCTATTGCAACCAAGTAAACACCCCTTTTGGATGCTTACATACTTGAATGCTGGAAAGAAGTAATAAGCAAGGGAGGGTTATGAAACACCTCTCCATATGCACAGTGGTGCGTTGAGGGAAACCAAACAAGGTAGTTATGAAGGCTTTTTGATGATAGGATTATATCGTGTTGTATTTCAGGTTATGTTACAGGCTCTACATAACCCAGAGGGCTTAACCTGCCTTCACTGGAGATGGAAGAAGAGCAGATGTGGGGAAGAGTAGGCCATTAAACTCCTTAAAGAAGGAGAATCAGTTGCTTCAGGGGAAGACAGTTTTGTGTGTGTGTGTGTGTGTGTGTGCGCGCGCGCGCGCGCGTGCCCTTGCTACAGTAAGGATAGCCAATTTCAGATTACTCCAGGCTTCTGGTGATCTTTGTGGTATGTTCTCAGACTCACACGTGTTGTGAATTCTTATGGTCACTAAAGCTATTACTTCTTATTTAATAAATTGGCTGTAGGTTTCCATGAGATTTGTCACAGGTTTTCTGTCTTAAACACACTAATGCATTTTAAATACTGATGTAGTAAAAAAGATTAAAACAATCATTTAAGTGACTATGCCTTAAAAGCAACAGAACCCAGCCAACCCATTTGCATGTTAGCCTCAGAAGATGTCTTTTACTGGCTTAGTTCTAGAGCTTCCTCCATGATTTTCCTACTACCTGAAATGATTCCTGTGCTTTGCAAAAATCAAATTTGGGTGCCATACAAAATACTTATTTTAAACTTTTAACAGAGTTCTAAAAAAATATGATTGCTCAAAAGTTGAAGTATGGAATAGGTCTTCATGAGGTAGACATTTTATGTAATCTACTCAAAGGCATGCCCAGTCTTGTACTAGAAGCAAGATAGAAGATAGACTTGGAAAAGCTCTCCGCTTTGTTTTATGAGAAAAGCCAGGGATTTTGGTGTTTAGAAATCACAAACTGAGCCCAGTTTACTAGGTATTACAAAGCCTTTGGGAAACGGTCTATGGGGATCAATGTAATATGATAGTGTCTTTGTCACCATTAGCACCATGAGAGTAGCTTTGGAGCACATGAGTGATGTTAACTTTCCTTCTGGAAACGGACTGAATAAGAAAAATGCTGCCAGTGGAAAGTAGGTATTTTGCTGAGTAATATGGTTGTGATAGAAAAAGAGTGAGATCTGATTATTATTGGGTTAGACAAGGAAGACTGAGAGCCATCACTCCTGTGCTATGAAAGGGGCAACTATGGTGACTATAAATGGCTCTGCGTGTGGGTGATTCACTTCACAGCTTTGCCATCCATTTCCTATTTATCAAGTGAGAAGTTTGGAGATGATGACGGCAAAGGGCTCTTCACTTTGAATATTTTTATGGTCCAGAGGGGAGGTTGCAGCATAGCATAACTAAAGGACCTCTGCTCAGGGTCTCAGGAGGCCTGGTGGTTCTTGTAGCTCCTCCACTAAAATACTGCACTGTTTTTGGACATGTAGAGCCTTTAATTCTAGTTTTTTGTAATATTACACTGAATAGTCTCATACATGAATTTTTTTCTTTAGAGTAAGTTCCCAAAGCTAGATCAAAAGTAATCATCTATTAGACTTTATTACCAGAAGACAATCACCAATTAAGTTCTTACTAGATATGTAACTTTACCCATTTATTACAAATTCTTCCAAAATGGGTGTTATAATAAAAATAAGAATCAATATCAGAGTTTGGAAAATGAGTTAATAACAAATGATCTATGTGTGTGCATGTGTATGTATGTGTGTGTGTGTGTATATATACATAATATTTGCTTCTCTCCCTCGGTCTGTCTTTCTGTTTTTCTCTCTCTGACACTTAACTCCTTGGAATAATTTAAATTATCTCACATTATTTACAAAAGGTTTCAGCTTTTTGTAACTCCTTTGCAACACTTCAATGGCAGACCTCAATCAAGTCTGAGTGCAAAGGAATGTCTATCTTATTCCCAAGACTCTGGCATCACAATGAAAACTTCCTATCATGGGGTACAAAAGAGTCTCCCCAGAAATGTCTAAGCCTTCTGAGTCATTTTTTTATATATATACCTCAAATCCCATTTCTGTAACATATATTTCCAAATCCCAGTCTAATCTCTCTATTGCCCAGAATATATATAGAAGGGATCATGAAAGTCATACAAATCAAGTTCCTATTAGAACTGAAAATGAGAGGTCAAATGGCTTGCCCATTATTACGCAACTCTTTATAAGTAAAAGCTGGAGTTCTATACTGAGGGATGTTTGTGAAAAGTTGTCAGGGTGACACATAAAAAGAAGTGATATATGTGACGTGCAAGGAAGCAAGTAATTAAGCAATTTTTCTTCTTTTTCGTTATTATTTTAAAATATATATATACATTAGACTTGATGTAGATTCTGAAGCCATAATTTATGAGATTCATGGTTATCTTGTGAAAGTCACTTCATCTCTAATTCAAGCATTTTTTTCTAGATCATAGCAAGGGCCTTTTAAAAGGCTGAATATTGCAAGTCTAAGAAATATCAAGATTTTCATCTTTGCACATTTTTATCATTAATAAACAACCAAAAGATGGCAAATTAAAGGACTGAGTTCTTTTTTAAAAGTTGTTTAAAAACAATGTTGAAGAATAAAGTATCAGTCTACCCTATTAAATTTGGGCTTGGGTCCTATAATATAAATTCTTGTACTTTACCGGGCAGAGGGTGAGATTTGTTCTTAGGCAAATGTTGGGATATCCTCAGCCAAAGTGAACTTTACAGATTTCCACACAACTTCAGAGGAGCCTTTAGTAGAGTTGTGTTAGATCAGTTATCAAAAAGTCTTATTTTCTTTCCCAGATTTTTCCTACAAAATTGCATCAGACATTGATTCTGATCTCAAGGAGCTCAGTCGTGCAAGAGGCAAATATATCCAGAACAATTATAAAACAATTTAATTAGCAGGGTAGTAGAGCTAGGATTAAGATATACAGGAATAAAGGGGTCCCATCTATCCCAGCCTTTGGGAGGGGAAGAGCAATCAGAGAAGGTTTCAAGGGAAGTGCCAGGTAATTTGCCAAAGGCTATAC
This sequence comes from Corynorhinus townsendii, assembly GCA_026230045.1. Taxonomy (NCBI): domain Eukaryota; kingdom Metazoa; phylum Chordata; class Mammalia; order Chiroptera; family Vespertilionidae; genus Corynorhinus; species Corynorhinus townsendii. The sequence continues at coordinate 219,179,186 of JAPDVU010000001.1, forward strand.
CACTAATTAGTAGCAGATCAAGGACTAGAATTCTACAGGGTCTTTCCTAAGTGTCTAAATTCTTCATCCACTTAACAAAAAAAAGAAATAGAAGGATCTTAGCTCATACAGTATTCTTTCCTCTATCCTGTGTTACTTCCCTAACTATACTTAATATTTGCTGCGGATAGTAGGAGAAATAGAAATATCACCAGGACTTCTCCTATTGTCAAATCTTTCCTCTCCTTTGTTAAGTGACTGAATGTCTATTGATTTGGTGTTATCCAGGTGTCTTCTCCTATTGTCAAATCTTTCCTCTCCTTTGTTAACTGACTGAATGTCTATTGATTTGGTGTTATCCAGGTGTCTTCTGAAGATCACTGCTGTGTCTCAGTCTTAAGGAACATATTATATTTCTTTGCTCTCTTACTCTTAATATATCAGGTATGACAACCTGAAGGGAAAGGGTAAAAGGCAAAATATAATTATTTGCTGTTAAAAATGTCCAGAGCACTTTAGCTTATTTATTATTAACTAGAGGTCCAGTGCATAAAAATTCATGAACTGGGGGGGTGGGGGGAGGTCACCCCTCAGCCTGGCCTGCCCCCTCTCACAGTCCAGGAGCCCTCAAGGGATGTCCCTATGGGGAGCGGGCCTAAGCCACAGTCTGGCCTCCCTCTGCCGGAGATGACCAGGCTGATCAGGGGAAGGTGCCGCCCCCATCACCCTGCTGTTGCTGCCACTGCTGGCTGCAGTGGCTGCAAGACCTGAGTCCCAGGCCTCACAGCTGCCGGGGCTCACATCTGCCTGAGCCCTGGGCCTCATAGCCTCTGGGGCTCACGGCTGCCTGAGTCCTGGGCCTTGCAGCTGCTGTGGCTTTGTCCTGGACATCTAGAAGACATCCGCCCTAATTAGCATATTACCCTTTTATTAATATAGATTCATTCAAAAGCATACTTAGGAAGGTAAATCATTGTTTTACTCAAGGCATTCAGAGTCAAATAACCAACTTGTTTCTTTTTCACTCTCTAGTCTGAACCATTCTTTTTTTTAACTCTCGGCATAAACGATCCATCAGGCCGTCAATGGCAAAGGCGATTTTTTACTTACTTTTTTCATCCCTCCAGAGAACCTGGCACTTAAAAGAAACACAATATATTTGTGCTGATTGTATGAATTAGTGAATGACTGAACCAAGAAATAAATTTAGAATTCACTGTATTCATTACTTCATTTGGAACTAAGCATAATAGAATCTCTCTTGACTTCCACTTAATAGGTTCTCTGGATTAAACGCTGCTGTTTCACTATGTCAAACATTATCGTTGTTGGCCCTGACTCTTTCCCTGCTGTGAAATTATGCAGCCACACTCTGGACATGGCCTGACGATAGATGGAGTGTACTGTCCCAGCCCATGACTTTGGACTTCCCTATGACTTACTTTGGCCAATGGGATAATGTTGGATCTGACATAAGAGGCTAGGAATGTGTTTGTGTGGTTTAGGTTGGCCCTCTTGCCCTTCTTCTGTTACCACAAGAACAGTTCCCAGTTTGAGTCCCAGGTCTCTTTTCAATCTGGGTTACAGAGTACGATACACAGAGCATGTCTTATCTTAACTTAGCCCAGTTCGGTTAACCCCAAAGGACCCAGAAACTTGTGAGTGAGAAATGTAAGTATTTGTTGTAAGACACTACAGTTATTTTTGTATTTGTTATTGAAGCATTATTATGGCAATAGCTGACAGATATGAGTGTGACTGATGCCCCTGTATACTTAACATTCCTGAGTAAGATCACTATCTGTGCCTACCAGTTGAGTTATATTCTTACCAAGAGGTCGTTGTCTTGGTTTCCATATGCATGCCCATTATTCTAATTATATAATTTACTTCATGTTATATTAGCTAATGTTAAAGGACAAACGTGTTTCTATAAAACAAAGTCGAATGCTTTTTCAAGGCTTGATATAAGCAAATTGTTAAACAAATTGAAGTAAAATTAGGTGTTCGTGAGAGATTTCAAAGAGACTGGACAAAAATAAATATCTAGAAGGATCTTGCATTCAGATTGCTCTTTAATTGCTTAAATTCTACTTTTTTCTTTAAAGAAATTAGAACTGGGAATTTTGGATGATGACATACATGTGGTTTTATGCAAGAAAGGTGAGCTAAAATTTCAATTAGAGACAGTCTCAAAGAAAAGGCCTTGACCTTCAACAAAATATTGCTAAGCAAATGTTTGTTTATATACTTAATCTATGTTTGTATTAGTTTTTATAATTTCTTTTTTAAATATTAGGTTTATTAATTAAACAATTAACAATCATCTAAATTCTTTTTCATTAAGGATGTTGTAAATTTAATACCACACCGAAAACCCCTGCCTCCCTCCCTCCTTTGTAAATATTCTAAAGTTATTAGTATAAATTACAAGTAGTAACGTTAGAACAGCTCATTCTCACAATGAATACGTAAAGGGTAAACTTACTTGTCAGCTGCTGTTCCTCTTTTTATACTTACATCCTATTCTGGTTTAAAGATTTGCAGTTTGGTTAATAACCTTTATTCTACACGAGGACACTCCCTAGTCTATCACAGTTTCCCAATTTTATTTTATTTTTAATAACTGCCTTTTTCATAGAGGTTGTTGAGTTTCAGGAATGCTGGGTGCTTCTTGTTATCTGAACATTTTTTGTTACTCCCCCAAAATCAAACCCTAGAATCATCTGGGTTTGAACAACTATATGTATGGAAAAGAAAAGTCAGCTACAGCTCCCTTTTTTCACCTGTCTGTTTGTTTGTCACCAAATGAAATGACCACATACATTATTTACTTGAAAACCTAAATCTTTGCAAAGTATGCATATAACAGAGTCAGTTAAGGGGGGAGAGGGGTCACTCATATTTTCTAGGCATCTGGACTTGGCTTGAGGTTTGGGAGGACTTGGATTCATTTCAGAGTCTTAAAGAAAATACTGCATATATTGATTGATGAAACACGCTGCTTGCTGGTAATGGTTTTTGAGATGCTGATGGTCACCCCTTGGAACAATTCTGGGATGAATGCTTTTGTGGCATATTAGGATCAAAAGTCAATGTATAGGTGATGACATTCGATCACCACTGACAAAGGTTGGAACTGAAAAAGAGAACTCCAATTGGAAAAGCGAGCTTCATACCACATTACCTATAAGTCAACTTCTTAGAGTGCAGGGACTAACTACATGAAGAAACCCAAGAGCCACTCGGCACCAGCTCACTGACAGTTGGGAACATGTGTGAGTAGTTTGTAAAGAAAGAGAGTTCTGCTTAGACATTCAGTTATTCCATTTTCAAGAGTGTCAATTCTCACGGACAGAAGAGGTAGATAAAAGGGGTTTGGCTTTAGTAAAGAACACCGATTCTAGACTGTTTTTAATCAGATTATCACAGGCCCATAAACCAGCATATTCAAAGATAATGAGCCATGGCTAAAAAAATCATGCAGTAGCTTTCAAGGAAGCCGAATAAGTTCTTCCACTTTGGAATGTTATTTTTCATTAGGGTTGATTCAGATTTTGTGCGAATGGGGAAATTGAACTAATTTGTTCCAGGCAGACATGAATAAATTCTTTTCTTGATGTTATGAAAAAATTGACATGAAATCAAATGACTGTGGGTACAATGTGTTCACATTTATAAGCATGCATGGGCCAATTCAAAAACAGCAGGCAGATAAAGACCTAAAGTTGTTCTTATTTAATTAATAAACCAATGCTAGACTGGAAGACCTAAAGTTGTTCTTATTTAATTAATAAACCAATGCTAGAAAATATTTCCAAAAGATAGTTTTAACATTACTGACATAAACTATGTCACTGTAGGGGAGGAAAATTTTTCTTTTTCCTTTACCCATCTTAGGTTCAGTGGCTAGGGCTATGCAAATTAGGCTGACAAAAGGAAGAGCAAACAAGAGGAAAACAAATTATTTATTAGTGTGTGTAGCACATGTCAAATGGGAGAAACCTTAGTGGTGAGTCACTTAAAGAGGTGGTTAGAAATTGGGCTTTTACAGTATCTTACAGTAAATTTGTGAAGAATTAACAAGACAAAAGAAAAGGATTTTAGGCCTCCAAGGGCAGCAAACTGTGGGAAAATAAACATATGGGGAACACAATTGTAAGTTAAAGGCTAATTAGTAAAGTTTGTCATGTAGGTTCCTCTGGTTCCACCCCTGGGCTGAGAAGGATCTAGAGTTGTCTCCAGTGATTAATTTCTGTCCTCCTAATAAAAAGGGGCAGTGGGGGCATCTTTACATAGTTATGTCTCATTTGACCCATAGATACTGAGAATTAAACTGAGGGCTGTCAGTGAGGGATATGGGGGGGGGGGGCTAGATGTAAAAGGTGAAAGGATTAAGAAATACAAATGAATAATTAGAAAGTAGTCACAAGGTAGTAAAGTACAGCATATGGAATATCTACACTAATAAAAGACTAAGATGCAAATTGAGCATACCTTCGTGATGCTCACCAGCCAATCAGCAGTGAGTACACAAATTAACGCAACAAAGATGGTGGGTTAATTTGCATACACAGGCGCCAAGCAGCCAGGGCCAGGGTGGGACGCTTAGGTTGTTGCCATGGTGACGCAGGCGTTCTGCACCGCCCCAGCTGCTCCAAGCCTCTAGGCAGCGTGGGAAGGTGGAAAGGCAACTCTGGGCCTGAGTGAAAAGGTGGCTCCAGCCGGAGCTAAGGCGATGCCGGCAGCCAGAGGAAGGAAGGCCCATTCTTGCACAAATCTTCATGCATTGGGCCTCTAGTAGTCAGTAACATTGTAACAACTATGTATGGGGCTAGGTGAGTACTAGAATTATCAGGGGATCACTTCATAAGTTATGTAACTGTCTAACCACTAGGCTGTATACCTGAAACTAATATACAATAATATTGACTGTCAACTATAATTTGAAAATATAAAAAAATAAAATACATAAAAAAAGAAGTTAGAATAAAAGAATTATATCCTGTTTTAGGCAAATAGGAAGAGGGCAAAGAGTTTTTCTTGTATCTGCTTTTTTCCTCAATTGCCTTCAGCTCTAAATAATCTGTATGCAAGAAAGGTAGATTTGGGGGTGGCACAGTCTTCTACCATCATCAAGTATAACTGTGTAAAGATGTTCATGTAACAGCAGAAAACAACCAAGAGGAGGTGTTCTGATAAAGTGGAAATGTTGCTGGGATGGGAAAGAAAACACTCACCTTTGAGTCCAGGCTACATCACTTCCAAGTCTTGAGACCTTTGAGGAAATATTTGGGCCACCGTGTTGTGTTGTTATCTTAAAACTGTTAATGCAATACAGACTTTGATACAACTGTCAATTCAAAGCTGTCAATATAACTGTCACCATGTTATTGAGATGTCAAGACATAATACATGAAAGCAATCTGTATCCCAGTACCATCTTACATTTGATTAGCACTTTACAACCAGTTAAGTGATGCAACTATTGATTTATTTGGTTATTCATTTAGCATTTAGACACTTCAGTGACTCCTGCTGTTTGGTGAAATTATTTCCTTTATTTATTTTTAATTTTTAAATATGTTTTTATTGCTATCAGGAAGAAGAAGAAAGAGGGAGAAGAGAGAGGTAGAAACATCAATGATGAGAGAGAATCATTGATCAGCTGCCCCCTGCACGCCCCCTACTGGGGATTGAGCCCACAACCCAGACATGGTCCCTGACCAGGAATCAAACCATGACATCCTGGTTCACAGATCAACACCCAACCACTGAGCCAAGCCGGTTGAGTGAATTATTTGCTTTTAATTACAGGGGGGTTTGGTACCTCGTGGGATGCACTGAAGCTATGGACATTGAGATTTGCGGAGAAGGAGGCACTGGCCAAGCCTCCTGTACACAGGGCTCAGTGACCCACAGCCCTACAGTTGATAAGCGCTCTTGGGAAGAAATGGCTATATTAAGTGCTCTGTTGACAGGTTTCCTTCATGATCTAAGCAGATGGCAGCCACTGGTCCCTTTTCCTTTTCCCTCTCACCAGCTCAATAGTTTTTATGCCCAGAGAAATCAAAATGAATAATATATAGCTATTGGTAACAGAAAAACACCAACTCCAGCCTTTTTTCTATTTTAATTGGACCCTCAAGCAGGGAAACAGGAAGAGAGTGGCAGCTGCAACACTGGGCTTCAGATGCTTGATGCTTTGTCTTCTGCATGTGGAAACAAAGAGCCCTTTACTCTGTTCTCAGTGCGGTTGTTTTTCAAACAGGAATGGATGGTGAGCTGCTGATTCCGATAGACTTTATCCTTGTCTAATTTCGTTTCATCACGTTTCCATTATTCCTTTTCCTTCATATTAATTCTCCCCTTTGTGCTTATATCTCAGAAGTATTTGTAGATTCTTTTTTATTGATATACTAGAGACCCAGTGCATGAAAACTCATGCACTGGAGCGGGGAGTTCCTCAGCCCAGCCTGCCCCCTCTCACAATCTAGGAACCCTCAGGGGTGGGAGGTGACCCGGTGATCAGGGAAAGGCTATGTCCCATTACACCTCTGCTGTACCACTGCCGGTAGTGCAAGCCTCAGCCTGCCCTGGTTACCTGAGCCTCGGGTGGACCTGGGTGGCTGGGCAACTGCCATCCAAGACTTGACTGTGCCTCGGGCCAGCCCTGGGCAGCTGGGGGCCTGAGAGGACTCCAGAGGCAGGCGCGTGGAGCCATCATTGAGGGCCTGTCAGTTAATTAGCATATTTCTCCTTATTGGCTGTGGGTGCAGCCATCTTTGAGGGTGGGACAGTCAATTAACATATTCCCTCCTTATTGGCTGTGGGCACCACCATCTTTGTGATGGCATGGGGGTCAATTAGCATATTCCCTCTTTATTAGATAGGATTCTCTTAACTGATATTAAGCCAAACACTACATATTTAATTCTTTTTAGTTTTCTTTCAGAACATTTAGCTCAGTGGTTAAGCAAATGCATGTTGGATCAGACTGATTAAAGTTTTTCTCATTTATTTTGGGATATACTACTTAACATGGGGACATACATCCTAAGACTCAGATACCTCAATTGAGAAAATGGAGAAAATCATAGTACTGTTCTCAGAGGAATGTGGGCTCATTAAATGAGACCATTCTAACATGATCACTCAGTCCCAGACAATGTGCTCAAATGCTCAGGAGAAGTTTAATAAAAACATTTCCATTTCTTACCACTGAAATGCTTAAATTTTTTCAATTTCAGGCAAAATTGTAGCTTCAATATTTTATATGTAGACATATACAGAAGGAGACATTTGACATTCATGCTGATGGATTTCATCAGAGAGATAGTTATTCTCAGTCCAAGAGATTGAGAAAGTCACCTCTCCCCCCCCCCCACCAGGGAAAATAACACCTTTTAAATTATAAGAGAAAAGAACGAACTGTAGATGGATCTCTCTTTAAAGGCCACAGTAGGAAAACATGGAGCTAGTGAAGTTTCCAGCTTTTCATTAATTCCACAGTTTGAGAAATTTATGTTGATGTGTACTGGATGATGCTTAAGTTCTGAGATGATCTATCTGCTAAAGTATTCTTGGGTCATCCATTAAACTTGTTACTCGGTGTGATATTTACACAGTTGATGAGAGAACCAGCAATCTTGCTGATTTTCATTGGAAGTGAAATACATTTTCTTGGTAAATTTCAGCATTTAGATTTTTCTCTTTTTAAAATAAAGTTGGGTTGAAGCAGAGAAGGGAAAAGGGTGATGTGAAAAACAAAGTAAAAACAAATAGCACTATATTGTGCTCATGGTGTCTGCTCTCTATGGCCAACTCTACATGTAAATTTCTGACATGAAGACAGTTTTCCTTTGCTTGCCAATTCCCTTTTTGTTTTATGCTCCACCTGCCAGGATGCACTTGGCAGGGGTGCATAGGGTTATGGGACAATGAGCTGTATTCATTTCCGCGTTTTCAGCATCTCATATTCTTCAGCCCAAATTGGCCTCTGATTCTGGTGGAGTATCTGGTGGGCCTCCATGTTCCTGGTTGGAAAGTGAGTGGGATGCAGGCCTATTTGGTTCACCTTCATTTCATTCAAAGGTCGGCGTGACTTTTGAAATTAGTAATGTCATCAGTCACACAGTCCTGACTAAGAATATTGAGGAAGCAGCTGGACGAGAGGAGGGTAGTGAGGTCATTTCACTGTTGGGACAAAGCCAATGTCAGAGTGTTCTTTTCCCCTTTATATTCTGGGATGGACTTTCCTACGTGAGGGAGGAACAGAGTGGCCCTCCCCGAGGGTTTTTTCTTGATGGACTGTGATTAAAAACAACAACAAAAAAAGATGACCATTTGAGCAGTTTTATAAGCTAAGGCTATGTATGAAAGCTATAATTTAAAAACCTACACGGGTGGCAATGTTGTTTAAGAGAAAAAAGAAGAGTTAATTATGGGGGGTGGGGGAAACAGCCCAGACACACCAATCAGGAGATGCTAATTACATAAGATGGCTAATTTAGGAAATAATAGCTGAATTGGAGTCAAATCTCATATGACTCAGATCTGTAAGCAGCAGCAAAATAACCTCAGACCATGAGATCGTCTGGTACACATTTTGGAGGGATACAAACAATGGTATTAGTAATGGCTAATATTTATCGAGTGCTTACTATGTGTCATGTATTGTGCTTTTTAAATGTTTTATCCTATTTATTACTTAAAAAAACCTTTAAGGTAATAATTATCATCATTTCGCATGTGTCAGATGTGACAACTGAGGTATGGAGTTTCTACCTTATGCATGGGGCAGCATTGGAACCCAGGTCTTTCTGATCACAAGGCCTTATATGTACTAAGAGCTCATTCTCAGAGAATATTACTGACATTCTGCAAATAAGAGAGATTCCACAGGGAGCCACGTCCAAGATCTTGGATTGTAAAGCACCTAGAGCCGGGAAGGAAACTGTACTGTCACTTGCTTCTGTATATCTTTAATTTTTGTCCTTACTATTCTGGAGCTTATTATTACTGTTAACCAACTTATGAACACCTAAAGGTATTCTTTAAAAGCATTGTTTAAAAAGCAATAAAAAGTTATTTCTTAACCCACATTTAATGCAGTATCTTTTATGGCTAGACTAAATCAAGATTAAATTTATCTTTGAGATGCTTAATTTAAAGCAGTGTTCGAGGAGTAATATGGAAAACATTCACCCCAGGAAGAGGGTAAAAATATTAATGTCTCTTTTGGACTCTAATGTCCATTCATTTATTTAAAAATTTTTTTTTATTGATTTCCAAGAGGAAGGGAGAGGGAGAGATAGAAACATCAACAATGAGAGGGAATCGATTGGCTGCCCTTTGCATACCCCCTACTGGGGATTGACCCAGCACCCCAGGCATGTGCCCTTACCTGGAATTGAACCATGACCTCCTGGTTCATAGGTTGATGCTTAACCATTGAGCAACGCCAGCTGGGCGATGGTCCCATTCTTATCTAAAGGAGTTTGGAACTATAGTGAGAGACCTGGAAACCCCCATCTCTGTATTGAGTCTCCTTTCTCATGTTAAAACCAACCCCATTTCACCTCATCAAAACTATATTCATTGGTTTCAGCAGAATGACTTCAATTTTTTTAGTATCTCAAATATTTATACTAATTTGTCAGCTGGAAATATCAGTGACTAGCAGAGATAAAGCATTATTTATTCTGAGGTATCCAATCTTTATTTGTTTTATTGCTTTCTTGAAAGATGTTGCTTTGGGAAATCAATCCAACATTTATCATTGTTTGGTTGACTATGGGAGGTGGATTTACGCTCTTCTCTGGATCCGCTTGGTTCACACAGCAGAGCCTTCACAGCCATTCCCCCCTTTTTTATAAGGTCACATTTATCCAGCAAATCACCCAATTAAAAAAAATATTTTCTGATTTCAGAGAGGAAAGGAGAGGCAGAGAGAGAGAGAAACATCAATGAGGAGAGAAAATCATTGATTGACTGCCTCTTGCAAGCCCCCCGCTGGGGATTGAGCCCGCAACTTGGGCATGTGCTCTGACCGGGAATTAAACTCTGATCTCCTAGTTCATAGGTCCATGCTCAAACACTGAGCCACCATGGCTGGGCCACCCAATTTTTATCCTTCTACTTCATAGTTTTATGGGAGGGGTTCTCAGATTATTTCATATACCACGTCCCTTTTTAGACAGCAAATGGAAAACTATTGAACTAATGTGTTTTTACCAAAAAATAAATTTTTAAGCATTTTCCTGTGTATTATTGAAGACATTCTGGCAGATGACAGAAGTGTCTTGTCCTGAAAGACTCAATATATTCTAACCAAAATAGCATTAAAAAGATTTCAATCTTTAAGATAATATTAAAAAGGAAGAATAATTAGAAACCTTTTAATGAAGCATCACCAATGTCAGGTGGTTTAATAGAACATACAGAATTGGGAATCTTACTGATGCCCGCAATAAAAACAGAAATATATATTGGAATATATTCTAAAACTTCCATGTAGTCCCAATATTGAACAAGCTTTGCAAATGAACATCTGAGGTTGGGGTTGGTCTTGCACATATATTATAAAAATGATTTTTGATCATTATAATCCTTTAATATATTACTGTCATATTCAAAAGGAGCTACTATATAAGTGCTAAAACTAACATAATTATTTCTTAAAGGTTGAAAAATTTCATGTAGTAGAAATATCCTTTTGATTAGGTATGCTCAAGAAGGAATATTAATGTTGCTGGCTTAAGTTCAAAGCCACACTACTTAAAGGGCACCTCCACCACCACCACCAACAACAACTTCAGAGTGAGCAGAAGCATCATTTCCTTAACCTTGAAAAGCAAAGGACGGTAGTCAGCATTAGAAAGTGCCATTGCTGAGGAGAGTTAGAATGCGTCAGTCATTCTAAGACATATATTATTGGTTGCATATACATAAGACTTAACTACCTCCACATAACTGGGGCTTTATGATTTTAGGGTCATTGAACACCAAGACTTGTGAAATGTGTGTCTACCACCACAGCACCTATGCTGAAATTAGATTGTTTTATTTTGTTATGTTGTTTTGTAATGTTCAATAGCTCTTCATATGTCTCATCCTCCTCTGGTGTTGTGTTCGTTAGATGAACAGCAAGTAACTAAACAAAGGCTGGAGTCGGTGAACCAAGCACTACATCTCCCTCAGCTACTCACAAATGCAGTCCGTATTTAGTCTTTTCATTACTTGTGATTTCAGAACTAATTCCTGACACTGGGAGACGCATGTTGGCTGGACATGAGCATAGGTACGTCTTTCACCATTGGTGTTTCTGGTTCCAATTTGCTCAGGTCAAGCTCACTCTCAAAAAGGTTTGTGTTAGGATGGCACAAATAAATGAAAGGTCATACAATGCTCAAGGATTGGGGGGATTAATATTGTTAAAATGTTCATATTACCCAAAGTGATCTACAGATTTAATAAAAATTCCAATAAAATTTGTTACAGAGCTAGAACAAATCATCCTACAATTTCTATGAAACCACAAAAGACCCTTAATTGCAAAGCAACCTTAAGAAGGAACAAATTTGGCGGTATCATGCTCCCTGATTTCAAAGTGTACTACAAAGCTATAAGTAATCAAAACAGTGTGGCACTGCACAAAAACAGACACATAAATCAATGGAAGAGACCAGAGAGCCCAAGAAATACTAGTAAGCCCACACTTTTATGGTTGATTATATACAGTGGGGAAGTGACAAATGTTGTTGGGAAAACTGGACAGATACATAAAAAAAGTAAGTTCAGACCATTTTAAAAAAATAACATATACAAAAACAAACTCAGAATGGATTAAAGGCAGATCTAAGACCTGAAATCATAAAACTCCTAGAAGAAAACACAGGCAGTAAATTCTTTGACAATGGTCTTAGTAATAGCTTTTTTTTTTTTTTTTTAATATCTCCTCACGCAAGAGCAACAAAAGCAAAAATAAGAAAATGGGACTATATCAAACTAAAAACCTTTGCACAGTGAAAGAAACTATTAACAAAATGAAAAGACTACCTACTGAGAGAGAGAAGGCATTTACAAATGACATCTAATAAGAGGTTAATATCCAAAATATATAGAAACTTCATACAACTCAACATCAAAAAACCAAACAATCCAATTAAAAAATAGGCAGAGGATCTAAATAGACACTTCATGAAAAGATGCTCAACATCACTAATCTTCAGAAAAATGCATATTAAAATCACAATGAGATATCACCTCACACCTGTCATCATGGTTATTATAAAAAAGTCAACAAATAACAAAGATTGGTGAGGATGTAGAGAAAATGGAACACTCATGCACTTGGTCGGAATGCAGATTGATATAGCCACTATGAAAAACAGTATGGAGGTTCCTCAAAAAATTAAAAACAGAACTAGCACAGACCTAGAAATTCCACTTTTTGGCATTTATTCAAAGAAAACAAAAACACTAAGTTGAAAAGATATATGAACCCCTGTGTTCATTGCAGCATTATTTACAATAGTCAAGATATAGAAGCAAACTAGTGTCCATCAATAGATGATGGATAAAAAATGTGCTACATATGTACAGTGGAATATTATTCAGCCATAAAATAGAATGAAATCTTGCCATTTGTTATAACATGGATAGATGTGGAAGGTATTATGCTGAGTGAAATAAGTCAGATAAAGATAAGTTCTGCATGATTTCACTTATATGTGAATCTAAGAGATCAAAGAACTGAACTTACAAAACAAATGGAAACAGACTCTTAGACACAGAAAACAGACTGATAGTAGCCAGAGGGGTTGGTGGGGAGGGAATGGGTAAAAAAATGTGAAGGGGAATAAGAGGTAGAAATTTCCAGTTACAAAATAAGGTCATGGGGGTATAATGTACAGCACAGGGAATATTGTATGTTCAATTTCCAGTTACAAAATAAGGTCATGGGGGTATAATGTACAGCACAGGGAATATTGTAATCACTTTGTGTGGTGGTAGGTGGTTACTAGACTTATCATGGTGATCACTTCATAAGGTATGTAAATGTAGAATCACGATGCTGTACACCTGAAACTAACATAAGATTGCATATCAACTATATTTTCATTTTAAAAATGTGCATAGAAACACAAATGACAAAAATCCTTGGTTTTCTAACTGTTCTTAGTTTTCTGGGGATCCCCTTGGTTCACCTGTGGGATAGCAGGAATCACTCAGGAGATCTCGGGGGGGGGGTGAGGGGGGGGCTGGTTGCCACCTGGCTTCAGCCAATTCTGTTCTGCTTTTATTTTTTTATATATCGGGACTTGAGTATGATTTTATTTTTAAAAATTAATTCTATTAAAAAAACAAACAGAAAAAACCCTTTGGAAATTACCAACATAAAGAAAAATTCTGAAAGACCAGCATTTTTCTTTTTTAAGAAAAACTATTCATTCTCAATGTCCTTTGCTTCTATAGTAATAACTAACCCACGGTGCTTACTACATAGCAGGCACTGTTCTAAACGATTTGCATTTATCAGACTTATTTAATCTTCAGAACAACTCTATAAGCTAGGCACTGTTTCACCTCCAGTTTATAGGGGAGATATACAGAAACAGAGAAATGTTATGGCCTGGCCAAGGTCGCACACCCAGTCCATGGCCGAGCTTGGATTTGAACTCTGGCATCCTGGTTTCAGAATCCATCCTTGAATGTACTATGCTATATGCTTCTTGGCTGTATGCCATTCTGGGTTATACTGTTTCTCTTCCCACTCCTTAATGGGTATTTTCTGAGCAACGATGTGGTCTCTGATTTAAATGAAGTGACTTGCTATGTATTTGGAGTTAAATTTTGTGACCATTCAACTTGGGATCCTGCACAATTGTTACCTTTTCCAACAGATTCCTAGAGCTTATTAAATAACATTTATAGTTGAATATGTTGGAAGAAGACTTATGAGTATGACATGATTTCCTCCCCCCACCCCGCCCCAAATCTTCTTAATGGTGATGACTATAAGGCTAAGAATGTAAGTGCTTTAAAATGCCACATACTTACACATTTAATCTGTTGATATTCAGGAGAAAGTGGTCCTTTTTCTATTTTTATTTATCCTCTCTCTCTGCCAAAAACATAACTTCCGATTTCCCCTGGCTCTGCATATCTGACTAGATCACAAATGTTGCTCATAAAACAAATATGTGCGTTCAGATGAAATGATTGGGATAAAATCATTTTAAATCTCCACATACATCCATTCTTTCAAACTTCTTGGCCTTAGTGAACCGTTTCACCATCTCTCAGACCGTTGTGATAACTGGGCTGGAATTGGGATACATCTTACTCCTCACATAGACTAAAACAGTGCAGAAATTCTGATCTGTGTGGCTGGCTATCTGTTTTGGGATTACCATCTCTCCTTCTTGTCACGGTCTTCCTTGAGGCACAAAAACGAAGTTTCTAATTTCTCAGATCATTCTGGGTAGTTTTCCCCCTTCAGTACCACAAATTTGGAATCGTTATTCATTGTCAGGTGAAGTAAGCAGTGATAACGTTCAGGGGTGACAATAGCTGGTCTTTAATGAGAGCTTACACGTGTCGGCTATTTTGCAAGGAGGTTTCTGCATATCATGACATTCCATCATCATGCCAGCATCTCCGTAACTCTATGTTGGATAAAAGATGAGCAACGACACTGTGAAGCATGGTTGTTTTTCATCTTCTGTGTAAACAGGAAAACTATGTTTAGAGGAGTTATGTAACTACCCTGAAGTTCCAGGCAGCTAGTAATTATTGATGAGAAAAGCCCAGATGAGTAACCAAGCTACTGTGCTCTTCCTCCTCAGTTTTGAGCTTCACCAGAATGAAAACGTATGTGGATGTATTCAGACTTGCTGTGGTTGAAGACTCAAGGGGAGAGAGGCATCCCTTATAGGTAGAATCCAGAGATTATAGGCGAGGATTGCTATTAAACATTCTTCAGCACAAGTTGCATATGTTTCCGTGATTGGCGGTAGGAATTCCTCTCCACAGGGATGTTCTTACCTAAAATAAAAAGAATGTTTTTCCCTAACTCCCAACTTGGAATTCTCTCATCTTCATTTTGGGGAATCCAGGATCCTATGTTGTTCCTCCATCACTGGCCAGTAGATGGCAGCAAACGTCCACCCTACACTGCTGGAATTTTGCCTCTTGGCTCCTATCTGGTGTGAAGGAGGCAGCATTTAAAAATATAATCATCCAAGCTCCTTACCTGACACGTTGGAGGGACTGATTTTCCAGGTCACACATGTCTTATTGCTTTCGAAAACAATAATGTGAAAAGGCTTTTCATTGTGTTTGCTACTACATTTCTGCACAGTGGTGACTGTCAGGCTAAAATCACATCAACAGCATGGAGGGGGAAAAAATGAGGACAACCCAAGAAGAGAAGTGCAAATAATTTCCGTTAAGAATGTTCCTTATGGGTTTTCAAAGAAGTTTTCATCGCCTAATCTGATCAGCGAGGCAGTCTTGTTCATAAGCTATTTATCAGTCTCTTTTCCCTAGCTCATCATTCACACCATCGAAGCAAGCAAAATGTAACTGTGGGTGAGTTAGATTTTGTAAAAAAATCTAGACAAACATTTCTTACCATCCTTCAGTGTCAGAAATGAAACACAACCATTCTGTAAGCAATATACAGCAAAGTTATTTTTTTTTCTTTTAATGAGAATTTTCTTTTCAAAGCATGTCACCCTTGGCATTTAGCATGTTGTCTTTGTGTTCACTTTCTGCCTGTTGTTGGTTCATTATTCTGGGCCACAGAATAATGTGGGTTTTGTGGGCAGTGAACTGTGATTGGTCTGAATTTAAACAAACTGGTTCCCTCACCTGAGGGAGAGGGCTCATTATGGGCACCATATTGCTACTGCTTAGCTACTTGACAATCAGATAGCACATCCGAGTTTTGTTTCATCTCTAAAATGGAGATCTTGCAGGATCATTGTAAAGATTATTATGAAATTAAGTGAGTCAATGTAATGAAACTGCTAGTAAGTACATGTTAAAAGTTCACTGTTCACCAAATGTGAATTGGGAGGGAAAGGCTGCAGGATCCGAAGATTCCTTCCAGTTGTTAGTGTTTGTGACTCTGATTTAACTTCCTTCCACTCATCCTTAGCCAGAGTTACAGACACCCATCCTAGGGAGGGAAGATGCTGAGATGTAAAAGGTCCTAGAGGATGAGAGGTTGACTCACCATGGAGAAGACTGGTCTTATATTTACTATCAGAGGTGACCCTAGCTCATCACGGACAAAGAGTTATCATCCAACCATGAGAATAAATGGAAAAAAGAAGAAAACAATGATACCACGAGGGAGAGGGGAAAATAAAAAATGAGGCTCTGAGGACTAGAAAGGGTAACATCATCATTGCCTGCACTTGGTCATCATGGAGAATATTTTCTAGTATCTAAATTAAAAAAAATGTTTTGAGAGCCCTTCAAGATGAGGTCAGTTACAACAAGTGTGATATAGAGACTCTTATCCAGGAGTCTCTTATTTTAATCTTGCCATTTATTTTGGAATTAACTTCCGCCTTGGGAGATACCATCATCCCTCTCCAGGCCATTGGGCCTTTCTCTGCCACTGCTTTTCACAGACATTACCACACAGCATGTTTGTATCACTCAAATGAGCAGCTGTCCAAGTCCCATTTTGCTGATGAGCAGAGATTCAGAGAAACTGATTTACCAAAAACTGCCTAACTCCAGAATTAGGACTGCATACCAGAGATCTGTGATTACCTCTGCTGACGTGGCTACTAATACAACTAGGAAATAGTGGTCAAGCATGAGGTTTTAAAAAATTGTTTTTCAGCCCTAGCCAGTTTGGCTCAGTGGATAGAGCATCAGCCTGTGCACTGAAGGGTCCCGGGTTTGATTATGGTCAAGAGCACATGCCTCTTTTGCGGGCTCAATCCCCAGTACAGGGTGTGCAGGAGGCAGCCAATCAATGATTCTCTGTCATCATTGATGTTTCTATCTCTATCTCCCTCTCCCTCCCTCTCTGAAATCAATAAAAATATATTAAAAACATAAAAATAAATAAAATTATTTTTCAATCATAGGTGACATATAATATTGTATTAGTTTCAGGTATATAACATAGTGATGAGACATTTATATACCTTAAGGAGTGATCACCCCGATAAGTCTAGTAGCCATGTGGTGCCATACATAGTTATTACAATATTATTGACTATAGTCCCCAAGCATGAGGTCTTTGAAGGTAGAATGACTACTTGGGCTCAATCGATTGCCATTTCCAGGCTGTGTGACTGTGGCTATGCTACTTGTCAGGAAGCATAGACTTCACAGTCATTATGGACAAACGTGGTCATGTTTTTACTGTTTAGAGGTGGGGTTTGTTCATCTTTGTTTATCCAATAAGCATCAATTAAAAAATAGAATAAAAGGTAACTTGAAGAAGGAAGAAACTGCATTGGATAAGCACAAATTCTGAACGAAACAGGAGGCATATTCTGCACTTGGGAAGCATGGAGATACCTGCCCAAGCGCTGAGCACCAAGGGAATCAAGACCAGCTCCGAGTCAAAGCCCGGCTGAAATCCTGCTTTCTGATCCCTGTCTATATCGGCCACCTCTCAGAGCCTTCTCATCGTAAAATGAAAATAGTAACTGCACATCCTTCATGGAGGTATTTCAATTCCAAAAAATAGACTTATGCATGGTGAAATGCTGACTGCAGTGCTTGATAATACCTGTTAGCTCTTATTGTTGCCACTGTGTACCCCGGATACCAACACCACTGTTTTAACTGTATCTGTGAGAACATGCAGTTCTAGCCAAGGGCTGAAGACTAATTTGGCCTCGGATGTTCAGCTTGTTCATCCTCAGTGTATAATCAATAGCAAAACTTCCAAAATGTCAACAGAGTGATTTTGCAAAAAAAATTAAAAAATATTTTTTTATAACAACTACAGTGTTATAGCTTGATCTTGGCCTTAAAGCAGAAACACACTCACGGGATATGTATACTATAATTGCTTCTCTTTGCCAGTTATTTGTTTTGGATTGGACTTCCTGCCCCTAGAGATAGTCCTGTAGTTAGACTCTGACCTATTTTATTTTTTTGCGCTGGGGGTGGTGGTGGTGAGGGGGAATGAATGCTCTTTTTAAAGCTGAATAATGTAATTAATGCTTTTAATGTTGGATGTGGATTTTTAGTGAACCACTGAGACTTTTGATTCAGTATGTTCTTAGTTGGAAAACGTGGGGGCGGGACTGGTTCCGGCTATACTGTTTTGAGCATTTATCATGTGCCAGGTCCTGTGGTAAGAGTATTTACACACCCATCCTCATTAACCTGCCACCAACCTTATGAAGTACGTGTTATTTCTGTTCCATAGAGGAGGAAGTTGAGGGTCAATGTCAAGTCCAAAGTCTGAGGGTTGACATATGGCATAGCCATGGATTGCTCTAAGGTCTGTCCATCACTGAAGCTTGTATTTATAACAACTGCTCGAGTCTAACATTGCTATGTGATCTCTTCCATATCTAACATCCTGACATTGCACTTAAAGCACTCTTTCTTGAAGTAGGTAAAAGTGTTTTGACATATTGCCTTCAGCTTGAGGGGGAACAAGACAATTTAACGAAAATAAACATAGTGGATCAGGTATACATTTACACATTACCACTCGGGGGCACAGAACTATAACTTTTTAGTTTTCTATAACTTGACTCCATTTGGTTCTCAAGTTCCCTCAAGCTGCTGAGAGCAGACAGCATTATTTTTTTTTTTATGGCATTCTGGTCTATTCCATTCAATCTAGTTGAATATGCAGTCAAATTTAGGCATTATTTTAGCCACTGGCCTGTTTGAAGCTTCCTCACGTTGGAAGGAAAACTCAGTATTTCAGGCCTGTGCTCACACTTTTCCTTCTCTTTTCTTCCTCTGTGTATCATTGGGTGCCAGGAGGGGAGAGGCACATCTGGTTAGCGTGCTAGCTTCTGGATCCGTGCTGCCCACTGTTGGTCATGGAATGGCTTCTGCCCATCTGAGAGCTGTTACAGATGACCAAGTTTTATAAACTCTGCATTGGCTTTGTTCTGAAACAAAGTTTTAATTTTTATATCTCCCTTGCTGGGGCGTGTGGGAGCTATTGACTCTCCTGAGAGCCACAAAGAGTTGGCCAACACAGAAATGGGACAACCCCCTCAGTCCCTCTCTCCATCTTGCCATTCCATAACTTCCTTTCAGCTCCACTGTGGCTACCCCAGATGGGCTTGCCACAGTGGAGCCTCCTTGCTCTAAGCCAAAATCCAGGGGATTCAAAGCTGCATTCAGCCCCCAATTTGTTCCTTCAAAATCTCTCTCGGATCTCCCAGCCCACAGTCCTCCCAGGCTTGGAAGGACTTGGCCTTTACTTATGGGGAGAAATAGTCTTAATATCATGTCCTATCTCCTTCCTGCTCTATATTTATCTTACAGTTATATCTTTTTTTTTTTTTAAACAAGAGAAACTGTTCAAAGTTTATTATGGATATACATGCCTAAAATATAAGACCCCAAAAACATATTGGAGAGTTAAGGTTTACATATTATTCTGGACAAAGGAGAAAAGGGGCAGAGATTTCAAAGGAAATAGGTGATTTATTTACAGTTATGTCTTGATGCTCTGCTTTGTATTATGTAAAAATTCAGCTCTCTGAGTTTTCAGGAAACTTTCTTATTGGAAGCCTTGCTTTCAGGAATATTGCTTAATTATAAATCTATGGAAGTCTACTTTGATCAAACAAAATTAAGCAATAGTTTTCTTATTCATGATTGGCCTGCCATCGCTGGAAGCAATTGAAAATACTTTGGCTATAATTTGTTGAAGAGCACAGATCCTTGGGGCACTTGGAAACAATTAGGTGTCCCTGTTGGGACAGACAACTCTAACTCCACCAAGATCTGTGCTCCACCAAAACTGCACTCGGTGCAGTTTTCACTGGAAAGTGAATGCTCACCTGCATCCATATTTCTCACGGCTGCCTCTAAATGTGGCCATGTGACGACTGGTTCTAACCAATGACATGTGAATGACATTTTGTATGTTAGTTCTGTGTCGATATGGTTTATACTGGGCGTACTTTGTGCTCTCTTGTCCCCTGTCCACTAACAGGATGTCAGCATCAGTGGTAACCTTGAGAGTCTTGTGTTAATACTGGTTGATCCTCTGCCAGCATGATGCCTATGTGTAGCAGACAATTCCTGCCCATCCTCCTCCTCCATAAAAAACAAATTTGTTGTTAGGATAGCTACTTGAGATTTTGGCGTTTATTTCTTATATCAGCTAGTAATCACTACTTTAACTAATAAAGCAGGAGTGTAATATATTTTTAAAATATTATCCCTGCCACAAGAACAAAGTAAAATTTCTCTAAAGGGATGAACTGGTCTTTAAAGATTTATTTTTAAAGTCACTTCTTACACCCTTTGCCCTTTATTTGGACTATTCATATGTGATATGATTTGAAGTTGTGTGTAAATCAAGGGTTGACAAACTTTGGCCTGTGGCCTGTTTCTGTATGGTTCATGGGCTAAGCATAGTTTTTACTTTTTTTTTTTTTTTGGTAGCTTTAAAAACCAAAACAAATAAAACAAAAATATGTGATAGATTACATGTGGCCCTCAAAGTCTAGGATATTTACTGTCTAGTTTTTTACAGAAAATTTTCCATCCTCTAGTACAAGGGGTGGGAGACCAATGAGCTTAAACAACATTGTAGAGAGAAGATTACTCTGAGCGTGAAGAATTGCATCTTCTGTCCGGATCTGTGCTGTTATGGTTTAGGCCTTTGAAATTGATAGGAACCTTATGGAAAGTGCACACTTGACCTAACACTGGGTGGAAAAGTAGAAAGATTTGCTCAATCTTCATTTCCTGTGTCTGTAGGACTAAAAGCTGTTTGACTTGTTCCTCTAATTGACTGATTATTTTTGAAGCTGATAGTCAATTTGGTTTTATACAGATGCAGCCAGAGAGAAGAAACTGTTCTTATTTGCTTATTTTGGATGGTGGCTCCCCAAACCAAGGCCAATGACTCTTAGATTTATAGGGTGGATGAAATTTTTTCAACACTTCAATAAGGAAGGGAGATTCTCTTGAGACGTCACTGAAGCAGAGTAATGTTCTTTTCTTTCTCCATTTAGAGCCTCAGGAAAGGCAAGCACATTTGTCCAGAATAATCTAGATTAACCATCAGGCTCTAAATTTATTATAAATATACAATTTTCAGTAGGTTTGCAGCCAAACCTACCCATTTTATCCCCTGGGTCATTGATAATAATTAAGAGGCTGTGCCTATGGTTTCCAAGGGGGACCAAAATCAAGACTATTATGATTAAGGCCCTACTCCTGACATGTGCCAATGAGCAAGATTTGTTTAACTTGGCAGATTTTAATGCTTGTGTGAAATGTTTTTTTATTTTCCTGCCGCTAATTATGTTATGATTAAGTTACATCCACTGGAGTGTAATTATCTACTGCATAATACTTTTTATTTGTGGGTCCCTAGAAACTTGCCACATCAATAGCGCTGACGGAGGGTTCGCTGCACTGTCTTAATGGTAAAATTTTCCCTCACACAGTTCGATTTATCTTCATTTCCCCAGGAACTCCTTCATAATCATTTTTGGCCGAATAAATTCCTAGTCTAGGTTGTTTATCTTGCTGATAGGTTTTGTTCATCTGGCTCTGGTGAGTTCTGGGCCAATCATGATTGTCGTGGGCTCCCTGGTTGGGAAGGGGCCTGTCCAGCAGGGGTGATGGGAGGCTTCTCCAGGAGATGTCACTGGGACTTCACTTTAGTGTTAGGTCCCATCCTGAGAGCTTTGAGTTTTTCCAAGTCGCAGAACAATGGAGCTCTGACAGACGTTTCATAATCAACATCACCTTTCCCCTTCGTTTTTATAGTTTATATTTTTCTATGCTTTTCTTTGCATTTGCGACTCTGGAGCTTTATATTAGTTCGCTGGGTGGGGAGAATGATGTTGCCGCAAAGCTATCCTGTCTTGGTTCCTCCTCTTCCTTTTCCCCACATTTCAGCCCAAGTGACACCGTGGCAAAGGCCATGTCTGTTTTTCCCAGGGTTTGACTCCCAGGAGTCCAGTACAGTGCCTGGCACCTAATACCTGTTTTGCTAAAAAACAAAAAACAAAAACAAAACAAAAAAAATATATGAATTTTTTCCTTGGGGTCGCTTTTGAGCATCTTCTCAAAAATGGCATTGTAGCTTTTGGAGTTCATTTTATATTTCTAGAAATTAAGTGGCAGGTAAAGGAACTTTTTGTTTCTTTGCTGCTTTCAGGTTCTGGGATTTTAAATATATACCCATATGACTGATTCATTTCACTCATTCAATCACTTTGCAAAACTAATTATGCAACAGCTATGTGCCAAGTAATGTTCAAAGTGTAGTGGTTACCACAGTGGAAAAGGTCCCTGATCTCATTGAGCTTATATTTTTATTGGGACAGATAGAAAACAGTAAATCGCAGAGATAGTAGGCAGTGATGGATGCACGGAAAGGCATGAAAGCAGCATGAGTGAGAGTTGATGGGAGACTTTAGATTGAGGCTTTGGAGAAGATCTCTCTAAAGAGGTACTTGGGCCAGTTATACAGGGGTGAGGTGGGAGAGCATCCTAGGCAGGAGGAAGAGTGAAGGCAAACACCTCCCGGCAGGAATACGACTAATGCGTTCAAAGAAGGCCAGTGAAGCTGAAGGGTAGAAACAAATGAAAAGCTTCATCTTTGAGTGGGCTCTGGAGATGGGTGGGTGGGTGTCCAAATGGGGTGGAGAACACCCAAAAATAACATTCATGATTCAATAGCAAAACATTAGCAGGAATAGTATTGGGCAAACATTCTTGGGACAAAGGGCAAACACTTGAAAATTAATCTCTAATCTTAGCCCATCTTCTGCATTAATACCCCTGGAAGCTGGGCAAACCTTGTACCTAAGCCTAGCACATTGCACAGCATATCCTTAAAGAAGGGCCAGAAAAAAAAAGAAAAATCTACAACATTTAATTCTAAATGGATTCACAGGGGAAGGTCTTTCTTCTTAAAAGCAATTATACTTTACAACGCATTCTTTCCCCTGGTGCTTCAGCTTCCCATGATGCCCGACTTCATTAAAGCAGGCAGGAAACAGGATTGTGATGTGCTGGTAGAATTATATTTTCTGAGCTGCAACTAATTGTTTTGATGAAAACAAAGAAAACACAATATAACACTATATGAGAAGAAGATCAATGCTTGCACACTGGGCCAACTCGGGAAGAAAGGAAACAAAGGGAATCATAACGAAAACACGGCACATTGTTTTATCTGTCACATTTCGTTTCTACAAAGCATAAAACTAGAAGAAAGCTTGGCTTAATGACAGATCAGAGTGCCGTCTGAGAAAAACCTCATTGTAGCTTTGCCCATGCATTTCTGTGTGTGTGTGTGTGTTCTCAAGCACAGTTTGTTTGGTTATTTGTGTTATTGTCTTGATTTCTTTCATTTTTACAATAGGCATAGTAGGTATGTTTATTGCAAACATATCTCCAGAAATGCTGACAAAATGCAGTTGTAGCAAAAAGAGATTAAATAACTGAATTGTTATGGTGCCCTGTATACTCAGTGAACCAAGCACTTTGCTATAGATATCAGGAGAATTGGGCGCTAGTTTCAGCTCAAGGGAGGCCTTGATCCCCTGGACTCTACTCTGGGAACCCACTTGGGATACCTAGGATGTGATCAAATGAATATCGAAGGCCTTCCTTCTTCTGAGATATGAGATTCTAATATGTATCAATTCTTAGTGTTTTCTCTGTGTTAGTTGACTGGATAACCACAGGGACCTATGATTTATCTCCCAACAGGACTCTGATAATAAGAAGCCAAATGAGAATAGGAAATGCCTATGGAAGAGACACTTTATTTGGAAGGGTATTGGCAGAGAAAAACAAACCTTTCTAGCTACCAAATTCTTCCTACTTCTTGTTACTATCTATCAAAAGGAAACAAAGCTTCATTGGAAATAAAGGGACAATTGGTCTGTTTGAGATCGTTGCTTCTTAAGTGTGGTAAGAGGGGCAGTAGCAATGCCACTTGGGATCTGTTACAATTGTAGAAATTCAGGCCTTGCCCCAGACCTATAGGACTAGAATATTCATTGTAACTGAGTGCCAGGTGAGTCATTTACACATTAACATGTAAAAATCTCTATTTTAGACGAGTGGCCACTAAGGGGGATGATTCAGCACATGAATCATTCTAACCTCAAACAGAATACATGCACTGTTGCAGCAAGAGACCCAACTATAGCACACTGGTTACTCTTGGCCCACACCTTGAAATTTGTCTTTTGAGTCACTTATAAAATATTGTACTATCCAAGAAGTGGTACTCTTCCTTCACTTCAGAGCTGAACTGATGACCCATTTTGCTGTTAGTTGTAACCCTTCAGTCTTGCAAAGTGTAACTCACATTTCTGTTTGCTGAGATGAGCATATTTTGAAGAAATGCTCATGCTAGAAAGAACATCTACCTGATTTCTGCATCTAAAAGCTATAGAACTGATAAGTAACCTCTCTACCCACTTGTATTGAAAGTAATTTTCAAGCCCAGCTGGTATGGCTCAGTTGATTGAGCGTCATCCAGTGACCAGGAGGTCACAGGTTTGATTCCTCAATCTCCAGTGGGAGGTGTGCAGGAGACAGCTGATCGATGTTTCTCTCTCTCTCTCTTCCTATCTCTGAAATCAATAAAAATATTCAAAATAATTTCTTTCCTCTTGTGCATACATTGAATATAGAATTTCTGTGTATTCATGTATGTATAGACAAGAAAGGATATCAGCCTATGTTAGCTGAAAATATATTAACTTATCTATACTTAGGGTCACAAATGTGGGCTCAAAAATGATTGTCTTGGATGGATATTTCTTTTTTTAAAATATATTTTATTGATTTTTTACAGAGAGGAAGAGAGAGGGATAGAGAGTTAGAAACATCGATGAGAGAGAAACATCAATCAGCTGCCTCCTGCACACTCCCCACTGGGTATGTGCCTGAAACCAAGGTACATGCCCTTCACCAGAATCGAACCTGGGACCCTTGAGTCTGCAGGCCGACTCTCTATCCACTGAGCCAAACCAGTTAGGGTCGGATGGATACTTCTTTTCCAGTTATTAGGGCCTGAAATTCATAGGTGATTTTTGTACTGCAGAGGTGGTGACTTTACTACAGGAGGGGAACATGAGCCATCTAGATCTGTTGCTCCGGTCAGCTGAGGTTGGCCATGTGGCTCTGGGAGATGGTTTGTACTTTCAATGTAGCACTTAGAGAAAATGACTAAAGAGTCTCAAAAAAAGGCATGCAAACCACAACCTTGACTTAAACAGAAGCAGACTGAAGACCACAGGGTGCAGAACAGAATCATATTTGCAAAAAGTGGAAATACTTCTTCTGGAGTCATCAGGCAATATTTGAATTGGACCACAGAAGAAGAAGTCAACAGACCTTAGGTTTCAGCTTCAAGAGCTGAAAGTGTCCTACATGACACAATATACACTATGAGTCCAAAGACCTCATTTATAATGCCACCAGCTGTTCTGGTCAGTCAACATATGAAGGGGGCTCTACAGGAAATTAGAAATCACATTAATAAATCTTTTGAGTTCACGTCTTGAATAGTAACCCAAGATATATAGTTCTTTGCCGCTGAATAAATTGGCTCTGTGGAGAAGAAGGAATGTATAATCCAGAACAGTATTTAATTATATTCAGATGGTCATGGGCTTGACCTATGTTAGAGCTTCATAACATGTTAGGTTTCCTGGAAGGAGCCTTGGAGATACCTGTTAACCTCTTTATTCTATAGACTGGTGAACTAAATCCCAATGTGCCCAAATGGCACGTCAAGTTCACAAAGTGGGCTAGCAGATTTGGGACTAGAACTCAAAATTCTTGAATTACAGGGCATTGAACTTTCTGCTACATGGCAAGACATTATAGGAGAATGTTATAGGAGAATATAGGGGAATATAATGAACCCATAAAAATTTAAAGTAGACTCCATCCTATATAATAAAAACCTGATATGCAAATTGACAGAATGGCAGAATGACCGGGTGGAACAACTGATCGCTATGGCATGCACTGACCACCAGGGGGAAGATGCTCAACACAAGAGCTTCCCACAGCCCACAGGCCCCAGGCCAGCCAAGGTGGGTGCCAGCGGGGGACACCAATCGCCCTGCTGGTTGCTCCGCAGAGGGAGGCAACTGATGGTGGTGGCAGGGGGCAGGGCCGGCGAGTGGGCGGCACCAGGCTAGCCAAGTCAGGTGCCAGGGAGAACCTCTGGTTGTCCCGCAGATTGGCCCTGATTGCTGGCCAGGCCTAGGGACCCTACCCATGCACGAATTTCATGCACTGGGCCTCTAGTATTACTATTGCTTGGATCCAGTTGTCTCAGACTGCTAATGCCTATTTGCCCAGCAATGAATGTGATGCTATCCAGGTTCTGAGCCTTTCCAGCCTGGTGTATGTGTGTGTATGAGGCTTCCAGACCAAGGGGCATTGATGGAAATCTTCATGATGAACGGGCACTAGGGAAATCTGTTCCAGCCATAGATGGGAGGTCTGGTTTGGGGAGAATGCTTTCATCCCTTTACTGGGCATTTGTTTGTTCCACAAGCCTGTCTTGACTGTGAACCAGCCACTAAGTTAAGTAGCAGCAGTAAAAAATGAATAAGGTATGTGCTGTCTTTAGAAAGCTTATAATCTGGTGGAGTAGACAGTAATTACGAAATTTTTAAATTTAACCTATTTTTTGAATTCTGTGTCAGGCACTTATTTGTCATGAGGGACACAATAAAGAACAAGATATACATAGTCTGTGAGACCTGGGAGCTCACTATATAGCTATAACAGACATTAAAGAAATTCATGAATAATTAGTATTGGGATAAAGGTTTACATCTGGATTCTCAGATCACAGAGTAAGGGCATATGATACAAATGAGGAGGGGGGTTAGGAAATGTTTTACTTGAGTTTCATCATGGAGAGCAGTGATGGAGTAAGCAAGCGATACCTCTTAGGGCTAATGGTGTACCTAGATTTTTCTGGGCCTTTTTCATAAGCCATGGAAAGTCCTGGAGAACATGCGGGCATAAAGACAGACTTATTTCCCTGGCTTAAAACAATTCCTTCTCACGAGGGCCCTGGGAGGTGAATGAGGCAATCACTTCTTTTGATTTCTTTGGCTAGGAAGAGAGAATTTTTGGCCCTTTCCCCAGAAGGCTGTTTTCTGCGTGTATCACTTGTGTGACAGCTTGGACATACGATTAGCAGGTACGGACTTAAGCAGGAAACATCCTGCTGGATATAACTGGACTGTGGGGTTTATTGTTTGTGGCTACTTCCATTGGGATAATGGAGACCCCAGAGGGTTTGTTTTTGTTCACTTTCCCAAAATGCTCCTTTTTGAGGCTTTGAGAATCTGCGTCAGGCTCTCAAAGGCTATTAAGCTTTTTGGAGAGTCTGTTTATGCTAAACAGAAACTTAACTCGAAGATTGTATATAGGTGAGGGAACCGAAGTGCAGAGAGGTGAGGAGAAGCTATGCAAAGCGAGATGACAAGTTAGTGACGGAGCTGCCAGGCCTTCTGGCTTACTGTGTCTTGCACCCAGCTTGGTTCTTTGCTTTGTAGAGATTGTCTTCAAATTCACAGTCATTTCCCAAGCAACCCACCTGCCAGCCTTGCTCCTGGAGGTTTAGATGAGACATATTTTTTTTCATATGGGTTTTTAATGCCATTGTTTTTAAGCACAAAACCACATCAATAGTAGGAAGTGGGTATTTTTCCATCTCTGTATCTCCTATTACCAGCACAGTCTTGGCATGTATTACGGCTTTAGTATATATTTTTTGAACTGAAAAAAAAAAAAACTAATATAATTTTAGCCACTAGAGTTTGAAATCTTGTTGCATTAATGCCACTATCTAGCTGTGTGATATTAGCTTTTCTAAACTTGTTTCCTTTGCAGTAAAATGGCGACATCCACGCATTCATTTATTTATTCAACAATTATTTATTGATCACTTACTATATCCCAGAAAATGTAATGTGTTCTGAGGAGTCTGTGGAACGTCATGGAAGTGCTAGTCCCCACCCATTGTGACTGCATGTCTATTGGAGATAACAGACAGTTAAAAGACTGATGTAGCTTGTATATCACACTAGATTAAGTGATGGCCTCTAAGTAGTGGTCTACCTTCGGTCTATTGGTTTCCTTTCTCTGGTTGAGTAGCTATGCTTCACTTATAAAAATTTGTTCACTTAATGTGTTTTTTTGGGTCCAAAACTTCCACCTTGATATAAAAAGAAAGAGCTAACAGAAACAATCCAGTGTCCACCCAAGATAGCCAAACCTCATGTTGTATTTTGTTTCTTATTAAAGGCAAAGTAAATATAAATTCTAAACATTTTCATGTTTACTTTGTGTATTCTTTCCAAGGGCCAAAGGGGTGGGTATGAGTGGTTTCATAAATCATCTATATTAATATGGTTTGGCAGTGTAATTATAAAAACACTACATAGTGATAATGAAAGCATAGAAAATAACACTGAGTCTGCTCCCAAGGTCAAATTATTTTCCTTAATTTAATATGTAGACTGTATTTTAAAACTGCTGATCTTTCCTAAGATCTTGCTGCTTAATTTATGGATTTAATTGTGAGATGCTACTTCCTTGTATATCACTTTGCACTAATTCCACTTGGTCACAGTTGAACCTTCTAGTTACATTTCAGAATTTCAAACGTTTGACATAAAGCAAGGGGAAGCTCATGCTTGAATACCAATGTGTTCTTTTGTGTTCTCTAGCCCTGTGAAACCACTTCCAATTCCCCAAACACAAGACTTGATGGCTCTGGTTTGGAGTCTGCTCTTTCCTCTCCCTGTAATGCTGTCCTCTTCCTCCCTTGCCTGTTAGGCTACCACTCATCCTTTCAGACTGAGCTCAGATGTCATCTCCATTGTAAAGGCTCACCACTCTCTCCTAGTCAGAGGTGCATGTCTCGCTTTCCTATTTTCATAGAATCTCACATATACTTTATCATTAAAATAATCAAAGCTGTTCATTCAGTAGTTATTGTACTACGTTTTCTGTACTAGGTATACAGATACCTTAGAATTGCCTCATCTATTTTATCCTCAGATCTGATAACTCCTTGAGGCAAGAGGTTCTTCCCTGACAATGAGTGGGAACTCAGCAAATGTTTGATGAATGTATAAGAGCAGTGATAATAAGTATGGCTAACCTGTATTGAATTATTTTCATCTAGAATGAGCTCCTTATTTTAATCAATTTATTTAATGTTCTCAACAAGCCTTTGATGTAGGTATCACCATATTCATTTTACCTTTAAAACATCAAAGACAAGCCAAGATTAATTCGTTTGCCCAAGGTCATCCAGCCACCAAAAGGGGAAGTTAAGATTTAACTCCCACTTCTGTATTATTCCAAAGGCCATCTAATCTGTCACCTACTGATATGATTCATATTAAAGTCACAGAAACAGCTGGTAAAAAAATTAGAATGGTGATTAATAATAACTCATGTCTGAATGGCACTTTACCATTTAAATAGTATTTTACTATACATTATATCATCCAATTAAACAGTATAAATTTATTACACACAATATTTTTCCAATTTAGAGGAATTACAAGGAAATTACAAATAAACTAAAGGAAACAACCTCCAAATTTCACCACCCAGAGATAACTTTCATCAATGTTTTTCATTGCTATTTTGTGTATATTTTCTGTCTCTTCCTCTATGTGCATGCATGCATATTTGTGTGCATGATGCTATTTACAATGTTCTTTTAATCATATGTCAATAACATTTTTCTTCATATTTACAATAATATTCTATGTATTCCATTTTAGGTTTATGTCACAAATTATTTTGTTCACATTTATGTTGATTCACCTATTCTGATCTCTGGGGATTTTTGCTTCATTGATAGGTCTGAGGACACTCCCATATTTTAATAAATTTGTTACATACATAACCCAGTGCTGATACCAAAGTATGTATTAAATTTTTTAAAAATTGATTTCAGCAAGGAAGGGAGAGGGAGAGGGAGAGAAAGATGGAAACAGCAATGATGAGAGAGAATCATTGATTGGCTGAATCCTGCATGCCCCCAACTGGGGATTCAGCCTGCAACTCAGGCATGTGCCCTTGCCCAGAATTGAACCAGGGATCCTTTGGTCCTCAGGCTGATGCTCTGTTCACTGAGCCAAACCAGGTAGGGCTTAATTTTTCTATCTGTGTAACAAATTACCACAAACTTAGAGGCTTAAAACAATAAACTTTTGCTCTCTCATGGTTTTTATAGGTCAGAATTCTGAGCATGGCTTAGCTGGCAAAGTTGCAACCAAATGATCATCTGTGGATGAGTTCCCATCTGGAGATAGAGCTCATGGGGACACTTGAAAGTTTATCACACATGGATGATTTAAAAATTACACATGAAATAAGTAAATGAATAAATAAGCAATTAGGCCATGAAGAAAAACGAGGCAATAGACAAGTGAATATTTTTGTGACCCTGAATGGTGAATAATACTTTAAATATAGCCAACCAAAAAGTTAATAAAAGAAACCAAAATAGATTTTGCTATGTAAAAACCCTTCAAAATTTCTGATTGTAAAAATGATGAAAAGAATTTTAAAAATTAGTGACATGTGATTTCAACAACTGTAATTAAGCAAATGTTAATATCATGAACATATCTGAAGCTCATACAGATTAATAAGGAAATCAGTAGAGATTTAATAAACAAATGGGAGAAAACATGGAACAAACCACAAAAGAGGAAATATAACTGTCTAATAAATCTGTATAAATGCTTAGCTTCATTTATTATTTGAAAACAAAGCAATAGTCATCGTTTCAAATGGAAAATTAATAAAATAAGATGCAAAATACTCAATGCTGGTACAGATATGACAATCGGGTTTTCTTTTGCTACTGTGAAGAGTGGACAATAACTGCTACGAGAGCAATGTATTAATTTGTTTCAAAAGTCTCAAAGTTGTATATATTATTTTATTTAGTAATTCCTCTTCTAGGAACCTACTGTAATAAAATAATCAGCCATGCAACAAAGATTTATGTACAATGATTTTCTTTGAAGCACTGTTTATAATAATAAAGTATTGAATACCATAGGTATACACTTAATCATTTGATGTATAATACTAGTGCATAAATATTTAGCTTGGCTAAAAATAACAATAATGGCATCAAAACTTTGATTGATCTTATTGTAGAATGAAGAATTGCTTAATATCACTTTATGTCTGACATATTCTGTTTTTTTCTTTTGCATTTTTTTTCTGAAAAGAGTACCATGACAAAAGAGTTGATAGAAGTTTTCAGTTTGTAATTTGAAAGGGAACTTAAACTTGCAAATAACCTTAGGAAAAGAAAAATATCCTTAATTTCACTCTAAATTAAGATAAACAGATCTCAAATCCTTCCTACATAGATGGTTTGGAAGTATATGTAAGGGGCATAGAAATTCAGGAAAACCTAGTGTTGAAGGAAAGAGAAAAGAGAGAAATACCCAGAAAGGAGCTTCTAGGAATACTTTCCATTTTTTAAATAACTTTTTATGACTTGTTGTCTCTTTGAAATCTGGTTTGAATTTTTCCCTCCTTAAACCACAACCTAACACTCAGAACATTTTTGTTTCTTTTGCTGAGATCTCCATTCTTCAGAAGGGGTAATGGAGCCTTATTGGGCAGCTGAATCTTGGGATGAAAGTCAGCCCTTTGGATTAGCTGAAGTGGTGTTGGTAGCCTTTGTGTTGTGACCTGCTGCATTCTGAGTAAGGGAAGATGTGGAAACAGAGAATTCTATGCTTTTTGCCCCAGTAGGTCTGGCCTTATCTACGCTAATAAAAGAGTAACATGCTAATTGACCATACCTTTGTGACACCCACCAGCCAATCAGGAGTGAGTATACAAATTTAACCCAACAATGATGGTGGGTTAATTTGCATACGCAGGCACCAAGCGGCCGGGGGTGGGGTAGGATGTTTGTGTCATTGCCATGGCGATGATGCAGGTGTTCCACACCACCCCAGCTGCTCCGGACCTCTGGGCAGCGTCGGAAGGTGGAAAGACGGCTCCAGGCCCAATGCACGAAGATTCTTGCATGAATCTTCGTGCATTGGGCCTCTAGTTTAAAGTAAAGTAGTTACTGTTAGAAGCAGAAGGGATAGATAAAACTTAGGAGTCTAAATCTATAGAATAAAGAAAAAAATACATGGTTGCAGACACAAAGTTATGTATTCTTTGGTCCAATTCTCATTTTTGTTTCTTCATGTTTTTTCTCTTTATTTAAAAATAAATGAAGAATGAGAAATTGTTACCTTCAGAAAATATACTAAAATTGAGTATTTCAGGGAAAGGTTGCCAGCGTAAAAATAAAAAATTATGTTTCTTCTTAGCCTTCTTCCTTTTTCCCAAGAGAGAAGATTTAGGCATAGCATGCTGTGATTTTCACTGACTGACAACTTTTGGTTAAAAAACAGATGAAGGGTCTGTCAGAATGATAATCTCTTTCCTTTCATTTATTTATATTTTGAACAACTCCCTGTAATGGATTATCCAGCATGCATTCACTGCAGTTTGAATTTTATTATTCTTATCAAGATGTCATTTTCAGAGCCTCTCTATTTACTTATATTTTTCAAAAGATTGCACAAGAAAGCCTAGGCCTTACTGACCAGTTATATACATTTCTTTCAAATTTTTATCGAAATAATGGCAACTAATAGATGGCATTTGCCAAAAGATATGTACATTCTGTGTGAAAGAAGTGGTAATACAGAGTAATTAAGAGCAGATACTTTCAAAATCTGGGTAGTGTCTTCAAAATAAATCAATAAGTTTATAAACCCTTTGATATTCATTCCATACTATCTATCAGATATTATATTTTAACATAATAATTTGTTAGGAAGCAAAGAACCACCAATAAGTCTATAATCAATGTTTTCCCTTTATTGAGTGATGTCCTAAGGAAGAAAGTTGATTATCTGGTCAAATTCTCTTTAAACAGGCACATACCTGATATTTACTAGCAGGAGAATCCTCATCTATGGAATTCCTTTAAAAAGATGAACCTGATATGCCTAGGATTAACTATGATAAACAAATCTGTAATCTATTGATTCATGGAGAATAGCTTCCTAGAAAATGTCATATAAGCTATATAATAATTTGAATATAAAATGAGAATGCACCATGACCAAAAAAGTTCCCTTCTTTTTAAGTCATGTTCTGTGGCATCATTTGGAGACCACATGTTAAATATGAGCTGCAGTGTGTCCTTATGTGCATTTGGGGTCCTGGATGTTCCCCTCCTGTGCCTTGTGTTACTCATAACCTTGAATTATTAATACAGCTCAATATTAGAAATATCTCTGATTCTTGTGAGCCTGATTTGACAGACATTCCAGTTCTCTGTGTTATCTTGACTGCAGATCTAATTTAAAACAGGTGGAGGGGAAACTTGGCTTGATCAAGTAAGTGGCACAGTGTAAACCTAAAGAGTTATACAGGTTGTTCATTTCACTCAGTCATTAAAGGTGGGGAGGTAGAGTTCATTGCTGAAAATTCTTAGTATTACGTAATCAGGCACTGATCAGGAGTTTCAAGGTTGGCACAAAATAATTCTTTACTTTAACCTTTGTTTAAATTTGGTTCTTCAAGAGCAGGCCCTGAGACAGTGTAGAGTGTTAGTAGTTATTCAAGAGGTGAAAGGAACACCTGTAAGAAGTGGGGAAGAGACTCACTAAAGAGGAAGCAGTTAATTAGTGGAGTACTACTAGACTAGCTACAACAGAGGGTGACTAGGTTTAAATCCTGTGAGAATGCTCTGGAAAATGATACCAATCGTGCTCAGAATTGTCTCATCTGAAGACCAAGGGACCTGGGGTATTTATACACTGAAACCTGAGGGTCCTCGGTTGAGTACTACTCTCAGGGTGTACTATTCCTCTGGCTGGGTCTTCTGGTTTCCTCTGCTTGGACAGCATGATCTTCTGATGTTTTGGACAATAGACCTTTTAGGTAGATTAATGTGCCTCCTGGCAGTTTTGAGTCTCTGGAGCATATGAAAGCTCTGAGGGACAAGAGAATCAGCTTGAGCATCTCTGTAACCATGACTGCTCTATTGATTAGCCATAAGGGAGTCTGCGTTCACCCATGCAACAAATATTTATTTACTAATGTTGGGGATATGACAGGCTTGGTGAGAGAAATAGATAATAAACAAATATGTAATACAATGTGAGGTAATAAAATGTAGTATTAGGAAAAATAAAGCAGAGTGTTGTAAAATGACTCCAAAGACTTTAGTCCTTATTTTTTGAGTTGCTAAATATAAATTCATCTAGTAGTTCTTTGATGATGTGGTTAAGTTGAGGATCTTGAGGTGGGAAAATTATTCTGGATTTTCTGGGTGGGCCCTAAATGCCATCACAAGTATCCCTCAAAGAGAGAGGCAGAGGGGGAGTTCACGGGAAGAATGGGAGAAAGTAATGCCGAGAGAGGAAAGAGAGAAATTGGAGTGATGTAGACAGAAGCCAAGGAATGCCAGCTGCCACCAGAAGCTGGAAGAGGCAAGGAATGGATTCTCCCCTTCAGGCTGTGAGGCAGCACAGCTCTATGGACACATTGATTTCAGCCCAGGAAAACTACTTCAAATTTCTGGTCTCCAGACCCATGTCTATTGTTTGAAAGCACATTATGTAGTAATTTATTGGAGCTGCATCAGGAAACTAATACACAGGGGAGCCAACGATGGGGTGGTTATCATTTAAGAAAGAATGTTGAGGGATCATATATCTTTAATGGGTATGTTTGAGCATAAACTTGAATGATAGCAAGAGAATGAGGAGAGGACAGTATATGCTGAGATGTTTAGGGGAGAGGTAGCTTGGTGTGTCTGATGAGCAGCAGGGAGGTCAGAGTGCCTGGGGCTGCGGGAGCTGGGGGTAGAATATGAGGGGACAATATAGAAGAGAGGGGCCCAAGTCATTTCAGGATCTTTCAGGACTTGGAATTTCATTTTGAGGTAAAGTGGAACACATTTGGAAGGTTTTGGAAGAATGACTGGAACTCTAAGGCCTTCTGCCCCATGCTAAGTTCCGAGTCACTGCCAGTCATTAGGCTTCACTTCATTTTCTCCTGGGAAGAGTTGGAGGAGGTGCCTCAAGTCCTTCCAAGTGCTTGAGGCGAAGGGGGTGCAGAGATGTCTCCCTGCTCCTAACCCCAGGTGCAGTCCTAGAATGAAGGATCTATTAGCCAAACACAAATTTCCTTTCCTTTAGTGTAACTGCTGTGAGTCTTTTATCCTAACATGGACTCTATCTGGACTCTATCACTTCGTCCTGTTTCTCCATTCCACATGCTACTTTCCGTTGATCTTGTCAGGGCCCAGGAAAGGTGCAGGTGTGAGTCCTGTTCCCAGGCATATGATGAGTGGCGCTGGGGATGACAGCGTAGGGATTAAACAAACCAACCATCACCCACAGCCTTCATTTAACCCTTGGCATGAGCTGCATACGTGACCACATGTCTTTTCTTAAGCATGTCTGGTCAAGAACCATATCTCTGTGCATGTTTCATTCCTTAAAGGTCATTATGCTTTGCTTTCTATAGATTAAGTGTTCAATACATATTTACTGAACAATTTGTTATTGGTCAGAGTTTGTTGGTGAGAGAGAAAGCGGACTGAGCTGTGAAGTGGAATGAATAAAACCTATGGTTTCTGCTTCCTCTGATCCAACCGACCCTCATCACAGACTCAGGTTGTGGGAACTGACTGCATGTGGGACCTCAGAGGTGTTGAAGCTGAACACCCACCTTCTCCTCCTGCACATATACTAGTATTCTCGGGAGAGAGTTCTGTGGGTGCCTCTCAGAGGCAGCTGCAGGGACGGCCTTTTCAGTCTGATACCAGAGCTGACTCAGTAGCACTGGAAAACCTTAGAATTATGCCACCCCCCCATCTTCCCACCCAACACCTTTCCAAAGAGGAACATTTAGATCTAGATTATATATATATATATATAATGATGTTGTGAACACTAGATTCAGTATCCCGTTGGCTGGATAATTTCAATTCACGGATTCATTATCTGCTTGGTTGCACAAAAGTTTTGAAGCATTTCTATGTGTATCTATTTAAAGTATATAGACAAAGCTAGAGGAAAATTCAAATGCTAGATTGTATGTTTGGTACAGATTAAAATGTAATAAGTAGACAAAAAATCACAGTGAGATGGGCTAATAGGAAAACCTTCTCAAAGGTGATTAATCTTTTGTGACACTTCTGTTCATTCAGATCCCTGGAATTATTTTTTTCTTGGATTTTCTGCTGAGTTGTTCTTAGACTGATGGTATAATGGGAAGGCACACCCTTACCTAATATTCAAATTTTTCATCATGTTTATTGATAAGAGAGGATGCTCTGAGATTTGGGATAGTTATTCTTTGTTTTGGTACAAAGCCTAGATATTTCATAAAGTACAAATAGAGAATAACCTTTGGGAGGAGAAACAGAGTTATCCAGAAGGAAAAGTAGATCAGAAAAATGGAAGAAACTCCAAGCAAAATGCAAGCTTTTAAAGGCTCCCACTGTGAAAATAAATGACTTGTGGTCAGATCAGTTTAAAGCTTTGCTTTTCATTTTGAAGTTTTAGAGCAGGGGGAGATCTTAGAGTTTATTTATTTCAACACCTTTATTTTAAAGATGACAAAGCTGGGGCCCAGAGAGGTTAAGTAATTTGCCTATGGTCACACAGACAGTATGGGGCAGAGCCATAATTGCATTTCAGATGGTCTGACTTTTAGTCCTGGGCTCTTTGGACTGCATTTCATTGCTTCCTCCAGCCAACATCATTTTAGGAAGGAAACTTCTAGGGGCCTCAGCAGCATGGACCAGCAAGGAAAAGGAGAGTTGCAGGATGCACAGGAGAGCTGGGGATACTAATCTAGTGAGTGGGCTGGAACCAGCAAGGCCCAATAGATAAATTCTACCAACGGTGTGGCAAATTTTGGTACTGTTCTAGCAGAATGCAATACTGGGGATTCACTCAAGTAGACAAGGCAACAGGTGAACCACAGGAACAAGAATATTTTAAAAAAATATATTTTATTGATTTTTTTACAGAGAGGGAGGGAGAAGGATAAAGAGTTAGAAACATTGTTGAGAGAGAAACATCAGTCAGCTGCCTACTGCACACCTCCTACTGGGGATGTGCCCGCAACCAAGGTACATGCCCTTGACTGGAATCGAACCTGGGACCTTTCAGTCTGCAGGCCAATGCTCTATCCACTGAGCTAAACTGGTTAGGGCAGGGACAAGCATACTAAATAATGGAGTCTAAGTTTTGAGATTATCATTTTAGTAAGAGCAGGTCTCTAGCTGTGGGTTGAGGTAACAAGATTCACAGGCAGAGGAAGGCTCTGGAAAGGACTAAGCAGTATATCAGAACCTACAGCAGTCTAAGGTCAGAGCAGGACCAACTCCTAATCCAAGATGGAGCTTACATAGATGGTAGGGAAAACTTCTAAGCCCACATTTTATCTAATGGAGAAAGAATGAGACTTGGAGACAAGATGAGCAATCAGACATCACTTCTGTTATGTGGATAACCATGTGTTCACCAATCTTCCTATGCTAGTCTATAAAGGTGGTTGAACCAGATATAATTTCTTTTTCCCATTGGGACAGACTGTTTAAGGAGAAGAGCTGAGCATGCAGATTGAAGATCTCTTGCATTTAGCTGATGGAAACAGATGGGTCACTAGGCATATGTATGCTCTATCAAACAGAGTACATTTGGCTTCAAATAACAGGATCACCGGATTAAAATCAGCTCAAACCATATGGATGTTTATGTTTTACTTAAGAATTCTGGAGGTACGTAGGCAGTTCCAGAGTTGTTTCAGTGACTCAAAATTATTTAATTTTACCACTGGACCATTATTTTTTAAAAATATATTTTATTGATTTTTTTACAGAGGCGAAGAGAGAGATAGAGAGGTAGAAACATCGATGAGAGAGAAACAGCAATCAGCTGCCTCCTGCACATCCCATACTGGGGATGTGGCCGCAACCAAGGTACATGCTCTTGACCAGAATCGAACCTGGGACCCTTCAGTCCGCAGGCCAATGCTCTATCCACTGAGCCAAACCAGTTAGGGCACACTGGACCATTCTTATGTATTAATGATGACTCCTTTCTTAGTTGCAAGATGGTGGCTGCAGCTCTTATGTGACAACATTCTGAACAAAAAGTAGAAATGAAAAAAAAAAGAAAAGCAAAAAACCAAGGCCTCTCTCTGCACACTTCTTTCATCATCAAATAAAAAGAAAAATATTTCCCAGAGGCTCCTCTTGGGAAGTTTTTCTTACATTTCATATTCCAGATCTGGATCATGTGACATAACTAAACCAATTACTAGCTAATGCGAACAGATTTGCCATGATTGAATAAGCGTGGTTGACTATTGGATTTCTTCCCAATATTTGTGATTCATCTCCCAAGGGTAGACTTATTTTTACTCCATCAGGATTTGTTTCTGTGAGTATGAA
This sequence comes from Corynorhinus townsendii, assembly GCA_026230045.1. Lineage (NCBI taxonomy): Eukaryota > Metazoa > Chordata > Mammalia > Chiroptera > Vespertilionidae > Corynorhinus > Corynorhinus townsendii. The sequence goes on from JAPDVU010000001.1 coordinate 219,217,911, forward strand.
ATAATGGGAAGAAAGCCAAGAGTAAGCCACACTTAGTTAACTGACTGACCACTTTCATAAGATTTTGAATCATACTTAACTATAGATAGTGCCTGATATATACAAAATTTTCTTATTTTTCACCTAACCACATCCTAACATTAGAAGGTGATTTCTTAAAGGTCCATGCATAGATTCAGAAGTATCCCCTCTGATTTAATGTAGTAATAAAACAGTGAATTAAATATGTTCAAAAGTAAAAAGAAACAAAACACTATCCCAAATTTTCTTCTCTCCAATTGAATAAAGAAGTTTAGTCCTGACATCATCACAATTAGCTTTCTTGATTGAATAGATCATACAACCTGGACTGGGAAGGTTGTAAAATTAGTGGTAATCACAATGTAGATAATTGTAGAGTCTCCATCTCTGTAGATGCCACAGATGTAATAAATCAAACCAACATGTTGTCTGCCTGTTTAGGAAGCTTTGAATCAATATTGAGTGACTTTTCTGTCTCAGGGCCTAAAATGAGGTCTTGTGGAGACCTTACTTCTGCTGCATAAACACTAGCAGGTTAAACAACCCAAGTGATGATGTGGAGAAGGATGTTGGCTTTAATTTGTGAGTATGAAACTACTTTTTCTTTTCCTTTAATACTGTGCAAATTTCGGTCAGCACCATTTTTGGAAATTATAAAAGAAAGGAGAAAGTTGCTTTCTATATTTGAATAATTAAGTTTTTAATCAACACAATCCATAAAAGAAGGTAATTGCACAAGCCTGTTTTTAAAAATGTTTTTATTTATTTTTAGAGGGAGAGAAAGGGAGAGGGATAAAGAGATAGGAATGTCAATGAGAGTATGAAATAACGGGAAGATGCTCAACCACTGAGCAACACTGGCTGGGCTGCATAAGCTTTCTTCATCACATTACCTTATCTTCACCACATTCCCTTATCTTCATCCTAGGGCATAGATAGGAAAGATTTTCAGATATTCACATTAACATTTTAGCTATTTTTTTTTGGAAAGGCAAAAAAGTAAAAGATTGAAGAAAAACATGCCTGATTAGCCAGATATAACCGGCAGGAAATATAATCTAACTTGTATTCAGCAATGTTGGTATTATATTCTCGGTGAACATCTACTAGCTGTGTGACCTAGGGGAATTTGGTCAGTCTCTCTGGTCTCCCTTCCTTCATCTGTTGAAGAAGGGATTAAAGAGTTTTTCAAAGGTTTTTGAAGAAGCCAAAACTTTCCAAGTGTTTCCTCAGAGGCTAATTCAAGAAACTTCTACCAGAGACACTCTACATTTATGTGTTTTATACATTCAGTTTCAGGGGAAAACAAACAGAAAAATGATGCAGCCATTGTGGAAAATAGCTTGGTGTTTCCAGGAAAAATGAAACATAGAGTTACCATATGTCCTATCAATTCAACTTCTAGAATTCTACCAAAATCATTGAAAACAGATACTCAAACAGATACTTGTATGCCAATGTTGATTGCAGCATTATTCACAATAACACAAATGTAGAAACAACCAAGCGTCCATCAACAGATGAGTAGATAAGCAAAATGTGGTATATAATACAATGGAATATTCGTATTCCATATTTACTTCTATGTAAGTAAAGCAGCCGGTGTTTCTCAGTAGTTGAGCATCAACCCAGAGACCAAGGGCCCAATGAAATAGTCTGACATAAGAAGGAATGAAATCTTGACACATGCTACAGCATGGAAAAAACTTGGAAACATTATGCTAAGTGAGAAAGAACAAATATTATATGATTCCACTGATATGAAATCTACAGAACAGACAAATTCATAGAAGTAGAGAGTAGATGAGAGGTTACCAAGTGCTGAGAAAGAGGGGAAATAAGGAGTTATTCTTTAATGGTTACATTTGGGGTGTGTTTTTTTTTGGGGGTAATAAAAAAGTTTTAGTAAAAGATAGTGATGATGAGTGTACCACTAGTTGGAGATGTTAATAACAATGTCAATGTTATTAATGCCACTGAATTATACATTTAAAGATGGCTAAAATGACAAGTTTTGTTATATATATATATTTTAACACAATGAAAATAATTAAAATTTAAAATATTTTTGCAATTAAACAAATAAACAAACATCTTGGGGTCAAGGGATTCTGTGTCAACAAAGGTTTGGAAACTCCAGTCTGTATCAGGATAAGCCACCAATAGGACATTTTTCCTTGCAGAACTGAATATTTTATGGGATTTCTCACATTTTCAGAATTAGTCACAGAGATAATTCTACCACATTAAGTGAACTCTTATTTCTCATCAGTTCTGGATCTCAGAGGCCAGCTGTGTAATAAGGACAGTTGTGGCAAACATTGGTTTACGGGTAGCTCCAGCAAAGTGCCAAGAACAAGTAACTCTGTCCCTCAGATCAGTGATAGTTTCTCTGCTACATGTTTTAGAGAGACCACATGCCCAGGTTCGGAAGTTAGGGTGTTGTCCCTCAAAAAGGGAAGGTCAGTGCAGGAAATGGTAGTGGGGTGGGGTGGGGCCAGGAGACACTTCAGGCTTTTTTCTTCTCTTCTATGTAAGTAAAGGCACTTTCCCCAAGGGTTGTGATGAGAGGGAGCTTTGAGTGTTTTACACATGATTGATGCTGCTAAATATTTTCTTTAAAATTTACCCTTACCTTCAGTATAGTCCAACAAAAGTGATTATCATTTAAAATCTTCAAAGACATTCATGTTCTTTTATCTTTTGTTTAGTGTATGGGCAACATGTGTCATGGTTGCTTGAGATTCTAAGTGGACAATCTGGAATATGCTTCCCCCTCTACACTCCTCCCCTATACTTTATGCTCAGAATCTTCCCACTGACAGGCTGATGAAAAACGTTTCCTCTCTGACACTGATTGGAAGAGTGAATGATCAGAAAAAACCTATTATTGTTTTCTTTTGAGTTCTCCTAAATAAGCGAGCTTATCACCAACCAAGTGTCTCTTCATTGTTTTGTGTCTTAGAGAAGAGAAACTTTTAGAGGCACATTTGTAGAACTGCCAAATTGGTTTCACAGAGCATTGCATTCTTATTTTAATTGGGAACAACAGTTGCGTTTTTAAAAAACATTTTACCATTTGCCAGTTAGGAAACAGCACAGAACAAAATAGAATGACAGTTCATTTCCCCTTATATCTGGTGAAACAATATGAATATACCAGTACATTAGTATGTGTTTTATTTATGCTAAATAATTGGCAATGGAAAGAAATTTGGCAGTGGAACTACTTCTTTAAGGAATGTTAACAAATGTATTCTGGGAAAGAATTTGATAAATCTGAGAGTTTACTGTTAACATTGCACTTTCCTTAAGCGATAACCCTATCAGGGTGAATGTGTCCTTTACTTTTTCACTTGGCTAAGTTCAGCATATATCATTAAGGATCAGACTCTTCTAAATTCCCAAGAAGTGCTGGACCCCATTTCTAAAAGACGGGATTTATGTTTCCAAGTTGGCATTATCAAAGAATTTTGTAGAAACACCATGGTGAATTAGACCGATCTTGTATACATTTGATTCTTTGTCTGAATAAAAATAGTCTTTCAATGCCCATATCCTTTCAACACTGCCTCTTTCCTATCTCAGTTGTTGACCAGCAAAACCTGCTAGAGTTAGAGCAGATTTGGGGATTAAAGAAGATGGCATTTTAAGATACATGTGCATGCCACCTGGCTTGTTTCTCCTTTGGAGAAATAAAACCAACACCAAAAGTGAGATCAGTTTTGATTATGGTGATGGCAATAATAGTAGCTAAAATATTGTGTATGCCCATTGTGTAGTAGAAACCTTTTAGAGCTGTTTCCTTTAAACCTCAAAAATGACCCTACAAGGAAAGTACTATGAAGTAACATGTACACTATTTTGCATGAGTACATTAGGGAAAAACTATTCTAAAAGTTTTCTCAAAGAAGAAACATTTAGGCAAAAAACTGATGAGTGTTCACTTGGAGATTAGAAAAAAGAAAAAGGATGTTCTTGGTAGATGGAGAAGATGTACGGAAGCCCTGAGGTAGGACATGGTTCAGGCTATTCAAACAGCAGAGAGCGCAGTGTGGGCTACTATAGCTGCACACACATGAAGAAAAGAAACATAAGTCATACAAGTAAGCAGGAACCAAATCATGTCTTACCAATTCTCATGTACCTTTTATGTCTCCTGGACACCCTACACTAAGTTAACTGTCTTTGTGCTTCCACAGCTAATTGAATCTTCCCATCATAACGTGCATCAACTTTACAGTGATGACTTGTCCAATACCTTATCTCCAAGAACTCTGGGATATTGTCTATTTCGTTCAACACTGTAGTTCCAGCATTGGGCATAGTGCTTGTCACATAGCAGAGTTTCAGTAAAAAAAAAATAAATTGGGAGTTCTTTGGTAATGCTGAATACCTATAAAGAACTTAGTTATTTAGCTTTGGATATTGTCAGAAGGGCCTAGTATTTTGTCAGTCAAAACCTGTTAATACAGGGCTTATTAAGGGGAAAATTGCAGTTATTGAAGGTTGTGTGTCAGAAACTCTGTAACCTCCTCTGTATTGGAATGACCTTGGATAATAGTCCTGTGACAATCTTTTATTGGTTGGCTGAATACTCTGGCCATTTAATGAAAATGCAGTCTCATAATACCTTTTAGACATTGCTCATTCCTCTGTGATTTATTAAAGTATTTTTATAACTTAATTTTTGTACTAATATTACAGTGATTATCTATTTCTTTCTGGTTATTATAATCATTATTAATTTCTAGCAATGTCAAGGCTTCAAACACTGAATATATAATCAATGTTTTATGTAGCCTCCACAGATTTACTGGTTATTTAGGTGAACTGCTTAGCATTCAGGGCTAAGATTTCTGATTCCCACTGTATATTCTGAGTCAACTCCTCTCAATTTCTCATACTGAAAGAGCAAGGCTTGGTATTCCTCAAATTGCAGCTAATACAAAAATATTTCATATTCATCTTTAGATCTTATTTCTGTATATGAATATGTTTGTTTTGGCAATTCAAAACTGTATATGAAATGTACCAATTTAGTATTAGCATCTCATTTTCTAAACACTCTTACATTTTCTGTGACCTTTCTGGTTCTTGAAAGAAATGTATTTGAATGTTTTTATTTTTTAATTTCTCTTATTGTATAATAAGCTGCATAAATAATTAAAAGAAAAGAAGAAATGAATACACATTTAAAGAAAGCCTTTACAAATTTTCTGCTAAATTAATTTAGGGAGTACTTGAATACCAGCATTAGTTATATAATACTAGAGACCCAGTGCACGAAATTGTGCACTGGTAGGGTCCCTAGGCCTGGCTGGCAATCAGGGTTGATTGGGGCCTTCTGGCTGCTGGCCAGGGCCTCCTTTTTCTGGCTGCCGGCTGCCAGCTGAGGCCTTCCTTCATTCTGTGCCACCCCCTGGTGGTCAGTGCACATCATAGCAAGCAATCGGTCTCCCGGTCGAACTCCTGTGGAGACTATTTGCATATTAGGCTTTTAAGTATATAGATTCCATATAGTCACAAACAGATGTTCTTCAATGGCATACTTTGTCATAAGAAATTACTAAATATCAAAGTCTCAACTAATACTAACATAATCCATTTAAAAAATATATATATTTTATTGATTTTTTTTTACAGAGAGGAAGGTAGAGAGATAGAGAGTTAGAAACATCGATGAGAGAGAAACATTGATCACCTGCCTCCTGCACGTCCCCTACTGGGGATGTGCCCGCAACCCAGGTATATGCCCTTGACCGGAATCGAACCTGGGACCTTTCAGTCCACAGGTTACGCTCTATCCACTGAGCCAAACCGGTTTCGGCCATAATCCATTTTTTAATATCTATCTCGTCTCTACCCAACACACATGTGTACACACACACACACACATATCCTCTTAACTGGAGTTTTATGAGTGTAGGGATCGCTGTTTGTTCTCCACTGTTTACCAAGCTGGGTATCAAATAGGCTAGTGAAGCAATACAAAGACATTGGGGCATATTTCAAGAAGTGGAACCCTTCTCCAAGGGTTGGTTTCATAAATCTGCAAAGTGTTTATTGAAGGATTCAGGGAGTTGATTAATTTGAATGGGAAACAGTTACATCTTTATTTTCACTAAGTGCTAGGTGATATTTAGCATATTCTTCAACTGAGTATTAGCGATAAGCCTTAGTAATTTTAGCAACATCTGTGATTGTTTGTCACCAAGAGAAATCATAAATATTTCTTATCATGATTGTTGCACATATTGCAGATATTTTTGAAATTCTAGTAATTACTCCATCAAGACCTTTTTTTAGTGAATGATTTAGAAGATACATGTATTACACCACAAACTTGTTTCTTTAAAAAAATGTGTTAATTTATTTGCATTCCTTTGAATACTTGCATTTTATGCATATAAAAATATTCCTTTGCCAGAATGACAAAAGGATCTATAGTACCAAATGTTTAAGAACTTTTGCTCTAGGCATTTTGAGCTGCAGTTTTCATCTTATTTGGGAGGCATTTACCTGGTGCCTTAACAGGTCCCAACACAGTAATTCAAGGGTGTAAAGTAACACGGGCCATGTGCAATAGTCACGTTCAGGTGACCTGGCTCCATGAAGCCTAGGATAAAATCTCCCATATCCCTCCTCATGCCCAGGACCATCCCATCTCCAAATTAATCCAGGTCTCTACTTGCCTGTATATTTATCCCTTCTCTAATTTTAAAGTTATTGCAGCCCCATTTATCTTTCAGGCAGTATGAAATCTGCATTCCAGTTCTGCCTCTTTCACTTATTAGCACTGTGTCCTTTAGTTCACTTGGTTCTATGATTTCTTTTGTTCATCACATGGATAGGATAAAGTTGATGAATACAAGTTTAAGCTGCATTATTTTCTAATATAATAATGCAGCATGTTATTTTATAAGCTTGATTTCTTTTTCTGAAAACAGGGAAATAGTCCTAATAAGAATAAGAAAAATATAAAGGATCCAACACTCTGAGAGAATATATGCCCTTGGGCAAGTTATAAACCTTGCTGTGCCTTAGTTTTCAGATCTGTACAGCATAGATACTAGTATTTACTTCCTTATGAGGACTAAATTAATTGATATATGTAGAGTACTTAGAATTGTGCCTGGCATGGAATAAGGTGTTTATTATGTGCCAAGTACTTCATATATATTATCTTGTCTATCCTCCAAACACTGGAGACGTGTACTATTTTTGTCATTCCATTTTATAGATGAAGAAACTGAGTTCCAATGAGATAAAGTTACTTGAATAGAGACTAAGATTGAACAGATGCTAAGTGGTAAAATCAGGTTTTCAAACCAGGTTTTCTGGCTGCATTTTATTATTCTGCCATGTTAGCAAGTACCCAGCTAACCTCTTGGAAATATTCTAAGAGTCATATGAGATCATTAATATAAAAACATGATGTACTCAATGTAAACTGATACCTAAATGTTAAGATATAAAAAAATCATATATAAAGCTGATAATAGGTGTAGTCATTTTATACTTGCATTTATAAATTCTCCAAGTGGCCTTTTGTAGTAGCAATCCTATGTTTCAGGACATTGACATAGCATTTTTAGAAAATCAGCACTTTCCTGACTTTGAGAATTTGGATTACTTTTATTCTTTAGATAATTTTATTTTTAAAAATAATTCCAGGCGAGGGCTCAGAACTCAAACAGAGCACCACACAGGGTAGAATTTTAACACTGAAAAGGAAGTAGTGTGACAGGCAAGCCAGCTCAGTGCTACAAACCAGGAAATAGGCTGATGGTTCCTGTGCTGGCCCTGAAGGATGGCAGGATTCCCAGATAGCTCTGCGGAGTGTCTGGTGTATTGATGTGATAGTACCTCCCTCATCCAAGGATGCATGCCATTCTGGCTGCCTTATCTCTTAACATTGTGCAAGTGGACATAGATCCACAGCATACTGCTCATAACTTTCTTTAGTTAGGGTTGAAAGAACCAGTCTCTGGGGGACTACTCTTTAAGACAAATTTGGGTGAAGGATAACATCTTGTCCTCAATTTTGCTTCTCTCTGAGACTGCCAGCTTGTCTTTTTTTTTTTTTAAATGAGTGTTTTCCTTGAAAGCCTGTCCATTCCTCCTACAAAAAAAATACAAGACCCTGTTATGCTCCTTCCACACAGTCGTCAGATGTTTCTTAATGTCATTAGTGAGCAGTGCTTAGAACCAGACTGAACCCATACCTCAAGTACACACATGGTATGAACATACTGTGTGTACTAGCAAATAGAGAAAGAGTATTAAGCATGCCAGAAGGCATTGGTATTTTTTTTTCCTATTTGAATATGTACAATGACTTTATTCCTCTTCAATTCTGACAGAGATTGGCGTATACTCACAGCTGGGAGGGGAGGGAAAGGCGGAACTGGAGCAGACACAGGGAAGGGCAAAGGGGAGCTGGACATAGAGTTAAGGAAGCAGCCACAGTATTGGGTAAGGCAAGGTGGGGGCCACAAACCTGGAGGGAGTGCGCACTAAGTGTTTGGAAGCAAGAGATAAGCTGGTTTGAAGCAAGAGGGATCATGGTTAGACCACTAGAAAGGGCCTGATGTGTGGCAAGTTATCTTAATATGGGGAAAGGTCTCACACAAGGATATTTACTTCTTGTATAAAGTCCAAACGTTCTGTCAGTTCTTTTTGAGCAATGACACCAGGAAATTGACAGCTAAGTGGATGTTGTATACAAGCTCATCATCTGTCATCTTCACGTGGCCAACAGCCACTGCCAGACATAGCTCCTGTGAGGAGAGGAACCACAAACTTCTACCTGAGTAGGTCTTGGTGGGGAGCCTATGACCTTGTTCAGTATAACTTTTTTTTTCAGTAATAAAAAACTGTTTTATTAAAGTCGTTATTGCTCTATAGTTTTACTATTAAACAATATTAACAGTAGATCATGTCATTCTCCTTTTAGTCACAGTCTACCTTCCTTGTGTCTTTTTTGAGGTTTTGAATAGTTAGTTACTATTAGTGTTTGTCTAGAAAATTGTTAGTAAATTCTTTGGCATCCATTGTAAAAGCACTTGCAACAGATGAAATATTGGAAGCTCAACATTTGAAGGAGAAAGACAAGAGAACATTGACATGTGCCATACTTTGTCAAACCTGATGCAGCTAGAATCAGGTTCAATCTGAAAAGAATTTGTCATTAATAAGCTATGCAGGATAAATAAAACTTGAAACCACCAAGCCAAAATAAACCAGCAGATAATACGTTTTCACTTCTGACTAACTTTGTACCATTGCTCTTGCTATCGCAGCAGAGCTGAGACACTTTCATTCTTGACTGTCAAGTCAGAAACTGACAGCTGTTTTCATACCTTAACGCTAAGTAACTTCTCTGCTATCAACAGCTTTAGTAATATTAACTATAATGTCTATATTTACCTTACCTGAATTATAAAAATACTAGAGGTCCAATGCATGAAATTCATGCAAGAGTAGGCCTTTTTTCCCCCCAGCTGCCAGTACTGGCTTCCCTCCCAGCTCCAGCTTTGTCCAGAAGGACGTCTGGTCTAATTAGCATATTACACTTTTATTATTATAGATAGATAAGTTGATGATAGGATCTTAAATTTTTGTAACTTTTTGCTTTTTAAACTGTTTATGCAGCAAATGATAAAAAAAGAGTCTATTTTTAATAACAGAAAAGTCAGCCTAATTTGCTTATCACAGTATGTATTTTCATTAGCAATTCCCTGAGCACAAGCTATATATAAAGCTACTGTTGTATTGTAATTTTTTCCTAGATAAGAAGAGGTTTAAAAACTTCATATATATTAGTCTCTTAAACTTAGATAGCTGAATTTATACTCCAAACCTCAAACTTTATATTCCAGTAAGCTATATCTTCTGTTACAAAGATTTAGTGCTATCTTGGGAGGAGATCTGCACTGAGACTTTTATTTTTAAAATCTGAATTATTCTTTCTAACTTCGAGCTTCCTTGCCTTAACTTACTTCTATGCTTATCTTTCCAATTTCAGCTTAGATAATGCTTCTTTCAGAAGACCCTTAAGGATCTAATAATTTATGTTATGTGTAGTCATCTCCTATGCATTCCTGTTTACTTCTTTACCTTCCCTTATCAAAGCAAAACATATATCAACTGAACATGCAAATTTCAGGTTTACATTTTATTTCTAGGATTTCTTCTCATACCAACAACCCTCCTACAGGTAATAACTTAAACTTCAGATAAGACACAAGTAAACAATGACCTGAAGGCACTGGAGAGTGAAAAAAGCAGGCATATTCTGGTGAAAGAGTTGAAACTTGTAAGAAGAGATCAGGGCCAAATAAATTTTCTGTCTTGATGGGTTTTCTCCTGAGGACTGGATCATGTTAGCACTGTTCAGGGTGGTCAACATTCAGAAAGAAAACTGAGAGCTTTTCTGGCCTGCAGAACAGAGGACAGATTTTGGGAACATTAGCCATGAAAAAGAGAGGGGAATTCTGGGATGGAAGAACCAGAGAAGGGGAGATCCAGATTCTGTGTAAAAATATTGTTCAAGTTTCCAGTTGACATCCTGATACTTGCAAGGGTAGAGAAGACTCAATTCTTCACAGTCTTAATTGAAATTGACATGCTACTACTCAAGAGAGAGATGGCACGTTGGGCACAACCAATTTATTTGTCTATTCAAACAAATATCAATACTTTTTTGAGGGATATGACAGGATCCGGAGTCTCTATGACAGAGTCTTCACAATGTCTGGTTTACAATACAAAATTATTCAATATGTAGAGGACCAGTCTCAAAAGAAAAATAATTCAATTAAAATCAGCTATGAGATCATCCAGATGTTGGAATGAGCAAAGATTTTAAAGCAGCTATTATAATTATACTTAATGAAGTCAAGGAAAATAAGCTAATAAGAAATGGAAACATAGGAAATCTCAGTAGAGAAATAGAAATAAATGGAAATTCTAGAACTGAAAAATGTAATAACCAAAATCAAAGTTCCCTAGATAGGGTTATTAGCAGAATAGAGATGATAAGGAAAGTCATCAGTGAACTGAAAGATAACTCAATAGAGTAATCATCTGAAGACATTGAAAATAAGATGAAAAAATAAACAAAGCCTTGAGGCAATAATAAAGTAGTAAAAACAAAGTGTTGGCATAATCATACTGCTGAAAGCCAATGATAAAGAGGAAGTTTTTGAAGCAACTAGAGAATAATGTCATTTTACATGCAGGGGTATAAGCAAAATTAATCTATGATGAAAGAAGTCAAAACAGTGGGGGGCTGGGAGCAGGGTCTGCCTGGGAACAGATATGAGAAAACTCTGGGGGGAGGGGGGTTGATATCATGAGAAGAGATTTAGGTTACATAGGTGTGTGCATCCTATCTAATAAAAGAGTAATATGCAAATTGAGTGTCACTCCAACACACAAGATGGCCGTCCCCATGTGGACACAGATGGTCACCACAAGATGGCCTGCAGGGGAGGACAGTTGGGGGGTCCAGGCCTGCAGGGTAGGGTAGTTGTGGGGGACCAGGCCAGCAGGGGATGGCAGTTAGGGGTGACCTAGTGTGCAGGGGAGAGCAGTTCGGGGGGGGGATCAGGCCTGCAGGCGAGGGCAGTTAGGGGCGACCAGGCCTGCAGGGGAGAGAAGTTGGGGGGACCAGGCCAGCAGGGGATGGCAGTTAGGGACAACCAGGCTGGCAAGGGAGGGCAGTTAGGGATGATTGGGCCAGCAGGGAAGGGCAGTTGGGGGCAATTGGTCTGGCAGGGGAGTGGTTAGGGGGTGATCAGGCTGACAGGCAGAAGTGGTTAAAGGCAATCAGGCAGGCAGGCAGGCACGTGAGTGGTTGGGAGCCAGCAGTCCTGGATGGTGCGAGGGAGGTCCGACTGCCCGTTTAGGCAGTCGGACATCCCTTGAGGGGTCCCAGATTGGAGAGGGTGCAGGCTGGCCTGAGGGACACACCCACCCCCACCCTCACCCCCATGCATGAATTTTGTTTACCAGGCCTCTATTTTATTATAATGACAAATATACATTTAAGATTAGTATATCTCATTATATGTAATTTTTATTTAAAAATAAAAAATGCTAAACAAAAAATTATAGTTTATTCCTACTAGCTTTAGATACTCTGAGGATAAAAATTTATGTAATCTCCCTCTTTTTGGCCCTTGTGTTGAATACAATGCATGACATTAGGTGTGTTTTTGGTAAATTTTTGTTGAGTTAAATTTAATTCCACACATTCCTTTTTATTTCTACCCATTTAATACAGATTAATAGACTATGATCAAAGTTCTGGGAAGTAAATAAGAGGATGAAATAAGGAATCTGTATAATCATGAGCATCATGGACTAATGAGAATTTAAATATAATATACAGTGTAGGTCATGTAATTGCATGTTACAATTTTTATTTTATAATTTCTGTTTCTTTATATCAAGTGCTAATGTAAGCCAAGACCTTAACATACCTGATCCCAAAAATGTATAATATACATTATCTAAAAAATGTTGCAAAGTAAAACTTATCTCCTTTCTGCAGTTGACCAAACAGAGTCTAAAGAAAGATAAATTATTGAGATTACATGGCTGAAGAGCTATGTCAGTTAAGATATTGACAGGAAAAAGTTCCCATATGGTGCAAAGGAAGATAATTTAATGACAACTATACATTGAAGTCTGGGTAGGATAAAGGGAACCACAAAGAGATGGAGAGGTACTCAGAAGCAAGCCACTTAAGGAAGCCCTCATACCCCCTTAGGTATGGAGGGACCAAGGGAGAAAATAGTATTTCCAGAACCAAGTGAGAAGTGACAATACAGAGGAGAAGTGGTCTGGTGGGAACTATATTAGTGGAAGCTTACACTATTGCCAGAGCTGTGGTGTGAGAGAAGGGAAAAGATACTCAACCCTTCTTATTTCCTGCAGGTGCCTCCCACTAGTTGAAGTCAACTGATGCCAGAAGTCAAGGGAGCTACCAGAGCTAGCCTCCCAGGGCACAGAACAGTTCAGAGAAGAGAAGAGAATTAAATGGTAAGTGGAAATGAACTGATACTTATAGCCACGCCCAGGTTTGGTTCCATGTTCTTATGTCTTTCGGGCCCATGTTCTTTCTTATACATCAAGTTGACACTCATTTTAAACACACATTTTGTAGCAACCTTTAATTATTTTATGGCTAGAAACTCATTGAACCAGGCACTCTTAATTTCTTTTCTATCAGTCAGTAAGTCATCTCATAGCTTCTGAGTTTCCATGAGGAGTGGAGGATGGAAATCAACTACCATCACCTACGTTAGTTTTTGGATCATTACCTCAGACACCCCAATCATCTTTCAAATTCAGATACAATTGTCCCCAGGTTAGTGGACTCTTTAAAGACTTTTATATGAAAGAAACTGAGTTATAATTAAATGCCATAAGGCTAACTGATGGATGATTACTCTTTAATGTGATATGTTAGAGCATAGAAAAGACATGGACTAAGATAATTGTTCTCCATCTAGCTAGATGTAATGCAGCAAAGAACAAGGACTGGGGTGCCTGATCTGGCTTCAATTATTTCTAGCCCAGCAGGTCTTTTAAGAATGTCTTTTCAAGCTGCTGGCCCTATCCAGCTTCTTGGGAGCATGGAACACAGACTTCACATAAAATGTGGTTGAAAATACAGATCAAATGAAATATCCTTTGCTAAGTGTTAAAACAAGTTAATTAACCTCACTGAGTCTAGGCTTCTTGTATACAAAATGGAGATACTAATAACCTGTAACAAACATAAAACCCTTACAATAATGCCTAGAAAATAATAAGCATTCAATAAATGTTAGGTATTATCATCATTGTTACAATGTTACTATGTGCTGAGCAGTGATCTTTGCCCTCTCTTGGCCCCAATTCTCTTTTTAGGTTGTTTCAAGAGCTCTTCTAAGATTTCTCTCCTTACATATTTTTCCATTTTCTCTGAATTTCAGTTTGTTGTCTCGGCAGAGACTCTTGCACACTGATATTTCTAACTTTGCTTAACTTAAGGTGTCATGAATATGAGTCCGTGCCTGGCACTACCCTGGTAAATAAATCATGTATTCATGGATTTATTCTAGTATGAAGCCCTGCATAAATAGCTCTTGAGCCATACATCACTTACTTGTACTGAGTAGAAGCCGAGAGGGTGGCGAGGAGGGGGAGGGGACCTAGTTGTCCTCAGATTCCCCTAGGTTCAAGTCCTAGAAAATGCTTATATGTTGTTTGATTAAATGGAGGGATGAGAATAGCAAGAGACTAGTCAGTGTCATTTTCAAAGCATGTTTATGTTTTTTTTTTAAACAGGGTTCAATTTTAGTTCCATCATTAATTCAGTATTTGCCAAGTTATTTGACCTCTGATTCTTAGTTTACTCATCTATAAAATGGGGTAGAAAATACCTACTCCCCAAATTGTTGTGTAATTCAAATAAAGTAATGCATATCAATTTAGCATCATCTGAGAAATAATAAGTAATCACTGAATGAGAATTGGCATCATCATCATCATATCCTGCTTTGGGAAATGTCCCACCCTATTGTGTATAGTTCTGATGAGGCTATCAATAATAGACCTCTGCTGGAAGGTTTGGGCAAGAGACTGAGATATGGTTGACCAGAAATCCTCAGCAACTGGTCCAAAGAATGGTGTATGAATAGTTTCCCTGGGCTGCTATAAATAATCACCATAAGTCAACAGAAACAGAAATTAATTCTGTTACAGAAATTAACTCTTAAACAACAGAAATTTATCCTCTCATGGTTCTGGAGGCCAGAAATAAAAAATCAAGATGTCAGTGTGGTTAGTTTTTTTATGGTGATTCTGCAGGAGAATCTGTTTTATGCTCCCCCCACCCCCCGCTGATTTCTAATGATCTTATTTAGAGGTCATTAACTTAATTAAATCTGCAAAGATTCTTTTCCAAACATTTAAGTGAAATCATATGCTATTTGTCTTTCTCTGGCTGGCTCTTTTCACTTAGCATAATAGTCTCCAGGTTCATCCATGTTGTCACAAAAGGTAAGACTTCCTTCTTTTTTGCAGCTGAGAAGTATTCCATTGTGTAAATATGTCACAGCTTTTTATCCACTCATCTACTGATGGGCACTGGGCTACTTCTAAATCTTGGTTATTGTAAATAATGCTGCAATGAACATAGGGGTGCATATAGTCTTTTGAATTAGTGTTTCAAGTTTCTTCAGGTACATTCCCAGAAGTGGAAATACTGGATCATAAGGCAGTTTCATTTTTATTTTTTGAGGTAACTCCATACTGCTTTTCATAGTGACTGCACCAATTTGCATTCCCACCAACAGTGCATGAGGATTTCCATTTCTCCACATCCTTACCAATGCTTGTTTGTTGATTTATTGATGATAATCATTCTGACATGTTTGAAGTGATATCTCATTGTGGTTTTAATTTGCATTTCTCTCATGATTAGTGACATTAAGCAACTTTTTATATGTCTATTGACCATCTCTATGTACTCTTTGGAGGACTGTCTTTTCAGATCATTTGCCATTTTATAATTGAATTGTTTATCTTCCTGGTATTGAAGTGTATAAGTTCTTTATAAATTTTGGATATTAACCCCTTACCAGATGCATCATTGATGATTATGTTCTCTCATTTAGTGGATTGTCTTTTCATTTTGTTGATGGTTTCCTTTGCTGTGCAAAAACTTTTTACTTTGATGTAGTCCCAATTGCTTATTTTTTCCCTTGCCTGAGGAGATATATCAGAAAAAAATATTACTTTGAGAAATGTCTGAGATTTTACTGCCTATGTTTTCTTCCAGAATTTTTATGATTTTGAGTCTAACATTTAAATCTTTAATGCATTTTAAGTTTATTCTTGTGCATGGTGTTAGAAGGTGGTCTAGTTTCATTTTTTTTCATGTGTCTGTACAATTTTCCAACACCATTTATTGAATAGAGTATCTCCATCCCATTGTATATTCTTGCTTCCTTTGTCAAGTATTAATTGGCCATAAAGGTGTGGGTTTATTTCTGGGCTCCCTATTCTATTCCATTGATCTATATGTCTGCTTTTATACCAGTACCAGGCTGTTTTGATTACAATGGCCTTGTAGTATAGTTGGCTGTCAGGTAGCATGATTCTTCCAACTTTGTTCTTCTTTTTCAAGATTGCTGTGGCTATTTGGGGTCTCTTTTTGTTCCACATAAATTTTTGGAATATTTTTTTTAGTTCTGTGAAATATACCATTGGTATCTTGACAGGAATTGCATTGGATCTATAGATTGGTTTGGGTAATATGAAAATTTAAGATGTTAATTCTTCCTATCCATTTATGATGTTAATTCTTTCCCTTATTTGTATCTTCTTTAATTTTTTTCTTCATTGTCATATAATTTTCCAAGTACAGGTGTTTTACATCCTTGGTTAAATTTATTCCTAGGTATTTTATTCTTTTTGAAGCAATTGTTAATGGGATTGTTTTCTTAGTTTTCCTTTCTGATATTTTATAAAAATGTAACAGATTTATGGGTATTTATTTTCTCTCCTGCTATTTCTTTGAATTCATCAGCTCTAGTAGTTTTTGATGAAATCTTTAGGGTTCTCTATATACAGTATCATGTCATCTGCAGGATGCTGAGTTCTTTTGAGCTATTGTATGTTGAATGCTTCCTATTTTTTCAATACAGGGCAAAATATTTGCATGTATTATCTTTTATTTAATTTTATAGAAAAGCTATTAAATAAATGATATTATCCTCATTTCAGACAAGAAATGTGAAGCTCAAAAAGTTGAAGTATTATAAAACTTCTTAGAATTAGCAAAGGGTTGTGTCAAGTAGCAAATCTGTTGTCTTCACTGTTGTATCTTAAGGGCTTATCCCAGAGCTTGGCACAAAGTGAGCAATGGACCCCAATGTGAGTTCTTTGAATAAGCAGCAATTGCATTACCTGGGGTCTTCTTAGGGATGTAAATTATCAGGCTCCCCTCCATGCATACTGATTCTGAAACCCTGGGGGATGGGACCCAGCTCTCCTGGTGTTCTGGTTCTCTAAAATTTGACCACCACTGAATAAATGTTCATTGAATAGAAAAACAGCCAAAACATTGAACCAAAAGCTGGAAGTCTTAGTTAAATGAAAACAGTTAGCCTACGGGCTATGAGTTCCCAAGAAATAATCCGATGTCTAATATCCAAGTGGTAGAGAATGTCTGTGGATACACTAAAATTCTTCTCGTTTATGTAACCTCAGCTGACTGCTAAGTTATTCCTGTGGGGTATAGAGTTTAGAACTACCTGCAGTACACTTGACACAACTACAGACACAAGGAAAGCAGTGACTTCTTGCCTTCCAGAGAATGGAGGGCTTCTATCCCTCTTCACCTCTGGTCCTGAGCTCTGTTCCTGATGTCTCTCGGTCTTTTTTTTTTTTTTTTTAGCACAATTTTGCAGAGAAAAAAAATGTCTTTTCATACCATTTAGGCCATTGCTTACCTAATGGGACATATAATGTGATGAAATTGCCACCTGGTGGCTGAGATATGGGACAGCTCCCAAGGGTATAATTACACACGCTGTTATTTAGTATTTTAAGTGTACCTACTCCAAAGGCATGCCTGTGGAGTTAGTTAATGTTATGACAAGCTGTAGATTGGAACTGAGATTTCTGACACTTTTAAAATGGCAGAACAACAAATGACTAGATCTGGGGGAGAGAGAAAGCCCAGCCACTTGATTTTAAAGAAAAATGTATCATGGATGCAGGCATTCAACAAATAGACTAAAACACAACTGAAGTATGAAAAACAAAGTGTAGCAAATAAAAGCCCAGAGTTTAAAAGTTTGGTGTATACATTCACTTATAAGACAATGTTCCATTTTGAGAGTAATATCATATGTAGAAATGAAGTAATATGGATAGAAAATTAAATATCTTTACATAACATTTTAAATATATATTTCTAGGGAATCCCAGGATGATCTGGGTCCTTTTAGATGCTATCTCTCCCTGTGGAGTATGGAAGTGTCATATTAGTTGGGACAAAGTAAGTTTTGCTGCAGAAACAAATTAACCTTGAAGCATCAATGGCCTCCCAACAATTAATTTCTCTCTTATTCTACATGTCTAACGCTGTTTGGTAGGGAACTCTTGCCCACAAAGCTTCTGTAAGACCCAGGCTAATGGGAAGCTCTCCCAAGTTGTGACTTCATTATCTAAACATGAGCCTCCAGAACAAAAAAAGAGAACATACATTGGATCCTCTATGTTCTGGCCTTGCGATGCACAAGTGATACACATCCCTTCCACTCATGCCCCATTGACCAGAACTTCTCATATGGCTTCACTAAACTGTGAGAAACTTGGAAATATGGAGGTAGTATATGGATTTTTGGTGAGTAGCAATATCTGTGCCCCAAATACCAATTTAATCTAATAAATCTGATCTTGTAGGCTGCCTGTAACCTCAGCTATACATTCTGCTAGCCTGTTGGCACCTCACATCAAAATCCTCAACTCTCATTATAGGATTTGAATAATGTCTCCACCTTCTTGGATTCTCAGAAAGCTACAGCGTGCAAATCTTCCACAGCCGATATTCAGCTTCTGCCCAAACACTAAGAAAAAAATGTTGCCTCGCGGACTTGTAAGGAATTTTCTTTTCAGTGATTTCTTTAGTGCTAAGTGAAACTTGGAACCAAATTAGATCATCAGAAAGTACCATTTCTGGCCTTTAATTTAACTTCATATAGAAATAGCTTTAGTGAGTTAAGCTTCACTGTAACACTTTCAGTGTTGATTAAGAGTCAGTAGAACATCTGTATAGCACATGCTCTAAATTCTTGAATACCCTTTGTATAAAGACCCATGGAATGCCATCCTTCTGGGGACCTCTGTGGAAGGCAATGGAATAGATGTAGGCTATAAAATGGATTAGTACTAGATTTGAACCTGTCTGGCAATTCTTGTCCTAGTGACTCTGGTTCAACACTTGAACCTGTTCCTTCTTAGTAACCCAATATAAAGGATTAATTTGAGGTTTAGTAGAGTCTCACAGTTAAGAGCTTAAATCCTGGAACCAAGCTTAGATTTGAGTCCCAGTTCTTCTACTTATTAGTTATGTGGCCGTGGGCAAATCACTTAACCCTTTTGTGCGTTTACAGATTTACTTATCTGTAAAATAGGGATAATAACAGTACCTATATCCAAAGCTATTATAAACATTAAATTGGTTAATGTGTGTAAAAACCCTTAAAACAATGCCTGACACAGAATAAGTTCTATATTAGTTAGTGCTGGCTATCCTATATAATAAAAGGCTAATATGCAAATCAACCAGACAGCAGAATGACTGGTCGTTATGATGCACACTGACCACCAGGGGGCAGATGCTCAATGCAGGAGCTGCCTCCTGGTGGTCAGTGTGCTCCCACAGGGGAGCTCTGCTCAACCAGAAGCCCGGCTGACTGCTGGCGAGCACCATGGCAGTGGTGGGAGCCTCTCCGCCTCTGCAGCAGTGCTAAAGATGTCTGACTGCTGGCTCCTGAAGGGGAGCGGGCCTAAACTGTCAGTTGGACATCCTCTGAGGGCTCCCAGACTGCGAGAGGGTGCAGGCTGACCTGAGGGATCCCCACCTCCGAGTGCATGAATTTTATGCACCGGTCCTCTAGTTATTATATTAAATTAGGTAATGTTTGTTGAGAAACCTTTGCATAGTAAGTACCTTATAATGTAGGCACAGCAAATAGGCATTCATGACGACATTACCTGCTTTATTACCAAATAATGACAATGTAAACCTTCTTACTCTTTTTTCCCTTTATACTGGCTCCTAGGAAACTCAGAGCTAGATTTAATGCTAAGTCATGATATCTACACATTCTTATATTGTTGCATGTATATGTGTATAAAATTGAATTCTGCCATCATCTTTTGAAAGAAGACAGGGTGTAAACAAAAATTATAATAGTAGAATTTACTAAGACCAATGTCTTATAATAGGAATATTTTTCTTTTTCCTTTCTTTTCTTACCTTTTTAAAAAATATATATATAAGTTAGTCCTGGAAATACTTTTATTTTACTCTGTAATCTGTGTTACAGACCTAACCTTTGTGGAAGCTATATATTCTTCTAGGAGGAATAATAATAATACTACCTGAAATAACACTTTAGAAAATACCCAGGTTTTTAATAACTGAAGTGGTTCCTAAATTCCCTACAGAATATTGTCAGGTTTAAAGGACTCTATTATCTTACTGAAGCTATTTACCTCACATCATGCCTTGTCACTGATGGACAAGTAGCTCTCCCTGAGGAAGTTTGTGATTAAATACACCACCCATGGTGTACAGAAGCACGAAGTAGAACTTGAGTGTTTATTTTAGATGACCCCTGGTTTCATTGGAACTGTTTACTTCTTTTGCTTGGCGAAGAGGCACAATTCCAGAAAGATATAAGGCTGTTGGAAAGAGTTCAGTGAAATGACAGAAAATATGGTCTGTGGCAGGTTGAAAGTATTGAGTTCTTAGGAACTGTCAGAGGGCAGGTATATTATACACTTGAGTAAATGACAAAATGATGGGGAAGAATAAATGCCCAGAGCTTTGTGGTGAGCATAAACACCTAGGAAGGAGAAGAAATGAAGGAGAAGATTTCAGACAGCATGGCTGTGAGCAATGGGAAGATAGGATGCTCTCTCTCTGATGACCTCCAAGTACTTAATGTTTTTACTAGTCTTTTTGGAATGAATCATGTTTATCATCCGGGACACTTCTTATGTTGTTTTGTATTATTGCCTGACCTTTCACCCATGGATGTCTTATTTCCTCAATATAATTGTAAGCTACTGGCAGGGACCAAGCTATCTTTTTTTGTCTCCTTGTCGGTGAACAAGTCACATGGTTCTATTCTTCAATCTTCTATTCACTAGGGTTCAAACTAGGAAACGTTACTTGTGTTCCCTAAGTTTTCATTTCTTCTGCAGGATGGGCCTAATGATATCCACACTGTAGAGTTTTAGGGAAGTTTAATGATATGTAAAATGCTTGGACATAGTAAGATATAAATGCCAGTTATTATCTTTCCTTCTTATAGTGGCTGATCCAGTGCCTGACATATGGTCAGTATAATATTGCATTGTTTTATTACAGATTGGTACAATATATAGCCTATAGATATGATATAAATATATAGTATATCTGTATATATGTACTCTACATATACTAATATCTAATATATAAATGAAGTAAAAATATGTAGCCTTCTCACATATTATAAGCTTTTACAACTTGCCACAACTTTGCAAACCTTATTTTGGCACTTATGTATGGACACATAATGTATATATTAGATATTATATATCTTTGTATGTGTTTAATGTATACCTGGACACTGAGAATATGGAAATGAGCCTGCATGTTTTCCATGTTGGGGAGATCCTGAGTAACTTCACCAGAGCTACCTTCCGACTCATGTTGCAGGATCTGGGTATCTATACAAAGTGCTGTGAGGCTCATTTGACTGTGACCTACAGTTCCCTGGTGTCAGCAAAGCAACAGGATAGTTTGACGCTGAACCTGGTCAAGTTGCATCAACAGACCATTGGGACCTTCCTCTCTTTAATGGGAATGGCTACCAGGCACTCCACAGGTGTGACCTAATGTGGATTTTTCATTTCCAGTCACCATTTCTGTGAAATTGGTCTTAATTGGTTACAGAATCTGAATTCAAGAACACTCAGCTGTCAGTAATTCCTTTTAAGCTCTGCAGACCTGAGCACCACTTTTCTCTCTAAGTGCTCTCTGCTCTGTGAGGGGAATGAAGCAGCAGAGAGAGGGAGGGGAAGTGGCTGGTCTGCCAGCAGCGCAGTGAGGACCTGCAGATCAATCAGGCTCCAGGAGTGTCTTCATCAGAGGCCTGCAGTTCACAGCGGTGGTCCAGGGCTAGCTCCCTGCCCATAGCATCTTCTGTTTAGAGACGCTATTGATTGCTCCTCTGCCCTTTTCTTCTGGGAGAGTTTCTGGCTGCAAGTCAGTGTCAGAAGGGCAAGGAGAAAGGTGTTTTGCTAAGGGCACATGGGATTTGGAGCCGGGAGCTAATACCCATAGCAGCAGATACAATGCCACTCAATGCAGACTTTTTAGAATGGTGATGAGCGGGGACATATGAGATAGCCGTAATGTGCCAAGGATGCCCCTGGAAGGATAGAGGAAGTGATTTAGTGAGTGGATAAACAACAGGTTCCCTTTAGACAAGAAGGGGGCGGTGCTCTGAGGGAGGTCATGCTGAGTACATTAACTCTGCCTGGAAGAAACCAGAGAGACTTCCTTGTTAAAATAATTTTTTTTTTTCTGGAGAAATGTAAAATCTGGAAATCAGTCAGGGACTAAGAGTATAATAGATCAATTTTTAGACAAATCAATATTTCGATGTGGACATTGTGAGCATGTGAAAACATAGAAGACCCCTTACAGAAGAAACTTAAACTATCTGAGCATAGATTTTGGGGTGAGAAATACAGAATTTAGTGATTCTTGGTTCAGTTTGCTATCAGGATGAATAACTGAATAAATCAAGGACATTTTTTTTCCTTCAAGCTAGAGAAGTAATGCAGGGGGAGAGGCACAGTGGGAGGGAGACAGACCAATTTGAGATTAGAAATGGAAAGATAACAGCTTTGTATATTGAATGGTTACAAAATGATTCTCGACTGCTTGACTGTTGGTAAGCAATTCAGAGGCAGATGTATAAAATGTGGCCAACGTAAGCCCCAAATTCTATAAAGCAGTGTGCTGAGAGAGACACAAAAAAGGGTTATCAAGTCTCACATAGACATGGATTCACACACAGACATGGATTCAAGTGTTAGGTCACCTACATATTATACTTTGGTTGAATTTCCCATTTTTCTGAGGCTCATGTACTTCCAGGTAAAACTGGGATAATGCCTGTGCTAATTAGTCTCCCTCCATCCCTTCCAAGCCTGTATTCATTTTCTACCCTCTTCTGCTGTGTCCTGTGCTGTAGACATAGACCTCTGGGACTGCTTCCCCTGGGCTCCCCTGCCAGCTCACTCAGGTTGGGGTTGGGCAATGGAAGGAACCAGCAGGAAGAGAGAGAGGCCAGATGTCTTCCTCACTCCCTTTCTACTGTGCACCAGATCTCTGGCAGCGGCTCTGTCCAGTCTCGGCCAGAGCTCTTGCCAGGTGGACCCACCTTACGGTTCCTATTCCCACTGGGCTCCAGGAGTGTTGTGCCCATCAACCGGGGGAAGTCCCTAATTTCTGAATGCCTCACGTGCATTGTTTGTTACTTTAATCCGGTCACCCAGACACTCACTTGAACCATCTGGGGTAAATCCTATTTTCTGATGGAATCCTGATTGATCCATTATGTTTGTAGAAATTAAAAAAAAATTATGCAAGCACTCATCCCAAAGTAGAGAAAGATGTATGCACTCACTTCCTGAAAGCCCTCAGAAGATGGTGTGATAGGTTGAGTCATAGCCCTCTACCCCAAATGTCTAGGTCCTAATATCTAGAACCTGAGAATATTACCTTATATTACAAAAGACATCTGGCAGATATGAATGAATTAGATTTTAAGATGAGATTATCTTGGATTAAGTGAATGGTACCTACATACTATCACAGATGCCCCTGTAAGAGGGAGGCAGAGGAAAATTTGGCATGGAAGAACAGGCAATGAAATCACTGAGTCAGGACTCTGCACTGTAGGCTGTGAAGGTAAAGGGAGGGACAGGAGTCAACACACCCAAAGAATGCAGCTCTAAAAGCTGGAAAGGGCAAGGACACAGATTCCTCCCTAGAGACTGGATGGAGAATGACTTGAGTCATGCCCAGTGAAACTGGTTGTAGTCTTCTGAACTTCAGAGCTATGAGTAAATATGTGTTGTTTCAAGCCACCGAGTTTGTGGCGATTTGTTACAGCAGACATAGAAAACGCTCAGTGACTATATCAAGGTACAAGGCTCAGGTAACAGGGTTCAGTCTCTCAATGCAGTTCTCAGCTACCACATTTCTCCTAGGAATGCACTCATGTAGGGAATGGCTATAGGGTTAAGCCTCAGACTGACCTGTTGGCAAAGCCAAAAACAAGTCCCAGCTTAGAGGGCACAGCCCTCTTAGCATAATTAAGCTTGACCTTATGACACTCCCCAGATCCTTCCTGGGTAGCTAATGGGCTGTGGGAGGTGCAGCAAGCAAGTGCTGCCAAAACAAGTGAAACTCACAAAAACATTGTAACTATGGTGACCACTACCTTGTTTACCTCTGACTATAAAATAAAGCATCAGCTTGTTGGCTGGATCTCCCTCTCTGTGGCCTCAGCCAGGCACAGGAGATCCACCGAGCCCCAGCTTATTCTCTTTGTCTGACTTTTCTTAAATCCTTCACCACCCCTCCTCAGGCTCACGGAACCCTTGACTGTGCTGGCCCAGCACACACTCACGTGAACCAAGATATGAAACTGATGCATAAAATCATAATGATGACTCATTCATTTCCCATGAGAGGGCTAACTCTCCTGTGACTGAAAGACATGTCAAACTGACCAGTCCATCCTTTCTTTATATGAAGACAGGCTGGGGAAACTAATCCACAGTCAGGATGCCAGTATACTGAGTTATAGTAAAAAACATAAAATTCTGCCACATAGATGGGAATAGTCAACATTACCACCCTCCAGCAGAAAAATCTGGAACGATAAATCATAACTGAAGGTTGTGTGTGGGACATTGACTCTGAACAAGGGCAATTAGATTAATTACTTGCTGAATGGCAACAGGATCAGACATCCCGAGACATACCTTTGGGACTTGAATTCCTTTGGCTAGAATTTTAATACTCACCTTTCTTGTAGGAGGACCTTGCCAATAGGACCAGGATCGTAACACTTGTTTTGTAAGGATCCCTCTCTCTCACTCCATATCCTAACAGTCCCTGACAAACTGACTCCAGTGATTCTTCTTTCTTATATGGGTGACTATCCTTCCACCCTTTGGGGGGATATGTGGAGCTTTTAATCTACCAGAATCAGGCCTTGCCAGCATAGAACAAAGATAATTTCTTTAAAGTGGTATTGCATATCTCATAATGTGTTGATATAGTAATAAAATGGGCAATCTTATTTTTCTTCTTTTCATGTTGTAGTAGAAAGATGTGCTTCAATGTTTTTTTCCATAAACTGATAACAAATCTTGTGACGATCATTAAAGGTAATGTAGAGGGTGGAACAAAAGTAGGCTTACAGTTGTATGTGCAACAAATTATTATTTGTTAATTATTGTATTTATTATTTTCCAAACAACTTTACTAGTAAATGTACTTTCCCCCCACCCTGTATATATAAAGAGCTTAGCTCTGTTCCATACAGAAGACAATCAATAAATGTCATTTCTCATGCCTGTATTCCTCGAATGTCTGCCGTGTGGTATGTGCAAGATTGATTATGTCAGGAGGTTAAAATTCAGTATGAGAACATCAGAACCTGTCACCCTCTGACATCTCAGGAAAGCAGAAAAGCCAGCATTTAGAGCTAAACTTCTTTGTTCTTTAGATGAAACATAAATTGTTCATGAAATAAATCTTTTCTTTTTCTATTTCGCTCTGATCTAACTATAGAGATATTTTTAGACAGGGTCAAAATTTCATTATTTCAGAGTCTTATGAAATTCTCAGGAGGCAAACATCTTTAAAAGACAATGTCTTCATTTTGCATATTGATATGTTTTAGGAAAATAAAATTCAATGATATGTATTTCACTTAACTCAATGTTTTATAAATCAGATTTTTATATAATAGCCATCTTTTCCCCATTTGTATTATAATTTTGGAAATATACTCTTATTAATGTGAATCCTTGAGAATAAAAAATATTAATTCTCAACAATGTAGCCAACTTAAAATTATAATACTAAATACTAATCATTTTACAATAAAATGTTCTCACAAGCTGTCATAACAGTACTATGCATAGGATGTAATGTAGCAGAAAGAAATGACCTAAGATTTCAGAGACAGACTGATCTGGTTTTAAATGCTGATTTGGCATAAAATTCTTCATCTTTAAAATGGGGTTGATAAATAAAATCACATGGGGTAAATAACCTGGTTCATAACTAGGTATTTGTAAACAATAATGAGAATAATCATTGCATTTTTTTTGAGGATGATACAGATAAACTCAGTAATGTATGGGACAAGAAAATTGACAATGATTTATGGAAAGAGAAAAAAAACCTTTTGTGGAAAAATACATAATTATTTTGTAAATTTACCAGTTGTAAATAATATTTTCCCTATATACATTATTTATTCTTTTACCTTCTCTTTCTAAACTATAGTAGAAATACTGTTTTACCCTAATTCCTACAATAAAGAAGCACTTTACAAAAATTTAACTCAGATAGGTAAGGAAAAGCATTTTGGCATCATGGCAAACTGCAGGCGCTATTATCAAATCACCTGATAGTGAGCTCAGTTACTATTTGATGCTGCTTGGCTATAGGAAATGAGGGACAATGATTCTAGGAAAAAACGGAAGCATTTTGTCACCCAATCCCCTAGAACAGTGGTTGGCAAACTGCGGTTCGTGAGCCACATGCGGCTCTTTGGCCCCTTGAGTGTGGCTCTTCCACAAACTACCACAGCCTGGGTGAGTCTATTTTGAAGAAGTGGCATTAGAAGAAGTTTAAGTTTAAAAAATTTGGCTCCCAAAAGAAATTTCAATCGTGCTGTTGATATTTGGCTCTGTTGACTAATGAGTTTGCTGACCACTGCCCTAGAATTTTCAGAAGTTAATAGACGTCTTCCTTTACCTGAATATGTATATCTCCTTAAAAGAACACCTCACATTTTCCTGCTGTCTCTCTGTAGCATTTGATGCAATTCCCTGAAAACAGAGTGAAGGCAGTTGGACAATTATTATACCTCCTTCCTTTTAAAATTTGTTTATGTTTTATTTTGTCTTGCAGCTAAGGAGACAGAAGCTCACTTGGTTAGATAATATTCCTAGTTAATTTAGTTGACCTGTGGATAAGTGTTTCTTTTCACCCGGAAAAATTCCTGGTGTAATTATTTGTAGATAAAGTAGCTCAAGTAAGCATTGGGAGAAAGTATTAGACTGGAGCTCCTAGGACATGAACCCACAAGAGAGCAGCAAAATACATGATTAAAAGTTTTCTTTTACTGTCTAGAAATAGTCTAATTATGTCACAATAAATGTCCTTCCTACACAAAGAGTAGGGGTAATTCAGGCTACTAAGTAATATTACCATGTGGCTGTAGTGATAGTTGGGTCATGATCACTGGGCACTTTTCCTTCTCACTTAATAGTATTAAAATGTAGACTCCCTGGGAAGTTATTAAAAAACTGTAGTCATTATTACTAATGGCAACCATTCCAAGGAAGCTTGAAAAAATAGAATTCAAAAGTGGGTTGACAATCATAGCGTAACATGTTGCATAGAAAATGTGCACAGAACCTTGGCCGTGTAGCTCAATTGGTCAAAGTGCAGGCCTGGCTATACCAAGGTTGTGGGTTTGGTTCCCACTCAGGGCACAAACAAGAAGCAACCAATGAATACATAAATAAGTGGAACAACCGATCTCTCTCTCTCCCCCACCCCTTCCTCTCGCCCTTCATTTATCTCCCTAAAAATTAATAATAAAAAACATTCTAAAAAGAAAATGTGCACAAAAATTAGTTTGCTTACATTCCACACAATCTAATTATGTTATATGTTTACCTACATTTGCAGTTTCATTTTCTACAGAAATATTTTTTTTTATAATCTTCATTTCAAACTCCCCCCGCCCCCCACCAAACAGTTCATGTTTTCCTCTACTGTCCCTTTTTGTCCATCTGAGAAATCCAGCTCTGAAACTTTCTAGAGGTGAAGAGCTCCCATCTGGAATTATTAGGTTTAGTTCTGAATTCTAGTGTGTCTATTTCTGAGCTATGTAACCTTGACGTGTTCCTGGGCCTTGGTTTTCTCATCTGTACAATAGCCACAATAATAGACCTTACCTCAAGGAATTAGGCTTTTCTCTGGAAAAATCTTTCTGTAGAAAACTAAATTGCCAATTTAGGTAAATGTATAAGATAATTAGATTGTATGGAATGGAACCAAACTATATTTTTTGTGCACATTTTCTTTTTAGAATTTTTGATTAAACAGAGGAATATTCATTATTGAGCATAACAATCTAAGCACCATACTTGGCATATAGTAAGCACTCGGTAAATGGGTCCGTTGTGGTTGTCACCAATGGAAATGAAAGTTTTCTTCGGTAACTCTGTGCTTTAGGCTTAACTGCTTTCATAATCTCATCTCTGCTTTACCAATTAATTAATTCATTTACTTAACCAACAAATATTTTGTAAATTTACCCTTTTAGGAGGTCTCGTGAGGCTTCAGGTGACGAATTACCAAATATGCACCTGCCATGAATTATATTATATGCCCTGAAAATACGGGGCAAACAGTAATGTTGCAGTGTGATCTGTGTTATATGAATCCTCTTTGTTTAATAGGACTTTTCAAACACTTCATGATTCTCTGTGCCTACATGAATGGAAAGCTGTTTCATTTTATTTTTATCCCACATCACTTTTATTAGGCTCTGATGATAGAGATCTTGAGTTTGTTGTTTAACAAGCCAGCAATTGAGTCAGATATCATAAGCATGCCCAGCCCTGAGGTATCAATTGAAAACTAAAAGAGGCTATTTCCTGGAGGAGAACCCCTGTAAGCTCTGAGATCCCTAACAGAGTACTTAAAATTTGGAGACAAATTTCTTTACTCCATGCCCAAAGGGATATATGTACTTTATTCCTTTTATCAACCTGATTATTTTTAGGCCAAACCTTTCAATATATTTTTTATTGATTTCAGAGAGGAATGGAGAGGAAGAGAGAGATAGAAGAATCAATGATGACAGGGAATCATTGATTGGCTGCCTCCTGCATGCCCCCTACTGGGGACCAAGCCCCAACCCAGGCATGTGTCCTTGACCAGAATTGAACCAGGAACCCTTGAGTCTGCAGGCCGATGCTCTATTCACTGAGCTAAACCAGCTATGGCTAGGGCAAACTTTTAAATGAACCCTTTACCATGAGCAAAGTGAAATGACAAGACAACCAACAGTCTTACACAATAATTGGATCTCTAAGCCAAAGTGACCTTTCGTTTCCCCTAATTGCCTTTCTCTTATTAATCCTGATCTGCCTATTATTGATTGTTCTATCATGCTCTGCTTCTAATGACTTTGCCTGGGAGGAGGAGAAGTTTATTCAATATTTGGAACACCCCTTAAAGGAAGAACTTGAAAAAAAATAGTGTTAATTAAAAGTCACATTTATCAGGTTTTCCCACCATCCCTTCTATCCATTTCCTAACCACCTTTTAAAGTACAGTTTAACTTCTACCCCCTTCACCAGCTCTCTTAGATTATGTCAGTCAAGTTATTATATTTTCCTCCTACTTTTCACTTGTCTCTATTGGAACTTATTATTCCACTTGTATCTATGGGAAATTATTTGTATGGATTGTCTTAGCTCCTTCACTGAATTATAAGCTCGTTGAAGTCTAAGGTATGACATTCTCAGTGTAATGTCATAATCCAAAGAGTATTCTCTATTTAACAGCAAATTTTAACTGTAACTGTATTCCTAATATTAATGTGATTTTATATTTTTATTTTTTATTTGTAGGATATTACAGAATGTACATTATCTCTTTAGATTCTCCCAATGTCCAGCTGTAATCTAAGTGAAGTGTCAACTACTCTAATTTTAAAGATGAGGAAAGGGAATCAAATGGAAATTTAAATTACTTGTTGAAAGTCCTGACATACTATATAATCTATTGATTTATTACATAGGGAAATTTTATTGTTATTATCTCAACACTGACATGCCTTTATTGTGTGGTAAACATACAAAAGTTGAAATAGACTTACAACATTTCTATTCTTTAAAAGATCCAAGAAGGATGAAGGGGAAAGTTTATGCATGCCTTTTTATTTTTGGATCTGCACATGCTATTGTCTCTAGTAGGAAGTAAAAAGGGTAGCGCTGACATCACTTTTATGTGAATTAGAGAAAAGACGCCTCCTCTGGAAAAAATATAGCAGTGGGTTGATGCATGCAGCCTTTTGCCTCCTTGCCCAGTGCCCTTGGACATGGCCAATCTATTTAACTGTGCATAGTAAACATTATTGGGGGTCCTTTAAAACATGCAGATTTCCTACTTCCACTCTAGCAGATTCTGATTAGTAAGTTTGGGAACAAGCCTAACGTATCTGAATTATTTCCTTACATATAAGATGATAGCAAAGGAAGAAAAAAGTCAACAGATGTGACAGGAAAAGTAGTTAAAGGCTGTTTTTACATTGCCAAACATAAACCAGCGAAGGACTTGTACAAATAAATCAGCTGGCTATTCGAAAAATGCATTTCTGGAGTGGCTTTATCATAAAAATGTTACTTTCATTTTGTCCATAAGAGTCATAAAAATAGATAATGGAAAGCTGTTGGTAGAGGAAGGGTTTGCAGAATGTGGTATAGGAGGAGGGCCTTGCAGAATGCAGCACAGAGGGAACATTTCTCTTTATACAATTGCTAGCACCTAGGGTCACCTAGGAATACAATAAACGTGGAGGTACTGAAACATCTAGAAGATGATACTGTGTTTTCACTTTGTCAGGTTATGGACAGTGTGACTCTCTCCGTAAAAAATAAGCTCATTTTGGATGTGAAACTAATTAATGAATCATAAAAGCATGATCAGTGATAATGAAATCATAAGCAACATTCTCTGAGGGAATAACATCAAAAAATCTCTTCTAAAAAGGTTACCAAATTTGTGGTGAGATGTTTTGAAGTACTAAAAAATTCCTTCATGTATTTTCATGAGAAAAACAAAATATATCATTTGTAAGAATTGTTTCTTTGCTGCTTTACCCAGAGAAAAGGTTTGGATAGAGAGTATTAGGCTGCATGTTGAAAATAAAAGGGTCCTTTAAGACAAAGTCTCTATCACCAAGTGTTAATTCCTTTCCTCTTTCCTGGTTTAGTACCAATTCCAAAGATTAATTCTATTTGTAGATTTCAATATTCATTAATATTGCAAATGCAGCAAATTTGCACATGTTGACAGTTCTAGGATGTTAATGCAGGGGATTTTTCCATGGGTAGAACATTTCTTCTTATAACTCGCTCCTCTTAAATATAACATTTTGAGAAAAAGTTGCAGAGATGTTTTATAGCAGAGGCAGAATGAGAAAATTCATCACACACATGTACATACAAACAGGCTGGTGTAGCAGAATATTATGGAGATTATTCATCTGAAGAGGTAGAATACCTGGATTCTTGTACTGTGGTTTTGAGGCATGCTATTTCTCTTCTCAGAGCTTGTCTTCATAAACCTGTACATGATGAAAGATGTGTGTGTGTATGTGCATGTGTGTGCATGTTGCAGGGGCATGTCATACTCAGGAAGATCACACCTATTCAAAAAGCATTAATTGTGTGACTATTTCATTAAAATATGATGGCACACCTTCGAGATCCAGATGTGATAATGACCCAATCCTCCAAAAGCATATGAAGGCAAGAGGGTAAGTGAGATTGAAATTGAAGAAATTAAAGGTCAGAGTGAGGAAGGGTAGGAAACAGAAGTAAGTGATCTGCATAGGACTCAGTGTGAAGGAGGACTTGAGAACTACATCTAGCTATACTAATAAAAGGGTAATATGCTAATTAGACTGGGAGACCTTCTGGATGTCCTTCTGGACAAAGCCATGGTGGCGGGGCTGAGGCAGAAGTGGTTAGGAGTGATCAGGCCAGGAGAGGAGGGCAATTGGGGGTGATCAGACTGGCGGGGGGCAGGGAAGTTGGGGGCGATCAGGCCAGTGGGGGGGGGCCAGTTGGGGGCGATCAGGCTGGCAGGCAGAGTGCTTAGGGGTGATCAGGCAGGCAGGCAGGTGAGCGGTGAGGAGCCAGCAGTCCCGGATTGTGAACCGGCAGTCAGACATCCCCTGAGGGGTCCCAGATTGGAGTGGGTGCAGGCCGGGCTGAGAGACACCGCCCCCCCCCCCACCAATGCATGAATTTTGTGCACGGGGCCACTAGTATATATATATATGTGTAATATGTAAATCAACTGAACAGCGGAATGACCAGTTGCTATGATGCACACTGACCACCAGGGGGCAGATGCTCAATGCAGGAGTTACCCCCAGCCCTCAGGCCCCAATCACCCAATTGGGGCCTGCTGGTCAATCTCTTGGTCCCTTCCGCCAACCGGTTCTGATCACCCGATGGGGAACGGGGAACCGGGGGTAGGTGGCGGTGGATGCGGGCAGTGCCAGGCCAAGGCGAGTGCCATTGGGACCCCAATCACCCTGCTGGTCGCCCCACACACAGAGGGCTTCCTGTGGCAGCAGTGGCTGGCAGGGGGCGAGGGGCACTGTTGGCTGTGGGCAACTGGGGAAGATTGGCCCTGATCACAGGTCAGACCTAGGGACCCTACCCGTGCACAAATTTCATGCGCCAGACTGCTAGTGATTTCATATAGGAATAATTGAAAGTCTTTTGAGATACGGCCATTCAACATTTGTCGCATGACTTTTTAAACCTCCTTAAGTCCCTTACCAGTTAGTGATGTCTGCTCTGTGCACATGGGCCTCATGCAAGTGATTGCTTTGCAGAAATAAATTGAGGGAAAGCAGTCAAGTTCCAAGACTGAGGTGACATGAAACAGAGATAAAATAACAGTCACAAGACAACATGAACATTAGATTTCAACTTAAACAGGATACTGAATCCAAGGGTGACTAGAAGAATTGTTAAGCCAGTGGGAATTTTCAGAAACCACATGTTGGGCTGCCATTGATTTCCACAGAAAAAAATGAGAATTGTGCTGAAAATTTTTTCCATGGCTCTCCTCCCCTCTGACTGCTGATTTGGTTTGGACAAAGGACTAGCAGGGGAATGGGAGGAGAGAAGAAAATGAGGTGGTGGATTTTGTTTCCTGATTTCCCTTCTGCAGAGTTGCCATGGGTTGGTTGCCTCCCTCCACCAAAGAGCACAGGTCCTGCAGCAGGTCTTGTTCCACTGTCCCATGGCCCTTTATTCCTAGGGATGATAACATTTCTTCTGTAGTGATTGCCACACCCCCTGTGATTTCCATACTAATGGCCTCACTTTCGAAGTAGCTTGTTTATTACATTCTACTCAAAATACCAACTTTGAGTGCCTATTACTTACATTTGGAAGCCTGATTAATATAGATGTTTAAGACATACACTTACATATACACCATCAGTGAGTCCTATATAAATACTGATGGGCAGTTTGGAAACACAAGATAAAAAAATAGACATTAAAGAGAGATAATAGAAATAAAAAAATAATTGGTGCTTCAGTGTTTAGGTAAAATGAATAACACTATTACAGGTTCAACAGAGTTCAACAAAGTCTTTGACAAATGAAATTATAGATATTTGTGCCATAGGGAGTTTAGTTCAATTACCTTATTTTGTAGATGTGAAATTTAGACCTTTCAAGAGATTGACTTGCTCATGGTACCCTGTTTTTTTAGTGGCAGAATATGAGCATATATGAATGTGTATGAGTGTGTGTGCAGGCAAATTCCTTATTCTCTTATTTATCACTGACAATACCTGAGAATCCTGTGGAGATGGCTCCATTGAATCATCTCTGTTGCTTCTATCAGGCTGTTTTGCATGTCTACCTTTCCAACTTTCCTAAAAGTTTTCCATTCCTTTGATGAATATTTTCAAGGGAAGATATTTTTCCCTTTTTGAGGGGAACAGAGAGGAAGTCATTTTGTGAGGATCATTGCAAAAAGAAAAATGAGCAGACTAAAACAAAGCTCCATCTTGAGGTGTGCAATGTTAGTTTATTGGCTTCTCCTGAAAACCAACTTTGTTTATACTGTGTGTGAGCTTCAATTTGACGCCCCTGATATGTTCCATATGACATTCACAATTGAGGTGTGATGAAAAAAGAGTCTAAACTGAGAGTATTTAGGCTATGGGTGCTAAATGTGTAAGAGCCAATTGTGCTTTCCTCAGTGTTCCCTCAAAGTACAGATCAGGAACTTCCTGCATCACAATCATTTGAGTTTCTTTCAGTAATAATATAAAAATTTTCAGCTCCACTGTTAGTGTAGGTAGCTAGCTAGTTAAGGAAGGGAGCTAATGGAATCAGACATTATGCCTAATAAACTAGGGATCTGGATTAGACATTAAGCCTGACTCACTAGGAAGCTGCAGCATTTATAGGCTCCCTAGGGGACCACTGTATCTTCTGCTAAAAGGACTTAATCTCCTGAGCAATCCCCTAGTAGGCAGGAAGAATCTCACCAGGGAACAACTAGTCCATTCACTGCAGATTACTTAGGGGGGAGAAAACTGATAGAGGGAAATGCCTCAGCTGGAACATGAGCAGTAGCAGCCAATGTTGCCTACCATAAAGGAGAGGTGTCTAGCCTTGGAAAAGGATCTGATTGGATGAAGGCATGAAATTCTGTAAGATCTAGGGAAGAGATTGGTAGGGGATGGCAGAGGGGGAGTAGGATAGAGGGGAGGGGGCAGGGAGGGGGGGCATGCAGCACAAGCCTGGAAAGAGCCAGGAAAGACATTTAAAAAAGCCTGTCTCTCCAAAGCTGGAGGTAATATAATAAAAGCTGAATAAAGGCCCAGCTTGGTAGCATGTGTTTGTTTCATTTGCCCATTTATTTGGATGTTTTCTCTCTGTAGCAACCGGGAAGGGCCTGGTAGCCAGGTGGGCCCAAGTTTGGATGGGCTCAAGCCCAGACCTGGGTGCCTCAGTGCAACACCTGGTCAGTACAGCGCAGGCTGGAGTCTAGATGGGAGCAGAGAGTAGACTGGACCACCAGAACACAGTGTGATGGTGTTATAGTTCTGGATGCTGTCCCTCCTGGTAGGCACTTATGTTCACTAGGCACTTATGTTCACTTAGCTCCAAAGTGAATGGAGCTAAGCCACCTGGTCATGGATGAGACACCAGCATCTTGGGACAGTCCTTAGTTTCTGCTCCAATAAGTCTCACAACTATACCTCATCCTGCTATGCGTGAGTCCCCGCAATGCTTTTCCCATGACTCTGTGGAAGAGCCCTATCACCGAAGACTTACTTATCAGAACTTCTAGGAATGAAGTCCAGAAGCCTCCATTTTAAATACATTTTCTGAAATAACTTCTATGTTTACCCAGGTTTGAAGTTCTGATACTGGGCTTGACAGATCTTTGAAAATAAAATCAACAAGTGCACCCCGCCTGATATTTATTTGGTCATTAGGGAGGAAAGTTGGCTTTCTAATTATTTCCCTTTGAAAGACAATGGCTGTCTTGCTTGGATTTGGGTGAGCAGATAAATTAGGTCCCTGTGTATCTGGAGGTCTGTATTATTGGTAACAGATTTGGTTCTTCAGCAATAACTTTCTAGCTACAGTGGGCTGAGTGAAAAAACACAATCACTGAATGATGGTCAGACCTCTAGGGTGTTTTGAATCTTTAAAGAAGCTAGAACTGGGAGGCTGCTTTGTGGTTGAAAGGGCCTAAGTGTTCTCTCCTGGAGTTCAGGGAACCAGCTGCATCCTGTGCTGGCAAAGGAGAGAAATCCTTGAGGCAGATGAGCTTCAATTTGCATGAGATGTACTGAGCAATTCTCCCATCAGCTGGCTTTGCCTCTCCTGATGACCACCTTGGGGAGGAGATGGGGGTTGTGAACTTGGAAGTGCATTGTTAATTATTCATGCCTCCTTTCTTGGATGGAGGTAACCTGCATCTCAGGAGCCAGGCCCAGAATTCATTATTTTCCTGTTGATGTGTGCAACAAAAATAACACTGAATATTAATCCTTTCACCTTACTTCTCAGCTCCTTCTTCGTCCTCCTCCATTCTCTCAATAGATACAAAATCGTGCCTCTCCTTTACTCGTGCCCCATCCTGATACTCCCAAGCCATTGATTGTTTATTCAGTGATTTGAAGACCAATTAAACTGGTAATTAAGTTCAAGGACTAGTTGCTTACTTGAAAACTTCCCAGAATGCAGTATTTCCCTACTCAGATTTTTAATTTATTTCCAGCATGTTTGTGATAATCACGTCATGATTAGTGACTTGTCACCTATCCCTTTTTTTATTTCTACATTTTAAATTTTTAGAAGTTTCAAACTTTTCCTGTTCCTTAGAGTTCTCTAGAGACGGCTCTCAGCTTTAGTCAGGATTTTATAGTATAGAGCAGAAGTCTTGCTTTTGTTAAGGATATGTGTTTGATGTGTGTGTGTGTGTTTATGTATACTAGTACATGTTTATTTGTATTTGCCTATTGAGTTTATCTATACATTACTCTTTTTAAGAAAGCCAATTGATAAATCATTACTTACGAAAAGTATAAGTTAATTAAGTGGGAGATCATTAAGTTCTTATAACAGAACTAGAGGCCTGGTGCACAACATTTGTGCACTGGGGAGGGAGGATTCACTCAGCCTGGCCTGCACCCTCTCTCAGTCTGGGACGCCTCGGGGGATGTCCTCTTGCTGCAGAGGCAGGAGAGGCTCCCATCACCGCCACTGCGCTCACCAGCGATGAGCCTCTTTTTGGCTGAGCGGCACTCCCCCTTTGGGAGCTCCGCTCAGCCAGAAGCTGGCTTGCTGCTCCTTAGCACTGCCTCAGAGGCAGGAAAGGCTCCTGCCACTGCTGCTGTGCTCACCAGCCATGAGCTTGGCTTCTGGCTAAGCGGTACTCCCCCTGTGGGAGCACACTGACCACCAGGGGGCAGCTCCTGTGTTGAGCATATGCTCTCTAGTGGTCACTGCATGTCATAGTGACTGGTTGTTCTGCCATTCAGTAGATTTGCATATTAGCCTTTTATTATAAAGGGCTAGAGACCTGATGCATGAAAATTCATGCAAGAGTAGGCCTTCCTTCCCCTAGCTGCTGGCACTGGCTTCCCTCCGGCACCCAGGACCCAGGCTGTTTCCCTCCTCTGGCCGCCTGTAGGCACTTGGGACACAGGCTTGCTTCCCTCAGGCCTCAGCTTTGTCAGGAAGGATGTCCAAAAGATGTCCAGTCTAATTAGCATGTTACCCTTTTATTATTATAGACTAGGGGCCTGGTGCATGAAATTCGTGCACAGAGGGGTATCCCTCAGCCCGGTCTGTACCCTCTCCAGTCTGGGATTGCCAGGGTTCTTGTCCCAGTATTAAGAAGGGTTCAGAAATCTGGAGAAAGGCTGTGCATAGATTAAGTAAGAGTCCAAAGACGGAAGATAATTTTGAAAGGCATTGGGGGTCAGAGGAGCTTCAGCTAAAGGAGCTAAAGACTCTCCTTGTCTCAGGACCCTTGCTTTTTATTAACACAATTTGTCCTAAGGCAAGGTGGAGATAATACACTTCAAAGGGTAGGTTACAAAAGCATTTTCAGATTGGGGAATAGCCTATAGCTGTCCAGGTATTTGCCCAACAGGAGGCAATAACATGTAGATAAAGATACCCTGAGCTATCTGACAGCAAACAATCCTATTCAGGTTTGGGAGAAATGCCCTCTAGCCATTCCAACAGGTAATTACATATGTAACTCATACCTTGTTGAGCCCCCAAGTTTCATCAACCTTTTGATGAAACTCTTGTAATTATGACATGCTGGAATTGCTTCCAGCATGGGATCCCTCTCACAATCCGGGACCACTGGCTCCTAACTACTTGTCTGCCTGCCCACCTGATCACCCTTAACCACCTCTGTCTGCCAGCCTGATGCCCCTAATGGCTCCCCTGCTGGCCTGATCGCCCCCTAACTGCTCCCCTGCCAACCTGATCATCCCCTAACTGAGCCTTATGCCGCTGGCCAGCCACCATTGGCAGCTTGCCTGAGCCTTGGGCCAGCCCTGGGTGGCTGGGCAGCTGCCATCCGCAGCTTGCCTGAGCCTTGGGCCAGCCCAGGGAAGATGGGCAGCTGCCATCCCCAGCTTCCCTGAGCCTCAGGCTGGTCCTGAGCGGCTGGCCAGCTGCCATTGGCTGCTTTCCTGAGCTCGCAGCCAGCATCCCTGGCTTCCCTGAGCTTCGGGCTGGCCCTGGGCAGCCACCATCCACAGCTTACCTGAGCCTCAGGCAGCCACTGCAGCATTGTCTGGAAGGATGTCTGGAAGGTCGTCCAGAAAGTCTCCTGGTCTAATTAGCATATTACCCTTTTATTAGTATAGACTAGAGGCCTGGTGCATGAAATTTGTGCATGGGGGGGGAGGGATGTCCCTCAGCCAGCCGGCATCCTCTCCAACCTGGAACCCCTTGAGGGATGTCCAATGGGCGGTCAGACATCCCTCTCACAATCCAGGACTGCTGGCTCCCAACAGCTTGCCTGCCTCTGCCTGATTGCCCCTAACTGCTTCTGCCTGCCAGCCTGATCACCCCATAACCACTCTCCTGCCAGCCTGATTGACACCTAACTGCTCTCCGGCTGGCCCGATTGCCCACAACTGCCCTCCCCTGCAAGCCTGTTTTATCCCAACTGCCCTCCCCTGCAGGCCTGCCCCCCCCCCCCCCGCAACTGATCTCCTCTGCTGACCTGGTTTCCCCCAACTGCCCTCCTCTGCCAGCCCGGTCACCCTAACTGCCCTCCCTGCTTGCCTGATCACCCACAACTGCCCTCTCCTTCAGGCCTGGTACCCCCCAACTGCCCTCCTCTGCCGGCCTGGTCACCCCCAACTGCCCTCCCCTGCAAGCCATCTTGTGGCAGCCATCTTGTGTCCACATGGGGACATCCATCTTTGATCACATGGGGGTGGCCATTCTGTATCTTGGAATGACAGTCAATTTGCATATTACTCTTTTATTAGATAGAGTAACTTACATCATCATCTTATATATTGAGACAAGGGTTCATTCAGAGGTGGGTTAAGAGTAGTTTTCAGAAGTCTTGGTGTAAAGATCTATAAATAGGAAAGGAAAAATATAAAATAACATTGCATGAAAACAGTTAATTGAACAAATACAATGACAGTCACTAAGTTAGTACCAAGAAATGTGTGTGATGATGCTTCTAGCCATTGACTTTGAACTTTGTTCCAAATTGCCTTTTCCTCCTGGTTATTCCCTCTTTCACATTCTTCTTTTTCTTTCTCCCTTCTTCTTCTTATTATTCTTTTTGTTAATTAACTAAAGCATCTAGTTTACACTAGGGTTCACTCTTGGTGTTTTTACATTCTTTGATTATGACAAATGTATGATTCCATGTAGACATCATTATAGTGCCATTCTGAATAATTTCATTCCCCTGAAAATTTCCTGTGCTTCACCAATTTATCCCTCCCTGCCTTACCCCCAAAACTTCTGGCAACCACTGATCTTTTTACTGTTGCTATAGTTTTGCTTTTTCCAAAAGGTGACATAATTAGGAATCATATAATATGTAGCATTTTCAGACAGGCTTCTTTCATGTAGCAATATGTATTTGTTGCTTCTCCATGTCTTTTTGTGGCTTGATAGCTCATCTTTTTATCACTGAATAATAATCCATTGTATAGATATTCTGTTTGTTTATCCATTTACCTATTGAAGGACATCTTGGTTGATATCAAGTTTTGATAAATTTGAATAAAGATTCTATAAACATCCATGTTCAGGATTTTTGCAGGCATAAGTTTTCACCTTAATTTGTTTAAACACCAAGGAGTGTAATTGCTGGATTTTATGGTAAGACTATGATTAACTTTGCAATAAACTGCCAAACTGTCTTCTAAAGTGACTGTACCATTTTGCATTTCCACCAGCAATGAATGAAAATTCCTTTAGCTCCACATCCTTGCCAACATTTGGTGTTAGTGTTTTAGATTTTAGCTATTCTAATAGGTGTGTAGTGGTTTTTCTTTGCTTTAATTTGCAATTCCCTAACAACATATAATGTTGAGGATCTTGTCATATACTTACTTATATATCTTCTTTGGTGAAGTGTCTGTTTAGATCTTTGCCCATTTTTTAAAATGGATTCTTCTTTTTCCTATTGTTGAGGTATTTTAAAAATAATTTGTTAAAATATGTATTTTTATTGATTTCAGAGAGGAAAGGAGGGGGGAGAGAGAGATATAAACAGCAATGATGAGAGAGAATCATTGATCGGCTGCCTTCTGCATGCCCCTTGCTGGGGATTGAGCTGGTTACCAGGGCATGTACCCTGTCAAGGAATCTAATTGTGACCTCCTGGTTCATAGGTCATGATGCTCAATCACTGAGCCCTATTGTTGAGTTTTAAGAGTTTTTATATATTTTGGATACAAGTCCTTCATCTGATATTTGACAAAGGTTTTCTCCCAGTCTCTGGCTTTTCTTTTTATTCTTTTAATCGTCTTTCTTTCACAGATCAGAAGAGTTTAAGTTAATGAAGTCTCATTTCAGAATTTTTTCTTTCATAAATCATGCTTTTTAGTCCTTTTCCTCTCTTCTTCAGAACTCAAAATGAATTTTTCAGTGAGTCATGGCCTTGCCACAACTTATCTCAGACAAACTTTGTATTCTCTTTAAATTTTACTTTTCAGGTGTTTTTTGTCTAAAAAATGAAAATAATCATGTTGTTTATTTTCTTAGTATGCTGAAAAGATTATAAATGATATAAAACTAGAGGCCCAGTGCATGAATTTGTGCACGGGTGGGGTTTGGCTGGCCCAGCCCTAATTGGGGTGGATCAGGGCCGGGCCTGTTGGGAGGAGGAGAGGTTGGCGAGACGGCCTGACCCAATCAGGGCCTGATCAGGGGCAGGGCTGGCTGAAGGGAGGGTTCACGGGAGGTTGGCCGGCTGGCCCCACCGCCCAATCCTGCCAGTTGGCTGGCTGCAGCAAGCATCATAGCAACCGGTCGTTCTGGTCATTCCAGCGTTATGGTCTCTGGATATATATATATATATATATATATATATATATATATATATAAAATGCATTGAAAATTACCATTTAAACTGTACATTTCTATAAAATGTTACTTTCTTTTATTTTTCCTCATCTTCCTCTTTTTTTTTTCTTACCATTACCTCTTATCCAGCCTTGAATTGGAAGGCATATTTGCCAGTCAGTATTCCTGTGAGTGAATAAATAACTTCTCTGTGGAACTGTAGGTAGTTTATAAGATGCTGCATGTACTGTATATGAGCCCAAACCAAATGTAGGTTTTAAAATTATTTAAATTGACTGTTTGCACCTAAACCAATTAAAGTGAGCAGGTGAGTGCCCCCCTCTTCCATTTTCTTTGTCTTTTGGTACATTTGCTTCATGAATTCTGCTGGGTA
This sequence comes from Corynorhinus townsendii, assembly GCA_026230045.1. Taxonomy (NCBI): domain Eukaryota; kingdom Metazoa; phylum Chordata; class Mammalia; order Chiroptera; family Vespertilionidae; genus Corynorhinus; species Corynorhinus townsendii. The sequence continues at coordinate 219,259,303 of JAPDVU010000001.1, forward strand.
CTCATAAAATGAGTCCAAGATCACATTTTAACCCTAAAATTGATTTGGCAGAGAGAAAACTTTTAGTTTAGAACCTCAGCCCCAACCTTGTCATAAATATTGGTTCAATAACAAACCTCAAATCCATTGAGGCAGTGGTTTTCTACTACCAAACTCTTCTGAGGAGACTGTGGGGTTTTATAGTATATCTATCCTGCAGCTGTGAGGAGGGAGCAGTACCTTCAGGACTCTGAGGCCATCCCCCTGATTTCACGAACACAGTATTGCTTGTTTTAGTTATGTTTTCATGTGAAATTGTGTTTGAAGAAACAGTTTTTCTGCTAAGAAATTGTTTTGTTTTTTTTTAAAATCAAAATTATAAACGGGATTTCAAGATTCTAAATGAGTTTACTGGTACTCAGTTTTAGGAACTAGATCATATATTGGTATTATATGACTGGAAGGTCATTGGGTGTATTGTCCCAGGCATGGTGGTTGAACAGTGAACTATTTTTACCCGAAAGCCTTCTGGTTTTTTTTTTTTTTTTTTGTGTGTGTGTGTGTGTGTGTGTGTGTGTGTGTTTTGTTCCTGCCTATGACAGAGCCACTATATCTTGTCACTGATTCAACTCAAGTTGAAAAGCACTTATGCCCACACTGTAATGTGTTTTCTTTCTCACTTGATTTATAAACCTGGCCTTTATATTTTGAAAGCCAAGGATGTGGATATAGACTTGAGACATAAATGATGAGGTTGCTTATTATTCTCTTCCTTCTCTGAAGAGACAGATCAAGCGAGGGTTAGAAGAGTTGTGTGCATAAAAATGTAAAGGAAGCTTCAATGGAAAAATTCAATATACTGCTTTAGATATTCAGTCCATTAATTTCTACTGATATATTCTTTGAAAGATCTTGTGCACCTGGACCTTCCTTTCTATCCCCACGGTTTCTATTCTCTTTTAACTCGTGCCGTTCTGCTCTGGACTGCACTGGTCTGCCATCCTTGGTGTTTCAGCTCAGCCAGGGACACACTGTCTTCAGTCTCCAATGGGAAAGAAGAATCCATTCCTAGAGCCAGAGGAGAGTTGGCTTATAGAAACAGAAGTCCCAGCCCCTTGCCCCTGATTGGTCTGTCCTCATGCAAATGAGGACTCCAAATTCTTGCAGTTTGATTGGTCTGAAAGATATTGTCCTGATTGGTCAGAATAGAGCTTCTCAGGTTGGTTGGAGCTGCACAGCTCTGATTGTATGGAGAAAGTTCAGTCATAATGGTTGAAATAGATTCCCAAGAACTCCTTCACAAGAGCTGGCTCAGACAGCGGAAACAGTGCAGGCAGGCAGTTCAGTGTGGTGGCAGGTATTTCGTGCAGGCTTCTCTCTGAATTGCTATTTGCAAGAGAGGCCCCCAGGTAGAAATGACTGAGAGGGTGTGTTTGTTTTTTTTCTAAATTTGAGCCCTACTTAGTAGTATCTGCTGTCTCAGGTTCCACAGTAGACTGTTCTGCATTGATAAACAAGAACCAGGTATTTCCACAGATCACAGCCACTGGCAACAATAAAACAACTACAGTTTTTTATGAGTGCTTATTATGATCTGGAAATCTGATAAGCATCATACCTTTAATCCCCGAAATCACTACAAATTCATCATTGTTATTCCATTTGACACATGAGGAAATAAAGGTATACAGATATAAAATAGTTTTCCTAGGATACTACAGATAATATTTGGCAGAGCCGAGATTAAAACCTATTGCTGTCTGACAAAAAACAAAATGCAGCAAAACAAAACAAAAAAATGTTTTCAGTTTATATACTGCACAATATTTCTTTGGTATCCACTGGAACAGCCAGGATAATTATACCAAAAAAGAAAATTTAAAGTGAGTTTTTCAAATCCAGCCTTAGAGAGAGAAATAGGAGCCACAACCAAACAACAGAGTAAAGTATCGCTAGGGCTTTCTTAAAATATTAAGTTCCTATCAAGAAAAGAAACAAACAAATGAACACACATAAGTAAAAAAACAACTCTTAGTTAGGCAGGGGATTTGTATTGGAGCCAGGTCAGAGGTCCTTGCTAGTTTCATGTTGTGCTTTGACATGGAATTATCTTGGATTAAGGAAATATTATAAAGCTCTGTGAGCAAGGATGAGTGAGTATAGGATGGTCTTTGGAGAAACCCATGAAGTATGGGCTTTAGCTTTTTCCTGACTAGAAGCAGAATAAGTATGCTACCATGTGATGCTTCTCCTAGCTAAGACTCCTAATGAGGCCAAACGGAAGGTTTTTGTGCACTAGAGAACTTGAGAGCAGAATTGTTCAGAAATACTTTCTTAATGTCTTTGGAAATGAAGGCCTATAGATAGAAGAGAATGCTCACTACATAGTCATGCCTAAATTTTCCTAAGTGAAGAGTAGGCTTTTTTCAAGCTTTTTGGTTTGCAAAGATAATTTTCTTCCTTGTTTGGAACATTGAAAAAAGACATCTTTGATAATGATTATTTTGTTATTTATTTCTTAAAAATAAGTTTCCGGATGTCTCCTTTTCCTGGTTATTTTAGGCTTTTATTTTTTGACATTTAAAAAAATATATTTTTATTGATTTTAGAGAGGAAGGGAGAGGGGGAGAGAGAGAGAAACAGCAATGATAAGAAAGAATCATTGATCTGCTGCTTCCTGCATGCCCCCTACTGGGGACCGAGCCGGCAATCCCGGCATGTGCCCTTGACCGGAATTGAACCTGGGACCCTTCAGTCAGTAGGCTGATGCTCTACCTACGTAGCCAAACCAGCGAAGGCAAGCTTCTATTTTTTAAAACACAATAACTTAGGTGTTATGAATACATATCACATTACAAACAACATCCAATAGTTTTTGGAAAAAGGAAGGGTTTCTTTAGTAATCATAGAGGTGGAAAAGACATTGAAATCTCCATCTATCCTCCTGCTTACAACTTCTTTCTTCTTTTCTAAGCCATTAATTTAGAACAATGAGTAAGATGGCTACACTGGGAACTAGGGTTCATTAATATTCTACTGGGCACTTTTCCTATCTCTCTGGAACAGACATTTTCTGGCTGTAACCTACTTATTGTATCAAGTTGTTGACTGAGAAAACAAGAACTTAGAGAGACATTAAACAATATTTAAAACACACAAGCAAAAAAGGAGGTCTAGGGAAACATGAATAGAATCTTCCAAAAGAAAAAAAAAATAGAAGAAACATAAACTAAGTAAACTATTTCCCTTAAGGATGTTATTTATTTAATATTTGGACCAGATCATTAATCAGAAGATATAATATCCATTGAATAGTTTGGAACTAAAATTTAAAAAATCTGGTTACATTTTGTATTTACTGTAGATTAAAATCTCTGCATGAGCTATATCTTCTGTATTTTTGCACTAATATGTGTGTACCAACTGTCAAGGTAAAAGAGGTTAATTATAAAAACTTATGGAGAGGAACATAGTGTTTGGGTAGTCTTAAGGAACAAATCTTAAACGTAGAGAATGCCATGGGAATGAAAATTGTTCCTATGAAGTGCTTTTTAAATTTGTATGTGGTTGTTGCTAAATTTTTGTAGAGGAGAAGCGCATACTAGATTTAATCAAGTCCAAACCACAGCAATGAGAGCTTTGAAGGACACAGCAGCTTTTGACTATGCTTATTAAACACTAGGAATTAATGTTGGTAATGCACTCTAAAGTTGAACAGTGTTATATAAAGACGAGTCTTATTGCAGGGGGTCATTAAGCATGAGTTCACGTGTACTTTATGTAACTAATCAATCTTAATTTTAAAGGGCTGAATTTTCCCACTATACACTGAGTGGCCAGATTATTATGATCTCTGAATGCATAATAATCTGGCCACTCAGTGTTTATCTTATATAATAAAAGGCTAATATCCAAATTGTCCCCTCGACCAGGAGTTCAACCAGCAGGCAGGCCAGCCAACCACCCATGTCCCCTCCCCCTGGCCAGGCTGGCCGGACCCCACCCATGCACGAATTCATGCACCAGGTCTCTAATATACTCTGGCCAGATTATTATGACCACCTGACATTTGTAGGCAAATTAGCCATACACTCCATCGTATGGGATATGGAAGCCAAAGGACTGTTCAAACACCTTTACTATCGGCAGTTACCAAGATAAAACATCTCCAATTCTCACAGGAACACAAGGATTGGACAGTTGAGCATTGGAAAAAAGTCATGTGGTCCAATGAATTACGTTTCCAGTTGCATCATGCAGATGTCAGAGTGAGAATTTCGTGGAAACATGAAATCATGCACCCCACATGCATGAGTACAATCTTTCAAGCTGGTGGGGGCAGTGTTATGGTTTGGGGCATGTTTTCCTGGCATGATTTGGGCCCTTTAATTCATGTGGAACAAGGTCTGAATAGCACAACATACCTAAGTATCATTGCTGATCAAGTTTATCCAATCATGTTGATGGCATATCCCAAAGGATATGGCTTCTTCCAACAAGACAACGTGCCATGCCACGGTGCTCGTATTGTGCAGGAGTAGTTTCAAGAGCATGAGGGAGACTTTACCTTGCTTAGGTGGCTCCCACAATCACCAGATCTCAATCCAATTGAGCATTTGTGGGACAAAGTTAAAAGAGCCATCAGGCAGCTGGTTTCACAACCATCACATCTCACAGAACTGGACAGTGCTATTCATCAGGCATGGTGTCACATTCCTTGCATCACCTTTCAACATCTCATGGAGTCAGTGCCAAGAAGAATCGCCACAGTACTGAGGCAAAAGGTGGCCCAATGAAGTACTGATGGGGTGGTCATAATAATCTGGCCACTCAATGGCATTCAGAGATCATAATAATCTGGCCACTCGGTGTATAGTTCCCTTGTGTTGTTGAAACACTTACTGACTTTTGAGTTATGATTTTTTAAGAACTACACAAATATGTGTACATACAGTATAACTCTATTATTGGACCATTATTGAACTCTAGTCTAGAAGATTACATATATTCTTTGAAATAAAATAGAATGCAATATTTTGATAATTTATATTTTAAATTTTATTTTGACTATTATCTTATCATATATTTTAATTATCCTCTCTTCTCTTACTCTGTACATTTTCCCTATTTTGAAAAGTTAAGTAGGGCGAGGAGAGTAATATCACTTAATTATCTATTTCAGTAAGGAACAGCTGGATACCTAACTGTGGTGAGAGAATTTTATATGACTTTGAATACAGGCTTCTACATTTATGTGTGTGTGTGTGTGTGTGTGTGTGTGTGTGTGTGTGTGAACAACACACACAAGGGGAAGTATCTTTATATGTAAACACATATAGTTAAAAGCCTGGGGATATTTATATGTGTTGAAAGTAAAATTCCTTATCTCCTTTATTCTAACAGTTTTTCATTGAAAATGTTCACATCAGTTGCTAGGGAAATTTTTGGTTGATATGAAACAAATCTTCAATTTGATAATGAAGTTTATCTCTAATAAAATACTCTGCTTTTATTATTTATTTTATTTCTTTAATAATGATTTTACTTGGATACTGATGAATACCTGTATTAATAAAATTTGACTGTAGGTTTGTCACATAAGGCTTTTATTATGTTGAGGTATGATCCCTCTATTCCTACTTTGCTGAGAGTTTTTATCAAGAGAGGGTGTTGGACTTTGTCAAATGCTTTTTCTGCATCGATTGATATGATTATGTGATTTTTGTCTCTCAGTTTATTTATGTGATATATCACATTTATTGATTTGCCAATATTGTACCATCCTTGCATCCCTGGAATAAATCCCACTTGGTCATGGTGTATGATCTTCCTAATGTAATGCTGAACCTGATCTGCTAGAATTTTGTTGAGGATTTTAGCACCTATGTTCATCTAAGATATTGGCCTGCAGTTCTCTTTTTTTCTGTGGTGTCTTTATCTGGTTTTGGGATTAGGGTAATGCTGGCTTCATAGAAAGAGCTTGGAAGTGTGCCTTCCTCTTGAATTTTTTGATAGTCTGAGGAGGATAGGTTTTAGTTCTTCTTTGAATGTTTGGTAGAACTCCCCTATAAAGCCGTCCAGACCAGGGCTTTTGTTTGTTGGAAGATTTTTTATCACTGCTTCAATTTCTTCAGTAGTTCTCGGCCTATTCAGGTTTTTTGATTCTTCTTGATTGAGTTTTGAGACCTTGTATTTTTCTAAGAATCTGTCCATTTCATCTATACAATGGAGTCAAAACTGTCTCTTTAATAAATGGTGCTGGAAAATTTGGACAGATACATGCAAAAAAATGAAACTAGATCACCAACTTATACCATACACAAAAACAAACTCAAAATGGCTAAAGGACTTGAATATAAGACGGGAAACCATAAAAATCCTACAAGTCTCCATAGGCAGCAAAATAGCAGACATATGTCGCAGCAATATCTTTACAGACACAGCTCCTTGGGCAATGGAGACTAAACAAATAAACAAATGGGACTACATCAAAATAAAAAGCTTCTGCACAGCAAAAGAAACCATCAACAAAACAATAAGGAAGCATGGGAGAACATATCTGCCAATGATATTTCTGCTAAGGGCTTAATCTCCAAAATTTACAGAGAACTGATACAACTTAACAAAAGGAAGATAAACAATCCAATCAAAAAATGGTCAAAGGACATAAAAAGACACTTTTTGAAAGAGGACATACAGAAGGCCGAGAGACATATGAAAACATGCTCAAAGTCACTAATCATCTGAGAGATGCAAATCAAAACAACAATGAGGTACCATCTCACATGTCAGAATTACTATCATCAACAAATCAACAAACAACAAGTGCTGGTGAGGATGTGGAGAAAAAGGAACCCTCCTGCACTGCTGGTGGGAATGCAAACTGGAGCAGCCACTGTGAAATACAATATGGAGTTTCCTCAAAAAGTTAAAAATGGAACTCCCATTTGACCCAGTAATCCCACTCCTAGGACTATATCCCAAGAAACCAGAAACACCAATCAGAAAGGATATATGCACCCCTGTGTTCATAGCAGCACAATTTACAACAGCTAGGATTTGGAAACAGCCTAAGTGCCCATCAGCAGATGAGTGGATTAAAAAACTATAGTACATCTACACAATGGAATATTATGCCGCTATAAAAAAGAAGGAACTTTTACCATTTGCAACAACATGGATGGAACTGGAGAGCATTATGCTAAGTGAAAAAAGCCAGTCAGAGAAAGATAAATATCACATGATCTCACTCATATGTGAGATATAATGATCAACATAATTGGTTGAATAAGAATAGATCGATCTACAGACAAATGGTAGGGGAGAGGGGGTTAGAGAGCAACTGAAGGATTTCTGTGCATGCATGTTAGCATAACCAATGGACATAGACACTGGGGTGGTGGGGGCTTGCCCGGGGTGGTAATGGCTGGGGCTGGTGGTCAATTGGGGAAAAAGGAGACATATGTAAAACTTTAAATAAAAATAATAATAATAATAAATAGAAAAAATAACATTTAACTCTAATAATACATTTCTCTCTAACTGAAAAAAATTGATTTCTTCTGTTGGAAAATAAAACACATAAACATAGATGTTTGAAAAAAGAAGAGAAACATGTATCAAATATTATCAAGTCTGCTCATAATTATTTAGTCAGTATTTATTGATTACCTGCTTATTTTCCTCCCACTCCCTTCTACCTCCTTCCCCCTTCCTTCTCTCCTCCCCCTACTTCTCTTCCTCTCTGTATCTCTGTCTGTTTCACTCTTCTATTTCTTTTGTTTCTCTGGTGGGACCCTGACTGATACAAGGCCCTTATACTAGTCCATTGTAATTATCAGCATTCATAATTTATTTATAAAAATGATTAATCAAACCTCATAGTTTTTAAGGTAGGTAGGTGCATTAACCATATATCTTCAATGCTGGAGGCCTTGCTGACCCTGGAAGGTCTGCCTCTCCCAGGTCTAGCCAATTCCTAGAAACAGTAAATTACTTGCTTGCCAAACCATTCAATCAAGAGACCATATCTATAATCATCTTAGGCTCTCACATTCAGGGCCACCATTCCCCTGCCCTACTCACCCCAGCACCTGATACCAGATGACTGGGAGAATAGCTCCTGTGCCCAGAGCCCACTGCACTTGTTCATACTAGCCAGGGCTAAGCCTGCTGACTGTGCTACTCTTTCCCATGGAAACCACAGAAAATGTTCTTGCCCACATTTTCTCCATTCCCTCTGCCTCCTGACCCACACTAGTGACTCAGTATGTGACTCCCTCATAGAATAGCATGCCCTCCCACTTTTGGGGGATATATGAGTACATCCAATTACCTTTTCAATAGCAATCATCTCTGATCTATTGGCCCACCATACATGAGTAAAAATAATATCTACATTTAAAACAGAGTGAACCTTATAACTGTTTTAAAGATACACTACAACCATTGCCAAACAAATTAATAGAGGGAAAATGCTCCAGATTTATTTTCCTTTTGTGAATGTGTGTGTGGGCAATATTTACTGTAACAAAGTTTTCTCATTTTACAAATACACATGTTGTACACATACATCTTTCTCAAATACACACCCACGTATGTTGGGCATACTTGCATCTGTGCTGATACTTTGGATATCACACTAAAATATGAATTTCCATTTTTCTTATCTGTGAGGCACTTATACATAATTTAAACTGAAAAAAAAGCATTATCTATATACAAGACTACAAACCCAAACATCAGAAAATTGATATCTTTAGTAAATATTTATTTTTGATATTCATTGTTTGCTGGATCATTTATTTATTTTTATGTTAATATTAGCATTACTGACTTCTTTCATTTAGCTGCTTGGTAGTTTGGTCACAAGTAGATATAGATATGAAAAAACTTATTTAATGAGAGATATAGAATCATAGCGATAAAAAAATGAACAGATGTATAAAATTTTAAGTTTTTAATTTATATCATGTTCACAGATAGTATGTGGCCTTAAAATAATCAAGCCCATCCCTCAACTGCCCTCTTCATACTGAATCTGCCTATAATCAGTTGTCAAATATTTGCCATTCTCTCAGGCTTAGAATGTCTGCTGTTTGATTTTGGCAGTATTAATACCTTTGTATAGCAGTGTTTGTGCAGTTATTTGACTCATAATGTCATAATGTCTCCTTTTTTGAAATGAGTAGGAAATTGAAAGTGTTAAAAAGATGGTAATATTAAGCATATTAAAACTGAAACTTTTAATCCACTTGAATGTTCGTTAAATTTAATTCAATTATGAAAGAGAACACAAAGCTAGATGATATAAAATTCTAGAAATTAAATACAGTTTTTTGAAAGGTGAAGTTTAATGATAACTTCATAAGAGAAGTTATTAAACTATTTTGAGTAATAATAATAATGTTGTAGTTAAAAATTTCAAATACTTATTTGCCCAACCACAGTATCATATAATTTGATCCCACAACAACCATATGAAATATGTGCCAGGAACTATGAAGGGGCTGAAGCTTTATTCTACTTGACAACTAACAAGGTAGCATGACACAAATTAATGGGTGCAGGTATAAGATACACATTCTTGGATCACAGGCAAAAAACCTGTTTATTACAAGAGCAGAAGCCAAACTATCAGCATTTGCACCAGTTCCTCAAGTTCAAATTCACAAAGAGCAATGCAGTGAGGGCCAGGTGACTCTGAGGTGCATTATAGGAGGAATCCCAAATTTAGGAAGCCCAATCTTTTAAAGGGGCCATAAGCAAACCTGTCATATGTTTGTTCTGGGTGGGGGGAGACATTATCATTATTACTGAGGACAGAGAAAGGTAAATCTAGTACCCTGGCACTATCCCCATCTTCCAAGGTTGTCGGCTCTGCGAACGTTCTTGAAAAGATAGTTGGGAACAAAATGTTTTCATGACCTTGATTCATAAGACAAACAAAAATGTGAAAAACTCGTGGGAAATAGTCTCCCAACAATATATATTTTGTTATTCCCAGTTTAATGGTGAGGAAATGAAGGTAATGAAACCTCAGATGATTTGGTCACAGTCACACAAATTTGTATCAAAACATTATAGGCAAAGGGATGTTCATAGTCTTTTCTAGTTGTTGATAGGATTAGAGCTCACCAGAGAATCCTTTGTTTAGAGAAGGCTATCATTCATATTCCTCTGATATTGCTATCTGTGGACTATGCAAAGGGAAAACTAAACGAAAACTAAACAACAACACATACACACACACACACACACAAACAAACCAAAAACAAAACCCAGCCTCTCATCTCTAGACTAATTCATGCTCAATTCCTTGCCATATATATATATATATATATATATATATATATATATATATATAATAAAAATTTAAATATATATATATTTAAATTTTTATTTATATATATATATGGCAAGGAATTGAGCATGAATTATATATTTATATATATATAAATAAAAATTTTTATATAAATATATAAATTTTTATAAAAATATATTTATATATATATAAATAAAAATTTAAATATATATATATTTAAATTTTTATTGTTGAAAGTATTATATATGTCCCTTTTATCCCCCATTGACCTCTTCTAGCTTCCCCCACTCACCACAAAAAACTCCACCACCAACAAAACCCAGCCTCTCATCTTCAGACTAATTCATGCTCATTCCCTTGCAATATTTTTAATCATAATGTTTTCTTCCCAATATTACAACCAGTTTCTTCTCAATGTCATCTCAATTAAGCTAACAAGTTAACTTTCTGAAATATATGAAATTAATTTGTATTGCTCATAGCAAATGAAAATCCATCTATACTAATAAAAGGGTAATATGCTAAATTAGACCAGGAGACCTTCTGGGAGACCTTCCAGACATCCTTCTGGACAAAGCCATGGTGGTGGGGCCGAGGCAGAGTTGGTTAGGGGCAATCAGGCCAGAAGGGGAGGACAGTTGGGGATGATCAGGCCAGCGGGGGGTGGGGGGGCAGTTGAGGGCTAGCAGGCTGGCAGTAGGGGGCAGAAGGTGGTAAGCAGGCCGGCACTGGGGGGCAGTTGGGGGCAATCAGGCCAGCAGGGGGGGCAGTTGGGGGCAAGCAGGCTGGTGGGGGGCAGTTGGGAGTGAGCAGGCTGGCAGGCAGAGTGGTTAGGGGTGATCAGGCAGGTGAGCGGTTAGGAGCCAGCAGTCCCAGATTGCGAGAGCAATGTCGGATTGCTGTTTTAGGCCTGATCCCATGTGCCTAAATTGGACATCCCCCGAGAGGTCCCAGATTGGAGAGGGTTCAGGCCGGGCTGAGGGACACCCCCCCCCCCCCATGCACAAATTTCATTCACCGGGCTAATAGTATTGTTAATATTTGAAGTAATCATAGCTATTAGATAACCTAAAGAAAACCCCCTTAATAAGTCTGTATATTTTCAACAAGGAATTTATAAAAATTTTAGATCTTCTGAAAATGGAGTCTTTACTTAAAGTCTGCAAGCTTATTGTTTTTGCTTTTAGACATTCAACTTCAAGCACCACTCTGAGAATGCACTGGATATTAAAATACAGAACTTTCTCCACATAATCATCACAGGGGTGGGGGGTTATTCATGAAGACAACCAATGCCTCATGTATTATCATTTGGGAAAGTAACAGTGGAAGTGTAGCCTTGTGTTTGACTTGTGAAGAAAGAAGGGAAGGGGAGGCCCTTGGACTGGAATTGTAGAGTCCCCAGGCCCTGAATGGGACTTCTCAAGTGAACTGGAATGAATGGATTTATAAAGAGAGGAAGGGAAGGAAGCTTCATATTTACTCTTGTTTATCTATGTAGCTTATATGAACTATGCTTGGGATTTAATATTTGCTCTAAATTATATGTTAACCATACTTACTGTGAAGTGCTTATAGTACTGGGTAAACCTAGCCCACTCAGGGGAATAAGAACAGTTGAATCTATTTAGATGTTACTTAGAATAATACACAATTGAGTTCATGAGGTTATAGACTATGTTTATAGAGTTGGTTTCTAAATTTAGTTTCTGCTAAGTGGCACATTTGCCCCCCTTCAAGATATTATCTACCTCTTATGGTAAGGCAATCTACACTAATAAAAGAGTAGCATGCTAATTGACTGTACTATTACGATGCCCACCAGACAATCAGGAGTGAGTATGCAAAATAATCAACAAAGATGGTAGGTTAATTTGCATACACAGGCACCGAGTGGCTGAGGGTGGGGCAGGATGCTTGCATCATCACCATGGCCTCTGGGCAGCATGGGAAGATGGAAAGGCGGCTCCTGGTAGGAGCGAAAAGGTGGCTCTGGCAAGAGCAAAGGTGATGCCGGCAGCCAGGGGAAGGAAGGTCCATTCTTGCACGAATCTTTGTGCATTGGACCTCTAGTAAGTTATAAAACATAATCTTGTGAAATTGTTCTAGATTACAGAGAACCTCCCAGGTATATGTGTGACTTGGGGGAGTTTTGCGTCTATACTAATCTGTAAATATATGCAAAAATGGAGAAAGTGCCTTATCATTTTCACTAAAGCACAAATAGAATCATTTACCAACCAGAATTCTCCATCAATTCCACACAGTACATGACAATTTGGTTGAACTTCTACACTGTTCAAAGGATTTATTAAACAAAATTAATCAGTTGTGTTCTTTGAATGGTTAATGTAATTTCTAAGGTACAGATGAAAATATCAGCAAATAATTCAAGCATCTGATCAGCTACCCATAAATCATGAAAGCTCAGTGATTATTCTTTAAATAATCACAAGTCAGGCTTATTCTTTAAATCTGACTTCTGTGAAGAGCCTGAATAAAATTTTCTCCAGTTTCTGTAATACAGTTCAGAGCAGTGATTTCCATGGGCAGGCAATGTGTAATACAGCAGCTGAGTTACAGTGTACTGTACCCATTGTGAATTACTCATGAGAATAAAATAGATTAGGATTCACTAAATACAATCTCAACTCATGTCTAGAACTATATAAATCACATATGATTTTGACTATTTCATGCATGTATAAGAGAGCTAATTAATGCTCTAAGACCCAAGTTCTTTTTACTTCATTAAAAAAAAGGATGTAAGGCATTTAAAAGAAGGAAGGCATAAAATGTTTAGAGATTTCATACTGAGAATCAGTGATTATTGCTATACTTTTTACATTTCCAAGGGAGAAGGGCATTATCCTAAGAGCAGTAGCAGATTTCAGCTGTGAAGAAATAGCCTCCTGGGGCCTGGAAAGAAAGCAAAGGAAGCTATGGAACCAAATCATTTGGAGACATTGAGGTAAAGAATCAGGAGAAAAAAGTCATAAAATTAGAGCTGGTGAATGAAGCTAAGTTGGAGCCCCACATGGGTAGATAAAAATGTGATGAGAAAACGGTATTCTTTAAAATCACTGGGATAAATGGGAATGCCGATTCCAGCACATGGCAATACAATCGTAAGAAAACCCTGGCAGTCATTCTGAAAAATCTGTATGCATATGTTAAGTGGTAATGGAAGGAGCCCCCTCGGTGGTTCACCCTTGCTGCAATGGTTTGTCATTTTCAATAAAAACTTAATGCCTCTCCCAGAGAATGAATGCGTGCCCTGATTTATAAAGGGATAATGCACTAGCCTTATTTCCAATGTCTGACAGATCAGCAAATACACGTAGGCACAACTGCCTATTTGCTATTTACTACTACGGTAAATGGCAAGCCATAAAATGCGATCTGTTTAAATTGCATTTTGCAAACAATCCTTACTTTGCACCGTACACTCTGTGAAACATTATTATTATTATTCATGAAGCACAGTTAAGGGTGCCTTGTGCTGGAAGAATTGTGGATTTCTTTTACATTTAATTTTGTGAATGGAAGGGACCCAGAGAGTATCTTGTTGGGGATACTTATTTTTTTCATAGAGGAAGCTGGAATGTTATAATTACTTGACTATGATCATGCAGATAGCTAGAGTTGGAGGCTAACTGTTGAATACAGTTTCTAGCATCTTTTTTATTTTAGGTTGTGCTAAAATAGCCCTGTTCCTATATTTAAAACAATTATTGGTGAAAGAAAATAAAATCACCAACAAGAGTCATTGTCAGAATAAACAATGAGCACTTTGAATATATATATATATATATATATATATATATATATAATTTAATGCTCTATCATCTATCTATCTATCTATCTATCTATCTATCTATCTATCATCTATCTACATCTATCTATCATCTATCATCACCTATCATCTAACTCACTGTTAGGTATTTTGCCTTCAAGAACCTTATCAGTCAAGAATAGGTTTTCAAGGTTCATCATGGGTAGTGATCATGAAGATTAGGGTCCCATGTTCAATTGAGAGGCTAAAAGAATGTCTCAAGAACATGAAAGTAAGTGAGATGTCTGTTCTTTGAGGATGAAGCATTAAAATACAAATATAATAGCACAGAGCAAAGGTATATGAAATTTTTTTAGAGGTAAAATATTTCCTAGGCCTTTAAGGTCAGCCTATAATCTTATTTCCACATATTTTGTGTCACTGGTGTCTTGACATCTTTACTTGGATGTCTGCTGGGCATTTTAAATGAGAAGTGAACTCTTGGTTTGTCCATCCAAATGAGCTCTTCCTTCCTGTGTTCTTCTACCTTTCTATAAGAAGCTCTATGGTATCCAGGCTCAGACCAAACCTGGGTGTTATTTATTTCTCTCCAAATCCTCTATCTCAAAGCCATCAGTACATACTGCTCACTTTTTCTTCAAAACATATAAAAATATCATTTCTGCTACTACCTCTCTGGTTGATCCAAGCCCCATCTCCTCTGGCCTTGACAAATGCAAGTTCCTCCTGATTAAGGCATAATTAAATAATCAGAGGAGCAAAACCATGGCATATGTAATTACAAATTACAGTAATGAAGGGAATTTGAAGTACTATGAAGAGTGCTATGGTGTATGCACATTCTCCTCAGCGCTCCTACCTGTAACCAATGGATTATCTATACCTCTGTGGTGATATTGACCTAAGGGATAGGAGCCTGTGAGTGGTCAGGAACAACCTAAGACCAGGCTGTCACTCAGATTTATAAGCCATATTAGCATTTTCAGTAGCCTGGTGCTTTGACCTATTCTTGACTGATAATGAGGTACAAGGGGAAGGTACCTCATTACTCATTCACCAAAGCTATGAATTATAGCAAGACTAGATGGTTGGGACTTAGAGACTGGGTGTCATTGGCACTCAATGGAACAAAATGCCCTAATGTCTAGACTTGAAACTTGTTTTATTATTTCTTGATTTAAAAATTATTATTATAATTTTAGTTGTTAAATGAACTTTAATCGAAATATTTTCTTTTGTAGTTCTTAAGTAGCTGGGCATTTCACTGCAACGCTGTTGATGTCTTCTTGATTTTATTATTTTTTATAATGACTTTTAGGGAATTATAATGTCTATTCTGGGTTCCTTTGAGAAGTAATATGACTTCTGGAAAGATAAATAGGTTGGGTATCACAAAGAGAGGAAGAAAAGACAACATATACATGGATTTAGCATCGGGTGTGTGCCAGATTATGTTTATTTCTTTTTAAAAGCTGATTTGAGAGAAAGAGATACATTATTTTGGTGCTCCACTTACTTATGCACTTATTGGTTGCTTCTTATATGTGCCATGATAGGGTATTGAACCCACAACCTTGGTTTATCAGGAAGATGCTCTAAGCACCTGAGCTACCTGGCCAGGGACTTAATGTGTTTATTTTAATTGGGCTCTGATGGAGTGGAATATATGTTTGCATTCAAATATATTTTGACCTGGAATTTCTCTTTCTCTTTTTAAAAATAAGATTAAATCAAGTGAATCGTTATTCATTTATACATTCTAAAATTAGAAGTATAAATGCACTTACAATGACTTGAGTTCTCAGGTTAAAATTATTTTCCTCTCCAGATTAATTTAGAGTCATATCTGACATGGTTTTTATGTCAACGTTCTAATTTGTATATGTAGTTTTTATTACAATTTTTCTAAATTTTTGCTTATACATTTCCTCTTTACATATTCTAGGTGATTTGTGACTTTCTTGGACTTTTAGATTTCAAAGTGAATGATAACCTATCATGATCATTTACCTCCCTTGCTTTTTTGCAAATCCTAAAGGCACTCAAGCAGCCCATGAAATTCATAGTCATATGCACTTATCAGAGATCAGAGATATTACCGAGGAGCCACTAGTTTCCTGGCAGGCATTTATTTTCCTCCCTCACTAAGCTATTAAACTTGGTCATGTTTAAATGTTTATCTTCTTCGAGAAAATAAAGTTGGAAATTCATATGTATATATCTGACTCTTGTCTGGCTTAGCATACCTCTAGATATAGATTAAAAGTTGAGGAAATATTACCCTACTATCTCCTCCCCCCCTTTTTTTGATTAATAGAGGCTTTTGTAAATTTTATAATGCAGTCTTGATAACTTTAAATTTTAATTTTTTTGCCCAAAAATATGACTGCTTTAGGTTCATTGCATATTCAGGAATTTTACCATGAGATGAACTACCAATAGAAATTTTAGTTATTACTTTAGGAACAGCTTTTTGTCCAGTACAATTAAATTTACTTGAATATTCACTTATTTCAATTAGCCTATTTAAATTAATCTGAAAACTTGATTACTATTTTACTGTCAAATTTAATACTCTACCAACAATCTTAGTTTACCCTGTAAATATTAGTGGAAAGGATTATTTGCATTCTTGAGTAGGCCCTGAGAAATACATGATTTTTTAAGTTTTTCAGCATGGGGAGTTGATAAAGTAGTCAGTTACATAGAATTGAGGCCAGTCTATAGCAGTGGTTCCCAACCACTTGAAACTGGGGGGCAATTCAAAAATGAGTTATTAACAGTGAATTTTTTGTATTTCTATGGTTCTAGGGGCCTCATATCAAGTATATAAACATATATTGTGACATATTTATGCATTTCAGTTCTCTGTTATATGTTTTGAAACTTTATTTGCTATTTTTTCATATCACTTCATATTATTATTATTATTAACAATTGCTTAGTGATTTCTTCCTCAGTACTTCATCTGTCCTTTCGTTCTTTTATTTTTCTCTTTCATGGGTGCCATGTTCTTTAGAAGCTTATTTAGACCAAGTTAATGGCCTTTTAGGCTTCCTTCATGTGAAGAGGAGTTTACTTTTTGAATAATAAGAATTATATGTCACAGGGGGGCATAAGGATTTTAGAGATGCTTAGGGGGGCATGGCCAAAAAATGTTGGGAACCACTGGTCTATAGTTTAATTTTGTGAAATATATTACTCTAAATTTCATAAGGGGGTTTGCAATTTTACCACCATTAATAAACTATTTTGAAGCTATTTATGGCTCTTCCAGTTAACTGCATCAATCCAATATAGTTATGATTTTGAACATCTCCAATACAGTTATTCAAAGATATATATATCATAGCCTTGGCAAATATCCTTGCCACCCAGACTCTATTTTGCTCAATATTTTGGCACCAGTTGAAGCATTTTTCAAATCTTCCCTATTCTGACTTTATCTTTGATACTCCATCTCTTAGCCTGTTCAGATTTACAACTAAGAGAATGATGTGCTAGCTTAGTTTTGATGCCTGCAATGTAGACCTACCATAGTGGCTGAATATAATCTCCTTTCCAAAGATAGAAACATTTGTTAAAAATGGAGAGAAGGAACAATAGTAGTTTAGGGTAAACTAATCAATAGCTTATGTAATAAGGGGAATCATATTATATTAATGCCTTGAAAAAGGCTCCTAGCAAAAGATGATATTGTCCTTTAGCTCAATTGTGTCAGATTCCCAAAGAGTAATGTTCATAATACTGAGAACACTCTTGCTTTAGGAATCAGACAAGATCAAATGAAAACCTATAAAGCTGAGTGCTCTCACCCTGGGAGACATTTTCATATGATATAATGATGTGCTAGACCAATGATGACTGCATGGGATTCTAGTTATGTGCCAGTAGCCTTTGAGTTGAATATCATTGTGCTGTAAGGGGTCCATGGTCAGAGACAGTAGACAGTGATATAATAAAAAATATGTTTGGTCTCTGCCCTAATTTTCTGACACAGACTTCTTAAATACCTTGTTATTTCAGAGTCATAGGGTTGATATAAGCATCTTACACAGACACTTGGTAAGCTCTTCCATAGCTCGTAGATGGGGGCTGGTAACCAGAAAGACCAAGTCATGATTAGAAACTTGGAATTTTCAGCCCCACTCCCTATCCTCTGGGGAGAAAAGAAGGGCTGGAGATTGAGTTAATAATTGGTCAAACCCATGTAATGAAGCCGCCATAAAAATCTCTAAAGTATGAGCTCAGTGAGCTTCCAGGTTGGTGAACATATCCACATGCCAGGAGGGTGGCATTTTTCAACTCCCCAGAACAGAAGCTCTTATGCTTGGGACCCCTCCGGACCTTACCCTATATACCTCTTCATCTGGCTGCTTATTTATGTCCTTTATCATATCACATATTATATAATAAATTGGTACATGTGTTTCTCTGAGTTCTGTGAGGTGTCCTAGCAAGTTATTAGACTGTAGGAGGGGGTCATAGGAACCTCTTGATTCATAGCCAGTCAGTTGGAGTAAGGAAGGCTCAGACTTGCTATTGGCATCAGAAGTCGGAGAAGTCTTGGTAAAATATAGTGAAGTGTTTTGCTGAGCAGTAGATCAAAAAGCCTAGTTGAGGATGGATAGAAGTATACTCAGAGGACTGGCTGTAAAACTCTTCCCACTAATATGTGGCTGCCTGGGAGCATAGGTGGAGAGTGATAATAGTACAGTTTATTCAGGATTTAGGTATAATAAAGCATGATGAATGCTATAGACATTTGAGTAGGTATTATGACAATGAATAGAGTAACTGATCAGGAACAGATAGAAAGGCAAGACAATTTGAAAAAGAGCCACATGCATTGTATCAAGGAGGGACTGAGAACTAGAGGTAACAAGAGAGAAGAAGAATATGTACAACATAGTAAGAAGAGGAAATGGAAAAATGAAAGGCATGGTCAGAGTGGGGAAATTCAGTGTTTTAGATCTTGGAGATGCAGGTGCAACAATGTCAAATAATGACAAACATTAAGGTCTGAAAAACTGAATAAAATGAACTTGAGGGTTGTTGCAGGCCAGGAAGTCAAGGATCTGTGAGGTGGGCATTTTTAAAAATAGATTTTTATTGATTTTTAGAAAGAGAGGAAGGGAGAGGGATAAAGAGATAGGAACACCGATGAGAGAGAAACATCATCCATTGGCAGCCTCATGCATGATCCCTACTGGGGATCGAGCCAGCAACCCGGGAATAGAACCATGATCTATTGGTTCCTGGGTCAATGCTCAACCCTAGCTGCACTGGGCGAGGTGGGCACTTTAAGGATGGATTTGAAGTTACCAGCCTAGTAGTCATAGAAGATATGGTGGATCAGAATTTTATGCATGGGTGGTTAATTATGGCAATTCAGAAAACAATAATGAAATTGAGGATGACTTAAAGGCAGGATGGCAACTAACCACATGTTGCCTTTGTGTGATTAGAAAATCTTGATGCTATCCTGGGCTAGGGCTCAGATTGTGGGTAGTGCTACTGTAGTTGGATTTCAGCACCTACATATGGGTACCTTTTGTACATGGCAAAACCTGTACAATCAAACCCAGGGAGCCCATTTTAATGCATGATATGAATCTTAAACAAGAAAAGGCAAAGATGGTAGAACATCAGTGGTGAACATCAGCAATTGGTGAAGTCTTTACAAATGTACAAGCACATCCCACAAATTCTTACAATGATTATATGTACCTATGATCTTATAGATATTATTTTATGTCCCTGCACTGTGATAAGAATCAAATATACTAATCTATTCTACTTGCCCTGGGTGTGGAGTGGAGTAGAGTGGAGTGGAGTGGAGTGAAAGGGCTTTAATTGCTGTGGGTTGCAAGAAAGAGTCTACCACCTCTTCAAATGTGAAATGATTTTACTCAAGAGGGAAGTTGGAACAGTGTTTGAAAGAGAGACTAAAGTATAGATGCTGCAAGTCTCAATGGCAGTTGAAAGAAAGACTTGGATAGGGTAAGGAGAGGTAGGCTGGAGTTTCTAGGAATGAGATTCCTTTGGAAAATAACAGTGAGATGGGTGTGTGAGCTAAGGGGGTTGGTTTTCATTAACCAGTTGAATGAAGCAGGAGGTTGGTGGGTAGGATTGTATATTCATTAGTGATGGGTTTGGGAAGGCAGAGGGTTAAAAAATGGGTAGGAAGTATTGTGGTTTATTGGAATAACTGGTTCCAGAGTTTCAATAGAATATACATTATTTAATGTCCCTGCATTGTATTTCCCAGGTACTTTATGTGCTCCTGTTCATGTAGCTGAATTTATGGAATAGAAAAGAGAGCTAGAGGCAACATAGGCTGGTGTACCTCTGCCCCAGAAATTGGAAAAGCCTTGAGAAGTTAATGATTCATACTTATTTTCTTGTTTATACAAGTAGGGTCATGTACATAAAAGTAGTACCTTGCAGACTTCACAAAAACCAACTACTAGGCCATGAGTTTCCTGGAAGAGGCTAAGTCTTATGAATCTCTGCATTCCTGGCTTGTAGCATAGTGCCTGACACATAATAAATTTCTAATACTTTTTGGTTGAAAGAATGAATAAATTGAGTCATAATACAACCTTATAAAATTGGAGACTGTTTTTTTTTTAATTTCTAAATCCTTTATGTAAGAAATTCTCATTGAACTTTTGAAGTGAGATATAAATGTCATCTTGTGCATAGTTCAACCACATTAACTTTGATACCATCTTATTCAGTGATTTTAACTGAACTGGAAGTAATTGGGACCTGGTCTTCTTGTCTGATTGATAAGTAATCTGCAAATGGCTGGATGTATTGATTTGACCACACCGAGCTGGTCAGACATTCTATCTATCTCATTTCCTCTGCAGACTATCAAGATAATGAGCCTCTCAGAGTCACATTTATTCTAGAATAGAATGCTGCAAAAGGGAAATTAAAATTATTTATAAGAAAGCCTGGGAGGAAAAAAAAACCACACCACTACAATTCTTGATGACAATGATAGGGAACTCAATTAGAAAATCAAGTGCATTAATAAATTTATAGTTTCACTGGTATAAAAAGACCAAACTATCTTACAGGCTAAGTAGTTTTCTCTAATTTTTAAATATTGTGAGCAGATAATGAATTACTGCATGAGTAACACATTATGAGGACTGAGCATGCATGTTTATATTTCATTGTTTTAATCTAATCTAATACAACACACACCAAAGTCCCTTATCCACACATTTAATGCCATGCATAATCACTATTGTGCTGCATAATAATTAGGCATTAGTGATAAGCAGTTCTCATAAATTACTGTAATTAGTATTACTCTTATACCATCACAGCATTTTTTTTTCAGGTTGTCCCTTCTAATTTCATTAAGTCTTTAGTATCTATCATCAACACAAATGTCAGCAGTTTTTCTAATGGCAAGTGTGACTTAATTATCATTAGTCTTTGCCCAGAGTGAGAGATCTCAATCAATGTTTGTTGCGCTGAGTTGAGTAAAATCATCACACAGCAGCTAACATCCCCATGTTATAAGGCAGACAATGTGGATTTGCTTTTCAGAGTTGGGGCCCCTAAGTGCACTTCTCAAGGTCAAGTGCTATCTCCCTCACTGTTCAACCACATTAACTTTGATACCATCTTATTCAGTGATTTTAACTGAATAGGTATAGTCTTCTTAATCTTTCCTTGAAAGAACTTTGAATTTTAGGGACATGATGAAATGCAGGTCAAGAAATGCTTGGCTAGAGAAGAAAGTGGTGGCCATTGACCAGTCACCTGCTGTATAGCTCAGAGATCAGGAAATTGGTTAAAAAATAGTGCTATACTCGAAGCAAAAGGGAATGATGAAAATGTTCAGTACCCAGCATCTTGCTATGTTGGGATGAGAAATGAGCTGAGAGATGAATGTACATCATCAAACTATTGAGTTAAGATTAAGAGAAATGGAAAGAAAGCTGGTGATTTAGAAACCCTCAACACCATCTGAACCAGACATCAGAGATACCATTAATATGGGTTTATCTTCTGGATCAGCTTGCCCTTCAGTGACTATGAAGTTAGGAGAACTCCCTGATTTCAGAATATTTTCTCTTCTTCTTTGAGCATGAGGCAGAGCTTTCCTTCTACAATCCGAGAAAAGAATTCAGATGCCTCACAGAAACATTTGTATAAATACATTTTGACCATATCTCTAAAATGAGACAAAATGTTTTCCTGGATTGATTAGGAGAGGGGACTAAAATGTAGATGTGTAATGTTGGCAGAAGTGCTGGCTGGGCAAATATTGACTGCCTTCACATGGCCTGGCATTGTAGTTTCTTAGCACCTTCATAGTAACCACATATAGTGCTGGTACTTAAATGTGTTTCTTGATAGAACAAGAAGCAATGAATGACTAAATTAGTTTTCCATTGATGCTGTAACAAATACTGACTTAAAACTACACAAACTTATCATCTTACATTTCAGTAGGACAGAAGTTCAATACATGCTGCATGGGGCAAAAATCAAGGTATTGGAAGGGCTGTATTCTTTCTAAGCAGACTCTTGGGGTGAATCTGTTTCCTTACCTTTTACAGTTTCTAGGGGTCACCAATATTCCTTGGCTTGTAGTCTCTTCCTTCATCTTCAAAGCCAGCAGCATGATATCTTCAAATCTCCCTGCCTTCTTTCATTTATAGGGACCCTTTTAATTACCCAGATACTAGTAGTCCAGGGTAATTCCCATCTCAAGATCTTTAATTTAATCGACCTGCAAAGTTCCTTTTGCCCTGTAAGGTGACGCATTTACACATCTGGGAGGGCTTTTGGGAAGGGATTATTCTGCTGATCACAGCAACTGATTATCCACCTGCCGCATGAATACTAGGCTCCCTCAGGTTGCATGACTTTAAAACCTGTGACGGGGCACTTACTCCCCTGCTTTGGAGCAGCCTCTAGCATTCCTATGCCTCTCTGTGGTTCTTTTCACATTAGGGTTTGTGTTCTGGTGGGGATCATTTCACTGCATTCTGTCCAATGAGGGAACTGATTCTCGGTCACTGAATTTCATGGTTGTCATGTTTAAACCCCATAGATTAGACATCCTGCCTGATTCTTATGGTGCCTTTCAGAGGCAATTCAGGCTGAGGAAGCATGAGAATAAGGACAAGAACAAACATTTCTATAGAGATTACCGTGTATTGGGAGCTGTTTAAAATGCTTTAATTGTATTAACTCAATTAATTTTTTACAATACTCTGAAGAGGAGAGTGCTATTTTTATCACCATTTTGCATATGAAGAAACTGACAAAACCCACACCTAGTCAGTGTCAGAGATGAGATTCAAACCCACTGTCTGACTCTGGAGTGCATACTTAAAATCATTGCACTGCGTGTTGCTTCTCACAGTGCAGGTAACAAAAGCCTAAGTTAAAAACATGAACACTAAAAATAATGCTGAAAAGATGGAAAATGGGAGGGAGTGTTGGGGAAGATTTGAAGGAAGAGTGAGCATGCATACACTCACACAGCAGAGAGACAGGGAAATATTATAATCTGTGTATGAGAGGCACTTTGTACATTACACAAAGGGCACCCATTTGAGGGAGTCCTGGGGACTGGCAACTTGGCACTGTTGCATCCTACTGCATCCACCCAGTGGGATGTCTTTTCTTACTTGCACAAATATACCATATAAGCTAGCAGCAACCCTGTTTAGAAACTGATGTGTATATGAGGAATTTTTTTTTTTTTTACTAGAGACATGGATTTATCTAATGGACATCGTATTAAAGATTTTAAAAATATGTTTTCTAGCATCAAGACTGTTGGATTTCCATGAGAACATCTAAATAAGTGTTTATGGAATGAGAGCATTGGGCTAATTTTTATAAGATCTGATGCCGTATAGCATCAGCCACTTTCACTCATAGGATCCTAGACTTCTTTGAATCATTTCATTTTTTTTTTTTTTTTGTAATTTGGGGTTTAATAATCAAGGTTTCAAATGGTCTACTGAGATCTAAAATTTTGTGATTTTGTTTCATTTTGTTGAAACATAAAGAGCTCTCCATTGAAGAAGGTCTGGCTGGGTTCTCTCAAAACTGCTTTGACATGCTGTGTCGTCTGCACATGGTATTTGTGCCCCTGAGTAAGCTGGTAGATTTCTCAACTTCTTACCTAAAAGATACCCAAGGGAAATCATACGAATCATTGATTTATAATGACTTTATAGCAGAAATGCAATAATCAGTGAATTTTAATCTTAAAACATTAATTCTTAGTTACTCACTCAGTAGTTAAAATATTTAACAACCTCAGATTGGCTGTACATTAAAACTACTCTTTAACACAATAGCTGTTTCTGAAAATGCTTGGATGTGGGAAATAATTGCACTCCTATTGAGGCTATTGGAATGAATCACAATGGAATTTCACATAAAGGTTTTTAACACATAGATATTTTCCATAATGTGTTTTTAGGCAAGGTTTCTGTAAGAAAAGTGTTCTGTCCTCAAGAAATGTTATCTGTGAGACAGCTTTACTTACAGTTAGATGAAATATTCTTGCTTTTTTGTTTTGTTTCCCTTTTTCATTTACTACTTAAATTATTTGTAGAAATATTTTAACACTTCTAGGGACTGAATGTATGTGTCCCCCTCCAATTCATATGTTGCAGTCCTAATGCCCATCTTGATGGTATTTGGAGGCGGGCCTTTGAGAGGTGATTAGGTCATGAGTGTAGAGCCATTATGAATGGTCTTAGTGTGTTTTACAAGAAGAAACACAAGAGAAATGATCTCTCTCTTTCTTCAGTGATGACACAGCAAGTAGATGTCCATCTAAAGACCAGTGAGAGGCCTTTCACCAGACATAAGATATTCCAGCTCATTGATCTTAGACTTCCCAGCCTCTAGAACTGGAAGAAAGAAATTTCCATTGTTTAAGCCACCCAGTCTATGGTATTTTTTTTTTACAACAGTCTGAACTAAGACAAACACCTGTAGTCATTGTTGTGGTCACTCAGTAAAAGCAGGGTAACCCCCCATCCCCAAATTTGGTTTGAGTGTCAATATGATGATGTCACATGAACATCAAGAAGGTCTGAAAAGGTTTACTAGTATTAGTGATGTATATAGGGGCTTTTGGAAATTTCCAGGAAGGACCCCAAGCTGATCTAAAAATGGCTTGGGTAAAAAAGGAGACCGGCTTGGGTTTTTATGGTAATTAGAGGTATAGGACTGCAGTAAGGGCTCCTGCCAGTGGTTTGAACTTCCCACCAGTCCCAAAGGATGGAGCATCTGAGACTTTAGTGTCAGCTTCACCAGTTGGGGGCAGCAGGAGAAGGGAGAAGGGGGAGGCATAGAAGCTCTCAAAAATTGAGTCACCCTCTTTATTACAATCCTTGTTAAAACCTACCTATACAATAGACTTCTTAAATCAACTCTTATGGAAAAAAAGAGCAATTTTAAACTTCTTTGCTTTTAAGTATAAAACTTATATACAGCATGGTATAGTGGAAAGAGCAAGACATAAAGCCAAATACTTCTGGAGGGTCAACTGGTGGTCATGTTCTTTTAATGATCAGCTCCAATAAAAACATAAGTCATAGTTTGAGGGAGGGCTGATCTAAGTTGCTACTGTTTATATTGTTACTGAGTCACCAATAATAGTGATGTTGGTTTGTGTTTTACATAGAGGATTTCAGTCTTTGTCACTTTGCCTTCAGACAGTCTCTTGTGACTCACTTGCAAGGGAGTTAACATTTAAGTTTTAAAACAAGTTGTCAATTTCACGGTAAAGTTTTTAATTTTCTATACTCCTCTGAGATGTCATTCATCTGCCTTCCCATAGGAGAGTTTTGTCTTTCATCTCAAGAGCTATTGGATTTCCTGTGGTGATGAGATAAACAATATCATTAAGTCATGACTTAAAGCATTTCAAAACACAGTTTCACTTTTTATTAGACTTAAAACATCTCAATGCTGAGCTGAGAATTTTGAATGCTAGGTATTATTTTAAAACAATTATTATTATTATTTTGTTCATAGAAAAAGAGAAAAGAGAAAGCGAGAGTAGAAGAGAAAAAAAAAGTAATACCAAAGGGAAGGTAGACCATGACTTTTTCTTTCCTTTGATTTCTAGCTATTATTATCCTTAACAGTTAATCAAGAAGACTAACTTAGTGGATGAAGTAGCACAGAGAGTTATCTATAATAAAAGCCTAGATGGTCCTCACACCCTTGCACAATTCCCTCACATCTTCACAAGATGGCCACCACAAATTTGTTGCCATGAGATGGCCATCACAAGATCTCTGCCACAAGATGGCTGGCAGGGGAGGGCAGTTGTGGGCGATCAGGCTGGCAGGGGAGGGCAGTTGGGGGCGACCGGGCCAACAAGGGAGGACAGTTGGGGTGGGGGGACCAGGCCAGAAGGGGAGCAGTTAGGCGTCAATCAGGCTGGTAGGGGAGTGGTAGGGGGTAATCAGGCTGGCAGGCGGGCAAGTGGTTAGGAGCCAGCAGTCCTGGATTGTGAGAGGGATGTCCAACTGCCGGTTTAGGCCCAATCCCTGCATGATTATGCCTAAACCAGCAGTTCGACATCCCCCAAGGGGTCCAGATTGGAATGGGTGCATGTCAGGTTGAGGGACATTTCCCCCCCCAGTGCACAAATTTTGTGCACTGGGCCTCTAGTATGTCTAATAAAGGTATGCTTAAAAACATATGTTCCTGCCTTAGTCAGTTTTGCTCAGTGAATAGAGTATGAGCCTGCAGACTGAAGGGCCAAGGGTCTGATTCTTGTCAAGGGCAAGTACCTGGGTTATAAGCTGGATCTCTGGCTCTGTTTGGGGCACATACAGAAGGCAACCAAGAGAGGCAACCAATTGATGCCTCTCTCTCACATTGATGCTTCTCTCTCTCTCTCTTTGTCGCTCCCCTTCCTTTCACTATCTCTAAAAAACACACAGAAAAACTCCTAAAACAATTCCACAAACAAAGCAATCCCCTAGATGGGTTCCCTATGAATTACTATGATATTCGAATATACTTCCTGTATCATTTACCTGAGTAAATTTATGACCACATTTTAAATTCAAAGTGGCCAACAAGGATCAGAGTCTATGCAGGGATGGTAAAGAGGTTTTCCCATCAACATATGCCAGTTCTGACAAAGTGTTGATTGCCAAAGTGTCCCATTCGGAAGACCAAATATCAGTTAAAAGAATGTATTAGTGATTGAGTAGAAATGTTATTATGGCTAAATTATGGATTGTTTCTTGTCAAATGTAAATGTCAACTATAAACTGAGTATTATAGTGATTGGATAGATCTGTGCCAACTTAAAGGCTTACACACATATATAATGATTAATATATTATTTCAAACTTTTTAAAAACTCAGTACCTGACAAGAGTAAGTTTGGGGAGAATTTATCTTTCTCATTAATATAGAAGGTAGGTAATTAAATTCTGGTCAATTTAGGGCTCTAAATAGTTGATATAGTTCATGATAATTTTATAACATTTGATAAATAAACAAACAAGTAATTAGCATCCTCATTCAGCAGAATTTAGGTGCAAGGCAGATTGCAAACCTGATTATGCAGTTGTTGGGACAAAGCTGGGAACATAATGGGTCAGCTGGAGAAAATAAAAAGCTCAAAGACTGGAACCAAAAAGGGGAACAGGAAATGAAAGGTTATTTTTTAAACTGTGAAGATAAAAGTAGTGCATGCCAATACTTGGAGCTCACGCTATTGCAAGAAAAATCAACTTAACTAGGAACACTTAACCATTTAGTGATCACAATAAATCAAAGATGTGTGTGTGTGTGTGTGTGTGTGTGTGTGTGTGTGTGTGTATAGTATATATAAGAGATAATCTCAAATATAACAACACAATACCTGGGAGGTAGCTCGTTTTTGAAAATAATAAAACCGGGCTCCAGGCAATGCAGTGAATACCTCAGATCTCCACCCCACCAAACAATCTGGATCAAGATTTTATGCTCTTAATGACTTTCTATATTATTTTTAAAAAAATCATGGGTTAGGTATATGCTAAACTTTTCTCATCCATAGAATTTGAGTATTTCTACCCTTAATAAAGTCTCCCTAGACTAGGTGATCTTTCCCTAATATATATTTCCCAGTACCTCAAATTTACTTTTGGTAACATTCATTCATAGTGGCTATCTTGTTTACCAGTGTAGCCCAAAATGTCCACCAAAGTAACTAACACATAAGAGGGGCTCAATAGTGTTTGTGAAATGATTGCATGGCATTCAAGGCACAGAGACAATAGGGTGGTGAAAGTTGAATTGTGACTCATGCAGCTCCTGGTACTAAGCAAAACCAAGATTATTTGTTGAAGTCCCATAAACATACCTTTTCTATGTTGGAAAATGCATAAGGTAGTGATTATTACTTTTTCTATTGTTGTTATGAGACTATTTGAGACTTTAATGAAAACTGTGCAACTAAATTTTTCCCCCACATTTTTTGGAATTTCATTGACCCACTACAGCCCATTCATGTAAGGTTTATCATTTCCAAATTATGTTAATTCCCCATTTTAAACAGCAGATTTTAACTTTTATGTAGTACTTACTACTTGTCAGGCTTAGAGCTGTTTTACATGTAATATTCCAATTAATCCTTACAGCTCTAGCAGGTCAGTCCTGTTTGTATTTTTTTAAACAGATGGAGAATGAGTTTAAGAGAGACCAACATACTTACCCAAGCTCACAGAGGTAATGAGCAGCAGAGCTGGGACTCAAACTGAGATTTTTTCTTATTCTAGCCTGAGTTTGCACTCGGAAACACTAAAAACCATCTGTTTGTTCCATATTCCCACCCATTGTGAGCTGTGGAATCACCCAGGGAAGACAATCTCCCCCAGCGAGTGTCTGAAATGATGACATTCGCTGGCTTGAGCTCCTGACTTGATTTGAGCAAAGTTTCCTTGATGGAACAGGACAGGCTGTTCCCCCAACAGCATCTCTTGATGCTTAGAGAGCCTACATGCTTGCTCTACTTGCTTAGCAATTGGCAGAGCTGCGACTCCAAATTATCTCGTGCATGTTTCAAACCATTTAAATTGTCACTGTAGGATTTTGCCTATTAGTAAAATACCATCCCCTGAATACTGATTATGTGGAATAGCACCATTGTCTGCTAATAGGAAAGCGATGACTTCTTGAATGCAGTCTTAGCACCATGACTGCTCTTTCTTTAGTGAACCGTAAGAAAGTCATGCAATATTCTTTATGTAATTAGATCCCAGGTGCATTCACATTTTGTCACATGTTGATAGAAAATAAATAGGCCCAGTATTTTAAAAAATGCTTCATTGCACATTTAAATGCTCTTTGTAACAGTTGAGGCTAAAGGGAGTAAATCATACCTTCTTTGGCATTTCTCTCTCTTCTTCTTTGGTGGTGACAACATTTCCATCAGCGATTGAGTGGACCCGAGAACACTAAATTCACTCTTGGCATGGGACTTGGCTCTTAGCCGGCTACTCCCGAGGGAAAAATACTTCTGGTTAAATTAGGGGCCATTAGCATGCTGGTGATTGATCAGCTGAGTTATTCACTTTTAAGCTTCATCACTTTCACATTTAAAGTAATTTTGGTCAGCAAGAGCAAATTACACTCATTATATCTAAATGCAAATACATATTTAGAAAGCATGTGGTTTAGAAAATAAATGGGATATAGTCCCCATGCTAATGCCTCATTAGGGACATTTGCACACCTCTATTTCTATATCCTAGCTCTTTATAATCATCATAATGTCATGGCCCTCTCCATGAAATCAGAAAATATATTTATTTGTGTCACCCTTACTATAGGCATTTGACAGAGCTTATCTTCTAAAGTGGAGCTCCTCCACCCCCAATATTTTTATTTCTTGCTTTCTGCACCAGTAACTATACTAATCAGATACATCTGGGCCAGAAGTCATGTGAAATTCTAGGTAACTCTCCTGAGAAGACTGTCTAATCCCAGGAGTTCACAAAATTAGGAAACAGCTTCTCTTAGAATTCCTAGAATTACCACTAGTAGTGATTTTCTATTAAAGATCTATAAAGACTTGACTGAAGCCAGCTTGTATGCAGTAGACTAGAGATGGTTGCAAATTCTTTAATACTTTGCCCACTGAGAGAGGGAGATTAATTCATCTCCATGGAATCTAGGCTCACCTAGTGACTCACCTAGTCACTAGGCTCATCTAGTGACTTACAATTCAGAGGACGTGACATTGAGACTTCCGAGGCAAGGTCATAAGAAGTCTTTCAGCTTTTACCCTGCTCTCTTGGAACACTTTTTCTGGGAGACTTAAGCTGCCACATAATAAGGCTGACTTCTTTGACATCACGTGTGGGTGATCTATATGCTATTCCAGTAGATTTCAGCCTTGCAGCCATCTCTGTCAAGGACCCCTCTTTTTTTTAGTGTATGTTTTACAATTCAGGTATAGTGAGGCCAATAGATCAGGAGCAGACTGCTATTGTAAAGATAGTTTGTTACTCATATACAGTTTCTAAGAGAAAGAGGCATGCAATGCCAGGCAGGCCTACATGGAATGCATGGGGTTGGTAAAGATGCTGAAGGAGTGAGGGGAAAGCATGCACAAGGGCCTTTATTTTGGTTTTGGCTAGAAGGAATGAGAGAGGCAGGGAAAACGGTTAATTTTAATAATTTTAGTGGCCTTCCAGATGTAAGGCCACCCTAGTTGTCTGGTACCTGGCTATGGGGTGATTAAGAGAGAGGGATATTGGCCCTGAGTGTAAGTGGTCTATGAGAGCCCAATAATGGGTATGGGTAAGAGATATAGACTTTGGGTTGGTTGGTTTATATTTGGAAGGCACCTCTTGTAGGGAAATAGTTTGCTATCTCTAGGAAATGGCTAGCCATGGGAAGTCTCTTCCAGGTCAACAAGGCACCAGAGCATTAAGAATGCAGAAAATACAGGTAATAGAAAGAGAAATGTGAGTGAAGCTATCTTAGATCCTCTAGACCAGGCCTTCTGCTAGCTGGATACTTATCAAGCTAACTCTAGAGCCATGTGGAACTGAAGAATCAGCCAGCTGAGCCCTGTCCAAATTCCTGACCTATAGATTTCTCTGATATAATAAGCAAGTTGCTGTTTTCATCCACTGAGTTTGGGATAATTTGTTATGCAGCAATAGTTAAATGGGACATTGCACCCCAAGTTTAGACCACTTTCCCTTTCTGTCCCACACACCAGAAATTCACTAAAATGAGTATTCATTCCTGACCAATGCTAAAACTCAACAAAATTTTAACAAAGGTGAGTTCTTGTTATCTTTTGGCAGAATTACATGTGGATAATATAATTAATCAGATTTCTTTTAGTGATTCTGATAAATAGAGAAATGATATACAAAATATAAAATAATGCAAATGAATAATAGAAATAACTCCTGGATTTTAATATTGCAACATTTCAAATATGAAGAAGTAATAAATCTCATATATTTTTTTCAAACTGACTGTGCCAAAGGTGAATGAGTGAGGCTTCCAGCCGATATTAACATAAATGGGCTGTAAGGAGAATGAGGCTGCACAGATGGAAGATAATGAAAATTAATGCCATCTCTGTTTTCATACGCACAAATTTGAGGGGGTATTCGGGTTCTCCCATACAGTCGCTGCACTGCTGGCTTGAGCAGTCTGCATTCCCCTGCGGTGCTGCCTCCATCTGGAATTTAATGTGTACTCATCTCTTTTCCATTCCAGGAGGGATATGTAATGAAAATCTCCATATTAGTCATCGGCTGTCAACACTGACAAATTTCAATTACCACTCTTCGGTAGGAGTTCACACTAGAAAGCAAATCAGGACAGCATACTGGGGTAGCATGCTTGTGACAGATCTATTTTAATTGCCTTTCTTATTCACATTTAACCTTCATCATTTTGACAGGAGAAAGAAACTCACAGAGGAGGTAACTTTTCCTGCCAGTGATAAAGGGGGATGGGGTGGAGGAAATAGGCTGCTGGAAAGAGACTGAGCCATACCCATCAATATATGGGCTGGCATTGATTGCTGGCGATGCTTTCCTTTCCCAGGGAGACCTGCAGTGGGAACTCTCTGCTTATCAAAATACTTTGCATTTAATCAGCTGCTTGGATGGATATTCCTGCTGATCATCCATAAATTATTCATCAATTAAAAAGACTTGGCACAGTCTTCTTCTTCGTCTTCTTTTTTATTTTTTGCTTCATTTTCTGAGAGATGAATTTTCAAGCGCCCATGGCAGGAGTTTCCCTTAGTGAGTTCTCCTTTCTTCTCCTTTCTTCCAACAATATTGCTCATTTAGCCCTTTGCAGCTTGATGTTTGCATCAGAGGATCTCTCTGATCAGGTTACAGTTGCTCTGTTTTGCTCTGGCTGCTTTCTTTCTCTTTAATCCCGAAGGATCTAAATGCTGTTCTTGAATTAAAGAGGAAATGGTTTTCTTTAAGGAGACATGTTAGAAAAGCATTTATGGCCCTTGGTTTTTCACAGACCCATTTCTCAGGGGATTTTCACTGTGAGTTCTGTTCCTTGAGCGACCTGGTTTCTGTTATAATCCAGTCAAAATTAAATCAAGGTATCTTTCTGTAATCAAACTTTGCTAATATTTATTGGCCCTGATTATGCTTCACATTGCAATACAACATGGTTATTTATTTTAACAAACAAACCCTAGGAGGTAGATACTCTTATTACCCGTTTATTGCAGAGGAGACAGAAGCTGGGCTCTTTTTCAATAGCTCTGTCCACATTACACAGCTAGAAAGTAGTGAACCTGGCATTCAATCTTAGGGAGTCTACTCCAGAAGTTGGTTCCCAATTTCTCTGCTGCACTGCTCATTCACAGCCATGCCTGCAAGGTTTCACCAACCATTTTGCTGCCCTGTAGATGAATAACGTCCTCTTAAGGACTTACACATTCATTATTAGTTCAAAAACTAGAAATAAAGGATAATATGGTTTCACCCATCTCAGGAAAAGAACAAAAGGTCTACGCTTATTTCCCAGAGAATGAAGGGCTAGAGACAAGGATGGTAGTTAGACTCGAGAAAATTAGTAAAGGGACTAAGGCACTCCCAAATTCAGGACAGAGTACAACCAGGAGTGAAAATGGAGCTAGATGGACCCAAATGGGACGGAGACATTGGACATTTCTGACTTCCCTGCATCTAGATACAGAATCACAACAGTGGCCTGCATACTTTCTCTTTTCCCCCTCATTTAGTTCATGTTCAAGATGGATCCAGAGACATCTCAGAGTTGTATTCACACAGACATATGACAAGGGAACATACATCACTTCTTAATTCTAATCCTTAAACCAATGCAAAAATATTGTGAGTCATCAGTATTTATGATCTACTATGTATGTAATTAAATAAATGTACAAAGTGTTATGCAAAATAGTATAGTCTTCCAGAAACTTAAGGAAGCCAAGTGGATGTTCTTTTCACCGGGACTCTGAGAAGTTACCAAGAACTTAACACATTTCCAGTTTTGAGAAGGCAGTTAAGACAGGAGAGAGAGCATGCAGAGCTGTGGATGCCAGGCCAAGCATGGCCCAGAAGGAGGCAAATGACAATCAGTTATGCATCATTGTGGAACTGAGAGGGGTTAAGAAGGTGATTAACATCTTTTTCCACAATAGGGATGGCAACCTTTAGGTTGAAAGAATGGCCTTGGTGGAATTTCATAGAACTCCTCCTATTTATTGAAAGAAGAAACTCCATCATTTGACAGAGTGTTCCTTTTTAAATGCAAGCAAATTGAAGCCACCCTGGGGTATGTGAGTTAACTATGCTCATTTATACACTCTAAAGTGCTTTATATCTAAGAGAATGCATAAGACAAGCTAAAGACATTTCCTAGTGCCAAGATTCCTTACATTTCGTTAGGAAGCACCCCAAATGAGATAAACACAGCTCTGGAAATATCAGTTCTCATTTAGTGCTGCTTGGGATACCAAGGAGCCTGTATAGAGCATGGTTGCCTTTAGATGAATGTGTTAGCCCAGATCTGAACCAGAAATATAATAGTTATCCCTGTCCCTACACAGTTATCGTGTAGCTTTCCAGCACCTGCTACGCAGGGCTTGGGGAAGAGCTCACTTTATTAAGTACATATTATGAATTAGGAAATGTCTGAGCTGTGAATATTATTTTATTGAACTCCCAAAGCGACTCTGTCTGTAAGGCACCATTAGTACTGTTATATGTATGAGGAAACTGAGGCTCAGGGAACTGAAAGAAAATGGCCACAGGCCATAAGGCTGTAACCGTACAAACTGAGTTTGAATTCAAGGTCACTGGCCTTTAAAGTATACATTTCACATTACTACATTATGCTGAGTTCCAGAATAGTATAGGTACTTCTTGCACATAGTAGGGGCTTAATAGTGGTTGCGTGTGAATTCAAGAATTAACCTATCTATACACAACGAATTTGAAATTTTATTATAGAGAAAGAGAAGTGAAATAAAGTGTAATTAAAAGCAATATGTGAATATTATTAATGATAGAAATAAACATATACAAGTAACAATGTGAATAGAAACTCTACATCAAGTGCTGCTAGTGAAGTATAGTATCCATGAAGGGACTTTTCTCAGAGGAGAGAGGAAAGCTTTGCTTTTTAAAATGTGCAATTCTTAATTAAAATTTCCACTCCACATCTTCTTACCAACTCCTTCAGAAAAACATATTACAGTTTTTCAATATTATGTATTGGAAGGTGCCCCAAAGCATATTTATCCTGCAGTAATTTTACTGCAACATTGGAGCTCATTTTCCTTTTGGTAATAAGGTAAATTAAACACATTTTCAGGTGAATTTTTCCCACAGACTATACACAGACAGCCATAAAGTTCCTCCAATGAAAATGTCCTCAAGGGAAGCGCTCTACCTAAGGCCTCAAGAACATTTCAGGACTGGCAGCATGTTCCCATGAATAAATATTTCATTCAGGCAAGGCATGCTTGACCTTGGGAAGCAGCTGGGGATTCTGAATACGGAGTCACGTTACTTCCCAGAGGCCACGATCAATCTAATGCTGACTGTGGTGCTGACTCCATCTCTGCGAGTCCTGAGGAAAAAAGGCAGAAGTAGCTTTTGACTTCGTTGATTTGGTTAGAAGGGCCCCGAAGACCAGTTTGGATGACAGGGAAGTCAACCCACAGCCTCTCTGCTTGGGATGATTTAATTAAGGCGCTTCAGTTGGTATCTACATAATGTGAAGTGAATTCCATCAAATTGCAGGGAAGCATGTTACATTCAAATCTTGCCCCTTACTCTTCATTACCACATGAAAAAGTTTCTATTAATCTAATTTTAGATTATTTCCAGATCATTTTCCAGGTGCTCTCATTTTCTTACCTGTTCCTTCAAAGTCTTGTATGGTTTTTATTTGGAGGTTTTGAGGCAGCTAAAATAAATTTTAAAATTATAGCATGCAAAAATATCCAGTATTTAATTAATTAATATGTGTAAAACATTTACAAAGGCTTTATATGTATTATTTCACTTAGTCCTTTTTTAAATTTATCTTTATTGTTGAAAGAATTACAGATGTCCCCCGTCACTTTTTTCCCCATTAACGCCCTCCATCCAACTCCTGCCCCTGCCAGGACTTCATTCTACTATTATCTGTGTCCGTGGGCTATGCATATATGTGTACTAGAGGTCTGATACATGAAAAGTGTGCAAGAGTAGGCCTTCCTTCCCCTGGCTGCCAGCACCAGATTCCCTCTGGCACTCAGAACCCAAGCTTCCCTCTGGCACCTGGGACCCGGGCTTCCCTCCAGCCACTGGCAGGCACTGGGGACCCACTTCCCTTGCAGCCCTGGCTTCATCCAGAAGCTCATCAGGCCTAATTAGCATATTACAGTTTTATTATTATAGGTAAGTTCTTTGGTTAATCTTTTCCCTTCCTTCCCCTTCCCTCTGAGAGTCAGTTAATTCTTACAGCAATTCTATGAATTATTTGCTCTGTCATCCTTATTTTATAGATGAAAAAACTGAGTCTCAAGTTTAAAACTTGAATCCACCTTTTATTGCATGTGTAACATTGAAAAATTTCTTTCAAACTCAAAATCCAGGCTTATCTCATGTCTCCATGTTATCATCCCTCAATTTAGACGGAACATATAGCCTCACATGAATGGACTCTTTCATCACATTTCATTCACCTGTGTTCACCCACTCAACAACCATTTAATGAGAGACTAATGTTTGCAGATGTTGGAGACTGACACAAGACTCAATGTTTTCTCTCCTCAATTATTATTATTTTTCAAATGCTGAAATTTGGTGTGGAATATCAATTCTGATCATTTTAAACATCCCTTATTAAGCTATGTGTTACTTCTTTTATTGATCCAAACAATATCCCTTTTCCTCTGGTAATAAGCACTTGGTTCAAAGCATGGAAGATCCCTGCTCTTGTCCACTTAGACCAGTGGTTCTCAACCTTTCTAATGCTGCGACCCTTTAATACAGTTCCTCATGTTGTGGTGACCCCAACCATAAAATTATTTTCATTACTACTTCATAACTGTAATTTTGCTACTGTTTTGAATTGTAATGTAAATATCTGTGTTTTCCGATGGTCTTAGGCGACCCTGCTAGCGGTTCTCAACCTGTGAGTCATGACCCACAGGTTGCGAACTGCTGCTGTAGAGCCTAAGCAGTGGCTTTAATATTCCTTGGACTAATGTTCAAAAAAAACTTCTCTTAGATAGGGAACACTATAATCAGAGTTGTGTCACCTTTCTTGTTTGTCACTCATACATGGTCTTAGGCGACCCTGCTAGTGGTTCTCAACAACCCACAGGTTGCGAACTGCTGCTGTAGAGCCTAATACCATCGGAAAACACAGATATTTACATTACGATTCATAACAGTAGCAAAATTACAGTTATGAAGTAGCAACGAAAATAATTTTATGGTTGGGGGTCACCACAATATGAAGAACTGTATTAAAGGGTCGCGGCATTAGAAAGGTTGATAACCACTGGTCTAGACTATCACCCTGGGCTACTCAGTTTCTCTGAATCTACATTTGTTTCTGTCTTGCTCTCTTCTCTGACTCTCCTTATTTTAGTTTTTTGGCTTTAATATTCCTTGGACTAATGTTCAAAAAAAACTTCTCTTAGATAGGGAACACTATAATCAGAGTTGTTTCACCTTTCTTGTTTGTCACTCATACACAGATGTGCAATAACAAAGCAATTAATGTTTCCTACATGCAATTTAAGTTCAGGTGACATCTTTTCATATTTCAGAGGCCTTTCTGGACTCGATATCTTCTTCAGTAGCAAAATCTCAGTTTTTTGGATACTGCATTGCTCCTCTATGACAATAGTTCTATTGCCATAAATAATAGCTACATACACTGGGCATATCTCTATTTATGACACTGTTACAAACTTTTTATCAGCAAGAACACTGTCTAATTCATCATGGCCCTCACTACACCAAGGCTTAGCACAGGCCAGAGAGTAGCCACTTAATAAAGATGAGTGGTCCAAATCCTTTCCTTAATTACTGCATGTATGGACCTGTGCATTGAAAACACATTCACAAACTAAATTAGGTAAGGACCCTGCCCTCATAGATTTGAAACACTAAAGTTATTTTGGAAAAGGATAAGCAGGAGGAAGGGGGGAAATAAGGACAGAGAATCTAATCTACACTAATAAAAGAGTAAGATGCAAATTGACTGTACCTTTGTGACACCCAGCAGCCAATCAGGAGTGAGTATGCAGATTAACCCAACAAAGATGGCGGGTCAATTTGTATGTGCAGGTGCTGAGCGGCCGGGGGCGGGGCAGGATACTTGTGTCATTGCCATGGCTACGCAGGCATTCTGCAGGCCTCTGGACAGTGTGGGAAGGCGGAAAGGCAGCTCCAGGCCAGAGCAAAAAGGTGGCTCCAGCTGGAGCAAAGGTGGTGCCAGCAGCCAGGGGAAGGAAGGCCCATTCTTGCATGAATCTTCATGCCATTAGGCTTCTAGTATTATATGAGTAATAACAGTGTGTTAAATGATGTGAGATAACATTTGCTATTCCATTTAATCTTTTAGGTAAAACCCATCACAAAGGAAGTAAATTAAGCTTTTCTAAACATGTATGTTATCTCCTAATAAGAAAAGAAAACTAAGTCACCAACCTTCTTGGAAGTTGGCCATGTGGTAGTTATTACTTCCGGAAGTCCCACTCTCTGAGCAAATGGTAGAGGCTGGCTTTGCCATGGAGTTTGAGTGTAGTGTTGCCTGTAATAAGCAGACCAATTCTTTCTCCATTAGTGTTCTCATCCTTTGGGTGCTTCCTGGTAAGAACTCATTACTCTGTTGTATTTAGTTTTTAAAGGATATACTAATAACCAAAGATCTGTAAAACTGCTCTCCCCATCACATGGTCGAGCCAGATGGGAAAAATAAGTAGCTGTAACATAGCTATCAAGATGAGAGTTTACTTCTTGTTGTTCAGGCCACTTTCTTGAACTGGAAGTTTATTTCTAATATTTCTATTCTCTACAAATTATATATTTTAGCTGGAGGCTGATTTTTGGAGGAAAACTACTTTCAGAAAGCCATATACCAATATTCATTTGACCTAAGAGCTGAAGATAGCTTTTCCCATTTGCCTGGAGTCAAGGCCTTCATCTACAGGCGAGAAGCATAGTCAGAGACGATGCCACTAAAAGGCGCTTTTCCTGAGACAGAGCTTATTTGAAAGAAAGGAACAACTGTGTCCGATAAACCCAACTGGCAGCAGTGTGATTAAATCTGGGAAGTAGGAGCTCCAAACCTATAATGCCAAACTATAGTAGAGTTCTCTCAGCAATTAGAGAGACAAAATTACCAGGGTCTGTTTATAGATAAAAGAGATTAACATGGAGTCTCAGGACTCTGATCACAGAATCTTAAGAAGCCAGATATTGATTGCATTTAAAGCAATCACAAGAGCCTAAACCGTGCTTAAGTAGAATGTATGGGAAGAGATGAATAAATTACCCATTTGATTCAAAAGGGAAGATCAAAGATTATCTGCTCAAGTATATGCATTAAAGTATAAATCATCAATATTGGCCAAGGGGTATAAACATCCAGTTTTAAGATTAACAAGATTAATAGGGTCTGGGTCTCTAAAGTACAGAATGGTGACCATGACTCATAATTCAGTATTATAGGGACTACATCAAACTAAAAAGCTTCTGTACAGCAAATAAAACTGTCAACAAAATGAAAAGGCAAGTTACAAATGGGAGAAAAGTTTGCATTTCATAGATCTGATAAGGGGCTAATACCCAAAATATGTAAACAGCTCACATAACTCAATAGCAAAACTGCTAAACAATCTGATTAATAAATGGGCATAAGAT
Source organism: Corynorhinus townsendii (assembly GCA_026230045.1). Classification (NCBI taxonomy): domain Eukaryota; kingdom Metazoa; phylum Chordata; class Mammalia; order Chiroptera; family Vespertilionidae; genus Corynorhinus; species Corynorhinus townsendii. The sequence continues at coordinate 219,298,823 of JAPDVU010000001.1, forward strand.
CTAAATAGACATTTCTTCAAAGAAGATACACAGCCAATAGGTAAGTGACAAGATGCTCAACATCACTAATCATCAGCAAAATGCAAGTCAGAAGTACAATGAGATATCACCTCACACCTGTTAGAATGGCTGTTATAAAGAAAGACAAGACATAAGTGTAGGTGGGGATGTAGAGGAAAAGGGAACCCTTGTGCACTGTTGGTGGGAATGCAAATTGGTGGAAACACCATGGAAACCAGTATGAATGTTCCTCAAAATAATATTATAAAATAAAACTGCCATATAATCCAGAAATTTCACATCTGGGTATTTATCCAAAGAAAATAAAAACACTAACTCTAAGAAATATATGCACCCTCACTATCATTTACAATTGCCAAAATATGGAAACAACCTAATGTCAATCAATGGATGAACGGAAAAAGAAGATGTGATACACACACATACACACACTGAAATAGTACTCAGCCATAAAAAAGAATAAAACCTTTCCATTTGTGACAACCTGGATGGACACTGAGGGCATTATGATAAGCGAAGTAAGTCAGACAAAGAGACAAATACCATATGATCTCACTTATATGTGGAATCTTTAAAAAACAACAACACAAAGTTCATAGATATAATAGAGAACAAAAAAGTGATTCCCAGATGCTGAGGGTCCCAAGGCATGGGAGAAAGCAGTGAACATATTTTTTAAAATAAGTTGAAAAAAAAGTTGTATTATATACTGGAATGATACTAAGAAAGTAGTTCTTAAATCTCCTGGCCACAAAGGGGAAATGGTAATAATGTGACAAGATGGAGGTGTTAGCTAATGTAAGGTGGTAATCATTTTGCAGTATACAAAATGTATTAAATTAACAGATTGCATGCCTAAAACTTACTTAATGTTAAATAAATGTCAATTATATCCCAATAAAGCTGGAAAAATAAATAAGATAGTAATATATTACCTAGCTGCAATGCAAGACTAAGAAATAAAAAAAGGGATAGTTTTAAAGTCAGCCCAGTTTTTTCATTGGTGATTCTTAGCACAGATCTGAAATAGAAGATTTCGTATAATTGAATGCAAGTCTCTATTTTGTGAGTTCCAAACCGTTCTGGTAGCATTAAAAATGCAGAATGTGCACTTAAAGTTTTGAATGCTTTTGTGTATGCTTTAACTTGTAAAAAATTAATTTTAATTGCTTCAAATTTTAATGATTTTCCCAGTGTAACCCAAAGAATTTCTCTCAAGAGTCTCTCCAAAGAGTAAAAGAGTTTTCATAAATCAGTTTAGATTTTCTTAATGAAAACAAATGTTTCCTAACAGCTATATTTGATAGATTCAGACTGTTAGGAGTGCAAACTCCAAAAGAGTGGGTTACATGCAATGTAAAGCAGTTAACTTGGAGAGAAAAGTTAAATTCAGAGATACAAGATTAAGAATCAAATGGCTGCAATTTAGCGGGACCTAAAAGGACTCATGATATTTCGGTCATAAGAGGCCAAAACAGGAACAGATAGCAATAGTATATATAATACAGTTTCACAAAATTTAATGTTGTTTATAAGAATAGGACCCTGCAATATCAAAATGATGTCAGCAGAGCACCTTAGGCATCTGATACATTCTATACCGGTCTTTCTAAGCACATATTTGGCATTAGGGCAGTGGAGGTGGTATGATCCATCAATTGAACAGATCTTAATGAGGCAGTAGTTTTGGATACTTTTTGCTCACAGACCTATTTAAAAAGCTGATGAAACTTAGGGACTTTTGCTATGAAAAAAAGGATATGTGTGCCCACACATACAATTTTGCACATAAATTTTGGCTCATAGTGTTAGCAATCTGGACTCTGTCAATGATTGATTCCACTTATTTGTTAGTACTTTGAGCTTGATATGATACTGAGCAATTTATGTTAATTAATTCAATGTGAGGTATTATGATCCTCAGCTTTATAGTTTAGGAAATGGAGTAACTTTCCCATTTATCTGGAAACACAAATGTAACTTCTAATACATATGTAATACATATGTACTTAACATATGTATTTGTGCATATAAATGTCTCCAACCTCAGCAGCTACAGTCAATGATCTTGGGATCACGATCCTCCCAGAGAAGGGAAGATGGGCATTGGGCAGGAAGGTTAGCCTCTGCTTTGTGACAAATTCCTCTTCTCTGGTCTATGAGATGTCATCTCTATTTCTTTCTATCCTGCTTTCCAGAAATATACTTGAGGGAGAAGAAAGCAGAACACAAAACTGAGGTAGAAAATAAAGTTTGTCCTAATGTTCAAACATATTGAGACAATATAGCTCAAGACTCAAACACTACCTTCAATATACATTATGGGAAATTATATAGAAAATCCTTGTATACTGATGATGGTATAATATGAAAAGGCTTCATTTGTCATTGGAAGGTTTGAGTTCTTTGTAAGGAAGAGCTATTTTTTCAAACTTATTTATCAACAAGTTATGTATAAACTGAATATGGATATTTAAAGAGAGAAAGAAAAAAATAGAAACAAACAGGATATATTATTTAGACCTCCATTTCAGAAGGATGGATCAGAAATGACCCCTTTGTGAAATGGATGCCTTTATAAAGAACAACTATTTAGTACAGTGGACCTCAAAAATCGTTTTATCATAACATATAATAAAAGATGCATTTTATACCAAAACACAATGCACATGTACACACACACACACACACACACACACACACACACACATAGTTCATAATGTTATCTTGTTATTTATCTGAAATACACTCTAATTTGTCTATTATGTTCCTTCCTATCCTATGCTACCACATTAAAGAATGTTGGTCATGGTCAACATAATTAATTTCACCATCTTCTAATGGCTCCCTATTTGAAAATTAAACCCATCTGTAGTTTAGCCTCCAAAAGAAAATTTATGATTATGATACCATTGAGAAAGGAGGGAAGAGATGGGTAAGAGTTTTATGTCACATCACCTATCCCATAATTATGGAGTAGCTACACAGTAGAGATCTCTTTTAAAGTGAGGGCAATGATGACTGATTTGGTTACATGAGCAATATCAGATGTTGTTTAGAGAACAGTTTTCAGTGAGCAATGATGAATCACTGATTTTCTATTCTCTATATCTTAAGTATTACTACAGAATTACATGAAGGTAGCTTGATCCTGACTGTAAGAGCTGTTAGATGCTTTAACATTAAAAGTAGGAAAACTTTATTGAAAAGAAAGTGATTCAACTTAGGACTAAGTTATAAGATAACATGAGTCTCAGGCTGAAGATCTCATAAGTGACAGATGTACTTTTAGATTGAACAAGTTCATGTGGGTCACAATGATACAGTGGAAGAACAAAATTGGCACTAAAACCAAAATTTTATCCTGTCAAGATCAGTTGGTTATTGGTTCAGTAATTATGGAGTAAATATTGTGGTCTAGATGCTGCTAAATGCTAACCATCCAAAGACAAGAAAACAGTTGGACCTCAAGGATCCCACAAGGAAGGTGTGCCAGCCATGTGGTTATTCAGTTTGCTACTCTGCCCACCAAATCCATCCACTGTCTTCCCTTGTCTGCCCTGCCTTTCTCACCGGGAGGTTGACCCAGGCTTTGAGTCATTTTGCCTTTTAGCTTCTAGTTGTCATTGGCCAAAGGGAGTCGTCAGTAGTGGATTGAAAGGCAAAGAGATAAAAATCAGGGCTTTCCTTTTCTCCTTCTTTTTGATCTGGACTGTGTTATCTGATGACGGTTGTTACATCCATAACTACTGTTCTTGAAGGACAACCCTTTCTTCATTGCCCATGCTTCTTACACTGCAGGAGCCCTCTTTGTCCTTCTTTCTGTCTCATGCCTTTGGGTGCTAGTGATGTCTTACTAATCTCTGGGTCCTTAACTTTCATTTCTGGCTTCATTAACTTCTTCACATCTTTGTAAAAATATATATGTTTCTTGAGAAGCCACTGGAGTACTATTCTATGTCTACCGAGACTCTGTTATAGGAAAAGACATATATAACACTAGAGGCCTGCTGCACGAATTTGTGCATGGGTGGGGTCACTGGGCCTGATCAGCGATTAGGGCTGATGGGGGCCATCTCACCCACAGCCAATCAGGGCCGGCTGTCCAGGGGGAGGGACCATGGGAGGTTGGCTGTGCGAGTACACTGACCACCAGGGGACAGTTCCTTCGTTGAGAATCTGCCCCTGGATGGTCAATGCACATCATAGCAACTGGCCGACTGGTCATTTAGTCAACTGGTTATAATGGTTGCTTAGGCTTATATATACACTAGAGGCCCGGTGCACGAAATTCGTGCACAGGGGTGTGTGTCCCTCAGCCCAGCCTGCACCCTCTCTGATCTGGGACCCCTTGAGGGATGTCTGACTGCCCTCTCACAATCTAGGACTGCTGGCTCCCAACCGCTCGCCTGACTGCCTGCCTGATTGCCCCTAACTGCTTCTGCCTGCCAGCCTGATCACACCCTAACCACTCCCCTGCTAGACTGATCGACACCTAACTGCTCCCCTACCAGCCTGATTGCCCCTAACTGCCCTCCCCTGCTGGCCCAGTCACCCCTAACTGCTCTCCTTTGCCAGCCTGGTTGCCCCCAACTGCCCTCCTCTGCAGGCCTGGTCACCCCTAACTGTCCTCCCCTGCAGGCCTGGTCACCCCCAACTGCCCTCCCCTGCTGGCCTAGTCACCCCCAACTGCCCTCCCCTGCTGGCGCAATCACCCCTAACTGCCCTCCCATGCAAGCCTGGTCCCTCCCAGCTGCCCTCCCCTGCTGGCCTGATTGCCCACAACTGCCCTCCCCTGCTGGCCATCTTGTGTCCACATGGGCTCAGCCATCTTTGATCACATGGGGGCGGTCATCTTGTGTGTTGGGGTGATGGTCAATTTTCATATTACTCTTTTATTAGATAGGATAGATAATAAAAAATGGAGAAGTATTAGGAGAGAGGAATTCTGCACTGACCTTTTTAGAAATTTTTTTTTTTGTACATGCAGTGATGGGGAGCAGGGCTGTTGAGAAAGGTTATTTGAGGCAGGACATTAAAATTTGATACTAGAATAAGAGTGTGTTAGATGAAGACAACAGAATACATGTGACATATTATATTCACTCAGATTTTTGCAGTTGTGTCTTTTTTTTCTTCTTTTTGCATCTTGTCTGAACTACCTTTTAGTGCAACAAAAATGTTAGCACTTTGGAAATGTCTGTGAGCTCAGTTCACATTTATTTACGTACTGGTGAAGAATAATGATGCACTTAAGGACATGATGTGCCTTTAGGCTGAACACCAGAGTTATGCCATTGAGGAATATTTTATTTTTAATATATTGTTCACTTTCTCAGAGCCTAATATCCTTAAAGCCCACCCTCACTTCACTAAAATCTGAAAAAAATGGGGACTTGTGCTAATATAGTAACAGAGTTTTCTGTATGTTGCTCACTCTATTTTGTTTTGTTTGTTTTTTTTCTGCTTCGACCTTTTTACCTTGATCCATTTGACAGGTTGGCTAATTTAGCATGAAACAGGAGCAAGCAAGATAAAACTAGATTCTTGCACATCTGAGAAAGACATGGACATGCTGGAGGGAGTTAAACAAACAGGAATCTTTGACCTCCTCCATTAAACTAGTGCTCTAGTCCAGTGAGCTCATTACAGGGAAATCTGTTAGCATCTTCCCATGTCGGCAGATGACTGGTACTGAACACATGCTGCCAGTCCAACAGGGGGTCAGGAGAAACCCAGCTTGTGTCTGACCCATGGCTGCTAAATGGCAAATTCCTGTAGTTACTTGCATTATGCAAAACTGCTTGATGTACATTAAAGAGAACCTTTTGAATCCCACACTCATTTTTTACCCTCTTTCTTTCCATTTTCTGACTTCTGTGGTGAGATTGCCTTAAAGTCTTATCATACCTGCTCATACTCAGGGCCGCTAATGAACATCGATGTTGTCTGTGCTAATTTTTGCAGTTGCGAAAGACTTGATTTTAACCTCAAGGCAATGTCAGCTTTTAGCCTTGAGGAAACATTCGGTAAATAATGCCACTTGTACCCTATTAATTTAAAGGGGACATTAGAGTCTGGAGAAATGAGTCATGTTATGCAACCTTTTCTCACTTGTTGCCCTAAAAGGAAAAGAAAATGAAATTTAAGGCAGAATTCCCTATTCTTTTCTGGAGATTTAAAAAGATGATAAAAATGAGCCCAGCTGGTATTGCTCAGTGGTTGAGCATTGACCTATGAACCAAGAGGTCACCTTTAATTCCCAGGGTTTTGGACTCAATCCCCAATAGGGGGCATGCAGGAGGCAGCTGATTGATGTTCCTCTCTCATCAATGTTTCTATCTCTCTATCCTTTTCCCTTCCTCTCTCTGAAATCAATAAAAACATATTAAATACTAGAGACCTGGTGCACGAAATTCATGCGGGGGGTGGGGAGGAGTCTCCTCAGCCCAGCCTGCATCCTCTCCAGTCTGGGACCCCGTGGGGGATGTCTGACTGCCGGCAATCAGACATCCTTCTCACAATCTGGCACCACTGGCTACTAACTGCTCACCTGCCTACCTGCCTGATCACCCCTGCCTGCCTGGTCACCCCCAACTGCCCACCCTGCCAGCCTGGTCACCCCCAACTGTCGCCCTCTGCTGGCCTGATTGCCCCTAACTGTCTCCCCCCCACCCCCGGCCTGGTCACCCCATGCAGCCTGCTGTTCAGTTGTTTGGTCATCCCTCACTAACCCCCCCTGCCAGCCTGGTCACCCCATGCAGCCTGCTGTTCAGTTTTCACTCATCCCTCAATAACCCCCCTGCCAGCCTAGTCCCTTTACACAGCCTGCTGTTTGGTCGTCCCTTTGATTGTTTTGGTCATGACAGCCCCTGGCCTTTTATATATTAGGATGATAAAATAACAACAACACACAAATGTGCAGGCTGAAACAATTGCCCTTATGGGTTATATAGTGTTTTTGGACTCTGAGTCAAACATTAGTTCTTTTCTGCAAAAGCCTCCTGATGCCTAGCGTACAAAGAATAATCACACTTTGCACTAAACTGCAACCTGTACTCCATGACAATTGCATAGAACCTGAAATTATAAAAGTAGATGCTGTTTCAAATAAGAGTTCAAAGTGACCAAGTAGAAGTTGCACTGGGTTAGAATCCTAACTCCATTGGTCATTTGCTCCTTTATCTTGGATCATTCTCTTCACCTCATTCTAAGAGATGGAGTTAGAGTATATGGTTTTATTTAGTTTTAATATTCTGATTTTGCAGTTGGTACCAGCCATCTAAGGGCGGGGTTTTTCTCAGTTATAAGCACATGAACATGGCTAATGTTGAAATTTACTTATGAATCTCATAATATTGTTTAAAGTTGGCCTTCAGTCATGTTGCAGAGACATGTTTTCAAATCAATCTTTTGTTTGTAATTAGGTTGGAAGGAGGTCAATCTGAATTTGTGAAAGGCCTGAAATATGCATTATTTTAGAAATGCAATGTTGCTACTACTGTCTTTCTCACAGCAGTGTAAACTGGGTTGAATAATGTAGTTTACCAAATAGATTGCTACTGATCTGCTCCTCATTTCAATATATGCAGCTAATATGCAATGCATATGTTAATAATTTATGTGAAAATAAATGGACCTCAAATACTTACGATTTTACAAGTTTTTCCAAAATACCATTCTCTGTTCTCTAGTCCTCAAAATAGATATTCATTCATAACAATACTTTTTCTATGTAAGAAGAAGTCTAGATGCCTGTAACTAATCTATATATACTCGTATATAAAAGCCTAAGCAACCAGTTGGCCATTCAATTGGTCGACCTATCGACTGGTTGCTATGACGTGCACGGACCATCATGGGGCAGATGCTCAATGCAGGAGCTGTCCCCTGGTGGTGAGTGATCTTCCACAGTGAGAGTGCTGCTCAGTGAGCTTGCTGAGCAGCGGTGGCGGCAGGTGCAGTGGGGCTGGGATGAACAGGAGTGGTGCTGTACCTGGCCTGGGCTTGGGCTCCTCCCAGCTGCCTGCCACTTCACACAGTACTACATCCATCAGGGGATGTTGGTCTGCCAGTTTAGGCCTGTCTTGCCAAAACTGGCAGTCTGACATCCCCCAAGGGTTCCCGGATTGTGAGAGGGTGCAGGCCAGGCTAAGGGAGCCCACCAGTGCACAAAGCTGTGCACTGGGCCTCTAGTACTTTATAATTATGCTTGTGTCTTGAACTCATGCACTTGACTGACAAGCCAAGACTCATATGCCATCTAGTAGGTCACTATGGAGATGAAAGGGTTGTTGCATACTTCCTTGAGTAGACTAAAGAAGGACACTGTGGTTCTCTATGTGCAACATCAGTGAATCATGTGTGAGGATGAGGAGTGTCTGGTCCATAGTCATTGAATTTGGCTTCATAATTATCTGCTCATTGATACCTTATTTAGAAATGTTTAAAATTCAAATTTAGTGGGACTTCAAATATTATATGGGACTACAATCAATATTAAGTTTTGAGTTATGTGGGACTAGTTGCTCAAAATGAGGCACTAATTTATCTTTTACAAGAGTCTCATGTGACTGTGAGAAAGTGAAATTGAGGAGTATCTAGATTAGGAATTGAAAAGCATGTGAACATGATTTGACAAAGTCTTTCAGGAAAACATAGTCCAAGGTCAAAACGTATTTTATTGTTTAGAATACAATGAATTGATTCTATAAAATTTATATTAAATTAGGAAACCATACAAATGTAAAAATGAGGGGAAAGCATAAATAGTGTTACTCAAGCTAGATTAGGTGTTAGGTATTTATCAAACTCAAATGGCGTATGACTGTGTTCTGCAACACCATTAACAGGCTTGGTTTATAATCTTCCATGGGCATTCCTCATTGCTTATTCTCAATATGGCTGATTGAAATACAGGTAGCTTACAGGGAACGTTTGGAAGACATGTGTGAAAGGCAGCAACACTTCCATCAGCTTGTATCTTTGAATGATGGAATCAAAGAAGACTGCCTTGACAACCTGCTCACTTATCTCATATTATTGCATGAACAATAAGCAATCACCTATGGGTTGACACTATTTGTTAAAGCAGTTAGCTTTACCCTAATGAAGATGAAGTATAAACATAAAATCTATGGCAGTTACTCATAACCTTTTCATAGGGTCATAATCCTTCTGAGAATTTTAAAAGTTCTGGGAACTTTCTCCTTAAAAGTGCTTATATTCAGCATATATGTAGCATTTTGCAAATAATTTCCTGAACCTTTTAAAGTATTTGCATGAGTATTAAAATGTCTAGTCTAAAGAATTTTAAAATTTAGCCATGGAACAAGGGATCACTGAGAGCTCTATGGAAAGGCCAGTTGGCATAGAATATTTCAAATTAGTGTTAGATATTTTTATCATTGAAAGAGGTAGTTCTGTATCACCCAACTACCAAGGAACTGGGTTATCAGGCAGGATAGCCAGCCATATGTCATAGAGTTGGGAGAACTACAGGCTCAGTGCCCATCTTCTGGGGTTGTAGAGGGGATGGTCTGCAATCTATTGTCTTTATTGTGTAATCTTTAATTTATTATCCAGTACAGTCTGTAAACTATACATAGTTTTTGTTGTTGTTATTAATGAGGCCTTTCAGTTTTAAGGAAGAAATTCCGTGAAAATAAACTAAAGTCCTAAGGATTGATGGTAAGAACACAAATAGCATTGAGGGAGACTAGAATCTTAGAAATGGCAGCAGGCTTTTTGATGTTATGTGTAAGGAATTGGTTCTGAATTCAAGGCAGCTGAGAAGCAAGTTATAGTATCTCTTTTATAAATAAAACTTTTTTGACTCTATGAAAATGTGATTTATCATGATGGCACTTACGTATTCTCCATTTATCTATTTGGCTCACTGTCAACCTAATTCTCTTCCTTTTACTAACATAATGCTTCTAGCTATGTTGAAGCAAAAGAGAATTGGATTCATCTAGGGACTCACACTCACACACTCTGTATATTTTGCACACTAGATTACAACATGGGTTGTTATGTTATTTAAATACTAGAGGCCAGGTGCATGAAATTCGTGCATGGGGGAGGGGGTCCCCTCAGCCCAGCCTGCACCCTCTCCAATCCGGGACCACTTGGGAGATATCTGACTGCCGGTTTCAGCCCGATCCTTGGGACATCCTTCTCATAATCTGGGACCGCTGGCTCATAACTGCTCACCTGCCTGCCAGCCTGATCACCCTAACTGCCTCTGCCTGCCAGCCTGGTTGCCCCCAACTGCCCCCTGCTGGCCTGGTTGCCCCTCACTGCCCCTATCTGCTAGCCTGGTCACCCCCACTGCCCCCACTGCCCCCCCTGCCAGCCTGGTCACCTCCAACTGCCTCCCCCGCCAGCGTGGTCACCCCCAATTGCCCTCCCCGCCTTCTCCAACCCCTCCCCCCCCCGCTGGCCTGGTAGTCCCACACAACCTGCTGGTCAGCCATTTGGTTGTCCCTCGCTAACCCCCCTGCCAGCCTGGTTACCCCACGCAGCCTGCTGGTCAGTCGTTTGGTCATCCCTTGCTAAACCCCCTGCCAGCCTTGCTGCCCCACACAGCCTGCTGTTTGGTTGTGACTGTGAGGGCTTTGTGACCAATTTGCATATTACCCTTTTATTAGTATAGATTGATTATACTTGAGTTTGGTACCCACTGTGTTGGTACACATATCTGATATTTTAGAGAGGAGGAGATAATATCATATAAAATAGAATTAGACTTCCAGGACTTAAAAAAAGAGCCTACAGAGTTTTTTTTCTTAGTAGAGACTATGAGTCGTGCAACTGCCTAAAGATTAAAAGATAATGTGGTTGTGGCTGGCATTAAAACTTTTTGGTACAGTCATTAATGTTATAATAAATCTACTCCCTGAAGAAAAATAAGAGTTCTGATTTGTAGTGCTTGTCAATTTCCACAGTGTAAATATTCTTACCTTTCAGCTATCCATAGTTTTAAAACTGGCTTTAAAATTTTCTAAATATTTAATAGTTGGCTCTTGTGAGCCAGATATTTCCAGTGTCAATCCATCACCAATAAGAGAACCTGTGTAAACAAGTAAATTGGTAAAAAAAGAAAAAAAAAAGATAAATATCATTCATGCCAAGATTGGAATTAGTCAAACAGACGGGAATGATTTGAAGACTCTCACTGATTTTAAGGGTGAGTTTGTAGCACCGGGAAGTCTTTTAAAAAATAAACTAAAATTTAGTTATTGGTTTTGATATGTTGAAAGGCAGATGAATAAAACCGAACTAGTAGTCATTTGAATAGTCATTTCTATTTTTCTGCTTAGCTCATATTAAAATGCAGAGCTCTAATAGCTCATATTAAAATGCAGAGCTCTAATTAAATGGTTCTAAATATTAAAGAAAGTCTTAAATAACTGACTGGATTTACTTAAGAAGCAGCTGCTACCATTTCATGTAACATTGACAAAAAAGTCTCAGCTATTTGTCCTTGGGAATTGTAGTTCCTGCTACCTTTCCAGCAATATCACATGCTCTCCAATGAAAGTGTGTTTGAGGGAGCTGTAATTAGACTCGACGGGAGTTTAATGTACTGAAGACCTAACACTGATTTGATTTTATATTTGCATTGATGATATACACTTATACTTAATTTTCCTAACTAAGTCTGACACCTTTATTGGAATATTTGCAAAGTAGAAAGGAGTGGCTTACAAGAAATATGACAGCATGGTTCAGACCAGATGGAGGCTCTCTGCACTGATGTGATGTGACATCAGAGGAGCTGGTAACTGTTAGACTCACTATAACCATTAACTGAAAGGCAAACCATTGCACTCTTGAGATGAGCCAGTCTCACTCCATGCAAGTCCTCTCTTCATTCATGACAGGTTTGGGGCCATGTGATACACAGAGAACCTCCTTATTACCTCAAGCCACAGAGTAACATAAACTAGAGAAAATAAATGGGGAAAATCATTGTTGTGAGATGAGATTGGCACCATAGATAAGAACTAAAACAGAAGTGATGGAGGTTGATGTAAATAAGTGCAAGCGTTCCATTTTAGGTCTTTGTGAATTTACTATAAGTGCAAAGGACAATCTATTTTTCCTCAAAAGTTCCTCCCTGTTTGGCTACAGAAATCCAAAGGTAAGGAAGCCAGGCTACTACCTTTTCTTTTATTCCCTGCCTATTTGTAGGTTACCTGGCACCTTTCCTACCTATGTTGTTTGAGCTTGTTGAGTTTGGATTTCTCTGTCAGTTTAAGACAACCTGATACAGGAATTGATCACTATGCTATGTTTAATGAAGGCTTACTCTAATAGGTAATTCTTGAGCTGGGCTTTTAATGAGTTATAATATGTGAATGTGTTGGCTTTTGAAAGGTATTTTCAAAGGTAGAGGGCCTACAGAGTATTTTCAGTTGAGGGGAATATGGGTAAGTAGATGAGGATAGGTGGAGAGGTGTTTTTTTGTTTTTGTTTTTGTTTTATTTTATTTTTGTTTCTGTTGTGTGTGTGTGTGTGTGTGTTTACCAGGGAAGCCTTTCTTGGAGATGAGTACAAAGTTTCTGACAGTTGTGGTTCCTTTGGTAATTCATAGTCTAAGTCATATCAGATTCTCCCTCTATGAGATTTATTTCTAGACATCTATCCACAGGACCATGTCTTTTGGTGAGTCACTGTCATGTGGTTGGCAATTATAGTCCCTTTGAAAACACCCAAGTCTAATCTCTATTAAAGGCTGAACCCTCTCCAAATTACAGTCCAGTGCCAAAGGTTATCAGACTATATGTATCCAAATCATTAGGAATATTTATTAAAAATCTTGGTTTCTCTTGAAATACACCCATGGATGGAGACAGAGAACTCATATTTTTAATAGTCTAGAAGATCCTTAAGCTTTCAACTGTATTTCTAATCACAATTTAGGCATTAATTCTCAGACTTGAGACATCCTTATCTATATAGTCTTCCTTTGCATCTCAATACAATGTGCTCACCTCATCATTATTAGTTCAATACCTGGGCCTTCTTTCTCGGCATAAACATAAGCTATGGAAACCCAAGGAAGAAGACGCTGACGATGCCTTGCCATACTAGCAGTCAGCAGCTGTGCATCGCTGCAGGTTGCCCAGGACCAAACCAGAGAGGGTCGGACCTGCATTACCACCATTTGTCCACCATCCAGAACTGAAATATCATTGCTGACATGTACACATAACGAACTGTTTGACTTTGAAATTGGGACTCAAAAGAACTGTTGGCCCAGAAAGAAACTCACTACAGATTGATTCATTTGCCTCTCAGCAAAACCATTATTGCTTGTCTCATTTTTGGTTCTTATAAGTGTATTTCTAGTATCACATGATCTCACTTATCTAGGGGAAATAATGAACAACATAAACTGATGAACAAAACAGACCCGGAGACAGGGAAGCATCGATCAGACTGTCAAACCTCAGAGGGAAGGTAGGGGAGGGTGGGGGTAAGGGGGAGAAATCAACCAAAGGACTTGTATGCATGCATATAAGCCTAACCAGTGGTCACGGACAACAGGGGGGTGGGGACATGTGTGGGGAGGGATTTGGGATGGGAATGGAGGGATGAGGACAAATATGTGATACCTTAATCAATAAAGGAATAATAATAAAAAAAGAAACCCAAGGACATAAAAATTCAACAAAAGACAGATTTAAGAAAATAAAGAAAATGAGATTTTCATTTCTGTCCATTTTCTGGCATTTTCTTCTTTAAAAACAGAATTTAGAAAAATAAAAAAATATTTTAAAAATAGAACATTTCTCTTTAAAATTTCAAATGTTTTTTTTTTTTTTTCAATTATGTCCCTTACATTGAATGATTCAGTGTTCTCTCTTGAATCTGGTACTTGGTGATTTACACAATTAGAAGTCAGAAAATGTGCATTTTGACATGTAAGGTGATAGGAGGAAACAAATAAATGAGGTATGATTGTGCTTTAGAAACGAAATAACCCTAGAGACCCTATAAAAATCTGGAAAATGTATAATTTTCTTCCTATATACACATTAAGGAACATCTTAAAATCTAATATCTTATCTATGTCATAAATGTGCTTTTAGTGGAGAAAATATGCTTTAATTATATGTTTTATTACTTACATATTTACTTTGTCTCTTCCCTCACTATATTCTAAGTGGAATTGAAATTATACTGCCTTATGTTGGAGATTTACTTTAAAACATTTCAAATTCACCACCAGGGTTTTAAAATGTCTGGTTACCCACTTGGTTATTAACATGTAAATTGCTATCTTAATTAAATGCTATCTAATGAAACATTTTCAATGTAGATTTGTAGGTTTTGGAGACGATAATTAAAATTATCAATTAGATTTGTGTTTTATTTTCTGGTGGCTGGAAAAGACCTTTTAAAAGTTGCCACATGCCCCTTTGCTCCTCCACCCCCTTTCTCTCTTAATCCTGTAAAAGCTAAAAATGAGATATAGAATTGAGAGATAAGATCAAATGTTTTCAATGCTTAACCTATAAAAACTAACAAAAACTATTGATGGCTTAGTCTCTGGTATTGAAAATTGGGTTGAATCGAACAGTGGTTGGTTTACTGCTTGACAAGCAGAGTAATGACCAATCGCAGGAGGGAGGTGTCTTCTTGTAAATGCCCCAGTTAAGAACCAAGCTTTCAACTCTCACTAGTTTGAAACTGCTTTTAATTCACAACTTGGACGCAGATTCAGTCTGAGGAAACTTCTGCCAACTTGCTTTCTTAGTCCCACAATTTTTGTAGCTCTTTACCAACAACAACATTGACACTAGTTTTCCTGGGCTGGTTTTGGTACATTTTTATCCAACCTTGCTCTGTCTTGGCCAGCCCTTGCCACCCAGGGACAAAGTCTCTGAAATAATAAAATATCTGCCCAGCCAGTGTTGGTTGAGCATTGACACATGAACCAAGAGGTCATTGGTTGGATTCTTGGTCAGGGCACACACCCAGGTTGTAGGCTTGATCCCCAGTAGGGACTATGCAGGAGGTAGCTGATTGATGATGTTTCTCATTCATGTTTCTAACTCTCTCCCTTCCTCTCTCTCTAAAAATAAATAAAATATATTTTAAAAATATCTTAATTTCCTATACATCCTATCTAATAAAAGAGTAATATGCAAATTGACCGTCACTCCAACACACAAGATGGCTGCCCCCATGTGGATACAAGATGGCCGCCACAAGATGGCCAGCAGGGGAGGGTAGTTGGGAGGGATCAGGCCAGCAGGGGAGAGCAGTTGGAGGCACCAGGCCTGCGAGGGAGGGCAGTTAGGGGTGACCAGGCCTGCAGGGGAGGGCAGTTAGGGGCAAACAGGCAGACAGGGGAGGACAATTAGGCATCAATCAGGTTGGCAGGGGAGTGGTTAAGGGGTGATCAGGCTGGAAGGCAGAAGTGGTTAGGGGCAATCAGGAAGGCAGGCAGGTGAGCAGTTGGGAGCCAGCAGTCCTGGACTGTGAGAGGGATGTCCGACTGCCTGTTTAGGTCCAATCCTACTGGGTACAGGCTGGGCTGAGGGACACACCTCCTCACCCCGTGCACAAATTTTGTGCACCAGGTCTCTAGTCCTATATAATAAAAGTCTAATATGCAAATCAACTGAACAGCAAAATGACCAGTTGCTATGACATGCACTGACCACTAGGGGGCAGATGCTCAATGCAGGAGCTGCCACCTGGTGGTCAGGGCACTCCCAAGGGGGAGCGCTGCTCAGCCAGAAGCTGGGTTCTCGGCTGGCAAATGCAGCAGTGGTGGCAGGAGCCTCTCCCACCTCTGTGGCAGTAGGACATCCCCTGAGGGGCTCCTAGACTGGGTGAGGGCACAGGCTGGCCTGAGGGATTTCCCCTCTCCTCCCGCCCCAGTGCATGAATTTTGTGCACCAGGCCTCCAGTGTTTAATAACAGTTAGTAATGATTGAACTCTTATTTGTGCCAGACACTGAGATAAGGACTACAAAAACTTTACCTCATGTAACCCTCATCACATCCTATGAGGTAGCCTCATTTACAGACAGTCCTCGGGTTACATCAGACTCGACATACGTCATTTCTTGGCTATGTCACCATCTCCCATTTACTTATATATACAAAAAATTCCATCATTTCGATGTATGTACATATGTGCTTTATGTTTTTTATTATTTATTTACCACAAGTAAAGGTCAGGAATTGTTATCTTTCTTTAAAATATTTTTTACTCTTTCACTTCATTACTGCTGTGCATGTGCTCCATGTGAGTGACATGGGTGCTTATGCAGGTGGGTTCCGACTTAATGGCGAAAATCACGTTACATCACACTGTAGGAATGGATCTCTGAAATAACCTGAGGACCTACTATACTACCAATGAGAAAAGTAAGGACTTGCTATACAGTTATCCAAGTTCTAAGTGAGAGACATGATTTAAACTTAGATTAGTCAGAATCCCAAACCAATGCTGTTAACCTCCATCTCTACTGCCTCCTCATGGCCACAGAATCGGGAAATGAGTTTCTCTATTCCATATAAAAATGATATATTGTATTCTACTGATGGCTTTTCTGAATGTCGTATTCTAGTACAAACACTCCAGCATACAGACACATTAATTCATTTTATCATCAGATTTCTCTGTCTGTCATTTGATGCATCATCATCATGTACTTCCTCCTCCTTACAACTTCCTTTATTTCAAAGTCCCAACTTTTTGTTCAGAAACTGCAAAATAGTTAACTCCAGATTTTCCTACTGTGCAAATCATCCATTTTCTCAATTTTGCTTAGTCTGACATTGCCTTTCTTTGCTCCTTATCCTTGGGCTGTTTTATACCTAGAGACTGAAGATCAAAGTTCTGGATTGTTCCTTGATCTACCTCTGTAGGGTTTCTGTTTCAGCCTGGGTAAGATTATTGGTGAAAGAAAAATGGGCAGTTACGTAAAGATATTTAAGACAACTGATGAAAAGAAAGGGGAGAAACTTGAAATATTATAGCAATAAGTTTAATGGGTAATTATCCATCATAGATCTTTCATACTAAGGAGGCAACCAAAGATCCTTTAATCTTAGTGCCGTTATTTCATAGATGATGAATCTGGAGTCAAGAGAGGGTAACCAACTTGTTTGATATTTCTGGGTTAGTTAATGCTAGTTAGTGGCAAATTGGGGTTAGCCTCCTAGATTCAAATGTTTTTTCTATTATAACACACTCTTCCTTGTTTTATTTCGACTGATTTGGTAACATTTATTTATCTGTCTATCCATTAACCTGTCCAGTCTTAAACTATAATTCAGGGCACGTTTATCAAGGACATATACTGTATATGTGTAAGGTAATGCACTATGAGCTTGTAAAGGTCACAGATACCAGTATAATATGGTCTTCGTTCTTAATGGCCTGGCTTCTATAGAGATCCAAGATTCAGTCATATATGAGTAACTATATTTCAAATCTTGATATGCTAACTCAGTGTGGGTCACTAAGCAATTTCATTGAGATGAGAAGAAAATGAAGTACTTACTTTGCATAGCACAACTTGGTGACCAAGTAATATTTCATCGAATCTATGAAGTTTAGAGAAAGGAAAAGCTGGATGGAAACGAACCAGTTTCTAGGCAGAAAGCACACAGTAGAGGTGTTTCTAGTCTGAGAGCTCATTTGGGGAAGGGTCTGATTCTAAGCCAACCATCATGGTTTGAGACAAGCTGGGATCTGGAATAGTGTGGCAGAGATAGGCAGAAATGAAGCCATAGCCAGGGTCATTCTGAAAATTTAATATGAACTCAGGCAACAGTGTGTGTGCTTCAGCCAGATGCCCAGGAGATAGAAGTTTTGTTGTTTGCCTATTGTTTATTTGTTTTTATTTATAAACCATGCCCTGAATAGAGATTAAAGATAGGAAACTAAAAGAAAGTAGCCCATATAGTCTAACATATTTATTCCTTGGAATCCTCAGTGAAAAGAGAGTGGCTTCAACATCATGGCAGTTCAAGAGTTCCTGGTACTATGTCTGGCCTTTGAATATTATAGAAGCGTTATTATTTTTCAAATATTTTTGTAAGTTGGGATAAGGGCTAAATTCATTAGGTAATATGAATCAACAACCTACCAGAAACGAAATGCTTATTAGAGTTGAAATGACTCCTAGGGGACTCATCTTGGTGCAAAAACTTGCAAGGATATGGGCAGATATCAGTCTCTTCATGGTTATGCATTAACATGACAGCCTACTCCAGCAAGATAGTGAGAACTAGCTAAATATTGGTTCAATGATACAACTCTTTGGCAATGTAGCATTATCTTTTGTTAAAAAACAAGTGATTTAAAGGTTTTTCTTAGAATATGTATTATTTCTTTCATCAGTTTAAATGAGGTTAAATCATATACTAATATTTGAAAAGTTTAAGAGGCATGTCTACTTTAAACAAAATGTTGAGCTATGAGGAAATATATGGTTAAATTATTTTATAAATTTGTAATAAAACCTTAGAGTAATAATATAGTCTCTTTGCAACTTTGTCAGTTGTCCTTATATATTAAGATTTTTTGATCCTGCTCTATAGAGATTCTAGAGTTCACCTGACCTAACAGTGCTGGTCTATTTGTGATTCCACATACTTAAAACCATAATAAAAGGCGAACAATCTGCTACCTATTAGAATGTTTGGATGTCCAAATTCACAGCAGAGAACAGACTTAGGTCTCAAGGCCTCTGAAATGTTATTTGATCTCAGTTTAAGAAAAATTTACTAGGACTTTCCAAATTCTTCCATCCAGGGAGTTGTACCTAATACTAAGAGAGAGGGAAAGACAAATATACTGGCCTGGTTACCTTGCCATTTAGGAGAAGAGCTCAAAATGACAGAGAGTAATTTGGGCTGATTTAATTAAAACCTAATTAAACAATATAATGTTAATAATTATTTCCCATCTACAGAGTTGTATTAATAAGGATAATCTATTCTTATGCTAAAAACATTAACTTCAAACCTTAGTGACTTCACAGAGATTTACACTCATGCTACAAGAGATGCAGATGCTTTACTCAGAGGTACAAAGGGAGGGCGGCTCCACTAGTTTGTGGCTACAGCATCACCTTGATATCAGCGTCCTGGCTCACAGCAGTGAGAAAAGAGACACTGGAGAATTGCACATTGATTTTTTTTACTGTCTCTGCCAAGAAGTGGCAAACACCATTTCCAATTACATTTTATGATCTATAAATATTCATATGAGCAGCCACAACTGCAAAGGTTAGGGCAGTGTAATGTTTCGGTGCACTGAGAAAGAATAATTTAGGATTAGACATTATTAACCTCTCAAAGTGGTACAAGAAGCATAAAAAGAGGCATTGTTCGTACTCTCAGGTATTTCTCCAAGTCAATAAGATGAATACATCTAAAAGAATACTACCAAGGTAATACAGTGTAATATTTTAAAAACAATAAGTACTGCAGCATGTTGTAGGGTGAATATGTTTTGGAAGAAGAAATATGGTTAACTATTGTTTAGGAAAATTTCACTGTGCTACTATAGATGGCAGATGAGCAAGGGTGCTGATGGACCTGACCCCACTCACAGAAAGCTCTTTCCTGAGGCTACCTTGAATTGGTGGCATTCAACTTTAAACTTTTTTTATTGTTGCACTTAGGGTGTCATGCTTTGAGGGAGTCAAGAGTTATAATGCTCAAGATGGTATACTTTTCCTGTACTCATTTTTTTTCTGATGTCATTAATATATTTAAAAACAATGTTCTGACATAATACATGATGCCTAAAAAAAGAATCACTGCATCCAAATTCAGCAATATGCTGTGAATTTGCAAATTTCTCTATTCCAAATATTTTAGCGTAAGACTTATTAATGAGTCCAATGAATAACAGGTAAGAGCCAAGAAAGAATAGTGATTTCCATTTAAGGAATAATCCACTATACTTATTTCAGTTCCCTGAGTGGGACAAGAAGAAAGCTCTCCATAGACAACACACACGCATGAAGGGATCAATATGTACAATTGCTTCCCATTTATCTAGGCATTCGAGGTCCAGAAGTTCAGCCTCTTAAACATATATCTGAAGAATGCAGAAGTGAGCTCCAGGTAGTGAGAACAAATATTATCACAAGGCTTGCACTATTCCATGGGCAGAGTATAGAGTACTCTTAGACTTTCTCCTATAACCCCATAAGTTTGGTATAAAATAAGCCTTATTTTTAAGTTTGATGAGTCTTTCCTACAATTGGCAATACACAGAAGACCAGGTTAGGAATAAAATGCAGGAAGAAATGATGCTAGACTAACAGTGACAAACAGGACAGAGAAGGAGTTACAGTTAATTGTGAGAAAGGTCTATCAATGACTTTGAAAGTAAACACCAAAAATACAACTCCAGCCGAATAAAACAATGTATTGAATAATGTAAGTAGAAAGCCCAGTGATAGGGAAGACTTCAACTCTGGTTCAATCAAGATGTCAATTCATCTTTCTTGGCCCCTTGTCACTGCATTGTTTCATCCTTACACTGGCTTTTCATATTTCAGAAATGTGGTGCCACTAGTGTGCTTTCTCATTCACATTTGATGCATGTGGTTTTCATGTACCTGCTGGCCATACATATGTCCTCTTTGGAAAAAATATCTACTCACATCTTCAGCCTCTTTTTAAATTAATTTTTATTTTGCTATTGAGTTGTACAAATTCTTTATATATTGTGGAGATTAACCCTTTATCAGATATATGATTTGCAAATATTTCATCCTATTCAATAGGTTACATTTTCAGTTTGTTGATGAATTCCTTTGCTGTGCAGAAACTTTTAAGTTTGATGTAGTCCCACTTGTTTATTTTTGCTTTTGTTTCTTTGCTTTTGGTGTCAAATTAAAAAAAAAATTTATTGTTATGGCAAAATATAAATAAAATGAGAAGCGATTCACTAATGAGATTAGCCTTAAATTATAATAAAGATAGCAAATAGAGTAAGGAATTTGTTTCTGGGATGTTGCTGGAGGAACACTTGGTTACTGAAATTCTGAAATTTACAGAGGCACTGAAGCCTTAGGGAAAGACTTTGTTGAACCTAGTTTGTTTGTTTGTTTTGTAATTTTAGAGGGTGCTTATTAAAGCTGGGGATAGTGAAAGAAGAAAGGACCGGGGAAATGAGCCTAGGCAAATCTGCTTTGGCTCACCAAGAGATCAGAGAAAAGGGAGTCTTGGGTTTGCCCCTGGATGTACTACACTGCCCATTGCTGTCCTGGTTTCAAGCTTCCTGGGGTCCCTTAGAGTTTAGGAGATGCTTGTCTGTGGGAGAAGGAGAGGAGAGGGGACAGGAAAGGTGTGTGCAAGGTGCATTCTGGAACCTTGGTTTTCAGGGGTTTTAAAGGTTGGGACTTTAGGGGAGGTTCTCAATAGAATATTCATTAGTTTTATGCTGATATGCCATCATGAGATATATTCCCTTCATCTATCTTTGGGTGTGGTTGGCAAATGGCACTAATTGGATTTCTGCTATGGATCTCCCTGAATAGGATGATTTAAGCTATTTACCCTCTGGTTGGAGAGGAGAAGTGCAAACCATTTACTCTAAAGTGTTCTGGGTTTAGGGAAGATAGCATTTACTAGATTGGTGCAAACTGCTTGGCATCAAGATTTACTATTAAGAACCCAGTTTCTTAACAGACAAAGTGGACTGGGACAGAAGCTCTGACCTGTTCTTCCACTGGGACACTGTTAACTGATTGATTGTGTTCACATAAATGTGAGCTGGTCGAGTCACATGGGCCCCTCAGGCAGACCAGAGATTAGTGGTGTTTCAAAAGAATATTCTTAAATATCTGTCCCACATTGATTTAGAGGAAATATTGTAAAATGTGGGCAAATATAGAGCAGGAAGAATTTTGATGAAGTGAGCTCAGCTTGTCCATTTAATATAACTGGAGCCCTCTGTTAACCAGATCCACCCTTCTTAGAGAAGGGTTAATGATCCTCTCTTGCTATTTCACCATGGTCTTACCTGCCTCCCTCAATGGTATATCAAAGCATTTCTTATAATAATATAAGTTTCCTAAAAGAAATTCTGGCATATATAACTTTTGCTGTCTCATTATTTTGATAGGAAAGGTTTAGGAACCCCTGTGATATTTGTAAAAATGTTGTATTATTTCCACATCCCCTATGCATGCCAGGCTGACAACTTTTCAATCAGGATCCCTATCAAGGTCAAATTTCCAAATAGCTCTGTGCTTGACTGTCAACTAAATAACCTAATACCGTCCGTCCCTTCCCTCCATCCCCAGTCTAAGGTATCCTAAGCCAGAATTTTCCTCTCTGAATAGTTCTGAGTTAAATTCTGTTCATGAAAGGGTCTTGGAAGGCAGGCAACAGGGAGAAACCATTATTCTGCAGAGGATGTGGTACCAGCATCATTGGCGAACAGGAGATATGGGGTATATTCCATACAAATTCATGAGAGCCACCCACCTCACTATTGTACACTGAGGGTTGATGGGAGTTTACCAGAGCTTTGTAGTGGTTTCTGGGCAACATTTGAGAACCATATGTTTTGGTGCTGTGGAATGAAATCATTAGTAATTGTTCTCCTACTTCTTTTTTTTTTAAATTAAAAAATCTATTGTTGAGAGTGTTACACATGTCTCCCTTTACCCCCCATCGACCACTTATTGCTCACCCCCACCCTCACCCCCCACTCCAGGCCTCCACCACCCTATTGTCTATGTCCATGGGTTATGCTTATATGCATACAAGTGTTTTGGTTGATCTCTTCCTACCCTCCCACCCACTCCTGCTTTCCCTCTGAGATTCCATAGTCTGTTCCATGCTTTTATGTTTCTGGATCTATTTTAAACAAAGTATTTCTCTTTCTGAGGGGTCTCTTTATGCCTACCTCACTAAAGGGCTAGAGATGATGGTGAGTACATTTCCAAGTAACCTAGGTGGTTCTATGAAATTCATCTTCCTAGTCCAGGAGGCATGGCTGTACAGAGGGGAGAGGAAAATAGGAAGCAGTATACCCAACAGGTGAAAAAACACACACAAAACACAAAATCTAGGGCCCAACCATTTGTAATTCACAAATTTAGCTTTTATAAAGAGTAGGCTCTCCCTTGCAGTATACAGAGAGGGAATGTGTAGCCCATAGGATTTGTTTTACGCATCTTGTGTGATTTAGGTAACATTGAAACAAATCACATCATATTAACAAACATGCCCTTATTTTCCCACCAGGAGGCTTTAAAAAGTAGAACTCATTTGTCTAACTTGGAATTAGACAAATTGACATGCAGCATTTTCCATTTTGATAACTCAAAGGGGCTTAAGATAGACCATGATGCTTTAAAGGTTAAAGCACCAATGCACACTGACACAGGTCATTCAGAGCCTCAGGTCAAAACAAAACAAAGCAAAACAGCAGTTTCCAGATCAAGGCACCCTCGCTTTACTCCAAATGGCTTAAGTTGCAGTCTGGTCTCCTGGCACAGCCAGGAATTCTGGAGCCTGGATGGACTGCCTCCTCTGGAATAGATGAGCTGAATTCCCAAGTTTGTGACTCCACACCTCACTCCCTCAGGTGCTCACGGCCATGCCCTTCCCGTGACCTGACATAGGCAATGTATGCCCATTATAGACTCTGGCTAGCACTACAAGCCCTGTCACATAAGAAGGGGTCAAAGAAGGATAAATTCAAAACAGATGTCAATTTCACAGTTGTGCTATTTCTTCTTGGAAATCCTTCCTGTCACTGTACACAGACCTCTCAAAGATCTGTACCCCTTTTTTGGCCCGTAAGACTTTCTTCGGGAAGGGCTCCAGCTGTACTTTTAGGCGGCTCATAAAAGAAAATGTCTAGAATGTATAGGACCATCATGCTGGCTCCCGGTACATCAAATCCAGCAAGTTTCCGGGGTTTGGGGTACTGAAGGCCAATGTTACCTTCAATGGAGAGCCTTTGGGGCCTGTGCAGACCCTTGTAGGGGGGCACGCCCTGGAGTGGGCTCTGAGCCATGGCACTGGAGGGGACTCGCAGCAGCTTTAGAAAGTGCCTGCCTGTGGCCATCCCACCCAGGATTCCCGCCTGTCCTACTTCTAATTTAGTTCTTCCAACAGCTGCAGAGGCCTCTCATTTCCTGTAGTAAATGCCTTCATCTATGTTTTACTTCATTTCACTAAGCCGGCCTTGGAGGGACTGCACAATTGCTTCTAAAGGCTGACATCTGGTTGGATGACGGGAAGGAAGAATTTTTACACAGGCTTCCACCTCCCACAAGTCAAAAGTCTTCGTAAAGGACATCAGCTACCTCCACATTTTCAGATACTCACCTCAACATTAATATTCATTCCCAGGGAGAGGAGGTGCGGGGTGTGTAGTGTGGGTATGAGATTTGTTTTACGGGGTGTGTAGTGTGGGTATGAGATTTGTTGGGCTATGCCATATGATTTTGGTCAGTTTGCATTCTGATTTGGTTGCAATAGAGGTGGTTGGAGTAGATTAAGTCATCAAGGACCCCAAAGTAGGTGAGGCTGAGAGGATTTTAAGTGAAGTATAAGTTTTTACTCTATGAGATTTGGGGCCAGTGGTCTTGGGTTCAAAACTTGATTGGTTCTAGCTCTATAAGTAGGCAATTATGCTTGTTCTCACTACATTTCCTCAATTTTGTCAATCACAAGACAATAATGGAACATATTGTAGTGTTGCAGAATCATTCTGAAAAATAAATGAGGTAAAGTATATGGTATGTTTAACATGATGCCTGGAACATAATAATGCTGAAAAGATGGTTCCTGCTGTGATAATAATTATTTGTGGTTTTCCAGGGGATTACTGATTCAAATAGGAGGGAATATGGGTAATAAGCAAGAAAGCAAGACCGCAGTTTGAAGCACTTTTCAGTGATAAAAGTGAACTGCAGATAATAGCTTACTTGGTTGCCATCTTTGCCATCTTGAATGAGTTAAATTTATCACTGCAAGGACCAAATGCAACATGCCTCGATTTTTCTGAAAAGATCCAATTATTGCAAATGAAACTTCAGCTTTGGCAAAAATAGTTGGATGAAAATAAAATTTACATGTTGCCTACTTTATCTGCTTTCTTTGAGGAACATGACATTGAACCAGACAAAAGGATTACGATGATAATTTCTGTGAAAGAACACTTGCACATGCTTGCAGACGAAATTTCATTGTACTTTCCAAATCTACCTGACCCCCCGTTTGCACATGCCAGAAGCCCATTCACAGTCAAAGTTGAAGATGTTCCTGAGACAGCACAAGAGGAGTTCATTGAACGTATTAACAGCAATGCAGCGAGAACTGATTTCTCTGCAATGCCAGTTACAAAATTCTGGATCAAGTGTTTGCAGTCATATCCTGTTCTATCTGAGACTGTGTTGCGCCTCTTCTTCCATTTCCAACAACAAATCTTTGTGAAACAGGGTTTTCCAGCTTGTTGGTTATCAAGTCTAAATACAGAAGTAGACTTGTTGTGGAAGATGATCTTCGTTGTGCTCTTGTAAAGACTGCCCCGAGAATTTCTGATCTGGTGAGAAAGAAGCAATCTCAACCTTCACACTGATGTTGGCTTTTTACGCATACTGTCGCAAAATGCAGCAATGTAGTTTACTGTTGTTATATTAAGACTGTTACCCATGCTACACCATGCTTCAAGACAAAATTTCATTTATTTGTAATTAGAAATAAATATTTCACAATATATAATTACATATTGTTTTTGTGATTAATCACTATGCTTTATTTATGTTCAATTTGCAACAATGAAAATACATCCTGCATATCAGATATTTACATTACGATTCATAACAGTAGCAAAATTACAGTTATAAAGCAGCAACGAAAATAATTTTATGGTTGGGGGTCACCACAACATGAGGAACTGTTTTAAAGGGTCACGACATTAGGAAGGTTGAGAACCACTGCTTTAGGGCCTGCTGCTCTTGCATATATGCATGATTTATCACCAGTAAGATGCTTCCCAAATCCCTGTTCAGAACCTTGGAAAGATACTGCACTTGCTTTTTCTTTTCTTTCTCCCAAGAATGTGGCTTCTAGAAAACAGTTTTATACTTCTAAAGGGATGGCAGAAGGAATGAAAATGTAATCATCTTAGCCTTGAAAAATTCATGTTTTCTGATTTAACTCTACTCTTACTAAATATAATTGAAAACAAGGAACAGAAGCCCAGACACTATGAACAAAGACTCATGATGTTGGCTTTTAATTCTAAAAGCCTGTAAAATGAATTAATTATATAAGGGAAAACACCAGCTAAGAAAAAAGCAAAGTGATAAAAGATTATAAAGATCTACATAATAAGATATTAAAATTGAGAAGGAAACACATTTTAGTGATCTCTTTCTCTTTCTCATCTGTAAAATTAAATTTGGGAGTTGCTAATACAATGACCTCAGTTTAGTCTTTGCTGATCATTATCTGAGGATATTTCACACCAGAGATTTGGTATATTAAAGTAAATTGAAATTGCATTAATCAATTAACTCTGTTATACATCACCTCAATGGAGAGTGCTAAACTGCAATGGGAATCTATACATGTTATGAAATGCTATTTACTGAATAATAGTAGGTTCGAGTTAAAACAAGAAAGGCAAATCTATATAATAATAAAAACCCAGTGGTTGTAACGCTGTAACAACCAAAGACTGGTGGCTATGACGCCCACTGTGGCCAGGAAACCCAGCTCCTACCCCGGCCCCACCCCAGATCAGCCTCTCCCACCCTGATTGAGGGTGGGATGACTAGGCAATGCCACTACCCTCAGCCCATCACCCAAGCCGGCCCAGCACCCCAGAGGGTACCCCCGCCACAATTGGGGGCATGGCTGGCCTGCAAACTGCCGGCAGCCCCTCTCCCGGGCCGGGGCAGTGCTGGGGGCTGGGCGTGCGTGGCCCAGTCTTTTAAAAATAAAGAACCTCTGGCGCTCAGAGGTGCTTTCAAACACTGGCCACCCTGCATGGAACTCCAGGCTGAGTGGCTCAGGGCGGGGTGGGGGGGGGGTCAGGGAGAGTGTGGGCTGCGTGACCCCAGGCTACAGGCCCCTTGGGGGTGGAGAGGTTTGCACCGCAGCCAGTGTAGTGGCTGGTTAACTTTGCTGGGGAGGTTGGCCGGGCTCCCGTGTGTTCAAGGGCAGCGTGTTTATGCCGGGACCCAGGTGCACAGCTGCACACACGTGGTGGGCATATGCTGGGAGTGCAGTGCAGGCATCATATGGACATTTGTGCGTGAAAAGGTGTGCACACAACTTTGTGTGCATAAATACATCTGTTTCTCAGTAGTGTACCTAGAAAGGTGCTTTATCTGTAATAGGAAGTTTTCAAAATGTAATCCAGAGCAAGGGATCTGTAGCAAAAGCACGCAAACAAGAAAAGGTTTTTGGTACTAAATACAAAGCTGTAATTGAAGTGTTTATGCCCAAATGTACTGTGAATCAAACATATGGTGATATTTATTGTTTGGTGGGTCTGTTTGGTCCATCACTTCTCATTTCACAAAAATAAAATAATGTAACTGATTACTTCTAAGGCAAAGTAGTTTATCCACTTTGTGTACTTTTTGTATGTGTGTAGCACAACAAGGCTATTTATAAGGTACTAGAGGACCAGTGTATGAAATTTATGCATGGGGGGGGGTGTGTGACTCTCAGCCCAGCCTGCACCCTCTCCAATCTGGGTCCCCTGGAGGGATGTCTGACTGCCGGTTTAGGCCCGATCCTACCGGTCGGGCCTAAACAGGCAGTCAGACATCCCTCTCACAATCCCTCTCACAATCCAGGACTGCTGGCTCCCAACTGCTTGCCTGCCTGCCTTCCTGATTGACCCTAACTGCTTCTGTCTGCCAGCTTGATCAACCCCTAACCACTCCCCAGCCAGCCTGATTGATGCCTGAATGCTTGCTTGCCAGCCTGATTTCCCCTAACTGCTCTCCCCTGCAGGCCTGATCCCTCCCAACTGCCCTCCCTTGATGGCCATCTTGTGGTGGCCATCTTGTGTTCACATGGGGGCAGCCATCTTTGATCACATGGGGGCAGCCATCTTGTGTGTTGGAGTGATGGTCAATTTGCATATAAATCTTTTATTAGATAGGATAGAGGCCTGGTGCACGGGTGGGGGCCGGCTGGTTTTCCCTGAAGGGTGTCCCAGATCAGGGTGGGGGTTCCCTTGGGGTGTGGGGTGACCTGGGTGAGGGGCCTGTGGTGGTTTGCAGGCTGGCCACACCCCTCAGTGACCCAAGGGGAGGCCCCGGTATCTGGGATTTATTTATCTTCTATAATTGAAATTTTGTAGCCTTGAGCAGAGGGCAGGGCAGCCAGGGCTGCAGGAAGCTTGGCTTCCTCCATCACTGGGGGCAACTCAAGCCTCCTGCTCTCTCCAGCTCCGTGGCTGCCACTATTTTTGTTGAGATTTATTTATCTTCTGTAATTGAAACTTTGTAACTTTGAGCGGAGGCCAGGGCTGGCCAGAGCAGGAGGGAAGCTTGGCTTCCTCCATTGCCGGGGAAACGCAAGCTTCCTGCTTGCCACCTGGCCACAGCTATCTTGGTTGGGTTAATTTTCATACTTGCTCCTGATTGGCTAGTGGGTGTGGCTTGTGGGTGTAGCAGAGGTACAGTCAATTTGCATGTTTCTCTTTTATTAGTGTAGATAACTTGGGTGATGTGACAATATGGTTGAGGAAGGGGGTGTGGCCGGTTGTTTTTAAAAATTAGGCACCTCACAGTTTTTAAGACAAACATGTTAACCTAAAATCTTCAGAAGGCAGGGTCAGGGGTCTTTTAAGACCTTTGTATAGGCCTAAGACATAAAAAAGCAGCTACCTTTTTAGGATGTGGCCTGAAAGAAAACTGTTATTTTTGGTTATTGCTGTCTTCAAAGTAAAATAACATTTTTGCAGCCTTTTTATGTGGGTTTTTTTTAAACTTTCATTACAATATCTGAAATAGGTGTTGTCATTATTTTAAAGCAATAGTTTTTCTTCTCAATATCAGAGACCTAAATTTTCATACACACCCCAAAAATGTTTTTTTGAAGTAACTTATGCATCTGGACTCTGGGAAGCCTAATGAGCTCAGTGATTAGACAGGTGCTTTTATTGCCAAGGTCAAAGTCTCTTTATTCTGATTAGCCCTTGAGCGGGGAGCAGCCAGAGGCTCTCCTGACCAGCATAGGGAAAGGGGGGAGGGGCAGGAAAATCATTAGAGGAAGAGGAGTGGGATTGGAAACTTCCTCCCTACCACCCTTAAGAGAGTTCAAATGCTTCGAGCAGTGGGTGGGGTGAGATTGCCATGAGGTTCACGGGTGAGCAGGGTGGTGAACTACTGTGCGATTTTGTGGGCTTGGTCTCCTGTATAGAATAAAGAGTCAAGATTTGTGATTTCTGTTTTTTTTTTTTTTTAGCTTCTAAAAGAAAAATCTAGTCAATTCCCTTCTCTGTATGCAGGTAAAAGAGCGCTTTCCATCACTTTCTCTTTTCTAAACCTCCTCTAGAAAAAAAGACAAATCTCAAAGTTTGTGAGTCTCTGCTCACTTGAAAGTCTGGAAATCATCCATCATAGTCTGAACACCAGAACAAAGCCTTTTCATAACAAATGGAAATTCTCTCCTTGCTAAGCTTTACTAAGAGTTTTCTTTAAGAGAATGTTGGTTTTAGTGAAATCTTTTGGCATGCCTAACCTGGCATTTTGGAATATCCTATAGGTCTGTTAAGTCTGCATATATTTCTTAGGATAAAGTAGAAAATATCTACTTTCTCTTAAGACTTAATATAACTGTGTGAGCCAATAGGAACTATGGCTCACACAGTTCCTACCAGTGGCATCCTGCAATTTAAGAGAAAACCACTACAAAAGTCATTTGATGTCACAAAGGAAAAGCAAATTGTTGATTGCCTAAGTTCTCATTTTTTCAGGTGGTTGCTTTGATTTTATTTACTAACTAGTGGCCTGGTGCACAAAATTTGTGCATTGGGGGAGGGGAGCGGAAGGGTGTCTCTCAGCCCAGCCTGCACCCTCTCCCTGCCTGACCCCTCATGAGATAACCGGCAGTCAGATATCCCTTTCACAATCCAGAACTGCTGGCTCCTAACCGCTTGCCTGCCTGCCTGATTGCTCCTAACTGCTTCTTCCTGCCAGCTTGATTGTCCCTAATTGCTCCCCTGCTGGTTTGATTGCCCCTAACCACCTCTGCCTTGGTCCCTCATCAGGACCCAGGATTGCCTCCTCCATCTGACCACAGGCACCTGGGATCCTGGCTTCCCTCCCTCTGGTCAGCCATAGGTGCCCAGGCCAGCTGCAGCTGCAGGGGATGGTGGCAGATGGCTTTGCCTTGGCTGCAGCCACAAGTGCTGGCACCTGGGACTGCGGGGTTGGGCGGCTTCTCCATCTACCAGGCTGTAGCTAGCTGCAGGTGCTGGTGCCTGGACTGCAGGCGGGCGGCTTCTCCATCTTCCCTGGGATGCAGTGTGGGCGACTTCTTCAGCTGGCTGCGGCCTGGGATCATGGGGCAGGCGGCTTCTTCATCTCCCGGACTGCAGCCAGCCTCAGGTGCTGGGGCCTGGTTTCTCCGTCTCCCCCAGGATGTGGGGCGGGAGTATGTGGGGTGGGCAGCTTCTGTGGCTGGCTGTGGCCTGGGATCATGCTGCTTCTTGGTCTCCCTGGCTGCAGCCAGCCTCAGGCACTGGTGCCGGACTTCTCTGACTCCCACAGACCCAGAGAGGCTGGGGGGCAGGGCTGCCACCATCTTTTCAGATTAATTTGCACACTCACTCTGATTGGCTGTTGGGTGTAGCTGAGTGATGGTAATTTGCATGTTTCTCTTTTATTAGTGTAGATGGTCATGGTGTATCATCCACTTATGTCACTAGTTTTTATTGGTATTGAAGAGCTATGATCAGATAGCAAAATGAGGGAGGTAATATAGGGTCTTCATTTGAACCAACTGAATTCCATTGAAATTGCTGTGTCCACCCACAATTTTCTATTTAGTAAGAAAGGCTAATCTGACTATATTTTTTTCAGTAAGGACTTAGAGACTCTGCAGAAAAAGTGATGTGAAATAGTTTTTAAGAACTTGCCTTTCTTCACTTGGCTTAAACTTGAGTACAAAGGTGAGTTGACTGTTGACTTGAACATACACCCTGAGTCAATAATCAGAGGAGCCCCCTTTGGCAGGTGGACCTGATGGTTGTTAAAATCAGCCAGCTCCTAAGCCTCTTCCTGTGTTATGCATCATTATACCTTGTTACTTTTATCTTTCTTTCTTTGCCTTTTAAATATGCATGATCTTGACTACATTCATGCCCCATAATATCTGGAAGAAATGCAAGATGTTGTCCAGGCATTCATTAACAAAAGTTTGTACTGCTAATTTTCTCATTATTTGCCTTACATTTCAAGTACTGTCAACTATTGCATAAGCTTCCAGTTTAGTTTTCCTATTGCATCATTCTCCGTTTCATTCGCTCTTCTCTTCTGTCTGCTTTATGGTGTCCTTGTTTCCAGCTGGTGGTGCTTCATTGGTCCAAGTGTGGAAGATAACTCTTCTTAGTTCTCATTTAGAATGGTTATGTGGCACCTTACTGAATCCCCCCCAGCAAGACTTTGCGTCTTTTAGATTCTTCGAAGTGGAGAAGCTACAAAAGCTGTAGATATTTTAAATGCTCCTTCTTTTGTGAGATACCTTTGTTGTGTTTCCAGAGATCTTTTTTATTGTTCCTCATTGAATGGGAAGGTTTCAAATGTATTTTTCTTCATGTGCATAAATGCATTTCTTCTGGCTGATGATTTATTACTTCTCCTTAGACTCAAGACATTCTTTTGGCCCAATCCAGGCAACCCTTTGGGGCAGCATCAAAGCAATCCTTTACCACTTCTCTGACTATACCCTAAAAATTCTGGAGTAAGGGCTGTATCCAGATTCCTAACTTGCCCCACCTTCCCTCCCCCGCTTCCCCCCGGTCCACCCCACCACCACTACCATTATCTCCATTATCAGAGAAGTTAGGCTGTCATGATCTCTCTCCTGTTAGGTTTTATAAACATGTTGCAGTCGACTGTGACCCCAGTATCTACAAAAAACAGATAAAGCTCTATAGGGCATACCATTGAAGTCACATTTCCTGGATGTGAGAAGTAGTTAAGCCCTCTCAGCTTCTATCCCATGGCATTTTTGGTAGAAAACTTACAGCCTGCCTCCCAAAATGCTTTAAGTTCATCTATTGTTTCTTTAGAGTCTTTAAAGGATGGGCATGAATGTTCAGGAAAGGGCTGAAAAGCTGCTTGTTTACTTGAATGTCTTATGTCTTTGAACTTTGTAGTAGTTAATACCCAGGACCTGAGGGTCTCAGTTGAAACTGATTCTCAATAATTATAAGTTCATGTTTACATCCTATAGAACCCAGAAAATAAAACAAGAGCTATTCAGACAAGACCACACTATAGTTAGTTCTCTTAGACATAGCCATTTAAAACTTTAAGCTTTTGTTGATAATAAATATATTAAGCCTTTTAATATTTGTATTTTTATATAGCTTTTTAACTAGCATATTTTAATTACATTAAAAAATTTAACTATATATGGGTCTAGTTCTATTGTGTAAGGGTAGCCATTCTCATTTAATTCTGTTGTTTGTTTTAGAAAGTCCCAGGTAGAGCATGCAGACTGGATAAAATGAAAGTGACTGAACTAGAAGCTCCTCAAGGACAGGGATTATATCAGGCATCTTTTGCATCCTGTCTCAGCTCTGTGTGGCCCCCGTTTTCACTCCAGCCATTATTTTGGCATGCCATTTGCGCAGGTGTAATATGAAAGCCCCTTACATTAGCTACACTCCAAATCTCTTTCTTTTGGCCCTAGATTTTTCTCTCCAATCCTACATGGGATGCCTATGGGAATCTGTTCAGCCATCTGACACATGTAGGAGAGAGTTCAGTTTCCATGAGCTAACCCTCAGCAATTGGGAACGAGAGTTTCTCTCCTCTTTCTCAGGCAGACAATTCCAGGGTGCCCATTGGCTCCTCAGAATATCCCCAGAGTATCTGTGCTCCAGTTGTTCATCAAGATAATCAGTTCAATGATGCAATTTTAAGTTGACTTTCCCTCCTTCTCTTTGTTCCTCTTCCACTTCCCTTATCCAGTTACTTGGGTTCATTTCCCAAATTAAACTTCATGCATTCCAGCCCTTATGTCAAGCCTTTTATGGAGGAATGTAGGCCAAGACTGTATTTTTTGTTTTTGTTTTTTTGTTCACTGAAGAATTATAAACATTTATAACAGTGCCGGGAACATAGTAGGCACTCAAAAAAAAAAATGTCAGTTGAAGGAATTGTGTCCACAGGATGGACAAGACAAGTGGCATTCCTTGCAGAATGTGGGCCTAAGAAAATATATTCCCCTGGGGGTTGTGCTGCATCTCAAGCCTGATCATTAATAACAGGTGCTGTCAGCATCTTCCTGATGTATTATATGAAACATGCTACATGGCTCTTCTCAAAAAGAGGGAGTTGCCTCTTCACTCTCATGTCAGAATCTCCAGGAAAATAATGTTTTACCAGGTGAATTATAGCAGCCTAACATTGGAGTCCAGCGTGATACATTATTCTTTGCTCATAAATAATGCAAAGACAATAGCACGAAAAGATAAAGGCCAGAGATTTATTCTAGATAACCTTTATGCAAACCTCATAAATTGCGCACAGTGGTATCTAGGAATGTGATGGTGGCTGTGGCACAGGAAAGTGTTGACAATGGCAAGCATTTCACGCATTGAGAGCAACAGCTGAAGAGAACACCCCTTTTCGTTCTTCTTGTACTTATCAGCAGGGAAAAATGGAGGCGGGGAGGAGAGTACTCTTCTCAGAATAAAGCGGACGACTCAAGAATTAACACTAATAAAATTGAATAAAGAAGAAAGCAGTACTAGAATATCACATCACGTAAGGTCTAATTATGAATAGATGCAGCTATACAAGCTTTTATTGTTGGTTACTTACACAGTTATAGAAATCATACACATTTATATATTTGCACAATCCTGGTGACATGGGAAATGTCACCTTACTCACTTCCACTGGGATATAAAAGTGTTGGTTTGGAATTTTCCAAGAGTGGAACTGAGAAAACTTTTAGTATTTATTTTTCATTGTCTCCGTGACACATTGGCAGGCAGTTTTAGATAAGGACCTGACTTGCAATAATTCAAGTCTTCACTCTGCTGCACTCACTAGGGGATGTCACAGTGTGTGGTGAAAACAAGTCTGGGAGAAATCATACATGGCTTGTCATGTGAGGAAGAAGTGAAACCTTAAAAAATACCAAATTGTTAAATAATTTAATGAGCCAAAGCTGCATGAGAACTAATACATGGACAGCAAATTCTAAAAGGGGGAGAGTAAAAAAGAAAAACACACACAGAAAACCCTTGCCTAGCATGAGTTCAATACAGTGGTTTATTGCATCTTAAAGTAAACGGAGGTATGGTTATATACAGTGTAACATATCTCCATGAAATAGATATGACTATTCTACTGGAGTTATTCCATCTGTCGTCTGTGCACTTCTGAACTCTGCTGTGCAACTTCTTTACATAAAAATGGGTTTTCTTTACCCAAAGTTCCAACATCCTAGAAGGACTCAGCGGTGATGACAGAGATGTGGCATAAGCTGAAGTAGCTGCATTGATTAAGATGACTGTGTTAAATATTCCTATCATTATTTGGCAAAGGTTACCTTTAAGACAGTTAAATAAGAGATGCTCCCATTTGCTTCTAAATAAAAGTGCTGACCCTAGTCAGCAAAACAGCAACAAAACCACTGCAGTTTCTTCTGCTGTATTGACCTCAAAAAAGAGGCTGTTCCTACAATGAGCATTGAGTGCTTTGTTTCTCCCTTTGATTGGTACCTGGAATCAGGTTTTGCTTCAGGCATTTTCCTATAACAAACATTATGTTTCTAATTAATTAAAAGAAAACATGACCACAACCTTAAGAAGGGGAGACATCGATTTTAGAAATTCAATGCCTAGCAAGGCTCCTCTGCAATTATGAAGCAGCTAACAGTTTAGCTACCCTTGATATAAAAACACAAGTTATAAAAAGGAAGTACAGCTTCCACATTCTCGAAAAAGAAGAGCGTGTTGCCACACAAATTGAATCTTGACCCTCTCATGGGCCGACTATTTGGAGGCATGTGCCAAAACAACTTTGATACTGTTCTTTATTAACATAATGCAACTTACGTATGAAGAGAAGTCTCAAAAAAGGAAATAACATTAAAGAGATAATTACTTTTCTTGGGAAATGACATGTGTAATTGAAGAGGTGTGAGTCTTTCTATGATATGCTCCTGCAGCCAGTCATTAAGAGCACTATCCACTGTTCCTAGCCCCCAGATTCAAATTAATGTCATTGTATTAGTGAGGGTATCTGTTGTGCCTTCTATGCACTCAATCCTGGGATGGGGTTAGATGGGACTCCATCTAGGCCTTCAAGGATAGATAAGGCTTGAAATAATAATTAGGAAGAGGAGAAAATTTATGAAGTATGAGAGCCTGAAAAAAGTCTTGGGTCTAGAAAAAAAATCAATGGTTTCAGCTTTTGCATTTTCTAACCAGTGTCTGGTTAGCATTCATCCCAGAGTCTTTACCATTAGTGAATCTTCTACTGAGAATAAAGGGTTAGATAATAAGCAGGTTAAAAGATAAGCCGCATGTCATTATAGAATGAGCCCTCTTAATTATTTGCTTCTTATTGATCAAGCGTTATATTGTTCAAAAATGGTTATGTATGGATGAACCAATGTTCCTATAATTAGCAAAGTCACCTTTTCACTTTATTTAAAAAAAGAAAGACAATGGGTATTTTTACTAGTGTAAGCACCCATAGTGATAACTTTTAAAAATATTGCACTTTAGAACAAAAGGATACTTAAAAATAAAGTTCGTCTCTTATTTAAGTAGATGCTGGAAGCTCAGGCCCAGAAAAGGCAGGTAAAGTCCCCAAAGTTACAAGACCTAAAAACTGCAAAGCAGAGACTCAACTTGGGGCCCTTGACGCTCTAAACCTACATTCTTATCCCTCAGAAACCTACCTTTCCAACTGAGATGAATTATGAAATAAAATGGGAGGGTTCAGCATTTTAAAACACGTGATGCTCTAAACATGCTACAGCAATGCTGCTGTCCTCAGGAAATTAAAAAGCAATTTAGAGACATGAAATGGGTCAAATGAGCTGTCATGGAAACCAAAGGCTATGCGGATCAACTAGTAAAACCGGTGACTGCTTCCTGTGCTTGAGGGTATCGACCCTTCAGGGTGGGGGTAAACCACCAAATAAATTTAAAAGGATTTCCATTGAACATTCCTTGTGAAAATCTGAACGTATTTATATTACATGCTTTACACCCTTAATTTCCGGTGCAAAAACAGAACAACATTCAGTAGTCTCCTGTTTTAAGAGGGTTATTTTCTGGCAGATCTTAAAAAAAAAAAGCCATAAAGCACTTTAGTTCAGGGAGGGGGAGGCTGATTCTCTCAGCAGAATTGAGAGGCTCAGGCATTTTTCTAATGATCATTAAAAATTTCCTTGTTCTGCCTCATCTTATTGATGATCGACTGCCATTGCTTCCTTTCCTTCCAGGATTCCAGGGAAGAAAATCTGCCAACAAGATCTAGTAGCTTCGTTTTAACTTGTGCTTCATATGCAATTTTAATGACAGTTTTACATACATTACTCAACTCTCAGTACACACAGAGGTCAAATCAGCATTTAAACAGACGTTCTAAATGGAAATGAGTGTCCAGTCATTTATTCATGAAGGGTTTGATGGAACAGCAACCCTCCAAATCATCTCTGAGTATAAGGAGCCCAGAAAATCAACAAACATTGATTTCTTCACATGCTTGATTTTAGCAATTGGACTTCAATTGTGTGAAAACTTAGGAAAAAAAGGTGTTTTGTGCTGGTTTAGTCAGCCTCACCTGCACTGATCAATGGGAACTCATGTCTATGGATATTATTTTGACTATGGCTGACCGTATCTCCAATTCCATTGTGGATTTCAGAAAAGATTACTGTGGGTCTTCACTCCATCTCATTCAGTGCTAGAAACCTTGAATTCAAAAGTAGTAAACTTTGAGTTCTAAATAGTTAACAGATGGTGATGGTGAGATTTCTGTTGACTCTGTGCTCTCTGATTCCCAGAGTTACTTTATATAATGCCAAAATAAATGAGCATTTCACTATTATCCACCACTATACTGAGCACATCTTATCTCAGGAGGCTGAATCTGAGTGCAATAAATCACCAGTTATCAGAGGTATGTGGTAGGCAGAATTATACTCCCCAGCCTCCAGATACCCATATTTTGTTTTCCTGGAACCTGTGAACATATACCTGGAAAGAGGGAATAAAGATTAGTAATCAGATGACTTAATAAGGAGATTATCTTGGATTATCCATGTAATCACACGGGTCTTTAAAAGATAGGAGAGGGAGGAAGAAGAGTCAGTGTCAGAGTGATGTGACATGAGAAAGCCTTGACCATCTACTGCTGGCTTTGAAAAACAAGAAGGGGCCACAAGCCGAGGAATGTGGACAGCCTAGAACTGGAAAAGGCAAGAAAACAGCTACTTCCCTAGAGTTTCCAGAAGGAAAAAAGTCCTGCTGACACCTTTATTTTAGCCCAGTGAGGCCTCCACAACTACAAAATAATAATTTCTTATTGTCTTAAGCCACTAAATTTATGATAATTTGTTATGGCAGAAATGCAGACTATTTGGACTTCACTTACCTGAATAGAAGTAATTATAGTTTTTTTTAAAGTTATTATTTATTTACATGTGCTGTAAGGTGACTTTTATTTATTCATTTTAACTGTGAATAGCATTTTGTGAATATACTATAATGTATTTTATCATAATGCATTTCTCTACCCTTTTATTTATGGGGATTTTGATGCTTTTCACAATTGGCCATTACAAATATCCTATAATAACTGCTTGTACGTCCTTGTGTTTTTACACTTGGGTGTAAACTTGGACATACTAGAATTATTGGGATGTATAAAATGCCCATCAGCTCAAATCGATGGTGATAACTTGCTACCTAAAGTTGCTGGACCAATTTATACAACTGTAGCAGTGATATAAGTTTGCATTTCTCTACATTATTGTCACAACTAGTCACAGACTTTGTATTGAGTTGGTCTTATGAGTTTTATTTTATGACAGTGGTATTAGTTATGATAAAATGCATCTAACTTCTGGTAGGTAGTAATATTTTTAAAGACTACACTTAGCAACCTATGGTGGCTGCTTATGTCTTCCAAAATAAAATTTAAGATTGTTTACATGACATGTTATGCCAAATGGCTTGTATGCTAGGTGGATTGTACCTCTGTGCACGTTCAATGGTGTTTCTTGACATTAAAAACATTTTTTTAATTCATTTCAGAGAGGGGAAGGGAAAGGGAGAGAGAGATAGAAACATCAATGTTGAGAGAGAATTATTAATTTGCTGCCTCCTGTATGCCCCCTACGGGGAATCAAGCCCAAAACCTGGGCACGTGCCTTAACCAGGAATCTAACAGTGACTTCCTGGTTCATGGGTCAATGCTTAACTACTGAGCAATACCAGCCAAGCATGTTTTTTTTTACTT
This sequence comes from Corynorhinus townsendii, assembly GCA_026230045.1. NCBI lineage: Eukaryota > Metazoa > Chordata > Mammalia > Chiroptera > Vespertilionidae > Corynorhinus > Corynorhinus townsendii. Next base: position 219,337,558 of record JAPDVU010000001.1, read on the forward strand.
TAATGCTGTCTTAATTTCTATGTTTTACCCAGAGATCCATTACTTCTACTGCTCCTGTCTAAAACTCATATAAGAATACATGTTCAACAAAAATATTTTAAATTTTCTTTGGGTTCTGTGCCCTTCTTTTTATTTTAGTCACAATGTACCATTATGTTAAACCTTTATTTTAATATATAATATGGATTAAATATCCAAAGTAAAAAAGAAATAGAGCAAAAGTACTTTCTCCATAATGCCTCTCAATTGTTCAGTTTAAGGGTAATAATTATTAAGTTCTTGTCTAACCTTCTAGAAAAAATTTATGTACATATACAAGCTAATATAATACTACACACACACACACACACACACACACACACACACACACACTACACACTAGCTGTACCTGGCCACGTGTTGCTGTGGCTCAGTTTGGTTAAATGGAAAAGAAAGAAAAGAGAAAGCACACGTTTCTAATATGTTTAATTTCACAATGCTTGTGGGTATACAATATTTTTTGTTGTTCCATTGTCTGTGCAGATATAGAAGTTGTCTGGTTTGCCAACTCTAGAACACATAACATATAATTGTCCATGTGAGAAGCAATCCGTGTCTAGATCTAAACCGCACAATTCTAAAGATTGGCCCTGAGCTTTGTTGATGGTGAGTGCAAACGCCAATCGAATTGGGAATTGCAATCTCTTAAATTGAAATGGCATATCTGTTGGAATCATAGGAATGTGAGTAATGAGGACATCTTCACCTTTGAAAGGTCCTGTCAAGATTGTTGTTTCTACCACGTTGCTCATTAATTTTTTTACTGCAAGCCGCATGCCGTTGCAAAGCTTTGGCTGGTTGATATTTCACAACATGATAACTGGCACGCCGATTTTCAATTGCAGTGCGTGCGGTGGCATCCCTGGCAGATCGAGTGAATTAAAAAATTCTGTTGGATAATTAACCGCTTCATCTGCTTCCACAACAGTGTCCACGGACTTCTATGTGACTGCTTCACTTTGAATGTTAGACTGAATAATATTGTCAAGTTCATAGATGTCTTTGTTCTTGGCCGCAAGAATAGCTCATTCACTCAGTCAATCATGATTCTTATAATTGGTTTGAATATTGGGAAATACTTTTTCAACCAATTCTTCTTTTGACGTCACTAAATTGCAGAAGTTATGAGGCAATGAAATTCGTCCTGAGGTCAGATCAACCGGCACCTTTCCGTTGCCAATTTCCAGCAATTGATGTGAGAATATCTCAGCTGATGGATCATTTTGCTGCTGGATACACATATTTATAGTTAATGTTAATGTCTTTACGTGTCACCACAAAGTAGAGTATTTCAGGCAAGCATTTATTTAGTCCGCTGGTGTAGATTGAGGAATTACAGGTAATGTTTGCCTGAAATCTCCTGCAAGCAATATTAAAGCATTCCCAAATGGTCTGATGTTTCCATGCAAATCTTGCAATGATTGATCAAGAGCCTTGAGCGAGTGATTTTTTGTGCGCCATTGTGCATTCATCCCAAACAATAAGTTTGCATTTCTGCAATACTTTTGCCATGCCGGATGCTTTGAAAATGTTGCATGTGGGAGTTTCAATGAATTGCATGTTCAATGGCAATTTCAAAGCAGAATGAGCAGTTCTTCCACCTGGTAGCAATGTCGCAGCTATTCTGGACGACACAAGAGCTAAGGCTATGTCATTTTGGGATCGAATTGCTGCCAGAATCAATCTAATTAAGAACAGTTTACCAGTTCCTCCTGACGCATCTAAGAAGATTTCTCCAACCCTGTTATTGACAGTTTGCATTATTTGATCATAAATGCCTTTTTGCTCAAGCATTAGCTTAGGAATATTTGATTGCACATACGACAAAAGATCACCCGTGTTGTAATTTTGTTCACGACACAATTCTACATCGAACAAAGCAGCAGCAGATCGATTCGGTGATGGCATTCCCAATTGATTGAGAACTTTGTTCGCGATTTCTAAGCACAAATCTTCAATCATTATCAATGCTTCATTGTAGATTTCTGCTGTGAAATCCATGTTCATATTTGAATTTTCCTTGCGTATTCGATGGAAAATATCTTCAGCCTTGTGCAATTTATATTTCTCCCATAACTCTGCTGGAGATGAAGGAGAGCAGGCGGTCAATATGATTGCAAACAAGGCACGGATTTGATTTGGTTGTGACATGTTGCACGCGTCATTAATGCATACATCTCAGTGTCGGTCGTTCTCCAATAAATTCAGAGCTTGACATGCACTGCAGAAAGTGGCATGTGCAATGCCATTGACAATTCTCAATTGCTGGAAAGACATTGGACTGGGCACATTTACCAGCAGATGGTGCTGTTTTTCAAAAAAAGCATGGTTTTACCTGTCACAGGTGTGACATCTATATAATAGTAGGTATAAGGTATATAAAAACATACGCGTATTCGAATAGAATGTTATGTCAAAATTTCAAAGCAATCAGTGAAGAACTTTCAGAGATTTAAGATTTTGAACAAATGAACATTTACATTTTTATTTATATAGAAGATGTATACTGAGTGGCCAGACTATTATGATCTCTGAATGCATAATAATCTTGCCACTCAGTGTATATCCTATATAATAAAAGGCTGATATGCAAATTGTCCCCTCGACCAAGAGCTCAGCCAGCAGGCAGGCCAGCAAACTGCCCATGTCCCCTCCCCCTGGCCATGCTGGCTGGACCTCACCCATGCAGGAATTCATGCACCAGGCCTCTAGTATATACATATATGTATGTGTGTGTGTGTGTGTGTGTGTATACACACACACACACACACACACTAGAGGCCCATTGCATGATATTCATGCAAGAATAGGCCTTCCTTCCCCTGGCTTCACTCCCAGCTGCCCAGGAGCCCATACGTCCCCTCTCCCCAGCTGCCCGGGAGCCAGCACATGCTTGCTTCTGTCTGGAGCACTGCTCCTGTAGCTCTCTCCATCTTTGTTGGGTTAATTTGCATACTCACTCTGATTGGCTGTGGGCATAGCGGAGTGATGGTTAATTTGCATGTTTCTCTTTTATTAGGTTATACACACACACACACACACACACACACTGAGTGGCCAGATTATTATGTGTTCAGAGATCATAAAAATCTGGTCACTCAGTGTATATATATATATATATATATATATATATATATATAGTCTTCTCTCACATCTATTTCTTTGTAAACATTGGTTGAAAAAGTCTGCCTCTGGAAACAGAATATACAGATGTAAAGATGACAAATACAAGGTGGGGGGTTATGGGAAAATCCCAGGAAAGCAAAGGAAAGGGCGAGTGCAGAGGCCTTGCGGCAGGAGCAGGAGGTCTGGCAGAACAGCAGGGTAGCCAGAGGCAGAATAGAGTCAATGAAAGAAGACTAATAAAAGAAAAGGCCAGATCATGAATAGGTTTCTATTCTTATTAGTAGAAATATTAATGCATATGTGACTAAGCATTGGACTTTTTTCTGTAAGCCAATGATTCCAATTTTAATAAAAGAATGATATACGTGGTGGCACAAAGGTAGGTTTGCGGTTGTGCAACACGAAACACAGAGCTCATTCTTGTATTATCATATATTAATTATTGTAGTAATTACGCCAAACCTACTTCTGCCCCACCTTGTATATTTTTATTTCTTCTGTGAAAATCATTTATGGGTTTTTTTTGTATTCAGAGTATTGTGTGTATATTTGTAAATAGCTTTATATGTATTCTATTTTCTTCATTTTTCTGTGTGTTTGTGTGCTTAGTTCTAATATTTAGGAAGGGCTGCAGTCCTTTAAAATAATAGTTGTATATAAATGTTATCCTTTTTAAAAACTGAATCTCTGTTTTATGAGTCAGGATATAATTAGTATATTTCCACTTCCTTTTTCCTTTGCTCTCTCTCCCCTATTCTTCAATTTTAGTCAATTTAAAAGTCTTTTCTGGTTATTATCATCATAATAACCAGACTAAATGCTCTTATATTTCTATTTGATTTGTCAGCTTTAAATGATATCCTTTGATTATAACTGACTACAATTTCATTTGACTCTGAAATTGCTGGTGAGCATTAGAGGACACAAATGTAGATCCCTGGACAAATTCCTATTTTATCACATACTTAAAATGATGAAGTTATCATCATCATCATCTTATTATTATTAATTAAAATTTACTGATTATTTACTATCTGTCTCACAACTGTACAAATAATTTTGAATAAAATACTTTATTTAATCTTCATGGTAAGGTCAATATAGTAGAAACTATGACTCATTTCTATATAGAAAGTGTGACATGCAGGAAATTTAATAACCCATTCAAAGTTACACAGCCAGTGATTCTTGGAGCCAGCATTTACATCAAGTCAGTCTGATGGTAAAACACTCTTTAAATCACTACTCTATACTACCTTTTTTTTTTTATTAGTTCTGTAATCTTGTTTCTGTCCTCCAAATTGTCTAGAATTTTGCTCCTCATCTCTAAATGGATGAGATTAAAAATAGATGATCTCAAGGATCTTTTCCACTTCTAGTATGTTATGAGACTTTTATTTATTTATTTTTCTGTATTTTATATAAAAATAAATGTTTGTTTGTTTTTTCATGGACAGTGGCCAGGAATCCAATTCCAACATTACTCCTAAAATAAGCCTGCCTTTTCCATTTCTCAAGGGATTTATGCCTATATTCCTGTTGAGCGGATACCAAGTCAGAATTCCATGTAGACAAACAGATCACCCTAAAAATAGAAGCTCCCAGCCTAAGTGAATTAATATGGCAAAGGTTTCCTCAGAATGCATGCTGTTGGGACCTCCTTATGTAGGAGGGAATCTAGCTCAGTGGAGAACCCATTCACCTTATTTTAGATTTTCTTCAATCCTCATCCTCCTGTGTGCTAAATTTTGGGGGCAAGTCCATATAGCTGGCGACATCTAAAGCCCATTTTGCTATCTTAGCCAATCCTTATACATCTGGCCCAAGAGTCACAAGTATCCGGCCGTCCTCAGTAAGTCCTATTTGGGCTGATCCTCTGCTGTTATAGATGTCTACACCTTTAGTTAGCTTCTTAGCAGCACCAGCTCTGGCCTCCAATGCAGATGCCTCCTTGGCATGTCATTGTCAGATCCACTTCAAATCAAACATACAAAGCATTTGGTCTCTTTAACCCAGCTCTTTTCCCCAAAGAGCCCCTCAGAAAGGGGGAAAGGCTTTGACTCATCTTCCCGTGCCTTGTGAGTTCTGTACTTTGTGAAAACTTCCAAGTGGGTGGACTGATGACTCAAACCAAATTCAGACTTCACGTTTGACCTTTCAAATTCTGGGATGTTTTCTCTACTGTGACTTTCTGCCTCTCTTCTATCTTTAGATTAGCCAATGTCTTTACGAAAATGATGTATTAGTACTTCCAGGTTAGGCATTGGGTTCTGGTGGTTTCCCTGTATGTGTCTGACCCAGGAGTGTCTCCTCTCTAGAAACCGCAAGGCCCCTGGAGTCCCTTTTTCTCTGCCTTTTCTTTCTTTTGTTACTAATGTTTCTTACCTTTATCTTAACTCTTCCAAGAAAATCTGGAAACGCATTAAGTAGTCTACAGTCAATCTTCATTACAGAGGAAAGCCCACAATTATGGACTAAATATGTGTATCCTCTCAAAATCCAAATATTAAACACCCACTTCCCAATGTGAGGGTATTAGGTGGGACCTTTGGGAGGTATTTAGGTATATGGGTGGAGCCCTGATGAATAGGCTTGGTGACTTTATAAGAAGAGATATGAGAAAGATGCCCTCTTTCTTCACCATCTGCGAATCAGAAAGAGGGCCTTCATCAGACATAGGATCTGTCATCACCTTGATCTTGAACTTTCTAGCCTCCAGGACTGCAAGAAATAAACGTTTTTTAAGCTACCTACTTTGTGATCATTTGTCATAGCAGCTCAAATGGACTAAAACATTCACTTAGCAAAAAATGAAATCTGGGTCACAGTCCAATCTCTAGTCTTATGACCTTGAACATCTCACTGAACCACTTTAATTTTTACTCTTTTTCAAATATACCTCCTGCTGCAGTGAATTTCATGATTTTTAAAGACCTTACCAACTTGAAATTGCTGTGATTAAACTCATTATAAAGAACTATCCTCTTAATCTTAGTGACACAATAATCTGAATAATGAAAACCTTAGTTTCTAAGTAACTGTCATTCAGAATTCTTTCCCAAATGTAGTCATTCTGGGTAGATATCTAATTTCCCAAGTAGAAAATAGAATAGAATATGGTTTTAGAAGTTTTAAATCTTTATTTTAAAGCTACATAATCTTTTATTGTCTTTTGTAGATGAAACTTTGATCAGATAGTCTTAGGTGGGCTATATCATTTGCAAGAGCAGTTCAAGGCTTTTTCACATAGAGTATTGATCCAAATAAAATTTTGTGTAAATTTTTAAATTTATTTTTATATTTTACTCATTGAATTTATTGGCATGATGCTGGTTCACAAAAACAACAGGTTTCAAGTATACAGTTCAATAAAGCATCATCTGCATACTGCATCTTGCACCCATTGCCCCAAGCAAAGTCTCTTTTTACCCTGATCCCCCGTCCCCTTTGCTTACTTCACCTACCCCCCCCGCCCCCGCCCAACCCACTTTTCCTCTGACTAATACCACACTGTTGTCTGTGTCTATGTGTAATATCCTATCCTACATAATAAAGAGCTAATATGCAAATAGTCATCATGCCCTCATGCCATCAGGCTTTAATGGCTCAGACACTCAACACTGCGGAGAGAGGAGTGGGGACCAGCCAGGAACAAATGAGCTTGCAAGAGAAGAATGGGGACCAGCCAGGCTGTTGCCCTGGAGAGGGACAAGCTGCCTGCCCCGCGGTCCCAGGTGCCAGCTGCTGCGCCTGCTGCTGCTGCCTAGGAGAGGGACAAGCTGCTTGCCCTGCAGTCCCGGGCGCCAGCGCCTATGGCTGCGGCCTGGGTGATGCCGCCTACCCATGGTCCCCTGTGGCTGTGGCCGGCCCAGGCAAAGCCCGCCCAGGTCCTAAGTGCCTGTGGCCAGCCAGAGAGAGGGAAGCCTGGGTCCCAGTTGCCTATGACTAGCCAGAGGAGGGAATCCTGGGTCCCAGGTATGGGGTGAGGCAGAGGAGGTTAGGGATGATCAGACCAGCAGGGGAGCAGTTAGGGGCGATCAGGCAGGCAGGCAGAGGGGTTCAGGGCAGTCAGGCAGGCAGGTGAGTGGTTAGGAGCCAGAGATCCCGGATTGCGAGAGGCAGTAGGACATCCCCCAAGGGGTCCTGGATTGGAGAGTGTGCAGGCCCGGCTGAGGGACCACCCCCCATGCACGAATTTCATCTATTGTGTGTGTGTATATATATATATATTGTGTGTGTGTGTATATATATATATATGTGTGTGTGTGTGTGTGTGTGTGTATATATATACACACACACACACACACACATATATATATACACATATATATATACATATATATATATATATATATATATATATATATTTATATACACCGAGTGGTGAGATCATAGATCATAATAATCTGGCCACTCAGTGTATATCCTATATAATAAAAGGCTAATTGTCCCCTCAACCAGGAGTTCGACTACAGGCAGGCCAGCCAACCGCCCATGTACAAATTCATGCACTGGGCCTCTAATATATACACTGAGCAGCCAGATTATTATGCATTCAGAGATCATAATAATCTGGCCGCTCAGTGTATATATTATATTATTATGTACATACTAGAGGCCCAGTGCACCAAATTCGTGCATGGGGGAGGGGGGATGTCCCTTAGCTCAGCCTGCAACCTCTCCATTCTGGGACCCTTCAAGGGATGTCCGAGTGCCTGTTTAGGCCCGATCCCAGTGGGACATCGGACAGTTGGACATCCCTCTCACAATCCAGGACTGCTGGCTCCCAATTGCTCGCCAGCCTGCCTTCCTGATTGGCCCTAACCGCTTCTGCCTGCCAGCCTGATCACCCCCTAACCACTCTCTTGCCAGCCTGATTGATGCTTAACTGCTCCCCTGCCAGCCTGTTTGCCCCTAACTGCCCTCCCCTGCAGGCCTCGGTCTCCCCCAACTGCCCTTCTCTGCTGGCCTGATTGCCCACAACTGCCCTCCCTTGCAGGCCTGGTTCCTCCCAACTGCCCTCCCTTTCTGGCCATCTTGTGTCCACATGGGGGCAGGATCTTTGACCACATGGGGGCAGCCATCTTATGTATTGGGGTGATGGTCAATCTGCATATTACTCTTTTATTAGATAGGACAGAGGCCTAGTGCATGGGTGGGGGCCAGCTGGTTTGCCCTGAGGGGTGTCCTGGATCAGGGTGGGGGTTCCCTTCAGGTGTGGGGCAGCCTGGGTGAGGGGCCTATGGTGGTTTTCAGGCTGGCCACGCCCCCCAGCAACCCAAGCAGAGGCCCTGGGATCTGGGATTTATTTATCTTCTACAATTGAAACTTTGTAGCCTAGAGCAGAGCCAAGCCTTCTGCTTATTCCTTGGTGGCAGCCATTTCTGTTGGGATTTATGTATCTTCTATAATTGAAACTTTGTAGCCTTAAGCAGAGGCCAAAGCAGGCCAGGGCTGCAGAAGCTTGGCTACCTCCTTTGCTGTGGGCAACCCTAGCCTCCTGCTCTCTCCAGCTCCCTGGTTGCTGCCATTTATGCTGGGCTTTATTTATCTTCTGTAATTGAAACTTTGTAGCATTGAGTGGAGGCCTAGGCCAGCCAGGGCAGGCGCAAAGCTTGGCTTCCTCCATTGCCGGGAAAACCCAAGCCTCCCTCCTGCTCTCTGTGGCTGCAGCCATCTTAGTTGGCTTTATTTGCATATTCCCTCCTGATTGGCTGGTGGGTGTAGCTGGTGGGCATGGCTTGTGGGTGTAGCAGAGGTATGGTCAATTTGCATATTACTATTTTATTAGATAGGCTATATATATAAATAAATTATATATATACATAAATAAATTATATATATAATATAAAAATATATTTTATGTTATATATATATAATTTATTTTTTAGCTGATTCCTTCACCTTCATCTGGTACCCTTTTCTTCCCTCCCCTCTGACAGTTGTCAGTCTCTTCCATGTGTCTATGCCTCTGTTTCTATTTTGTTAGTTTATTTTGTTCATTAGATTCTACATGTAAGTGAAACCATTTTATCTGACTGGCTTATTTCACTTAGCATAATAATATCCAGGTCCATTCATGCTCTTGCAAAAGGTAATATTTCCATCTTTTATCCATTGAGTAAATGTACCACAACTTTTTTTCATTCACTCATCTACTGATGGGCACTTGGGTTGCTTCCAAATCTTGGCTATTGTAAATAATACTGCAATGAACATAAGGTGCATATATTTTTTTCAAGTTAATGTTTTGGGTTTCTTCAGATATATTCCCAGAAGTAGAAATGTTAGGTCATAAGGCAGTTCCATATTTAAAGTTTTAAAGAAACTCCCTACTGTTTTCCACAGTGGCTGTACCACTCTGCATTCCCACCAACTGTGCACAAGGGTTCCCTTTCCTCCACATGCTCACCAGCACTTGCTGTTAGTCGATTTATCTATGATAGCTCTTCTGGCAGGAGTGAGGTGACATCTCATAGTGGTTTTAATTTGTATCTTTCTAATGATTAGTGAGGTTGAGCATTTTTCCATATGTCCATTGGGAATCTATATGTTCTCTTTAGAGAAGTGTCTATTTAGGTCCTTTGCCCATTTTTTAAATTGGATTGTATGTCTTCCTTTTGTTAAATTGTATGAGTTCCTTATACATTTTGGATATTAGCCCTTTATCAGATGTATCATTGCCAAATATGTTTTCCCATACAGTGGGTTTTCTTTTCATTTTGTTGATAGTGTTTTTTTTTTTTTGCTGTGCAGAAGCTTTTTGTTTTGATGTAGTTCCATTAGTTTATTTTCTCCTTAGTTTCCTTTGCCCACTGGAGATATATTGGTAAACATTACTATGAGAGGTGTCTGAAATTTTGCTGCCTATAGTCTTTTCTAAGATTTTTAAGGTTTCATGTCTTACATTTAAATCTTTTATACATTTGAGTTTATTTTTGTGTATGGTGTAAGTTAGAGGTCTAGTTTCATTTTTTTTGCATATATCTGTCCAATTTTCTCAACACCACTTACTGAAGAGATTGTCCTTACTCCATTGTATGCTCTTGCCTCCTTTATAGAATATTAATTGAACATCATGGCTTGGGTTGATTTCTGGGTTCTCTGTTCTTCCCAATTGACCTATATGCCTGTTCCTGGGACACTAACAGACTGTTTTGAGTACAGTGGCTTTCTAGTATAACTTGATATCTGGTATTGTGATTCCTCCAACTTTGTTCTTCTTTCTCAAGATTGCTGTGGCTATTTGGGATCCTTTTTGATTCCATATACATTTTTGGAATATTTGTGCTAGATCTGTGAAATATGCTGTTGGTATTTTAATAGGGATTGCATTGAATCTGTAGATTGCTTTGAGTACTATGGACAGTTTAATGATGTTGATTCTACCAATCTATGAACACGATAGATTCTTCCACTTATATATATCTTCCTCTGAAGGACAGTGCTAAGTACGATATGATGGTCATTGTTTTCTAGGCCACCACTACCTCTAATGAAGATGAGAGCAATGTACATAGGTGACTCTAATAAATTATCATAGTGTGAGAAACTATACTAATGATGGACCATGATAGAAGTACTAATGCAATAAAATAAAAAGAAAGAGATATTAAATTCAGTGGGTTGCTACCAATATTTTATATCTCATTGGTCCAGATATTATTTGTTTTCTCATTTAGGGACCATCTACTGAATTATCTAGAAGGAAAATATACATCCTGGGTTTTTTTTTTCAACTAGAGAAGTGATCAATAAGCTCTTTTATTTTTCTTGTATGACCAATTTAGGTATTGCTTCTTCAAAGAAGAAGAGTTGATTTGTAGTTATGTTTCTTTCTCTTTATTTTTTGACAGGTACTTTTAACCAGGAGTTGACGGTTTTCTACCTTAAGGAAAGTGTCATTTCCTTAACATTATTAACCCAATTATGAATCCTATTGATCTTTTAAATTGTGTTTTCCAGTTGATGAGACAGATTTCCAGACAATGGAATTCCTGGATAATTATTATATTTACATAAGTATGATTTTATTTTTTGTTAAAGAACAAACTTTAAGATAAATTAGTAGAAATGTAAAGTGCTGCATAGAAATCCTATGCTCTTGTTTTATTTTTCCCTGGAACACCAACTTTCTGATGTTTCTGCAGTAAGCTGGTTAGAAAGCAGCTCATGGAGAAATGATACGGTAACTGTCATTTGCAAGCTTCCTACATCTATCAGGTAAAGTGATTAAACCCGAATCCATCATTCAGCATAATTAATCAGCAAGACACAACAGCCCATGTTTGCATGCTGATTAATCGGTAGTTCAGGTGTATACATCTTCAACTTCAAGCTCGTATGAGAAATACATCCATCAATGCTGCCACATGCGCTGGTGTGCCCTATTGCAATCCTCATATGAGTAGATCTACTTTAAAGGAGAGCGAAAAAAAAAGGTTTTCTGCTAAGCATCTCAATCTAATAAACAAGTATGTCACCTTAGGATAGTACCAAGCCTCTAATCTCACATGCTCATACTGTACTGCCTGGGTTAATATAATTACCTTTCTCATTTACATGTTTTTAAACAACTTAGCATTTTAATAAATGTTCTTGAGGAAAAAGTAGAGGTATCCAAAATTACTGGCAGCTTTATAACTTCATAACCATTGAAACCAGGAGGCAGAAACCTAAATAATCTTTTATAGGAACAGCATTTCACTATTTACAAGCACTTTTTATAAATTTCAATTCACTTGCATATATATTACAACATTTATGACAACCAATAAAGTATAAAACAATGGGGTCCATCACCTGCCCTGCCAATTTATTGGCACATTATATTTTGCTATACAATGGAAAAAATGGGATTGATTATATTTCAAAGGTTGACAGTTATTTCATAGGAAAATTGGCAGCTTGTATTTTGTGGCAATATTAAAAAAAAACCATCTGGTTATCCAAACTGTATCATTTAAGTTCCTCTAAAATGGGAATACAAGAGATCCTGAGATAGTTCACAGTTTGGTTTCCTGCTCCTTTGGAGTCTTAGATGTTTATGAGGCAAAAAATGTTACCTCTATGTGATGGCTTCTGTGAAGACAGCAAAGTGCCATGGTTCTGAGGGGGTGCTTGAGTCTCAAGTGCCAACTGCCCAAATGAACCCTCAAGTAGTTTTCTCAATCCATTCTGGAAGTGAGCTTGATTAGATTTTTAACTATTTGAATGAGATTTGTAGCCACTTGATTTTGAGACATAATCAATGACTTTGTGGTGCTGAACATAGATGTGTGTGGCACTGAACATAGGTATCATTCTTAGGAGTTATGCATGACCATTTGCCCCTTTATAATTCCTTGAGTCTACTTCTCTTCCTCACAATCAGGCAACCTGCTTTCTTTATATATTCTTTATATATAAAAGAAATCATCAAGTTGGTATGTTTTTAGTCTGGCTTCTTTCACTCAGCATAGTTATTTTGAGATTCTTCCATGTTGTAGAGTATATGAGTAATTCATTCTAGGTTTTAATTATGAGTATTTTTCATAATACAGAACGATTATATTTATACTCTCATTTTTTTAATGAAAACAGTTTCCAATTTGGGGCTACTACAAATTAAGCTGCTGTGAACATTATGTATAAGTCTTTGCATGGGCATATATTTTTCTTTTCTCTTGGGTAAATACCTGGTGTTGAATGGCTGAATTTTTGCCATATGCTTCATTTTTTAAGAAAGGATTCAAGCCTGGCTGGTGTGGCTCATTGGTTGAGCGTTGACCTATGAACCAGTAAGTCATGGTTACATTCCCAGTCAGGGCACATGCCAGGGCTTCAGACTCAATCCCCAGTGGGGGGTTTGCAGGAGGCAGCCGATCCATGATTCTCTCTCATCATTGATGTTTCTATCTCTCTCTTCCTCTCCCTTCCTCTCTGAAATCAATATAAATATATTTTAAAAAAGAGAAGCTATTCAATGTTTCCCAAATTGGTTGTGGCATTTAACAATGCCTTCCTTAGTATATGGATATTTCATTTATTGTATATCCTTGCCAATACTTTATATAGTCAGTGTTTTTTAACTGAGGTATAGTTGACATATGATACTATACTAGTTTCAAGTGAACAACATAGTGAATATACATGTATGTACCTAAATCTAGAAATTACCTGTCATTGTAAAAAACTAGTAGAATAAAATCAATGATATTGTATGGTCAGTCTTTTAAATTTCAGCCATTTTCATAAATGTGTAGTAGTATTTCATTATGGTTTTAATTTCCTCATTTAATAATGACCAGCGATGCTGAGCATCATGCCATGTACTCGGCAATTGCATAACTTGTTGTGGTGTCTCTTTTCAGTTTCTTTAAGTAGGTTGTAGGTTGTGTGCTTTATTATTTTTGAGCTTTTGAAATTTTTATGTATTCTGCATATAATTCCTTTCTAATATGTTTTTTAAAATGTTTCTCCCAGCCTGTGGTTTATCTTTTCATTGTTTTACTAGTGTCTTTTGAAAAGAAGATGTTTTAAATTTGATGGAGCTCAACTTCCCATTTTTTAAAAAAATTATAGATCATATTTTTTGTAAAGTATCTAAAAAACTTTCCATAATATATGATCACAAATATTTTCTTCTACATTTGCTTCTAGAACTTTAGTAGTTTGGAGATTTAAATTTAGGTCTGTCATCTATTTGAGTTAATATTTCTTTTTTAAAATTTTTTATTGATTAAGGTATTACATATTTGTCCTTATCCCCCCATTGCCCCACCAACCCCCCATTGACCTCCCACTCCCCTACTCATGCCCTCACCCCCCTGTTGTCTGTGTCTATTGGTTAGACTTATATGCATGCATACAAGTCCTTTGCTTGATCTTTCCCTCTTACCCCCACCCTCCCCTACCTTCCCTCTGAGGTTTGATGGTCTGATCAATGCTTTTCTGTCTCTGGATCTGTTTTTGTTCATCAGTTTATGTTGTTCATTATATTCCATAAATGAGCGAGATCCTGTGATATTTATCTTTCTATGACTGGCTTATTTCACTTAGCATAATGCTCTCCAGTTCCATCCATGCTGTTGCAAATGGTAAGAATTCCTCCTTTTTTACCATAGCATACTATTCCATTGTGTAGATGTACCACAGTTTTCTAATCCACTCATCTGCTGATGGGCCCTTAGGCTGTTTCCAAATCTTAGTTATGGTGAATTGTGCTGCTATGAACATAAGGGTGCATATATCCTTTCTGATTGATGTTTCTAGTTTCTTGGGATATATTCCTAGAAGTGGGATCACTGGGTCATATGGGAATTCCATTTTTAGTTTTTTGAGGAAACTCCATACTGTTCTCCACAGTGGCTGCAGCAGTCTGCATTCCCACCAGCAGTGCACAAGGGTTCCTTTTTCTCCACATCCTTGCCAGCACTTGTCATTTGTTGATTTGTTGATGATAGCCATTCTGACAGGTATGAAATGGTACCACATTATCATTTTGATTTGCATCTCTCGGATAATTAGTGACTTTGAGCATGTTTTCATATGCCTCTTGGCCTTCCTTCTGTCGTTTTTTGAAAAAGTATCTATTTAGGTACATTGCCCATTTTTTGATTGGATTGTTTATCTTCCTTTTGTTAAGTTATATGAGTTCCCTGTAAATGTTGGAAATTAAACCCTTATTGGTGATAACATTGGCCAATATGTTCTCCCATGCAGTGGGCTTTCTTGTTGTTTTGTTGATGGTTTTTATTTTTGTTGTGCAAAACCTTTTTATTTTGATGTAGTTCCAATTGTTTATTTTCTCTTTAGTTTCCATTGCCCTAGGAACCCCAAAAAGCTGGAGCAATCCTGAGAAAGAAGAACAAAGTAGGTGAAATCTCAATACCAGATATCAAGCTGTATTACAAAGCCACTGTTCTCAAAACAGCTTGGTACTGGCACAAGAACAGACATATAGATCAATGGAATAGAATAGAGAACCCAGAAATCGACCCAAACCACTATGCTCAATTAATATTTGACAAAGGAAGCATGAACATACAATGGAGTCAAGATAGTCTCTTCAATAAATGGTCTTGGGGAAATTGGACAGATACATGCAAAAAAAAAAAATGAAACTAGACCACCAACTTACACCATACTCAAGAATAAACTCAAAATGGATAAAGGACTTAAACATAAGACGGGAAACCATAAAAATACTAGAGGAATCCACATGCAGCAAAATCTCAGACATATGCTGAAGCAATTTCTTGAGTTAATATTTCTGTGAGGTAAGATGTATGGATCTAAGTTGGAATTTTTTTGCATATGAATGTCCATTGTTCTAGTAACATTTGTTGAAAAAACTACCCTATCTCCACTGATTTGCCTCTGAACTTCTGTCAAAAATCAGTTGATGAAATTTGTTGCTTATACTTCCAGGCCTCTATTATTAATCCTAATATCATATTGCTTGTTCCTAAAGCTTTATAATACATCTGATATTCAGGTAGTGTTAACCCTCATACATGTTTTTGCTTTTTCTTTTTAGAGTGGTTTTGGGTATTATACATCTTTTGCATCTCCATAACTTTAGAATTAGTTTTTGATTTTCTTCATACAGCTTACTTGGGATATTGATTTGGGTTGTATTGAATCTGTAGAACAATTTGGGGAGAATTCACATCTTAGTAAGTCTTCTAGCCAAAACAATATTTTCATTCATTAAGTTTCTTTACATTCCTTCAGCAGTATTTTATAGTTTTCAGTGAATATGTATTGAATATATTTTATTTGACATTGTATTTTATCATACAATCTGTATTTGGTATTTTTATGCTATTTTAAATCATAGGGCTGTTTTGTTAAAAAAAATCATTGTTCAATTGTTTGTTGTTAGTATATAGGTATACAATTGATTATATCTGTTATCTTATATCTTTCAAATTGTATCTTTGCTAAATTACATCCTTGCTAAATTCACTTATTATTCACTTTGTAGATTCTTTAAGACTTTCTATACAATTATATCATCTACAAAATATTTGAGATTTCTTTTTTCTTTGTAATTTCCATGCCTTCTATTTTTTCCCTTGTGTAATTGTGCCATCTAGAATTTTCAGTACTATGTTAATAAAAGTAGTGAAAGTAGAAATCCTTGACTTATTCCTGATCCTGAAAAAGCATTCATATTTAAATATGGTTCTAAGTATAGTGTTTTTTATTTTTTCATCTGGACAAAGACTTTCTCTTTTATTCCGAGTTTGCTGATTTTTCTTTTTTAAATCAGAAATAAATGTTGAATTTTGTCCTATGGTTCACTGCATTTACCGTTATGCTCATTTTGTTTTTCATTTTTAGTAGATTAACATTTTGTTTAGAATGTTCAAATCTATGATTATGTGGAATATATAGCTATGGCTCTCTTTCCTTGTAATGCCTTTGTCTTGGTTTTGCATCAAGATAATGCTGACATCATGAATGAATTGGAAAGTAGTCTCTCTTCAAATTTCTGGAAGATTGTATGTAACTTTTGGTGTTGTTTTCATAGGCAACTGGTTGAGCTTTGTCCTGAAACTCTCTTTCTTTGATGGCAGTTTATTTCATTTCAGATATTTTGTCTTAGGAGCTATTTTCATCCTGTGCCCCTTATGTGTGACTCAGGTGGCAGTCTAAGAGGTAAATAGATAGAATTTGGGAATCTTCTCTGTGTCTTTTCCTCTGGAATTCTCTCTCTAGAAGTAGCAACCATAGCTTTCCCAGAGGCAGTCTTCATTTTTACCCAAACCAGGAAGACTTCAGTTTTCCGCTGCCCGAGTAACTCCAGATATTTTAGTGACTGAGCCTGGTTCAAAGATAAAAGCCATAAAAACGGGAACTCATTTCTTACAAATCCCTTATTCCAGGTTTAGAGTTTCTACCAGAATATATCTGTTTCTATCCAATCTCCAGTGCATCGAGGCAAATACTTCTTTTTATATGTCAAGAATTTATAGCTGTCATCTGCAGAGGGTCAGCACAGTAGAATCTTATTCAGCCACTACTGGGTGCAGAGATCTCTGTGCTTGCTTTTTTATATTTCCTCTGCTCTTTCCCTCAGTTTTAAACCATCATTTTTTAGCTGTTGGTTCTTTAGTGTGCCTGTGTCTAACAACCTCACTGCCACTCCTGTATGCTACATCTAATCTGATGTGAGCTTAGAAATTAATTCGCCTGACATAGTAAAATTTGGTGTAACTGAAAAGTAGATGGTCTCAGAGATATTCTTATATCTATAAGGATTTTACCATAATTACAGAAATGTTGTGTAACATTTTTGCTGCTTTCAATTATTATTTAATCACCTCTAGGTTTTAATTTTTGCTATATTTTTTAAACTAGAAGTTCTCATTATATGAAATTTGAGAGAGCAAAAAAGGACATAATGGTTTATACATATTAATTAAGATAAGTATACAGGATAAAAACTAAAATTTGTTTTCAAATATTGATAATACATAGTGGATTGTTGATCCAAGATTTATTGCTAATCTTATATCATTATTATTTTTAAAAATAATATTTTTATTGACTTCAGAGAGTAAGGGAGAGGGAGAGAGAAATAGAAACATCAATGATGAGAGAGAATTATTGATTGGCTTCCTCCTGCCTGCCCCCTACTGGGGATCAATCCTGCAACCTCAGAATGTGCCCTGACTGGGAATGGAACAGTGACCTCCTGATCCATAGGTCAATGATCAACCACTGAGCCATATCCTCTGGGCCATTATTGTTCTCTTTATAAAATGAAGCACTTGGTATTTTCTTTTTCTTTTAAGCTGTCTCTTGGATGCCCTTGTAAGTGAAAAACTAAATAGATTTTATGGCTCTGAACTATTTTCAGCAATACTTGAGTACATAACAATATATACCAGAAGTGCTGAGTCTATGATTCCAATCAGCACATGCTCATGTAGCTTATTAAAATTCTCTTCAGTTTCTCAATTTTCTGTTCATACTTGATTTAAGAACATTCTGTATATTTTCCAACTGAACTAAACTTGAAACTTATGTATTTACCAGTACTCTATGCACTTTTGAACTTCACCATCTGATCCTGAGAAAGATATGTTCTTCATATTCCTGTGCATACAAATACATTATTTGGTAAGTGTTTTTACTAAAGTTTTGTCTAAACAACTAATCCATATAGATGGATGAAATCAACCACACATACCTTCATATTTCTCAAGGCAGTTATTTTCTTGTCTGCCTGATCAGGCTAAATTTGAAAAGCAGAGGTTAGAGTCTCCATTCCTTTCTTTGGATATGACTCACATTATATGTATTTTCTCACATATATATGACATCAACAATGGTTGCCCCTCAAGACCAAACAGAGTAAGCATATCTGGAACATAAAAATAAATTTAAGCAATTTTGATTAACTTAGAGGAAGCCTTTTTCACACATTAAGGCATGACACTGTTATTAAAGAAATAACTATCAGAGCTAGGGGAAATTATATGTAGTTAAAGTGAGTAAAAATGATTCTTTAATACTCAAATGGATTAGAAATATTATGATAGAAAAACTTGTTGAGGGTCATCTAAAAGGGTCTAGGTAGTAGCAGTAAGTGATGTTAAATAAAAATGTAGACTATCATAAAATCTCCAAATAACAGTCTCCAGTGGGAAATAATAGGAGTCGTGGGGAAAAAGATTTTTAAAAGTATATTCTAATCCAGATTCCAGAAAAAATTCTCTAATAGAGCTGAGCATTTTTATTTCTTATTTCTGAGTCATTACAATTAATTAGAATATGTTATAGTGATGACTGTATGTGAGTGTGTTTGCCTTTAAATCAGGCATGGGTTCATGTCCTCTGACCTTTGTGAGCTGTGACAATGTTGTTCAATAATCAAAAGTTATAGTAACTAAAGCCAAAAATAAATCTTGTGACTTACATATGAATAATACCTGCTGGTCATATGAAGACACTGAAGCTATCCATTTTATGTATACATGCATATATGTAGGCATGGCTATTTTTGGCAGACGTTAAGCAAAATCAAGGTATACCTTAGATATGTAACATGATAGTTATATAGAGGACTCTAGAGAGAGGAAAGGAATTAAAGGGCTGAATGAACATAGACTGATAGAGACCCAGGCATCAGAGTGGGAAGATGCAATGATTTTCTGGTCAAACCAGGAAAAAGAGTGAAAATGGTGGCACCTACCAAACCACAAATTAATCTTTTCTTCAGGGAGTTGACAAACACTGAAAAAGCTAAGCTAATGGCAGGACTCTTGGAATCGTGGAACGTGGCAGTCTTAACTAATTGCAGCGTAAGCATCCAAGTGCTGGTGGTAGAAAATAAGCAAAGAGGAAAATTCTTCAGGGAGGTGTTCTATCTGCATCCACAATTCTGGGCGACATTCCTGTGAGGGAAAGAAGGAATCCCGTAGCTTGTTGAAGATACTTCCAATGTGGGCCATCAATAAGACACGTTGAGAAATTCCATGGGATTCTGTTAGGAAAAGAACACACATTCAGGTTTCTCTTGTGGGGTCAATAGATTTTATAGCTATGCAAATTATACATATTAATGTTTTATGTACATGTGTGTATTTTGCTAAAATTCTTTAAATTATTGTATGGGATAATTTTGTCCTTATATTTTAAAAACTAGAGGCCCAGTGAATGAAATTTGTGCATGGGGTTGGGCGGGGGGGTCCCCTGAGCCCAGCCTTCATTCTCTCCAATCCGGAACCCCTTGGGGGATGTCCGACTGCCGGTTTAGGCCTGATCCTAAACCGGCACTTGAACATCCCTCTCACAATCCTGGATTGCTGGCTCCTAATCGCTCACCTGCCTGCCTGCCTAGTCACCCCTAACTGCCCCCCCCCTGCTGGCCTGATCACCCCTCACTGCCTCTGCATGCCAGCCTGATTGCCCCTAACTGCCCCCTCCCTGCTGGCCTGGTCACTCTTAACTGCCTCCCTGTGCTGGCCTGGTCACCCCTTACTGCCCCCCTCTGCCAGCCTGATAACTCCTAACTGCCCGCCGCTTCCAGTCTGTTTGCCCCCAACTGCCCCCCACTGGCCTAGTTGCTCCTCACTGCCCCCCTGCCAGCCTAATCGCCCCCAACTACCCCCCTTGCCAGCCTGGTTGCCTCTTACTGCCCCCCCCCCCGCCAACCTGGTTGCCCCCAACTGTCCCCCTCTGCTGGCCTGGCCACTCCTAACTGACCCCCCCTGCTGGCCTCATTTCCCCCAACTGCCCCCCTCTGCTGGCCTGGTCACCCCCAACTACTCCCCCCCCCCTGACAGTCTGGATGCCCCTCACTAACCCACTGCTGGTCTGGTTGCCCCACGCAGCCTGCTTGTTCAGTTGTTTGGTCGTCCCTCACTAACCCCCCTGCAGGCCTGGTCGTATGCAGCCATCTTGTGAGGGCATGAGGGTTAATTTGCATATTACCTCTTTATTATATAGTATTCTGTTCCTGGAAAACAGAGCAGACTACACACAAGTAGTCTACATAAGGTGGGGCAAAATTAGGTTTACAGGTGTGAGTATGTGAAATAAAGTTTATTCTTGTATTGTTATTTATTAATTATTGTATTATTTTCCATGTGAATATTCTTGAAAGGTTGCATGAATTGGGCCACTACTTATACACCTGTTTTGTAGCTGGAAGGTAAGCATTATATTCTGAGATTTGAACACCATTTAAAAAAATAGGTTGGAAGGAAAAGGAGAAAAGAGTTTGGAATTGGCAGAAGATCATGGTTAAGAGCAGACCAACCCACAATTAGGCCCAATGTCCTGAGGGCAGGGCAGATATAATGGTGATTTTTAATGGTTATCTCAGCAGAGCCCTGCCAGTTGGGCAACATGCAAACATGGGAAGCGGATCCTACAGAATCAGGAGTGGGAATACTTAGGTGGGTTAGTTTTTTCCACATGCCAATGGTCCTGGGATCTGGTCCAGAGCACTAGCAAGTATGTCAACTCTGGAAACATGTTCATGATGACTAGAAAAACTTTGATTTAGAGGCAAAATGAACATATTGGTGGACCAGTGCCTTGGGTCCGAGGATCTTTGTTATTAAATAACACCCATTTCATGTCTGAGAATGTCAGGAATCTGGAGCAAAGTCAAAAGATCCAGTTATGCAGAACTCTAAAAGGGAAGTGAAAGTGGGTGGCAGGGGAATTAGATAGATCTTTCTGTTGTAGGCAGATTCCTTCCCTTCTACAATTCTCCGTCTCTCTCTCTCTCTCTCTTTCTCTCTCTCTCTCTTTGAGCAATTATTTTCTTATATTGCAATATGCTGGTGAACTCTGATGCAAATATAATCTTCTTTTAAAAATATTTTTATTGATTTCAGAGAGGAAGGGAGAGGGAGAGAGAGATAGAGACATTAATAATGAGAGAGAATCATTGATAGGCTGCCTCCTACACGCCCCCTACTGGGAATCGATCCTGCAACCAGGCTTGGGCTCTTGACCGGAATGAAACTCAGGACCCTTCTGTCCACAGGCCAATGCTCCATCTACAGAGACAAACCAGCTAGGGCTAAATATAATCTTGATACATCAAATTACCTTTCCCTGATCATACTCCCTTGAGTATATTAAATTATATGTCAAAAGGGAGATACTAAGTGACCCTAATCTAGTTACATGAGCCAATTGAAATGGAAGATATCTTTTTCTAGCTGGTGGTAGAAAAGGAAGGAAGACAAAGAGATTCAAAGCCTGAGAAGGATTCAGGATTCAGAGCACCATAGCTCTCTTGTGTGTATAAGAAGCCACATGACAAGAAATACAGGGGCCTCTAGAAGCTCAAGCCACATGACAAGAAATACAGGGGCCTCTAGAAGCTCAAGCCACATGACAAGAAATACAGGGGCCTCTAGAAGCTCAAAGTGGCACCTGCTGACAGCCAGCAAAGAAATGACTACAGTTCTACCAATGAAAGGAACTGGATTCTGAGAATGGCCAGAAGAAACTTAGAATCAAATTTCATCCCCAGAATCAGGGGGTAAGAGCTCACCCTGAATGATACCTTGATTTTGGCCTGTGAAATCATAAGCAAAAAGCCTAGTCAGATCCACCTGGATTTCTGGCCCATGAAAAGTGAAGGCAATAAAGGATATTTTTTAAAAGCCAGTACATTTATGGTAACTAGTTGCAAAGCAATAGAGAACTGATAGAGTCTACCATATGCTCTGTATGAAGTTTTAAAAACGGTTGCTTCTTTTAAGATGATTACAGTGTAGTAAACAAGATAGATGCATGAGCACCAAATATAATTATAATGTATTACTTACAATGATAGAAGTTGTTTATAAAATACTGTGGGGATGAAGCTATGTGGTGGCACATTCTGCCTAGGGAAATCAGGAGAGACCTTTCAGAGCCTGTGTTTGTTGGATTCTGTAATGGAAAAATAATATGTACCAGGGACAAACAGTGTCGCCAGGCAGAAGAGACACAGATTCTTCATGCATGAATATTCACAAACTTGCAAAACTGATTTGAGGCACAAAGAAGGTCAGTTTCAATTTCATAAGAAATTAACTAGTTTAAGTGTGAGTGCACCTTAATGTCTGAAGAAATCACTCAGTCTCAGAATACCCATTTTATCACATGGCAAAGAGATTTCCTCCAGGCATGATATGACCAAGCAGTGCTAATCATCATTGAATAACTTAATTAAATTGCTATGATGTATTTATTTAATAGTTTCTCTAGAGCAGGAAAGTAAGTTTTAAGCCTTGAAAACATCTCTACCAGGTAAAATTAGATTTAGTTGGGAGTGATTCAAACCCCAAATAATAAAAGCCTTAAGGGGATAAGGCAGGCAGGCATTTATTTGTCGGTTGTGTAAAAATCTTGAGGTTGGCAATTGGATGGAAGTAGTTATGGTGGCTTCATGGTGTCAGGGATCTTGGTCTTTGTGACTCAGAAACATGTGTGCCGTATATTCCCAGGGTTATTTCATGATTTACTTGTCTGTTAGAATTCCAGAATTTATATTACATTATTTCTGTCCAGTAGAAAGGAGTCAGAGTGATTATTCTAAACATCCTTTCACATCCCAGTAAGCTCATTATTCAGAGCTTGCACATATCACTTTCACCTATAAGTTATTGATCAGACCTTATTCACAGAGTCACTGGCTGCAAAGAAGACTAGAGAATGTAGTACTATTTCAGATAGGCATACACAGTATCAAAAGTCACAGATTCTATTACTGTACAATATAAAAGTTATGCACCTTGTGTAGGTATCAACCAAGAGTCAGCACCCATATGTTTTCTTTAAGTTTTAAATTCATTTACTTTAAGGAAAACTGAGTTTTTAGCATCATAGTGGTATTTGGAGATACTATTAAAACACCATTTCCCACATTTCTTAACTTCAAGTGAAAATAGGTAATTTAACATGAAATTGGAAGAAAGGGAGTGTACAAAGAACTACACTTATACATAGACTAAATAATAGTTATTCATTTTAAAAAGGAGAGCGTAACATCTATTTTCTAGGATATAGTATTCCCTCACTTTTAAGCACTGGACATTAAGAAAAACCAGTTTAAAGCCTAAAGTGTCTAACTCATATAACAATTAGATTGTATGGTTTTAAGAAGACTCCAAATAAGAATTTTAAAATGGTTTTTACAGCCTACAAAAGTAAAATAATTTAGCAAGTCTAACTTGGCTAGAGATAGGAAAGACTTATTCATGAGAACTTGAGTGAGCATAATACATAGGCAGGTGGAGTTTTTTTTCAGGTAGCTATTCCTTATTTAGAACTTGAGGAGAGTAAGTATGTGTCATTCAATAGTATTGGTTGTCTTCCTCAGCAAAGAATGGGATTGGAAATAAAAAGCTACCCCCTAATAGTCTTGAAAAAAAATCTCAACTTCACAACCATAAAATATGTGGAAATCAGGGGCTTAGCACTCACTGGAAGGAGCAAAAGGGATTTTGAGCTCCTCAGAAAGCTCCCTTCCCAGACAATTGTTACTCTTTGATCTTTGTGGAAGCTTCCTAATTTTTATTTTATTTTATTTGTTTTTATTTCAGTTTGTGGTTATTCAACCTGCCTCAGAGCTCACTCAATGCGGAAAGCCCTATCGTTGAGACATTTGTAAAAAAAAAAAAAAAAATATATATATATATATATATATATATATATTAAAATAAATCAGTGGCAATTGTTTAACATTGTAGATGCCTGAAGCAGCTATAGTAATTGAGACAGATAGGAAGCTAGCTAATTGTTTTAAAAAGAAAGTCTTGGGAAAGAGAAACAAAATGCAGAGATTCATGAAATATATGATAACACCATGATTTACCAATATGCTATCTATAAAAGACATACTTTATAGCCAATGACAAAAAGAGATTGAAAGGAAAAGGAAAAATATATGCAATACAAACAGTAAACAAAGAGAAAATGGCTTATTAATATTTGACTTAAAAGACTTTAAGGAAAACATTATTATTGGAGATAAATAATTATATTTATAATAACAATAACTTCATCAGGAAAACATAGCATTATAAACATATAGTCACTAATCAATAAAGACCCAGAATACGTGAAGTAAAAACTCACAAAATTGAAGGGATAATAGACAATCCAACAGTAATAGTTCTTGAACTTTCTATCCCATATACAATAATGGATAGCACAACCAGGAAAGGAAATAAAAGATATGAACTGTAGTATGAGACAACTAGATCTAACAGACATCTAAGGAACACTCCATCCAACAAAAACAAAATAAACATCCTTCTCAAGTGCATATGGAACATCTGCCAGGATATATCCTATAATATGCCATACAACAAGCCAGAATAAATTTAAAAGGATTACAACCATACAAAGTGGGTACTTTAACCACAATGGGCTGAATTTAGAAATTAAAAACAAAAATACCTTTGGAAAATTTTCAAATATGTGAAAATTATACAATACACTGCTAAATAACCTAAATAACATATCGGTCCAAGGAGAAATGGAAAGGGTAACTAAAAAATACTTTGAAATGAAAGGAAATAATAATACAAGATATCAAAACTTATGGAATGCAGCCAAACCAGTGCTAGAGGTAAATTTATAGCTATAAACACTTACATTAAAAAGTTAAAAAGACCTCAAATCAATAACATAATCTTAAGAAAGTAGAAAAAATATAAAACTAAAACCAAAGTAAAAAAAATGAAATAAATAATAATGATTAGAGGGTAAATAAAAAATTAGAAAATAGAAAAAAAACACAATAGAAAGAAGTAAACAAAACCCAAATTTGGTTCTTTGAAGAGATCAAAAAATTGAGAAGGCTTTAGCTAGATTGACCAAGAAAAATAATACAGAAGACTTGAACTACTAAGATCAGGGATTACAAAGAAAACATCACTCTGACATTACAAAAATAAGTATAATTATTAGTTTATAAGAGAACATGATGAACATCTGATACAAACAAGTTAGGTAATTTAGATAAAAGGAACCAAATTCTATAAAAATACAAACAACTAAAACTCAAGAAGAAATAGAAAATATGAGTAGCTTCTAAACAAATTTAAAAAAAAGTACATTAAAACATTTCCACAAAAAGTCCAGAATTCACTGGTGAATTCTACCAAATATTTTAAAAATAAATGTCAATCCTTCACAGTCTTTCTCAAAAAATATCAAAGGAGAGAACAATTAATTTGATCCCAAAACCAAAGACATAACAGAAAAAAGGAAAGCTAGCAACCAAGATCCCTCATATATGTATCAACACAAAATCTTCCACAGAATGGTAGTTGACAGAATCCAACAACATATAAAAAGAATTGTATATAGCAGTGGTCGGCAAACTGTGGCTCGCGAGCCACATCTGTTGACTAATGAGTTTGCCAACCACTGGTAGTGACCAAGTGAGATTTATTCATTTAGGGACTGCAAGGTTGTTTTGACATGTGAAAATCAATGGACTATACCATTTTAATACAATAAAGAACACAAAGCACATGATAATCTCAATAGATGTGGAAAAACAATTTGACAAAATCAACACTCTTTCAAGACAAAAATAATCAGTGACTTAAAAATAGAGTAAAAATACTAGGAAAACTCACAATTAACATCATACTTAATGGGGAAAGACTGAACACTTTTCCCTCAAGATCAGAAACAAGACAGGGATGCCTACTCTCCCTACTTCTATTTAACATTGTACTGGATGTCGTAGCCAGGGCAATCAGGCAAGAAAAAGGAATAAAATGCAGATTGAAATGGAGAATTAAAAAAAACATATGTTCCTCTAACCACTGTGGTATACATCTGCAATTAGTACAAAATAATATTGAATGTACTAGTAAACTGTAATTGAAAAAAAAATTAAATCTCCATTCTCTGATGACAATTAGGCAAGAAAAGAAATAAAAAGATGGCTAGACTAAAAATGAAGAAGTAAAACTACCTCTATTTTCAGATGATGACTTTATCCTAAAGAAGCTATGAAAAAGTACTAGAATTAATAAATACCCATTTCAGCAAGGTTTCAGGATATAAGATCAATATATAAAAATCTATACTAGCCATGAACATTCTGGAAATAAAATTAATAAAACACCAACTTTATTTAAAACAGTATCAAAATAAACTGTATGAACAAATTAAACAACAGGCTGCAAAAGATCTACAAAAAATATACAGAACATTTTTGAATAAAATTTAGAAAGAAGTAACCAAATGGAAAGACATCCCATGTTCATAGATCAGAAAATTATATCTTAAAGATGGCATTATTCTCCAAGTTGATCTACAGGTGCAATGCATTTTGGGGACAGAAATTGAAAAGCTGGTCTTAAAATTCATATAGAAATGCAAGGAACACAAATAGGTTTAGTGTATGAAAAAACAATGTTTTATAAATGGAAATAATCATATTTTGGAGAATTCTCCTCTACTCTGATCCTTTCCCCACCTAAGAAGCCTTTAAGGTTGAGACTGACAATTTTCCAAGGAAGAATAAATATAAAATGGCCATGCTTTCCCTCCCTTCTCTACTGAATCCAAAGTGTGTATAGGTTTGATTCAGGGACAAAGGCAAGTGCCTGGTATAAAACAAAACAGAAATATTTTAAATTAGGACACAGGGACCTCTATGTATGTTTACAAAATACCTGCTCCAGGAGGTCTCCCTGAGATGAATTGACATGCCCGTCTCAACATGGGAGAATAGAACATAGTATTTTGATTTTTAAAATGTCTCCTCATGCTCTGCAGTTCCTCTGAGCAGCCCAGTGGGAACAATGCAGGCTGATGCCTCTGAATTTAACTGACAGAAATGAATAATGCTCAGTCAGAGCAACGACCTGCATTTTGTCAGATGCCATGCTCTGCACAACCCCCTCTCCATGGGACGGCCAGACAGCGTGCAGTGCCACAGTGCACAAGGTTAGCAGCTGGAAGAAAATCAGGGCAAGCTGTGATTGCTTCACAATCCAGTGAAGAGAGATGAATGTGAAGATTCATGCTCCTGGAAAAACATGAGGGATAAAAAGTACTGTAATAGATACTGAGTAGGTATCATTCATTACAAGTCAGCTTCTGATGGAAGCATATTTTAAAATATATTTTTATTGATTTCAAAGAGGAAGGGAGACAGAAAGAGATAGAAACATCAGTGATGAGAAAGATTCATTGATCGGCTGCCTCCTACACAGCCCCCAATGGAGACTGAGCCCACAGCCTGGGAATGTGCCCTGACTGGGAAATCCCAACAACTGAGCAACACTGACCAGGCGGGAAGCATTTATCTTTATCCCTGTACTCCTAGTTTTTAAAGCCAGATGTGACTTAGGTGTGGAGAAGAGAAGGTGCTCTGACTATAAGACTGGACTTTGAGGGAGATAAACCTAGGCTTGGGTCCTAGCTCTGGAACATGAAGAGGCAAAGTAACATGGAAAGGTCCCATAGCTACTACAGTTCAGTTTCAGCAACTGCAAGAGGCAGGTAACAATGGCGATTCTTCACAGAATTGCTGTAAAAATTAAATTGTCTAATGCATGTAAAATATTTTTTTACCGTAAATGATGTATTAATATTAGCTTTTACTAAATATGAAGTTGATTTTTACTTCACATCAGTATGCTAGACAGCCTTCATAGATATCCAAACTCTTGGGCCCATTTCTTCACCAGATAGGGGTTGGGTTGAAAGAGTGATAAAGAATTATTCCTTAGAAGTTACCCTAGACCTGGAATATGAAATAACATCTAAGACAAGCATGTCAAACTTGCAGCCCGTGGGCTGCATGTGGCCCACAAGGAATATTTTTGTGACCCAGACAATAAAATGGTATGTAAGAAACGTTTGAATAAAATTTTTGTAACTTAATTTTTAAAAGACCCTGTTATACATAATTATTAATAGTGAACTATAACGTTTGGTAATGACTGATTACTATAATCGTGTTGCATTTATTGCCCTTACGCACCTTATGCATCTTACGCGCAGGTGCACCATTTCTCTCCACTAATACTAGCAACGAATATTTTAGCAGCTGACTGCTACATCATTAGTCCTGGACTGACTTGTTTGGTGTGCACAATAGGAACTATTTGGCTTTTGGAGAACAAGAAAAATAGATTTATTTGCATTATGCTTATTAATTTGTGCGGTTATTCAGTATCTTGTTAAGTTCATATTCAAGAAAAAATATTTTTATTAAAATGTATTATTTTATGTTAACAATTATTCATTTATTTCTGCCTTTTGTATTGAGCATGTCTCCATTGAGTCAACCTATTTTTCTATGAAAATGGAAGCTTTTGTTTTTTTGAGGCCCACATAAACTTAAACCTTGTTTATTTGGCCCATGTTAATCTTTCAGTTTGACATGTTTGATCTAAGACCATTATTTTTATGAAAATGGATTATCATGGATCAAAGAGGAAAAATATATTAGACTTTCATAATTACTAGACTCAAAGAATACACACATCCTCACATAGAAAGGAGAATGAGGACAGTGTTCAGAACTATTTTGAAATATTACTCTTGTAAGGAGGTCATGTGACTGTGTGTGTGTGTGTGTGTGTGTGTGTGTGTTCATGTGTGTGTGTTTGTGTGTGTGTTTGTGGGGATCATTATGAACTACCAATGGGTTGGCCATGATTATTTTATATTGCTCATTTTTTAAAGATAAGGAAAGTAAGGCCAGCAGGTTTACACTACTCACCAAAGAGCAAATAGCAAGTTTTCAATGATCTATGTATCTTGAAGCAAAGTCTTCTGGTTCTCAGCTTATTGAGTTTTACTTGAGACTGCATAGGAGTAAGAAAAGCAAGATTGAACCCTGATCATGGTAGGTTCCAAAGGAAAGTAGAATCTTCACAAATCTCATGGTGACAAGTAGAGGAAGATTAGGAGAAATTCCTTCTTTCAACTACCCAATAAAGACAAGAGTTCTTATTTTTTTACACATCACTCTCTGCCAGTGTGCATATAGGACAGCTGGACAAAGTCATCCTGCAGAGAACTTGATCTCTGCTTGTTCCAAAGGAAGACATAAATTGAACCATTGGGAAAGAAATGAAGCCATCAGGCTCAACTGTGATGGCTTTTTAATGAGATTGTTTGTACTAGGCCAGCAGGTAACTTTGGTGCTGAGTCAAACCCAAGAGAAAGATGGTGAAAGATCAAAGGAAAAGGGAAAGAGAAAGGTGAAGCAGGAACTCGGAGCTGGCAGCTGGCCAGGAGGCTGTAGAAAAGGAACTAAATTATGCATCTTATTGAATACATTTATTAAAAGAACATTTCTAGGCAAACATCCCAACACAAATGTGACTATCTGTTAAGCGTCCTGCAGTTCTGAGCAGATTTAATGCATGACAATTTTCTCATAATGGGTTTGTAGTGTTTGTTGAGTTTCATCTCTTTATAACATTTTATGAATTGTCATTCCATGGGGATTTTATAATTTTGCCTGTCTTTTGGGGTAACAGACTAAAAAATGAATAAATATAGAGAGAGGATGACATAGGAATGGGAAGAACATGTTCAATGAAAAAAATCTTTAAGTTTTTGGTTGGCATTTGCAAAAAAAAAAAAAAAAAATCAGAGCACAACTATTTCCTTTTATTCAGTCTTTTATTTTAAGAAACTAGAGGCCTAGCACACAATTAAATCATGTGTGTGTAGGGTCCCCTAGGCCTAGCCTGCCATCAGGGCCATGTCTGCCGCCCCGCTATGCCTCATTGCACGCTCTGCGGACACTGCTGGCACTCTGGGCGTCGGGGGGTAGGGGTAGGGCCCGAGATGTGCTCCAGTACCTCCTGGTGACTGATTGTTTGGTCATTCCACTGTTATGGCATCAGGACCACAGGCCTTTTATGATATAGATATTTAAACATCTCTTTTGTACTGGGGTTTGAACTCTAGATCCTGGGAGCAAAAGATGAAAAAGATTTCTGACCTCAAGAAGTATAGTTTTAGGAAGAGGAGAAAAACATAACAGGTGAAGGCTGAGTTTTATAGATAGAAGTATCAGGTAGTGTGAGGCATAAAGGAAGGCATGACCATTCTACTTAGAAAGTTATGGGAAAGGCAAGAGAGGTTTTCCAAAAGGAAATAATGATGAGGTCATCCCTGATAGAGAAATAGAGTGAACAAAATCACTAGGCAAGATAGAGGTTATCCTGGTGGTTTGGGGAAACAGAAATAGCTCAGAATGATTGAAAAATAAAGGGAGGAGAGAGGAGTGAATATAGCCCTAGTAAAGACTGCTAAGAGGGGACAGAGACTTGATTGCTTTATATACCACTAGAGGTCCAGTGCACAAAATTTGTGCACAGAGGGGGGTGGCCTCAGCCTGGCCTGCACCCTCTCCTATCCAGGACCCCTCAGGGGATGTCCGACTGCCGGTTTAGGCCCGATCCCTGTGGACATTCTTCTCGCAATCCGGGACCGCTGGCTCCTAACTGCTCATCTGCCTGCCTGCCTAATTGCCCTTAACCACCTCTGCCTGCCTGGTCACCCCTAATCCCTCTGTCTGCCTGTCTGATCACCCCTAACCACCTCTGCCTTGGCCCCTGCCTCTGTGGCTTTGTCTGGAAGGAGGACCAGATGACCGGAAGATGTCTGGTTTATCTGGTCTAATTAGCATATTACCCTTTTATTAGTGTAGATGTTAAGGAGTTTGAGAAACCATTGAAATATTTTAAAGTAGGAGGATAACACAAACTTTGGTGTACTGAAAATATTAATTTTGGAAATAATGTGAAAGATGAGCTGAAAAGTAACATGAAAAGTAGAGGTACAAATTAGGTTTAGTTCCATAACCAAGATGAGAGATGATATTGACTAAGGCATTAGCATTGTGGCTAGAGAGGAAAAAATATGAGCTATAATAGACTGAAAGACAATGGAATTTGTGGTATGTGATGAAATATTGAATGTAAATGGTAGTATGTAGGGAAAACTGAAGTCTCCAGCTTGAGTGTCAGGGTAATATCATATTAAAAGGATTATGAACCTCCAAGCTGGTGAAGCACAATATACTGATCAAATATATATGTAAAAAATACACTGGAAGGAAGTATTACAGATATTGACAGTGGTAATCAATAAGTGATGTAATTACAGATTATATTGTTGGTTTCATTGGATTTTAAAGTACTTTTCCCAAAAGTAAATATGAATAACTTTTAATACATGAACAAATACAATAAATGTTCCTTTAATAATTGCAAGTGGGATAAAAAGAAGTTCCTATAAAATATTTTTAAGGCTTGTCTTTGATAGTGTTATCAACTGGAAAAATAAATAACAACAAACAACACCCCCCAAAAGAGCAACAACAACAAAAACTATATGTAAGTGTTAAAACATGAATTTCATTTTGAATAGTAATGCCATTTTTTTCTAGTTTTTTACATTTGTATTCTGCTTCCCAAACTATATCAATCTGAAAAACAAATACCATGGTTGGGAAAAACATTAAAGCTTACTATATTTAACAAGCAATTGTCTAGAAAGGGGAATCACTAAATTAAAGAGAGGATGCTACTTACTTTCATGGCCCATTGATACCTCCTGGATGTATGGTTTGGAACTAATAACACGGTTTTGAAGCTTCTTGAATTGAGAGTTTCAGAAATTCTTCAGGAGTGAAAGATATTGCCAATAGTCTACATTCACAAGATGTCTTCTATTGTATCCATAACCATCAGTCTTTTGTGCACATGTATGTATTTGAGCACACAGATCTTGATGCCCTTTACCAGCGTGGTGTCCTCCAAAATTCTTTAGTGTGGCAGTTTTTTTATTAATATCTTAAATGTAATTCATCAATTGATGCCCCAAACACTTTAAAGTTCAAGGCATCTGTCCATTGTTCCTTGAATTTGGGCTGAACACTTATTTTTTCAAAGTCCTGAAAATTAGCAAGAACCCTTAGCACTGGAACTTGAAGAACATTTACTGCTTTCTGAAGACACCTTTAGGCAGAAAAAAATAATAAACAGCTGACCTTATATGCTCTCATTTCAGAGGCAATTGAGCGCTTTTGCACCATTTACTTGTGAACCTATATTCCCCCTGAGAGTCTTGGCTATCATTTAGAAATTCACCTTATGTTTTTGGGTTATTCTTTAGTATTGCTTCCACCCATAAGTACAGTAATTCATTCTCTAGAGACTGTTTCACATGTGGAATGACTAAAAACTTGAATCAGGGACTGAACATTTGACTAGATAATGCTATTATGTTCCCTCTTAAGACTTCAATCCTTTTCAATTTTGAGATCAGTTTTCTTTAGTTAGGAGAGGCCCACCCTCCCTGTTCTTTACCTCTCCTGGGAAGTAAGTGGAGGAAACACTCACGGATTTAAATTCCCATGGGAAGGCTAAAGGATTTAGATATGAGCTGCACATCACAAACTGGCCCTTCCCATCTTATCTTTTTCTAAGTACCTTAGTGTTTTTTTTCTCTTGGCTCAATGCCTGTTTCAATGTTGGGATTCCTGGGCGCTCCTGGGACTCAGAGGTTATAGGATATGATCATACTCTAGTGGCAAGTAGACGGATAAAACTACTTACTTGCACATTTGCTAGGAGGAATTAGAAGGGAAGATGCACTTTCTGAATGCATTTGACCCAGGGGAACCATAATGATGAGCCGTAGCTGGCACTGGATGACTTCGGGATGAACCATCCATCTCTGTAGAAGGCATTTTGATGTGATGAGGACAGTAGCTAAGAGACCAATTGAACTTTTGAAACAGTGAACAGCTTGCATCTGGGCCTTCTATTCCATGTTCTTATTTTATGATTTTCCATCCAAGATTAAAGTTCAGGACACATATTTTATTATATTTAAAAGAGTAGATTGAGACTTAGGCTCAAAGATTTTCTGAGTTGTGTGAGAAAATGAGCAGAGGAGAGAAAGAGTGAAAAGCATCTTTTTATATCTCATTCAAACAGTACATTCCGTAACATCCTGAAGGTTCACGAGGTTCTTCTTTGCCTATAATTGTGGCGAACTTGCATCTGAATTGATGGCTTGACCTCTCCAAAGTGTAGATCAAGAAGATAAGCCCTTTGGCATAAAGGAGAACTTGCCTACAGGATAAAAATGGGGCACAATTTAGGTTTGGAAAGCTTGGCTTTGAATTTTGTCTCTGCCACTAATTGGCTGTGTATTTCTAGCCAAGTCACCTGAGAGACACTATAGCATGGGGATAGAATAGAGACAATGTCTTCCTGTGGTTTAAATAAAAGTATTTAAAATATGTTATAATTGAAGATAACATTTCATACCTTAGGCTTTAAGATATAGTTAAGTTAGTTTTGTCATGGCTATGGTTACAATGTCATAAAGAAACAAATGTGATCTTAATAAATCAAACTCAGTAAACTCCAGTTTTTCAACTTCAACCAACCTGAGGCTATGTTGCCTCTATTTTCCCAAGTGGTGACTTGCTATTGATATTTTAATAGAGCTTCAAACTGTTAACATGCTTCAGAAAGTTTCTCAGAGACAGTTGATCCATGGCTAGTTATCAGCAGAGATTGTGATTAAGTTGTCTTCGCTATGGCTGGGACACCTCCAGATTGCTCCCGCCATAAATATTGTTGCCCATTCAAAGCAGTCTGAATGTTTACACACATGCCCCTGAAATGCACTGTCCTTTAAGCTTCTTCAGACCAGACACAAGTTGTTTCAAGTAAGATGTGGAACGAGTAAATTAGCAAGTGTTCAGCATTTGTCTAGGCGTGGGGAGCACTGTTGTGTAAGGATAAAAAGCTCAAAACTTTTCTTGCTCACCTGGCTGAATTCTACTGAGTCATGGTAGGGGAAAGGTAGAAGATAGTTGTCTCTTTGGATGGAGAAAACACTGGTTAAATGTAAAATATATGGGCTGTGCATTAAAGAAATAATTATAAGCATATTAAAGAATACATAAGCATTGCTGAATTTGCAAGGCAAAGTTTAAAATCGCACCCTAGAGGACAGTGACTTATCCCTTGACTTGGCTGTCATTTTTATAGCATTTTCCCTACTTCTGGGTGATCGATTAGGGCAAATCCCCCAGTTCCCATATTTTTGGCCACTCCAAACTTCACATCTCACACATTCCAACTTGCACCTCTACAAGCTGTTGTAAGCCTTTACCCTTTGGCCACGACATTCCTCTGAATAACTCCCCAGAGTGCTCCTAAGAGAGCTTGGCCTTAATGAATGGCATGTGATTTCTATTAAATAGTCTTAGGAGATTATGGATCATCAAGCACATAAACTTTCATTAATCCTTTCACTGTGTGATTGTAGTGGTACTTGAGAAAAGTGAAGACTTTTCCTCTCTGTTTTAGAAACTATGAAAAGATAAAGCCAAAGATTCTAGGACCAGGGAGAAGAAAGGATTCAGAATTTTGTTTCTGGTTTATATGTGTTACAACTCTACTTAGGACAACTTATCTGGAATCTAACAGCTTCTATGATTTTAGACCATAGTTAAGCACATTATCCAGCTTTGAATACAGTGCCTTCTCAAGCTTCTACAAGTCTGTTTCCATTTCCTGAGGGCAGAGCATTTCTTTTTCCTTTACTCAGTGAAGCATATCTCTGTAGTATTGGTTTATCAACCCAGCAGGGTTCCAGCAGGAAATATGGATGTATCTCAAACTGGGTCTTTTTCTGAGATTGTACCAAAGGGGCCATCTACAAAGGTGTGGACAAAATATAGCAAAACAGTACAGGATGGGAGAGTACTCAGGAGAGAGAGTACAGGGCAACACACATACTACCCCCTGAAAGGGTAGTTATCAACAGAGAGAGAGAGAGAGAGAGAGAGAGAGAGAGAGAGAGAGAGAGAGAGAGAGAGAGGTTACTCTACCTGGAACGTATGCAGAAGATAGAGAAGAACCAAGGTAATATATGCACTGAATTACTCTCCGTTGTCTCTTTCTCCAACTCCTACAGGTGCCTCCCATCAGCAGAACTGACCAGAAGCCAGTAACAAGTGAGCCTGTCCATGCAGCCCATATAAGCCAGCCTCCCAGATCAGAGCAAGCTGGAGAGTGGAGCAGAAGGGGCAAACTGAAGATATTCAGTGTATCCGGTGAGTATATCTTGATCTCCCCAGCCACTGCCGACAAGGCTGGGGGCATTGGTAGTCTTGGATACTGGGCTGGGGAATTCTATAATTTTGAGCTCATTACACATCCACCAGAACTGCAAAGTTCAGAGTTTGGTTGGAGTCCGCTAGTCTCTTGGAGCAAAAAAAAAAAAAAAAAAAAAGGAGTTTGAATTAGAGTTCTTAGTTCTTGTCCAGTGGCCGTGTGCTGGTTACTCTTAGAGGCCTTCCCCTTCCCCAGGCCCATTCTCAGCAGAGCTCTGCCCTGCTCTGTGTTCTGGGAGACTGACCTCTGTTGATTGCCCTTTAGGACTCCCTGACTTTTGGCTTCTGATTGAGGTTTGGTGATAGGAAGCTCTGGCTGTGGACATATGTTTGTGTGTTTGTTTTCTACAAAGTAGTGAACTCCAAAAGGTTAAGAATTGTGTGTTTTTTTGTTTCTTTAATAAAAGGCTATGTACGTTACAATGGCTAAAAACTAAATAATTGACTGTCTGGTGACTCATAAATATGTCTGAGCTTATATCCCAAAGCAAATTCTAAAGTCAATTATGAATGGTGCTGCAGGGAGGGATTTATTTTCCACAATTATTCATTCACTCAACAAATATTAATTGGCATCCCTACTCACTCTGTGCCATTCCTAGTTCTAGAAATTTCAGGTGTGGTGGAGAATGAAGCAGACAGAGCACTTGGCTTGAAGGCATTCAGAGGATAACATGTTGATGAGAGTTTGGTCTTTGGACCCCAGCAGATGTGATTCAAGGCCTGGTCTTATGTGACACTGTTATATATATGCACATACATAACTTAAATAACTTTCTAAAACTTATTTTTTTGTGTGTGTAAAAAGGGAGATATTAATATTTTATGTTTTTTATGAGAATTGACATAAGTTAAATAAATCATTTAAAGTAAGTTAAACAAATCACTTATGACTGTGCTGGCTACATAGCAAGAGATCACTGGATATTAACTGCTATGATTATTCTAGTGCAGCAGTTTTCAACCTTTTTCATCTTATGGGCACACATAATTACTAAAATTCTGCAGCACACCACAAAAAGTACTATATTTTTTGCCAATCTGACAAAAAATAGGCACATTTTTTATTCATTCACAATGGATATCTATTACTGTATTGGCTGCTATCATCTTTTTATTTGACAATCTAAGGGAAAAGATCTAAATGGTCAGGTATAGCATGTTTTAGAATTTCTTGTGGCACACCAGTTGAAAATTGCTACTCTAGTGTACTTCATGGGGATATGAAAGGGAATGAAGGGATATTAATGGTGCCAATCAAGTAGCACTGGCCTCCAAAAAAAGCCAGTTGGAAAATAATTTATCCCAAGAGAAGGGACAAGCAAAATGTTTGTTGTCCCAGTGAGGAAGTCTCATTCTCAGAGCATAGGCAATATTGAGCATGTCATGATGTTTGTCCCTGAGACTGGCCTGTCAGCCCAATCATCATGGCCCTATGTTGGAATCTTGTGGTGTATATGGATGGAGGAGGAAGGTAACAGAACCCTTGCTACCTCTCTAACAGAATGAACTCGAAAGAGGCGAGAGACATTTTTCCCAATTCTCATACTTCCCTGTTATAGACTGGTCCATAAGTGCAGAAAACCACCTCAAGGTGCCCAGAAACATTCAAGAAGGTAGAAATTACTAGAAGATTGGGATTAGGACATTTCAGAGGCCAGAGAGGCCCATTTCATGTTCCCTTTGGTGGATCCTGGTAATCTAAAAAATGTTTTTAATGCCAAAACATAGTTTAACAGTTGTACAGAACAATTATTAATTTTAACACATTAATAATAATGTAAAATAATTCTGGTATCCAAAAGTTAATTCTCAGATTTATGAAAAGCAATAACATAGTGCACAGTGATAAGGGGGCCCATTATTAGGACATAGTTTTAAATTATCCTTTCTTTTAGTCCTGTGAGTCTCTCTCCCTGATTATAGTAAATCTTCATTTAGACATAACATTAAAATTTTGACTTGGAATTCCTTTATGAATGTGGAGCACACACTAAATGGTCCTCCTCCCATTTTATCCCTCTCCTTCCCCAATGCAAGGAATGAGCCTTAATTGTGGTGCCGCAATAGATGGCAGGAGCAAGAGCAGCCACAGACACAGGTGATTAGTTTTTTTTTACTCACAGACGTTAGCCTGTGAAATCTCTCATTCCACATGTGGTGCCTATAATATAGTAAGTGTTTAATATCTCTACTCTTTCATTCACACATTTATTTCTTAGCTTAGCACCGGCTTCCTTCCCAGTCATTCTTCTGAAACTCTTTATTAACATCATGAGTGACCCATTACTTGGCAAACCAAGGCATATACTACTAGATGATTGAATCTATTTTTAATGCTCCTCTTTTCTTTGGTTTCCTGGACACCCTTTTCTAGTCACAACCACTGATCTTTTTATTTAATTTGTCCTACTTCCTCCTCGACCCTCTCACACTAGGTCTACATTCCCCAGAGGTCCATCCTGGGTCCTACGTTGTTCCAAATCTATGCTCTTTTTCTAAGGTACATTATTAAGCCAATAGTTACAACTCTTTCATATGACTCACAAATCCATTTTACATATCCAAACACAAATTTTCTACTGAGCCCCACACTCACACATCCAGCTATCTTTGTCCACTGAGTACTTTTTCTAAAACTAGAGTGTAGCATAAATATGGCATTCTCATTGCTATTGTTTAACTTTTGGATATCTGCATAGGCTTCTATTTGGCTCCTCCTAACACTCACTTTACTGTCACTAGAATGATCTTCAAATAAATATGATCACGTAATTTCCATCTTCAAAGACCATTGTTGACTGTTAATTCAGAGTTGCCTTCATTACATTCCACCTTATTACATGGGGATATAAGAACCTTGGTGTGCTGTACCTTCTAGACATAATGTCCTTAGTACTTAGTACAATGCTCAATTGTTCTTCAATAGACAGATCTATTGCCAAATTCTGGTGAAAACTTTCTAGACTACTCCATAAATTTTAAATCTCTTTTTAAATTCTTCCATGTATTTCTTGATAACATTACTTTGAAATTTCCCAGAATGTAATTTGTTGGCTTTCATTTTTGCATTGCCTGCTTATCTGAACCTAGCACAACGCCTGGTGCATCAAAGAGACTCAGAATGCAGTTGAATAATAAATGGATGGATGAAAAAGGGTGAAATGCAAGGGCTGGTAGTAACTTTCTGTTCCTATGCCAATTTTATGGGCTGATGGGCTTGGTAGGTGACACCCTTAGCTTGTTTGTCCTGACAGAAAATGTAGGAAACAAGGATTTATAAGGAAACATCACTCTTCTTTGCACAGGCAAGAGGTGAAGAAAGCAATGGCATTTATCAGGGAGGCAGCCTGATGTAATACATTCATGTGTCAGGGAGAACTGTGCCCAATAAGGCAGTTAAGGATAATTTAGTCAATGAGCCCAGACCATAGGGTCAAGTCCCACTGAAATCCTCAATCCTCTTTGACTAATGGACTGCTGCTCATCTTCACGATATTCCTGATTTAGTTAGAATGTTAAAAAAAAAATAGAAATTTAGGTAAGCATTTTGCAATATATGTAAATGAAACCACCATGGTGTATGCCTCAAACCTATACAGTAATATGTCATTTATTTCTCGACAAAACTAGAAATAAAACAAAACAAACAAAAACTATTTAGCCCTGTCTGGTGTGGCTCAGTTGGTTGGAGTCTCATATCATACACTGAATGGTTGCAAAGTTGCAGGTTCCATTCCCAGTCAGGGTGTATTTGGAGGCAACCAATCGATATTTTTCTCTCTAATTAAGTGTTTGTCTCTCCTTCTCCCTTCCTCTCTCTCTATAATCAATAAAAACTTATCCTTGGGTGAGGATGAAAAGAAAAACCCCACCTTATTAATTTAGCAATCACTTTACACATGCCTTCTATTTATACTAACAAATGAAGGCAGTTGATCTAAACTATAAATTGTGATCTCCTTGCAACTTTCTGGTTTGTTTTTCAAAGACAATATGCTATGGAAAACAAAAGGCACTCCTGTGTACACACAGACATGCGAGGCTAACTAGGTTGCTGTGGCTGGATGAAAAATGATTGTAAACAAAGATAGTTTCCTGCGCTGGAACCTTGACCCATGAAGGCCAAGAAATGTATTGTTCATTTAAATGAAATTCATTTTGCTGTCATATTAGTTATGCTTGAAAGTTTTATGTCCAGCAGAGATGTTCAGGGACATGCTATTCCTGGTACATGCTAATGCAGGCACATATTAGAGCTGTAGAACCAACTTTAGCCAACATAGAAAATGTAATGCAATAGATGTAGGCATCAACCCTTATGAAAGATTACATGATTTTAAAATTTTGGCCAGATCTCCACTTCCTTTCTGTAAGAGGATTATACAGCCGCACCCTGTCAAGCACTGTGAAAGGTCTGAGGTTTTGCCCTGTGCACAACCTAACAATTAGCCCGTCAGACTTTCATGGATGCTGGCAGAAGACCTGAGACCTGGGTCAGAGACCGAGGGCTTTAGTATTCACAGCACACAGGGCAGCAGGAGACTCATGTTTACGTCACCTTTGCTTCTCACCCCCTCGAAGTTTGACAGAGGCAACAAGAAGGCGGTCCTAGAATTTGGTGCACACACAATGGGTTCATATTCTAGATGAGAAACCCTGAGGTTAATGAGCCCCAATTTTATATGGCACTAAGAGCAGATTTCCCTGTTTTTGCTCAGAGGGAGATATCCTTCCTGCTTGGAACAGTAACCAAATCTTCCCACTGTCCTGGAGGGAGACAGACACTTTGTCTTCCTAAGAATGTTTACTGTACAAATACCCTTGAAGAAACTAGTTCTTACCTATAGTGAGTTTTCCCAATTGACTTTCTCAAGAGCTTTAAAGCTTCCGAATTGTAAAACATGCCTCAAGCAATAATGTTTTAATGCATATTAACAAAAGATAGGGGTAACATATATCATGTAATCCCTTTCAGTTTACAAAATACTTTCCCGTGCATTATTGTGTTTAATCATGTGTAGGGTCAATGATAATGAAGCTAAGATCATTTTATATTTGTAGACAGTGATCCATGTTGGTAGGAATTATTATGCAATATTATCTATTAAGATGGTATAGCTGGTAATGAAAGTTGTAGCAGTTATAATACTGTGTGTGTGTGTGTTTGTGTGTGTGTGTGTGTGTGTGTTTCTTACCAGGTCATTATAAAACAAATGTTATAAATTATCCACATACAAGTACTATTGGCTTCTTTCTGGGATTGTTCCTAATCAGGATAGGATGTAGGTGTAACTTAAATTTTAAAATAGAGATGCTGGACTTATAAACACAAATATGAAACATCAGAAATAGAGTATAGATTAAAAAATACTAAAATCCTACCTCCACAGATGAAATTCTAGAGAGAACTTATGCATGCTGGAGGCATTTCATAGAGATGCTACTAGGCAGCTCATAGTTACCCTTGAGATTTTCCTTTCCCCTCGCAATAGAATCCAAACCAATGATGAATCAAAGGCACATCAACTGTCAATGCTGGAAGGGCCCCAAAGAGTCTTAGAGCTAGCCCGGTGAATCTCAAACATTGGTGCATGCCGCTGGAATCAATTGAGAAGCACTGGAAGACCAGACCTCACTAATCAAGGATCTGATTCCTTAGATCTAGTAATTCTGATGCAAATCATTACTGATAACTGTTTGACTTAATTTTATGGATGAAGACAACCTTCATTAATAAAATCTCCATTCATTATTTGTTCCTATTCATTTCATTGCTACTACCCTAATCTCAATTTCTGTTACCTCAGTATATAAAACAGTGCCTAGAAGTAGATGTTATTGGATAAGTATTTGTTTAATTATTGAATGTTTGTATTTTGCTTTGAGATTATTTTTAATGCTGATGATTATTCTACCTTCAACCAACCAATGGAATTCTGTTGATTAATACTACTTTAAAAGTAAAAGAAAATCTTAAGTGAGGAAGGCATTATTTAGCCATTTGACAGATGAGATAACTTAGGATAGGAGAGGTGAGTGATTTTTTCTTTTCTTTTTTTAATAGAGCATGGTGAGAGCTATTGTATAAATTAAAAAAAAATAGCATCTTCATGAAGATATTATTTCATGAGCTATTAGTGTAATTTGAATATCTCACAACTATTATGCAATAAGAAATATGATATAATAGAGAAGAATGGAAGATAGAGGGACTTAGAGGTAATATTTTATATTTATTAAGTAGGCAGAGTTTAGAGCAAGATTCCTGGGTTTAAATCCCCCTTCTATCACATGTGACCTTTAGTTGTATGGCCTTGTTAACATTTATTATTTTCTCTAAACTGCATATCCATAAAATGATGATGATATTAATATTTTATTTCACAGTTATTATCAAATAAAACAAAATGCTTAATAGATCATCTGGAAAATAGTCAACAGTCCATAAATTTTAATTATTAATCTTATTGTCATCATTATCATTGTCATTAACATGGATATTTTAGGAGATCAGGCTTTGCTTAGGTCAAGGTCAAAGAGGGACACTGCTTTATTAATAGTATTCTGTACTCTTAAAGGGGTTATAATTTTAAGAAAAAATTAGGGAAAAAAGGATTTTTCAAATAGATATAGCAAAGAATAGGGTGACAACTTCAAGTTGCCTCAACCTATTTAAACAAGTGGTTTCTTTTCTGCTGAGGTAAATTCTAATGCACGTAGACTTGGTTCTCTTGCCCCAGCGTATCTGAAAGAAATGAAATACCTGGAGTTGTTCATAAATCTATTCATTTAAATATCCGTCTATTTTCAAAAGTATAAAAGTATGATCATTTGTATAGACAGACTCTGAGATTCCTTGAGTTGGAAATCAGGATACATCTCTTTTGCATATGAGTATAATTTAAGAAAATAGTATATTCATGAGTTCTTATTACATTAGCCTTGTGAAAACGTGGATTGTTTCTTTTGCCCTTCCCTGCCATGTGAGCCTTTCCATGGACACAAATACACAAACGAAGAGGCATCAGCAGGATTGTAAATGGTTCATGGAGGTTGTAAATAGGCATTGCCACTGTCCATAAAACATCACTGGCATTAGAAGGATTTCACCCTTTAGACTGGGCACTGCATGGCTGTCCAGGGGTCTCAGCAGCTGCCTGGTCAGACACTATCAGGAAGATTCAGGGCTCATGGAAAAAAAAAAAAAAAAAAAAGATTGCTCTCTTTGTCACATGACTGCACATCTAAGTTTCCTCTAGAGACTCTGTAATGGACACCGCAACATTGTGGCTGATTATATGAAGAGTAACTTACATTTGGAAAGCATGCTGCTTAAAATCTATATTAGTATTCTAATTGTAACAATAGTAAATATGTATCCATAGGGCTAACAATGTCCTGGGAACTGTGGTAGATTCTTTTACAAGAATTATTTTATTTAGTCTTTATGGCAATATGTGAGGTAGGTAGTGATAATGTCTCCATTTTACAGATAAGTCTATTGAGGTACAAGGAGGTTAAGCGGTTTGCCCAAGATCATTCACCTAATAAAAGACAGTCAGAAGATGAACGGAGGTCAATTGTCCACAGAGCCTTAGTTCTTAAACATTAACTCTATACAGTCTTTTCTCTCATATTCACTGTGAGCAATTGATAAAACATTCATAGTTTTTTATATCACTTCTTTGTCTCACTTAGGAGGACAAATATTGATTAGTCAAGCAGTTTCTTATAATATTGTGTTTGTCAGGACAGGCTAAGCTATGCTGTGATGACGAATAAATCCCCCAATCTCAGCGGCTTATCAGTGGCTTCTAGTTTATTTCTCACTCCCATTATTGGTCAGTGGTCCTCTTTGGCTGTTCCCCTCACATTATGGCTCAGCGTCTGAGCTCCTTTTGTCCGACAACTCCACCCTGACTCGTTGCTTCCAGTGTACAGATGTGAAGAGGATGCCATGAAAAACACAAAACAAATTTTAACTACCATTTTTGCTGATATTCCCACTGATGAAATATTAGATACACAGTGTCAATATAGCCTTAAGTAGCCTGGGAAATATAGTTTTCCTATGTGACAAGAAAGAGAAAATACTGGAAAAAAATACATGGCATATTTCTCCATGAGTATCAGATCACAGGTCCGTGACTTCTTTTATTTTTTTAAACTATAAGAACAAATTTATTTCTCTGAGCGGCTCTAATCCATGCCGTCACTTGGAAGACTCAAGTTCCTTTACATTTCTTTTTCTTAAATTTATTTTTATTGTTGACAGTATTATAGATCACCATTTCCCCCCATTTGCCCTCCT
This sequence comes from Corynorhinus townsendii, assembly GCA_026230045.1. Lineage (NCBI taxonomy): Eukaryota > Metazoa > Chordata > Mammalia > Chiroptera > Vespertilionidae > Corynorhinus > Corynorhinus townsendii. The sequence goes on from JAPDVU010000001.1 coordinate 219,381,687, forward strand.
CCACCCAGTCCCCATCTCACCCAAAGCTTTCACCACACATTGTCTGTGCCCATGGGTTATGTATGTATGCATATACATTCTTTGGTTATTTCTTCTGCCCCCACCCTTTTCCTTTCCCTCTGAGATCTGTCAGTCTGTTCCATGCATCCATGTCTCTGGACCTTTTTTTAATTCATTTTCTTCAAGTCTGCCTCTTTGCCCAGAAGAAAACCATAGAAGAATGTGACTTCTGAAGATACCATTTAGTGAAATTTTTAAATCAATAGATTCTTAAATTATGCTGAAACCGTAAATGGATATGCCAGTTTGCACACATAAACAGTCATACCTTAGAGATATTTTAGGTTTGGTTCCAGACCACCAAATAATGTGAATTTTGCAATAATAATAAAATAAGGCACACAAATTTTTTGGTTTCCCAGTGCATATAAAAGGTATGCTTATACTATATTCTAGCCTATGAAGTATAAAACAGATTATGTGTAAAAAGATAATGTACATAACTTAATTAAATACTTTATTGCTAAAAATTGCTAACCGTTATCTGAGACTTTGGAGAGTCATAATCATCTGGCAGGTGAAGGGTCTTACTTGCAATTTGTAAAAAATCCATTGTCTGCCAAGCATAATAAAATGAGGCAAGATCAAATGAGGTAGGCCAATAATAGATGGCCAAGAATTCTCCATAGCATTATATATCTATATGAAGACTTCTGTGTATTCTTAAATATGAAAATTGGAAATCCTCTAATTAACTAGAGTCTTGATTAGGAAAGGAGTGGCTTGGTTTCAACTACTAGTTAGCAATTAACTACATGTGGGATGTGTGTGTGTCTGTGTCTGTCCCTGAATCTCAGGAGCATAGTTAATTCAGGCCAGCAGGTGTACTCTGTTTTCATGTATCCAAACCAATTTTCTCTTTTATTAAGGTAGTTGCTGTTATTAGAGCAGGGAGGCATGGAAGATAGGCTGTTGATGAAGAAATCTTTTTCTTTAACCATCCCTCCTCCCCACCTGCATGCTAAACCAGGCAGAATTGACCATTTGTACCTCCACTGTGTCCTGCTCATTCTTCTCTGAGAGCAGTGCATGGTTTCCATAGGAGCGCTGAATGAATGAAAAGCAAGCTAGAAGCACTGTGTATTTACGTATGGATGCCACTGCTAGCCTCATAGAATTTGGAGTCATCAATTTATCTGTGATGGTTGAAGTGAACCTAGGTGGACAAGTGCACGCATGGACATAACAAGTCAGGATGAAGTCAGGACTGGTCGATATTTCCACTGAGAAAGAAGCTGTTGACATGAAGAAGTAGAACTATATAAAATGACAGTTTGAGGGAAGAAATGACTTGTAAATGTAACACAGAATGACAAAAACCAAGGCAGCTGTTTAAATTAAAACAAAATTTATGTCTGCATTGAGGAAAAGCAATCTTAGGACATTAGTTAAGATTGTGTTGTGTGCTTTTTTCTGCACAGTAATGCTGAACTTTTGAGACAGAGTTTATGAATCCTCTTTTCTTTAGAAATCTGTCTTCCTTCAAAAAAAAAAAAAAGAAACAAACAATTGAAAGAGTTTTCCTTGTTTGAAATTCATCATGTTGCTTTTCATTAGAACGTTTTCTTCTCCCACATTGCTCCAGAAATGCAGACACTCAAATGAATCGCCTCTGCCCAGTAGAGCTTATTTTTCAATTTACATAAATAAATAACCTGCCAAAACTAATTACTTCTCTTCAAAATCTAAATACATTATTTCTCCTCTTTTTCCAGTCTGCCTTGTTTTAATTATTTTCACATCAGTTGTCATTTTAGAAGCTGGTTTTGACTAAAAAGGGATAATCAGATGTGTCTCAGTGTTTTAATTTGGCTAATTAAGATTGCTGCTTTTGTCTGGATTTCTGGAGGCATTCATTTACCGCCTGTTCATAGTTTTGGGGTATTGGGGAGAAGAGCAATCAAGAAAAAATAGTAACATATATATTTATATTTAAATACTAAGAATAATTTGTTGTTTGCACTTTCTTTCCTTGCTTCCCCAACCTTATTCTCCAATGCCCAAAGAACCTTAGAAGCAAGTCATGCAAGGCAGGTCAGAATCTTCTTTGCTCTTTATAGGTCATTATTCCAGAATATAGAATGCCTCGAATATTGTGCCTGAGTTCTCTTTGTCCTCCTCATGTTTTGAATCAAGGCAACTGTGATCACGGTACACCACTGCTCCTGGAAAGCAGATGGTTAGCTGACTCACCACACAATTCATAGGGTGTGATTGCCTGGTTGTGAGAAACATCAGACACAGCACCTGGAAAGTGAATAGGAAGAAAGAGCAGGTAGGAAAATAGTCGTCTTTGCTTCCACAGTCCAGTTACTGCATCCAGAGTGTTTGAATTTGTGTTCTTCAGAGTCCTTAGTTCCAACTTGGATTTCTACAGCACACTGTCTTCCAAACTGATTACAGATTTTTTTCATACTTTGTCTCATTGATCTATACTATATGATTGTATACAAGCAATTGGACATCTTTGAATTCTTATTACCAACTAGAGGCCCGGTGCATGAAATTTGTGCATGGGGGGGGGGTTGTCCCTCAGCCCAGCCTGCAGCCTCTCCAATCTGAGGCCCCTTGAGGGATGTCTGACTGTTCGTTTAGGCCCGATCCTGGTAGTATCGGGCCTAAACGGGCAGTCAGACATCCCTCTCACAATCCAGAACTCCTGGCTCCCAACTGCTCACCTGCCTGCCTTCCTGATTGACCCTAACTGCTTCTGCCTGCCAGCCTGATCACCCCCTAACCACTCTCCTGCCAGCCTGATTGATGCTTAACTGCTCCCCTGCCAGCCTGGTCACCCCTAACTGCCCTCCCCTGCAGGCCTGTCCCTCCCTCCCCACCTATTCTCCCCTGCAGGTCTGGGTCCCCCCGCCCAACTGCCCTTCCCTGCAGGCCTGGTTGCCCCCAACTTCCCTCCTCTGCTGGCCTGGTCACCCCTAACTGCCCTCCCCTTCTGGCCATCTTCTGGTGGCCATCTTGTGTCCACATGGAGGCAGCCATCTTTGACTACATGGGGGCAGCCATCCTGTGTATTGGAGTGGTGGTCAATTTGCATATTACTCTTTTATTAGATAGGATAGAGGCCTGGTTCATGGGTGGGGGCTAGCTGGTTTGTCCTAAAGGGTGTCCTGGATCAACGTGGGGGTTCCCTTGGGGCATGGGGCAGCCTGGGCAATGGGCCTGTGGTGGTTTGCAGGCCGGCCACGCCCCCCAGCAACCCAAGCGGAGGCCCTGGTATCTGGGATTTATTTATCTTCTATAATTGAAACTTTGTAGCCTTGAGCAAAGGCCAGGGCGGGTGGAAAGCTTGGCTTCCTCCATTAGTGGGAACACCCAAGCCTCCTGCTCGCTCCGTGGTCATAGCCATCTTTGTTGGGTTAATTTGCATACTCGCTCCTGATTGGCTGGTGGGCGTGGCTTGTGGGTGTAGTGGAGGTACAGTCAACTTGCATATTACTCTTTTATTAGATAAGATGGGACAACTCAAATAGTGTGAATTTATTACTGACCTCAAATCATGCAGTTATTTAGACCTGTGTCCTATTTGTGAAACTAAGCTATGCCTTATATTCTTTAATGATCCAAACAGGCAGATGTCTGCTTCCAAAGGTGGTATTATATATAAATATTACATCTTCATATATTCACATATAAGCACGCACATACTTTTATATATAAACATAAATATGCACATTTTATTACATATATACACATACATATGCATATACAATATATTTTCTTTCTTCTTTAGTGCAATGGGGTGGATACATTGTTATTGAATAAAAGATTTAGGAAGAGGAAATTATATTTAAATTGATTTCCTGAATTAACACAAGTAACATCTACTATCTACTGTTTAGGTGAGATTTCTTTCATTGTAACAACAGTTGCTACAGTAATCTACCACAATGGTCAATTTATATCTTCACCTGACGTTGAGTTTATAAAACAGAGCATTTTAATAAATTTTATATCTTTTTGTCTTAGATGCCCTATTTCTTGATTTTATGTTTTGTACCTTCCTTGCAGGTATATCAACTGTAAATTTTTTTTTTCAACCACAGTTCACCTTCAATATTATATAAGTTTCAGGGTGTAGCTGAGTGGTTCAACATTTATGTAATTTATTAAGTGATCCCCCTGATAAGTCTAGTACCTAGCTGACATCATATATAGTTATTACAACATTATTGATCATATTGCTTATGCTGTACTTCACATCCCCATGACTATTTTTTAATTACCTATTAGTACTTCTGAATCTCCTCACCTTTTTCATCCATTCCCCCAATTCCCTTCCCCTTTGGCAACCATTAGTCTGTTCTCTGCATCTAGGGGACTGCTTCCATTTTGTTTGTTCATTTTTAAAATATATTTTTATTGATTTCAGAGAGGTAGGGAGAGAGAGAGATAGAAACATCAATGATGAGAGAGAATAATTGATTGGTTGCCTCCTGCACACCCCACATTGGGAATTGAGCCAACAACCCTGGCAAGTCCCCTGATTGGGAATCTTAGTGTGACCTAGTTCATTGGTCAATGCTCAACCACTGAGCCAGGCCGGCCAGGGTCATTTTTTTTTCAGTTTACACATATAAATGAAATCATATGATATTGGCATTTTATGCAACATTCTTTACATTAGGTGATTCTTGATTCTAGTTGGCAATGTTGGCACTTAGGGTCAAATTAAAGTGACTCTCTGGCAGTATATCAAGTAAGAAATAATAATAGTGTTTATTGAGTAGCTACCACATGACAGGCCCTATTTTTATAGTTGTTTTCTCATTTAAACCTCAGAAATATTATTATAACTATCATAGTTTTATTTATGAGCCACCTAAAGCTCAGAGGAGTTACATGATTGAAAAGACGCACACATTTATTAGAATCTGGACTCACATTGTCAGAAGCCGAAGACCCTAACCTCTGCCATGCTGCCTTCCATATGCTACAGTGCCTGGGATCCCAGGATGGAACTGATACTGTTGTAAATAGTTAGTTATTAATAATAGGAAAGGAGCAAAAGGAAGGCCGGACGTTACAGGAATGCCATTTGGGCAGCTTCACCAGGAAGCTGCAATTTCACACTTCCTAGGGAACCACCAGCCCATCCCTGCAAGTCACTGGGGGAAAGGGTCCAGCAAAGGGGAGCTAGATGCATGCACAGTGAAGTTGGGGTGACTAAAAGTGCCTGTCATTCATACCTGGAGCAGAGATTGTTGCTCATAATGGGAGGGACCACTGCAAGCCCATGACAATTTGGGAATACCTAATCCCCTAGACTAAGGAATTCTCTCTTTTGGCTGTAGGCTCATGGGGCTCTCTCATTCCTACGTTCTTGCATTTGCCTGTGTTTTCTCCATTGCCATGTGGCCCTGTGGACCACGCAATGGACTGATGGAATGAAACTGGGAACACCAACTAAGCTAGCCGGATGCTGGATTGGATTGATCCAACATGGAGCAGAAGCTCTGGACACTGGCTCTGATTTTAGCCCCGCTGAAAGCAAAATGGGACTTCTTCCCTGGGGCCACTGAGGGAAATGGGACTTTGGAAACTCACACAAATAATAATCACTCTTTCTTCTGTGCGAGTCTTAGAAAATTATTTTTCTTGGGATATCTCAAGAATTCTACTCCTCTGAGCAACAGGTGGGGACCAAGACCCACCACCTCCACCAGTGACAGAACCCATTTTCATCACTTTCCGTCAAAGCTCAGAATCAGAAGGAGTTAGAACCAAATGGAATGCCATTCCTTGAAAACTTATATTCTCAGTGAAATTCCTTTATGTAGCATTTCTTTCTAAATTCAATCTGAAGAGAATGTCCTCTGGCCATTTGTTTAATCAATTAAAGTTAAATATGTAGTCCCCCTCATCTCTTCATTCTGCAGGGCTTCAAGTTGCACAGTGTTAGTTGAACTGTGAATCCTAGAGGTAAAGAATTTTTTTAAAAAAGGTAAAATGTTGAGTCTCATTGAGATACAGAGCACAGATTAAACATTTTATTTAAATCATTATCAATGAGGGAATCAGACTGGTGATGCACAAAATTATATGAAATTAAGCAATGTTGAAATAAATTTACAAATAGAAGAAACTGACTTTTTTTCCCCCCACAGGGGAATAAAGGAGGACATTAATTGAATCTCCCTCTCCCCCTAGACAGAATTGATTTGCATTTCTTTAAACAAGAGTTATTATTTTGTATTGCTATTTATTATCTACAATTTATAGAGTTGTAAAATATTTCAAAGGCAGTGAAACCCTTAAATCAGATAATCAAGAGGTGCAGCTCTAAACAATTCATAGTTTTCCTGCAAGAATGAGCCTGAATATAGAGACCCCTGAGGCTGTCCACATGCAAATGGCAGAGAGATTACTGGTACAAATCTCATCCAACAGAGACTTCTGCCTAAACCATTCTTGTTTTACTTGTAATAGTATAAACACAGTTTCAAATGCATGGCAAGGTGTATCAGTTGAGCTATCAGCCACATCTGCAAATAATCGGATGAAAGGAAACAATGTAAGGATTTAGAGATTTGTGAGGGGTATGCCCACAGGAGGAAAAAAAGAAGATACAAAGATTACTGGAAAAGAAGCGAGTTCTCATTTGGAAAATTAAAGATGAGTATGAAAACTGCAAGAGAAAGAAAAATGTCATAATAGTTTGGATGAGAGATGTCATCAAAGCTTCCAGGAGACCTATATGCATCCATGGGCTTTTGAGACCCATCATCCAAGAGCAAAGGGAGTTGGTAATGTTTAGGAAGTTCATTGTCAGCATTTTCTGGGTATACTGCTACTTATTGGAAGGTCATCGGGTAGGTCATTAGAGAAGCTCTGGCAAGTAGGAGAGACAAGAGGGTATTTTATGAGGCACAATGTAGGGTCATGCTTTGCATCTGATGCCTCTAAAATATGAAATTAATAGGTGATATCCCTAGTGATATTTATAGCATGACATTAGTAAATACAAAACAGTAATTCCTGTGCTGTGTTTTCTGAATATGTCACAAGAGGCAAGAGAGTGGCAAAGCTTGAAATCTGTAGTACTTGGCAACTTCAACAGAAACACTCAGTTTTAATGCACGGAGGGTCAGGACGAGGACGGGTCTGTCTGAGAATCGCACAGGGATCAACTTTCATTTGCTGGACCTGCCGCTCTGCTGACAGGTTGTCCAGTCTCTCACTCATGGACACAGAATCAATTTTCTAGAGAAGTGAGACAGAATTCTGGCCATAGTGCTCCTCTTACTAAAAAGAACATGAATAAACTTTTTTTAAAGGATAGAAATATAATAACAAAATATATAGATAAATATCATTTGCATGCTATACTGCTAGAAAATAGCTATTTATCAGTAACTAAAGTAACTGCTAGTAAATGTATTGGTTTAATGGATTGAACATCTCAAGCTCCCTTTAAGAAGCAATATACATTTGCTATTGAAATGAGGTTTACAGGACCAAGTAATTTTCTTAGAGCCTTAAGAAAATTATGGGTTTTTATTGATTTGTTAGAGAGAGGGGAAAGGAAAGGGAGAGAGAGAAACATCAGTGAGAGAGCGAGACATTGATTGGCTGCCTTCTACACTCCCACTAATGGGGATCGAGCCCACAGCCCAGGCATGAACCTTTAGGGAATTGAATGGTGCATGGGATGACACTCAACCAGCTGAGCCACACTGGCCAGGGTTTGGCTTTGTTTTTGAGATATTACTTTCTGCCAACACTGATGGGGTAAACAGTAGAAAAGAAATCTTTTGGTGTCAAGAGCCACACCACATCCCTTTCTGATGCAGTTTGGGCAAAAAAAAGGGATGACTTTTGGCTACCTCCTTCCACTTTGCTCCTCTGGAATTATTATGTGGGGTAGTCTTTAGAAATTAAAATCATGTATTAGTATGCTTCTAGAATATTCTCCTCTGGGGACAATGGCAAAAGGGGAAAAATCTGTCTCCAGTCCCTTAAGGTTGTAAATATTTTAGCTATTCTTTAGTTTGCTGACATCTTCTTAGTTAAAAAGTGGAAGTTCTTACCCCATTTTATTTCTCTGTCTGGTTTTCAGTGAAAAGCAGCCTTGTTTTTATGATGTCCATCCCCAGATTGCTTCTTTCCTTAGAGTCTCCTTCAGCATATCAATGTCTCATAGAGGCATCTCATCCACTCCACTCTGCATTTGTTTGCCAAAGGAAGGGTGAATTGGGGAGGAGATGGGAGAATGGAAAATTCCAGACTTGGCCATTAAGAGATATGGCAGGTTAAGTTGGCTGAATTGGGCAGTCTCCAATACAAGCTGTTTGCAGTATAGCCTGTCTTAGATTTTTATAACAAATACATTTTTCCACCTTTCACTAGCTATGCAAGTTACCCTTTGAGTCACATCTGAAACCTGTTTTGCTCACTTCAGTTTTTTAGAAATGGATTTTATTGTACTTGTCATGTTTGGAAATGTATTGTTATTGTTCAAAGCTTTTAGACTATGCACAGAAAAGGTTTGCAAATGAAATTGTAGCTGCTTTATCGGTATTCAATCTTTGGGATTTCACACTGGCTTTTAGAAATTTGGCTATTGACTAGCCTTCTAAGATAAAATATTCACCTAAACTCACTGACTAAACACAATTCTCACAACATAAGCAAGACTTTACAAAATGAGTAATATCTCACTTACGACACACAATTCTCCCAACCAGGCTACTGAGGATATTTCTGAAGGTTTTGTAAAATCTCTAGTAATGTCAAAATATTTCTCAATGCTCTTATCATATTTGGCATGTAAGATAAAGAATTCTGTAGATAAAAGTATCAGTCCTCATAAGTGTTAATAGTCACTGTCCTGCCATTGCCATTTCCCTAGTTTTCCTCCTTAAAAGACACTTTAACCTCTTTGCATGAAATAAATGAAGGTAACATGGCATTTTAAAATTATAAATGGAAGCCTTCTTGAGGTATTTGAAAATTAAAGTAGAAAGCATGAAATGTGGAATTACGTATCTGACCTATGTCCTCCTTCCTGTGAATGCATAGTAACAAGGACATGACAGTGAGATTCAGGAACATGTGGGTAGGAATTCTTGGTTTTGTAACTTTTATTGATAAAATTACAGGAACCTTAACTGAATTTACTATGTGACTTCAGTTTTTAAAATGTTTCCCTTTGCATAAAATGGGGAGGATTGTGCTGTTTTCCATGTCCTGAGGTTGGTAGAGGTAAACTGATAGTGTATATCAGCTCAATACCCAAGTGTTCCCAAACTAATAATGGCAGAGGTGGGCTGGAACCTGGATTCCTTTCCTTTCTTTTTTTTTAAATATATATTTTTATTGATTTCAGAGAAGAAGGGAGAGGGAGAGAGAGATAGAAACACCAATGATGAGAGAGAATCATTGATTGTGTTCTGCAAACCCCCTACTGGGGATCGAGCCTGCAACCTGGACATGTGCCCTGACCAGGAATTGAACCCATGACATCCGGGTTCAACAGGTCGACACTCAACTACTGAGCAACACTGGCTGGGCTGGAACCTGGCTTTTCTGATGCCAAGACCACTGTTCTTTCTTTAATACTCTATTGAGTGCCATAATGTATTCTTACCATTATTGGGATATCATGGTAATAGAAAAGAATCTTACGTCTAACCCTGTCCTTATTTTTGTTCATTTATTTGTATTTTCATATACGTGGGAATGAAAGGTTACCTCTGGCTTTCTGAATGCCTTCTTATAAAACATGTTAAAAAATAAAATTATATATTCTAGGTTACATACAAGCAACATTTTAGGAATATTTTTGCCTTATACATTGGAAAGTCAAGAAAACAAAAGGAAAAATTTAAGTGCAGTTGAGCAATCCAAAACAATTGAGAAAAACCTCTTGTGTTCTTTCCTTCAAAGAATATGCACTAACATAAGCAGTACAGGCTCCATGACCAAAATACCATATTTACATCCTGAAGATAGTGGGGTAGACTTATTTATCAGCAACAAAAGTTGAGCGAAGATATCCCCGGAACTCTGAAGTCATTCAGGGTAAACCTATTTTAAATTGGAAACACCTTAAATCTGAACAAGGATGTTAATTATGATATCTTGAAAATTAATAAGATATGTTGTTGGCTATTTACTCTATGCAAGGCATCATGCCAGTATTTGGTAGGGATTAAGGTAGAAATGGTCATTACAGAGTTTACAGTTCATGAATTTTGTGCTATTAGGTGCATGGTCTCTGCATCATAGATTTTTCACCTTATTAGGTGCATACATATTTAGGGTTATTGTAATTTATTATCCCTTTTACATTTTATTTATTTATTTTTTTGCAGTGATGTATTCTTTTTTTTTATTGTTTGAAGTATTACAAATAGTAGTACATATGTCTCCTTTTCTTTTTTCCCCATTGACCTCTCCCCAGCTTCCCCTACCCCCCAGTACATGCCTTCACCTGCCCACCCTCTCCCCACCCCCAGTGTCTTGTATCCATTGGTTGTGCTTATATGCATGCGTACAAGTCCTTTGGTTGGTCTCTTACAGCCCCCCTCGCCCAACCTTCCCTGCCTTCCCAATGTAGTTTGACAGTCTGTTCAATAATTCTTTGCCTCTGTATCTATTTCCCCCTCCCATTTCTTTCCTTTAATAAATTTTGCCTCTGCAGACTAGAAATGAACATATAATAACAAAAAAAATAATAATAGTAAAAAATGTTTGAGTCCCAATTTCAATGTCCAACAGTTCTGAGTCCCCGTTTCAATGTCTAACAGTTCCTCATATGTACATGTCAGCAATGATATCTGGATGGTGGGCACATGGTGGCAATGCAGGTCCGACCCTCTCTGGTTTAGTCGTAGGCAACCTGCAGCATTGCACAGCTGCTGACTGCTCGCGTGGCAAGGCGTTGTCAGCGTCTTCCATCTCTGGACTGTTTTTCCTCTTGTCTTCGTGGTTGGAGCAGACCTGTCAATTCCTCTCTGTTGCAGGAATCCACCTGGTCTTGGAGTTGTTTTCTGAAGATATATAAACATATTCTCGGCCAAAAGTTAATAAAGGAATCCTTTCTATATAATTGATTTGGGATCCTTTTTATTTTTGTCCAAATGATTTTCCTTTGTCTTATTTAGACGCCATGTGTGTTTTTCATGGGTGCCTTGCTGTTAGCATTACAAATGAAAATTTTGTAAGGTAAAAATTTTCTAGATGTAATTTACTTATAGGATATTTTTCCTTACACGATATTACCCTACTATCCCCCCCCCCTTTTTTTTATTAATGGAGGTTTTTGTAAATTTTATAATGCAGTCTTGATAACTTTAAATTTAAATTTTTTTTTTTTTTTTTGCCCAAAAATATGACTGCTTTAGGTTCATTGCATGTTCAGGAATTTTACCATGAGATGAACTACCAATAGAAATTTTAGTTATTACTTTAAGAACAACTTTTTGTCCAGTACAATTAAATTTACTTGAATATTCACTTATTTCAATTAGCCTATTTAAATTAATCTGAAAACTTGATTACTATTTTACTGTCAAATTTAATACTCTACAATCTTAGTTTACCCTGTAAATATTAGTGGGAAGGATTATTTGCATTCTTGAGTAGGCCCTGAGCATTCCTGATGCTAGGCTGAATTTAAATATAGGGCAGCTGCTGTCAGCCAAGTCTCTTGTCTGTTACCTGGTTCCCGATCTGAGCTGGGCCAAGTCTCTGTCTGTTGCCTGGGTCCCGATCTGAGCTGGGTGTGGGAAGCGCGAAGCAGCCATGGGGGCAGAAGACCTCCTTCAGAAGGGGCGAGGGTTCAAGCCCCTGCAATGTTGGGGGGGGGCGGGGTCTGTGCCCCACTTCTGTTGCCCCCCAAGATCTCTCCTGTTGGCCCCTCTGTGACTGTGCCTTAGGTTGTTCCTTTCCTGAGGAATCTTACCCGTCTCTGGCTAACCAGCCATCTTCTGGGGCCACGCAGGGTGATGTGAGGTTCAGTTCTGTCTCCTTGGTAGCCTATGCCCCCATGTCCTCCACGCCCAGCTCCTGCCTTGGGAACCCCTGGCCTGCTGGCGGGGTCCTGGTGCTGATCACATATCTCGGGGAACTCGGGTTTCTTCTCCAGTGAGGGCCCAGCTCACACAATTGGGCATGAGATAGATCCATGGTACCAGCCACCACAAGGCTTCAAGCTCAGCATGAACAGAAAGCTCAGGCAATAGCTGAGGACAATTGGATTGTGAGAAGAGGGTCCCTTTAAGAATATTATGTTAAGTGAAATAAGCCAGGCAGAGAAAGATAAATATCACATGATCTCACTCATTTGTGGAATATAATGAACGGCACAGACTGATGAACAAGAACAGATCCAGAGGCTGAGAAAGTTGATCAGAACATCATACCTTAGGTAAGGTAGGGGAGAGTGGGGGTAAGGTGGAGAGATCAACCAAGGGACTTGTATGCATGCATATGTACCTAATCAATGGACACAGACAACAAGGGGGCAGGGCATAAGTGGGGAGGGGGGTGTTATGGGGGAATAAGGACACATAGGTAAAAAATAAAAATTAAAAAAAATTAATTAAAAAACTATAAAATAAAAATAAAATACTAAATCTAAACCATACTAGTGGTCACCATAACCTTAAGAGAAATTGTTTCATGTCACAAAGATTTTTAAATGAAACTCTCTGTAGCCTGAAAATTATTTTAGAAGGAAACAAAGAGAAGTTTCCTTCAAAAGTCATAAGGATTGTAATTGAAAGTCAATATATTTGGCCTCTTGAACTAAAATAAGTAATTTGTGTTTTTGCCTCCCTGACAGAGTTTATATAAAGTTACAAAAAGAAATTGACAGCCAGTTTGAAATGGAATTGCCAGGGCCTAGAGCAAAGAATATCCTTACATGATATTATTCTACAATGTCATTATAATTTTAGATATTTTACAACAGCATATTGTACAATTATCCCAAACAAACTTACAAACGAATTCTTTGAATGGTTGGCAGTAATTAAAAAAAAAAAAGGACATGAAAGAATTCCTTTCAGAAGGAATTAAGGCACTGGGAAGGCACTTGAGCATCCTACATTTTACTTTAAATGTTTCTCTATGTCATGTTATTCTCCAGCTTGAAGCCCATTTTGTGTGATATTAATAGAACCACTTATACCTTTCTATGCTTACTGTTTGCATGGGTTATCTTTTTTCATATTCTTTTATTTTCAAGTTATTTGGGTTTTTATATGTTAAATGTATTCCGTGTAGGGATCACACAGCTTGGTCTTGATTTTCAGCAATAGATTCTAAAAATTTCTGACTTATTTGGCATGTTATTTATATTTAATGTAATTATTGATGTTTTAATTTGAAAAGAGCATCTTGCTATTTGTTATCAATTGTTCCTTTTATTTTTTGACTACCTGTGGGTTTTTTCCCCCCCAGACTTTGTTGGAGTTGTTGGATATTTTTTAATAGTCTGTATTATGGAGTTCTATACCTCCTGTTATTTTATTGTTGATTTTTCTAGGGCAGTGATTTGCCGTCAGGGATGACTTTGCCTCCCAGTGTACTTTAGTCAATGTCTGGAGACACATTTTGTTTTTAAAAAATAAATGGGAAGGTGGAGGGGCTGCTATTGGCTTCTAGTCGGTAGGGGCCAGGGATGATGCTAAGAATCCAACAAGGCATTGGAGAGACCTCTGCAACAAAGAATTATCCCACCCAAAATGTCAGCTCTGCCCTGGCTGAGACACCCTGCTAACATTGTACCATGTTACACTTCCAACTTCATAGCTGGCCCCTCCCACTTCCTGCATAATGTGTCTTTTTCTCTGACTGCTGTTAAATTTTCTATCTTTAGTTTTTCACAGTTGGCTAAACTTGGTTTGAAGCTATAGTATTCATATCATCAATGTACTTGTTTTATAAAATTTGATATATAAGGACTTAGGTTACAGACTTCATTATAGTTTTGTCAATTTCCCTTTGTGTTTTTAACAGTTTTGTTTTCCTTTTGTTTTCTCTTATGTTGTGGAAAAATTTACACAGACTTTTCCCCTCTGCATTAAACATTTTTACAATGAAAAGTTTCTTTAAATCCTTTTATTTTCAATCTACTTTGATATTAGTATTATAATTTCTACTTTTTTTTCTTTTTAAGTTTCATAGATTTACGCATGCCTTCTGCTGACTTTCATCCCTTTGGTGTTTTTCTCTCCATGCTTGATGGGTACAATGAGAAGTCTGCAGCTGGAAGAGGACCTTCTTGGAGCAGGCTGGCACCCTGCTCTTGAACTTCTAGCCTACAGAACTGTGAAAAATGATTTTTTTTTATCGTTTATAAGCTAATGATTCCACAGTATGCTGTTATGTCAGTTTGAATAGACTAAGACACTCTCAATTGATGAAAAAAATACAAAAAAATTTAGTAGAAAAATAAGTAACAAATAAAGCTAAAGATTTCCAGAAAATAAAATGCAAATTGTCAATGAACATTTGAAAAGATGCTAAGACTCATTAATAATTATGTAACTGAAAATTTAAACTTCAAAAATTTGCCATTTTCACCCACCATATTTGAAAGACTTAAACTATTGATGATAGTCAGTGCTCATAAGGACTTGGGAGGACAAGTACTCTCATTCTTTTTTTGGCAGAAATGTAAACTGCTGATATTCTGAACAGTCATTGAAGAAACTATTTTTTTTAGGGAAAAGAAATGCAATTACCCTTTAACATAACAGTATAACAATTCTACTTCTTAGAGTTTTCCCTGCAAAGAAAAAAAAAGTGTGTGTGTGTGTGTGTGTAAAGGGGCATTAATGGCAAACATTTTTGTATGATAATAGTTTCTAGAAAAACCTAAATAAAATATCTATCAACAGAGGAATAGTTACATGAATTATGTGTACTGTGGAATACTATACAAAGGGTTAAGACAGAAAGGGAGATGAAAAAATATTTATTAATAGTGTTAAATAAAATGGAAGTAGAACAATATGTATGTCCATTAAAACGATCCTAAATATTTGTGTGTGTGTGTGTGTGTGTGTGTGTGTGTGTGTATATATATATATATATATATATATAATATTTGTAAATATGCAGGCAATTATCTGAAAGGAAACACTACATTCTTATCAATATTTCCTTTGGGGGAGGATAATAGATTGAAGGGTTTAGAAGCACATAGGAAAAATGTTTTAAAGACTCTTGCATTAATTGTATATTTGTTTTAATGAGAATGCATAGAAATATTTATTGCATAACTAAAAATTTAGCAACCCAACAAACCAAACACACGAAAATTATAAACCCCAAAAGTATGTGATGTAAACACCTAAGTTGTTAGTTACATTTAGGGGCCAAGACTCAGGGGCCCAGCTTCATCTTCCAGAGTTTCCTTATTGCTCCACACAGTTATGGGTTCTAGTTGGGATAAATGCATTTTCTTCCCAGTTGCCTATTGTGGAATTGGAGACTGAACACGTTTATATTATTACACTAATATAGTTTCTCAGACAAAAAGCGTGTTCAAGTCCCTTCAATTTTGTAGAGAACAAAAACATTTTTTCTGTTATTCTACTTTTCTCCAGCTGCTCCTGGGCCTTGGGGAGCCAACACTTTTTTGTTGTTTTTGTTTTATGTCGGATAATGTTTCTATTATGTCCCTTTTCTCTCCTATCTTTTGTCTACTTTCCCAGCCCACTCTGATCCTGCAGAATAACCTACAATGAGTGTTGTAACTTCTCTTACTTCAAAAGCAGAGCCTTCTGTGTGAAGATCTGAGCCGTCAGTATCAGGTTGTCTTTGGAACTGTTCATTCACCTGCTTTAATTTCCTTTTATGATATTATTAACGACATGTTTTTCATGTTGTAATTGCATTTCCTTTGTGCCAATTCTGTTCCTTTACACCCCAGATTAGCAAAATGGATATGTCCCTCCTTTCAAAGTTTCTTCTTCATACTTCCATCTCCTCTCATCGGTGTGCTCTTTTTATTAACATACCTCCTGATTCTCACCTGATTGCTCGATAATGCACCCTGCATGTCAGGAGCCTGGACACATTCACTGATCAAAGGGGCATCCTCACTGGTTATTTTATCTAGAAATTTAACAAATGCTGAGGGCCTGAAACTGCACTTGGTATTCTACTTTCAGTGACCTATTCACACGTTCCCACCACGATCTCACTGCCACCTGTTTTCTTTCTCCCTCCCCACTAAGCATCCATCTGTGGTCCTATTACCCTGTTTCCTATTGGACACATGCTGCTCCAGACTATGCATCCAGCCAAGTTTAATTATTGTGCTCAGACCCTCTGTCCAGGACAATGATGCCTCAACGATTTCACCAATGTGCCTTCCCCTTTCAACAATGTGCATGTTTTCATCTTGTCTTTCGTAGTTTTGCCTCTTTGATCTCGCCTCCTCCCCCTTTGTGTGGGAAGAATGATGACAGTAAAAAATGAGACCAGGTGAAATGTTACCCTTTCGACTGCATGTCTTCTTGTGCATCTTTTTGTGAAATATAGTTTATGGGTATAATAAGGTCTTCGTCTTGGTGACGTTTCAACAGCTTTGAAATCTACAAAATAACTGAAGTGGCTTCTCTCTTGCCCTTTGAGTAAGTAAACCTAGTATAGTCTAAATACTAATGACCCTTTTTGTTTCTGCAAAAGAGACACAAACCAGAAAGAGCACAGATATTCTTTAAAATGATCTTTCATACCTGCAAAGTCTCATAATGCTCAATTCCTTATCACCCTCTTTACCGTGGTATATACACATTTGAGCAAAAATCCAAAAAGATATCACCTCTCTGGTATGCAAAATAATGGCCCCCAAACATATCCATGCCCTAAATCAAGGAATCTGTGAATACGTTACTTTCCATGACAAAAGAAACTTTGAAGGTGTGGTTAATTAAGGTTCTTGGAGTGAGGAGATTATTTATACTAGAGGCCCAGTACATGAAAATTTATGCACTGGGGGCAGGGGGTCCCTCAGCCAGCCTTCCCTCTCTTATAGTCCAGGAGCCCTCAGGGGCAGGAGGCGACCCAGTAATAAGGGGAAGGTGATGCCCCCATTACACCTCTGCTGCTGCCACTGCCGGTAGTGCAAGCCTCAACCTGGCCCTGGTTACCTGAGCCTCGGGTCAGCCCTGGTGGATGGGCAGCTGCCATCCGAGGCTTGCCTACATCTTGGGCGTCAGCTGGGCAGCCAACATCCAAGTCTTGCCTGCACCTTGGGCCAGCCCTGAGCAGCTGGGGGGTTGAGGGGACTGGGGGACTCCAGAGGCAGGCACACGGAGCTGAGGGGCCTGGGTGCCGCCATCTTGTGGCTGTGGGCACTGCCATCTTTGAGGGCATGGCAGTCAATTAGCATATTCCCTCCTTATTGGCTTTGGGTGCCGCCAACTTTGTGAGGGTGTGATGGTCAATTAGCATATTCCCTCTTTATTAGATACGATAGCCTAGGTTAGCCCAGTGGTCGGCAAACTCATTAGTCAACAGAGCCAACTATCAACAGTACTATTGAAATTTCTTTTGAGAGCCAAATTTTTTAAACGTAAACTTCTAATGCCACTTCAAAATAGACTCGCCCAGGCCATGGTATTTTGTGGAAGAGCCACACTCAAGGGGCCAAAGAGCCACATGTGGCTCATGAGCCGTGGTTTGCTGACCACTGGGTTAGCCCAATGTAATGCAAATTACATTATAAGTGAAAGAGGGAGAACAGATCATCAGTGTCTCAGTATTTGATGTGAGAAAGATAACAGTGACCGTTGTCAACTTTGAAAGTGGAGGAAGAGATGGGAACAAAAGGATGTAGGCTGTCTCTAGAAACTAGAAAAGGCAAGGATATGGATTACTCTCTAGAGTCTGTAGATGGGACATGCCCTGGCCAACACCTTGGGTTAACCCAGGGAAACCCATTTTGGAATTCTGACATCCAGGACTGTAAAGTAATAAATATGTGTTGTATTGAGCCACTGAGTTTGTGGTAATTTGTTTCAGCAGCAATAAGAAACTAACATACTGCCAAAGAGGCAGTTTCAATAAGTGATTTACTGGAGCAGTAGAAACTGTAGCTAAGATCCTATAGAGTAATAGACTCAAATTACTTCCTGCTCTCACCTTCCCAAATGAGGTTCATTTTTATTTCAACAACCCCTATTATCCATCCCCTATTTTTCCCTTTAGGAAGAACTTTTATTAATATCTTCAGCTGTTCACTACCTCCTCCCACATTTGCTCCAATGACCTACCCATATAATAGAACAATCCCTAAACTTTACTTCCTCTTTCTTTAGTCAAGTGGAGTTGGTGAACCTTGGGGCTTTTCCTTTTATTGGAGCAATAAATTCTTCCACTGAGATGAAGACCTATGTTTACGGCCAGTTCCTTTTGTAATGATAGGACAGCCTACCACAAGGCCAGCTGGGGCTGAGTTGCTGGAAGGTCAACATCTGCATTTTCAAGTAAAAAGCATTCCACTAAATATATTGCTTACTGTAGGAAGAAATATCTTTATTGTCCATTAAAACAAGGATATTCTGGAAATAAAGCACTAAGTACTCTTTATATACACCATTGTTTCTCCAGCTTGGCAGTTTTATAATGTTCTCATGTCCTTTCAGACAAGGTCTCCATTTTAATACCCTGTATCATTGTTTGTTAAGCTATTTTATTTACCTCATGCCATACTAAACAGGAGGCTTCCTGTTATTGGAGATGTGGGTGGATGGTGGATAGTCTTTCTCTGTTGCTAGTGGGGGTGAGGTATTCCTTTCCCCACTGGGTGCTGGGGGTTGGGTCCTTAGGATATCTCAAGAAAAAGAATTTTCTGAGACTCATGTGGGAGGATAAGTGACTTTGATTTGCATGGAGTTACATCCCTTAGGATCCAAAGTCCCATTGCCCTCAATCCAGTCCCGGAAGAAGTGCTGATGGGGATTCAGCAGAATTAGAAGCAAAACCAGTGTCCAAAGTTTCCATTTCATAGAACTGGGGCCAGTTTAGAAATAGGCTAGTTGCAGTCCATTAGTCCATTGTATGTAGGGGGACCACATGGCTGTGGGCCATGTGGTTGAATGAAGGGGACCCAAGAGAATGTGCCCTCTACAACAAGAGTCACAAGAGCGCAAGAGGCAAGAGAGGGGACTCTTTTGTTTAGGAGATTAAGTACCGCAAATCTTCTTTTGCTTGAAGTGGCCACACCTACTCTGATCAATGACCTGTTCTCAGGTGTGACTGACAGCCAAAGTACCTTCCCTGTTTTACCCAAGGTGTTTACATTATATTGACAATCTTCTCAATAAAGCCAGTTCTTTGTATTAAGTGCCCTTCTTTTATTAGTTGACTAGAGGCCTGGTGCACGAAATTTGTGCACTCGGGGGTTGGGGTGTCCCCTCAGCCCAGCCTGCACATTCTTGCAGTCTGGGAGTCCTTGGGGGATCTCCGACTGACAGCTTAGGCCTGGCAGTTGGCATTCTTAGTGCTGTGGTGGAAGTGGGAGAGGCTCCTGCCGCCACCACTGCGCTTGCCAGCCATCAGCCCAGATTATGGTTGAGTGGAGCTCTGCCTCTGAGACCACCAGGGTGCAACTCCTGTGTTTAGCATCTGCCCCCTGGTGGTCAGTGTGCATCATAGCAACTGGTCATTCCACTGTTCGGTTGACTTGTATATTAGGCTTTTATTACATAGGATGATGCCATTTTTTCCTAAGCATTTAAGCTTTGAAAAATCAGCTTTACTGTAATGTTATGCCATATCTTCTAGGGTTGACCAATGAAATACAACACACACATTTAAATTTGAATGTCAGATTAGGAAAAAATGGTATTTTAACATAAGTATGCCCCATGGCTCACACTGTAATTTTATCTGCTAAGTCTGGCAACTGTAGGCTGGCATTTCCCAACCTTTAGTGTGCATCAGAATTACTTGGAGGGCTTGTTAAGAAACAGACAGCCGGGCCCTACTTCTGGATTTTCTGATTCAGTAGGTCTGGGTGGATTCTAATTCTAATAAATTAGAAATTTGCTTGCATGTTGAACAAATTCCCTGTTAACTCTGAAGAGACCAGCACTTTGAGCATCACTGACTTGATTTAATTCTTGTGATTATTATTAGCTGTGGTTCTCAAACTTGGTTGCACATTAAATCAATTGGGGAGCTTTTAAAAAATCCTAATACATGAATCCTATGTCAGATGCTCTATCTACCTGAATTGATTTAGAGTGTGGTCCAGACATGGGATTGTTAAAAAGCTTTCAAGATCATTTGAGCCTGCAGCCAAGGTTATCATCACTAAGTGTGCATACTCTATCTCTTCTGTGTCTCTCCTCAAAATTACAGGTAATAGGAGAAAACAGGGGACATATCTAACACTTTCAACAATAAAGATTTGAAAAAGAAACATAAAAAACAATAATGTTGAAAAAAAATTACAGGTAATTTGTGCCTTTATGACTTCCTGCCTTAAATATCTTCCCAACCTACTCTCTGTGTCTCATGCCCATTTGTCTTTCACACAACTCTAAGTAATTCTTCTGAAGCCTATCTCTGATTATGTGATTGTCTTTTTAATATATTCTTTGGGTGATACACATAATCAACAAGTGAATATATGTTAAGTGATGATAAGTAATAAGAGAAACAAAGAAGAGGAAGGAGGCTGAGAGATGGGGGTTGTGCAGAAGTGTTTTGAATAAAGTGTTTTGGTCTGGAGATGTTTCTCTCACAATTGACATTTTATGTGGGGCCCAAGGAAGTGAGGGAATGAGTCACACAGTTGTCTAGGGGAAAGCCTCAAGTACCAAATGCTTGAAGAGTGGCCACTTGGAGCAGCAACAAGGTTACTGTAAAAACTTTGGGGTTCATTCCAAGTGAAACGTGAAACCCTTGGACCATTGTGCAAACAGAAGTGATACCATATGATCTATATTCTGAAAGAACGTCTGGGCTGCTCTGTGCAGAGGAGAACTTGGGAGCAAGGGTGGGAGCAGTTATGAAGCTAGACGATAATCCAGATGCTCAGGAGAAAGTAGTCGTCAGTATAGACAGGACAGTCAAGAGGGAGAGCTGGCTGTGTTGGAAAGATGGTGAATGGGGTGTAAAACTGTTGCGTTTAGGATGCCTGGTCAGTAATGAGGGCAACCTGTGATTTGATTGTTTGAATATTTATTTTATTTGTTTGTTTACCTATTCATTCATTATTAAATGAAAAGAAATTATGTATTTTTTTTAATTTTTAAAAAGTATACACTTTTAATGATGTCAGAGAGGAAGAGAGAAGGAGAGAAAGTTAGAAACATCAATGATGAGAGAGAATCATTGATCAGCTGCCTCCTGCATGCCCCACACTGAGGATCGAGCCCACAACCTGGGCATGTGCCCTGACCAGAAATCAAACCTTGACATCCTGGTTCATAGGTCAACGCTCCACCACTGAGCCATGCTGGCCAGGCTATTTGTGTATTTTAAAGAGAGAAAATATTGCAGCTTCAATAGATACCCATGTGTTTATGCTTTTACATCATATGTAAGTGCAGTGAAGCCAAGTGCCAGAGTCTCCCTCCCTGCAGAGGTGGCTCTCTGAATACTTTGGAAGAAAAGCAGGTTGCACTTAGGAAACATTTCTGACAAATTGCTTCAGACTCCCTGAAAAAAGTGATGAATAATTAGTTATGATTTATTTTTCAATCTAAATATTAATTTCTGTACCTAAATGATTAGTTTTCACTTGTAATTTTGTATTCTTTTTAAAAATATATATTTTACTGATATCAGAGGGAAGGGAGAAGGAGAGAGAGATATAAATATCAATGATGAGAGAGAATCACTGATTGGTTGCCCCCTGCACAACCCACATGGGGAATGGAGCCCACAACTGGGGCATGTGCCCTGACCAAGAATCGAACCTATGACCTCCTGGTTCATAGGTCAATGTTCAACCACCAAGCCATGCAGGCTGGACTGTAATTTTGTGTACTTAGGCACCATGCAACACATAGTAAACTATGCAGATATATGTGCCTGTATATTTAAAGTTATATAAATCATTTTCTGGAGGTGTTACTCATTTATACTATATTTATGACATGTATCCATGTTTTTAGGTACATGTAGATGTGTTTTATGCCTTATGATCCATAATATATTGCTATATAAATACACCACAATTTACCCATTCTTTTCTTGTTGCAATTAGCTTGTTTTATAATTTTAGTTATTCAAAGGAACAGACATGATAATAGGTACCTACCTGTTTAAGTTTTTCTATCTAGAAATATGATTGTGTTTTAAAATTACAAGATAAAAGACAAGGCTGTTAAACCCATTTTTACTCCCTTTGGCAGTTTATGAGAGTCATTGAGCCTTTTTTTAGTCTGGTTCCTAGAATTTCTAACTGTGGTAGGCACAATATGGAACTCCTCCCCAGGTGGCCACGTCCTCATCACCAAACCCCATGAATGTGATAAGTTGAGTAACAAAGAGGAATAAAGGTAGAAGCTGAAATTACTGTTATCAGCTGGCATTATCCAGGTGGATCTGATTTAATCGCAAGCATTTTTAACAGGGTAAGGAGGCAGAAGAGGACTTGAAAGGTGACTGTGTGCGGAAGCCTTGTCCTGATAGTACTGGCCTTGAAGATGGTGAGAGGAGACCAGCCAAGGAAGCAGGTGGCCTCTAAAAGCTAAGGTAAGGCTGGCTTCCAGGAAGGATTGTACCCTGCTGCCACCTTGATCTTGATCCAGTGAGGTTCCTGTCAGACTTCTTTCTACGGAACTGTAAGGTAAGAACTTTATGTTATTTCAGCCACTAAGTTTGTGGTAATTATTAAAAACACCCACAGAAAAACTAATGTGCTAGTGAAGGTAAACATCTTTTCACAGATTTATTGGGCATTCATGTTTGTTTTTCTATGTATTCCCTTTCCTTAACCATTTGCTCATCTTCTGTCAGGGTGCTTGTCTTTATTAAATTGATATAGAGCAGTTTTAGATAAAGTTATGAAATACCTACTACATGTGAGGCATTAGGATTTTATATACATGAAGATTTGCAAATGTTTCCATTTACTAGTAAAATATATACAAGATGCAATTCTGGCTGTCACTCTCCTCTGTCTTGAGCCCAATACAAGGCCTCTCAACCTGGAGTCCAAGGACCTCTGTGATATCCACTAATCCCTGAAACTATGTGCAAATACATTAAGGTTTGTGCATATGTGGCTTTCATTCCATCGTCAAAGGGATCTATGCCATCCAAAAGGTTAAGAAACATTACTCTAATGTTTACAAGTTGCCTTTTAAAACATGTTAATTTTGCTAATCTAAGAGGTTGGTTGTTTTTTTTTTTGGGGGGGGGTTGAGGGGGTTGCAAATCAAGAGTCTCATCTATAGAGTTTCACCTCTTTGATGTGTTTAGTCTCCCTAATTTGACTCGATACTCTTGGCAAGCAATGGCCCCATCTTGCACATACTTGGAATCTCCAGCACGCACAGATGCTCCATTCAGTGTTGAAGGATGGAGATGGTCATCAGGTGTGATGATCCGGTTGCTACCTTCCTGAGCTGAGAAGCCCAGGGGAAGCGGGGTCTAGCTCACTGCTATCATCCCCTGCAGGGGTGATTCCAAAGGGTCTGTTGGGTTTGGGGTAACTACCTGGAGCATTGGGGAAGGCCTTTCTCCTGAAGCCTCTTGGGCCTCCCTGGGAGTCAGAACCCGGCTGCCCACTGGATCCTTGGCATTCACAACGTCCATGGTGGAATAATAATGTCCATCATTTGCAGGCGGGGTGTGGCAGGGGGGAGTGGGGACGTCGCAACTTGCTCCGTGAACCCACAATGAGGACCCGGGCCGGGCCTGGGTATCGGCCCCCCACTCTTCTCCCAGATGACCGCACCTTATGTGCATTGTGTTTTAGGGTGCTTCTGAGGTTGATTTTTAAAGTACATAAGAGTATTGAAACATTAATTTTGGGTCTCTTGCTAATCAATTTTATAATATTAAAAGTTAAAAAACTGAGCTTTAAGGTTAGCAGGAAAATGTCATCAGTTTTATCAATCTGCTTAAAATGTATTTTATGTACCAGGTAAGGTAGGGATTTGCTATATTTACCCCATATTGGTAGTCAATATGTCCCAGCGCATTCAATGAATTCCAGGCTTATATGCATTGGCATTTCTAGATTGTAAGCACATTGAGGGCATGGTATTTTTATCCATTTTATTTACTGCTATAGATCTAGTACCTAGAATAATGGGTGCAATTCAATCATTAGTTGTTGAATGAATAAGTATTTTCCATATGAATTTGTGTATATTTCTTCCTTTAAAAATTCTAGCTTCATTCATGAAAAATCAATTCACTATTTTCTGAATACTTCTCGGAGATTTAATTAACGCTTTTGTTTTTTCTTTTCACATACATAAATAAATCTTCAGCATTGTTTAATGCTCAAACAAAACCTAACATTCTCATGAATTTAATTTAGGTCAGTTCAGAGCACAGTAGTTTTCACTTTTCTTACCTCGCCCCACCCTCATATCTAATTATCATATTGTCACTTATTTTTTGGCATTCCTGACATATCAACTAGACAACAGGACATAGAGAGTATATTAAAGTAAAAGTTTAGTTCAAATCTCACTTTATCCTTTTTTTTCCTGCCTAATCAAGCAACTTATTTTCCTAAATTTGTACTAATCTGTCAAGGCTTTGAGAATTTTTTGAGAAAATGAGATAAAGCATTTAATACAGTGACTGTCATACAGAAGTCATACACTTGTTGAATGTTAATTTTATTTCATTATAAAGTGCAGATGCCTGGGAACTGATGCTTATGTACTTGTGTTTATAAGGTCGCTTTTGTGGGGGCAAAGGGGAGACTTACTGTGTTCTAGGGAAAAGAGCATGAGCTGTAGAAGGATTTGTTCTGATCTTGGTATTACCACTTTGTGTGGTAATATGCTAACCTTCTGAACTCCAGTCTTATCTCTTATGCAATGGTCACAATAATAGCAACCTTTCAAGGTTATCCTGAAAATATAAGAGAATACATATTTATAAAGCCACTACTACATGGTAGGACATTTGGTAAAAGTTTATTTACTTCCTTTGCTATTTTGAGAGATCAAGACTTAATAATCTTTCAATCACTGAATTACTAAACAAAATTCTATTTATATACAGTAGATGTTGGGGGGACCCTAATCCGAGTATGCCAGATGATCAAGGCCAATTTGCTCTATGCATGTTCAGTAGCAATATACGTATTGGGCAAGCACACCCTTATGCAACCTATTTATGTTAATGTAGCAAGAGAGTGTATCACTAATTGGCACGAGGCCTCTTTTGTTTGATCTTGTATATAAGTTGTCACTGACCAGCCAATTGTGGGCCACTTTGGGCAGCCTCTTTAGGGGCTTCTTTGGCTGGCTGCTTTGTGGGGCTACTTTGAAGAACTGCTTTGTTTGATTACTCCTATAGTACCAATGGCTACTTGATCTGCAGTAAACTCTCTCGTATATGTCCACAACTTCTTATGTCTTCATCTAATACCCAGCGTCTGAGGGACTGTGCTCCCACAGATGTGGTAGGGGCAGAAATAGAATATTGGGGACCAGCTAAAATTATAAGAAATATTAATCATGCTCTGTTAACCATGATTGTTTTGACCTGATTAAAGAAGGCACATTCTAACCTGGCTGGGAGTTGAACATGGGACATGGGAGCTCACCTGGAAATGCAGCTCATCCTCCCCATCAGGGAGCTGCCTATCATCATGGAAAGATAAACAACCTTGTTGCAGAAACCAGAGCCCTCAGCCCTTTCCATATCATCAGCCCTTTGAGACCCCCAGCCTTTGCATACCTGCAGGCCTTTGCAAATCTCCAGCCTACATTACCTGTTAACTACCCATTTGGCAGACCCTTTTTCCTACTTCCCCATGTAATCTTTGTCCTTCTACCCAATATAAGCAGCTGGCTTGTGGGGAGAGGCAGGGCAGATTTTTGTGGATGACCTGCTGCTCTCACATACTGATGGCATTATTGGAATAAACACTCATATATGATTCAACTCTGTCTCTGTTTAATTGGCTCAAGTAGTGGCAGGCAGCATGGACCCATTGATTGTCCGGTGACAGATACTCAAAAGATTTTGATTAGTGAATACTTAAGAAGTAGATAAGGAAAACAAAATATACTTAAAGGAAGATGAAAAGAAAGAAAGATGATGATTGTTCTAAGTTTCTGTGTTCTTCCTAATGCTGCTATTTTATTTTTCTTTATTTTTTACATTTTTAATTGAATTTGTTGGGATAACATTAGTTAAAAGTTATATAGATGTCAAGTGAATAATTTTTAATACATTATCTATATATTATATTGTGTTCTACACCCCAAGTCAAGTCTCCTCTATCCCCATTTATCCCCCTTTACCCTCTACTTTAAAAATTAAAAGTGTATCTGCCTTCTGATGCTGCTGTTTTATTGTGTGTCTGAAATTTATTTTAAGATATGTGGGTATTAACAGTGTGATATATGTTTGTGTATGCATATTAACTCTAATTTACACCCTAGGGTAAGTTGGTGTTTACACTACCTATTTGAAAATCCACACTTCAGAGGTGGTTAAATAGCATATCATAGGAAGCACCTCCATCATAAATCAACACCTTTAAAGGTGGTAACTTATCACTCTTGTATGGAAATTTGCATAGAGAGGTTGTTTATTGTTAGCCTAGGAGTGTTAGAAATAATTTCCCATGGGGGAAATAAAGGTGTTAAACACGAGTGGTTACTTGGGATGTTTATATGTCCCTTAAGGCAATTGCATGAATGAGAGAAAGTAACATCAAACTTGGAGTAACATCAGTGCAGCTTTGGGGGTCCTGTGCCTCTCTACTTCATGGAGAACTGTCACCCCATCTTACTAAAGCACAACTGGTTCTGCCTCTGGGGTCTCAGGAAGTCTGCCTGCTGAGAGTCTTCTGAGCCTGCTAGTTAGGAGAACTGTAGCCATTGAGCACATAGCTACTATACCTCTCCTTTACGTCCACTTGCTGCTAAGTGTGTGTATGGTACACAGGGAATCTTGTCTGAGACATGCTTTGATTTAACATACTAGCCAGTAGAAAAGTTGTAAGGAAGAGGGATATTAGTTATTATTGTTTTTTTTCTACCAAAGAGAAGCTTTCAATATTTAGTTAAAGAACATTTGCTGTTACGAAGATATACTTCTTTAAAACTGTAAACATATAATTTATATATCTAAAATGAATGCACGTTAAAGGTTTTATTTAGCCTGGCCACTGGTTGAGCATCAACCCATGAACAGGACAGGGCACATGCCCGGGTTGCAGGCTCAATCCCCAGTAGGAGATGTGCAGGAGGCAGTTGATTAATGATTCTCTCATCATTGATGTCTATCTTTCCCTCTCCCTCTCCCTTACTCTCTGAAATCAATTTAAAAATTTAAAAATTATTTTTATTTAAAATAGTAAGGAGGGAATCAGGATGATGTTACAACTGATTCAAAGGGTAATCCAAAGAATGGATACATTCATCGATATGGAATAGTGAAAAGAATGCGCAAATGGAGGTGCATTGGGGGTTCCCAAGATCACACCCAGGCTCGGTGATTTGCTAGAGGACTCAGGAGCTATTAGTCTCCCGGTTATAGATTATTACAGCTAAAGGACCTCTTGGTTCAAGGAAGCAAAGGTGAAGGGCACAGGGGCCCAGTTTGGAGAAACCAGGCAAATCTTCCTGGTGTCCTCTCAGGGGAGTTGCAGAGAGATGCACTTAATGATGTGTAAAGGGACACTCACCTGAGTGTTGTCTGTGGATTTTATTGGGAATCAGTCATGTAAACATGCAGTGCACACATGATTGACCTTAGTTTCTCAGACTCCAGACTCCCATTGCCGCCCCCCCCCCGCCCCCCTCCAGAGCAAAACTGGCTTTCACCAAAGTCACATTGCTAGCACCTACCTGCTCAAGTTGGTACATAGTGACCCAAAGAATAAAAGGCATAGGAAACGTTGTATTAGGCAGAATATTCTAAGGGCTCAGAGGTTATTTCTCTGGGGCCAAGGAAGAGCCAGGGCTGACAAAAGGCCTTCGTTTGCAATGTGTAGGGTTTGAGCAGCTGGGGCCTGGCCAGTTTACCCTTTGTAGCCGAGTCTGAAAACTATCTTCTCCATGGGGGTAGGGAGAGGTTATTCTTCCACCAGACAGGATTTATTTTCATGTTTGCACAATGATTATTTCCCATTGATACCAGTTATCGACAACTTAGAGCTATAACATAGTGCCCATAAAATTCGACAACATTGAAGGATGTTAGAGATAATGCCGTTTTATACCCAAGCACAACTTCCCCGCTGTAGCTTAAGTGCACATTGGTTTCATTTGATCTATCACTTTTAATATCGCTTGTACTGCTGTTATTTTTATGTATTAACTCTCGCCTCTGCATTGGGGATGAGGAGCCTAGAGCATTACTCAGATCGGCGAGAGAGCATATTCCAGAGAAGTCATGGCCTTATTCATATGAGAAAGTGAAACCATGATTCACAAGCCAGGGCTTACTCCACCTGACTGAACTCTGGACTAGTCACAGGCATTTGGGGATACAGATGTGAACACGTTTCAAAATAAGAAAAATAAAATCAATAATGACTTTAAGTCTTGCTGAGTAGTTTAAACTCAAGCTTGATGAAGCCCAAACTCTCTCCTCCTTTTCACTGAGACAATACATTCAGGTAAACCTCTGGGGGTTGGGGGCATGAGCCCACTCAAATCCCCTCTTTTTCAGGTCTGAACACATAGATGTAGCTCCTTAGTGCAGCCCAGACAAGGAAAACCTGTGCTTGTCCTAGGCCCACCAGACCAGCTGAAGTTCTCATCCCCTGGTGAGTTCATGCGAAATATTTTGGAACATGATGTTAATTCACAAAATTACAGATTTGTAACCTTATGCTTTTTTTAAAGAAGCATTTCAGTGTGCTAAGTGCCAGCGACATCCCTAACCTCCCATCACTCTAGGCAAGGCAGCTTCTCTCCTAAGCCATCTATTTCAACAGCTTTCAATTTACTATTTAAATTAGTAGTTAACTGGGTGCTTCTTTCTCTATTTAGGGCTTTGCTTCTAAGGTATATCTTCTCACAGGCTTCTCTGGGAGACATAGTAAATATAAAACATGAAATATGTTTCTATCCAAAATGGTAATGTGTGTACATGTGAGTGTGCATGTGCTTAGGAGTGTGTGTTTGAGTGAGATGGATGGATAGACTGTGTAGTTTCCAAAGCAAGACAAGATGCTGCAAACAATTTAGGAACAATGGCCTTGCTTGTTTAATGTGTGAGGAAAATTGCCCGTGGTTTTAGGAAAGAATTCTGAAAACAGAATAAATCTGTATGTAACTCTGTCATTTAGAAATGTGACAAGTCATTTTTTCCCATTTAAAAGGGGTGACAGGCTCTGGGCTTTTAAAAGATAGATGGGTAATTGTTGATATAAAATGTGGTCTGTTTCTAAGTGTGGGGGGAAGGGTCTGGGTCTGGTTATAAACAATAGGTAGATATGGTCTCATTTATTTACTAATATATGTGCCTAGGAAAGAAAGATCTGGAAGCATATGCATTGCAGAGTTAAGTTTTTCTGAATCTGTTGGGATTATGAATGGTTGTAATTTTCTTCTCTTTGTTCAATAATAATGATTTCTAAATGTTTTATGATCATCTTTTATTTTTTAATAAAATGAACAGAAAGTATTTTTAAGTCCTAATGAAGTGCAGGGAGAGTAATTGAATCTGTGTTACATCACCTCCTGTGGTAGCAAATGTCTTCAAGCTATAGGAAGAACACAATGAAGTGGGTGGAATCATGTTATATGTGGTATTTCATCCAGTTGCTCTAAAATCGAATTTTGACTTTGCTTTGTTGTCTGTCATTGAGATCTAGCTAAAGTGAAAAAAATAAAATGTTAGGAGAATGTTCTTTGGGCATTGGAAACCTTAAATCCTGCTATACAGAGGAGATGAACAAAAATACAAAATGGGTTTATTTTAAGACTACTTAGGCAACTTCTTGTGTAGACTATACTTCTTATATTGTCCGTATTGAGAGAAGGGGGTAAATTGGCTTAATTCATGCACAGTTGACATTGTAGGCCAGGACATTTTCTGTTGTGGGGACCATTCTACGCACTATAGCAGAGTGAGCATCATCTCTGGCCCCTACTTACAAGATGCCAGAAGCAACATGGACGTTATCACAACCAAAGATGTGTTCATACATTTCCAGGAACCTTGGAACGTCACTCTTGATGAGGACCATTGGCTTAATGAGCAGTAGTGTAAGGTCTATATGTGGGTTGTTATGTGTTAAGGTTACTTTTGGCTGTGCATGACAGATGAACCCCAAATGATGGTCCCTCAAGGGTCTACAGCTTTCTATCTTTTTATGTAACTGAAGCTTGAAGGTGGGAAAATCAGAGCTGGCATGGCCATTAGAGACCCAGAGTTCTTCCAACTTCTCCTCTTGTATTTTCCACCCTAGGTTTCCTTTCTCAGAATCACCTCATAGTTCAAATTTCTGCTGGACATCCAGTCATCATAACCATTTTTAGACAAGCATCATGAGTAAAGGCAAAGAATTCTGGAAGCCTGTGTTCCCTTCAAAGAGAAGTTCTGGAAATCCTGTAACTCTTCCACTTTCATCTCATTGGGCAGAAATTAGCCACACAGCCACACTTAGCTGCTTGGAAGACACACATGTAGTCCTATAGCTGAGCACAATGTTTGTCCAAATCTCCACGTGGGGTTTAGTTAGGGAAAAATGGGTAAATGTTGCTGGAGTTACATTCTCTTAGCATTCTGCATAATAGGACATATGCATTTTTCTACAAAAAGCTTTGATTCTAAATAACATATTACCAAATTGCTACAGAATATCTGTTGCAAAATAAAAATTTTAGCTCATGAAACTAATCTTTTTGAGTTAACTGCTTTACAGAAAAGACTGGGTTTTGTTTTATCTCTTCATATTTGAAAACCACTCTAAAGTGTTTCTATTGTTGCCCAGGCAAGAACAATATGGCTACTATTATTAAATCTTTCTTCAACTCTTGGCTTCCTTACAAACGGCTTACTTTTTAGTCTATGTTCTCCTGAGAACAGAAATTGAGACAAAGGCTTCCATGCAGGTAGTCCATTAAGAAGTCATTTTAGGGAACAGGAGTGAGAAGATGATATAGGGAAGAAAGGTAAGACAATACAAGGATGTATTCTTTGAGTTGTTCACTGCTGTGGGTGACAGGTGTCAGATTCTGCATGACCTGCTGAAAAGTCTTATGAAATACACTTCAAAACTGTCAACATGGGAAATAAGAAAGACAAGCATTTATTAGATGATTTCTTCCTCATTGGTCAACAGTAGCTTCAAAGGTATTGACTACACTCCTGGGTTGCTCATGTATGTCTGCCAAGTGCTTGGCACCTGTCCCACTCCTTGGAGTCAAATAAGAGTAGGAGCTTTACTATGTGCATGGGAAGTACCTCTAGACACCTTACATGAAGCTGGTTGAAGGTTTCATGAACTGACCCTTGGGCAGTGGCTGGAGAAATAGGTGGGACACGTAGAACTTGGGTGGTGCACAGGGATTGGGGGAAAGGAAGCACTTACATTTATGATTAATTACACTGCTTAAGAGAAACAGCTGGAGCTTGGTGATAGAGCATACCTCCATTCCCATTGCCCTGGACATTAGTTATTGGGTATAGTGTTAATTTGAAAATAGTACATGGGAGATACATATAAACAAACATATGCACACACAATTGTATACAAACATATATTTATCATTTTGATATTGAGTAGTCTAATTATACTATATTTTTCAAAGCCTGTAAGCCAGGAGAGTAGGAGCTGCTACTTGTAAGTGTTGTGTAGTTTGCATTTGATTCACTGTCAATGTACTACACTACTTTACTCTGCTTTAGGTTCTCTGTTAGCCATTACTTGATGATCTCATGAACATATTTGATTTATAATGGCTGACAAGAGTTGTGTGCTACATAATGCCAAGGTGGCATTCATGGTATTGGGTATGCTCCCATCTTCCTCTTTCCCCTGTAAAGAGTACCATGCTTGATATCGAAAATTATTTTATGTTAGTTGAATAAACTGGTGGCAGAAAGAAATAGTAAATATCATCAGTGAGGAAATGGAAATCCTTTAACATTACAAAGAACATTCCGAATCAATGAACCTTGGAAGAAAGTTACTAATTCTGCATATATACAGTAACTGGAAGAAATTTTTCTTAGAGATATATCCAACTTCATGATATTTGAGAAAAATAATTCCTGTGCATTGGATTTGTATAGAATTTGTGTAGGAACTGTGCTTTTACAACAATTGTTTGGAGCCAAATCATTTAAGGTCCTATTTATAGGAACAGATTCCAGAAGCTGACTAGAATATGACTATAATCTGTTATGACTATAAGCCTTCTACTGGATTTTGACTTAAAAACAATTGCCACATGATCTATAGGTTTAGCCTAAGTTCTAATTAATCAAGGTTTGGGTAATTTGAGTTCTTGTAACTGAAGACTTCACTGCAATTAGAGTGAGTTTGGCTCAGCATTATTGCTTATAGTCCAAAAGAAAACATTAATAGTGAATATTTCACTAAACAGGACTTTTTGAGTTGAAAGTCCTTCAGTTTCTATTAAAATCCCTCCCCCGACTTTTATAGCACAAAAACATACAGTTCTCGAGATGCTTAGTAATTGTTGCTTAGCTTCCTGTGGAAGTTTTGGCTTTTTGGAAAGAGACAGTTTGATTTGAGCTAAAGGGAGAAGCGAGCAGGGAAACAGCTGGGACATCACTTCAAAGAGCATCAGTAAAATGAACAGGAGAGAGATCACACTACCCAGAATTCTCACAGCAAATGAATGAGATGACAGGGAAAGTTTCCTGAAAACAGTGGGCTGAAGGGAACAAGTAGCCAAACACTTCGCTTTCAATTCACCCAGCGCTGAGTCTGTAAATTGGAAGATCTAGTTTGTTTACTAAGACCTTAAATAAGGGTGTTCCCTTGCACTATGCCAACAATCACCTTCCTGCCTCCTGAAGTTATTTCATTAACATTGGTGAGAATAGTCTAAGCAAAGGTAATCAAGATTGTCCATTTAATCCTGTGGTGAAGGCCTGGGGGAGGGATGGGTGCAGGGTGGAGAATGTCAATGGGGAAAAAGGGTGGACAATAAAGATACATTTAAAAAAGAGAATGTTCATCTAATCTAGACTACTGGGCCCCTCTCCCTCTGTTCAGGACAGTGGGTGGTTAATTCTTCCCAATTGTCTTCAGTTTTATTTCTCTATACCCCCCGAGGTTCTGACACAAAAGGCATAAACAACACCTTCTGGCCCATCTTCTTTACTCTCTGGAGAGAATACATTTCTGAGTGTTTCACTTTCATTAAGAGCAAGTCCCTGAACCCTCAGCAGTCTCACTTTCCTTTGGATCAGGTGACTTCTCCATGAACAGTGGGGGGAATGAGAGAAGAAAATATTGGAATTGATTATCTAGAATCATAGGAGCTTCAGTGAAGCATTTAATGGACCCTAATTTATCTTCTTGAAGAAAACAGAGTGACACCTAGGAGTCCTTGGATTCTATTGTAAATTGGATCATTTATTGTTCAGAAATATTCCCTTTGACCTCTGTGGCAGAATATATAGTTGGTATTGCCCCTGGTTGAGTTATCGGTGGGCAGCTCTCCATGCCCCTACCTGTTGCCAGTGGAAGTGGGCTTCTTGTGATGTCACAAGAAAAGGCATTTTTAGAGACTCGCATGGGAGAATGAGTGTAATTTATTTGTGTGGAATTACATCCCTGAGTTTCCAAGGTCCCCTCTCTCTCCATCCAGACTTAGAAGAAGTCCAGCTGTGTCTTTAGCAGAGCTAGGATTAAAGGCATTGCCCAAAGTTTCTGTTCCATGATGGAGCACAATCCAGTCCTGCATCAGGCTAGCTTAGTTTGTGTTCTCATCTGTAGTCCATTGCATGTGTAGTCCACATGGCTGTGGGCCATGCAGCTTCTAGGAACATGGGCAAATGCAAGGAAACAAGGGCTAAACTAGAGAAATGAGAGAATCACGAGAAAGAGAATTCCTTTGTCTTGGATTATGCATTCTCAATTTTCACAGGCTTGCATTGGCTCCACCCCCTCTAGCCAATTATCTTTGTTTCCAGGTTAGACTGACAGGCACCTTCCTGACCCTGACTTTGCTGTACATGTTTCCATCTTCCCCTTCCACCAGTGATTTGCAGGGAATGGACCAGTGGTTCCCTAGGGAGTGCAAAATTGCAGCTTCCTGGTAAAGCTGCCCAGATCTCCATGTTTATAATGTCTGACCTCCCTTTTGCTCCTTTCCTATCTAATAAAAGAGTGATATGCAAATTGACCGTATCTCTGCTACACCCACAAGCCACGCCCACAAACCATGCCCACCAGCCAATCAGTAATGAATATGCAAATAAACCCAACCAAGATGGCTGCAGCCACAGAGAGAGCAGGAGGGAGGCTTGGGTTTCCCTGGCAATGGAGGAAGCCAAGCTTTCCACCTGCTTTTGCTGGCCCAGGCCTCCACTCAATGCTACAAAGTTTCAATGACAGAAGATAAATAAATCCCAACAAAAATGGCGGCAGCCATGGAGCTGGAGAGAGCAGGAGGCTAGGGTTGCCCCTGGTGATGGAAGAAGCCAAGCTTCTGCAGCCCTGGCCTGCCTTGGCCTCCACTTAAGGCTACAAAGTTTCAATTATAGAAGATACATAAATCCCAACAGAAATGGCTGCCACCACGGAGTGAGCAGAAGGCTTGGCTCCACTCCAGGATACAAAGTTTCAATTGTAGAAAATAAAGAAATCCCAGATACCAGGGCCTCCACTTGGGTTGCCGGGGGGCGTGGCCAGCCTGCAAACCACCACAGGCTCCTTGCCCAGGCCACCCCTCGCCCCAAGGGAACCCCCACCCTGATCTAGGACACCCTTCAGGGAAAACCAGCTGGCCCCCACCCATGCACCAGGCCTCTATCCTATCTAATCCTCCTATCTAATAAAAGAATAATATGCAAATTGACCATCACTCCAATACACAGGATGGCTACCCCATGTAGTCAAAGATGACTGCCCCCATGTGGACACAAGATGGCCACCACAAGATGGCCAGCAGCAGAGGGCAGTTGGGAGGGACCAGGCTTGCAAGGGAGGGCAGTTGGGGGTGATCAAGCCTGCAGAGGAGGGCAGTTAAGGGTGACCAGGCTGGCAGAGGAGGGAAGTTGGGGGTGACTGGGCCTGCAGAGAAGGGCAGTTAGGGGTGACCAGGCCTGCAGGGGAGGGCAGTTAGGGGCAATTAGGCTGGCAGGGGAGCAGTTAGGCATCAATCAGGCTGGCAGGGGAGTGGTTAGGGGGTGATCAGGCTGACAGAAGCGGTTAGGGGCAATCAGGAAGGCAGGCAGGTGAACAGTTGGGAGCCAGAAGTCCTGGATTGTGAGGGGGATTTCCGACTGGCCATTTAGGCCCGATCCCACTGGGATAGGGCTAAACAGGCAGTCAGACATCTCTAGAGGGGTCCCAGATTGGAGAGGGTGCAGGCTGGGCTGAGGGACACCCTCCACCCCCCGTGCATGAATTTTGTGCACTGGGCCTCTAGTTATTAATAACTAGCTAATTACCATAGTAACAATTGAGTGATTTATTTGATGGGATCTTAGCAAATGGAGGTTGAATTGAGGCTTTAAATGTGCCTGTATGTTTGGTCTTTTGCCTTTGTGTTTTCCCTTTCTGAAGATATGCCTTTGTTAGCTTTTGCCCATAGAGAACAAGAGATTTGTGGAGGTGACCTAAATCAGGCTCATGTCCTGGATTATGTTCAAACTAAATCATTAAAACTCTAGCCAAAGGCAGGATCAACAAATAAATGCTGTATGTAAACTACAGAAATTCTGCGATTCTTAAGCATATGTTAACTAATTATTTCAGCTGTTGTATCTATGAGCTGGGAGCACAATAGGGAGATCCCCTGTCATCTGAAAGACCCTCCTTCTGCTTGCCAGAAGGATATCTTTATAGTCCCTGGACCTGTCTTGTTGGGAGTTCAGCATTGTGTATCATCCTTTCTGACTATATGTGAGGTGGGCATTAAACATTTTTTCCCTCTTAGGAAATATACGGCTATCATAACCTGCTTCCTGCTAGTTCAGGTTATAGAGACCATGAAGATGTTAGGAATGGAACATTTGCTTAATTTTGTAAGGCCTAGATTGCACTTTCCTCGGAAAAATAATTAGTAGGCTTCCAACACAGGACACTCAGGGACATGGGCTTGCAGTGTTTCTTTTTAACATATATTCTCTGCATCATTAGAGAAGGAGGAAAGGAATATACTAAGCCATTGGATGGTTTTAATGATTCTGTCAGGAAATGACGTATGTCAATTCCACCCACATTTTACCCACCAAAGAAAGTCACATATCCACACCTAGCATCGTGAAGAATGGAGAAGTAATCCTGCTATGTGCATCTAAAGGTGAATGGCCCTAGAGACTATTATGCTATCTGTACTAGTAATAATGGATTTAAGTGGTAAGGCAATTTCCTTACATTTGCAACTAAGCTGGCTTCCATTGTCTGGCAAATAATTCTTAATTGAAGATGCTTGAAAATTTGGGGGCTACAGCAAAAGTTTTATCTTTTGTTCCAGAGACTTCATCAAGGCATTGAATTTAAATTGTTTTAGCTTTGAGTAACAAAGCAATTGACTTTTTCAGTGCCAGGAAGATCCAAATTAATGGATTCTCAGTTAACTTGGATTTTAGGTTAGATACATGCAATTCCATCTCTTTTTGTAGAACAGCTACCTCAAGTCAGAGTTCATGTGTCTCATGCAGTAGAACTCCCATCAACACTACTAATTTTTCCCATCACTTACTCTAATGTCACAGCCTTGCCTAGTTACCTCATCTCTTTTCCAAGGACAGGTGACCATGTAATAAAATATCTTGCTAGTGCATAACAAGCCATCAGTTTCTAAGCCTACAATATCTGAGTCCTTGCCATCCAGTTCTTTGTCAACCCCAATAAGGAAATTCCATATAGTTTAGTCTCTGTTATATGAACACTCTATTTATAGGTATTGAATTTTACATATTTAAAAATTAGTATTGCTTACAATTGATAGAAAACACAAATTATCATGATGTACATAAGACAGTTATTACTCGCTCACCTAAATGGAAGACAACTGTACAGTACTCAGGGCTGGTATCCTAGTCCATTTTGGTTGCTATAACAGAATACTAAAGACGGGGTGGTTTATAAACAGGAAAATTAGTTCCCATATTCCTGGAAACTGGGATGTCTATGATCAAGGCACCAGCAGATTCAGTGGTGAGTGGCCACTTCCTGTTCATAGAAGGCCATCTCCTTGCTCTGTCCTCACATGATGAAAGCAGGGAGGGAACTCTCTGGAGTCTCTTTTATAACAGCGCAAATCTCACTTATGCAGATTCCACCTTCATGACCTGATCACCTCCCAAGGACCCCACTTTTCAAATAGCATCACATTAGGGATTAGGTTTCAACATATGAATTCAGAGGGACACATTAGGTTTCAACATGAATTCAGAGGGACACATATGTGTGATATTTTTGCTCCACCAAGTCCCCTGAGACCTAGATTTCTAGATCATTACTTTACCTTCTCTAGGTAGTGGCTCTCATATTTACAGTCCAAAATTGTATTTTCCACAGGCCAAGCAGCGGAATGGAGGGGAGGGATAAGTAAGCAAGAGACAGCATGTACTGGTGTTTTGTAAGAAAGTCTCTCAGAAGTTGCACATGATGTTCTATTTATGAACTATTGTACAGAAATTTGTCACAAGAGAGGCAAGGGAAGCCTTTTCTCCTGGTTATAAACATACCTGTCGATTCTTTATGTGACTAAGGAAAATGGGCAACTAGTGGTCTCTGTTATAGATACTTTGATACTTTTCTGAACATAATGACCACTATTGTTTAGGAGAGGAAACTAAGATTCTG
The DNA here is from genome assembly GCA_026230045.1 of Corynorhinus townsendii. Classification (NCBI taxonomy): domain Eukaryota; kingdom Metazoa; phylum Chordata; class Mammalia; order Chiroptera; family Vespertilionidae; genus Corynorhinus; species Corynorhinus townsendii. The sequence goes on from JAPDVU010000001.1 coordinate 219,419,860, forward strand.
AAGTGCACAATTAATTTGCTTAAGGTCATACAGCAATTGAAAACTAAGGCTGCAACACAAGTCCTCCTGAGGCATAGTGTAGTCTGTGTAACTACTTAAAGCTCTGTCTCCTTCAAGTGCAGCCCTGGCTGAAAGATGAGCACAGATGCTCCACTTCCTGTACATTCCCACTGACTCCGTCACTGAAATACGCAAAAGGGTGACAGACCTGAAACCCTCTTCTCTGTATCCACCTTTTTCTTTCATTTAAGACTTTTTTTAAAATTGATTTTTATAGTGAGAAGATGGCAAAGGGAGAGGGGGGGGGGGAGAGAGAGAAAGAGAGAGAGAGAGAGAGAGAGAGAGAGAGAGAGAGAGAGAGAGAGAGAGAGAGAGAGAGACCACTGAAACATCAATCATCTGCCTCCTACAGGCTCCCTCCTGGGGACTGAGCCTGCAACTAGGAATGTGCCCTGCCAACCTTGCAGTGCAACACCCAACCAGCTGTGCCATAGGGCATCCTGTATTAACCTTTGCCAGCTATTCCTCCTCCTATGGTCTGAATGTTTGTGTTGTCCCTGAATTCAAATGTTGATATCCTAACTCCCAAAGGTGATGGTCTTAGTTGGTGGGCTTCTGAGAGGTGAAAAAATCACGAGGGTGGAACTTTCATTGGTGGGTTTAGTGCCCTATAAAAGAGGCTCAAGAGTGACCCTTCTGCCACATGAGGACATCATGAAAAGTCTGTAACATGGAAGAGTGCCCTCAAATGACAATGCAAGAGCCATGATCCTGGACTTCCCAACCTCCAGAACTGTGAGGAGGAAATGTTTGTTGTTTATAAGCCACCCAGTGTATAGTATTTTTTATAGCAGCCTGACCAGACTGAGATACCTCTCACAAATACAGTGTCTAGGGGAGAAGAAGAAAATAAATTTCATTCTGTTTTTGAAGGTTTTCTTTCTTTTAGTGATTATTTTAGTGTTGGGTCTAGTCATTTTACTTAAACTGTGCTTTGTTTCAGGACAGGAGGACTTTTAGGCCATTATCTTCTTCTCAATTTATCTTTCTACAGTTCAAGATGAAGGGTTTTATTAAAGTCATAGTCACTTGCAGTCAGATTCCCAGGGCTAGTTTCAAGGTCATGGCTGTAACCTCTAAAATGTCCAAATGATTAGACTCCTTGGCTGCCTGTAGCTTTCATAATTTGTGTTGTGGGATTTGTTTCCAGAAGATTTTTTGATGGCTCAATGTTTTCACTGTTGATTTCAGATAAGAATATACTTGATTAAAGAGAATGGATTAGTCCTTACCTAGAGTGTTAATTAACCTTTTATATTTTACCGGGGAGGTTAAACTTAAGGGCTGAGGACAGGGTGGCTGAGATGATTAGCTTTTATTGTACCTCTTGAATTCTTTACAATGTGTATTTAAAACTTAATGTTTTAAAGGTTCATCTGAATCAAATTTGTCAATCTTAATTATTCAACTAACTTCCTAGAATGCTAATTCCTTTCTCATTCTCCTGTAAATTTTGGGATTGCACTCAGAAATATTCAATATTTGAGACTATAAAGTGCGATAAGAATGTGGATGGAACTATTAAAAAAATCGTATCACCTCTTTTTAGGGCATAATCTCATATTCAAAACAAAGCACTACTATCTTATTTGAAGCCCTTAGATCTAATGGTCTATGTTCTTGTAAGTATTTGTCCCTCTCTAGGTTTCCTAAAAGCTAATTGAATCTAGACAGATTCAACATTCCATTATAAATCACAGCTCTGTGGACCTGTCATTGTTCTCATAAAAACCTTTGCTTGTAGAGATGGAAAAGGCTTATTCCAGTGAGCTATGTAGTCCATTTTTCTCTGCATGGTTTTCCAGGGTGGTTTCAGATTTGAAAGGATTTGAATATCTACAAAGACCTTGTGGGAGAATTATTTTAAAGCTATTTGTAACCTTAACATGTTTTTCATAAGAATGGATAAAACATATTCGAAGAATAAGAAATTTAAGAGAATTCCTCTCTCAGAATTACTAGAGAAAATACTGCCGTTTTCAAGGTGGCTGTTTAAATAATAGCATTGCTCTTTTTAGCAGATAAAGAGCTCTGAACCAGGAGGCAGAATCTCACTTTTCCCAGGGAAGAAGTAATATGATACATTCTTTGTAGTGATAACCTTCCCAACAAGAGTTTCCAGGTGGATTGGCAAAGTCTGGGAGCCAGATCATAGTTGGGACCAAACCAATGGATTAGGAAATGGATTAGGAGTGATTATTTGATTTCAGACTTTCCTGTAGTTTATCTTCAGGTTGGTAACCACTGTAATACTTTTGGTTTATAAGACACAGGAAGAGGACACACACACCAACATTTGCACACATCACCCCTTTTCTGCCTCTCTTGGAGGTCAGGGCCTTGGGAAGAGAAAGTCCTTTATCTTCACACAAAGGCTATGATTCCCGTTCTAATTGTCACCATCTAGGGAGCAAAGGGCTCAAAGAAATCTGTGAAGTCATTTCCATGGTTGCAAGTGTGTTACAAAAGCATGTCCTACGTTGAGTCTGTTCAGATGGAGTATTTTCAAGACCCTTCTGTGTTAACCCTTTGTGATAATTTAAAATACCCCTTTGCTTCCCCCTCTGGAATACTGTTTCTCTCTTCACACACACACACACACACACACACACACACACACACACATACACACACACACTTTATTTCTGGATAGACCTCCCATTCTATTTGCACCATCCAATTGGACTAATCTAGAAGGAAGCCTGAAACTGAGGCTTTCACTAATTTCTTAATGCTTTTGCCTCTCACCAAAGCACCCATTTTCTCACATTTGTGATTTACTCAGCTGAACTTGGTAGATAGAGAAGGGAAAGGATATATATCGTCCCCTTTCTCTGTTCTAGAGAGAATATTATTTCCACTCCAAGTTTATTTTTTTCTACTTACCCTACACAGTCTTCATTTTGCTGGCTACAGTTTTCTTGCTGTGGCTAAATCCCTCTTACATGTTAATGTTTAGTCCAGAAACTTCCTATCACACCTTGCCCTTTGCCAGGTCACTTTGGAGACTCATGGTGAAATGTGTGGACAGTGGAACTACCACCTGAGATCATGGTCTGTGTAGTGTTTCATCTGAAGCTACCATCAGTCACTATAGATTGAATTCACAATTTTGCTACATACTAGCTGATTTGGGGGCAAATGACTTGTTCTGTTATTTTTTTTCCTAATATTTAAAGTGACAGTACCTATACTAAACATTTCGGTGTATTATTGTAAGAATAAAATAAAAATGATGCACATATGTAATCTATAAAATACCACACACACAAACACACATATAATATCTGTGACAAGTATATTAACATGTCATATGAATAGTTTTCTAAAATTATCACATTATCACCTTTATTGTACTATAAAGCATGAAGGAAGAGATATATAGACATCCTAGTGTTTAGCTTAAAAAAAAAGATGATTGTATCTTAATAGAAGAAAAAGCACTGTTGAATATTCATGAGAGAGATCCATTTTACCCCCTGCAGACACAAATATTTGTATAAATATAAAGTTTGTGCATAATTATGTGACAGCAGACAACCCCCAGAGGTTAAATATGCTGACATAGTCAGAAAGATCTTACCCTCCCATAGATTTTATTAAACAAATTCAAGTCATTAGAAAGACGTAAATATCAAGTAAGAGCACAATACTTTGGCTTGGTCCAAAGGAGCATAACTAGAAATGATGAGACTATATTAAATAAAAACAGGTTAATGGGAAACAGGCTTTAAGTATATTGTATTTTACTCCCTAGAAATGCTTTCAACCTAAAATTCACCATCTAATGAAATCTATTAGATTGAAATTACCTTTCTGGGACATGATGAAAGTTTTATTCCTTGAAATGCTGAATGTGACTTGACTCACAGTTTTAATTCATCTTAAGGTTGGATTGAAGCTAAAATGGTGAAAAGAACACGTGTGTGGTTGTCTTTGCTTTGTCAGTGACTGGTGTGCGCCCTTGGACAGTAAATTCAATGGTTTAACTTGCTTTATTTCTACTTAAAAAATATCACTTCATATTTTCTATTGTGGTTCTAAATATTAAGTTGATTCTTGCTTTCAGGGTAACTGTGCTCTCTTATTTTAAGAGGAAAGAAGCATTTATTTTTATTTATCTGACTCTATGGGGTAGAATGTAATATGCCTTCCACACTCCCTACAACCACAAATGTTGGGGAATTAGAAAATATCTCCTTTTCTCTGATTTGGCCACCTACCTCTGTAAAGGCTGGATATACTTCCACAATTTAAGTTCTGATCTATCCAGTAAAATAAAATGACACTATTTTCTGGTAAGGACTGATGAACTCATTGGGGTTATCTAGCTCCTTTTTAGGAAGAATGGGTTAGCCATAACCTGGCTGAATCTTTTCATATGCAATCATACCAGAGGCTGCCAAGCTTCAACACTCACTGCTCTCTATTCATGGCCATCTGTATACTTTCTGGGTAAAGAAGCAACTGGCAGTCCTGGTCTGGGACAGAATCTGTGTCCAGTAGGATCTTCCCACACTTCTCCATGTTTGCAAATTGATCAGGATCCAATGCAAATATGTATTTGAACCTATTTCTTTCTGGTTCTAAGATCTGAAACTATTGATATTCCCCAACTCTTGACCTTTTAAGATCTTAGGGGCTGAATTTCTTGGGTGCTGAGTTTGTGATTAGACCATCTATCCATGATGAAAAATAAAATATTACACATACATCTCTCTCTCTATATATAAAAGCCCAAGTGATTGTCCGACCCTCCGACTGGTAGTTATGACACACAATGACCACCAGGGAGCAGACACTCAACACAGGAGCTGCTGAGTCTCGGTGACTTGGCAGCTGCGGTTCTTGGGTGATGCACTAGAACCAGAGGGGAGGGAGCCTGATTCTGGGGTGTATCACCTGAGAATGGCCATCTTACAATCCGGGACCCCTTGGGGGATGTTGGAGAGCCAGTTTTGGCCCGATCCCCGCAGGCCAGACCAAGGGACCCCACTGGTGCATGAATCTGTGCACCAGACCCCTAGTTACATTGTAAAAGAACCAGATCGTCTCTTTAGAGTAAAAAAAGCCTTGATATAGTAGGAGACAGGCTTCCCCTCCAAAGGGTGTTTTGAATACAGTAATATATAATAGTCCTATATAATAAAGAGTTAATATGCAAATTGACCATCACTCCAACACACAAGATGGCCTCTCTTATGTGGTCAAAGATGGCCGCACCCATGTGGACACAAGATGGCCACATCAAGATGGCCAGCAGGGGAGGGCAGTTGGGGGTGACCGGGCCTGCAGGGGAGGGCAGTTGGGGGGGACCAGACCTGCAGGGAAGGGAATTGGGGGGACCAGGCATGCAGGGGAGGGCAGTTAGGGGTGATCAGGCTGGCAAGGGAGGGCAGGTAGGGTGACTGGGCCAGCAGGGGAGGGCAGTTGGGGGGTGACCAGGCCTGCAGGGGAGGACAGATAAGTGAGACCAGGCCAGCAGGGGAGGGCAGTTAGGGGCAATCAGGCCGGCAGGGGGGCAGGGGAGCAGTTAGGTGTCGATCAGGCTGGCAGGGGAATGGTTAGGGGGTGATCAGGCTGGCAGGCTGAAGCAGTTAGGGGCAATCAGGCAGGCAGGCAGGCAGGCAAGTGGTTGGGAGCCAGCAGTCCTGAATTGTGAGAGGGATATCCAACTGCCCGTTTAGGCCCAATCCCACCTGGATCAGTCCTAAACGGGCTGTTGAACATCCCTTGAGGGGTCCCAGATTGGAGAGGATGCAGACTGGGCTGAGGGGCAGCCCTCCCTCCTCCTGTGCACGAATTTCGTGGACTGGGCCTCTAGTTCCCTATAAAAATACTGACTTTCTCATTATGCCAAGGCACTATGGAGTATGTGAAATAGTAAGTTGATTATTTTCCATGCTGCCTACCTCATAAATTTCTGCTGATTCCTTCATTCCCCATGGAATAAAGTTAAATCCAATAGGTGCTCCATAGTCTATAACATTTCAGGGTATGGGTGAGACTGTCTACCATTCTGTTGCTTCCCCTGTCCCTTCTCACATCAAAACTCGGCCACACTCTACTAAGTTTCCCTCAACATCCTGCATCTTTCCATTCTTTTCCTGTGAGGTTATGTCTGCCTTATCTTACTGGACCACAGCTATATTCAGTGCTCTTAAGTCAGTCTCCCAAAACATCACCACTCCGTGTTTTTCTTCTAAGTTTTCTAAATTTTATCTCTAGTTCCTCTGTACCTTCCTTTGTGTTTCTTTTTTTGTTCCGCTACACAGACTTACCTAAGAGCATTTACTGACTCCTCTCTTTCTATCCCTTTACACTTGTTTTTTGACTGTACTTTCTAAACATATCCTAAAGTGGTTTCCTTCTCACCAACTGTATTGCCACTACAAGGTTTTTGCCTTCTCTTAATGGGCTTCTGTTGTTCTTTTTTCTCACAAATGCATCTTTGACAATGCAACCTAGAATGTTCTACAGTACCATATTCCTTAATGGACTTCTAGTGTCTTATTGTTCTCTTCAAATTCTCTTTCATACTACTAACTAGAATGTCCTATCCAGAAATTTAGTCCTGTTAATACTTTACTTAAAATAATTTAAAGGATACTGTTCACCTCTGTTGTCTAAACTGTGACACTTTTGAGAATGAAAGGGAGGCTATTAATATTTAACATGGGATGACAGGTATGAACCCTGGCTGTGCCAAGCAGACCTGGCTGCAGGATTACACTAACCCCAGTAGGCTGTCAACAGAAAAGCCCATCCAAGCTGTTTAACGGCACAGAGAAAGCCCTCCATAATATGACCCTTGTTAGTCTCCCCATTATAATCCGTGTATATTCCAAATCTGGTCCTTTATATTCCAGTTGATCCTGTGCTTTTCTTTATACTAAATTTACTTTCTCTTTTTTTCTATCATCTCTATTCTGACTTTTTCCAGAAATCTTCAGTGCCCTTTTCCCTCCCCAAGTTAAATAAGATGATGCCTTTGCACAGCACTCCAATGATAAACATTACCTGCGTGTAACCTGCACATCTGTCTGTTGGGGCTGTTTTAATTATCATTTTGTCCTCACTTGGACATGAGCTACTTTAAGGCAGTGAGATGTCATTCATTAAAAAAATGTATTTTTATTGATTTCAGAGAGGAAGGGACAGATAGAAACAAACATCAATGATGAGAGAGAATCATTGATCAGTTGCCTTCTGCCCACCCCCCACTGGGGACTAAGCCAATACCCTGGGCATGTGCCCTGATCAGGAATCAAACCATTACCTACTGATTCATAGGTCAATGCTCAACCACTGACCCACACCAGCCAGGCACATTATTCATTTTTGTATTAGTAGTATATTTTAGGGCTCATGAAATAAAGACTTATTAAATAATCATTGGTTGAGTGAAAAAGGAAGGAATGAACTCACAGAGGCCCTCCTGTGAGTAGGTGCAAGGATTTGACCTTTAACTACCTAAAATTAAATATATATATGTATATATTTACCAGCAGCCCTAGAATTCTCCCATTTGTTACACCAGGGATGTGTATTGTGTGCTTTTGGGATCTGTGCTCTACATTCCCCAAGATTCTTCCAATTCTTCACTTCAACCACTTTTTTTCCTTCTTTGTTTCTATCTTTTACTTTCATTAAATCCATCCAGAGTTACTTTTTTTGATGTTTCTGTTTTAAGCCACCCAGTTTGTGATAATTTATTATGGCAATCCTAGGAAATTAATATTCTTCCATGGTGTTAATTGTATTAATTATTTTAAACAACCAATATTTAGTTTTGCTAATTTTCTTAAATGTTTATTTTATGTTTAATTTCTGTTCTAATGTGTGTGTTTTTTTTCAATTTACTTTGGGTTTAATTTTTTTCTAGTTTTTTAACCAGTTCACTGCCATGCATCCAAAACAGAAACCATCCCCACACACCATGAAATTTTGAATTTAATTAAAAAATTAATTTGCAATGAATATTATAAAAATAAAATATATTACTCACAATTTGGGTGTTCTTGAATATTTTCAGTTGAAAATTCTTGTGAAAAAATTATTTTAAAGCATCTATAGACGCTTATGACTTACAAAGGGTTAAGGTATTAACTTAGGTCATTGTTTGCATATCTTTCATCTTTTCTAATATGAGCATTTTAAAGCTGTGACTTTCCCTCTAAATATTGCATTCACACATTTTCCTATGTTGAATTGTTGTTACCATTAGTTGGAAATTTTTTATTATAACTTGTTTTTGTTTTGAATCATAGTTATTTAGAGTTGAGTCATTTAATTTACAAACAGTTGGGGGTTTCTACATATGTTATAGTTATTAATTTTAATTTAATTCTATTTAGGTCAGTTAACAAACCTATTCTTTATAATTTTAATCTTTTAAAATTTATTGAGACTTATCTTATGGCTGGTATTATTTGTCTTAGTGAACATTCTAAAAGTAATTGAAGAGAATGTATAATCTATATTTGTTTTATACACACACACACACACACACACACACACACACATATGCATACCAGTATTGTATTGTGTTAAATGAACTTGATTAGGTTGATAGTGCTGTTCCAATTTTCTTTAATCAACAACAACTCTGATTATATATTTCTGCCTTTAGTTCTGTTCAATTTTATTTGATAAAATTTAAAGTAATATATTATTTCTTGTGATTATTGAATTTATCATGAAATGACTCTAATAATTATTTATAATGGTTCTCATTCTACAGTCCACTTTTTTAGATATTAATGTAGCCACAATAAGTTATGATGTTTACCATTAACATGGTATAGCTTTTTTCATATTTTTTACTTTAAACCTATTTGTGTTTTTAATTTTTAAAAATATTTTTATTGATTTCAGAGAGAAAGGGAAAGGGATAGAGAGATAGAAACATCAATGATGAGAGAAAATCCCTCCTACCGTGAGGGGATTGAGCTGGCAACCCATGCATGTGTCCTTTGCTGGAATTGAACCTGGGATCCTTTAGTCCATGGGCTGATGCTCTATGTTTTTAATTTTAAAGTGTAACTCTTAAAAATAGCATATAGTTGAATCTTGGTTATTGATTCTATTTTCCATCTTTGCCTTTGAAATTGTTTTAATTTACTGATGAGAGAGAGAGAGAGAGAGAGAGAGAGAGAGAGAGAGAGAGAGATTTGTTGTTCCACTTACTTATATGTTCATTGATTGCTTTCTCGATGTGCCCTGATCAGAGATTCAGCCCACAACCTTTCCATATGAGATGACACTCTAACCAGTTGAACTACTTGGTTATTTTTTACAAGGCAGTTGTGCCAGGACCATCCTAATACGTAAAAACCCAGTGTCCATAACATCCAAAACCACCAAAGGCTCCACCAACCAGAAGTCAGTGCTGGGTTGCTGTGGTGACCAGCACTGACTACCTCAGCTGGGAAGCCGGGACCCAACACTGAATGCCTAGGAGGCTGCGGATTAGGCCTGGAGAGAAGCCCAGGGAGAGAGAAACAGGGTCTGATCCATAGCCTCTGTGGCAGTTGTTGATCAGCACTTGCCTCTCTCTTTTGCTCTGGGCCTGGCCAGCAGCCAAGCCTCTCTTTTGCTGGGGCCTCCACTGGGGCTGCTGATCAGCCCTGCCTCTCTGATCAGGCCCGTTGATAAGCCTGGAGATGCTGACTGGCATGGAAACTGATCAATCAGAACCAAATCTGGGTGAAGTGTGAAGAGCCAATGGCTGCATAGGAGGTGGAGCTTTTGATACTGACTGGCATAGAAACTGACCAATCAGAACCTAATCTGGGTGAACTGAGAAGGCAGAACCTAAGGAGGGGGCTGAGGAGGGGTTTTAAGGGCAATAGGTATTTGGTATAAGGTGTAAGAAAGTGGTTCAATTTTTTAATGACCAGTTTGGCAGTATAGTTCATATGGCTGGCTATCAGTACAGATATAGGAATTATGTATTTTTGTCTGCCAAGAGCATCTCCTTCTGATGAAAAAGGCTCCCCCCTCCCCCATTTAAGCAATCCTATCCTATATAATCTATCTATACTACTAAAAGGGTAATATGCTAATTAGACCAGGTCAACTGGCCATCTTTCAGACATCTTACTTCCTTCTGGACAAGACCATGGTGGTGGGGGCCGAGGCCATTAGGGGTGATCAGGCTGGCAGGGAAGGGCAGTTCGGGGTGAGGTCAGGCAGGCAGGGGAGGGCAGTTGGGGACAAGATCAGGCTGGCAGGGGTAGGCAGCAATCCATCCTATATAATCTATCTATACTACTAAAAGGGTAATATGCTAATTAGACTGGGTCAACTGGCCATCTTCCGGATGTCTGACTTCCTTCTGGACAAAGTCATGGTGGTGGCGGCCAAAGCCATTAGGGACGATCAGGCAGGCAGGGGAGGGCAGTTGGGGGCAAGATCAGGCTGGCAGGGGAGGGCAGTTAGGGGCGATCAGGCAGGCAGCCAGAGGCAGTTTGGGGTGATCAGGCAGGCAGGCAGGTGAGTGGTTAGGAGCTAGCGGTCCCAGATTGTGAGAGGGATGTCTGACCACCTGCTTAGGCCCGACCCCCCCTAAACAGGTGGTCGGACATCCCCCAAGGGGTCCCAGGTTAGAGAGGGTGCAGGCTGGGCTGAGGGAACCCTCCCCCCACCCCTCACCCCACATGAATTTCATGCACTGGGACACTAGTTAATATATAGAAAAGAAACCTTTATTAGAATTTATCCCTGCCCTGGCTGGTGTGACTTAGTTGATTAGAGAGTCATCCTGGCACCAAAGTTTCATGAGTTTGATTCCCGGTCAGGGCACATACCCAAGTTACAGGTTTGAGCCCTGGTCAAGGTGCATACAGGAGGCTATTGATCCATGTTACTTTTCCACATCAATCTTTCTCTCTCTCCCCCTCCTTTCCTCTCTCAGGAATCAATAAAAAATATATATCCTTGGGTGAGGATTGATTTAAGTATCTTTGTAACTAGATTATGTTATCTCAGATTTGTACTTCAGGATTTTTTATGGGTGATAATAGTACATTTTTACTTAATTTGTTGAGAGGGTTTGACAACTCCTGTCCCAGGACATTTACTTATTCTGTCTGGTTCTTGGTGATGGACTATGTCCAGGAGCTTTTCTGGAAGCCATCATGAGCTGTGTGTCAGTGATACGCTGGTGAATACTCCCTGCTCTCACCAGTTGGCTTTCATTATTCTCTTGACCTCAAGAAGGGTGACCCACCAGGCCTGCCTTCTGATTGCTGAGACCTCGTGGTTCTGACCCTCACATCTGTGAATCTAAAAAGACCTAATGAAAAAAAGTCTTTTGAAAGAATTACTTTTCAAGCACTCAAGCCATCTCATTACACCATTATTGCCCTTTAGCTACCTGTGTTTCTCTTCTGGCTTCCTCTGAAAGTGGGAACTTAATCTGTTCTCTTTTACACAACTGCCTTGTAAGTTAAAATAACTTGCATTAAGTCATTTCAAGTCTCCTTAATTTCCTATGAGAATAAGTATGACTTTTTCAATTTTGATGAGTAATATGAGACACAGCTTATAGCCAGTAAATTCTACAGCAATATTCCTACCTCCTTTGATTTATATTTTAGATTTTTAATAATACACTGTAGCAACCTGTGTGACATTTTCATTACTGTCTACATGCTTGGGGTTAAAGATGACTCTTGAATGCTCTACAGGGCATTTCAAAGAAAAAAATAGGGTATGTATACTTTGGTTCTCAAGTGTATGTTTGTTTCAGAAATATTATATATTTCAGAAGGTTTTGAACAATAGTTTTTCCTTTCTAACAACAAGAATATACATGTAAATGAAATAGCTGTTTGTGGCAAAATACTTGTACGTGACACATAGAAAACATGTATTATTTAGATGATTTTGCAACAATTTTACCAAGTTAGTTTCTCTGGGTAGAATTACTTTTACATGACCACTCTTTTGAGGCATGTATGTGCATGTGTATATGTGTGTGTATGTGTACCAGGTATGTGTGTGTATGTGTACGTGTGTGTGTGTATCTGTGTGCACACATATGCATGCATATATATTTTTCCTCCAAAGAATATATCTTTGTTTGGGTATAGTGATCACCCAATGTGTGGTGGGAAAATTGTTTCAGTTTTACAAAGTAGTTAAAACAGTGCTTTCAATATTTTCTACAGCCTTCCTGAGGTGGCTGTGTGTCTCAAGTTTGGCCCCTGAATTCTAATTCTAGCCCTTATTTCATAGGATTGTGAATTCCTAGAAGGAAAGCGCCAGGTTTTATTTTGTATTCTCAGTCCCTGGTCATAGTTCCCATTACCCTTGTCTGTCCTCCCAGAAATGAATAGAACAGTATTAGCTAATCATCTATTGCTCTACATAGAGCAACAGAAATGTAGTAACAATGGACTCAGAGTCTATCATGTTCAAAATCTTGAACCATGTTTGAAGAGAAAAAACTTAAAGCAAGATGTAATTGGCTGGGATAGAGAGGGTGCGTATAATAGTTAAAAGCTATAAAAACCTGAACAGGAAAGGAAGGGCACCAGGAATGGTTGGGATACTTTCTGGGAAAAGGTGAGGGAAATTGAATTTTCTTAACTCGCTCTTGATTCAATTTTCAGTTTTATCCATGCTTTTGCTGATACAGGCACAATTTTCAAATGGTTTTGATTTTTTTTGTATATTTTATAACTCGGTGATATATTCAGCATCATAATAGCTCTCCAGGGACATCTTTTTATGTCAAGGGAAAGTGCTATAAATGATGTGATTGTGATAGCTGATTGGCAGTAAAGCATCTGAAATTGCTATGTTTATACTGCCGAGAAGTGTACCTGTTAATTTGGGCCTGATGTTGATATTCTTGGGATGTTTTCTTACAGTCAACAATTCCACCTTTTTCTACACATTTTTCAGTGCTGTGCACATTTCAATGTTTCTAGTATCCTGCAAAGAAGAGCTTGGACTTCCTGTATATAAGAGAGAGTGTGGTGCTGCATGAGGATTTAATGTGCATCTTACAGCCTTTTTTCCTCTGTCTCTCATGACCTAGAAACATAGAAGTGCGTGTCCGTGTGCATGTGTGCGTGTGTGTGTGTGTGTGTGTGTGTGTGTGTGTGTATAGTTGGTTTTCAGTAAAGTGAATAGCTTTTCTCAATCTAGTTAGTATTTACAGACTTTCCCCTTAGATTCTCAGAACCCCCATGAATTGAAAAATTAGCTCATATTTTTGCTTTCTGAATTATACCTCATTAACTCAAAAGCCACCCCTAGTCATTCAATAATAGTTGTCTCTTTGTACTACTTTTGTTTTATTAGGAGTCCAATCCTTGGAGAGGTATCTTCTTATATAATAATTATTTTATGCTGAGAAACAATGGGTTTCTGTCAGATCAAATAATTTATTTAAATTTCAAATATCAACACTATGCCTAAAAATCCCCTTGAGTGGCCATTTGCATGGCACTTCTAGATTAACTTTTGAGCAACTAAAACAAGTAGTCAGTCTTCTGGTTAATAGATCAGTACTGTTGTGAACTCACTGATGATGGGATATATGCCACAGAAGAAGGATCCAGACAGAACAACAGTCAAATCCAAGTGCCTTTTTATGTCTTGAGTCATTAACAGTACTGAGCCTCAGTTGCCTCATTGAGGAACACTGGCGATAAAGGTAACTCCTAGGACTGTTGCTTATGCTGAGGCGTGTAATGTAAAGAGCCTTACCAATGCTTCCATTATTACACAAAGAAGTCAACTTTTTAAGCAGAAGCACTTAGTATCAAACCAGGAAAATGTCATAAATGGCTTCATGCTTTTAGGACCCCAAAGTCAACATTATGATGATTGGGATAATCAAAAAATTACCATGCTCAACATTATGATGATTGGGGGTAATCAAAAAATTACCATGCTCACTGAATCAAACATATTATATATATAATTTTATATATGTGTGTGTGTGTGTGTATGTGTGTGTAGATTAAATTCACTGTGTTCCAGTTTTGCATTCCATGTAATTCCCTGAAATGGATTAAAAATTGTATTTGAATCATGTCCACATGATTCATTTTCTTATTTTCGGTGAACCTCTTAGTCCCTTTATCAGAGATTACAATTTTTAGTTAGTGAAAGAAGCCTGGTGTCATTTGGGCTTTTATTGCAAAGGAGGGAACTAAGTGTGGACTCCTAGTATCACTGAGCAAAGGAAAGACTCAATTCTGTCTGATTTCTAAAGAGCAGCATAAGGACTGTGATTCTAAAACAAGACGGTAGGTTGGAAGGGGCATAGGTTAAATTATAGGAGAAATAAGATGCTATTTGGCCCCAGGGAAAGTTATCTATTGAGATGGCAGTCCAGAGTGTGATAAATGGAATGTTTCTGATTGAAGGAAAATAGGGTTGAGCTGATTGGAATAAGCAATTGGCCACCAAGGTACATGAACTTGACAGAGTGTATTCTTTGTGGTGCCTGTGGCCTCTTTCAGAATTCACCAGCTATGTAGTCTAATCTGCCACCTTGCATCTGGTAAGATTTCTTATAAAATGAATTGAGCATTGTCGGTGTCTTATATCTTATAGAACAGCACCGTGATCAGGTAAGGGCAAGAATATTAGCAAAACCACAGGATGTAGCAGTGTTGGGTGGTCAATTGGAGGGAGAAGGCTGAAAAAAGGTACTCAGGATGTGATCAGTTCCACACATTGTGTTCTTGTATCATTGATTCAGTTCTGTTCAGCTTCCACATGGTCTGCACACAGCACAGACCAATCATTCTGAACGCTCGGTCTTGCATGCAGGCTGATACTGCTGTCACAGCAAGTACTGCTTTCTTAAGAACATCTGCTGCTGCACAGTCCTCAGCCACCAACTTAGGGAACACAGGCTATTCTGATCGCGGGCATCTCACCTTTCACAGTTTTGCTGAAGGAACCAGAAGTGAAAACTTACCAGTAGAAAATTAAGCTTGCGTATTAATATCTAAGAGTATTAGGATCCCTTAAAAACGGCACTGTTACCAATGTATTTGAAGGGTGATTTTGTTTCTCTGCCTCTGAATCTATTTATCATTCCTATATGCAAATACACTCTTATTGTGAAATATAATACACATTAGAGAACTTTAAACAATGGATATATTAATTGATTATTCTGAAGTAAAGCCAGGATAATAGTCACCCAAGTCAAGAAACTGTATACTTTGATACCTCAGAAAGTCTTCTTGGGCCCCTTTGCAATTTCCTTTTTCTCTTCCTTCTAAAGACAACAATTACTTGTCATTAACTGTGACTACTTTCTTCTTTTAACCACCTAAAACCACATTCCAAGACACTAAAATTTGCTTTTCCTTGGTTTTGAACTTTATTTATATGGAATCATATACATGCGGTGTTGTATTTGGCTTCTTTGAGTCATTGTTTTATTTGTAAAATTAATCCATGTTTTACTAGATGCATTTCACTTCCTTTGAGATTCAGTATTCTTATGATTCTCTCACAATTTAGGTGTCTGTTTTATTTTAATAGACATTTAAATAGTTTATTTCTAGTTTGGCTTAGAGCTTCTATTACTTGGTTTTGTTTCTCTGGAGAGCTGTAATAGTGTGTGCGTGTAGGTGGTGGGGGAGTAAGAGATTTTAAGAAATTAGCCAGCGTGATTGTGGAGGCTCATAATTTCAAAATCTTCAGGGCAACCAGCAGGCTGGAGACTCTGGGAAGAGTTAATGTTGCAATGGAGTCTGAATGTGATCTGGAGTCAGAATTACTTCCTTCTTGGGGATCTCAGTCTTTTCTCTTAAGGCCTTCAACTGAATATATGAGGGCCACCAATATTATGAGAGTGATCACCTTTAGTCAAAGTTAACTGATTTCAAAGTTAATAAAATCTAAAAAACTAGGGGCCCAGTGCACAAATTCATGCACCTTGAAAGGAACTGTGGGCTGCTAGGCTACAGTGGGCACAGGGGTGGGTCTTGGCCCACCCTCCATGCCCCCTTCCCACCACAGCCCTGCCCACCTGTCTGCCGGCAGCCCCACTCCTGCCATTCCCACATACTGATGGTGCTGGCCCCACTCGCACCCGCTGATGGTGCAGAGCGATTGGGACTGGTGCAAGCAGTGGGTGCAAGCAGTGGCTGCTGCTCCAATTGCCCCTCAGGAGCAGGGAGAGGTGGAGAAGCCCTCAGGGGCAGTCAGTGTCAGCAGCCGCTGCTCACACCCACTGACAGTGCTGAGCGATTGGGACCAGTGCCAAGCACTGGCAGCTGGCAGCCGGCAGCCAGCAGCGAGTGTGAGCAGTGGCTCTCGTACTGGGTGCAGGTGTGAGCGGGGCCAGCGCCAGCAGTGAGTGTGAGCAGTGGCTCTGGCACCAGCAGTGTGTGTGAGAGGTGGCTACTGGCCCCTCCTTTCAGGAGCAGGGGGAGGTGGAGAAGCCCTGAGGGGCGATCGGGGCCAGCAGCCACTGTTCATACCTGCTGACGGCACCAAATGATCAGGGCTGGTGCCAGGCATCAGCAGCAGGTGGGAGTGGCAACTCTGGCGCTGGCAGTGGGTGTGAGTAGGGCTGGTGCCAGTAGCAGGCGTGAGTGCCAGGCAGGACCGTGGTGCACAGGAACAAAGAATTTTCAGTAACCACCAGAGGCTCACCTTAATGAGAGTGATCAGTGTCCTGCTTTGGTCTGGCACCCCTGGTCACCTGTTCCACCATCCTGCCATGGACAACACCCGTGCTCTGCCATCTGCATGCACCATGTTTCCTGCTTGCCCCTGGTAATCAGTGAACATCATAGCGACCATTTGTTCGGTTGTTTGGTTGTTTGATTGTTCCGTTGTTTGGTCTATTTGCATATTAGGGTTATATATATATATATATATATATATATATATATATATATAGTGTAAAAATTATTGTAATTTAATACAAGTATAGATTTGCTATCTGGTTCAGCAAGACTCTGTGTTCTATCTAATTCAATAGTATTTGTTCTTAGGTCATTTATTTCCACATAAATATTAGTACTATGTGTTAGGTAGCTCCCCAAAGACCCTGTTAATATCTATAATAATAAAAGCATAATATGCTAATTAGACCAGACAGCCAAATGACCTTCCAGATGACCTTCTGGATGACCTTCCAGAGGAAGCTGGGGCTGTGAAGGCTGAGCCCCTTGCACAAATTTTGTGCATCGGGCCTCTAGGATTTATATAATTACATTGAATCTGCAGATAATTTGGAGAGCTTTGATATCTTTCCAAATTTAAGTCTTTGTACTAAAGAACATGGGATACTACCTATTTATTTAGGTGTTGCTTTAAGTTCTTTTAATGTATTTATTGAAACATTATGTTTGTTCAAGAAACATTCTCCATTGACATTATATAAGAAAATATGAGAAAATAAGGTTAGGTCATACATAAAAAAAATCATACATGTATGTTTTACCTAGTAGGTGGAAGATGCTAAGAGATTTTTAAAAATCTTGTTTTTACCTCCATAGTGACTATTTTTTATCTCTCTTTTATTGTGCCATTTAGTATTAAATTTTGCATATACTTATTATTAGTATTTATTGGATTTAATTATATTTGACCATTTAATCTTATTTCTTATAGTTTTCTTTCCTTTAGAGCAAGCTAGACTTTTGTTCTTTTCTTGTTTCGCTTGCTGAAATCTGCATATTTCAGTGATATCTCAAAATTATGTTGCTGCTAAAAATGATCTGAAATAATTATTTTCACTATTAAGACTCTACTGGTGTTGGGTTTCTGCTCATCCCACAGTGTTTATCTTTCTCCCTAGAGAATTTTTATTGTTTGTTCTCTTGCAGTGGCTCTTTTAATTCCTTTCTTTCATATCATCTTCTATTATTTTTTTTTTTTTACTATTAGAACCATTTTCATTAAAAATAGTATCCTCTATAATAAAGAGGTAATATGCCAATTGACCATCACTCCAACACACAAGATGGCTGCCCCCATGTGGTCAAAGATGGCTGCCCTTATGTGGACACCAGATGGCCACCACAAAATGGCCGGCAGGGGAGGGCAGTTGGGAAGGACCAGGCCTGCAATGGAGGGCATTTGGGGGTGACCAGGCCTGCAGGGGAGGGCAGTTAGTGGTGACCGGGGCCATCAGAGGAAGGCAGTTGGGGTGACCAGACCTATAGGGGAGGGCAAGTTGGGGGGGGACTAGACCAGCAGGGGAGGGCAGTTCGGGGTGACCAGGCCAGCAGGAGAGGGCAGTTCGGGATGACCAGGCCAGCAGGGGAAGGCAGTTAGGGGCAATTGGGCCGGCAGCAGAGCAGTTAAGCATCGATCAGGCTTGCAGGGGAGTGGTTAGGGATGATCAGGCTGGCAGGCAGAAGTAGTTAGGGGCAATTAGGCAGGCAGGCAGGTAGGCAGGCAGGCAGGCAGGCAGGCCAGTGGTTGGGAGCCAGCAGTCCTGAATTGTGAGAGGGATCCCTGATTGGAGAGGGTTAAGGCTGGGCTGAGGGACACACACCCCCTCGTGCACTGGGCCTCTAGTATACTTATAGGAGCATAAAACATTTAAAAAGTTGAAAAAAATAAAAGCAATCATCTCAAGTTATTTGTTGGGCAAGATGATGAATTACTGGTTAAAGGTTTTTGGATTACCTAACAATATATACTGATTTTGTCATAGACCAGGAACCATCTGTAATTGCCATAAGGTCAATTTTACAATTACACCTTATGGAAATTTCTGCTTCTAAGTCATAATTTGCATATGTGAATTGGTATTTCATGGGAAGTTATGATATAGCAAGGTAAACTAGTAAATAATAGATAAACACAATATTTACACTTGACCTTGAGATTCAGTTGGAATCCTTGCACATCCTTCTTTTTTTGTTTTTTAATATATTTTATTGATTTTTACAGAGAGGAAGGGAGCGGGATAGAGAGTTAGAAACATCAATGAGATGAGAGAGAAACATCGATCAGCTGCCTCCTGCACACCTCCTACTGGGGATGTGCCCGCAACCATGGTACATGCCCTTGATTGGAATCAAACCTGGGACCCTTCAGTCCGCAGGCCGACGCTCTATCCACTGAGCCAAACCGGTTTTGGCATATTCTTCTTTATAAATTATGAAACTTTGATATGTGTCCTCTGTTTAATGATTGAGTGCCACCTTAATTCTCATTTTTTTAAAAAATTTTTAAAATATAAGTTTATTGATTTCAGAGAGGAAGGGAGAGGGAGAGCCAGATATAAACATCAATGATGAGAGAAAATCATTGATCAGCTGCCTCTTGCACATCCCACACTGGGGATCAAACCTGCAAACTGGGCATGTGCCCTGACCAGGAATTGAACCAATACCTCATTCTGGGTTCCTTTTAAAAGGAGATTAGGACCTACAAGGAGAGATACCAGAGATGTATGAGAGGAAAGACCATCTGAGGACACTGTGAGAAGATGGCCAACTACCTATGGTGAAACCAAACCTGCCAACATCTTGACCTTGGACTTCCAGGCCCCAGAAGTGTGGGAAAAAAAATCTGTTGTTAAACCATCCAGCTAGTGGTATTTTGTCAGGGCAACTCTAGCACATAAATCCTGTCCCATCCCTTTTTTCTTTCTTTTCTATTTTTAAATGTTAAGGCTACAGTCTTATATCTGAGGATTATCATGACAAACCATTTGATATTAAAAAGATAATGGCCCGGCTGGTGTGTGACTCAGTGGTTGAGTGTCGACCTATGAACCAGGAGGTCACTGGTTCGATTGCTGGTCAGGCACATGCCAGGGTTGCAAGTTCCATCCCCAGAAGGGGAGATTGCAGGAGGCAGCCAATTGATGTTTATTTCTCATTGATATTTCTCCCTCTCTCTCTGAAAATTATATATATAAAGCCCTAGCCAGTTTGGCTCAGTGAATAGAGAGATGATCTGTGGACTAAAATGTCTTGGGTTCAACTCCGGTCAAGGGCACATGCCCGGGTTGTGGGCTTGATCCCCAATAGGAGGCATGCAAGAGGCAGCTGATCAATGATTCTCTTTTATTATTGATGTTTAATCTCTCTGTCCCTCTCCCTTCCTCTCTGAAATCGATAAAAATATATTAAAAAAACATATTTTAGAAGCAAAAAAAAGATAATGAATTGCCTTGAGGACACTCACCATGCCATTTCCTGGTGGCTGCTGTTACAGCTAAAATAGACACATTTAGGGAACAAAGGTGAGTGTGGGGTCTGTCTTGTGGCTCTCGTTCCAGAAAAGTTCCCTTTGAAGCCGTGCGAGCCAGCCCTGGTCAATGGCTGTGCTGTCCATAATCTTACAGTTGGTGCACTGAGATAGTTCTAATAATTCTTAGTATGACTCCTTCAATAATTAATGCTTCAGTTGTTTTAAATGTTTCATTGCCAAAACAATAAAATAAAAGCTCACATGCAGTGTCAGATCTCCAAATTATAACACAAAATAGATGTTTTTCAGTAATTTACATGGAATTAATTCCATCCCAGGGTTCTGGTAAAAATTAGAAGTCATTTAAAGGCTGAGCTCTGGTGGTTTATGTGTCACTAGATTCCCTCTATGGAACCATTTCCTTGTAAATCTTTGTAGTCCATTTACATTCAATATGCCTTTGGTCTCTTGATGGCTCCAATGGTTCTTAATTGCATTTCTTCTAGGCAGTCCCAGTGGTTGGTTTCTTTCAACTAACAACTAGTAGTGAAATGCTGTCATGGCAAAAAAAAAACAACAAAAAACAGTCTGACTTTAATTATTAATAACAATAGTAACGTTTTTCTAGCTTCTCCCAAGAAAACATGAAAGCACACTACCTGATTAATTAACAGATCATTTCGGTAAATGAAGTATACTTATATTTAGTCAAGCTTGTCCTTTTAAATTTCAGTTCTTATTTATTTATGTATTATTAACCTCAGGGTCTCGGGGCCAAGTTAATCACATTCTTTAGTTCCTGAACTTCTAGTATTGATCTGCCAAACTTGTGCATTTTAATTGTTTGCTTAATGATTATTTACTGAAGCACCAGTACACGAATTCGTGAACCAGTGGGATCCCTCGGCCTGGCCTGCAGGATCGGGCTGAAACCAGCTCCCCAATATCCCCTGAAGGGCCCAGAATTGTGAGAGGGCGCAGGCCAGGCCAAGGGACCCCACCTGTGCGGGAGGTTGGCCAACCGGGTAGGGACCACGGGAAGGATCCAGGGTGTGTCCAGGCTATCTCCCTTAGTCCCGACCAGCACAGACCCCAGCCGCAAGCTAACCTACTGGTCAGTGCGTCTGCCCCCTGGTGGTCAGTGCATGTCATAGTGTCAGGTTAACTGGTTGACTGTCTGCCCCCTGGTGGTCAGTGCACATCATAGTGAGCGGCTGAGGGACCTTAGCATATCATTAGCATATTACACTTTCATTGGTTGAACAGGTGACTGGACACTTAGCATATTAGGCTTTTATTTTATAGGACTAAGGGCCCAGTGCTTGAATTTGTGCACCTTGAAAGGAACTGTGGGCCGTGAGGCTGTGGTGGGCACAGGGGCAGGTCTCAGCTTATCCTCCACACCCCTGCCTGGCCCTTCCCACCATGGCCCCCAGTCTCCTGTCTGCTAGCAGCCCCACTCCTGCCGCTACTGCTCCCACACTCTGACAGTGCTGGCCCTATTCACACCCACTGATGGCATGGAGCGATTGGGGCTGGTGCCATCAGTGTGTGCGAGCAGTGGCTGCTACCCCAATCACCCCTCAGGAGCAAGGGGAAGTGGAGAAGCCACCACTTACACCTGCTGATGGCGCCAAGAAATCGGGGCCGGCGCCAGGAGCCGGCAGTGGGTGCAAGAGGTGGCTGCTGGCCCCAATCACCGCTTAGGAGCAGGGAGAGGTGGAGAAGCCCTGAGGGGCAATTGGGGCCAGCAGCTGCCACTTGCACCCGATGACAACGCTGAGCAATCGGGGCTGTTGCTGGGCACCAGCAGCGGGTGTGAGCCACAGCTCCGGTGCTGGCTGTGGGTGCGAGCGCCAGCTGGGACCATGGCATGCAGGAGCAAGGAATTTACAATAACCACCAGACGCTTGTCCCAATGATAGCAACTGGTACCCCACCTTGGTCTGGTGTTCCTGCTCACCTGCTCCACCATCCCACTGTGGCCAACTCCTGCCATGTTCCGCATGTGCCCCCTGGTGGTCAGCACATGTCATATCAACTGGTTGTTGGGTTATTGGGTCGTTTGGTTGTTCCACCATTCAGTCTATTTGCATATTAGGGTTCTATATGCAATATATATATAGATTCCCAATTGTTACTCTCATCACTCTTCCCTCTTATGTGATATTTCAAAGATGATTGAAAATATTTTTCTGCTTTATCGAGATATAATTTACATATAGCATTTTATAATTTAATGTATACAATATAGTGATTTTACATATGTATATATTGCAAAATGATTACCACAATAAAATTAGTTAGTACACCCATCAGCTCTCATAACAATTTTCTTGTGGTAAGAACTTTTAAAATCTACTCTTTTAGTAACTTTCAAATATGCAATACAACATTGTTAACTATAGCCACCATGCTGTATATTATACCCCCAGAAGTTACTCATCTAATAACTGGAAGTTTGTCTCTTTTCACAACCTTCCCCCATTTCCACCCACCCCTGTCTCTGGCTCTGGCAACCAACAATCTGTTCTGTTGTATTTTAGTGTTTCTTCTCATAAAACATGTACACATCTTTTTTTTTTTTTTTTTTTTTTTTTTTTTTACAACTGCTATGCATTCTATGTGTTCTTCTTTTCCCCCAACACTAAGTTTCTTAGGACCATTCTTTCTTTCCTTTTTTAAATGAATAAAATAGTTTATAATCCCTCATTTGAAAAAACAATTACCAACAATAAAACCTCAGTGGTGTGTTATGCTCACTTCTCATCTATGGCTGCCTCCAATTAAGCAAGCAAAGCTACATATGTATGAGTGGGTATGCAATTTAATGACAGATTAGCTCAGGAACGTACTACATATGGAACACTAGATCTCCAGAGCCCATTTGAATATTCATTAGGAAAGGGAAACCTATTTCTGATTAAGAGTGAAAATGTGATTGGAAAAAAAGGATGCCACAGGCCAATCAAAATAATTAAATGTCTTTCCTCTTTAAGTAGCTGATTGGATTTGGCTTGCGTGTGCTTCCAGTGCAGAGTAGACTAGGTAAGCACCCGATATAAAATTCGGTCCACTGCTTCACAGAAGACAGTCAGTAGAAACAGGGCCGCCATGGTAACCTGGGAATGTAGTTAGTGCTTACAGAGAGGGGATATGGTTTTAGGCCAGTAGAAATTACAACATTGCTTCTAATTTTCAGAAGATGCAGGACATGGGAAGCTTAACTCAGAAACGATGTAAGATGTATCTCAAATATTTTTTTGTCTTTCTAGAATAAATAAATAAATAAATAAATAAATAAATAAATAAATAGTCAATGGTACAGGTGAGGTCATTTGACTCAATTAAAATTGCCCATATATCTATGTGTTTATATGAAATCTAAATAATAAAATGAGCATTATCTTTTTATAAATTTTGGGTTAGTTCAAACTATTAATATAATTTGATAATAAGAGTGCTTGTCTTGATTTTAGATATCCCAAGAATAGCTGGAAGAGAAAGAAGAGAGAAAGAGACAAATTACCAACAATATTTTATCAAGTGGGCTATGTGGGCGAATTAATACATGTGTCCAATCATCAGTATACTCACAGATAATCCAGTGAATTCTCTGTTTGTTGTACAGTGTGATTGACTACAGCAGGTGTTAGCCAATTAGTGTGTGGGTCAAATTTGACCTGCTGCCTATACATTTGTAACGAAAATTTTATTGGCATGCAGTAACATTTGTTTGTTTACAGCTGCTTTTATGATACATTTTCAGAAGTGAATAGTTGTGACAGACCAATTGGCTCTCAAAACCTGAAATATTTATTTGGCCATTTACAAGTTTGACTAGATAATACCAATAGGTCAAGTTTCACAGGTGATTATAAACTCATGTAAACATGACTGGGTAGAGATAAAATTTAGAAGACAGTTAAGCTTAGCTTTAATCATCCTGCTGAGGGTGAGTATTTAAAAGCCAGAGAAAATAAAAGTAGACTGACAATGGTCTTGACTTGATGTAAAGATAAGTAAATCAAACATAGGTCTTTAGACTTGAAATTTGTAAAGACAATGAGCAAAGTTGAATCCTGCAGATTTCAGACATGGGTTGATAGCCACTTCCGGTCTTCACAATTCAGTTATTGAAGTGACAAAGTGAGTCTAGAAGCACTCTGCTCCTGAGTACATCTCATAATTTTAGGTGCTTGCAGTACAGGCACAAAGCTGATGGACAGATAGATCAGTTTATTTGCCAGCACAAGTTGAAGATGAGCAAGATTAGCCCTTGACAGTTACTTTTTCACTTGGTGTTCATTATTTCTACATGCTCGGTGGGCTGGTAACTGATTATTGACAAAGGGGAAAATGGCATGGTTCCTTCTTCTAGTGAAAAGGGTGATTCTCAGCTGGGGGTGGGGGTTTGGTGGGGAAATATTCTTAAAGAAAGACGTCAATATTTTTAGCAGAAAAGTTTAGCTTTCTGTCTTTAAAAACAAACAACAAAAACAATAACAAACATTTGGAGACCTTTTGTAAAATCTTCTGAGTTCTTAATGATCCTCTGACCAAAACCTTTAGGTCAAAACCTTAACTTGTTTCAAACACTGACTGCTTTTCGATTTGAGGTCACATAAAGAGAAATTTGCGTGACTCAGATATATGAAATGTAATCATAAGCCTGAATGTACATGTATCAATAGCATATATTAACTGTTCCCATGTGGTTGGGACTATGAGCATAGCTCTTACCATCATAATTAGCTAATTATTAATAATAATATAAAAGGAGTACAAGGGAGGCCAAATATTATAAACAAGGCCATCTAGGCTGCTTCATCAGCAAGCTGCAATTTCACACTCCTCAAGGAACCACTTGTACATTCCCTGCAGTTCACTGGGGGAGTGGACTGAGCAAAGGAGAAAATGAGTGCATGAACAGTAAGTCAGGGTGACATAGGTCCAACAGTAAGTCAAGGTGCCTGTCAGTCTAACCTGGAACAAAGAGCATTGGCTAGGGATGTTGGAGCCACTGCAAGGTGCAAAATTTAGGAATACATAACCTCCCTTATTTATGTATTTAGGAATTCATAATCCCCCTTATTTAGGAATAAGACAAAAGAATTCTCTCTCTTGTTCCTCTGGCTTTGCTCTTGCTTCCTTGCACGTGGCCCTAGAAGCAGCATGGTCCACAACTGTGCAGACCCCAGACATAAATGAGTACATATAGGAACACAAACTGAGCTAGCCTGATGCTGAACTTAAACTTCAAATATGAAATGGCAACTCTGGGCAATGGCGTTAATCCTAGCTCTGCTAAAGACACAGCTGGACTTCTTCCACGGTGAGACAGAGGGAAGGGAAACCTTGGCAACTCAGGGGTTTAATTCCACACAAATAAATGCCACTCATTCTCCTATGTGAGTCTCAGAAAATTCCTTTTCTGATGACATTGTAAGAAGCCCACTTCTACCAGCAATAGGTGGGGACAAGGACAGCTCCCCACTGATAACAGAAGGATAGTACTGATGAGTAGTTCTACATTCATTTTGGGATAAAAGTCCTTAAAAATCTCTTCCATAAAGGGAAATTGGCAGACCCTTAATTAGATGTCAAATGTCAAGTTTTACATTGACATACTGTTTTTTAATATTTTAAAATGACATTTTTAAAGGCAAGTATAAGTGAATGAAATATTTTGAGAAGGAAAGAATCCGAGTGAATACTGGTATTAAATGGTTGTGAGTATTTATTCTACATGGATTAACTTTGGAAAATAATGTTAAAGGCAGAAAAAAATAAATGTCTTAAAAATGCCTCAAATCTAACTAGAAACCTCATTGGCAGTCTAATTGACAACCTTGCCCAGCTAAACTGTAGTAAATCTCTTGATGAAAGGTTCATAATAATAAGATAGAATGTGATAATCAGGAGAAATTTCTGTTCTATTTTCAACTTACATTTATGTCTACGTGATAGTTTGAAATCTTGAGTAGGTTTATAGTATTAATTAGAAATATGTATGGTGATGTTATTATTTTGAGTGTAGAAAGCGCTATTTCTAAATGATTGAAAATGTTTTATAATATTCCTTAATTTTATTTAACACAATAATCCCAAACCTTTTTTTAAATTTTTTTTATTATAAAGTGTGTTTGGTAACAGTAAAAGTAGGGGAGAACCAATTAGAATGGAAAGACGGGAAAGATGAGGGTCCCGGTTTCTGCTTTTGACATTGGTGCTGGTATAAGAAATGATACAAATATCAAACTAGGCCAATATCATGGAATAAGGAAGCTTTTCCAGCCATTATTGCTGTGGTTCAGTACTCACTGAGGAAGCTTTACTTGGAAGTGAGACTGGGCTTCCTAAGTTTAAACAATAAAACCGGGGCTCCCGTGCCACTCTAATTAAGTTGATCAGACCCATGAGGATTTTATGCATCATTTATGTTCAGCGCCCTGTGCAGCACTGCAGTTGGGATTCAACTCTACTGATACCTTGGCAATACTACCTGCAATATAGGCCGCAGAAGCAAGAGCCATACTGAATTCTGAGGGTGGTATATGTTTTTCTATTTGTCACCTTAAATTTTCAAACAAAAGTCATTCTTTACCCAGAAACAATACCATATGTGATTGCATCCAAGGATCTCCTTTATTGCTCATTACCATGTCAGGATACTCAGTAACAGGGAACTGTTTTCAGCCATGACTGAATAGCTGCATTCCCTTTGCAGGGCTGACTTCAGTTCTTTAGGCCCCTTGGAGTCCAGGATCTTAATGGATCTTTTTGTTTTTTCACTTTGTTTCCTTGTGCTTTCTTATAAAGCAGTTTATAAACAGGACGTTACCAAAGATACCTCCCTCTACCCCCCCGCCCCCAAAGCAAGTTGACAATACTCTAGAATAAAATTTCAACATCATTTTCAAGTTATCTGGGTCTATTAATAAGTCATTCCTGATTTCCTTTTTTTTTTTTTTTTTTTATCATTACCTAGATGAAAAAAGCCTGCAGTAAAGCTTCTCTGAAGAATAGTGTAAAAGTTTATATGGACCCTATGCTGATGGCCCAGGATTTGTTTTCCCTGCCTATGTGGGCACATTCACCCTCATAGTTAATGGAGCCAGACAAAGACTTGGTTCCCAGGAAAGTTTTAATTGTGCTTTCTTGGGCAAGATAAACGACTTTTCTAGGTCCGTTTTCTTATTTATGGGGATACTGAAAGGCTTAAATAAGACAATACATGAACATGACTAGAGCATTTGACAGCAGTAGGGGCTGAGGACCACAGGGAAAATATCCTTTCTGAATTTGAAAGCCAGGGAAGATTTCTCATAAATGGTGATAGAAGAAAGACAGAAGCCAACATGAGAAACTGGGCAGTCTTCCCTTTGTTTGGAATAATATTATAAATGTTCACAGATGAGTGATCCAGCTCAGAGTAGCAGAATTCAAAATTGAGCACATAGTAAAGAGAGAGCCAGGCATTGTGCCTGGAAGAGCTAGAAGCAGGAAAAGCAAAGAACTTCAGAATGAGCCCGAAGTATTAGAATCACTGAAGCGGGGCATATCTTCTAAAATCAGTGACTCTAGGATGGGAAGACTACCTGTGATGCGAAGGACATGAGCAAGAGTAATGTTTTGTGTGATTCCATTTCCATAGCAAATTATTACCTTTTATCAGGGTGTTGTTCTTCATTTAATTAAGTTATATTTTGAAAGCAAGCTTGCAAGTGGAGAAATATTACCTATTCATTCTGGCCTACTTTCCTGTATGTGTGAGTGACAGGTTGTAATAATTAGGATGTTAACAAAACAAGGTTTAGAGTAGTGATGTGTCATTAATAACTCAAAATTCTCATAGGGATTTGTAATCCTTTCCCGACTCTAAGCTGCATATCCATGGGGAATATTTCATCCCTTGTGAAGTGCAAATTACTGATGAGTTTGAGCAAAACACAAACTCAAACCTACGCCTCTGATTTGTGATTTCTCTCCTTTGTGTGATTTCCTTTCACTCTGCTGCTGCCACATGTGTGCCTTCCACATACTTCCATGTCCTGATATTTTGTTAGATGTAAAAGCAATTGCAAACCTTATCATAAATTCAATGAATCTAATCATTGGCAATACTCTCAAGGGCATCTAGGTGAATATTTCAGCCAAAGAAGAGATTTTTTTGTCTTGCATTCTTCAGAAGTCGGGAGAGTTGTTTTTATCCCCCTGCATGCCTGAAGTTATGAATTCTTTGCTCCCTCATACTTTGGATTCATCTCACTGTTAGATGTTTCTCTGACTTAATGTAAAGTCCAAACCTATTACTCCACAGCTACTACCTCAGTCCTCATTCTGCTCTCTGAAGCTACAAAGAACAAATCAAATGTCTTTTCTCTGTAGATTTTTCTCAATTTCAAGAAGTCATCTCTTGATTTTCTATCTAATCTACTCCTTTCCTAAGTAGATGTGGTTCCCCCCAAACTTTCTTTTCATACATGTTCTTAGTACTTGTTTATGAGTAAAAATGGTATAACTGAGATCCTCGATCCTTTTTTATCTTCTGGGTTTTATATCATAGTTTATGTTTATGTTTTTCTTAAAATACCATACCCAGAATAAAGCATTATGATCCAGATTTTTTCTGAATTTCCTAGCATAGAACATAAATATCTGCTCTCTTGTTATTGAATATATACTTCTATTATGATCTAAGATTCCATTCTTTGGGCCAGAATATCAAACTGTTGCTGCACATTGAATTTAAATCCAACAACTTTTATATATCCCTCTCTTATAAACTTCTATTTAGTCACATGTCTCTCACCTTGACCTTGAGTAATTGGAGCACTGTAGGTAGTGTTTTGTTCTCATTTAATATTTAGAAAATATCCTGAAACTGATTAAGACATCAGAGATATATTCACCATTGATTTATAAAATTATGAATACTTTTACTACCATTTTCCCCAAAAAAGTACCCTACAAAAATCATACTTGGAAAATATACTGTTTATATATTCTCACTGAAGGGGCTGTGGTTCCTATCCTGAGAGAGGATTAATGCCACATCCTACCAAAGGGGCTACTTAACTAGAAATGTCACCCTTGAATTAAAGAACATTTAGCCTAATTTGTCTTTCTTTTGTTAATTGTACATTCATGGTCAGTGGGGATTGATAGTGTGTTTTGCAATTTATTCTGCTTAATTCTTACCTGCTTTAACATCACCTGCTGTGCTAGTCTGTAGAGACTTAGAGAACACTACTACATTAAGCAATCCTGATGTTTCCAGTGTTTAGAAGTCTAATGCATTTCTGCTACATATATCCACAGATGCCTGGTGAAAATTTATCGATCTGTGTTAAGTTGGTTACAGAGAGAAATAGATCCCTACCAATGTATTATAGACTCAAATTATTTTTTTAATCACATCTTCCATCATTAGAACTGCAACCTGCCACAGTGGTGCTCCGTAGTTAATGACCTAATTTTTATGAGATTCTTTTAATAATTTTCTTTTTTCCCCATGTGTTTGTTTATTGCCTCACATAAAATTATATGAGCTATAGATAAGATTAAGAATGGTGGACAGAATAATGAACAGCATGCTCACCAATCTAGGACTTTTAAATGGTGAATACATTGGATGAGGAATGGAGCAAAGAAGACAGCTTATGTGTGGGGCATTCTGATAATGATGAAATTTTTATTTCAAAAGGTTCTATACCATGGATTTTTCTTTTTTAATATGCTAGTCAGTAAATGATCCTCAACATTCCTGTAACTCTTACGATATAGCATAGCTACTCTGGCATGATCCAAACAATTTGGCCAAGGCTTTGATTATCAGAGAGGATCTATCAAAGGGAAAAACTCATAATAGCAGGGTTATTTGAGGCAACATCAATATCTTCAACACCCTCCTAATAAGACAAATAGCCAGAATCTAGAGATGATTGTTCGAGTTTTTATTTCAAAAATATGTGCAGTGTCTCCCTGTAGGAAGATCCTACTACGTCTCCTTCTCTGTCTCCACAGCCCAGACCTTTTGACGAACATCTTGGCCATGTTGCATGTCTTTTTAAAAATTTTTTCTTTATTGATTAAGGTATTATATATGTGTCCTTATTGCCCCTTGCCCCCCATCCCCCACTCATGCCCTCACCCTCCTGGTGGCTGTGTCTACTGGTTAGGCTTATATGCATGCATACAATTCCTTTGGTTTATCTCCCCCCTTACCTCCACCCTCCCCAACCTTCCCTCTGAGTTTTGATGGTCTGATTGATGTTTCTCTTTCTCTAGATCTGTTTTTGTTCACCAGTTTATGTTGTTCATTATATTCCACAAATGAGTGAGATCATGTGATATGTATCTTTCTCTGACTGGCTTATTTTGCTTAGCATAAAGCTCTCCAGTTCCATCCATGCTGTTGCAAATGGTAAGAATTCCTTCTTTTTACTGCAGCATAGTATTCCATTGTGTAGATGTACCACAGTTTTTTAATCTACTCATCTGCTGATGGGCACTTAGGCATGTCTTGTTTAGTAGAATGTGTGTCACTGTTAAATAGAAACCTTTTGAAACTTTCTGTGACTTTCTCTCTTTTTTCTACTGTAAGATTAATATGTTTCCAAATAGTGGGGGTCCCTTCAGGTCTGGTCCCAGAATAAATAGAATGAGCCGTTGTTGACCCTGTGTTGGATGTAAATGTAATAAAGAAATAAACCATGGTTGTTATAAACTATGTGGGATGTTGGTGCTTCGCCACATAATCAACTTTCAGTGTTCAGAGCTGTGCATCATACAAAAGCACATTTTCCATCCTATATAATAAAAGGTAATATGCAAATCGACCTAACGGTGGAACAACAGGTCACTATGATGCTTACTGACCACCAGGGGCCAGACGCTCAATGCAGGACCTTCCCCCTGGTGGTCAGTGCGCTCCCACAGGGGGAGCACCGCTCAGCCACAAGCTGGGCTGATGGTTGGCAGGCACAGCAGCCCGCCTCCTAGGCAGTGCTAAGGACAGGGAGCGAGTCTAAGCCGTCAGTCGGACATCCCCCAAGGGCTCCCAGATTCTGAAAGGGTGCAGGCCAGGCTGGGGAACTCTGCTCCCCCTGAGTGCACGAATGTCGTGCACCGGGCCTCTAGTATTAAATAACTGCAATTGCTAATGGTGAATTTTATGTAACATAAATATTTTCCAAATAAGTATTTGGGAAATGGATTCATGGAATAATAGTGATAGTTTGAGATCTAATATGTACTTTAATTAAAATAGCACAAAACATATTCTTGGAAAACTTTTAGAAAAACATAGAATTAAATTACCATTTACATAGTAAAAATAATTCAATGGTTCCATTTCTAAATTGTAAGAAGATATATGTAGTGGCTTGATGGTATGCCAAAACATATCCATCCATGTTCTAATCCCTGGAACCCGAATATTACCTAAGATGGCAAAGAGTAAATATTACTTTCTATGGCAAAAGATAGGGTTACATTAAGAATCTTACCAGGAAGAGTTTATCCTGGATTATCTATTTGGGCCTTTAATACACTCATGTTTTCCTATATTGGAGAGGCAGAGGGAGTTTTGAAATAGACATTCAGGGAAGAATATTATGCAGACAAATATAGCCATAAGTCAAGAATGTTTACTGTTACCAGAAGCTGGGAGGTTAAAGGAAAGGAGTCTCTCCCAGAGCTTCTAAAGGAAGCACAGCTGATGACAACATAATTTTGGAATCCTGGCCTCCACAACTGGAAGAAAATAAATTTCTGTTGTTTAAGCCACCAAGTTTGGCATAATTTGTTACAGCAGCCATAGGAAACTAATACAATATATATAATAGACCAGCATTTCTGGGAAACTTTGTAAAGATTCAAGATAAGAGGTCTGGAGATTCTGGTTCAAGTAAATCCACAATAAAACCCATGTTTGTGTATTTTTAACAATTTGCCTAAGGGATGTGAATACTATAAATCTGAGGTTCTTTTTGGGTGGGCCATCTGGAATAGATAATATACAAATAGATGCTCAGTGGTGTATACTGACTATTTAGTAGTTTGTAGGTAAACATCACCAGTTCCATGTCTCCAGTGATCTGGCATGCAACTTCCTAGTGCAGTGGTCGGCAAACTGCTGCTCATGCGGCTCTTTGGACCCTTGAGTGTGGCTCTTCCACAAAATACCACGGCCTAGGCGAGTCTATTTTGAGGAAGGGGCGTTAGAAGAAGTTTAAGTTTAAAAAATTTGGCTCTCAAAAGAAATTTCAATCGTTGTGCTGTTGATATTTAGCTTTGTTGACTAATGAGTTTGCTGACCACTGTCCTAGTGTATCTCAATATTTCTTAATTCTGAATTATCACATAATTTTTAAACAGAAATGCATTTACTATTTTAAAATTAATTTTACAAGAAAAATATAATGAGGAGTCCTCTCATCCCCAGAAAAAGATGATTCATCATCTCTCATTGAATACCAGGGTTTTATAGTATACAGTGACCTCTCTCAAAATGGCTTTAATTTATTAATAAGATGATATGGTCTTGAAAACACCTAAAATAATCAACTATTATAAACTTTTCTGTTTAAAATCATATCATGAGAATGGAAAAATCCTACTCTTATCTGAAAGACCTCAGCTGAATGAACCATTTTGATATAGAGAAACAGTTTTGATTTTTCAGCTGTGATTCAGAGTTTCAGATAAAGGTGTTTTAGATACAAAATTCCACATTTTTCTAACTTGTAGTTTCCAATGAAATGGGACCCCAACTCTCATTTCTTAGCCCAAGCCTAAGCCTAAATGTTTGTTCAAAGTGCTGCTTTGCTTTGTTCCAAACAAAACAAAGCTTTATTTAAAGTTTATGCAAACTCTACTCTTCTACCAAGTCATATCTGATGTCTTCCTTTTTTGGTGAAACACATTATGATTTGGGAAGTTATTCCTCTTTGTAGCAGCAATTAATGATCCTAACCTTTGTGGACTCCAGATTGGTTCTTATTGGTCTTTGGCCATTAGGATTTATTAGTTTGAGAAATGCTGGGAAAGAAGAGCATGAGTTCAGAAGACAATATACTTATTGTGGAATGAAGTGGCCTAATGAGGAATCATGGGGAGGGAATTTGAGCTGGACATTAAGTAAGTGTATTGAATATATATAGGAAGAGACACTAGAAGCAGCATTTCAGTCAGGTCAACAGTATGAATCAAGGCAAAATGGTAGGACATCCAGCTCTTCAGTAATTCATATGAACTCTGCCTCATAGGAAACGTCTGCTTCCACTAACCCAGCCTTTCTGGATTGATGCAGTCATTTTGTAACCTGGTTTCTTTCTTCCACTAATTCCCACCTACAGTATGTAAACCAATCAGCAGAGAGTTTATATTTTGGATGAAAAACCTATGTCTTATTTCTCTTCTTTATAAAAGTTTTTATATTGATTCCTGCTATGTTTAAAATTCAGTCATTCCATGGGCTCTAAGGCTTTATATAATATAGTCTTTGCCTTAGGTCTCAATGTCCAGCCACACAGATATTCTTTCTGTGTGTGTGTTTGTTTTTTTTTCTCATCAGCCTAAGATACTGTGTCCGTATTGTTTTCTCTGCCTGTATAAGGGAGAGAGGGAATGTAGTGAGAGTAGAATTTGAAGTAAATAAGAGGCTATATAATCATATTTTTGACTTTATGTCATAAATATATAAAAGATGCATGTGGGAAAATTTTTATATGTAGATATCAAAAATATTATTCTAAAATTCATATAAGATCCTTCTTTAATTTAGGGGAAAATAAATTTAAACAAGGAGATTCTCAAAGCAATTGTAGCTGTTCAGTGACACAAGTTCCTTTTGTATTTGCTCCCTCCTTACCTACTTTCATTGAAATTACCTTGAAAGGGCAACATCATCACCATCTAGAGTCAGAGCTTTCCATGGTAATATGAATGTTGTATAATGATGGGATTGTGATGAATATACACAAAATTGTCTGTTCACAATTGTGTGGTTCTACAAATGATGTATTAGACTTTTATTGCCAAACTCATTGAAAGCCCATAAATTTGCATATATTTTTATAGATGTGACCTAATTAAAAAATGAGCTGAATTTTATTAAAATCTATGTTCCAGGACCTCATTCAGTTAATGTGTGCTTAGCTGGCTGTCTTTCATGATTCACTGAAGGGTTTGTTTCTACAAGCTGATGTATTTATTGCCCATTTTCACTCCAGTCTTCCTGACTACTTTATACAATGTCTGTAAATTTTCTTCCCTTGCTAGTTAGTAGTTTGCCTTACCCTCATAGTAATGGCATCCCACATCTACCATCACAACAGGCTTTCACATATATTCTATCTAATAAAATGGTAATATGCAAATTAACCATCACTCTATCACAAAGATGGTGGCACCCATAGCCACAAGATGGTGGCGCCCAGTCCTCTCAGCCCCACTGGAGTCCCCCAGTCCCAGGGGGGTGGCTGCTGAGAGCCAGCAGTGTGAGTGGCCTGGGCCAGGTGCAGAACGCTTGCATTGTCATCCCAGCAACGAGGCAAGCATTCCGCGCCCAGCTGCGGATGGGCCTCTGGGCCACGGAGAGCCTCTGGGTAGTGGGCGCAGAGCGGCCAGGCCCCACCGAGAGCTACTGGTGAATGGATTTATGCACAGGGCTACTAGTTACTATATATTTAGGGAAATGATCCAGTATAGTATGGTTTTCTGGAATAAATGTTTATGTCCCCTAAAATTCATATTTAAGCCCTAAACCCCATTGTGATGATATTTTTGAGGTCTTTGAGAAGTAGTTTAGATGAGCTTTTAAGGGTAGTCCCCATGACTTTACAAAATAAAGAAGAAAAACCAAAGTTTTCTCCCTCCCCAATTGAAACAATTGCAAGAAGCTGTCAGTCCACACACCAGGAAAAGGACATCCCATCCTCCAGAACTGTGGGGAAAGTTCTATATAGTATTTCATATGGCAGCCCAAGCTGAGCAAGATGATTCATATTTGTATCAATGGATGTGATTAAGTACACAGTATAGAAGTTCAAACATTTCCCATCTTGATTTATATTAGTATACTTCATTCTAGAACTTTAAACTTTCCCTTTCTCATGGACTCTATTCTGATACATTTATTTTATTTTTTAAATCTTGTTGAAAGTATTACATATTTCACGCTTTTTCCCCCCTTTGACCCCTCTAGCCCGACCCCAACCCCCCATCCCAGACCTTCACCACCCTATTGTCTGTGTTCATGAATTATGCATTTAGATTTAGAAATTTCAGGTCTAACAGTATTTATATTTGTTACTGTGCTTCTTAATTTCTAAGGTTTATCATTCTAAAAAAATATGCTCGTTCATTTTCTTTTAAATGTTTTTAAACTGATCAGCACATAGTTCATAAATGAGTCTAATTAAAATCTAAGCAAACTGTAGCCCTACATCTTCATGTTTGCTTTTATATAGATATAAATGGAAGGACATGATGATGGCAATAATTCATAGGAAATATCACACTGGCTTTTAATGCCTATCTAATTCTCCCTCCACCCCTCGATACTAGTAAATACTTTTAGATTTTTCAACTGCATGTTATAGAAAGTAGATTATGTTATTTTAAAGATTATATATAATAATCTTTGTATATAGTAATCTTAAAGACAATAGAATTAGGATAAATTATGTT
Organism: Corynorhinus townsendii; assembly: GCA_026230045.1. NCBI lineage: Eukaryota > Metazoa > Chordata > Mammalia > Chiroptera > Vespertilionidae > Corynorhinus > Corynorhinus townsendii. Next base: position 219,455,770 of record JAPDVU010000001.1, read on the forward strand.
TATCATTATAAATAAAGATGTACTAAGGACCAATAGAAAATAGAACTACCACTGGTGTCATTTTTGTGGTAATTATATTTTTCCATATATAAGCAACTCACGTACACCTTACACTATTATTTGTCTAAAATAATTGGCAGTTGAATATAATGTAAGAGAAAATTAAGTCATACTTATTCCAAGAATTTATTTGCAGTTGTAGTTCTGACAGGCTAGCACAAAACATATTCATGACCAGAGTGGTAAGTCAAAATCATTCCGTAAAAACAGATTGTTTGATTCAGACTCAATGATTAGGCTTATTTAAAATTTGTGCTTAATTGAAGCACAGATATTCTGACCCTGAATTCTGTCTGTTTTCTAAAGAAATTATTTATTTCTTTTAAGCAATCTTATCTACTACTATACATAATAGGACACTATGGCAAAATGTAATGGAATTTTAAATATATTCTTAAAAAATATCTTTTGTAATAGCATCTAAGAGCTATGAAGGAGTTCAAGAATTTTTCAGTCATAGGATTATGCATTTTTTTAAAAAAATTACATTCAATCAAATTTGTGGTATATAAATTCAAGGGGTATTGACAAATTCATAGATCTTTATATTCATCACAACACTCAAAATGGAGAATAATTCTGACACCCAAAGAATTTCTCTTTTTCCCTTTTGTAATCAATCTAATAGCAGATGCCCAATTCCTGGCAACCATTGATCTATAATCTGTCCCTATATGTTTGCCTTTTATGGAATGTCATATAAATGAAGTCACACAATATGTAATATTTTATTAGCAAAAAACAGTTGGGGACAAATATTACAAATGTCTCCCTTTTTTTCTCCCACTGACTCTCTCCGCCCCACTTCTATGCTCTCTCTAGGCCTTCACCGCACTGCATTATTATCTGTCTATGGGTTATGCATATATGAATATAAGGCCTTTGGTTAATCACTCCCTCCTTCCCCCTTCCTTCTGAGATTCATCAGTCTGTTGCCTGCTTCCATGTCTCTGGATCTATTTTGTTTGTCAGTTTATTTTGTTCATTAGATTCTGAACTGCCATTTGACCCAGTGATCCCACTTCTAGGAATATATCCTAAGAATCCTGAAACACCAATCAGAAAGAATATATGCACCCCTATGTTTATAGCAGCACTATTTACAATAGCCCAAGTGTCCATCAGTAGATGAGTGGATAAAAAAGTTGTGGTATACTTGCACACAATAGAATACTATGCAGCTGTAAGAAGAAGGATTTCTTACCCTTTGAGGCAGCATGGAGGAACCTGCTGAGTATTAAGCTAAGCAAAATCATTTCCCCCTTTTTAAAGTGAGGCTCACCAGTCCAGATTTGGTTTGGACTGTATTCTAAACTACATAAAGTTTGAGAGTATTTTATTTTTCTCATTCATTGCAGAATTCAGAGATGTTTTGTTTTAATTTGGGAACATGAAACTCATGGTGGCAGCAATATATTGGGAAATAGGAAGGAACTTAAATACACAGCACTTGTAGCCTTCAGAATTAAGATGCCCTCCCCCACCCCCCACCCCCCCGCAGACATCTGACTACTAAGTTGTCCATTAGGGAAACAAAAATGAAGTAGGAATTATTAAAAACACACACTGTTCTTTAAAGAGCATAAAGCACAAAATTTCAACTCAGCCATTAACAGCTAATTATAATATCATTTACTTGTTACATATTTTATTAATCTGTTGGTGGTAAACTTGAACATGGTTGGGGCAGGATTTGAGTTAAGAGGTGGAGCAGCTGCTAGCTTGTTCCTTCTGTGACACTTGCCAATGCTTTCTTTATGGTGCCCTCTAGTTTAAATTTATGTGACTTGCTTAAATGTCAAACAAGCTAAGTGGTGCATTTCATTAATGAAAAATTAATGAAAACCTTGGGCTGGCACGTACCATTTGTTTACGATATATATAATTCATTAGGAAGACATTCGTCAAGTCAGGGCCCTGGCATGGGTCTGGTGGCATTGTAAGCAGGCTTTATTCTCTTCCTTCTAGTTAATGAAAATGCAAGGCTGGGGAAAATTCACATAAAAAAGATTTAATGAGTCTTTAGGGGGAGTTTTACAGAATAGTGTACATGAGTCATAAATATCACATGTAAAATCTATTTGGCACAAATTATTTAGGGTTAGAAATGGCTATAATTTCATTTTAAAATAAAAAATTGCCCAAGTGTTTAGATCAGGAGCATAATTTTAGGCAAAAGTTCCACAATCTTTTTAGAGCTTTGTCATTAACTAGTCTGAAGCTTGAACAATCACTTTAGGATTTTAGGAAACTAACTTCCTTCCTCCCTAAATGGAGGTGAGACTGGTGACCACATCCCTAGAAATGGACATAATCACTTATTTTCTAAAAGTCTCTAAAGTTATACTTTCAACACTAAAGATGAAGAAACAGGAGAGTAATTATCATTTCCACATCCATTTTTGTATATAAAACTTTCCTGACTCTGACAACCTGCTTACAAAAGATGGTAGAAAAAAATTTTTTTAAATCACTTCAAATGAAATTTTTTTTCTGAAAAAAGTAATGATTCCTTGATTTTCCAAAAGCTATGACGATATCATTGGTCTCCTCTGTTTCTATCACTCTCACCTTCTTGCTCACTACTTTCATTATTTTCAATTGTTTATAGATCTTCTATTATTTGTAAGGCATGGTAGTAGGTACTGGAGGAAAGATGACCTATTGGTTGTGTAAGTTCCATGAGGACAGGAACTCTGTTTTATTCCATGGTGTTTTCCCAGCACACACAAAAGGGCTTGAGTATGTGGGACTTCAAAATGAGTGTTTAATAAATAAAAAATGAATGGTGCCAGTCCTGAAGTAGTTCTTTGCCCCTAGTGGAAAGATGGCATAGTCATCTACAAGCATAATATACAGAGTTGATTACTGTGATGGTTAATTTCATGTGTCAACTTGATTGGCCTTAAGGGATGCCCATATAGCTGGTAAAATATTTTTGGATCTGTCTGGCAGGGTGTTTCTGGAAGAGATTAGCATTTGATTTAGTAGACTAAATAAAGAGAACTGCCCTTACCAATGTAAGTGGGCATCATCCAATCCTTTGGGGGCCCTAACAACAAAACAGAGAAGGAAGGGTGAATTTCCTCTCTTTCTTCTAGAGCTGGGGCATCCATCTCTTCCTGCCTTTGAACATCAGAGCTCCTGATTCTTTTGCCTTTGGATTCTGGGACTTATACCAGAGGCCCCCAGTTCTCAGGTCTTTGGATTCTGACTGAATTATACCACCTGGTCCTTCCATTTTCAGGTGGCAGATTGTGGAGCTTGTTGGCCTCTATAACCACCTTAGCCAATTTCCATAATCTCTTTCTCACCCTTTCTCAGAATTTCCTCTTGCTTATATTTCTCTGGAGAACCCCAACTAACACTTACCAAATGGTAAATCGTATCATGTAAAGTATAATGTTGAGAAGACAGAACAATCTCTCTGGCCTGGGTTACTGGAAAGAATGGGATTTTCATTGGTCCTTGGAGAGTGAGATTGTTCTATAATGATTCTTTAGTGTTGATGGCTTCTTTGTGGCAGAAACTCTCCAGAGTTTTAGAATGAACTTATAAAATTTTATATTGAACTTATAAAAACTGGATCACTAAATTGCTTTCTATTGCGGTTAAGAAAAAAATATATCTGCCTGACATAAAAAGGTTCACAGTTATCCAAGGAAGAAGATATGGAAAGAAAGAAGGGGGTGGGGGGTGCGCAAAAAACCAAAGAAGGCAGAATTTACAGTTTTCAAATCAGAGCTTACAATATTTGTGTAGGCAAGCATGATTGAGGAGATGGCTAAGATGGAGGAGAGGGATGAGGGGAAGAGGCTGCGAGAATGAAAGCACAATCTCTGGAACCAGACTTCCTCTGTTCAATGTCAGTCACTATCACTGACCATCTTCTAACTCTGGGCAAGGTATTCCAGCTCATTCAGCCTCCTTTTCCACATTTTTTCAGTGAAGATAATAAAAATACCTTCTTCATAGTGTTGCCAAAAGTATAAAAAAAATATTATAAAGTGCTAATTACAACAACTGCCACAAATAAATGCTATATTCACGTTTATTCAACATGACAAATAAGGTAATTGTGGAGAGCTCAGGTATCGTGTGGGATAATGAAACTGTTCAAAGTTTAGAGCAGAGATGAAAAATGATAATGGTGGGATTACAGCAAGATGGCAGCATCTACACAGGAAAGATTGATGGAATAAAAAACAATGGACAGAGAGGTAATTGGTAAAACCTTCAATAGTCCAGGAATGAAGTGTTTGGAGTTCAATTTCATGATTGAAATGGTAATTGAAATTTGGCTGAGAATTTAAAGTGGGGAAAGCTTGAATAAAACAGGACAGAGGCCCTAGCCGGTTTGTCTCAGTAGATAGAGCATTGCCCTGCAGACTGAAGGGTCCTGAGTTGGATCAGGTCAAGGGCACATGTCCAAGTTGCACACTTGATCCCCAGTAAGGGGCATGCAGGAGGCAGCCAATCAATGATACTCTTTCATCATTGATGTTTCTAGCAATCTCTCCCTCTCCCTTCCTTTCTGAAATAAATAAAAATGTATTAAAAAAAAAGCAAAACAGGGCAGAATGATGCTACCAATTCAGGGATGAGGGCTAGAGTTATTAAAATATTATTCCTGCCTTTGCTTTATCTCCTCTCACTTGTTGTTTTAAATAATGGATCTATAGCTCAGCAGTACCCTACATTTCAGAATCTTAGAGGAATGCAAAAAATACACAGGGTGTCCCCCCGAAATGTATACACGCTTTAACAGCTGATAGTTCAATTTTTAAATGAAATACATTTTAATAAATACTGCCTTTATAATGTTTTAAAGTGTGTATATACATTTTTGGGGACACCCTTTACCTATCAATTAGTTGAATTCTCAAACATGGCTACCTGTGGATACTTGGATGCCTGAGTTCTGGCACAAGAAATGGTCATTTCATTGATATGAGCTGTGGCTCCTGGTAGAAGGACCTTTAAAAGCTTCCCAGGGGCTTCTCATATACAATTTATGGAACCAGTGATATTGGAGCAATGTGTTTTGCATTCCTTTTGTCTTTGTTTTCCTCCACCATTTTAATACAACTTCCTAATACACAATGTTTATGTGTCTGAAATGTCAAACCAGGTGGTATCCTGAATCTCCTTTTTTTCCCTACTGTTCAAATTTCCTTTTAGCAATTAGAAGAATTAAATGCTAGCAGCTGTGATAATTGATTTTTCCTTTGTTATGAAGGATTAATATAATTTTCATGTTTGCCTTACAGAGGATGTGTGCCCCTGGATTGTGGAGATGATGAACTTGAGTTAAACCATGCCCATAATAAATAGCTAGATTCAACTGGGGTATTTCAATTGTTCATTTTGTTTTAGGGGCCTACTAATTTTTCCGATGAGATTCTTTCTTAAACAAAAATACTTCCACAACTAGAGTAAAAAATGAATTTTTAGTCTTATTTTTCTTTCTCTTTTCATAATATCTCTTCTTCAAAATCAATGCTTGCATCATTTCGGTGGTAGGAGGAGAGGGACTTTTACTAGAGGGCATCATTGTTAGCATAGGTAGTTAGCTAGTTCTTTGTAAAGGAAGGGAGCAAAGGGAACCATACATTATTAGGCCTAATAAACTAGGGAAGTGAATAAAATATGGGACCTGCTTCACTAGAAGCTGCATCATTCACAGGCTCATTCAGACTCTGCAGGAGATCCCTGAATTCTCAACCCTTGGGACTTAATTCTTAGGCAATCTCCAAACAATCCTGGAACAGGCAGAAGAGTCTCCCTGGGGTACAACCAGTCAGTTACCAGAAATATGGGGGTGCGGACAGACATGTGGAAGGGCATAAGGGGAATATTCCTTTGCTGTGCATGCACAGAAGAAGCTAGACGGCACAGCAAAACTTTGGGACATGTGCAGTAGGAGCCAAAATGATGATATAAAAGGGTAGAATCTAGCCTGGGAAAATCTGGGAAAGGAATCAGATTGGATAGGGGGTGTGAGATCCTGGTATGTCCAGGAAAGGGATTGGTTAGGGGGAAAATTCAAGCCTGGAAAAAATCAGGAAATAGGTTGGATGGTAAATGACAGCTTGTTCTTTATCAAGAACCAAGAAAATATATGGAGGATTATCAGGAAGTTCAGGGCATTTGCTGCTAGAGCCTACCCATCTTCTATATCCCTAAAATGTATTATTTCCCTTCACCATAATAAACATTACCACTACATTTAACTTCTTCCATGCATGTGCACTCTGAAATTCTTTTCTCCTGACACTGCAAAGAACTCATTTTCACCAGCAACAGCTTTCTAGCCCATGAAGGATTGGGAAGTTGATTGGTTAATTAGAAAGAGCACCTGGTTTTTCCCAAGTCCCAGATAATATAATCCAAGCTTAACAGAGTGTTCTCTCTCTCTCTCTCTCACTCTCTCTCACTCTCTCTCTCTCTCCTCTCTCTCCCTCTCTCTTTCTCACACATACACATACACACGTACACATGCATGCAAGCTTGCCCAATTCATGTGTGTATTCTCTCCATAGCAGTCATGTGGGCCTAGCAGCTGTGTGGACTCCAAGCGTGAGCCTGGGGACAGCAATGTAGTACTAGCCATAGCACAGCCCAGAACAGAGACTAGACAGACAGGGACAAAGGTTGAACTGGACTAAGCTTTAATATGGATAGAATTTCTGGATACTGGTCCCTTTTCTTGGCTTGATGAAGACAAGGCTAGATTTCTTTCACAGCAGGATGGAGCTGAACCTGAACAGTCATTTGTGTTTGCTCCAACTATAATAAACCTTGCCACTACATTTCATCCTCTTTTGCATGGTCCTCAAAATGCTTTTCTCATGACACCACAAGGACTCCATTTCCATGAGTTGGTGAACTATGGACAAGAATAATGCCTGTAATAGATGCATAAATGATTGTCCAGAGGGCTGGTGTGTCCAACATACAAATATGTCCTATTTCCCCCACATAACATAGGCCTGTACGGGCTTTCAGATTTGAGTTTGTTGAAAACATTTAAAGTAGAATGCCTCATTCCTATCTGACACCAATAAGCTGGAGCTGAATAGAAGCTGCCTCTTTAGATGTTAACTTTGGAATGTTTTTTTGCCAATTGATTATAAGTATCCTATGGGTGAATCTTATTCTTTGTGTCATTTCTTCTGGCACCTTCTAATGTGCTTAGCTAAGCAAGTGATGATGATGATGATGATGATGATGATGGTTTTATTTTAAGTGGAATGAGGTGGTATGGGTTAAGTAAAAACATCTCCTTTTAGCCTATTTTGATATCACAAGTGATGAAGATATGAACTCCCTCATGGTATCTTGCCTATGTGGGGGCTAACAAAATATTAATATTTTTTCTCCCACCTTCTATGTTCTCATGGCTGGGCTAATAATGAAACGAACAGAGGCAGATTAACAGGAGAAAATCAAAGTTTAATACAAGTGCATGGAGAATTCATATAGGCATGATAAATATGAAAATTCCCAAGGCAACATTGGATATATGAAACATTCTGGACAAAGGAGAAAAGGCAGGTAAGGAGGTATTGGATTTCAGAAGTGACAATGGTGATTCACAGGTAGTTGTGGAAAAGGGGAACCCATAAGGCAGGACAATCCTTGCTAGGTGACTCAGAAACAATGGGGAAAGGGGTATCTAGCTAACAGGCACCTGCCTGAAGCACTGTATTTATCACACTTAATTCAAATTAGACAAAGGCAGCATCATAAGGTATCCTCCCTGAAAGAGTTTTCTCTGTCTGAATCTCTTGGACCAGAAAGAGAGGAGGGAGTCAAAGATTCTTAGTCCTTTGTTTCTTAATAAACAGCTCAAAATTCATATCCCAATAAGGAGCTGTAAGGTGGCAGGATTTTGGTCCCTTCATCCTTGTTATTACCTTAGTAGGATGCCATGAGTATACAGATGAAGGATTTCAAAGTGAAATCAACTCTTATCTTTGCTCAAGAAAGGTCTTGGCTGTCAAAGCAGCATCACTGCATGCTGAGAGCATCAGAATGGCAGCTGCCAACCTGCATACTGTCTCATCATCAGGAGGCTGAGAGTCATGGAGACTCACTAAAACAACAGGAGCTCAGGGGCTCACCAGATGGGGCAATCTGTCATGCTCACTCTGTAGAGGACAGGAGGAAGGTTCTTTATGTGATTTGAGGGTGTCCAGTGCCACATCTCTTTAAACAGAGGCCAAGGCCTGTCAATCATGACAATCATTGTAATGCAAAAAGGTCAGCTAGACTTGTTTTTGTATATCAGAAATGCCAACTCTCTGTCAATGATGAGGTCAAAAATCTGTGCCAGATTAAAAGCATTTGTGCCAGGAGCTTCACACTTCTGAAAGGTCAGTGTCAGTGCCAATCAAAACTCACGTACAGAATGAAAATTAACTTCCACTTAAACTTAAATAAAATAGCTTGTTTGCTTTTATTTTTTCACTAACTAAGCCAATCCTCTGTAACTTGATCATCAAACCCTTTGTAAACAGTCTCCTGGTGCTCTATGCAAACATGGTAATTGTTCAAATCAGTAATTCCCAAACTTGAGGGTACAGCAGAGTCACATGGAGGGCTTTTGAGAACACAGATTGCAGGGCCCCATCCCCAGATTTCTGAGTCAGCGAGTCTGAGGTCAAGTTCAAGGATTAGCATTTCAAATCAATTCTCAAGTTGTTCCAATGCTGCTGGTCTGGCCACCATACACTGGAAATCATTTTTTCTCGGTGGTCATAATTTATTCTTTCAAATCAATAGATACTAAATTTCTATATAATACTTCTGTTTATATATTCCCTAGTATGTCTCCTTGTTTCATTAATCCATTATTATCCTAGAATTGTACTGTTTTAAATTCTGAGGATTGCTTATATGACTTAACATGTGATAGGGAAAGTCTCTTTTTGATCTTCTGTGAAAAAATTATCTTATCTCAGAGTTAAATTTTACTCTATGAAAATCTTTAAATTATTTTATTTTTAAGTGATTTTTAAATTAACTTTTAGAGACAGAGGAAGGGAGAAGGAGAGAGAGAAACACTGATATGAGAGTAAAACATGCATCCCCTACTGGAGATTGAGCCTGAAATGTGGGCATGTGCCCTAACTGGGAATTGAACCCTTTTGGCACACGGGATGATGCCCAGCCATGAGAGCACACCAGCCAGGGCTTAATTATTTTATTTTTTGGTTAACCTATAAACAAAAGTTAATTAGAATTAGATTTAATTTTATTAAGTAATTTGGAGAGAACTTATATTTTTGCATTGTTATGTCATTCCCACTGTACAGAGAGTATAGATGTCCATTTATTTAGTTCTTTTATAGTCTTTATTAGTTTGAAAAATTTCCCCATAACAATTTTTATTTGGTTTATTACTAGAAACTTTAGATAAATAAAGATAGAGATAAAGATATTGTAAATGGTATTTATTGTTTTGTTTTATTGTATTTGCAATTAGTAATTACTGGGGTATAAGAAGTTTAATGAGTTTATTGCTACATTATCCCGAAGTCATGTTAAATTCCTTTATCAGTTGTAGTGTTTTGTTTCTTGTTTTGTTTGTTTGTTTTGTTTTTGTATTTGCAGTGGAAATGATTATAAATATATATGTCTCTTTATGCCTTTTCTACTCCTTTTGCTTCATCATAACCTTTAATTCTATCATGAACAGTGACAAGAAATCACCCATATATTTTTTGCTACTTTAAAGGGGATGTTTTTAAAGCTTCTCTCTTCAGATATGATGAATGCCACAGGTTAAAGAAGATAGACTTTAAAAGGATAAAAGAGTTTCTTTCTTATACCTGGACTTTGATGTCTATCTAATGTTTCTTTAGCTATTGAGATAATTAAGGGTTTAGCAATGTGCTGGGCACCCTGAGGGATGAGGAAAGAAGTATAACTAATACTTCCTGATAAGCTCTCATTTTTACCTGTGCCATGTTTATGATATAGTGAATAGCATGTATAGAATAAAGTATTCAATGAATGAATAGTGTAGAACAACAGTTTATACTGTGTCTAAAAATGCACCATTTGTATAGTTCAGTCTACATGATTCTGATGTGCAGTTTGTTAGTTTTAAAAACTCCACCATTGACTTAAGTAGCTTCAAGACTCTTATATGATGAGTGAGAGGCTTGTGATCCCAACCTTCATATAAGTCATTGTCTGTTTATTTCTCCATTTCTATCCTGTTTTCTATCTCATTCTTTCCTATATTTAGATTGACTTTTCTACCAGCCCACACATTTTGAAATTTTACCCATCATTTCAGGTTCTGTTTAAATGCTTTCTCCTTCCAGAAGTCTCCAATATACACAAAAACAATAAAAATTAATGTCCAGCTGTTTGGCTCAGTGGATAGAGTGTCGGCCTGCGGACTGAAGGGTCCCAGGTTCGATTCTGGTCAAGGGCATGTACCTGGGTTGTGGGCACATCCCCAGTGGGGGGCGTGCAGGAGGCAGCTGATCGATGTCTCTCTCTCATCGATGTTTCTAACTCTCTATCCTTCTCTCTTTCTCTCTGTAAAAAAATCAATAAAATATATTTTTTTAAAAAGAAAACAGATAATCTCCATTCACCATGATCTTAGATTGTTCCTATAATGTTTTCTACCTTGCACTAGTTTAATAAGCATGTATTATGCTATCATGTGTGTTAGGTACTGGGGAATTAGAAAATTATTAAAATTAGGTCAGAATCTAGGAAAAGAATGAGATGTACTTACATATACTAGTAAAAAGTAATGTGATTAATTTAATAATCCAGGAACTGATGAAGCAAACAAGAAAGGATGAGCAGTTTTATATGGAGTTAAGGAAAACTTTCACAGATAAAAATTATACTTAAAGAGCAGAGTGGGAAGTCATTTTAGACAGTAGATACTGTATCTGACAAGGCATTGAGACATGAAACTGTGTTTCTGTGAAATTATGAATAATTTGATAATTTGATTATATTCAATATATGGAACACGTGAGAGTGGGAAACAGGCAGAGACTGGTGGGAAATGAGACTGGTGTTCATTTTTAATGAATATAACATGCTAACTATCTTTGAATTCTTTCTTTGGGCAATGAATATCTATTAGACATTTACGCATGGAGTAACACAATCAGATTTGGACAAGATGAGGCTGGCAGTACTGTAAGTGACTTATTAAAGTGCACGGAAGGAGGAGATTCAGGAGGTCACTACTAATGATAAAAATAGATGTGTGATGAAGTCTTGAGGGAGGCCATGACATGTGAGGGGAAAAGAGAACTTTTAAATGATATTTAGGAGGGAAACGAGGAAGACTTTCCTTCTGACTTATTAAAAGAAACATTATAAGACAATAAGAGTTTTCTTTCTTATTAAAAAAATACTATAAGACAACAAGGTGAGACAGGAGAAAAGAGCAGTTATATTAGAATTGTCAGGTATAGAGATGTGAAAATTAAAAAGATGAAATGTATGACACTGCAGCTCAGATGTAGACTAGAATAAGGTAAGAGTTGCAGATCTTAAACAAGTCTGTCTATATATCTATCTGTCTATCTATCTATCTATCTATCTATCTATCTATCTATCTAGTCATTATAAAACGGTAGCTGGAATCCTGGATGGATGTACTTAATACTCCCCATAGCAAGCATGTACAATGACAAGATCTCTAAGGCTAAGTCACCAAATTTAGTATGGAAACTGAGTTAGGTAAATCCATCAATGTGGCCTGAGAAGAATAACCAAAGATATAGATGGAAACCAAAGGGGTTAGTGTTCACATAAAACCATTTTCTAGAAGGTTTTATCACTCTCTTCTAAAAAATTGTTTCATGATCCTTGTTGGGTTCAAAGTCTACCTAGATGAATCTTCCATTTGCTGGTCTATCAGTTCCTTGACCCAAGTGTTTCATTGATTATATCTTCCAACCTACCTCAGACACTTAACTATCACAGCCAAAATATACCAAAGGTTTTCAAGTATAAATTGCAATCAAAGAGTTGTCAAATGCATTTTATAACCTATAACCACTATTTGACACATAAAAGAAGAAAATGAAATATATAGCAGAATTGACTTTATAAACAAGACATCAGAGTTAGGACATGATCATAATTATGTCCTAAAAATTTCATTGATTAAAATAGATTCAGTTATTTATATACTCAGTATAGTTCTCTTATTTAAAAAATAAATATTTTGAGAAAAATAGAGAATCAAGCTTTATTTTTTATACTCACTACAGTCTTTATTGATATTCATAAAAAGTATAATGTTTCACATATTAATGGATCATACCTGTTGAATTAAATAAGGACACTTCTTTTTGCTTAATTAGAATATACTTTCTAAGCTAGAACTACACTCTTCATTTGTATTCTAATAATTTATACTGTCTTCTGTATTTCTCTTTTCCTTTATAGAATACCTTTTTTTAAATATATTTTATTGATTTTTTTTTTACAGAGAGGAAGGAAGAGGGATAGAGAGTTAGAAACATCGATGAGAGAGAAACATCAATCAGCTGCCTCCTGCATACCTCCTACTGGGAATGTGCCTGCAACCAAGGTACATGCCCTTGACTAGAATTGAACCTGGGACCCTTCAGTCCACAGGCCGATGCTCTGTCCACTGAGCCAAACCAGTTAGGGCTATAGAATACCTTTTTTTTCTCAGACTATTTTGCTTCTTGTTTTTAAAATTTGAAAACAGATGGCCTTGCTATAAGAGTAATAACCTATAAAAAATGGTGTATGCATGACCATATGAACAGATTTTGATGATATAATCAAACAAAATTTATATAAACCAAACCAACACAAGTATAATTATATGTCCAATTATATTCTGAATGGAAATTATACAGAAATGAAAGCAGTGCATATAAAATGTAACATTGCATTTATATAATCACACCAAGTTTTTAAATGATTTATTTTTCTTCTGGCACTGCCCTAATATCTATAGTTACTCTCAGTATCCATAACATCTCTTAATCCTATGAACATCACTCTACAGGCAGGAGTGCACACACATGCATGCATACACACGAATACACATATAAATACACACTCACACAAACACACATGCACACACAGAGCGATTCTTGATAGTGTCCTCTGGAGCCATAGTTTTGGGTACAAATCCACTAAAAAAAGAAGAAAATTAAATTTGGTTTCTGATTCCATGGCATCTTGGCATTCTGTGGCCAAAAGAATTGTGGAATATAATTATAAGCCCACTACACCCCTGTACCTTGGCACATTCTACCTAAAGTATTTTTATTCAGTCTTGTTCAAAATCAAGAGAAGACCTATTTGTCACAATAGTGTCTTATGAGAACTTCTTTTTACTTATTTATTTATTTTTACTTTTTTTATGAGAACTTCTGAGAGAAAATAATATATTATTTGAAAATTCTATGATTATTTATCCTTTTTAGAAAAAGTAGGGAAAAAAATGTTCGCTCATATTTACATTTAAATCCATGCAAGGATTTTTTTTTAAAAAATCAAGATTCTTTTTTTCAGTGTTAACTAAACATAAAGAAAAAAATTTCCCTGAGATATTAAACTATAAAAATATTTTATTTAATATTTCAGAAATGCCACCTTTAGTTCCAGAGCAATTCATGACCACAAATTATAAAGCTTACATATCATAGGAAACTGAATTTTCAGGTAAACTATTGATTTTTTTTTAAAGGAAATTGTGTTTGTTCATGTAGCTTATTAATTAAACTAGAGGCCTGGGTAGGGTCCCTGGGCCTGGCCAGCAATCAGGGCTGATGGGGCCTTCCGGCTGCTGGCCAGGGCCTCCTTTCCCTGGCTGCTAGCTGCTGGCCAGGGCCTGCCTTCATTCCATGCTGCACCCTGGTGGTCAGTGCACATTATAGCGAGCAATAGAACTCCCAATCTCCTGGTCGAACTCCTGTGGGGAAGCTTGCTATTAGCCATATATATATGATTATATAATTATGAAGCTGCCACCATGTAAATGATGTAAATCAATGGATATTCTTGTATTAACCCACTGGAGTGGTATGTGAGAGAGAGCACATGGAATTTATCCATGATGAAAATGCTCTTGTTAGAAAGCAGCACATTCTTTTTATTTGAATAAGTTAGAAACACCTTTATTTCAGGTATTTCATAAAGAGAAAGCTGGGTCTAAAAATGAAGTAGACATATGATTTCACAGAGGAAAAAGCTAAAATGATAGTCTATACCTAAGCCTTTCTGTTGCCTATTAATTTTGACCCAAGGTTCTCTCTCTTCTCATCCCCTCCCAATTAATATCTGGAGTAAAAGGAAAGGTACAATCATCAGCACAGTTTATTTTTAATCTATTTTTTCTGCTGATTTCTATTTTTTTCCTTTTATTTAATTCATCTGTGTTTTTACTTCCCATGAAAATGCCAAGAATGTAATATAGTAGTGATATATATATTTGCTCTAAGTGTAAGAAATAGATAATAAGTATGCATTTTCTTAACCAGAGTCTTAAATTCTGATTCTATATTCACATTTTTATCCTAGAGAAATCTAGGACCAAGTTGGATTTTCTGTCTTTATTTTTATATTTTGTTATAGAAATGAATTAAGAGGGGTGCTATCTAGTGAGGTTAGTGGCTGACCAGAAATCATAAGTTTGGACATATTTTGTATTATGATATTCCAGGGTCTGCTTCTAACATAACATAATTCTGTTGTATTATTAGGGCCCTTTGAATTTATTAATCCCTCTGGAAATGACTACTCAATTAAAAAAAATGCTGATGTATAAACTAAATTGCCACCTTGTTAATTACAACTATAAAAGGGAGCCAAATACTACCTAAAAGGAAATGGTCATTGGCTGCCAAACTTTCATCAGCAGAGTATATGAGGAGCATGGCATTGAAACAAAGGCAGATATAGGTGATGTCAGAAGTAGCTCAGTGTGACAGCTTGATGTATCCATCTCCTTGCTAAGGGTTTATCTGCCAAATTCACTTACATTTTGCTATCAGGTTGGAATACCCTCTTCTAATCAATGCAGAAGGCACATTAATAACTTGTCACTTATGATTTTCATTTGTCTAGATTTCTTAGAAACTATATTCATTCTGTCAACGCATCTTTCTTTAAATTGGGAGCATACAATTGTTTAAGTTTTGGTATAATTACAGTCTTTTCCATGCCTGCTTCCAGAGTCCGTATTCCTATGACGTCAATTAAACATTAGTATTCCCAAATCTCCTTTACTTTTCCCACTCCTAAGTATTTACAATGTCTTTTCTGATTTTTCAGGATCCATCTTCATGAATTGTACGTCTACAGCTATTAATATCACCATTACCACCTATTATAATTCCTACTACCACAGTTTCTACCAGCTAACAAGTACTGAGCATAAACCAAAAGTTGGGTTATATATATATTTTTTACAACACCCCTAGGAAGTGGCATTATTATTATTATTATTTCCATTTTACAAGTGAGGAAACTAAAGTTTAAAGAAGTGTGAGGCCAAATAGAAAGTGACTGAGCCAAGATTTGAATTCAACTATATCTGCCCTAAATCTAGATTCTAATTAGAGTGATTTTACTCTGATGATGGTACTCTTGCATCTCCATAGCCTTTTAAACAGCTCTGAACCATTTCAGAGATTTTTTTAGAAAAATTGAGTAGAATCTGTTTTGAAGCTTAAATTTTTCTAGATAAAATATTACAAAGTAGGTAAGTACTGTAATTTATGTAGCTTTAAATCCACCAGGGTACACTGACCCTGGTGAAATTGCTTGGCATGTTAGACTTGTCATAAATATTCTGCAAGAATCTTTATAGAGTATGGTGAACGTGCATGGAGCTTAGCAAAGCATAAAGCAGCAGAGATGAGGTGCTTGCCCCAAAGAGGTGGTGATCTCATTTAGATGTAGACAGAATACTAGACACCTATAAAATACTAACAGAGGTGGTTGATTGACTCCTAACCTCACTCATAATGCTATAAATCAGGTGGTAACACTATAGACATCTATTGAGCAGCTGTGTAGATCAGTAAGAACACATTCTGGCCACTGAGACAGCGAGATGGCCTTATTTTGAAATAAGATGGGAAGTAGCCAAGAAGGCAGGGGAAAGTGTGAGATATGAGTTTCTGCATTACATGCTGCAAAACCCACTCTCCTGGAAGAGACAACTACAGAAAGTCATAGTCAACGGAAACTCTTTTTATTTAATGAGGCAACTTCATTTCTACACCCAGAACTGTCATTTTATAAGAACCTTAAACGGAACATAATTTTGATCAGTTACTTATTTTTTACTTATATGCTGACATTGAGAGTACTTAAATGATCCAGATAAAGTAGTAGTGTAAATCACTAAATTGTAGTGAAACATGGTTGCTAGAGAAGACAGCATTCTGGAATGAAGTGTCATCATTCACTCTGGATGTCTCTTTTTCTAACACACACACACACACACACACACACTTAAACATGCAGGCAAAAAGTCATCCAGCCTACTTACTTGTTTGCTGAGATCAGGAGAAAAAACAAACATGTGGCTCAGCTCCTTTAAGACTTCCTCCTAGGGACCAGTCTTCCTGCAGCCCATATAATTTGATTTCTTACCTCTTTGTTCCTTCATGTAGTATGTACATGTTAGCCTCCACCCCAGTGGGAAGTGGACATGGGTGGGCCAACAGTTCTGAGTGGCCAAGTTTAAGTCAGTGAAAGTAACAGAAAGTCTGGTTGTGGCCAGATATTTAATTTGTACCAGCTAGTCCAGCTTTATCTGTAATAAAACTGCCATTTATCTCCCCATCTGTCTGATTTTGTGTTTTGCTCTCAGTTGGTTTAAAACTTGGAAGGAGAGAGTAAGTGTGCAATTAAGCTTCAGTACACATAACAAATGTTTATTGAATAAATGAGCAGGTAAATTAGCCATGAAGGAAAAGAAATAAACTAGGTTAAATTTAAACTTGTTGATAACTTCAATGTTTTAAAATATTATTATGAAGATATGTAAAAGTCTTCAAGTTTTTCTGTTAGAGCTTCTTTTAGATTATGGGTAACATAAGGTAAGGTTCTATATTTTATTCATCTTTGAAACAACTAGGGCTTACTGGTTTGGGGCATATTGGTGTTGTCACCTATATTTAGTATTAAGTAAGTAAATTTTGGGTTCTAAATTATACATCTAATTATATACATATAATGGTATAATTTATAGATGTTTTTATAAATTAACCTTGTATATTAGAATATATCTATTCTACTAAGTAGGACCACTATTTAGCTTTTCTTTTTTTTTAATAGAGGAGTGCAGTGTACCCTCTTCAAATGAATAACTATTTAATGCAGACAGTTTTAAAATCATTGAAAGTCTCCTGAAATTGTGCTCAATGCAGCAGCAAATGGAGAAATGCTCATTCAAGACAATCGACTAAATCTTGGTAAGAACAGTGAGAGTTTGCAGCATTTCAACTATGACCACTCTTCCACCCCAGCTCTGTCTTAAACTGCCTGAGAGTTCTAATGGGGTAGATGACAGAGACTCTTTCTTACCCCAGTTTGTAGTCTAGTGCTACCTCATCTCAGAAGAGCCATGCCACAATTACTAATCATCCCCATGAGCCCTGTGATGCAGAAACCTTATACCAGGCAGGCAGGGTGGAGATGTTTGGGATTACCATCCTCCACCCAGACCAAACTTGGCCACATTCCAGGCTGATAGGCTGTGAGTACTGGGCCCTGACCACCTGCCACAGCTGGCTCTATAGGTAGAAGTTCCCATTGTGCCAAGAGGGCCAAGTCAAAAAGAGAAAACTTGCCCTCTTAATGATAACCTTAAGCATAAATAGATTAAATAACCCAATAAAAAGACAGAGATTGTCAGATTGGATGAAGAAGAATGATATAAATACATACTTTCTATAGGAGATAAATTTTATTTTTTATTATTTTCTTAAAATATGGTTTTTATTAATTTCAGAGAGGAAGGAAGAGGGAGAGAGAGAGAAAAAAGCCATTAATGATGAGAGAGAATCACTGATTAGCTGCCTCCTGCATGCTCCTGACTGAGGATCGAGCCTGCAACCTGGGCATGTGCCCTTGACCAGAATTGAACCTGGGACCCTTTAGTCCGCAGGTTGACGCTCTATCCACTGAGCCAAACCGGCTAGGGCAGGAGATATATTTTAGATTCAAAGATACCATAGGTTAAATGGGAAAATATTCAAAATGCAATCAGCAGCCATAAAAAAGGTAAAGTGTCTATACCATAGTAGATAAAATACATTTCAAAATAAAAACTTTACTAGATAGAATACTTCTAATGGTAAAAGTTTCAATTTATTAATAAGAGATGGCAATTATGAACATATATATTATAGTACATATAGAGTAAATATATAATTTAAAACAAAATCCAAAAATGTATATAATAAAAGGCTAATATGCAAATTGACCGAATGGCTGAACAACTGGTCACTATGATGCACACTGACTATCAGGGGGCAGACCCTCAACAGAGGAGCTGCCTCCGGGTGGTCAGTGTGCTCCGACAGGTGGAGTGCCACTCAGCCAGAAACCCTGAGCCAGGCTAACAGCTGTCGAGTGCAGGCAGTGGCCTCCACAGCAGTGCTGAGGATGTCCAACTGCTGGCTTAGGCCCGCTCCCCACAGGAAGCAGGCCTAAGTCTTCAGTCAGACATTGCTTGAGGGCTCCTGGACTGCAAAAGGGCACAGACTGGACTGAGGGACCCTGAGTACATGAATTTCGTGCACAGGGCCTCTAATATCCATATAATGGAATGCTACCTTGCAATGCAAAGAAATGAAGTACTGATTCATGCCACTACATGGATACACTATGAAAGCATTATGCTTAGTGAAATACATCAGTCACAAAAGATCACATCATGTATTTACTAGTATATGAAACATCTAGTATAGATACAATTATGGAGGGAGGAAGTTTTTTGTTTTGGGCTAGAGGAGGGGCATGAGAATGACTGCTAATAGAGGGAAATTTTTTTGGGGTGATGAATATGTTATAAACTTACATTGTATTATTATTTGCACATTTCTATAAATGATGAAAATTTTTCGAGGGTTCACTATTTGTTTCTTAGGGGAAAATGGGGGACATCTGTGATACTCTCAACAATAAAGATAAAAGGCTTTTTAGTTTGTTTTGGCTTTGAAGAATTATTTTCTTTAAAAAGTAAGAGTCTGGGTTGGTGAAATTAGGGATTGACACTGAGAAGTTTCTACTCTAAAACCCTATTGAATAAGAAATTCAGGACTTCTTAAGTACTATTTAAAGTGCTAGACAAGTATCTTTATTTGAGACTTAGCATTAAAAACATTCTATGAAGAAAGTTTTCCACTGTCTAGAAGAGAAATAGTTAGTAAATATTTCCTGAATCTTGGCTGTTTTATTCTGACATTTCATATGATCAATTTTTAAAATTATTCAAGTGGTTATTTTTCCTCACACTGGTAACATTCAAATTCAATACTTGATGAGAGCTCTTACTTTGGGCTCTAGCAAGTAATGACTTGGTTTTTATCATTGTATTTTAGATTTCTTTATCACATATGACTCTAGTCATGGGTGAATCCAATATTTTTAAGAAGAAGCAAATGTTTATTCTATAATATCAACTCAATATCTGAATTGGCATATGCCTTAACATTTAATTTAAATTGGCATTGTTGTTCTAAAGCACAGAATTAGCTTCTATTGTGATTTTAAACCCTTCAGCATGAAAAATCAATATGATATGAAAAGGTTAATATTCTGTAAATTATATTGTATGACCTGGCCAGAAAAGGTACTCCATGACTTCATTCAGTTTCTGCTGTGAAAACAAGTCAGATTGACACACAGCCAAAAGCAATGCCATGTTTATTTACAAAATCATGAACCATGAAAAGTTGTAAATTGACTCACCAGTACATGATTCAATTTTAAAAAAAGAAATAAAATCTTCACATATTTTTAAACCTATCTTTAAAATAAAACTCCAATTTATTTTTCTCATAAAGTCAAGGTGGTTCTTGAGTTTAATAACAGTATACTCTGTGGGCCATAAAACATTGTAGAAAGAGTATATATTTTAGGTGTAAATAGATATTGTTCAAATCCTGTATCTTCATCTTGACATATTTAATCATGAAGAAATTAAACTTAGCCTCCTCCTTATAATTTCTCCAAGGTGTTGTGTGAAAGAATTAGATAAGGACACATTTATAAAATATTGAACATGGTATGTTGAATAGCCATTCAAAAAATGTGTGATTTACTTCCCTATTTATTTTGGGGAAGTTCTCTTCAAATTTTAGTTCTTGTGTTTCACTGTGGTTTTATTGAAATTTTGTAGGATTTTATCAATTTGTCCTTTGCTTCAGTACACAGCTTACTTTTAGAATTTGCTCATTGTTTTCTAGCTTCATCCCATCAAAAGAGAGAGGGTGCCTTTGAAAGAAGGAAAGGAAAAAGTAGAGATGGCAAATAAAAACCATGAGAACTGCAGAAAATCAATTGAAACTGAACTCTGTCTTCTAAACATACCCTATAGTTAAAATATATGTTTTGGGGAATATTGAACAGTTTGATGTCAGTCATTATTCTTCTGAGTTCATATGTGAAAAGGAGTTCATCTTGCAATAGAGCAAACACAAAACGTTCTCTGGGAGAGTGGTATTCTCAGATTTGAGCTTCCTGTCTATAAAATGCCCTTGTAAAGCCTGTTGCAATCTCAGCTTCAGCAAGTCCTGCGATCTGACCTAATGAAGATGCTCTGTATACTTCCTGTTATCAGTGAAACACCCACAAAGAAATCCAAAAGTAATCAAGAGCCCATCAGATTAAGCATAAAAACAGACATGAGTAATGTTGAGGCAGACTGTATGGGGAAGTTTCCACCTGGTTTTGCCTTTTCTGAGCCCAAGAATATTGATTTTGTGGCCCTGGAGGCCAAGCATTATATCTTCCAGTGTTGTTGTTGTTTTTAATGAAGGCTCAAATTAACAAATATAATTTTTAAAAAATAAATATACTTTGTAATTTTAAAAATCATACATTAATGTAAATCCACAATATATTTTCATATTACCTTCTTGCCCCTTTTAAGTAAGAAACTATTAAATTTTTAAGTTTGACTAAAATAC
The DNA here is from genome assembly GCA_026230045.1 of Corynorhinus townsendii. NCBI lineage: Eukaryota > Metazoa > Chordata > Mammalia > Chiroptera > Vespertilionidae > Corynorhinus > Corynorhinus townsendii. The sequence continues at coordinate 219,477,018 of JAPDVU010000001.1, forward strand.
GGCATTACCGCTTCTGTGTGTGTGTGTGTATATATATATATTTTTTCTATTGCTCCCCTCTGAGAATTTCTCAGTCTAGGAAGAACTGAGTTACTAACAGTTTTACTTGTTGTCAACATTCTTCTACTTATCCAATTTATCGATCTTTCATTACCAATATCATGCTTTGTATTCCTAAATTAGACAAATAGCTGACAAGCATTTAACATATCCTAGTTTCATAGTCTATTTTATTTCTTACACGATACAAAAACTTCAAGAATTAGGTGTCCCACTTGATTTACAAAGATGCTAACGAGGCCAGGAAAGTTAATAGATCTGCTCCGGAGCCTAATTGCATGAGTCAGTCTGAATTTCAACTACACAATCTGCTCAAAAAGTGTAGGTTTATTCTACTATTGTACCCTCAGCACCCTATCTAATAAAAGAGTAATATGCAAATTGACGGTGCCTCTGCTACTCCACAAGCCACGCCCACCAACCAATCAGGAATGAGTATGCAAATTAACCCAACCAAGATGGCTGTGAGCAGGAGGCTTGAGTTGTCCCCAGCGATGGAAGAAGCCAAGCTTTCTGCCTGCTCTGGCCTGCCTTGGCCTCTGCTCAAGGCTACAAAGTTTCAATTATAGAAGATAAATAAATCCCAGATACCAGAGTCTCCCTTGGGTGACTGGGGGTGTGGCCAGCCTGCAAACCACCACAGGCCCCTCACCCAGGCCGCCCCACGCCCCAAGGGAACCCCCACCCTGACCAGGTACACCCTTCAGGGCAAACCAGCTGGCCCCCACCCATGCACCAGGCCTCTATCCTATCTAATAAAAGAATAATATGCAATTTGACTGCCACTCCAACACACAAGATGGCTGCCCCCATGTGAACACAAGGTGGCTGCCACAAGATGGCCAGCAGGGGAGGACAGCTGGGAGGGACCAGGTCTGCAAGGGAGGGCAGTTATGGGCAATCAGGCCAGCAGAGGAGGGCAGTTAGGGGTGACCAGATTGGCAGAAGAGGGAAGTTGGGGGCGACTGGGCCTGCAGGGAAAGGCAGTTGGGGGGAGGACCCAGGCCTGCAGGGGAGAGCAGTTGTGGGGGACCAGGCCTACAGGGGAGGGCAGTTGGGGGGGTACCAGGCCTGTAGGGGAGGGCAGTTAGGGGTGACCAGGCCTGCAGGGGAGGGCAGTAAGGGGCAATCAGGCTGGCAGGGGAGTGGTTAGGCATCAATCAGGCTGGCAGGGGAGTGGTTAGGGGGTGATCAGGCTGGCAGGCAGAAGCGGTTAGGGGAAATCAGGAAGGCAAGCAGGTGAGCAGTTGGGAGCCAGCAGTCCTGGATTGTGAGAGGGATGTCCGACTGCCCGTTTAGGCCCGATCCTTTCGGGAACGGGCCTAAATGGGTAGTAGGACATCCCTCGAGAGGTCCCAGATTGGAGAGGGTGCAGGCTGGGCTGAGGGACACCCCTCCCTCCCACCCATGCACGAATTTTGTGCACTGGGCCTCTAGTAATTATATAGAAAACTACTATTTATTGGAGGCTTACTCATTGTTGGAAAGTATGCTGATTTTGGGGGGATCCAAGGAGAGAACATGGTAGTATGATATAGTCAGGAAGTATAGCAGATTCTAATTTAGAGAGAAATTTTTATAAATAGATATAATAGTTCTGAATTATATAAAATGTTCTATTTGCATCAGGTTCTATGGTGATAGAAGGAGGCAACTACATCTGTGTGAGTATGTAGGAAAGGTTGCAAGAACCTTTTATTATAACATGCATTTTCCACTCTAGACTGTGACTCTTTTATCCCATGTACTAGGCTCTTGGTATATGCATAATAAACATCCATTGAGTTAATTAATGATAAGTGAATCAAAGGGTCAACTGTCAGCTGGATTTTGTAGAAAGGGTAGCAAAGATTAGCCTGTTCCAGAAAATAGGAAGTCATTTTCAAGTAGAGAATAGCATATGCAAAGGTAAACAAGGAATGTATAAAGTTCATTGCAAGGATGGGCTTCAAGTGAATAACCTATTCATCCATTCAATAACCCTTTATGCTATCTTTACTATGTTCCAGGAACTGTTACAGGCCCCAGCAGTGAGCAGTGCACAAATTTCACTGTGTCCAAATGATAATGTCCATGGGGGAAATGGTAGGCAATGAGAGCTAGGAGACGGCTTTTTGACTTGAACACCAGGGTAATGAGTTTTGATTTATACTGAGAGCAACATGAAGCAAACTCGTATTTTAGGAAGTAAATTGAGATTAAATTAAAGCTGGATTTTTTTATGTACTTCATTACATTTTTCTTTGCAAGGTATATTTTGCCATGAGAAAAGTAAATACACTGACCACTGAAACTTTAAAAATAGATGAGCAAAATATTTGATAGAAAAGTAATATGTTGAATTGGAGGGAGATAAGCATGGTGGGAGCCTCATGTCAGACTGACAGAGGCTGGCAATCATCCAGTTATGAAATGAGGAGAAACTGACAGCAGGCAATTGTTGCCAAGTAGGAATAATTCTGTAGAAGGTCCTGCGATATGATTGAGGTGATTTGATGATTGCCTGGCTATAGTGGGGCAATGTGGGAGTTAAAGGAGGGAATCAATCAGGGATGATTTGAGGTTTTTTGTTGTTTTCTGTTTTTTATGCAACATTGGCTATGCAGAGTGTGGAGACATTGGACTCAGAGTGTGGACATAGAGGAAAAAACAGACATGGGTTCAAGGGAAGAAGAATAGCTGTTTTAAATTTGGTGGTTTGAGTTGTATTTCTGTAGAGAGCTAAAAATACAAGTGGGAAACTTCTGAAAAAGGCTGATGCCAGAAATGTACAATTAGAAGTCATCATAATAGAAATTTTAGCAAAAGCCAAGAAGGCACATGTGTCCACCTAGGGAGAAAGTGAAAAATAAGAAGGGAAATCAACAGCATGGAAAGCAAACAGTTAATGAGAGAGGGGAAGTAGACTGGAAGTGAGCTGACAGAGAGAATGGTGGCATCCTCAAGGGGTCTCTGCAGAAGGCACCAGATTATATTCTTTTACAAGCCTGGTGGAACAGTAATTAATGCTGATGAGCTGAGTTGCTTGCAGATCACAGATAATGGTGTGCCCTTGACAATGGGAATTACAAGGCTCCCCGAAGATCTGAAAACAAAAAAGCAGCCTCTCTGGAATTCGAAAGCGAACTTTATGAATAAAGCACTCAAGTTAGTCTAAATGGAGTCTGGGGACTTGCTTCAAGTTTTCAAACAGGAGATTATTTTCCTAGTGGCTGCTGATGTCCACTTTCTTTTCCATAATCTGTGTCGCAAATGATTAAGGCCAGCAATGACTAAGTAAAAGGGGTTCTTTCCAAAATGACTTGAGAAGTGGACATTATTTTTTAACTCTTTAATCAGTAGCTAAAGAAGGGAAAGAGACTGTATGTGTCTCAGACAGATGAGCTCTATTATTACCATTTCTTTCCCCCACCTTCCTAATGATGCTGGTTGATTTAGTTCAAGATAACTCATTAGTTCAGAATAGCTCATTTCCATAACAAACTTCTGTTTGTTTGCTATTATGTAAACATTTTTTTCTCAGCATTTTAAAGCTCCCACCAATTTATTATCCAACTAGAGACCCAATGCACAAAATTCATGCAAGGGCCTTAGCCCTGGCCCCCACTGTGGAGGCAGCGGGGCCTCTGCCATGGCACCTGCCTGCTGTGGCTTTGTCCGGAGGAAGGACGTCTGGCCTACTTAGCATATTACGCTTTTATTATTATAGATTGGAGAAGACATTCTACATCTAGAGCAAAACTCCAATAAATGCTCAGATAAAAAGAACCAATGGCTGCTCCTAATTCTGTGCCAGGTACTATTGACAATTAGGGACAGTCTAGCTGAAAGCAAGATGGGCCAACAATTTATGAGTATAGATGTGTTCTCTTTTCTAAGCTCCCCTGGGTCAACATACCTACAGATAACCAGTTTAGCTATGCTTTAAATTGAGAGGCTCTATTGAATCTGGTGCCAACAGACCTAGGATTCACCACTTAATTACTGTGTCCCTAGGCAAGTTACTCCATCTCTTTGTGCTTTAGTTTTTGTTTTGTTTTTATTTTAATCTGTAAAATATGGATGATAAAAAGATTATAGTAAGGAAGATAAGATTCTGTGTTCTAGCATTACATAAGGAGTAACTTAGGTCATACATAAATACATTAAATGATTTGTCTGTATCCCAGTGCCATACAGGCATCACTAGTATATTCTACAGCCTTCTGTATTTGACCTCTTGGTGTTTTTAGAATCATTTAGATAATTAATATTTAGATAATTTGAACTGACTTAAAAGAAGACGTTTTTATAATGGTATTTAATAGCACTGACCTTCTATTTTCTTGTTAAATTCACTTTGGCTATTCTTTTGCATAATGTGTTTGGCCAGTCTGGGCACTCACAATCTTTGTAGTTTCTGACACATTTTTAAAAATTGCTTCTTACAGTTTTATTTATTTCATATTTATATCATTATAATGTTACTGTTTTAAGAACAAGATATCTGGAGCTTGACCATGTAGATTTCAATCCTGGCTCCTCTATTTCTACATCCTTTGAAATTAAGCAAGTTATAAAAATCTCTTTGCCTCAGTTTTCTCATCTACAAATCACTATGATAATAGTAAGTATTATGAAGATTAAGTGACAGCATAGACAAAGTGCTTAGAAAAATGGCTGGTATATGTGTTTGCTATTTAGTTTTGTCTTTAATGAGTAATGACTTTTATTGTATGATAGATAGATCCATCACTTCAGTAGCACTTTGGGAATGAAAATGAAGTCACTATCATGCTACATTTAAACTAATTAATATGACTAGTAGTTCTAAAAATTTGAAGTATTTTGAAATTTCTTTTCAAATGGAGAAAAAAAAGTTTACTCTCAATGATAATGTTGGGATTCATACTTGGTTCAAAGCCCTACGTCTTTGGGTTACTTAAAAAAATGAAGAATTGATACATTAATTTCAAGAGAACTGATCACTGATAAAAAAAACTAGTTGGACCAAATTTTTTTTCAAATCCCTTTATTTCCGTTGAAAGTATGCTCAAGTTATTTATTTGCAGAGCTATTAATTTAAGGTGGGCAAACTCAAACTAATTTTTCTCCTGCTCATTTTTTAATTGGCAGACACTTCTCATGTTTGTTTTATATTTCTGACTTTATTATTTTCCTAGAGTATCTACCATTTTACTAAATAAAAATTATAAATAAATTAATAAAGACCAAAAGTGTTGCATTGATTAGCATTAACTGCAACATCTTTGTTGCAGTTAATATGGAAAGAGCCAGGTAAAAATCTTCCCTCAGTTCACTCATTCATCAATTAATGATTTTTCCTATGATTAAACTATTTTACTAGATTGTCCCTTTGTTTGCTTCCTTAATTTTATTTATTTATTTTTTATGGTTATATGTCCTTGTTTCTCTTTCATCCTATGCTCTTGAAAAAATATACAGTTATCAATTTTGAGATGTGGAAGAGTCAATCAACACTGTCTGGCCCAACCTTTTTATTTTAAAATTTAAAAAATTCATCCAGTGTAATTTTGTGACTGACTCAAGGTCATGATTGTTGCTGGCTACGGAACCATCAGTAGTGGCATCTGGGTCTCCAGACTTCAGATCTTATTTTACCTCTGGGCATTCATATTCTTCTTATGATCATTGATTTTAAAATCTTAAAAAAATGTTTTATTGTTTTTCCTTTATTTTTTCTTTATTATTTTTGTATCCACAAATCTCTGTGAAAGAGTGACACTGATAAATTTATTCTTCAATAGAAAATGCAGTTATGGAAAACAGAATAAAAAAATGACAAAATATAGATTTTTTTCCATTTTCATGTTTAATACTTCACTCACCATTGATTTAAGCACCCTTCTGACAAAGTTTAGGAATAAATCTGTCATTGCCTCCACATGAATTCTTTTTAAAAAAAATATATTTCATTGATTTTTTTTTTTCAGAGAGGAAGGGAGAGGGTTAGAGAGTTAGAAAAATCAATCAGCTGCCTCCTGCACACCCCCCATTGGGGATGTGCCTGCAACCAAAGTACATGCCTTTGACCGGAATTGAACCTGGGACCCTTTAGTCTGCAGGCCAGCGCTCTATCTACTGAGCCAAACCAGTCAGTGTGAGAATTCTTTCTGCAGTTTGAAAAGCCCATGAATATGTCTGTTGCTCCTTTTATTCGTGAAATAAAAATGCAGAAAGGTGATTATTTAAATATATATTAAATTGTAAAGAAAGTGTTCAATTCATCAATAAGATTTTCACACTACACATCCAGTCAACCAATATAACTGTGAATAATTTTTAAAGAATTAAGCCAGTGAATGTAATACATCAACCAGATGATAAGAATTCAAACACACACAAACACACAGGCACGCAGCATAGTGAGCTTTCTAAATATAGTAAGGTTAAATTATGGGTCTATTATATTGTCAGAGATCATAACCTGAGGAAGATACTGAGTTTCTTCAACTTTAATTAGAGAATTTGGTGACTTCTTTAGGAAATGTATAATTTAATAAATTAGTTTGCCAGGATAGAGTTTTGAGCTTTTAAATTACTCAGATTTGTTTAGGAAAAATGTTAAATTTAATTTTGATTTAACAAATATACAATGTTTTGTGGATTTATGATTCACTATTCACATCTTTAGTTCTACTAAGAGTATATGATGCAAATTTTCTGAAAGGTGGGAGCTTTTTTTTTCTTTACCTAGGTCATTATTTCCAGCCTACTATTTCTAAAGGCACATTTTTACTAGACTTTCCTTGAAAGTGATTTGTATAAAGTATACATGTAATACACCTCTATTAATTAATTGATCTCAAGTAATTTTAGACTTATTGGCATGGACATTTTTTAAAGAAATGTCTTTTTTCCTCTGGATAGACTTTTACTAGATCTTTAACATATGTTTGTATGTTAATCATTGTGTAGATTATTAAGGGAAATAATGGTACAGATGCTCACTTACATATGAAACACTTATGGACACAATTTATAATGTCTCCATACGACATTAGACTAGTGGGTAATGAATCACATAACAGATCACAAATAAAGGCAAGTGTTCAAATATAAGTATTTATACATTCATATTTTTATATTTAGGATAATGTTTTAAAGATAGTGAATGTATTTACTTTCCTCATATGTGCTTAAAGTTCCAATATACACAAAAGAACTCATATTCATTCTATTTTATTAGATAGTGATTTTTTAAACTGTGTCAATCAATTATTTACCTAATATACTCACAGAAACTCAAGAATACTGCATTTGAAAACTAGAAGAATCAGGAAAGACTTTTAGAGTATAATACATTAGTGGCTCTTTAAAATGTCTCATACTAACATTTTTCTCCAGACTCTGGCCCTCACTGAATTTTAACATTTCTTAATTCCAATGAAATGCATTTTAGTGCATATACGTAATTTAATTTTTGTTTTCATATATGCTACCCTTTTTTACTCAACCAAATTATAAGATGCTTGAAGTAGAATCTATGGCTTACATAGTATATTTTTTCCGTTTTTCACAGTACTTAGCATAATGCATGACCTACAAATTGCTTAATGACTGCTTGGAAATATGCTGGTGTTTAGCCTAAAACTTACCTTAGGGATCATGTACTCATTCATAAAACATTTGAATGTTTGTTGTTTTTAGTATACCATTAAGGAGTTGGATTCTGGAATTACAGATAATGGTTCTGTCATTTTTAGTTGCATGACCTTGGGCAACTTTCTAAATAACCTATTCCCTCCATTTCACATGCTCTAACATGGGGACAATTCAGTACTTTTAAGAACCAATAGGAAGACTCATTATTCATACACTATTTGAGGTTGATAGAACTGAATATCTCTTACATGATGAAACACAATAAAGTTACTTTTCTGTGACCTTCATGATGTGTGATGATGATGATGTCAGGGACTGAGTATATACAGACTAAATTATCCTTTTTTTTTTTTTTAAAGAAATGTACTGTCTAGAAGTAGACCAAAATGGAGACCTCAAAAAACAATGCAATGTGATAAACTATAATATAGGAATTTGCAAGTAAAATGGAAGCCTGAGAGAAGGGTACATATAGTTACTTAGGGAAATCAGTAACTGCCTCTCATATAATGAGATTCTTAAAAAGACCAGCAATTTGGAAGGTTGAGAGACTGTTAGTCCTTATAAAATTGGGTAAGTGCCTTCAACCAGAAAAAATGACAATTGCCAAGTATGGAATATGGAGAACATGAAATCCAATAAATTTAATATCACAGGAGCATATTTTGAGAAAGATTGTCTTATGAAGTTAGATTGAGGTAGGTAGGGAACAAGAATGTAAAAATCATAAGACCAATAATAACAATACATAACTATCATTGATGGATCAGTTACTATTGTAAGGTACTATGCTAAGTACTAGGTATATGTAAGTTATTTCATTCAATCCTTATAATAACCCAGCAAATAGATACTTTATTATTTTTATATCACAAAAGGGAAAACCAGTGCTCATTAAAGCTGAGTGATATACTCAAATTCATACAACTTTAAAGTGATAGAACCATTTTGAACCTGAATGATTTGGTTGACATACAAAGTAAGGATTCACAAATAGAATAAAGTGTCTGTGCTACATAAGTTTCTAAATAAATATTTTGCTGAAAATTCTGTTAATAATACCAAGTAAATATTAGAAGTCCTTAATTTGAACTTAAATTTGAGCCTGTGTTCAGGCTGTTAGATTGCCATCACTTTATGCAAATATAAACCTTAAAAATGTAATAATAACAATGTAATTAATAAAACTTGAAGATTACAGGAAGACTTAAGGTAGAAGGAGAGAATACCTCTCCTCATATTTTATAGCATGGAATTACTAAATACTAAACATAAAATATGAGTTTAAAATTATAATGTATGAAGCAATCTTTTAATTTTTATTAATCCTATAAACTTACTAGAGGCCTGGTGCATGAAATTCATGGGTGGGGGATGTCCCTCAGCCCGGCCTACACCTTTTCTAATCTGGGATCGGGCCTAAACTGGTAGTCGGACATCCCTCTCGCAACCCAGGACAACTGGCTCCTAAGCACTCGCCTGCCTGCCTAATGCCCCCAACGGCCCTCCTCTGCCAGCCTGGTCACCCCAAACTGCCCTCCCCTGCAGGCCTGATCATCCCTAACTGCCTTTGCCTCAGCCCCTACCACCATGGCTTTGTCTGGAAGGAAATCAGACGTCCAGAAGATGGCTAGTTGACCTGGTCTATTTAGCATATTTACCTTTTTATTAGTATGGATATGCTAATGGCCACCATTTAATATTGTGTTGGGTGGTCTTTCCTGAGCAGGATGCCAGGGTGGTTTCTTTCCTGGGTTCTTGTCCAGGTGGATTTGAAGAATGAAGCCACAGACAAAAGGTGGTAGATGAAAAAGGGTGGAAATTCATTGGAAGCAAGTATTGCTTCCCATGTAGGGAGGGGGTCCCAAAGGGGGTAACTCCCTAAGTCCCTTTTTCCCAAGGTTTATAAAGTCTTCAGTTCTTTATTTCTTGATGTTGCCTTCTAATCGGTAGAATATCAATTTCAAAGCTGAAAACCCACATGGTGTCCCCCTCTTTCTCTCCTAATTCAGGGGCAGACTTCTCTGTCTCCTGTGAAAATCTGTTTTGCTCTTTCTCCCATTTGTCAGAATTGCTCTATCCCCTGTGAAAGGCTGTTTCCTCTTTTTCCCATTTATCGGCATTTCCTGGTCTTCTGTGAATGGATGTCTTCCTCTCCCCTTATCATGTGGCACCTCATTTTTTTCTCTGTGAATGTATGTCTTTTGGCAGCTCCAAGCCCCCACCTATGGGCTCCAAACCTTCCTCCTCCATGGACCCTCTTTATTTCTAAAACTCCCTAAACCTGCCTATTTTACCCCCTAAAACTCTGTCAATATCTAGTTTTTCTCAAGATATTTTAAGGAGGCCAATGTTTTCTTCAGTTTCTCTTTGTTTCTTTGATTAGTGAAATTAAATTTGATAATTTTATAAGACATATAATTACAGTATTATGCAATGTTTCTGATTATTAATATTTCTATTTGCCTTTTTTACAAGGAAACGCATCTGGAATGATGCTCTCCAACTGTAAACAATTTAACAGACTTAAAAATTATTGTCATTGGCAAGCTTGCTTTCTTTGTCTTTGAAAAATTTGCATGCTTATTTAATTTGTATTGTGAATATGCATACTTTAATACATAACGCATTTATTTAAGATACTTTATATCTAAGGTAGAGATTGAACACCACAAAAAGTAGTCTCTCTCATTTATTTTGAGGCTCTGCTCGCTGGTGAGACTGCACTCTTCCAGCCCTCACAGGTCTGTCTCTCAGAGGCCCAAGAAGGGGTCCATCTCTGGCCACTGCAGTAGACCAGACACAGGCAGAGACGGACATTAGGATTCACTCTTTCATTCATGATTTCTCTGACTTCACACCAAATCTTGCATTGTCAATAATGTCAACTCCCAGTACTTCCTCAGGGCTCTATCTCTGTCTGTCCTCCAGGGTGATTATGAATCCCCCATCAGTGCTGAGCTGTCTGGTTCATTACCGTCCCATCCAAGGCCTCCTTCTGTCAGGAGGTCTCATCTGGCACTCACATTAGGTTTTGCCTCCATCTCTTCTTTGCAGGTGGCTTTAGGCCTCTGCTACGCCCTGCAGAGGACAATTGAGTGTTACAGCTGGAAAGAGTCCACACGGACTTGTAGGGGGAAAGGTGGCTTTTGTGTTCATACCTGTTAGCATCCAAGTCTTCTTCCAGTGGTGCCTGCCTCAGCGTGGTAGACCTGATTAGGCCAGCTGTTCTGCAGCATTAACCACGAGAAAGAAAGAATTCTACAACTTAGGAGGTTTTCTCTTTTTTTTTCCTCCCTGTCCTCAACTCACATCTATAAATGCTTGAGTTTTATAATAACAGTGGTAGGATGATTAAAAACAAAAACAGCAGGAGCACACTATCCATTATTTCTTTCCTCTGTGTCTCTGGGTCACAGTTACACTCAGATTTAGTATATTGCTTGCAGGGCCAGAGCTTCTGGGTTGGATAAGAAATTCTCCAATCAGAATCAAGCTTAAGAAATTTGCTGCAATTAAATTTTTTTGCAAAATTATTGGGATTGCCAAATTAATCCACAAATGATTTCAAAGGCTTTGGGGGGGGCGGGGAAATAAGAATAAACTGACTTCACTAAACCACACCTGAATTTTATTGAAGGACAGGAATGTCTTTTTTTTTTTTTTTAATAAAATGTCGAACTTAGCTGAGCTGAGTTAGATACCAAGGCTTCAGGGATATACTATCTGATACAGACCAGTCCTCAAAACCTCACATCCACTGGGGACAATTCCAAGGGCAGACAATTAAAAAGTTGAAATCCAGGGGGATAAGAGCAATCATGAAGAAGAGCCCATATCTATTGAGAAGAGCATGCGAGCAAAGCCTGGGAGTCAGGTGTCTTCCCAGAAGAGGTGACCACTCAGCTGAGTCTGAAAGCTTCCATGGGAATGAGCCAGGAAAAATCGAATGAAATCCTCAGTGAGGAGATTATGTTTAAACTTCTCAATAGCATCTTCACAAATGGAAGTGCTACCTCTTTTCCTTTTGGAGCTTTGCTTCTCCTTGAAGCACTTACACAAGCAAATTTTCCTGAGGAAAAAAAGAATCAACAGGGGTTGGTTTGCAACTTGGCTGGACCTCAGTAAACCGGCGGCCACATCTCCAGCTGGAGGAACCCTCTAAGGACAGGGAGGGAAAGACAACCGGGCCCTGGGCTGTTACAAGATGACTGTTCCGGGGCAGCCACAGAGATGCTGAACGGAGCGGCTGGTTTATCAGTGCTGTGACTAAATGGTGTCAGCCTTGACATTTTCTTGCTGGCAGAGACAGGTCACCCTGAGGAAAAGACACTGACCTTACTTGTGTTTATTCAATTGGGGGGCGATGTCTTGCCAGGTCTTGATAAATGTGTTTAGAAAGTGAAAGGGATATGGTTATTGCGCAGCTTCTGTTTATTGCAAAGTCGATGTTTCCCGCCTGTCTTTCAAAGTGGGTCCCGAGTGGTGCGTATTTAAAACACAAACCACCAGGAAATACCAGTAATCACTGTGGCCAAATGCCTATTAAAATATGCCTAGCGATGCCCCTCACACCTTCTTCATTCATTAGCCAGGCCGGGCTGTGTCTGTTTATATAGGATTTTCAGAAAGGCACCTTGTTCCCTGTAATAGCTGGTCACTGATGTATGAAATTCCTTTAAGTGAGATAAACTTTTTCTTCTGCAAGCTGCAGCTGAGGCACAAAATGCAAATAGCCCTATGGAGATAAAGCTTTTCATTTTCATACCTGCCTGTAAGTTGAGTGAAATCCTATATTTTAAGAGCAAATAATTTTAATGCGTGTAGGGACTGCGGGTTCTTGTATGTCTTTCTGGATATGAGAGAGGAAAAGAAAGAAGAAACAGAGAAAAAGGAAGGAGAGAGAGAGAGGGAGAGAGAGAGAGAGAGAGAGAGAGAGAGAGAGAGAGAGAGAGAGAGAGAGAGAGACCAAGTTGCAAGAGTAGAAAGGTGAAAAGTAGAAAGGTGAGGAAGGGTCTCCTGGGAGAAAAGACTAACACCTAATTATGACTCTGAGAAGCCTTGAAGCTTTTTGGGTAAGTAGAGTTGTTGGACAGGTGTCCTGGTGCTGTTCTGCATATAAAGAGAGGTAATAACTAAAAATACAAAGATAAATATATAAGGAACCCACATGGCAATGGGGTTTTGTGCAGAAAAAGGAAGATTCTGTGGACAAATGAAGCTGTTGGCAGTGTGGGTTCCTGCCACGTCATCACCACCATCCCGCCAATGGAAGGTCTTCAAGATACTCTTTTTTTTTTTTTTTTTTTTTTTGCGGGGGGGGTTAATTGATAGTAATTTGATGTTAACAAGTTTACAAAGAGGGCAAGGTGAGATCATTGAGTTGCAATAGGAGTATAGAAGATGGGGACAATTCCAAAGGAAGCAATCTGTCTCATTTCAAAGTGAAACTTCCCACCTTAGCCACTTCGGCTCAGTGGATAGAATGACGATCTGTGGACCGAAGGGTCCCGGGTTTGATTCTGGTCAAGGGCATGTACCTTGATTGCAGGCTCCTCCCCAGCCCAGGCCCTGGTCAAGGCACATGCAGGGGCAACCAATCAATGTGTTTCTCTCAGATTGATGTTACTTTTTGTCTTTCCCTCTCTCTTACATGCTCTCTAAATATCAATGGAAAAATATACTCGAATGAGGATTAAAAAAGAAAAGTGAAACTTGCCAAAAGCTAGTCTTGTGAACCATTTTGTTTGACATGATTAAATGAGTGGCTATAGAAGCAGTGAGGTATCAAGAAAATTCTATGGCTTGAGAGTCAGGCAAAATTCGATTTAAACCTAGATGCCTCTACTTACTATGTGTGTGACCTTGAACCTGCTTGCTAAATGATCTAGTTTTCAGTTTTCTTAACTTTAACATAGATATAAAACTATCTGGATCATGAGAATGTTTATTGTAATAATATCTAAAGCATTTAACACAGGAAGAGATAGATCTAATTTAATTGTTGTTGACATCATCGTCATCACCATCCTTGTCAGACCAAACAACAAAAAAAATCATTAGGGTCCATGGACTTCCAGCAATGCTTCTGCTGTGTTCCACCAAGTAGAGCACCGCCAAGTAATAACTAATGGTTTTATGTGAAGAGTGAATGTTAGCAGCTTTGCTCTCCTGGGAACTGGGGAGCTGGCAGAATGAAGGAGGCAGCCAATGGATGTTTCTCTCTCATTGATGTTTCTATCTATCCTCCTCCTCTCCCTCCCTCTCTAAAATACATACAAACATATTTTTAAAAATAAAACAATTACAAGTTTGTACTTTTGAGTCAGATGGGCTGATAGAAGTCCTGATACCACCTAATTATTTAACTTTTATACGCCTCACTTTTTTTTTAATAGAAAGATGTTTAATAATAGTACCTACCTTATGGAATTTTATAAAGATTAAGTGACATGATACCTAAACTTGGCATAGAGTAAGCACAGTAAAGGTTCATTATTAATACTGCTGGGCTCTGTGTCCTGTTGCTTCTTAAGGATAAACTGCAAATTAATTACAGTGAAAGATCAAACATGTCCAATAGCAAGGACTCTACTGCCAGGAAGTTCTGTGTTCATAGATGGTGGTGGTTTACAGTTTCTAAGCTTCAGTTTCCTGATCTGTGAAATGGGAATACCGACAAATAATATCTACTTTGGAATATGAGAAGTGAAGGAACCTGTCAGGGAGCAAAGAAGTGGGACAAGAATGGGAAGGAAAGGCAACCAATGAATGGAGAATGTCAACTAGTTACCACTATGGGAAGCTAAAGCTCAATCCTGCTGGGGGAATTGTGGGGGTTTGTGTAAAATGGACTCAAAGGATGGGCAAGGGAGCAGATATAAGTACATGAATTCCTGTAAGCCATTGTTTGAGGGCTGTTCTGGAGTCATTAATTACTTGCCCTTGTAGCCTGTCAAGCAGATAGCAGAGCTGGCTCCAGAAGCATGACAAAGCCCCCAGGCACTGAAAAGCAGGTGGAGTTGTTGGAAGTTGGGCATAGCACAGTGCCCTGATGCCAGCAGTGGGGTTGTGGGTGGGTAGCATCTGCCACATATAGTCTTTCTTCCTCTCTTCCACTGGGATGGCAAACACACATGTGATAAATCATATCATGAATTATTAATTTACCTGCAAATTTATTACAAATATTTGTCCAATTTTAGAGAATACTTCATTTATAAACATCTGAGTTTTTGTTGTTGTTGTGTGTGTGTGTGTGTGTGTTTTAATTGATCCACTAATAAAATCTTATCTCTTTCACATTGGAGGGAGAGAGTGAGAGAATGATTTCAGGATGCGAATATCCGGGTATTTAAATAAAGCAATGAGTTCTATCGGCTCCAGAATTAAGAATAAAATAATGGAATCAAAATTCTCTCTGTCTCTGATCACTTTATGAAATAATTAGACCTGCTGTGTGTACTTTTTTTTTTGGTGGCTGCTGTGTACTATATTGGCATTTGCTTCTTTACATACAGATATTTTTACAGTATTTTAGGGCATTTTATTGTTGGTTAGGAAGTTAGACCACAGGAGAGAATAAGTTTTGGTTTTAATACTGAAATTTGTAAAATATTATTTATAATACAATATAATTTACAAACATTATAAACATTATTTACAAACAAAAATATTATTTATAATACAATATAATTTACAAACATTATAAACATTATTTACAAACAAAAATATTATTTATAATACAATATAATTTACAAACATTGGACTACGGTGAAGAAGGTCTGGGAATAAGTGTAAATCCTATCTAATAAAATAATAATATGCAAATTGACTGTCACTCCAACACACAAGATGGCTGTCCCCATGTGGACACAAGATGGCCGCCACAAAATGGCCGGCAGGGGAGGGCAGTTGGGGGGGACCAGGCCTGCAGGGGAGGGAAGTTAGGGGTGACCAGGCCAATAGGGGAGGGCAGATAGGGACAATCGGGCTGGCACGGGAGCATTTAGGTGTCGATCAGGCTGGCAGGGGAATGGTTAGGGAGTGATCAGGCTGGCAGGCAGAAGCGGTTAGGGGCAATCAGGCAGGCAGGCAGGTGAGCAGTTGGGAGCCAGCTGTCCTGGATTGTGAGAGGGATTGTCCGACTGCCCAGTGGGATTGGGTCTAAACAGGCAGTTGGACATCCCTTGAGGGGTCCCAGATTGGGAAGGGTGCAGACTGGGCTAAGGGACACACACACACACACACACACACACACACACACACACACACACACACACACAGCTGTGCACGAATTTCGTGCACTGGGCCTCTAGTGTGTTAATAATAGGAAATAAACAGCCTCTGATTAAGACTGAAATAGCTATGAAACTGATATGCAAACACATTTCAGATCAAAAGCAATGATTCTCATAAATTTAACATTTTTAACATTAAATTTTAAAGTTTTATTTTTTATTTTAAAGAGGTGATCAGCAAAATATGTCCCATGAACTAAATCCTTTCTGCTGCTCTTTTCTGTGAAGGCATAAATTCTTACTGAAACACATTTACATCCATTCCTGTGTCCATAATGCTACAATGGTGGAATTAAAGAGTTGTGATAGAGACTGCAAGTTGAATATCATTATAGTCTTGCCCTTTGCTGAGCTCTGTTGAGGGGGAATATTTTAGGAATGACTATGCTGACTAGGACACACTCATGCTTCTTCTTTCAAAACACCATGCTTTCAATAGTTCTGGTCACCAAATGTGTGTTATTGTTGGTTTTCTCCCCTCACACCCAGCAATCCTCCCACACAGCTAGATGTCCTAAATTTAACTCTGTTCTGACATTAGACCTGGATATAGCATCAGATCCCATAAGTTAAGGGCTCAGTAACTCCACCCTGCCTCCATGTCAGATGCCAATCCAAAGTACAGGTTGTCACTTGGGTTTCTGACTGGCTATAAATGGGAGTGTCCTATGATCCTCTCCTGGAGTAATTAGTTAGAATAACATATATAACTTAGAAAAAACAGTTTACTTACTAAATTATTGGTTTACCACTCATGAATAGGCAGACAAAATAGATACATAGGGCAAGGTATGTGAGAAGGGAGTGGAGTGTTCATGTCCTCTCTGGGTATCACACCCTCTCATCATCTCCACATGATCACCAACCTAGAAGCTGTCTGAACCCCATAGATCAGGGATGTTTATAGAGGCTTCATTATGTGGGCAATAATTATTGAAATTATATACAATTTTCTTAAGGTAAATAACTTCTGTCACCCTTAATATGTTAAATCTGGGGTTTCCCAAAAGTATTTGAGCTGAGAAATGAGTCATAGAAATAGACCAATGGTTTCTTAATATAGACATCATTCTATATGTATGTTTAAGTTGTGCTAAAATATTCTGACTAAAAAAGGCAAAGGGTTCTGAGTGAATTTTCAACTTCTAGAACTATACGCATATGGCTGTCTCATGACAATCTATACTTAAGAGGCCACAGCATTAGGAAATTAAAGGTCTGTGGTGGAAGCTGGTGACATTTTCCACTGAGCTAATAGTGGTGAAGCAGTTGGTAGACAATGCAAATATTACATTTGTGCTAGTGTAATTGTGCTTGGAGGGTCACAGATACTTACCCACACAGGATGGCACAGAAGAGGTTCTGTTAGCAAAGTAATCATCTGTAAAAGAATTGACATTAGAAATGTAGAAAATTCTAGTTGCAAATGGTCAGATCATTTATATCTTTACTTCTGTTTCCCTATTTTTTATTACACTTATTGGGGGTGACATTGGTTATTAAAATTGTATAGGTTTTGGATGTACAATTCTGTAATACATCATCTTTTAATGAGAAAATTTACATTAGTAATGAACATAAAGTGCAATAATTTCAAATGTTTGGTTCATTGAATGTTTAAATATATACATACACATTTTACTAGATGCAAGATCAAAATGTATGACATTTCTAGCACCTAAAAGGGGTGCTTATACTCCTTTCTATATCAATGTTCCCTAAAGGAACCATTGTTTGAACTTCTATTGCTGTAAGTTGTTTATGCCTGTTCTTGAAATTCATATATATTAAGACAGATTACATAGCTTTTGTACGGATTATATGTTAGCTTTTATCTGACTTATTTGGTTCAACATAATGCCTGTAAGAGGCAGAAATTGCATCTGTGTTTTTGTGTATTGCAAGTTATTCTTTTTAAAATTATTGTATAATATAAACTTGATATATACCTCAATTTATCCATTCTATTTGTGAATATTTTATTGCTTTAGTATCAGCAGTGATTTATTTAACCAATTTTATCTTAAATTTAATTTGTTTCAAAATGTTAGTATTGTAAATTGCATGTAATAAATGTCTTTACACATAAATCTCTGCCCATATTGCACATTTATCAGTAAGAACAGATTAATTAGGAATTTCACTGTGAAAGAACTACTACATTCTTTTTTAATGATAATTTGAGTTCTATAATATTATCTACTTCTACCTTTAATTTGGTTGATTCATTTATGCCATAGCACTGCCAAGAAAGATGATAGATTTGTTTTTTATTTATCTGAAACTCTTTGGAAGTGAATTCTATGAATTAGATTTTTTTTAAAAATAGTTGAAGTTTAAAACTCTTAATATGATGAAAGGAAAAATGATGATAATCTCTCTTTTGAATATATCTTACCTTTTTTCTTAAATGGAGTTTAATAGATAAATACTTACACTCTCTTCATGACAAAGGTCATCATATGGAAATCAATTAGTGGTCTTTAGTACACTTGGGAGACAGCCAGCACTGTGAGAGCACCTTTATTTTACGTCTGATAGCCATGGAATCTTGGAAAAACAACCTTTATGGAATCTCCTGACTTTCTTCTCTGTAAAATGGAGATAATAATACCTACCACAAACAGATGATATGTGCATTAGAGGTACTTGTGATACCTATGAAATACTTAAAATTATGGCAGATGGCAGACTACTTACAGATGCTAGTAAATGACAGCTAGGAAGATTTTGCACTTGAAAACTATTAAATGTATGGGCTGTTTTTCACTGCAATAAACAATGTTTTTACTTTATCATGACCTTAAATGATATGTTTATGTGTGCGTGTGAACATGTGTTTTTTTTATTGATTAAGGTATTACAAATGTGTGGTTATTCCCCCATTGCCCTCCACCCCCTCAATCCTGCTCTCACCCTCACCCTCTGTTGTCTGCATCCATTGGTTATGCTTATATGCATGCATACAAGTCTCTTGGTTGATCTCTCCCACTTACCCCCACCCTCCCCTACCTTCCCTCTGAGGTTTGAGCATCTGATCCATGTTTCTCTGTCTTTGGATCTGTTTTTGTTCATCGGTTTATGTTGTTCATTATAATCCACAAATGAGTGAGATCATGTGATATTTATCTTTCTCTGACTGACTTATTTCACTTAGCATAAACATGTATATTTTTGCCCATACCTACAGATAATGTTAAATATATTTAACCAAATGTGGTAATTTGCTGTTGGTTATTACCAAACACACATACATGTTTGCCCATACCTACAGATAATGTTAAATATATTTAACCAAATGTGGTAATTTGCTGTTGGTTATTACCAAACACACATACATGTTATATATATATATATATATATATATATATATATATATATATATATATAACATGTATGTGTGTTTGGTAATAACCAACAGCAAATTACCACATTTGCTGATGGTTAAAATATATCCTGGATGCCAGCAGTCTCTTAAGCAGTCTCTCCTGAAAGTTTGGTAACTAAAGTCCCTTAGCAGTATTGTGTTTAGAATAAGAGTAAATAAAAAGTCATTAAATGATGACATGAGAATAAGACCTCTGAGTAAAGTCATTAGACTCTAATGAAAGTCATTAAGCTCTAAATGACCCACACTTACTTTAGTAGTTAAGGGTCATTTTTACTTCATGTCTTCATACTACTGGTGAGAATTTTGAGTAAATAAGGTTGTAAGATAGCTAGATTCCAAATAAGTGCTATTAAGCTGTAAATATGATATCTAAGAATTGGTTTATTTTATTTGGGTATTTATATTTTAGTTCCTGGAAAATCAGTTCTCTACTGAAAGTCATTTGCCCTAACTTTATACCAAGAATAAGAAATTAAGGGTAAGAATTTATTCAAAAGTCTTCTACAGATTTTAGAGCACTGTTTCTGGAATGGTTTAACTCTTCATTTATTTCTTTTTTGCCTCAAGGTTTAAACCAGATAGTGATCATTGTCACTTAATACAAAATTTTAAACTAAAATTTCCCCTAATATTAAATTAAGAATATTCAATGGAAAGCAATGGGACCATCAGAGCAGCAGCAGGAGAGGAAATGAATGGGAAATCAAGGTGACCCTCCACCCTGTTTTAGTTCTCAGTGTGAGGTCCTCCTTCAGAGCAGTGCTTAGCTGGGGCCCTGTGTGCATGGCCAAGACCGAAAACACTAGCCACTTATATCCCAGCACTTGGGAAGCAGGACTGGCTACATAACTTGTGGATTCCAGTGAAAGATGAAAGTGAGGTCCCTTGTTCAAAATTATTAGAGATCTCAAAAGAGTGACAGCAGAGCATGAACTCAAGCATGGTTGTCCATAAAGCTAGCCTGTGAGGAAGCACTTCCTTACAGTGGTCTGGGGGGTGACTTTACACCAGTGTAAGAGGTGAGCTCTTCATCCCTTAGCTGTTTTCTCCTAAATTAGATCTTGCTCAAAGGAAAGGGGAGGGACTATTCTTTAGGGATCTTAACTATGTATCCACAGAATTCTTGCATCTTATTTAATTCTCATAGTACTAGTAATTCTGCTAGGCAAATGTGGTCACATTTTTATATAGGTCTCATAGAGAGTCAGGATATTTAATTTGTCAAGGTCCTAAGAGTTTTGCACTCTGGACCTTTGGCTTCCTTCACCTCTCCTCCTTTTCTTCTCAAGCATCTGCTGAGCTGGTCTTTCATTGATAAATGTGCGCATCTCTTAGGAAATGTACTGGATTGCTCGAAGCAGAGTGAGGCTTGTTTAACACTGTAAAGTTCTTTCCATCTTTGGGCTTAGGTGGTTTTCAAATGCAGAACTAAAAACGAGTCAGCTCAGAATCTATGTTATTCTGAAGTTTTTCTTTAAGTAGGCCACATTTGTAATTAATTAGCAAAGATCTACTTAGTGATTCACACCCAAAGCCCATTTAGCAACCCAGGCTTTGTGTCCATAAAAATAAAGTAGCATCTATTTATTATTTTCTAAAGGGCCCCTGAGATTTCTCATCCATTTCTCTCAAAGACTCTTAAATTTCCTCAATGAGTTTCAAAACTCACTTTTGAAATTATTTAGGAAGCTATGTAAAGGTAAATCATTTTTCTTTCTCTTTTGGATAAATACAAATTCCTGAGTTATGTAATTCTAAAGGATGCCCCTACAAAATATCTTTTTAAGAGGACTAAGTTTAACAAAACTCAGTATTACAAAAGATTAAATTTTAAATGAAAATAATTTTAAATAGAAGAGAAATGAAACTATTATATATTTTTCTATTTCTGGTCTATACATATGATAGATCCAGTAAACTGCTAACATTATCTAAAAAATGCTGGTCACATTCTAAGTTACTTGGTAAGAAAAAAAAAAGTAATAGTGTGAATCTCTATCAAAGGAAATAATAAGATACACTTTCACAAAGTCTTTATACTCCCAATAAGTAATTTTTTAAATTAGCTAAGTATTTTTGTATTATATGGAAATATTATTTGATTGAAAAATGAGGTAAGACCTTTATTGGAATTTAAGTTATATATATATTTTTTATTTTGTTCAGGATACAATAGATAAGGTGAACTACAATAAGTTTTGTTGTTGAGGGTCTTTGTTTGTATAAATAATCTGCTTTATTTATTTAGCTTTCATAAAAATGCTAAATTGCTTTCAAGTGTACTTAAAGTTTATAGATTCCTTTGGAGAAGATGTCTTTGTAATGGCTTCTGGATAGCAAATTCTCTCAGAACTCTTAAAAAGTGAGAGTAAGTACCTGGGATAAACTTTCAGAAAAAAAGTATTAGGAGACACTCATCCTGATTTTCACAAAAGACTAGTCTTTTGTAAAGATCAGTCTCATTCACTTTCTGAATGAGACTAATCAGATAGCTGAAAAGAAATAGCATCTTTCTAAGTATGATTGGACTTTTTAAAAATTGATATGTTGGTTTATTTTGTTTATTTTCAATTCTTGTGTACATGATCTTAACTTCTACTGTGAAAGAAGTATAAGTAGAGATAATAACAATCTAATAAACAACAGGATATTAAAATATTACTTATGGATATGCCATTACATTCATTCACTTAACAAACATATATATATATTTACTTAGTTATTTATTTTAATTCTCATCCAAGGATATTTTTAAAAGAGAGTGGCGGGAGAGAAAGAGAGAGAAAGAGGGAGGGAGAGAAAGAAACATT
Organism: Corynorhinus townsendii; assembly: GCA_026230045.1. Classification (NCBI taxonomy): domain Eukaryota; kingdom Metazoa; phylum Chordata; class Mammalia; order Chiroptera; family Vespertilionidae; genus Corynorhinus; species Corynorhinus townsendii. Next base: position 219,499,205 of record JAPDVU010000001.1, read on the forward strand.
GATGTTTCCCTGTCTGATCACTGGCATGTGCTTGTGTTTCTTTTCTATGCCCCTCCAGTGTGGATTGTTTTGGAGTTTAGGGAAACAGATTGTGTCTCCAATGTCAGCACTTTTCTAAGATGTGGCTTTGGGGAAATAATTGAATCCTGCTGTCTGTGAAATGGGTGTCAACATTTCTTTCCATAGATCTCTTAAGAAAATTGTGCAAATAAGTGAGACCGTGTGAGATGGTTTATACTTCTTGAGGAATAGAATGCATAGGTTGGAATGCAGGAATGCTGTTTCTGGAATTCATGCAAGTCCCCTTTCTCACTCATGGTTCCTTTTTTACTTAGGTATTCATTTATTTCCTGTGATTTATGGACAGTAGGTAGGTTTTTGTACAATATCAGTGAATCTAGAACCATTTTTTTTTTTTAGTTTTATTGATTTTTAGAGAGAGAGGAAGGGAGATAGAGAGGTAGAAACAATGATGAGAGAGAAACATCATCCACTGGCTGCCTCCTGCATACCCCCTACTGGAGATGGAGCCTGCATTCTGGTCATGTGCCCTGACCAGGAATCGAACCAGTGACCTCTTGGTTTCTGGGTTGATGCTCAACTGCTGAGCCACACCAGCTGGGCTTGAAATTCTTAATGGTCAATCCACCTTGCTGCTTCTCTTGACCATTTCTGTTAGGACATTTGCTGCTCTTTCACTGGGTGAGATTTCTGTTCTTCCAGTTAGTGTTAATTTTGATCTTTTTTAGTCTGTTGAGCTTGTTAGAGTGTTGTATATTAAGGAAATGTATATCAGTCTTCAATGATTTTCTCCTTAGAATGAGGCATTATAGGTTCCTAACACCTTTCCCTCTCTTTCTATCTAGCACCCTGCCCTCCCTATCCTTTACTTTCAACCCAACATGCTTTTAAATACAACTTTTTCAAGGTTCACACAGATTGAGCTGTGTGTGATCTGTAGTTCCGTGTTGCGTTAGTTTCTGATACCATCTGCTTTTATTTGCTTCAGTGAGAGATACCCGGAATGGGTTATTTTTGATGAGTTGCCAGTTACACTAAAGAAGGAGGAAAAAAATATACTGAAGAACAAAATGGAACAAGATCCCCTGACAATGTGAATGTGCTTGCATGACCTTTTTTGTTTGTTGACAAGTTTAAATGAAAATCTCAAGCTGCTTTTCTGAGTAAATATCCATGTCTCTGTTTTCCAGTCTTCACATGGCCTGTTTGGTTTCTCTTGACCCTTATCACTTGGTGTATGACTTCTCTATCCCATATTTCCCCAAGTATAGTAAGCACAGAAAATGAATGACTTCAACAACCATGGATTATAGTAGGGGGATCAATCCCAGTACAAATGATCACAGGAATCCAACTACATCAGCCTTTTAACTACCACCTCTTCCCTCTCGTCCTCCCCTCCTCTTTCAATAAGAAGGCCAACCATGAAGTGACAGCTTTCTTTTGACCTTCTTCTTTAAAAATGTCACTCCCCCAGTTGAGGAATGTATTAGAGTGACCAATCATCCAGGTTGTCCAGAGAATTTCCCAGACTTACCATGAATAGTCCCATGTCCTGGGTACACAGAGATGGTTGTTCAACCTACTTCTGATTCATCAGCAGGAGAACATGAAATGAATGTTATGTCATACTGGGCTGCATTTAGTCTTTTAAAAATATGTTTAAAATTGATTTCAGAGAGAGGAAGGGAGAAGGAAAGAGGGATGGAAACATCAATGATGAAAGAGAATCATTGGTCAGCTGCCTCCTGCACATCCCTTACTGGGGATTGAGCCTGCAACACAGGCATGTGGCCTGATGGGGAATCTAACCATGACCTACTGGTTCATAGGTCAATGCTCAACCACTGAGTCAAGCTGGCCTGGCTGCATTCAGTCTTTTAATTGAACTCAAGGTTGTATCTTCTACCAAGTAGATAAACCATAGTCTATTAGTCAAATTCAGCCTAGAGCTTGTTTTTGTATAGCCATGACTTAAAAATATTTCTTATATTATTAAAGGGTTATTAAAAATATGAATATATGACAGACTGCATGTGGCCTACAGAGCCACACAAATTTACTCTCTGGCCCTTCACAGAAAAAGTTCTCTGAACCACAGATGAAGCATGTCTTCCTTTGTTGTGTAACAACAGGGTTTGGGATGCTCAACCCAAATCCATTTTTCTAATGAGATGCAGGAAGAATATAGTGACCTTTGATTATTAAAATCAGATTCCATATATGACTCTCATCAGTCCTTTAATTATTAATATTTTCTGTATTCTGGAGGGAAAGATAAGCAATGCATAAGGAGCACAAATGATACAGAATTTTGTTTAAAAATGTTGCTTTTAATTAAACTCAACAATAGTGACTGAAGCATATAATCTTTGTGTATAAGTAGCTAATAGTTTTCTAGTACATGTTGTCGATGATTTCCCTGTATCCATCTGCTATAATTGACTAGCTTAAACCAGTAAGTCTTCCCTGGTCCAGGGATAACTTGTGTCCTAAATTGGCCAAGAGTAAAGGAAAGGACTTACCTTCCATGGACATTAAATAAAGGTTTGTGTGCCTGACAAGTTGAGGGATTTTTCTGCTTTGCCTGTGAAATAGTTTTCCTTCCTTCCTTCCTTCCTTCCTTCCTTCCTTCCTTCCTTCCTTCTTTCCTTCCTTCCTTTCTTTGTTCAGAGGAAGGGGGAAATTTTGAAATCTTAGAAGCTGTAATTTGTTGAGAGAGCTGACTGTCTGTTGCAGCTGATGGTAGGTCACATACAGTGTGAATTATATTCTTAAATTTAGAATCATTCTTATTGGATCAGATCATCTTTTTATTACCTTACATTGGAAAAGGGTAATTAACTCTGTTATAATTAAAATCTAAGGACTTTCCTGTGTAGCTTTAACCTTATTAAGATAACTGTCAGAATACTGAGAAATGAAAATATTTGTCTGTGATACCTGTTTCATTTCATTTTATATTCTTTTCAGTAGAACATTTTAAAAATCATACACAAATCTCAACTGTTTCCATTTGATTTATTCTGAGGCTAATAGCATTCTTTTCATTTGAATGGGAATATTTTAAACAACAGAATTATGAAGATGGATTTTGTTTATTGCTCTTTGAAATATAACCTATCTCCATTCCCTGCAGGATGTCCTTTCCTGATGCTTAAAAGTGGCCTTGTTTTTGACAGTTCTCAGCAGCCAGTCTACCCAAGTGTGTGAGAGTGATCTACTTTTCTACTTCTACATATTCTCTAGGTAAAACTTTTTTCTTTAGAGTTGAAAATTATATTAAACCTAGCTTAATATAGAGACTATTAACCAGTGGCCAGCTGATTCATTATAAATTCATAAATGGCTTTTAAAAACTGTCTTGAAAATATAGGGTGTCCCCCAAAAATGTATGTATATACTTCAAATAGTTATAAAGGCAGTGTTCATTAAAATACACTTAGTTTTCAAAATTGAGCTGTCAGCTGTTAAAGTGTATATACAATTTTGAGGGACACCGTGTAAGTGCATTGAATAGGTGGAAGAGGAAGAGGGTTGAGCTTTGATAACATTCTGAAGGGGAGCCTTGCTAAACCATAATACAAAACATCTATGCATTGATTCTATAGACAGTGGTTATGGGAATGATCATGATCACGTAACTATTTAGAAGTCCGGCATCAGGATCAAAATGAAGGGCATCTGGCTTCCAGTCCAAGGCTCTTGCCACTTGATGAAAACCTTTGTCTGGGAGTGTGTGAGTGTGTGAATGTGTATGTGTGTGCACATGTGTGTGAAGGGGGATGGTAAAACAGTCCTCAGACATGTTTTTGCCCCAACTCAACACAATTCTCTCTGTAGGCTTTCCAGAAATGTGAGTGATTTTCACAAGTGGCTTGGGGAACCTGTCTTGCTCTTCCCTGTGCCCAATCCTGATATATGACAGGCCTGGACCCATATTATAGTGAATGTATTAACAGAGGATGTCATAACTTTGAATATTTAAATTTAAAACTATAAAATTTAGCTTGAAAATTAACTATCATTTAAGTTGCCATCTGTGGATACATTGAAACCGGTGCCAGTCTAATTAGCAATCAGGAATATAATTGCTTTTGGCATATGAATGTGGAAAACTTCTCTGGAGTAAAATTATGCCAAGTTGTGCATTTCTGAGTCTTTATTTCTCTCAAATTGACAGTGTTAATATTCTAATACTATATTACTTGGCATTCTGTTTGAGGATTTTAAAAAGTTTTTGTTTTCATTTTTGAACAAAATAATATTATCTATCTATCATCTATCTATCATATATCATCATCATCATCATTATCTACTGGTCTCCTTAAGTCTAGATCAGGGTTTCTCAACCTGGATACTATTAACATTTTGGAACAGATGATTCTTAGTTGTGAAGTACTGAGATGTACATTCAAGGATGTTTAGAGGCATCTCTGGCCAATACCCACTAGCTTCTAAGGTTTTCATTCCCCATAATCACAACCTTAAAAATGTCTTTAAACTTTGTGCTGGGATGAGAACACAGGTATTAGAGGATTTATTCCATAAACTGATTTTTGAACAAAAGAGAACACATGACTAATGCTTTAGAAAAAAAATAGATTCCTAAAGTTAACAGAAAGATTTTAGGGCTCATGATTAATTCATGTGCTGGCCAGGATATGGAAATGTCCCAAATATCTTCAGACCTTCCACGTAACATTTCTCAGCTATTTGCCTATAAAAAAGCCCATCTTTGGAGAGCAGTTTCATCTTTCTTTGTGTCACCTTGCTTGAGGAGCATTGAAATGCAATTATCCTTTACCATGATTTGTGAAGTAGCAAATGGAGTTGACATCTGTTCTGTAAATTCTGAAGACAGTCCATTTTTGTTTTTTCCCCTTTGGAACTAAAGTCATCACCAATTTTGTCCTTTGGCCTTCTGTTGGTCTCTTGTTATAGTCTTGTGATAGTTTAAGCACGTTTGGCTTAAGAAACTAAAAGGAGAGAGACAAGGGGAAAGATCAGATATGGCTAAACAGCCCAGGCTGGTTTGGCTCAGTGGATAGAGTATCAGCCTGTGGACTGAAGGGTCCCAGGTTTGATTCCAGAAACGGGCACATGCCTGGGTTGTGGATTCGATCCCCATTAGGGGGCTTGCAAGAGGCAGCCAATCAATGATTCTCTCTCATCACTGTACAAGGGTCTGCAATGAGAATGACTGAAGAGGCTAGAACATTCTAGTTTCTCTCAGTTGACTTGTTAGGTTCCTTCTTAAGATGGCCCTACACTGAGGAGAAACTGCTCTAGGAGTAGAATCCAAAACAAGCCATCCAGGGACAACAGAGCTGAAGGCAGGAAACAGTTTAGACCAACATGATGGAGAGGAGCAGAACTTGGACATCTCAGAAAGCAAAGTCACGATGTTCTTTAACCCTGTGCACTTAAAACAGATGGCGGAGGTCTGTAAAGCTAGAGAAGCTTTTCTCATTCCTGCCTCTTTTAAAAATTTCTCAAAAACTAATTTAAAAAAATTATTTGTGCTGATAGAGAATATGGAGAAAATGTAGGTGATAATGATGCAACCAAAGACATAGGTGAGTTTTCAATAAATAGCAGTCAAACGAGACTACAGACCAAATGTTTATTTAGATAAATCCGAATGCATCAAGAAAAAGAATTGATTTATTGATGTATTTACCTTGGCTCCTAGTCAGTTGTAGTTGGGAGGAACTACCCTGCATGGTGCCTTTGTAGCCATTGCACATCCTGGCACACTGTTTTCTCAGCTATAAGTTCTGGTTTTAGAAGTCTGTGGCGGTTTGCACATCATTTTCATTTACCTTTCTTTCCATGTCAGCAGCTTCTTAGCTAACCAAGTATGCATCACAGAAATCCTTGGTAGTGTAAGATAAGCTAAGGAACGGAATGTCTGTTTTAATGTGTACTTTGATGGACTTTTTGATTTTTGTGAAAGCTAAAATGTGTAGTTTTGAAAATCAATCTGTACATTGAGCGATCATCATTTGAATTTCTTCTCAGACTATTTTTGTCCCCTTTGGCCCAACATGAACTGTCCAGTTGTGATCTTCTGTTATATGCAGATTAACACTCATACAAACTTTTTGCTGCAAAGCCTGTAACACGAGTTTTCTTCCAAAATGCTCCACAGAGTAAGCACTTCTTAAGCTACTGGTGTGTGTGTGGCGGGGGGGGGGGGGGGGGGGTGGAGAGGGGAAGGATGGAAAGAGAAAATAGGAAGATATAAAAATAAATGCTAGGCATTCTCTTGATAATACTTGATTGTTAGCTTTCAACTTAAATAAGCAGACAGTTGCTTATTGAGTCACTTCTACCCAATTTCTATGCCTTACATAGATGTTCCCAGGTGTCTTTCAGAGGAGCACCAACCACTGCTTTCAAAGGGCAAAGAGAGCTAATGGAATGATACTGCCTTCTCAAGGAAGCAAATGGCTTTGAGGCCTGGGAACCAATACCTCAAGGGATGCTCCCTCTGCTGAGAGCTATGGACATCCTTTTCATCCTAGGGACCAAACTTTATCAAACTCCAATAGCACTAATTAGAAGCTCTGACTCACCAATCTTTATTATCCCACAGAGAGTGGTCCTTGCTGCTTCTCCTCACCACTATTACCTTTCTCTGTCTTATGCCCTATACCTGCTCCTCCTCTGAAGTTTTGCTGTAAATAGAAACCATGAATTTCAAACACACCATCCATTTATCATGTCTGGAGAACACCATGTATCCTGACTTTTGATTCAGAAAATGTGCTCATTCCTTCTATGGAATCCAGTCAATGTGAACGAAGGGTAAATTCTATTTATATTGTGCTGTGGAAAGACTGAGCCTTTCTTGTTAGTGGAGGGAAGGTAAGGGTCCATGAGAATTATCCCTGGCATTGCCTTTTGGAACCTGGATTGTATTTTGCTGTGGAAATTAAAATGAAATTACTTTTAATTAATTGGGGTGTTAGGGTTTACTTAAATTATTTTAGTTAAATAATAAACTAATTTCTCCTATGCCATTATTTCTAAGAGTAAATGTGTTTTAAATTCCAAGAAGTAACTTATCAAATGCCATTTGAAAGGTAGCCCAGTCATTGATTGTAGGCTGCTTATAAGAACCCCCCAATCTTTTCTGTGTCTCCGTCTTGTGTTGAAAACATACACGCTGAGGTCACATATGTACTGTAAATGTATACAGGGTAGAAGTTCAAATAATTATTTTTTAGTTAAATGTTACCAAAGACTAATTTTGTAACCATGCAGGAAATGTATGGATGAATAAAGATTTTAGCTCTGTCTTCAAGGAGCTCATTTTGTGGGGGAGAAACTTCTTTCAATAGACATTAGTAAAAGAAAAGGAAATACCTCAACCGAGTACAGTTTGCTATGAGAATTTACTAAACGGGGGAATAGTTTTGCCTGATGGGGCTGATGAAAGGTTTAGAGAGGAGAAGTCATATAAGCTAAGTGTCCAAGTATAAATGTGATTCTACTAGGAGGAAGGAATCAGGGGGGCAGGCTATCCCAGGCATGAGCAAAGACAGCAAAGATGAGTCTTCTGTTTGAAATGTTGAGTGACATTCAGTTTCTGCTATTCAGATCCCACATTTTAACTCTTCACTACAATCCAAAAACTGTTGTTTTCCTCTTTAATCCAATCTTTTGTTCAAATTTCTCAGTGCCTCTACATGTTTCAAATAGCCAAAGTTACCGTCGTACTGTGTCATCAATGCTGATGTCCCTGACATATCATTTTCTGGAAATAGCATGAGCATAAAAGGCATTAAGGTTCTATCCTGCTTCTGCTCACTGTTCCCTACCAAAGCCTCCAAAGATTCTGCTTAGATAAAGGCACGAAAGGCTGTTCTTACTGAGCATCCCGCAAATCTAAGTTCTATCCGTTCTGCCTTCTTCTGAAGCAGCAGCATGAACCGTACTTGCCTTGAGCATTTTCCATACCACTTAACCTAGCTTATTTCTTTTTATTATTCAGAATTTAGTTTTGATGTTTAGCCTTCTCTGAATTTACAAGCCTATCAGAACATTGCATATTAGGTATTTCTGTTTTATGCATGCATTAGGTATCATATTTCTCCTATCGAATGACTCTGTATTACAGTTGCTTGTTTAATTGTCTCTATTGCAAACGCCTTAACAGTAAAGACAAGTTATTTTTAATTCTCAGTGTCTACCTATAAAAAGTAACTTCTCATTAAATATTTGTGGAATAAGTTAAGGAAGTTTGTATAAAATAATACCACCAATAATATCTTTGATTTATTCATCATTTGTTATTGCCAGATACTTTAAATATATTATCTCATTTTAACTTAGTTTTCAGTATAATACTTTGTGAGAAGTATTATCCATAGTTTTAGGTAAAGAAACTAAAACAAAGAGGAAACTTGCCAGAGATTTCACTGTTTAACATGGGGACACTTCGGAAGTTTGGTAAAGGTTTTATTTATTTTCCTCCAATATAATTCTCTTTATAAATCATTTAGCCTAATATCATTGTGTTGGTATACTCTCTGTAAGAGTTCTTTGTAAAATCCATCTTTTCTCCCCGCCCCCCCCCCATTTTTTAAGAAATAGGAAGTGCATTTGCCAAGAATCGATAAATAGGCAACTTAAGTGGTTTAAATTTGAAAGGCAGACTTCAGAAGCTTTGAGAAACTTTTAACCTTGACATTCTCCCAACCTAATGACAAGCCTGGTATTGGTTTCTTGCTGAGAGAAGAGAGATTTTCAGTGTATAATATACAGGTCACTGGTTTTAAGTTGGGTCCATTATAATTTATTGGAGTCCTGACAGTTCTAGGTGATATAAAGAAGAAAGATTGGCTTTATTAGGTGATTTCCCTGTCTATGGTAGTGCTACTTTAATAGATAATAATGGTTAACAACTTGATGACATTTCCCTGATTTCATTTTAGCATTTGGAAGGTGATGAATTCTAGGACTCACTAATGTTGAAACGAGCTCATTGTCCCGAATAGTGAGTCAGGGAGTCACAAAAAGTCCATTTTTTCCTAAACTTTAGCCCTGTGGCTTTCATTCTGTGTCTCTCCAAGTACAACCTGACATTTGTGTCTGATTGGTTGAGAGCTCTTAGAAGCAATTAAGGGTACACTTGGATACCCATCTAAATGTTCCAACTTAATACAAATCTACAGAAAGCCCAAGTGGTTTGCCAAGTTTGAAAAGAAGGCTTTGGTATCAATTCATATTTAGAGCTAACCTTATGTATAAGCAGCTTGGTGACCCCTTATTTGATTAACTTTTAGTGGCAACTGCAAGTACCCTGTCCCCGAAAAGTTCCTCTAGTTTATTCCAAAACTCCAGAAATAAAACATGGGAAAACTTTCCATGTCAAGATTTGAGATGTGGTTGCAAATAGCTGTAGAAATAACACCTTGGCTTACCATTATAATTTGATGAATGTAATTATAATAGATCTTTCCCTAACTTCTTTGAGAGGGTAGGAATGACGGACATTAGAACCTGGCCACCTGGAAGCAGAAAGGGAAAAGCTGGTGCATGGAAAACAAAATGGTCATTTCATACTTGTTCTAAGAGTACCCCTGTCCACTTCCATTTAGCTCCCGTGGTTCTTCCTCTTTTTCTTGTTTGATCTCGGCATCATCTCTCCTCAAACTCTCTCAAATTATAATATAGGGCTTATTCTTCACTCCAAAGGGCTGATATGGTGGGCAGAATTACCCTCAGTACCCTTGCCATTTGAGTGTAGGTGAAACCTGTGTATATCATACAGATCATTCCCTCAACTATATTTTCACATACAATAAAAGTGTGAACCTAAATTAATCACATCAACACTTTAAAAGCAGAGTATTCTCTAGCTGGTGGGCAGAAAGTAAAGTTAGAGATTCAAAATGCTGAGAGGATATGGTGCACAGTTGCGGGCTTTGAATTGAGAGGGGCCACGTGACACGGGATACTGGTGGCCTTTTGGAGCAGTGAGTAGTTCAAGGCTGACTCCCTGCATGGAAATGGGGTGCTCAATCCTGAAATTATAAAAAACAGCAACACAATAAATTTTTAAAATTGGATTATGTCAACAACTGGAGAAACTTCTAGGTGGCTTCTCCCCCAAATCCATTAGATTAGATAACAGTTTACTCTAGTCAACAACCTTGATTTCAGCTTTGTAAGGCCCAAAGCAGAGGACCCAGTTGAATGCACTGGACTCCTGACCTACAAAACTATGAGGTAAAGAATGGATATTGTTTCAAGTTGCCGAATTGGTCGTAACTTGTTATGCAAAGCCTTCTAACAGAATCTCACCTCAATAAAATCCAGTCCTCACTGTGGACTATAAGGTCCTCCATGATCTGGCTCCTGTTACCGCTCTATCCTCACCTCCAATTGCTTTTCTGTCTCATTCATTTTGCATCTACTGTAGTAGATTTCTCCCTCAGGGTGTGTGCACTTGTTATTTCCAGCCTGAGATGTTTTCCCCAAGATATCAGCTATGTAATCATAATCCCACTTCCTTCAAATCTTAACTTGAAAGAGTAAATGAAGACCTTCCCCAGTGCTCCTCCCTGATACTACTAGCATGCACTGCACCATTTTATTTTATTGTACTCAATACTTCCCAGCCCATTTTTATGTTTTGTTTATATTGCTAAGTGTTTGTATCTTCCACTGCGATTGAAAACTTCCTGAGGGCTAGGAGGATTGTCTGTTTTATTTACTGCTGTAGGAGACAGCTAAATTTTTAGATTCATGAATTTAATAAAAGAATGGATCTTCAATTTATTTATGAACAAACTTAGGTTCATGGTGGTAAAGTAACTTTCTAAAGGTCATAAAATTAGTAAGTAAGAGGTTGAATGGAGATGAGCAGTGTAACTAAATGAAGGTTTGGGCTAATAAGGACATTTGCAGCAGTGTGAACAACTCAAAGGAATTTGGACAATGGATTGTTCATGAGGGATTGTAAGGAATTTTGTCATGATGAAGGATAGAGATAGGTAGAACACCTGCGAGGGAGCTGAGACTAAGATATAGCAGAGGGTGATAAGAAGTGGAACAAAATAGTTCAGGTTGTGCTGAAAAAAGGGAAGTGATAAGTTTTGTGTGAACATGCTGAGTAAGATGCAACTTTTATGAGTCTGTTTGGTAGTTTTGTTTTATTTTGTTTTCTGATCAGGATAGAGGATATATGAAGGAGGAGCATAGCAGTTTAGATATTATGCAGTTGGCTCTGTGCCTTAAATAAAAATACAGCAGTCATTTCTTTATGTTGAGATCACCTTATTAATAGGAAACTCAGGCTTTCCAAAATGTTCTCATTCTCATTTTGCCTGCCAATACACTTTCAATAACTTGCGTTGGACAATGAAAACAGTGCTACAGCCTGGCGGGTGTGGGTCAGTGATTGAGCATCAACCCATGAACCAAGAGGTCGTCTGTTTGATTCCTGGCCAGGGCACATGCCCCACATGTGGGCTGGATCCCCTGTAGGGGGCGTGCAGGAGGCAGCCAATCAGTGATTCTCTTTTGTTATTGATGTTTCTAACTCTTTCTCTCTCTCCCTTCCTCTCTAAACTCAATAAAATTATATTTTAAAAAAAGAAATAAAATTGTGTTACAATCATCTTGTTGAGCCCTTAGTGCCTCAGGGCTACCAGCACCATGGGTCTTCTTAACTCTGGTCACTGTCATTGCTACTGCTCAGCTTGAATCTCAGGTGGTGGGCTGTCTTCAGAGATAGATATATGCTTGGGGATGGGTTGTATATGGCTCATTCTTCCTTTTATAAATGACATTCGCATCTATGCTCTGAGTTCTCTAGAATTCTCTTCACTGTTGTCTCAATATTGTTGTAGGTACGAGATACATTTTGTTGACATGGATGAGAACTAGGGTCTCATCAGAGCCTGTTAGATCTTCTCTATCATTATTATTGTTGCAGTGCATAAAATCCCTGACTCTCCCCAACCTTGCATCAGCCATATAACTCTTTCCTCCCAGTATTGTTCTAGAGTCTTAAAGGAACTGGGAAAGTCCCTCTCCCTCTTTCTAAAATCTGCATTCACCTTTAGCTTCCTGTTATTCCTTCAACCACATCAAACTCTTCAGAATCTCCATCCTTTCCTTGCTACTTCTGAATTCCTCAACCCAAGTTTTCCCTTTAAGCTTGTCTAACCAAAGCTCAATTATCCAGATACATAGAAAATATTAAATTATGAGGTTATTTTTAACCTGTCTTTTTAGCATCATCCAAATATTCAACTATTCCCATCCCTCCTCCATCCCTTCATGCCTCAATTCTACTTTTTAGGATGTCACCTAAAAATTAACCAATTGAGAAAGCATTGATTTGGTACTAACTATTCTGCTTGATACTTTAAAATAAAAATAAATAAAAAACCTAAATCATTGCCATTCTTTTAAATGAGAGTCACCTTTTAGCTATTAACATTTAATTATTGCTTTGCAGCTTACAAAGAATTTCCACATACATAACTAGATATTTTTTTTCAGTTAACTACTAGCTGAAGTAGTTAATGCAATGATTATCTGGTTATCCCCATGCTACAGGTAAGGGATCTCAAGGTCATGAAGAACCTCTGCCAAATGTCACTCAGTTAACAAGCACCAGAGATGAGATATAGCAAGGATACACCTCTTATTATGTGACTCTGCCTCAGCCTTGGAATGTAGAAAAGGAAATACTCAGTAAAAGGTCTCAGTTAAACAGAAAATGTGTGCAATAGGGTCCAATTGGATGTGTTTTTTTTTTTTTTTTTCAGAGGAGAGACAACAGCATCTATAGAAGTTTAATTCAGGGACTTGGATGACAGCATAATACATCTTGTTGTTCCCTTTATTATCAATAGGCTGTCTTGGCTGTCTGTGTCCCTGGCTTGGATGGGGATTTTATAGCAGTGTTTACCCCATCCCATATGTGCAATGTTTTGTGCAAGTCATTTACTTGTGCTGTGAGATGTGGTACTGCACACTGTAGGTTACACACCTAAAGTCCCCATAGCCGCACTGCAGGAAACTTCAGCATGATGAAGACCCTCCGATCCCCAGTAGTTTCACCCTGAGACATAATGTCAGTAGATTGGAGCCTCATCAGGGGCTGTTTCCCGTTGCTGCCTAACAGGGGATCCATTTATTTTTCAGGCAGGAGACATGAATCCTCTGTCAATAGTCTATTATGATGTTATCTCGAACAAGGTAATTTGATTTGATAGATGCAAATGCAAAAGATTGGCAGTTAATACATTTTCTCCCTGTTAAAAAGATTTGGAGTTTTAAAAAAAATTCAGTTTAGGTGGAAAATTTAGGATTGCCAATCCCTTTAGCACAAACAGTAACCTTGTGAACATCTTGTTATTCTGAATCCCAAGAATTAGTCTTTATTTTTCACTAAAAGAACTCTTCTAAAACCTAATGTGCATCTATATAACATTCCCAATCAATTCCAGGAATAAAAATAGAAGGTGTAAAATGGGCTATGCAATATTATTCACATTTAAAAAAAAGTAACTCTATGATCAGCTGTAGGTTGCATTGTGGCTTTAGTAGCTAGTGGTAATAGTATGAAGAAAGCAAGAAAATTTATATATTCCCACATCCTGGGTTTCAGATACCACAGTGAAAATATCTTAGTTTAGAGACTGGGATCAGGAACTGCTAATGAAATAGAAATATTCACTATTTTTATCTCTGCACTTTTCACAGTATTTGGCAAAAGTATATTTATTGAAATAATGTTTCCATATTTTCAATTACTAAAAAGTACACTTATATTAATAACTGTCAAATGATAACTTATTATTTGATGGCAAGAAGGGGACTTTGATAATTTTACTTTGTTCCCTGGCTATGCAGATAACAGAGCTAATTCCTAGAGATAGTATATGATTTGCCCAAAGTCATAGGGTTTGTTGGAGACTGAGATGGAATTGGAATGCAAATGTTTGGCCTTAGCAAACTATGCAGCCCTAAAGCACTGAGGCAGAAAGTCAGCCCTTTATTTAATAACCAGTAGCAGGTTATTGACATGTCATTTGTATAGACTCTCATGGTGGAACATATTAGTGGTGTCTGCTGCCTTCCTAGTTCTTAGAATTTGAAGTCATCTAAGATTGATCTATCATTTCAATAAGAAATAAAATACCCATTTCTGGATTTATTACTATTGTATAGTTTTTTTTAAATGTACGTGATATTAGAGGGAACAAAGAGTTTAATTCATGGTTCTCAATTTTTCTTTCAATTCAACTCCTAAAATTTTTATTTTATTTAATGCTCATCTTTGGGATAGTTCTCTGTTGTTTTCACAAGTAACAATTATCCACACAACTAAGTGCTATTTATTTTACTTCCTTAAAGAAAGAAATCATACCTTAAAGGAATAAATACTAATCATGAGGATACTGTTTTCTTTTCAGAAGTGGGGATAGAGTGTAGTCAGACATCCTTTGGAGGGTGACTTGGGAATGCAAAAGGGTAGGCATGGTGAGTCAGAGTTAAAAGCAGTAGTGAAGAAAAATGTCCCATTTCCCTTCTCATACTAATGGCCTAAATGTGTTTGTGATTGTGGTGATGGCCATTTCTCATGAGGCTAATAGCTGTGATGTGTCTCCAAAATGATTCACTACCATTCCTCCTCACAAGCCAAATTATTCCCCCTAAGTATAAGTCTTAGCTACTTCAATTTCCTAAATGGATAAACGCAGTCAGTTCTGCATTGTATAATCTTAAGGAAAGTCAGTATTACCTGCCGGTAAACTACAATCTTGTGATGTGGCAAGTTTATAGAAGGAGCAACTTGCTTCATATTTTAAATAAAGTGCCCATCATCTCCCTCCATGATACCCAGAGGAGTTTGAAAATGTGACCAGTCATGTAATCAGCTGCTGAAGGAGACCTGCTTCTGGCTGATGCATTGAGTCAATTTTTATTTTTACTCAAGAATGAGGTGGCCAGAAATGCCAGCACATAAATGAGGCCTAAATGGAGGTGGCAACACGTTCTTCCCAGCTATCACCCAACTATCGCTGATAGTTTATATATAAAGAAGCCTGCTTTTTTGATCCAATACAAGTAATAAAGTGCAACAGAAAGAATGAACACTTTAGAGTCTCATAGTCCAAATGGTGGTAAATTTCAGGTTTGTCATTTTTCTTTGTGTGATCTACAAGTCAATTAACTATCAGAATCTCAGTTTTTCTTATCTTAAATCTAAAACTTGGATAAAATTAGTTACCCTATAGTGCAGTTGTGAAAATAAATGCTTGTAAATGTTGGTTGTTATCCCATGTTATTTTCACTCCCACCCCTGGCTATGCTGAGAATGTTTCGTTTTTTTTTTGTTTTTTTTTTGCAGAAGCCAGATTCTGGTTTGGTAAGGATCGGTATAAGAAAATTTAGGGATTATTTAAAAATTAATGATCTTGTAACTGCTATTTACCAAGTGCTTAAGTCGTGCTGTGCAATAAACAAATTCCTAACATTTATCCCTCACAAAACCCTACTGAATAGTATCTCTAGTTTGCAATGAAGAACAGGCAGGTCTCAGAGGATTCAATCTCTGACTCATTGTCAACTAATAAATAATGAGACAATTTATTCTACAGAAATTTATGGAGCCTCCTATGCATCAGATAATATGCTGGATGTTGAAATATATTAGTAAAGAAACCAGGAAATGTCAGAGACATGATGCTTCTATGGAGCAAACAGACTATGGAGGACTAAACGAATTGTGCTAAAGCCTGTGAAAGAACAGCAGTGGACTGATATGGAATGGGTAACAAAGGAAGCAGCAGGGGAGAGAAAAGTGGTGGAGGCTGGACTGGAGACAGGGCACATGGACCACTATACACACTCCCAGGATGGAACAAACAAAAGGAAAAAGGAGGTAATAACCCCATGTCCCAGAGAGACTCTTCTTCTGGGATTACCTGCCACCAGGGAAAGGAATTTCCAGGAGACTATCTAAACCCCAGGATTTGATGCAGAGATTGAAGGAAAAAGTCAGATGGAGATAAATAAAAAAGAGGTCAGAGGTCAGAATGTAGCTCAAAGGCATCTGAGGGAGGGAAGAGGGGAAGAGGAGGAAGTTCCATACCTGAGAGGTTCACCTTGAGCTCTTAGTGGCTCAATTTCATTGAGAAATGCCCCAAATCTGCGTCCCTTTCCCCCAGACTTTCAGGCATAGGCAAAATGTTGTTTCTACATTATGTGAAAGATATGGGCATTATAGAGGCACACAATCATACAGACCTGATTCACTGCTCTTTTCCTGCTATTAAATCTCAAACACTCAATGCGCAGTCAATGGTACTCATTTTCGAAGCGAGCGAGGATTATGACTATTTCCATGCAAAGCACTTTTCCCACAGTCTATGGGAGATTTTTCCAGTTGGCTCTGTGCATTCTAATGTTGGTACCCGCCCTTTGTTCTAGGACCTTGTCATTTATCCATTTATCTTATGTCTGACTTGCTGATCATTAAAAAAAAAAAAAGTCATTTTTCCTTTTCTTTCTTTTTTTTCTATTTTTTTTTTCAGACCTGTTGATCATCCAGCTGACACTGCCTCCTTGCACAAAATTGAGAGTGCTATTTGTCCTGCAGTTTGAGCTATCATTGACTCCCAGCTAAGCTGGTTGTGGAGTATGGCAAACACAGGCGGGGGCACTCATGGTTTTGAAGTGCAGAGTACTCCTACAAGAATTTTTAAAATTCTGACACATTTTGTCTTAAATAGCACTCTCTTGCTGGGAAATATTGAGAGTGAATCGCCTTCATTTATTAGAGGGTAGCTAGAGGAACACAGGGTCCTCAGGCAGGCGGTTAAGAGCTGAAATACAAATGAAACAATGCATGACCAGTCAGAACTCCACATGCACAAAGTGTCAAGTGGTTCTGAATGCAAATTTCAGGAGTCGGGGAGACCTCGCTCTCCCAGAGTTGAGTGGTGTATGACTTTGGGCAAGTTACTTCATTGTAAGTAGCTTCATTCTTATGAAAATGAAAGGAGATAATGCGTGTCAAATTGTCAGCATTCGAGTAGGTCGGTAGTGATTACTCAATAATTTTATTGCACTAACATTGTCCTTAATGTTAATTATAATGATTACTGTTATTAAAGTACCAACTGACAAGAAAAATGATGGCTTGAGGTCTTCATGTGGCATTTTGATTATCCATAAAGGAAGTTTTTTTGAGTATGTGTTTAATTTTCTAACCAAAGCACCAGAAATGATCTAAAAAAAAGATGTTTACTGTGCTATCAATTCTCATCTAACCTCTAATCTCCCGTCCATCCTTAGTTTGTTTTTAGCACTATTTAGTGATTTTTAGATTTGGAAATAAAGTACAGTGCAATCAAGACCTGTGTATTAGCAATAAGCTTCTTGCTAATCTTGAAGAACCCAGAGAATGGTTTGGGCCGCAGTGGTCGGCAAACTCATTAGTCAACAGAGCCAAATATCAACAGTACAATGATTGAAATTTCTTTTGAGAGCCAATTTTTTTAAACTTAAACTTCTTCTAACGCCACTTCTTCAAAATAGACTTGCCCAGGCCGTGGTATTTTGTGGAAGAGCCACACTCAAGGGGCCAAAGAGCCGCATGTGGCTCGCGAGCCACAGTTTGCCAACCACTGGTTTGAGGTCTCATCTCACTCTGTATCTCATCAGCAGGGTGAAAATTGACTTCTCCATTTCTCAATCTCTGAATATATTGTCCAGAAATAACATTCCCTGCCTTTCTCCAATGGGGGTAGATATAAAAATGACAACTTTTAAGATGAGATTAAGAACGACAGTACATCTGAAATTTTGCTAAACAAATAGATAGTTTTATTAATTTAAAAACCTAAAACTGGGCTTGGATGCCTTATCAAAAAATGAGTGGTTTATCTTCAGAAATAAAAGCAAAATGTCTATGAAGATGGTAACCTCATTAGTAAATAACTGGTATATAGAAGGCAATAGAAATAGTACTTTGTAAATGGATGCTTTTCCTCTGTGACACACTTCCTAAAATTTGGAGTGTTTGATTTCTCCAGATGCTATTCTGGCATCTATACATTTTAATGCTGTTGTGTGGGATAAAAGCAGCATGTAAGACCACTGCCTGGGAAGCCCTGCAAAGAAAGAAATCAGAATAAGCAATACAAATAGAAATGTTTTCATATATATATATACACACACACACACACACACACACACACACACACACACATATATATATCTTTTATATTCAAAACAATTAAACATTGGTTCTCTGGCAAATAGCAAATTTCTTTTCAAGAGGGAGCATTTTGAAATGACATTCATTTACATTTGAGAATAAGTGAGTTTCAGGTCCTTTTCCAGTAGTAGGTTGGGTTGTGTATTTTTCTAAAGAAAGGAGAAAGGAGGAAACTTGTGAAAGACTAAAGACTTCCAAACAAGGAGAACAAACCTCTTACCTTGATCCAATGGCAGAGACATATCAAGTAACAGAAAATGTAATTTTCAAACAAAGGAAAAATACCAGTAAATGGTAGCTAAGGCAAGTCAGAAATATTAGAAATTTTGAAGTAATGAATGAAATTGTTTGAGACCACATGATTCATCTATCCAGGTCTCAAATCTATTTTAAAAGTAAAACCAACATTTAAAATATAGCACCATCCATTTGTCTCTATCTCTCTCTCTATCTCTCTCTCTGTCTCTCTCTCTATCTCTCTCTCTATCTCTATCACCTATATTTATATCTATACCTAATCTATATCTATCTCATCTATATCTTACCTATATGTTTTTGAAATCTATAGTTTAAAACAATAATATTATTGTATTTCTCTGACTGGCTTTTCACTTAGCATAATATTGTCCAGGTCCATTCATGCTGTTGCAAAGGGCAAGGTTTCCTTCTTTTTTATAGCTGCATAGTATTCCATTGTGTAAATATACCTCAGCTTTTTTTTTTTTATATGTTTTATTGATTTTTTACAGAGAGGAAGGGAGAGGGATAGAGAGTTAGAAACATCAATCAGCTTCCTTCTGCACACTCCCTACTGGGTATGTGCCTGCAACCAAGGTACATGCCTTTGACTGGAATTGGACCTGGGATCCTTGAGTCCGCAGGCCAATGCTCTATCCACTGAGCCAAACTGGTTAGGGCTATACCACAGCTTTTTATCTACTCATCTACTGATGGGCACTTGGGCTGCTTTCAAATTGTGGCTATTGTAAATGATGCTGCAATGAACATGGGGTGCATGATATTCTTTCAAATTACTATTTTGAGTTTCTTTGGATAAATTCCTAGAAGTGGAATAGCTGGGCCATATGGCAGTTCCATTTTTAAATTTTTAAGGTAATTCCATACTGTTTTCCACAGAAAATGTTACTCATATGTGGAATCAAATGAACAAGATTTCTAATAAGCAAAATGGTGATAGACTCATAGATAGAGAGCAGGCTGACAGCTATTGGGGAGGAGTCTGGAGAGACAGAGGGATGGAGCAAAAAGGGAAAAAAAAGTTAAGGAAATGAATAACAGCGTGGTGATTGCTGGGGGCAGACAACTTGGAATGAGGTGGGCAAGGGTATAGGGGAAATAAATAGTGATGTGTGGAGACTTGACTTGGGGTGATGAACACACAATACAGAGTACTGATGATGTTTTATAGAATTGTACACCTCAAACTTGTATAATTTTGTTGACCAGTGTCACTCTGATAAATTCAATAAAAAAAGGGAAAATAAAATAAACAGACATGGTGAAAAAAAAAACACAATATTAAATTCAAACTGATTTATATTAAAATCAATAAGTACAACTATCATACTTATGTACACTCTCTCTCACACATACATGATTATCTGAGATAGAAAAAATGTCATAAGAGAGAGTGTGCAAATTCATGGAATATTTTTCCTGAGTGAAATGAAAATAAATCCCTATTCAAACCCTTTTCAGGCTTCTGAAGGTCCCATCTCTAGAATCGCTGGGGCCCTGAAGGGTTGGGTGACTGCAGGACTTTTAGCATCCCATGAATAATTATCTCTGTCCTGAGAGCTTGCCAGCATGACACCTTTTCATTTCATTAAGGGAAAGAAGGACAGGCTGGAATTGGCCATGGCAGAATTCATTTATCACATTTTAATGGAGAAGCAGCTCAGGAAGGGCCAGCCTAATGAGAAATTTCTAAGGAAATTAGCCAGTTTCTATTAAAGGGCCATCTCCTCTCAGTCCATGGTGGTGATGGATAGCAGGGCCGGGCACACAGAGCTTTTCCATTCTCCCCTTTGCTTTGCTTTGGTTTTCTGAGGCCCATGGTCTTTTTTGGATGCTCCATCTCACACATGCTTGAATAAATCATTATCACAACGTGATAACAAATTTTAACACGATGCAAGAAGACCTGATTTGGTTTTCTGGATTTAATTTATGGAAAGAGACATATCTGTACACCCAGGCTTGCCTTAACACTAGCATGACTCAGTCCTACAAAACGTAAGGTTAGCTCTCACTTTAAAAAAAATTGTTGTTTATGCCCTTAGTTTGGAGTAAAGACAACTAAAATTATTCTGAAAAAATCCCCTTCCAAAAATTTCTAAAGATTACAGAAACAAACAAACAAAAAAACCTCCACAAACACCCAACTTTAATTTCATTTTGATTCAAACAAGACAAACCATGTAACAAGACAAAAGTACATAGTGCTTGTGTCGCTTGGCACCCTAATCTTGCATTCTATATATTCCCTCTATTATTGCTCCAATGTGACTAGCAATAAGAAATTTTCAAGTGCATCCCATAAATAGGAATGAGTAATTGATTATGTGCCTGACACACCACTATTGTTCCTCTATTGGGGAAGGAGTTTAATGCTGGCATCTTTGTGCAATAATTTACATGAAATTCATAATAAGAAGCAGAAAGTTAAAACAAACCCCCCTCACAAAGACTTAGAAAAATATAATTGATGATGGTTTGTATTACAAAACAAGAGGCCAGACCTTGGGTGATTTACTTATCCAACAAATAGTCACTGAGCATCTTCTCTGGGCCAGACACTGCTGGATAATGAGAAGGTGTTAATGAATAGACAAAGATTTTGCCCTTAACAAGTTTACATTCTCATGAATGACACACACAACAAGCAATAATATAAATAAATAAAAATGGGCTATGTAATGTTAGCTAACTCACTCTATAAGTGTCACACAATGTTTACATAATAAATATGGAGATGCTTTGAAAATAAAAAAATTATAATGAAATGATGTAAAATATTGTTAGTGTGGATAGTACTGAATCAAATGTATCAACATGAGATTTTTCTCATTTAAGAACTTAAGAAGAAAATTTAGAACGAATATGAATTTCAGAGTATACAGGGTGGGGAAAAAGTGGTTTACAGTCATAAGTATGTGAATCACAGAATTTATTCTTGTATTATTACTTATTATCTAGAGGCCTGGCACACAGATTCATGCATCTGTGGGGTCCCTCAGCCTAGCTTGCATGGATCGGGCCAAAACCGGCAGTCTGACATCCCCAGAGGGGTCCTGGAGTGCGAGAGGGTACTCTGCTAAGTTGCTGTAGCTCGGCAGCTCCTGTGTTGAACGTCTGCCTCCTGGTGGTCAGTGCACATCATAGCTACTGGCCTGTCAGCCAGTCAGCTGGTCAGCCTGTCACCTAGGCATATATATATATATATATATATTATTGTATTATTTTCCATAGGAACAACTATAAACCTATTTTTGCCTCACCCTGTATGTCAAAGCCAGAAGAGGACCAATATAGTATGAATAGTTTCAAAGGAAAAAAAAAAAGTTGTGTACTTAACATTTAGGAGGAAAAATGATGAATAAAATCCTGGGGCAAGAAATCAGAGAGACAGACAAATTGGCAGAAAGAGCAGGATCTTGGCAGAAATATGCTGGATGTGTAAAAAGTGAACAACATAGCTAGGAAACAGAAGGTTACAATCAGCAAAGCTGGGAATGTGTTGAGTATGAACTAAATGTTTGGCTTCCTGCCTTATCAGGTTCCATCTGTTGTCCAAACTTTGCAGGTTCTCAATAAACCCTAAATCATGACTTCTTTTTCCTATACAAGTATGTACTTTTCTTGGGTTACCATAGGTAATGCAA
The DNA here is from genome assembly GCA_026230045.1 of Corynorhinus townsendii. NCBI lineage: Eukaryota > Metazoa > Chordata > Mammalia > Chiroptera > Vespertilionidae > Corynorhinus > Corynorhinus townsendii. Next base: position 219,521,390 of record JAPDVU010000001.1, read on the forward strand.
GGGCTGTCAAATCCCTAGCCACATGTGACTTTTAAAATTTTTTCTAAGCAAATAAAAAGAGTTCCTTAGTCTCAGTAATAGCATTTCTAATGCTCAGTGGCCACATGTGCTGAGAAGTAGCATAGTGGTCTTGGGCAGAAACTATAGACGACTTCTCCCCCTGCAGAAAGATCTTTTGGACAGCACTATTCAGGAAGGCCTGGGAGGTGGTTAATGTGCCTTTCACAGAGCAGGGGACTGATGGATTAGTTGAATGGGTGTTGAATAAATGTAATGTGTACTGCTCAAACTTCACTTCCTCAGAGAGTAGACTGGAACCTATCCTAGGTAACACGCACTTTTTGCCTACTGTATTTCTCCGTATCATTTATAAACTGTAATTAGTAATTACTTCCATTAGTATTAGTTAATATCTGCTTCCTCCACCTAATTGCATGGAACTGTGACAACAAAAAGCCATCTCTTTCTTGTACCTTTTCTTACTTCTTAACCTTATGCACTTTAAGGATATACTGTCTTAATGAATGAAAAAAATGGAAGGACTGGTATATTGTTATGAAATCAGGTATCATCACTGTACACAATTCTGAGTGCAGCTATTATGCACCATAGAAATACCTAAGCCAGATCAGGGACTTGCAGGCACGCATATGTGTAGGTGATTCCTCTTTTGGCCTCCAGACCTGCCTGTATGTCATACTAAGGTCTTTCTGATACATTGAGTGCCTCGGTCTGGCTTGGACTTGTTTCACTGTCCTGAACCCTAATGAAAGCTAACTAACCACTAAGTAGAAGCTGAACACCCACACTTTGGATGCTAGCCTTAGGGAGTCAAATCTGAGGTAAGCAAGTATGTTCCCTGATCCACAAGCTGAACATCGGTGTCAGGGATGTGCCATCCTATAGAATGACTAATTATCCAAGAACAAATTGTGTCCCAACCTCGAGCTACACCAAGTAGAATGGTTTGTAGTTTGCCAGGACTCTGAGTATGACCCGTTCCTTTTCTGTGGTTACAGTGAAGGAGGCATGGAGGCCCTCCTGGCTGGGGAGGGCCACTACAGTTGGTATAAATGTTGCCTTAAAAAGGGTAAATGGTCTGTTTGTCGGGGGGGGCAGGGTGGGGGAGGATATTCACTGAAAGAGCCAATGAGCCAATACTAAGTCTGATAGAAAAAAACACAAAAAACTCTAGTAGATGGGAAAGTGGGCTGTCTGCTGGCAGCAGTGGTATTACCTAGGAATTTGTTACAGAATGCAAAGTCACTCTCATGACTCTGAGGTCCAGCAACGTGTTTGAGCAAGCTCCCCCAGGCAATTCTAAAAAGGGCTGAGTTTGAGGGCCAGTGGGCTAGAAGACAGTGAAGTGCTGCTGTCCCTCTGCCCACACAAGGCTTCTGGATCAGAGCCCAATGATAAAGGTTGGGTGCTCTGCTTCCACCCCCACCATAACAGAAGGACTCACTTCTTAGACCAGTGGTCGGCAAACTGCGGCTCGCGAGCCACATGTGGCTCTTTGGCCCCTTGAGTGTGGCTCTTCCATAAAATACCACGGCCTGGGCGAGTCAATTTTGAAGACGTGGCATTAGAAGAAGTTTTAAGTTTAAAAAATTTGGCTCTCAAAATAAATTTCAATCGTTGTACTGTTGATATTTGGCTCTGTTGACTAATGAGTTTGCCGACCACTGTCTTAGGCTGTCCTTGAGGAGAGATCATTCATTAGTATCACATGAAGACACAGGCTTGTCAGGGATCAAGTTGGCTGGTGCCAGGAGCATGGGCTCAGGATTTGTTCCTGCACCTGGGACATTGAGGACTGATGGACACTATGTTTCTTGTCTCCACAAAGATCCTCTTCCTTCTGAGATAGAACTTCTTTCTTTCAATGTCATAGACCCAAATATCCTGTAACATTGCCCCTCTTTCTGAGAAAAACCTCTTCTTCAACTCCTTTCAGGGATTTCAAAATAATATTTCCCTGGCAGTCCTATACAGTTAAGTAGCTGCTCTTTTGTCGTACAAGAAGATGAACCAAAACCAAATAACAAAATTAAACATCCACTTAATCCCTGTGTGGGCAATTTTCTTGTAGAAAAAAACACATACAACCTAAAATATTTGAACTCAAAAAGATCATTCTTTTCTTCCATCTTACTTTGGTGTATGTGACGATCTGGCTTATCACTTGCTCATGACTGTAGTCAGGAAATAAAATCCTAGAGCTTGCCTTGGTTATACATTTCAGGCAGGAAGTCAATCTGATCTAACCTAAAGCTCTGATCCTAACAATTTTTCCCTTTCTCCACTAAGTACTACGTAGTCAGTACTTAGTGGAGAAAGGAAACAGCTGGTCAACATCTTATATGCAATTGCCCTAGGCATTGTGACTTACTTTTGGCGGCAGAGTTGCTTAATCATCAGCTATAGGGTGGTTTGGGGGATGGACACTGTAGAATATGACACCAGATCTCAATAAAATAAAATTTCCAGGGAAATTTTGATCAGTTCCTTGCTGGCAAAATGATTATAATCGTTTGAAAATGAGAATCAAATGAGAAGGTGATGATGACCACATTCTCTCAGTGAGCTCCATCTGGCCATCAGCGTTTCCTTTGAGGGAAATGTGTCTGATAAGCTCCACTGAGAGAACCTTCCACATCAAGGTGATTTCATTCCAGCCAACTTAAAACCTGATATTAAAATACTCCAACTTTAAAAATGTGATAACCTCTTACTGAAATGTAAAGAAGAGAAGACAATAGGTCAGCATCTCTATGATGTCATTACTATTCATGGGTCTGATCCAAAGACTGTTGTTTTGAAATAATTGTTAGAGATAGGAAAGAGTCATTGTTTCCAAGCTCTTAAAAACAGGATTCTTGTAACAGGATCTCTGAAATCGCCTGAATTTTCTTCTTTGTTACTCTGTTAGCGTTGGAAGAAAATTAACGTTCAAAAGATGGTGCCAGAGCCTATGAGATTCTTCATATCAAAGAAAGATTAAATTATACTCATTGAATCATATCTGTAATGGAAGAGGAAGGGATTAGCAAAGTTCTAAGAGATTTGCAAAAGAGATGGAAGTAAAAATAAAGTGAAAGAACAGAATCATCAAAGTTTGCTAAAATTATTAGATAAAATAGTAGGAAATAGGATGGATACAGTGTCAAAATATAATCCCTTTGATGTCTTGACAGTTTCAAAAGAAAAATTATACCAGACATCTGAGAGTGACCACCTTAACAAAGTTAGTATCACTGACACAGACCATTCTGGCAGTCTGTATTCTCCCATGTGGTATAACCTGAAGTTCACATTATCTCCTAAGTTAGTTTTGCTAAAAGTCTTTGGTCTAGATCCCATCAAGCCTTAAGACCTAATCTCCATTGTATAAAAAATATAGGACATAGCTCTAGCCTGTGTGGCTTAGTTGGTTGATTGTAGTCCCGTGCATCCAAATTGATCAATGTTTCACTCTCACATAGATGTTTCTTTCTCTCGCCATCTCTCTAACTTTCTCTCTAAAAATCAATTTTTAAAATCTTTAAAAATATTTAGAACAGAGAAGAAAAAGTTAAATGGCACAGTGAAATAATAATTAGGCAAATCCCCAGCATAGGACATTCTGTAAGACTACTGGCCTGGTCTCTTAAAAGAATCCATTTCACACACTGTGGTAGGCTGGAAAATGGCACACCAAGATGTCTAGGGATTAAGAAATGTTAATTCTTACAAATTGTGAATGCTACCGTATATGGCAAAATAGACTGTATATTGATTTAGGATCTTGAGACAGAGGCATTTTCCAGGTTTGTCTAGGTGGGCAATACATGCAACAAATGCTTTATAGAGGAATGCAGAGGGAGATTTGACTACAGTAGAGAAAAAGGATGATGTGCCCAAAAGGGCAGAGCTTGGAGGGATGTGACCTGGAGCCACCAGAATGCTTGCTGGTAGCCTCTAGAAGCAGAGCATGTGATCAATGACTCTCTTGAGGAGCCAGTCCTGATGACAACTATATTTTCGCCTCTTAAGATTCATTTTGGACTTTTCTCCAGAACTAGAAAAGAATACATTTGTGTTGGTTTAAACCACTAAATTTGTAGTAATTTGTTACACTGGGGCAGGAAATGAATACATCCAGAAGAAAGATAATAATGATAAAGAGGCAAGGGCAGGTGGTGCTCTTCTGGTTCAAGAGATTAAAGAGGTAATAACAACCCACTGCAGTGTCAGAATACAGACTAGAAACATGGTTTATTAGAAGCAGCAATAAAATACAAAATCTGAAATGACTAAGAATTTGAGTGTAGGTTAGATGACAATATCAAAGTCATTATCATTATTTTTCTATCTTAAGAGATGCAGCTGGAGCATTTTGAGACAAAGCATTATGATCTCTGTATCTTAAATTCAAATAGAAGAAACTAAAAGATATTTCTATCTATGTCCCTATAGACAGAAAATTATAAAGCAAACTAGAGGCCCGGTGCACTAAATTCGTGCATGGGGGGCGGGGAGGAGGGTGTCCCTCAGCCAAGCCTGCACCCTCTCCAATGTCAGACACCCCTCTCACAATCCAGGACTGCTGGCTACCAACTGCTCACCTGCCTGCCTTCCTGATTGCCCCTAACTGCTTCTGCCTGCCAGCCTGATCACCCCCTAACCACTCCCCTGCCAGCCTGATTGATGTCTAACTGCTCCGCTACCAGCCTGTTTGCCCCCAACTTCCCTCCTCTGCCAGCCTAGTCACCCTTAACTGCCCTCCCCCGCTTGATCACCCCCAACTGCCTTCCCCTGCAGGCCTGGTCCCTCCCAACTGCCCTTCCCTGCTGGCCATCTTGTGGTGGCCATCTTGTGTCCACATGGGGGCAGCCATCTTTGACCACATGGGGGCAGCTATCTTGTGTGTTGGAGTGATGGCCAATCTGCATATTACTCTTTTATTAGATAGGATATGACATAATCATTATTGAAACTAGGTGATGGTATGGGGTTTCATTGGAAAAATCTTGTTTTTAGCATATATTTATAGCTTATTCTTTTTTTTTATTTTATTGATTGATTTATTTATTTTTTTACAGAGAGGAAGGGAGAGAGGGATAGAGAGTTAGAAACATCGATGAGAGAGAAACATCGATCACCTGCCTCCTACACACTCCCTACTGGGTGTGTGCCACAGCCAAGGTACATGCCCTTGACCAGAATCGAACCTGGGACCCTTGAGTCTGCAGGCCGATGCTCCATCCACTGAGCCAAACCAGTCAGGGCATAGCTTATTCTTAATAAAGAGAAAAAAGTTCTGTAATAAAAATGTGCAAAGAAAATTTTTAAAAGTTAGTTAAAATTATCATGAAACAAAACATCATTGTATTAGGGTAAGCTAATTGTTATAATTCAAAATTATTACATCTCAATCCTGTAACAATTTACACTGGGTTTCAATTCAAACTGGATTCTTGTCTGAAAGATCTCTTGGGCAGATTACTGGCATGGGATACCCCAGGGCCCTGAGTACCTACCATTCCCCGGGATCTTTTACAGCTTGGTAGGTGGAGACAGGAGAGACCAAGGCTGTTTTCCATGGGTCTGCTCTGGAAGTGTGACACATCACTTCATTCCATATCCCATTGACTATAACTTAGTCCTATGGCCACATCTAATTGCACATCAACATTGTCATCCACTTGTATCTTCGGAAGAAAACTCTTGTTCTTTTTGTATGGTAATGTATGACCATAATTTCCTCTAAGGAAACATTAGTGAAAATTAAACTGCTCACAGCATTTTATTGACCACAAATCTAAAATCTAATCTTTGAGAGAAGTCACTAAAATAATCCTACTGGAAATTCTTATTAATGATTTATCTCTTATTTATTTCCTGAGAATATGAAGTTTATTGAATTTGGCTAATATTGTTACCTTCTACTTCTTTTTTTACACACATGTGTATGCACACACACACTCAAGCACAGCCAACAAAATAGAAATACATTTTTAGATATTACCAATTTTTTCCCCCCTGAAATCATGTACCGGTAAATGTAGCCACATTTGACTAATGGTCTGTAGAACAGTTAACAAGCTGTCCCTGTCTGTCCTGTGCTTCCCTTAGTCACACTTTCTTCCAGGCTTCTATTTTGCAGCTTGAACTATGATTTCAGGCATCATTCCATCCTTCATTCTTTCAAATATTGGTTAAGAACCAGAAGTTGAACACCATGGTCGGAACTTCATAAGAATAGAAACATTTCCAAGGTCATCTAAAAAGTTGGGGGGCAGATGGGTTGTAAGAATAAACAGACAGAAGTGTGATAAAATCTTAAGGTGTTCTCATAAGGTAAAAATGCAGAATAGAGAGCTGTCTATTCTACAGGAATGGATTGAGGTTAAGAAACTTTCTAGAAGCAGTGATGCTGGAGGGGAGTTTTTAAAAATGGATATGGTATTCGCTAGGCTAATCAATGAAGAAGTGATTTGGGGCAAAATTTTACCTGGCACAAAGTTGCTACTATAGAGGGGTACTAATAATCCTTCTAGGATATCTTTTTCTACACCTTTCTTTTGGTAGCTTTCAGAGCAGTATCTATAAGCATTTAGTAGTCTTGTTCCACAGTGAGGAACCCTATGACACAAAGGGGTTAAGAAAATTGCTCAAGGGAAAATACCTTTTAAGTGTCAGAGATGGATTTTGTCCCTAATCTATGTCTTTCCAGAAACTTTGCCCTTATCATCATATATAAAGAAATTTCCAATAATATATACATTTATTATGTGGGTAGAAAGAGCAGAACAAAGGCTATAATTTGTTTACTAAATGGCAAAATGTAAAAAGTTGTAACCTTAACACAACTTGATTTATTCTGTTAAAATTTGTCTTCTAAAAATAATTGGACATTGTAAGTGGCTTCTTTGCTTTAACATTACTACCTCCTAAATTTGCAAAGCCCTGGCATGGACTGATAAACTGAACAGAAAATTATGCGGATATGGGTAAGGGGTTCAATTTATTGTGTTAAGAGAATAGAGAATCTTGGCCTTCCAATATTTATTATTTTTAATAAAGATGAGGCATACAGGATAAACAGCAACTTTTTTCAACTTGTCAGAGCCTCTGAAATATGCCTGAAAAGATTATAAACATGCACATGCATGCACACACACACACACATTTCTAATAATTCTTTCTATGATTCTGCTCTCAGAAATCCAACAAACAGCCATCAGGCTGAGGGTAAAAACTCAAATGTTTTTCAGAGGATCACTGAGTTCAACCATGAGTTTGCTATATTGGTTGCTATAGGGTTTACGACGTGGCATTTATTACATAAAAACATCTTTTTAATGAGGAGGTTCTTTTATTTTAATGAGATTTATTGCAACAGCTTTGTCTTGACATTTTGGAAATTCTAGCCTCACCATAGGAACTTGCCCTAAAGAATGACATGTCCAGATGAAGGTAATGAACCATCATGATTTTCCCTCTTGACTTCAGTTACTCCAATGTACAGGGAAGACCATGAGTGATTGGCCTGGCTGCAATCCAGCCATTTTGCTCCATGGAACCTCTCTCCTATGGTTTGTCTTTTCTACATCATTTGTGATCCTTGTAATTTACTCTTCGGATTTAACTAAAAAATAGATGTACTAAAGAAGTGCAGTCAACATACACTATAGGCAGAGGTCTCCTGGATTGCAGGGGGGAAATCACACTTGTTTTTATAAAGTACTCACTCTCACAAGGACTGTTGGCCCAGTTTCCAACCAAGAAGAGCAAACCAGGCACACTTTAATTTATACCAATATTCAATCTATAAAAATGATAAAAATCAATCACAATTATTTTGATAAAGACAGCTTTAAGAGTCTTTAGGAAACAACTAACAAGAATAAACAACAAGCCCTAACTGGTTAGGGCATCAGCCTGCGGACTAAAAGGTCTCAGGTTCAATTCTGGTCCAGGGCATGTACCTTGGTTGTGCGCATATCCTTAGTAGGGGGTGTGCAGGAGGCAGCTGATCGATGTTGCTCTCTCATTGATGTTTCTAACTCTATCCCTCTCCCTTCCTCTCTGTAACAATCAATATATGTATATATTATATATATATATATATGTATATATATATATATATATGAATAAACAACAAACAAAACAATTGAGGTCCTTTCAGAAATAATTTAACTTTCATATCTTTGTCAATGTACTGTGATATATAAATGTTTTTGATGAGTTCCTCCTTTAGAAATTTCCCCCCATCTAGCCTTGATTTATTAAAGAGGCATGGGAACATCTCCTGTAAGAGTCTTAAAACCAATTCTTTCTTCTTTTTGTTTTTGGCATGTGGTCAGAGAAATGTCAGTGAGGATGTAATATGAATAAGGGATCAATCAACCTTAGATGTCATATATTTGACCACAAGTGCAAAGCTGATGGAAGAGAAAGAAGGAAGACACGATCAACTTTTTGCAATGAAAATGTATAAATAATATAATAAAAAAGTGCAGAATCCAGAGAAACAGCTACCAGATGTAAAAACAATGAGTGAAGATGTATAGTGTATATTTCCATAAAAATCCATTTAAGGAACATGTCACACCATTTAGAGCAATTTAGTTATTGATAGCTACTCCAGAAACAACTATCGTTTCACTCTCATGCTTAGTCTGAACTTTAAAATTTAAAACAATTTATGTTTGGCCTTATTTTATTTTTCTTGAACCATTCATACATGCAAGGGAGTGATCCCATGCAAAGGAATAGAAGATCCACTGTCATTTGCTTTCAGGCTACATTGATCTCAGTCAGTTTGAAATAAATTGTTGCTACTCTATTTTTTGAGTGAGTAAAAGAGCTTATTTTTCTCTACAACTGATTAGTGCCTTTTTCTTGGATTTATTTTTTAAGGATTGCAATTTTCCTGAAAGTTTTGAGGTCATACTTATTAGGACCTGGACTCGCAATACATTATTCTAGGTTCTTCAAGGAGACATTTCTTTCTTTTTTTTTAGAAAAAAATAGATTTTTATTTCAGAGAGGAAGGGAGACTGAGAGAGAGATAGAAACATCAATGATGAGAGAGAATCATTGACTGGCTGCCTCCTGTACACCCCACACTAGGGATTGAGCCCGCAACCTGGGCATGTGCCCTGACCGGAATCAAACCATAACCTCCTGGTTCATAGGTCGACAATCAAACACTGAGCTATGCTGCCTGGGTAAGGAGACATTTCTTTATTCTACCATCTTAGCTACAGATAGTTATGATTAATAAACAAAAATATAAGATTATGAAAAGCATAACAGATAATTCCTAGTTTTGAGCACCTTTTGACTAAAACCAATGCAAAGAAATCCTGAATAAACATCTAGGTATTTTTGTCCAGTGATTAGAAATCGTGATACCTCAAAGCAATTTATGTAGGGAGGGGAATGTGTTCTTTAAAAATCACTTATTTGGACTGTTGTGGATTTTTGACATCATGTACTATAAATATGCATGGAATATATATAAGCAGAAACTTATGAAAATGACATTCTACTTTTATTCTATGTTATAAAATACTTTTATTGAGATATTGTGAGAAAAATCCAACTTCATAGCCAGAAATAAGGGTCTGCAAATGAGAAGAGTTCTGTAGTTTTAACTAATAGTCAAAACCAGGAATTACCTCTATATCTACCCAGTAATAGAATGGATAAAAAATAAAATAAATTTTCTGTTATATTCTCATAATAGAATACTATATAGCAATGAAAGCAAACACTGAAACTATACTCCACAATATGGAAGGATTCTTACAGACATAAAATTGAACAGAAAGCTGGATCTAAAAGGAGATATATGTGTGACTCCATTTATATGAATCACAATAACTATATTATGTTAATTAGTGTATCAGATGATAATTTTTTCATTGGTGAAATTAGTGAGGCTCAATATATACTAGTATTCTTTCTCTTTCTTTTCTTTCTCATATTTGTCTTTTCTCTTTCAGATTTGTCTTACTTATGGATCTGCTATTTGGTCTGTAGTATATTATAAGCAATTAGAATATTTGTGAAGGATCATGCTCAATTATTTAGGTGACTGACATACTTTCCTGTTGCTACCAATGCTGTATCTGTTCCATGACCTAAATAAAGACTATAAGTCTGGGCTAATATTTTGGCAACTTTCAAATGCATTACATTCACTGGAAAGGAAAACAAAAATAGACCAATAAAAAGCAAGCTTGACAAAAAAGTGATATCTGTGAACTTAAATATAACCAATATAATCCATCAAACAGGTGTTTTGTCCCCCAACTTAATTTATGAGACCCATTTCCCTGCAGATTTAGATATTTTTGCTAATTGGCATATTTGAAGGTTGCAGTAGGTCTGTGATCATGTGGAAATCTGAAAAGACATAGAAAACAAAAGTAACAAGGGAGCAGTGACCGTTCAAAGGGATATCACAGTTCTGAGAAGGCAGAATAATACATTATCTGAGCAGATAGTGCAAAGCACCCAATTCTTAGTTACTTGTCCTTTCTGGTGCTGAACCCTTATTGCCTGACAGTTGAACTCTGATCTCAAAGAGGAAATTGGAGTCAGAAGAATTGATTTCATTCTTATGTTCTGTCTTTGCATTAATTTTAAAGGACATATGTCTTTCAAATTATATTACTGGACTTAGTGGTGGTAACAAGAGGCTAGTAATTATATTTATGATAGAAGAAAAAGATAGCCAAAACCAGTTTGGCTCAGTGGATAGAGCGTCAGCCTGAGGACTGAAGGGTCCCAGGTTCGATTCCGGTCAAGGGCATCTACCATGGTTGCGGGCACATCCCAGTGGGGGGTGTGCAGGAGGCAGCTGATCAATTGTTTCTCTCTCATCGACGTTTCTGACTCTCTCTCTCTTTCTCTCTTCCTCTCTGTAAAAAAATCAATAAAACATATTTAAAAAAAAAGAAAAAAGAAAGAGATAGACATATTTTAAGGGAGAAACCCCAATACATCAATGAACTCCTCTCACAGAGCTGACTATAAAGAGGAATACCTTCAGAGATTAAAGTTTCAGTTTGCGGAGCTTTTTATTTTAATTTAAAATCTAACAGATGCATCTTTGAGAGCTTGTCAGAAAACATTACAAGGTTTCAATTATAACCCTGTCTGATTCCAGGAGAGGTCTGATGATGCATGTTTCTTTGGTGCTTTGTTATCCCCTGTGCTTCTGGTGACCCTTGACCTGTGAGAATCAATGAACCTTTATTGACTACGTTCACCCCTTGCTGCTCCATGCATGCATGGACCATGGAACTGCCTGTGTTTATTTCCACATGGAACTGAATGCATTTACTTCCACTGCACTGTGAGTTCCTTAAGGCCAAGTTTACTTCGTATTTCTAACATCTAGCAGAATAGTGTCTCCAATAGTGGCTCAAATAAAATTTTCCTTACCCTTTGACACAGCGTGGATGGACCTGGAGAGCATTATGCTAAGTGAAATAAGCCAGTCAGAGAAAGACAAATACCATATGATCTCACTAATATGTGGAATCTAATGAACAAATAAACTAACAAACAAAATATAACTACAGGCTTGGATACATGGAACAGACTGACAGCCAATCAGAGGGAAAGGAGATGGGGCACTGAATAAAGGAAGTTGAAAAGATTAGCCAAAGAACATATGCATAGACCATGGACACAGATAACAGTGTGGTGAAGGGCAGGGGACAGGACTGGGGGCTCGGTGAAGGTGGGCAAAGAGGGGAAAAAAGGAGGACATCTGTAATAGTGTCAATAACAGTAAAAAATAGCTGAAAGTGTAAATTGAGAGTAGATTAGAGTATGTTGTCTCATATCTTCTAATTAGCCAAGGAGTAGCTGATTTGCAAAACAAATTTTGATAAACTTGTTGGTTTGGTGGATAAGATCAAGAAAATTGAGAAAATGAGACTAATAGTGAGACCTAAGAGGCAATGTTAGATGATAAAGAGGTATTTTGACATCAACATCTATTACTTTGTTTTTTTAATAAACATACTAGAGGCCTGGTGCACCTGTGGGGTCCCTCAGCATGGCCTGCAGGGATCGGCCCAAACCAGCAGTCCTACATCCCCCAATGGGTATAGCAGTGAGCCATGCTGTTCCTGCTCATCCTGGCCCCCTTGTGCCTGCCACCACCACTGCCCAGTAGGCTTGCTCCTACTTTGCTGCAGTCTTGGCACACCCATCCTAGGGCAATACTGGCACACCCATGACCATGAAGTGGCCTCAGGCTTGCACCCAGTCAGTCCTGATGCCGGTCCCGATCCTGGTTCTGGCCCGGATGGGGGAGGGGTGCGCAGGGGGAGTGTCTGCTGGAGAGGTTCACGCTGCTGCAGCTGCACTCGCCTGCCTTGAGCCTGACATCTGGTGCCCATTGGTCAGCTGAGTGGTGTTCCCACTGTGGGAGTGCATTGACTACCAGGGGGCAGCTCCTGCATTGAGCATCCGCTCCTGGTGGTCAGTGCATGTCATAGCTACCAGCCAAATGGTCTAATGGTTGTTTAGGCACACAATTATATATACAATTGAATTCAGAGAGAAAGGAAGAGAGAGAGAGAGAGACAGAGAGAGAGAGAAATATCAATGATGAGAGAGAATCATTGATCGCCTGCCTCCTGCACACCCTACATTGAGGACCAAGCCTGCAACCCTGGCATGTGCCCTGCCCAGAAATTGAACCAAGACCTCCTGGTTCATAAGTCCATGCTCAACCATTGATCCATGCTGGCCAGGCATCAACATCTATTAATGCAAGCATTTATTCTTAATTGATGTGTGACACCAAATGTTCCGGATTTGGAAATTAGCAAAGGATAGAAAGAATATTGAGGAAGGCAATGATTAAAATACATACCTCTATAGGGGAAATATAAACCAATAACATCTTGTCAGTACATAAATACACAAGAAAATTAGATGCTGATAAATGCTATGAAGGGGACAACAGAAGGTACTGCGGCATAGAGACATCATAGCTAGTGTGATCTGAGAAGTGCTCTCTGAAGAAGTGACATATGATTGGAGGTCTGAATGATGATAAGGAAGCAGGCATAGGAAGACATGGAAAAGGTTTTTGAAACAGGGGAGCAGCAAGTAAAAAGTTCTGATATTGAAAGAAGCTTCATATGCTCAAGAGATAGAAAAAAAATGCCAATATGGATGTGTTTGTTGAATAAGGGATAGAGTAAGTAGAGATCAAGTTGAAGAGAAAGGTTTATAGCGGGTCTTAGGGAATTTCACATGCAGGACTACTATTCACTGGCACATACTGACAGGTACTAGTTGTTAAAAGATTAGGCTATTTCTGTATTGCTTGATAAATAGGCGCTGATCAAAGCCCTCAGAATGCCTATTTCAGTGACCTCAGCCCATTTCCGGGACACCACAGTCCTCCTTAAGATTCAGCAACTAAAGAGTAAATGAGATCTACAGCAGGCAGCCTCCAGGGCCTTGCTCCAGCTCTGACCTGTGCATAGTCTGCTCATTCGTATTCCTGCTGTGCCACATGATAAATATTTTGAATATCGCTGTTGATTTGGGCAGTGGAGAGAGATATATGTAGATTTTATTCAAAGGGCAATGGAAAGCTATTGGAATTTTTCAAATAAAGAGAACATTGACCTGATTTAAACTTTAAAAGCATTACTTTGGCTGCTATATGTAGGGTCTTCAGCCAGTAGGAGGAACTAGAAATGAGAGACCCAACAAAGGTGGATTATTTATAGATGAGAATTGATGGTGACTTAGATTGGAGTTGAAGCAATAGAGATAACAAATGGTCAGATTCATGGTATGATTTAGAGATAAAGCTGTTTATTTTTTAAATTAATGTTTGGGATATTGGATTTGGGAAGACAAAGATCAAGAATGATCCTAATTTATTAATCTGAGCAGCAGGGTGTATAGTGATGCAATTTTACTGGACTTGAAATAAAGCATGGGGAGTTAAGAGCAGGTTTTTATATGGGTAGGAATCCATAGTTATGTTTTGACAATGTTAGGTGTGAAATACCTATTAGGCATCTACTTGGAGATGTTGAGTTGGTGGTTAGGTGTTTAAAAATAGGTCTAAGCAGCAGAGAAAGGGAATAGGTCCTGATTATAGGGGATATATACATAGATAATATGTATCTGAGATTCATAAATAAAATGGTGTTTGACACAGAATTATCCTATACTTTTCCAGCATACAGTGTGTGTGTGTGTGTGTGTGTGTATATATATATATATATATATATATATATATATATATATATATATATATATACCTCCCTCCAAGGACCTGATCCTGGGAGATTCCAACCTTTCAATATAGAGAGAAATTCTTTAAAGGGGATTGATAAGAATATATTGGTGGGGCCCGTGAAAAACAACAAAAACAAACAAAAAGAAAAAAATAACAATAGGGAGTAAAATGGAAAGAAGTGACTTTCAGAGTTTGATATTTTCTCCCAGTATCTATTCCTCTCAATTTTCATTAGGAGTGTCAGATCCACATCATGTCAGCTGAGAGCATGAACACCTAGCTAGAAAACACATGTCCCAGTCTTTTCTTCTACCTAAGAGAAGCCATGGAACTAAGTCCTGGCCAGTGAGCTGTGACCACAATGATGTGGTGATGTGTGCAGTGTCTGGCTCAGATACTTGAGTAATGAAGTGCCTGCTCTGCACTCCCTTTCTTCCTTCATCACAGCTGGTGCAGCTTTGCACCGAGATGAAATCTTCATGTTGAGTAGGTGGCACTAGGCAACCAGCTCCGGACTGCCCACATATGGACTGCTATATAGAAGAAATTATTGAAATCCTTGTATTTTCATATCTCTTGTTATAGCAGTTAATTCCTACACTCATTCTATAAGTAAGGTCGTTAGTGTCTTGCAGGACTATTGTTAGGGGAGTCCTTACCTGCAAGGGGCACTTTATTGTCCAAATAGTTACTGACCTATTAATGAGGTTCTAGGAATCCTTTTAATTGTTTTGGATATAACAGTGAACAAAACAAAAACCGCAGCAGCCTCATGGAGCTCATATTCTAAGCAGGGTTTTATTTCTGAGGTTAACTCTTTTAACCTATGCTTCTTAACCTTTTCCATCTTCCATTTGCATTGGCTGCTGCTTTTTCCTAAACTTTCTCTGAATTCCATTAAGCAAGTTGAGCTCTCCAATCTCTGAGCATTAGTAATTCTTTCCACTAACAGCACATCTTTTCAATTAATTTCCACACTATAGTTGTACTTTGTCTTTCCATACCTGTGTAAACTACCAGATTGTTGGTATACATAGAGTAGGAACGTGTCTTATTTCTAATAGTCCATGTGCATGTGTAACATGCTCAAGAAACACTGGCTGAAATTGTATCATTCAAATTATATCATTCAATATCTTGTATCATTTACCATTCATTGATTCACCAATGATTGTGACCGCTCTGACTATGTCTTGAGCCGCATAGATTTGAACAGCAGAAGAGGTGGACTATAATAAACCTGGAGAGCCACTGATCAGCTGCTAGGAATATAGTCAGCAAATAGTTTTCAGCTGTCACCTCCTAGGGAGATAGCCTGAACTGCAGAGACTTTCCAATAGCAAGGCCATGCTCATCAGCCAGAAGCCTGTATTTCATATATGCTAAAGGCAGAACTAAAAAGACCTGGCCAGTTTGGATCCCTGCAGGACACCTGGAAAGAAACATGTCAGCTCCGGATCTTCCCATTGCATTGGGGGAAGCCATTGGCTCTCTATCATGGGATCATCTCTCTCTACCTTATCCTACTTCCACACCCTCCCTTTCTTAGTGATGATTTCAGTATCACTTCCTAATAAACTTCCTGAGCAATAAACTCTTTGGAAGAGTGCTAATAGGAGAATCCAAATTGTGACACATTATGAATGGCATCAATGATACAAATTGTCATGTAGTCCAGACACTTTTAAATAATTTTCAAAATTCCATAAGCAATGCTTCAGATAAAATAACCAGAAAAACATTTTTCCATGAAAACTCAGAATAAGGACTTTTTATTTTAATGTTAGTACTAGAACTTATAATATATTAATAAAGCTTACATCTGATAATAACAATAAATTCTTAAATATTGAATAAACAGAACTTCAAGGAAGAAATATTACTATTCAAAACAAATTCAGTTTTGAAATAAATTTGGAACTTTTAAGCAATCTAATATGAAGTATATAAAATATTTTCACATTTGAATCCATCTAATATTTTTATATTTTATTTATAAAGATAACATATTTTTTAAAAGTTAGCCAACTTTTCATATAAATTCAAAAATAAGATTCAATTTATGTGTTGGGTCAATGATCATATTCATTCCTTCATGTTAAATCTTTACTTAATTGCATCTTAATAGTGGAAGCAAAGCAGCCCATATGGTGGTGAATGCATAATGTATTTATGAAGTGGCAATTTTCCACATACAAGATGTGGCAATTTTCTATGAAAAGAGAAATTTCTTAATTACTATGGTTACTCCTATTCACTACTGTAGAAACTTTCTTTGCAATTCATGTCTTCTGGGGCACAATTTTTTTCATGCCAGGCAACTCTAAGCTTTAACACATATTTGCATATGTAAATTGGAACTAATGTATGCATGCAATGCTTTTTATAGTTAGCTTGGTAGTCTGATGCAAGTCCATTGATAAAGCAAGTTTTCAAGCACACTGATGTGAAATTGCAGGTACATGGCAAGAGTATATTTTTCTTTAGGGTATCTGTAACGATTAGTAAGATACTTGGCAAAGGTTACTATACAGAAATAATCCATACAAAGTATGGCATATGCCATAGTTTTATTATGCTTTAATGTATAAAAAGAATCATCCCTTGCTTGGCCAGCATGGCTCAGTGGTTGAGTGCTGACCTATGAACCAGGAGGTCACAGTTTGTTTCCTGGTCAGGGCACATGCCAGTGTTGTGGGCCCGATCCCCAGTATGAGGCATGCAGAAGGCAGCGGAACAATGATTCCCTCTCATCATTGATGTTTCTATCTCTCTCTCCTTCTCCCTTCCTCTCTGAAATCAATAAAAATATTTTTTTTAAAAAAGAGAATTGTCCATTTTTATCATATGTATTGTTCAACTTTTTTCATAATTAAGAAATAAATTCCCAACTAATTTGAACTTGCTTGAATGAATCATGTTGACTCTGTGGGTTCTGAACTTCTTTCTCTGGTTTCATATTTAGCGGTGTAGTGGTGGTAGTAAAACAACAACGATCAGGATATTAACAATCTGAATACAGATAAAAATAATAGACATTAAATTTTGAGCTCTAGGGGCACAAATGGTTCATCTAATCTAGGTCTCTACAAGCCAAATACCTCTAAACTCCAGATAGATGACAGTATCCAGGTGTTAGAAAATAAGATGTGTTAGGCATTTGTAAAAAACTGGGCAGAGTTTGTCCTTTCAAATGCAAAGAAAAAACAAGCAAACAAATACTTCTGCAAGTCTTTGTCAATGGGCTACCATTGGTGACCCTTGCAAGTTTGCTGATGAGATTCCTGAGTATAGTGATTGCAGAGCTTACAATATAGAAAATGGATATTTTCATAGAGAATTTGAAGGGGGTGTTCTGGAGATGCAACTGAAGTTTCCTCACACCCAATGTAGAGGTCTTTCTCTCAGGGGTTTATATCTTTGGTAGTAAATAAAGTTTTCTCTCTTCAACTGGACATTTGCAAATTCCATTTGCAAGTTAACAATTACTTTCAAATGCAACTATGATATACAGTAGTCTACCCTTAAGGGATATGTCCCAGGACCGCAGTGGATGCCTGAAACTGTGGATAGCACCAAAACTTATACATACTGTTTTTCCAATTAGGTACAGTAAGATATTGACAACAATAACTAATAATACAACAACAATTATATCAATATGCTGTAATTGAAGTAATGTGAACACGCATTTTTAAGTAAAATAAGTGTGACTTGAAAGCAAGCACTGCAGTGCTTTAACAATCAATCTGATAACCTAGATTGCTACTAAATGAGTAATGGGTGGGTAGTGTATACAGTGTGGATACTCTGGACAAAGGGATCACTTATGTTTCTCGCAAGATGGAGCAGGACAGTGTGAGATTTTTACCACGCTATTCAGAATGTCATATAAAAACTTAGGAATTTTTTATTTCAGGAATTTTTCATTTAATATGTTCAGACCACAGTTGACCATGAGTAACCATAGCTGCAGAAACCACAGATGAGCGGGGACTACTGTATTAGATGCACTACCCTCTAAGCTCCTTAAAACTACAATAATCTAGATAATCTTTCCTGGAGTATCCAGATTGTGAGCAAATATGACACATGATGTCAAAAAGAAAATCTGTTTATATATCTCATCAGTGACAAATAATTTCTGTTTGAGCAATTCTGTTAATTTTCCCATGTGGTGGTATTTTTAGTTTCTAAGTCAGGCATGTCAATACGCAAGGAAGAAAAGCAATTTACAACTCTGCAAAGAAATACAGCCTCTTCCACTTCATTTGAGTTTCATCTTGATCATCAACACATTTGTCACCCCCCGGTAATTTATTCATTATTTTTACCAGAGGAATATGAAGAGGAAAAAAAAAGATAAGTGCACTTGTCCAAATGGGAAACAGGTGCTGTAACAATGATTGGAGACAATTAATGTTCTTAGGAAGAAGTAACAGTCTGGATTTGTGTTCAGCTTCAGATTTTTACAGCAAACAGACTCAGGGAAAATGCAAATGTGAAATAAAGGTTTTATTTTCCAGGCAAAGAAAAACAGTATTGTCTGACTACATTGTTGTGCATTTCTGTTATGATCTGACAGTTTAGATCTTTTCAGCAAAATCATTAAGAACAGTGGGAGCAAAATGCAAATTGAGCATTTTTGAAGAGTGAGTCAATGATTTTTCCTTCTGAATCACCAAATTGAAAATGTCCTGTGAAGGAAATGGCTATGGGATGGGTGACTGACTAGCAGAATGAAGATAAATGTTTGTGTCTGATCACACTTTAAACCAGTTGGGCATAACGAAGTCAGAGTGCCTCTACTCATCTTGCAGTATTTCCATTTGAAGAAATTCTTAACATTTGAAACAACATGGATGGAACTGGAGAGCATTATGCTAAGCAAAATAAGCCAGTCAGAGAAAGATAAATATCACATGGTCCCACTCATTTCTGGAATATAATGAACAACATAAACTAATGAACAAAAACAGATCCAGAGACAGAGAAGCATCAATCAGACCATCAAACCTCAGAGGGAAGGTAAGGGAGGGTGAGGATAGGGGGGAAAGATCAACCAAAGGACTGTATGCATGCATATAAGCCTAACCAATGGACACAGACACCAGGGGGGTAAGGGCATGAGTGGGGGTGGGTGGAAGGGTAATGGGGGGATAAGGACACATATGTAATACCTTAATCAATAAAGGAAAAATAAATTAAAAAAATAAAAAATCTACATGTGGTCACTTCATTTGGTTTAAGCTTCAAACAGTATGGCAACTGAGTACCAAGAATGACATTTCCAGATGGGACTATCAAGTGGGGGAATCAGAAACTGCATAAAATTTGTAGTGGTGACTGTCAGCTTTCGATCAAGATACTTTTCCTTTTCCCTCTTCTTCCTAATCACAGGACTAGATTACATTTTTCAGATTGTCTTTAGAAAGATGTTGACCACAAACAGCTCTATTTAACAGCACGTGGGCAAAAAGGACACATTCTTTTCGAACAAGACATCTAAGAACCAGAGGAACTCTGTATCTCCTTTTTATCCTGCCACCTTGATGCAGGCAATGAATAAGCTAAGTCTCTGGTGAAAGCAAAGCAGAATGGAGGGAGGAAGTTTCTTCCCCTAGAGCAGTGGTTCTCAACCTTTCTAATGCTGCGACTCTTTAATATAGAACCCAGAAATTGACCCAAACCACTATGCTCAGTTAATATTTGACAAATGAGGCATGAAGATACAATGGAGTCAAGACAGTTCTCTTCAATTAATGGTGTTGAGAAAATTAGACAGATTCATGAAAAAAAATGAAACTAGACCACCAACTTACACCATACATAAAAATAAACTCAGAATGGATAAAGGACTTAAACATATGACGGGAAACCATAAAAATATTAGAGGAATCCACAGGCAGCAAAATCTAAGACATATGCCCAAGCAATATCTTCACTAATAAAACTCCTAGGACAATGGAAACTAAAGAGAAAATAAGCAAATGGGACTACATCAAAATAAAAAGCTTCTGTACAGCAAAAGAAACCATCAACAAAACAAAAAGAAAGCCCACTGCCTGGAAGAACATATTTGGCAGTGTTATCACATGTAGATTTTTTAATCAGGATCTTCAAGTGAGATTCCAGCTAATACCCAGCATCAGTGGTCAATCAAGTGTGTCATCCTGAATGTTCACACCAGAGGACTCCAACAATAACATTTATCTGAGTGAACTACATGAAACCCAAGTGAGAAAGTGCACAAGAAAACTGAGTCAACCTACAAACCCATGAAGGAAAATGATAGTTTGATCTCACCATATGGTTTTTGGTTGGTTTGTTGTATGAGACTAGATAACCAGAATGTTAGACCTGAGCAAGAACAATCACCTTATATATCCTATCTAATAAAAGCCTAATATGATAAGTGTCTCCTTATTTGGTCGGCCATTCAACCAATCAAAGTGTAATATGCTAACGATATGCTAAGGCCGCTCAACCACTCGCTATGATATGAACTGACCACCAGGGGGCAAATGCTCCAACCGGTAGATTAGCTTGCTGCTGGGGTCCAGCTGATGGGGACTGAGCAAAATGGGCCACATGCGCCCTGGAGCCCTCCAGCAATCCCTTCCCAGCTGGCCAACCTCCTGTGTCCCTCCCTGGCCCTGATCCTGCACCTGTGGGGTCCCTCGGCCTAGCCTGCACCTCTCACAATCTGGGCTGAGGGACCCCCCCAAGTGCACGAATTTTGTGCACTGGGCCTCTACTTTAGGTATATTTTCTACACCTGGGACCCCATGGCCTGCTATAGGGCTTGAAAGAATGTATTAAAATGTGAATATAAGGATGTTATTGTGATTGATATATGAGAAGTATAATTACATGTGGAAAGGAAACAAGAACAACTTGTTTAGAAAAGTGTCATATGAGTTGTGTTTGTACTGGGTGTAGACATTATCTCATTGTTTTTTTAAAATATATATTTTTACTGATTTCAGAGAGGGAGGGAGGGAGAGAGAGAGAGAGAGAGAGAGAGAGAGAGAGAGAGAGAGAGAGAGAGGAACATTAATGAGAGAGAATAATAATTGATCAGCTGCATCCTGCATGCCCCACACTGGGATTGAGCCCACAACCCAGGCATGTGTACCATGACAAGGAATTGAACCATGACCTCTGTTCATAGGTCGACACTCAACCACTGAGCCACACCAACTGGGATCTAATTGCTTTTTGATAAGGCAGATATGGTTAGGGAATTTTACCAAGAAAAAACAGCTTGAGAAAAGAAACATATGGTGACCAAAAATGGAGCTCTATTAGCTAGCTTTAAATAAACTGCTGCTAAAGTTTGGTATCTTTACATATGTTACTTCCTGTCTTCATGAAAACAACCTAGCAAGGGATGGATTAAATCAAGATTCAAATGTAGTAATAGAAATCTAGACTCAGGGAAGGGATAGGAAGGAAAGTGAGAAGAAGCATTTAAATAGATTGGAGCATTACAGTAGAGAAAACCGAGGGCCCTACAAGAGCTTGTCTTTAATCATAAGAGCAAATAGACTGATCAAAGTTTCTCAGTAGAAACAGTCATGTTCTCACTACTATTTAAAATATTCACAAGATTTCCTTTTCCAGTTATTATTATTTTCTAATTTGACTGTGTAGATTTGATATTTAGATACAGTCTTTGGTATCTTATTTGAGTAATGGAACTACTTAGTGATGTTTTGGCTTTATTCAAAAGTTAGGGTAAGGGACTCTAAATTTATTAAATGGGAGAATGAACTGATACATCATGAATTTAAGATAATAAAGTGTGGTACCTCTTCCAACCACTTATTTTATTAATGTAAATATTAAAATTATTATTAAATTATTGAAGAATAGATAATTCAACTATTATCTGGATAATAAGCTTAAATCTTGGTTGACTTCAGAATGTTCATAGTCTGATGAGAATTTCTCTTTAATTCTTTTGAAGTTTTAGATAGGAATATTTATGCTCAAAATCATTAAGGTTTACACAAATTAACAACAACTGTGATGAAGAAAACAATTAACTAGCTAACCAGAAAACAAAAGTACAATCCAGGTCATATGACTTCAAGTGAGGGTCTTACTATTTTGAACTCACTTAGGTTTAAAGATTTCTTTTGAGGAAGTCATTTATTTGTCTGTCTTTGAATAGATACAATGTTAGGAACATACGCACATCTTTATTTGATTTTCAGAATGAATTTCGAGTGAGCTGACAATACTCAGTTATGATTATTTAAGATTGTAGATATATAAGATGAAAAAGCCTTTGGTAAATCTCTATTGGCTCAAGGCCACATCTTAAGAAGTAATTTTAGGTCTTTGTTTAAAAGATTCTGTCATATAATCTTCATTTTCTCTCTCCCATTTTTTAGTCCAGTAGTTTAATTTTATGAAACTCTATTTGCATTTTTCTTTTGTAAGGGGACAGTTACTGTATTATTGACTATAAAACTAAGGCATGCTTTTAGTAGAAAATATGACAACTACAAAAGATTATATAAGAAATAAAGAATCACCTTCATCCTGTGCATCTGGACCTAACAGTTTCAAATGCTTTTGTGTTGCCCCCACTATTAACTGGCATCTTACTACTTGAGCATCTAGACTTTTATCTTGTTGATTATTTTGTCTCAAGCATAGCCACAGTTTTTGATGCATAGTAAGAGCTCAAAATATATTTTGAGTAGAAAATAATGGAATTCATTCCCTTGCTCTTTTCTGCATATTTTAGATAGTTTGGATTGCTTTATATTCATGAATGTATGCCAACCCCAACATCTTTTGCTGAACATGTTGATATCCCTATCATCTATCTATCTATCTATCTATCTATCTATCTATCTATCTATCTATCTATCATCTATCATCTATAAAAGCCCAGCGACCATTACGGCAGAACGACCAGAATGACCAGTCGCTATGATGTGCACTGAACACCAGGGGGCAGACACTTAATGCAGGAGCTGCCCCCTGTTGGTCAGTGTGTTCCCAGAGTGGGAGCGCTGCTCAGCCAGAAGCCGGGTTCATGACTGGTGAGCGCAGCTGTGGTGGCAGCAGCCTCTCCTGCCTCTGTGGCAGTGCTAGGGAACAGCCAGCCAAGTGGTAAAGAGTGAGCAGGGGGGTGGTAAGGAGCGAGAGGTCCTGGATTTCCAGAGGGTGCAGGCTGGGCTGAGTCTCCCCCGCCGTCACCCCACACGAATTTCGTGCATTGGGCCTCTAGTGTGTTATATTAAAAAAGTGTTTATAAACATGTGTTTAATATCTACACATGATTCCCTCATATAGCTATATTAAATACTTGAGGCCTGGTGCATGAAATTTATGCACAGGGGGTGGGTAGGGTGTCCCTCAGCCCAGCCTGCACCCTCTTCAATCTGGGACCCCATGAGGGATGTCTGACTGCCCATTTAGGCCTGATCCTGGTGGGATTGGGTCTAAATGGGCAGTCGCACATCCCTCTCACAATTCAAGACTGCTGGCTCCCAAATGCTCACCTACCTGCCTTCCTGATTGCCCCTAACTGCTTCTGCCTACCAGCCTGATCACCCCCTAACCACTCCCCTGCCAGCCTGATTGATGCCTAACTGCTCCCCTGCCAGCCTGCTTGCCCCTAACTGCCCTCCCCTGCAGGCCTGGTCCCCCCCCCCAACTGCCCTTCCCTGCAGGCCCGGTCACCCCCAACTTCCCTCCTCTGCAGGCCTGGTCACCCCTAACTGCCCTCCCCTGAAGGCTTGATTGCCTCCAACTGCCCTCCCTTGCTGGCCAGATAGCTCACAACTGCCCTCCCTTGCAGGCCATCTTGTGGTGGCCATCTTGTGTACACATGGGGGCAGGATCTTTGACCACATGGGGGCAGCCATCTTGTGTGTTGGAGTGATGGTCAATTTGCATATTACTCTTTTATTAGATAGGATAGAGGCCTGGTGCATGGGTGAGGGCCAGCTGGTTTGCCCTGAAGTGTGTCCTGGATCAGGGTGAGGGTTTCCTTGGGGTGTGGGGAGGCCTGGGTGAGGGGCCTGTGATGGTTTGCAGGCCAGCCACACCCCCCGGTGACCCAAGAGGAGGCCCTGGTATCTGGGATTTATTTATCTTCTATAATTGAAACTTTGTAGACTGGAGCAGAGCTAAGCCTTTTGCTGGCTTGGTGGTGGCAGCCATTTCTGTTGAGATTTATTTATCATCTATAATTGAAACTTTGTAGCAGAGGCCAGGGCTTCAGAAGCCTGGCTTCCTCCATTGCCGGGGGCAACCCTAGCCTCCTGCTCTCTCCAGCTCTGTGGCTGCTGCCATTTTTGTTGGCATTTATTTATCTTCTATAATTGAAACTTTGTAGCCTGGAGTGGGCTGGCCAAGGTGTGTGGAAAGCTTGGCTTCCTCCATCGCAGGGGAAACTCTAGCCTCCCTCCTGCTCTCCATGGCATAGCCATCTTGGTTGTGTTAATTTGCATACTCACTCCTTCCTGATTGGCTGGTGGGTGTGGCTGGTAGGTTTAGCGTACTGATGGTTAATTTGCATATTACTCTTTTATTAGATAGGACTATTCAACTAAGCCCTTAATTTTAACCATTTGCATGGAGTTGAACAGTTTTCTAGTATCAATCATTTGCTTTTTAAAACCTTCATTGGGATTGCTTTTTAGCTCCCTAGATCCATTAAGCCCCCCAGCTCCCTTTATTTCCACTGCAATGTAGTTGTAATCCCTTGATATATCATTCTGGGACTATGATTCCCAGCCTGTCCTTTTTAGCTAGGTGTGCGCATCTAAATTCCTGCCAACAAAATATAAATGAAAATGTTCCGTGTTTCCTTCAGGGCAAGCTCATAAGGTATAAGTAACCTGAGCACCTAAAACTCCACGAGATGGAACACTCAACTCTGGAGATTACTAAAAGGGGAATTTTTAATATTGAACAAACATTATTAATGAGTCTTTTACAAGCAAAGCTGAAATGTTTGTTAGTTACTAATGCAGGCATCTACCCCATCAGTACATATAGGGGTAGGCAAAAGTAGCTTTACATTTATAATACAAATAAATAAAATACAAGAATAAACTCTGTGTTTTGCTCACTAACAACAGTAAACCTATTTTTGCCCAACTCTTTGTATTTCATCTTGCACTAGGGGCTGGCTTCTCTGCTGTGAGCTTCACTCACAGGTTGTTCCTGTCTCTAGTTGCTCCTGTGTTTCCAACAGTCATTTTTCCTGAAGAACTTCAGATTAAAGTTTACCAAAAAATGGACAATAAACTGGATGTTGACTTTACTGGTGGATCACGCATATTCTTAGACAATGGTTCCTAAATTTTTGTATGTTTCAAAATCACCTGGCGGGCTTTTAAAGCATAGACCGCTGGGTTCCAGAGTCTTCAGTTCAGTAAATGTGGGATGGGTTCTGATATATACATTTTTATGCTGTTATTGCTGTGCTGACATTGTGCTTAAAGAACCACTGTTATTGAAGAACCAGAGCTCAATTCTTCAAGATTAGCAACCAGGGGCAACAAAGAAGGTAATACCTTCCCAAGTTCATTTCTGTGAGTACGTTTTAAAAGAACTTTATAAAAGTCAGCGTTTTCTCCATGCAACAATAATTATTAAAGCTATTTCACCTGTCTTTATATCTCTAACTAGGTGGCAAAGACTTTGAACACATACTCTTATTGCTGCCCTTTGTGTTTTTCTTCCCTGAGGCAGCTCTAGTGAACATGTGAAGGAGCTAACATGGCTAAAACCAAATGATTTACATATCGACTGGAAGACTGGCCTGTGACAGAGAAGGCTTTTATTCCCCTGTGAGCTTGCTCTAATCTCAGATGGTTAGCTTATCACTGATGCTTAACAGTTTAAATGATCCACTTGTCACGTAGGGCTATTAATCTTCATAGTTTAACAGAGGATTCTGGATGTCACAAAACGGGCGAGACATTTGACCACTGAAAGGCCCAGCACAATATCTTTTGCTCTTGCATTTTTGCCATTTCATTGTCTTATAGAACAGAACTGCTTAGCTCAGAGTGTGGGAAATTAACATTAACAGGCCTATGTCAGACCTGAAAGGCAGCTACTTGAAAGAGCAGATGCTTTTCATGTGAGATGGTAGACAGGCTCTCTGATGTTTTTATTGCAAGACTAGGTACAAAACCTTTGTGAATCATGTCACTGTCCCATTAAGAAGCCTACAGTGTCACCTGTACTGTCTTCTGGATCAAAGTGATATTTTTCTGTCATCATTTGGCCAAATCAGGATGTGGCGAGAAAACGTTACCTCAGAAATCAATATCAGCTACCTCTATAATGACTCATAACACTTTTGATGATAGGAAACAGACATCAACACATATTTTAGCGTAATTTTCATTCTCTGCAGAAAATACTGTATATAATATATAAAACAAATGATCATTGTTATATAATATCATGTTTCAGAAGCCAAAGAGATAGTTACTTATAAAAATGAATGAAAAATCTTTGCACTTTTTAAAATATATATTTATATTGATTTCAGAGAGGAAGGGAGAGGGAGAGAGAGATAGAAATATCAATGATGAGAGAGAACCATTGATCATCTGCCTCCCGCATGCACCCTACTGGGGATTAAGCCTGCAACCTGGCCATGTGCCCTGACTGGGAATGGAACCTTGATCTCCTGGTTCATAGGTCGACGTTCAACCACTGAGTCATGCCGGCCAGGTAAAATCTTTGTTACTTTTTAATTAAAGCCCACATGTGTTAGGTTATGAGATTGCTAAGAAAATTATTTGCCCTTTATAATATTTTATATATTATATGCTCCATGGTCTAGGAGGGCCAATGCATGAAAAGAAATTCAGTGTTCAACAATGCATCTTTTGTTGGATAAATATCCTCAGGGAAGTAAATCATGAGTTTATAATTCAGACCATTCAATTGTATGCATGTTACATATCAAATCTCCACCCTTTTTATTCTGAATATAGTGCCACAGTATGTACTGGCCCTGAAAATGAGGCAAAGTCATGGCCATCCTACAAGATCAGATTTTAAGAGAATTACTACAGGTTACTCTTATGGCCAAGATTGAACATTTCACAGTTTTGCTTTAAAAAAAAAAATTAAAACAGGTCACAGTAGCAGTGACAATTATTGGCATTTGACATATTCCCTTAGGTCACCAAAAACTATATGTGTATCATGGCCTAAGGCACAATAGCCAAAGCAGGAATCTATGAGACCAGGTTCAATGGTCCAGTAAACCTATTTTTAGATTGTTGTATGATGACATGTCTCAGTGGGATAGGTACTTAGCATGGCAGTATACCTGCTATCATGCTTTTACAAAATGCACATACCAACCAGAAATAAAATATTTGATTCAAGGGGGAGGAATAATAATGATACCATACATTTGGTGCCAATCATATGAGGATATTGGGACTTTAGCTCTGGTGACATATCAGATCCTTCTTAATGTTTGGGTTGATTCATTCCCAGGTAGTTTCAATAATTTATCTTAATATGAAGAATGGTCCCTCTAACATTATGTTTTATTAGGCAAGCACTTGATGTTGTCCCATCATGTTCTTCACAGCTCTGGAGCTCTGGGGATTGGTATCTCCGTACTGTCACTACTACGAACTCCTTTATCTTGGACAAATGACATAAATCTTCTGCTTTAGTTGTGTCGATTTTCAGAGGGTGAGATGAAATAATAAAGGAACCACACATAGAATAGTGCCTGATGCAAATTAAGTGGTTTATAAATTTAGCCATTATTATTGAAGTATGGCTAGTCTATTTACTAAAATGTGTGTAAGGCTATCTGAGAGAGATTGGGGAAAATTTTACTGATAAATATATGTTTCTCATTGAACGATTGTTCCTGCAGAAAAATGCCTTTGTTTAGAGGGACTATGTCTGATTGCCATGTAGATGCCACTAGGAATATGAAACTTCAGTTGTTATCAGTTATGCGTCTTTGTAAGATAAGTTCCATTATCATCTATTTCTCATAGAATAATGAGCTAAGAACAAATGTTAAAGGGAGAAAAAGATCTTGAAAGCCTTTATGTCTATAGAATGAGGACAGGTGCTCTACAAGGAATTTGGCACATATTAATCAAATTCTTTTGCTTTAGTCATTTATCCAATACATAATTGTTGAGCAACTGTAATGCATTAGCCAAATAAGCAAACATCTAGCAAAAAAAAAAAAAAAAAAAAAAAAAAACATACACATTACACTGTAAACTCATGTTCTCATGGATTTTACACTCTATTTCAAAACTTTTCCAAAGTTCTCTCCCCCATTGACTATGATCAATTAACTTCCACTAAAGTAAATTATGTATTTTTGTTTAGTCATCAAAGAGCCTTGCTCTGGAGCTTTTTGTAAAAAAAAAGAAAAAGAAAAAGAAAGAAAGAATTGAATAAATGCTCTTATTTATTTGATAAATGTTCATTATTGCTTACTATCTGCTACTAAGTAGTAGCAACCATTTTCTACTTTCTAAATATAAATGTATTATATCTTCATAGCAAATATGTTAAATAGGTATTATAATTACCCCCTTTTATGGATAGGAGGCTTAAACAGAGAGATGAAGTAACTTACCTAAGGTCACACAGCAAGTAAGTAGAAGGGCCAAAGATTCAAATCCAGGCCATCTGATTCCAGAGTATGGTGTCTGAATCACTAAACTTTATCAGGTAATGCTATACCTGATTCCAGTGTGAACTAAAAATGTTGGTCTCAGAAATGTGAAAATTTGTTCAATGTCTTTAGGAATTTCACCTTCATTTCTAGGCCCATCTCTTGTTTTGACTGAATTTCCTCATTCTATAATGGATGGAGTGCCACTGGCTCATACTGTTCTTATTTTTGCATTTCCTTTTTCTTGTTCCCTAAACAATCTCTCTAGAAATATATTAGATTTACTTCAGTGTTAACATGTTGTCACTTAACATTATTTTTTATCTTTGCTTCTTATAATTTGTTTCAAACTTTTCTTGTTTGGTTTTCTTTCTTACAGCCCAAGGTTCAGTTTATTTTATATGGAAATACTCTCATATGGTGGAAAAACAATAGTTAATCTATATGAGGTTTTTTGTTGTTGTTGTTGTTTTTTTTTAGTTTGTAATGGCATTGGTATAAGTGCTTGACATGTATTATCTCATTTAATTCTCACAATTATTAAATACATTTGTTACAGCTTTGATTTCCATTTACAGATTATAAAACAGGCTTTTAAAAAAACAAACAATTAGGTCAAAGGACTCTATAGGATAGAAAATGAACGTGTCAGGATTTGAGTACAGGCTCATGAGATGCCAAAGCCAAACTGAACCAGGAGTGGTAGTTGAAAAACAAAGACCTTGCTCTATGTCTGGGTCCGGCTAGGCAGCATGTTCTTGAGTCAGTTGCTCAAGTCTCTGCCTTTCAGTTTAGCTATTTTAGTTTAAAACACAGAACATTTTTTTCTTTTTTTTTCTTTATTGATTAAGGTTTGACATATGTGTTCTTATCCTCCTATAGCCCCCGCATCCCCCCACTTATGCCCTCACCGCCCTGGTGTCTGTGTCCATTGGTTAGGCTTATATGCATGCATACAAGTCCTTTGGTTGATCTCTCCCCTCTTACCCCCATCCGCCCCTACCTTCCCTCTGAGGTTTGAAGGTCTGATCGATGCATTTCTGTCTCTGGATCTGTGTGTTTTTTCCCCATCAGTTTACGTTGTTCATTATATTCCACAAATGAGTGAGATCATGTGATATTTATCTTTTTATTTTCTTGATTATATATTTATTTATAATATGGTTACATGTCCAAATCTATGCTATGAATAGAAGGTATGAGGATGAATAAGATATCATTCATTAATGACCTGAAAAGTAATGATAATAAATTTACATCATAAAATCATGTAAAATTTGAATTAACAAACTAGCTCTGCAGAATAGAATCCATAGGTTAGTGATACAAAGACATACACACACTACATAAGTAAATATTAAGGGTGGCCCAGATTGTATGTACCAGTATATAGGAAGGTCCCATATAGACAAGAGCCTCTATGTGTTCACTTTTCAAGTCCACAGAGAAAATCCATACCAAGAAGAACATTTTGAATTATACCAAAGGTCAGCCCTGAAAATGCTTTTTTCCATGGACTCTGACACAAAGTCACCCATCTACAAAGAAAAGACAATTGGTATTTCCCAACCATATTTCAGAGAGAATGTGATAAGATATGTGGAAATGTATGCCAGACTACCTGCCTTTTATCATTAGTTTGTTAGTCACGTGTTATAATCTACACAGGTAAATAGATTTTTAATTAAGAGATTTTTAAAGATTTTTTATAATTCCACAGTATTAATAAGAATCAACAAATGATTAACTATGCATTAAGGTAGCTATAATGTGTTTGGAGACATGTTAGCACTAAGAACCACCTACTAGATATTATAGCATCATTAACAAAGAATACTAAACATTTGACAAAATAAAGATATTTGTCATCTCCTCAGAGGCTTGGAATGATTAGCTTAAGAAGTGTTGCACAGAAATCTAAGTAAACTTCCATGAGAGACTAATGAAATTAAAGAAATTCTATGCAAACTGATATTAATGTAAATATCATTTTCTTTCAGAAATGTTTCACAGCTACATCATTTGTAATGTTAAATTTAGACAATTCTTGACCTATACTTACTAGTTCTAAATTAGTACTTCAAAAACAGTTCTTAAACTAGCACTTTAAAACTATATTATAATGGGGCAGCATTGCATGAGAATTACAAAAAAAAGAGAGAAAGAATTGCAATATATATACATATATTTACATATATATATATATATATATATATATATATATATATATATACATATACATACACACACACACACATATATATATTAAATAGCCATTGCTGTGATTCAAAAAAAAAGGAAAAACAAAATAGAGCGGCATTTTCCTCTGTGATTTGTTTGTTTTGCTTTGTTTGGTAGCTGATTCTATTTCTTGTCATGTACTTGGTTTTAACCTTTGGACTTCAGCCCTTTGAGTTCATTTTTTAATTACAGGCCATAGAATCCTCTGGGCCTCATCCACAGCCTTTCTTGACCTCACCAACAGGCTCAGAGCCCCACTCTCTAAACTTGACCTTGAGTTGGATGGATTAGCTATAGAAGCCCAACTCCTTTGGGTTCAGCAACTCTTTAATTATCTTTCTAGTCTTGTGCTGCTGCTGCCACCTGCTTTATGATCTTTCTGATTCAGAGTCCTGTCCAGTTGAGTCATTTTCTCTGTGCCTGAGTCCCTTGTTTTAAGTGCTATCAAGTTAAATGAAGTCACATTATTTTTTACTTATTTCTGAAAACTCATTTGGTTTGAAAAACAAACCTAATATTCATCTCCTACATGGAAAATAAATATCTCTCATCCTTCAAAAAAAGAATTACGCTAGCCAGTTTGGCTCAGTAGATAGAGTATCTGCCCAAGTAGTGAAGGGTCATGGGTTTGATTCCAGTCAAGGACATGTACCTGGATTATGCATGCAGGAGGCCACCAATCGATGTGTCTCTCACATCCTTATTGCTCTCTCTCTGTTCTTCCCCACCCTTCCACTCTCTCTAGAATTCAATGGAAAATATCCTCAGATAAGGATTAACAAGAAAAACAAAAAGTAACTGAGGAATGAAATTCAGTGAAGAGAAATGTCATGTGATTGGTCTCTTCAGACATTGTTGCAGATCTGAGAACTGTTCTCTGTTTGATAATAATGGCGATTAGCAAGAAATGGTGTGGTGTCAATAAACCAAGGTCCTCTTCTTTCTGAAAATCAGAATGACTGAAAAATAACCAAGAGCTGAGTAAATTGAGACAGCCAGGCAGAATTTCCAAATCAGCAAATTTTAAAAATCAGCAATAAATATAATAACTACTAGCAACTAAATAAGGGGCATGACAATGCAATGAACTTCTGAAATTAATGATTGGGGGTGGAACAGAAGATTCTAGAACTTTATGGTAGTGATGAGATACTACTGCTTCCCTGGCATGAGTAGAAATAAAAATACATAAATATTAAAAAAATGATTGTTCCATTTTAAGAGATAAAAGATTTTTAGTTTATGACTGTGGTATAATTTTATATAGAGTGTTCTGTTGATATTTCAGCAATTTCCTTTTTTTTTTTTTGCAATGCTACTTCATAAAACACAAGATATAAAAATTATTAAGGAAGGTTATGTAAGGACCATATCTGTGATTAATTGAGAAGTTTTTATATTACAAAATGCTTGTCTAGATGGTCTCTGACAAGTTCATTTTAATTTATATACCCTAAACTATGTACAGTGTCAGTTACAAAATTCTTGCATAAAAAGAGTTGCCATAACTTTACACAATTCAAAAGGAAGTCCTTCCAAGCTGAAATTCTACAAAGCACATCTCATAGGTAATGATATATTAAATAAAAGGTTACTTTAATAATAATTTTTTTTGCTAGCACAGCTTCAATGCCATATAAATGTTTCCTATTCAATTACCTGCTCACATTTTTCATCTTCACTGATTTTGCAATGATCAGAATATTTCTCTTAAACCCCACTACATTAATCCACCAAAGTGCTTTTTTCATTAGGTGATGAAGTTTCCCACCCAGGTTATTGCCAGAGAGGATGATGACGTTTTCTATTATTCAGCCTCTAGACTTGTGAGGATATTTTTATTCCCTTGCCCTCCCATTATTTAAGAAGCATAAAGAGTTCACTGTGCAGAAGGAAAAGTTGGGAATCAACTAGAATCAGATTCCTCGAATCCTGCACATGGTCCTTCTCTTACTACCCTTAGCCCCTTGCAGATTTACTTAGCTAATCACATTCACTTAACACAGAGTCACGCTAAAAAATGTAAAAGAAAAGAAGCAATCAACGTATTAGCAGGCATCGGGACACCAAGCAAGGAAGAAGGAAGATATCAAAAGCTCCTCAAAGAATGTTGATGACTGAGAAGGATACACAAAATCCCTTGAAAAACTAAACTCAGTCTGACAGCCCCTTATACCAATGGTCGGCAAACCACGGCTCGTGAGCCACATGCGGCTCTTTGGCCCTTTGAATGTGGTTCTTCCACAAAATACTATGGCCTGGGCGAGTCTATTTTGAAGAAGTGTCATTAGGAGAAGTTTAAGTTTAAAAAATTTGGCTCGCAAAAGAAATTTCAATCGTTGTACTGTTGATATTTGGCTCTGTTGACTAATGAGTTTGCCGACTACTGCCTTATACCAGAATGCAGGCAGAGTGCACTCATTTCTTTGATTCAGCTTTCATGTTGTTGGTTTCTTCTTTTGTTTATTACATTACCTTATGATATTGATGACATAGCATTCACTGCTTTGCCAGGAGCATCCTTGAGGTTCCATCCAAAGAAGGAATGATCAACAATTGCAACAAAGTGTTACTCTGAATTGGTACTGAGCAAGGAATGCTATGAAGTGAAGGGAAGTAAAATATATCTCTGTCTTCAAAAATATTATCTTTTTTCTTCTTAGAACTCCTATATTTCCATCATTATTTCTTTAATATCTCATTGAAGGTTTATACACCTCAACCTTTTGACAAAGTTTATGAGGACCTGATGTGGGGGCCATGTCAGGTTTGGACAACATATTATTTTTAGATAGCAAGAAGGGTGGAGAAGTAGCACCATCGAAACCTGAAGTACTGCATGATCTGTTCTATAATTTAGTTTACACTAGTTTTGTTGATCAAACAGTTCCTGAAGTAACAGGCATTTACTGAGCTACGTATTAGAATGTAGACTACTACTAGTATCTGAAGGAACTCTCTTTCTCTATAAAAATAAATGTTAGCTAAGTGAATGCATTGATAAATTGTGATGTGATTAAGATTATAACTCAGTGCAATGGAGGTTTTGAAAAGGGAAAGTTCCACAAGAGTTGAAACAGAGAATTTTCCTTGGACAACAGTGAACTAGGCCTTGAAATAACAGGCAGAGTTCTAGGCAGGCACTGTTTTTGGATGTTTTGGATGGGTGGATACAGAGGAGGACAGAATAAGAAAGGCAAATGGTTAGGGAATTCAGTAATGATCTCCTATAATAATAAAAGGGTAATATGCTAATTAGACCAGATGTCCTTCTGGACAAAGCAGCTGGAGGGAAGCTCGGGTCCTGGGTGCCTGCAAGTGGCCAAAGGGAAGCCAGCCCAGTCCCTGGTGCCAGAGGGAAGCCGGAGCCGGCAGCCAGGGGAAGGAAGGCCTACTCTTGCACAAATTTCGTGCATTGGGCCTCTAGTAACAATATAAAAGAGGACCTGAAAACATGGTCCAATAGTAGGTGCTTCTTAAAGGCATAAAGGGCTTAACATCTCTAATTTCAAGAGGTATAGAGTGCCTTAAAATTGCCAGTTGGTAATACCATTTGTGCAATTGCTCTGGCCTTTGCAAACAGTCTGTAATACATTAGGATATAGTTCCTCAAGATTCATTACAATGCAACCCTTAATCCACAGAATTTATAGTGGCTTATATGGACCACCCACTTATATGAAGGGACTTTGCCAATCTATGACCACTATTTCACAGTGCTCAAAAGATTATCTGACACACTGATGGACTCAATATTGTTTAAATGAATAAAAACATTCATCATTCAGATTGTACACTTTTGCAAATTTTGTTTTGGAAACAAACCTCTTGCTAGTTTAGAGAAAAAGAGTCTAATAAACTAATTATATAACACTATAAACAGAATTATTATAATTATAAGATAGATATTAAAAACATCATGGAATTAAAGCAGTAGTATATTTACTTGTGTTCGAACTGACTTTCAATCACTGACCTTTAGAAAAATTACTTTCAGATAAAAAACTTAAGGTCTGTTTGCTTAAACATCTTTTGGGTAATTTAAGTTTTTAAGATTATTGTTGTTTTGTTTCCCTCATTTTTTAAAAATATATTTATTTTTATTGATTTCAGAGAGGCAGAGGGAAGGAGAGAGATAGAAACATCAATGATGAGAGAGAATCATTGATCGGCTACTTCCTGCACACCCCCCACTGGGGATCGAGTCACAACCCAGGCATGTGCCCTTGACTGGAATCGAACCTGGGAACCTTCAGTCTGCAGGCCGATGCTCTATCCACTGAGCAAAACCAACTAGGGCTGTTTCCCTCATTTTTAATAGCTAATTTTAGGCTCCAGACAAAAATTTTAACATTTACAACCAAAATTTTGCAGGAAGGCCTAATATTGCAAGTTTATCATTCATTTTGTGAGATTTAAGAGTTGTGGACAGTTTGAATTAGGTTCTGCTAGAAAAGAATCAGTGAAAAAAAAAAAGAAATGCATTTATTTCTTTTTTAAAGAAAAAGTGACTTTCCTCTTTCCAATAAAACTTCCAAAAGTCAATACATATGACTTTGTTTTCAAAACCAGACATTAAAAATGGCAGATATAGGGCTGTTGAGGCAATGACTGGAAGCAGAAGATAAAAGAAATCGAACAAAATAGGAACACTTCTGCAGGAGAATTGGCAATAAAAGTGTAATAGGTCAGGTCCATGGAAGCATCCATCTAAGAGTTGTGTGTGGCAGGTTTATTGGGGGAGGTGCTCAGGAAGCAAGGAGGATGAAAGCAAGCAAGATTGGGCAGGAGGAAGTTGAAGTGCAAAGCTGTTGAAAAAGAGGGCTCCGGCAACCCCAGGAGGAGTCGTGGACCAGGCATGAACCTTCAAAAGTTGTCCCGCTTTGAGGCCAAGGGGCCAGGCCCTGATACTGCTGGATGAAGCAGTCCTGAGATCAAGACTGTTTCTGCAAGGGGGCGTTATGGTGAGTTTGGCTGAGGATAAGACTAGAAGAAGGACTCAGCTGAGAGACCTTACTCAGCCCATTCCACCACAAGCTAAGGAAGTAATTCAATTTTGGCAGAGAATCTGGGCCGCACGTCACAGCATCCACAATGGAGAATTTTTCATTACAGCAAAAGATAATTACAAAACTCTTCCTTTGATTTTACTCAGGGAACTAGTAACACATGCCAATAAAACACATAAAGAAGGGACATGTTGCTCCCTTAAAAAAAAAAAAAAAAGGGAAGGGAAGGAAAGAAAAAGCAGCATAGTGTAGTGAAAAGGAATGTCCCAACATAAGTGCCTTCTATCTAGTTTACCACTTAAAAGCATTTGAAAATCGCCTGCCACAAAAGCGGCCGAAGCTTGTTGGTGGACATAATTAAGGCATTAGTTATTCCTCCGCTCCTTTTTAAGTTAACAGAAATAATTTCCTTTCAAAACAACAGCCACTTCGTCTCCTTTGGTTACTTGGTTGGAACTTTTGTAGCTTCCTTTCTGTAATGAGGGATGTTTTCCATGAAAAACAGCCATGCCATTGGAGGACCTCTAACAGCCTTCTCAGAAGGGAAAGGGAGGAATTCTTCAAAGGGATGATTTTGGGCTGTCTTCAGGCTCAAGT
The DNA here is from genome assembly GCA_026230045.1 of Corynorhinus townsendii. Taxonomy (NCBI): domain Eukaryota; kingdom Metazoa; phylum Chordata; class Mammalia; order Chiroptera; family Vespertilionidae; genus Corynorhinus; species Corynorhinus townsendii. The sequence goes on from JAPDVU010000001.1 coordinate 219,558,183, forward strand.
TAAATTCCCAGACATGCAGAGCTCTCTGAGTCAGTTTGGTTTCAAACTGGCACAAGAACTTAATAGCCCTGTGCCCGAAATCAAGCTCCTGGGCCTCTCTCACTCTCAGGTTCTTGACTGCAAAATCAGAGTGTTAATAAGAACCTTGGAGGCTATTGTGAGTCTTTAATTATATTTGTCTGCAGGGCTAAAAGAATACTTGGAAAATTTTATTAATAATTATATTGAAGTGGGAAATTTCCATTTACGCAAAACACAGAACCTAGAAATCATAAAGGAAAAGTTTGTGTGTTGTTATGCCCAGATTTCAGGATCCCCAAAAACCCACCAGGAAGGAGCCGAGCCCGATGCAAGAGCAAGAGAACCTTTATTCGTGCTAGCACAAGCTCCCGTCTCCAGCAATCACCGGTGCAGCGGCAGGAGAGAGAGAGAGCTTTGGGAAAACAAAGGCTTTATAGGGGGTCCAAAGCAGTGGGCAGGGGGAACATTCCTGGCTCCCATCGATTGGTCAGGGGGCAGGATCAGGGGTCTGGTTACGCAGGGGTACTGTGCAGTTTGCCTAATTTGGACTGAGTCCACTTCTCTGCATTCCTATTGGCAGGTTTGTGAAAATGTTACATACTTGCTGTTTACAGGGAAGGGCAGCAGGAAGAGTTGCAGGACAGCAGGTACAGAACAAAAGAAACATTATAAAAGTAACAAAAAGAACTCCATGTGGTCAACCTAGTTTTAGCTCTATCATTCCCCCCTTGTCATGAGACTTAGGGGCCCAATCATGGGTCGGTTTGCATTTCTACCTCGCCTTCTGTTGCTAGAGGCCTGTACTGGGTGCGCAGGACCACTTTTAAGCACATTAACCACATCTTGTTTTTGTAAAGCAAGTAACCCAAGACAAAACAGTTTTTCCTAAGCAACATCAGGATCATGCCATTGATGACCATGTTATTTACAGGATCATCCTTTTCTTCAGAGAGCTGACAGTGTTCTATGAAAGAAGGCCTACATGCTGGGAAGGGGCCATGAGACTGTATCTCAAGGCCTGGACTGGTGTCAGCACTGACAACTCTATCTGGGGCATAGTCCACGGTCTCTGGAATGGGCAAAAATTCCCACTCTCCAACAGTGTGTTTTTTTTTTTACTTTGCAGAGAGCTTTGACTTATAAAACAACAACAAAAATGTTTGTGACATTTCAAAAAAGGCTAACGTTTTAAATATACCAAAGCATGTTACAAAACATAAAAAAAAAACAAGGCCAAAAACCCAATTTTAAAAATGGGAAAAGGACATACAGATGTAGTTTCAAGGCAACAAAATATAAGTGATATGTAAACATATGGAGAATGCTTTTATTCCTATTGTGACATGTTATTTCATGCCTCTATGCCTGAGACACTCTTCCTCCAGCTAAATTACCCTCTTCTGTTTGTTTTTTTTCCAATAAAATATCCTTTTATCCCTTCATGTACAGCATAGGTGTGATGTCTTTAGAAGTTGTCAGACCAGATGAACTCATATTTCTGAAGGGGCTTCTGTTACTACATTTTACGAAACAATGAGGTAACACTCTGCATGTCTGTTTCTCTGCTAGATTGCCATTTAAGGGTTTGACTAATAGGACTGAGCTAAAAGAAAATAAGATCATTCTAGGTAAACATCAGGTGAATTAAACTGAAACTGATGAAAAAAGAGCCATAATTATACTAATGGGAAGGAACTAAGATTTATTCTTTACTTACATGCAAATCGTTGTGATTTTTCTAAACCCTTCCCAAAATTGTAATAGTCTCTTTGTTAAACTTTCCTTAAATTACCCATTTGGTGGAGCCATCTATTTTTTGCCAGAACCCTACTGATATGCAGTCTCTTTCCAAATTAATGACTGCGCGTTTATATTCACGGTAATTACTAAGCTGTGTTAAATGACTAATGTGGTTTGCCCAACAGTTCTTTGGTGTTCAGAATTGAGAGTATGTCCTCAGTTGCTTTATTTTGTATGAGAAACTTTGTAAGAATTAGTTTACAAGGCAGTTCACACTTGTCTAAGGACAATATTGTGAAAAACTGGTTACTTCTATATTCTGCCATATAAGGTAGGCCTTATGGAGAAATCACCTCATCATTCCCCTCACTTTTTGCAGCCCCTGTCCTTTGACTGTTCTTATTCTCTTCTCCCACCCTCCAAAAACTCAGATCTTTCTGTATTTATGAAGCATTAGTTATTCATAAATTTATTCATTTAGAAGCCATTTCCCTATCTAATTTAAATTGTTGATTATATAGACTGAGATTCCTTTTTTTTCTCAGAATTCTGAATTCACTTTTTAAAAGAAAAAATGTCGTATTAGAATATAAATGAATTTATTCCAGTTCAACATTTCTTGCAACAATCAAATATTGCTAATATTTGATGAGAATGATTGATGGAGAAATAGAGAAGAAAATTGTATTTACATTGATTATTAGTCAAACTGTAATTATACAACTAAATTTAGCCAAAGAACTTTTATTGTTTCTGAAAGTTCTAGGTAAGAAAAACTGATTACATAATTTACCTGGTTGATGATGTTGCAATATGGATTAGTAATGCTAAAGTGACAATATTATAAATTAGCAACAATAGAATTAGAAAAGCAGGAATGATTTATTCTAGGTCATAAAATAACTAATTAGATTTGTTTCTTTCATGAAAGGGAATTAATATCAATTAAGCACATTTTACTAGACATTGTTTAGTATTTTCACATATCATACTTCATTTACTCTCCAGAACCATCCTGTGAAAAGACATTGTTATTTTTCTTTTGCTGTTGAAGAAACTATAGGTCTGGGAGATTTTCTATCTTGTCCAGACAATCAGTATAGGGCAGCTCAGTACTTGAATTTCAAACTGTATGTGTATTAGTGAAGGTAGTCTTAGTAGCTGTCATAATAATAACTCCAAAATCTTGATGCCTTGACACTATGCATATATATGCTGTACTTACATTTGTCTTCTACTGTAAGTATGCATGGGGTAGGGCAGGGAAAGAGAATGCTTTGCTCCAGGTAGTCATACAAGATCCCTAAATAGGGGGATCTGTATTTAACATATGGCTACAAGGTCAACCAGGATATCAATATCAGTTGGCAGAATGGGATAGGAGAGAAGAAGAGGGAGGAGGAGAAGGAGGAGGAAGAGGAGGAGGAAGAAGGAGAAAGAAGAAGGAGGAAGAAGAAGGAGGAGGAGGAGGAGGAGGAGAGAGGGGGAGAGAGAGAGAGAGAGAGAGAGAGAGAGAGAGAGAGAGAGAGAGAGACTACATGAGTGATTGAGAGGTTTTATGGGCAAGGCCTGGGTGATGCATGTCAAACTCTTTCACATTCCCTTGGCCAGAATCTAGTCATATGGCCCTGGCTGGTATGGCTCAAGTTGGCTGAGCATCATCCCATGCACCAAAAGTTCACCAGTTAAATTCCCTATCAGAGCACATGTCCAGGTTGTGGGTTCAATGGGAGGCAACCAATTGATGTTTCTCTCTCCCCCTCCTTTCCGCTCTCTCTCAAATAAATAAAAACATTTAAAAAATTAGTCATATGGTCACACCTAAATAAAAGAAGGCCTAAAACATGAGTCTAGGTGTATTCTCAATAGAAAAGAGAAATGGATGTCATGAATCATTACCTAGTCCCTTTCATAACAAGTTAGGAATTATTTTAAGATTAAATCATAATAGCCTGTCATCCTTCCAGTGACCATTAACTTTCCCAGTAAACTGTAAATTGCATTGATGTATAATCCCAATATATGACAGCACTGGAGTAGGGCTACAGGACAGTACCAGAATTTGGGCCTTTAAGAGTCTCTATGGCTGCTTTATAGTTTGGGGAAGAGCCTCACTTATGATATGGGTCTTGTGCTTGCTATCATATTAACTTCCTATGAATGTGCAATAATGACTAGTATCATTGCCAAGTTTATCTATGACTTACAACTTTTAATTACACTTATGAGAGTGTTATCTAGGAAACTAGATAACACTGACCTATTTCTACCCCTCCCTCAGCCTAAGAATTTAATACTTCTTAAGAATTAAAAAAGTTAAAAATTTCCTTTAACTAATTCAACAACTTATTAGAATGAATATATTAGATTAAAACTTCTGAATTGCTGCCTTTTTCTGATATATCAATGTTCATCATGAAAACAGGATCACTGTTTAAAAAACAAACAAACATGATAAAAGTCCCTTTCGATGGAAACACCAATAGTACAGCCTCATCAAATACATTTTCATCTCATTTATAATACAAGCATACTTTTTATCATGTCAGAAAAAAACATCATGTTTAAGAATTATAATTGATAAATCAGCAATTCTTTATCCTACTAGTTTTAATAAACGTTTTTTTATAGATATACTGGATAATTTCCATATAAAATGCATAAAATGATTTAGGTTTTTTGACAAATGAAAATTTCAACTATGCCCAGAAGAGAAAATGATCAATCAATAAATATTCTAGAATTAAGATTTAGATGTTGGAGTTATGGTCTGAAAAGGAATCAGGAATCAGAGAGTTTTTAAGAAGTTTGACTCAAAATTACTGAGGTAATCTTCTACAATATCAGAAGTTTTTATTTTTCCCAATGTGTAATAACTGACCAACTAAACATCTGCTTGCTTAACCACAGAATTAAATAGTTTTCCTCTTAGAGTCATATTTTTCAGCAGAAGATATTAATGAACCAAAAGAAAGCATTGTGTTTAATTTCCTAATGCTCAAAAGATTCTTTTAGAATTCCTTTTACAACTTTCAGATCTTAAATAAATTTTTGACATCAGTTGCTTTACATCAGCTTGCTGTTGTCTATGTAGGTAGGTAGAAATACTTATTTTAAAGTATATTTCAATGAATAAGAAATATAAAAAGACTGTTCAAAACTTTAACCTCTAAAAATTTTGAAGGACAAAAAATAAACAGGCAAGCTACTGCAACTATAGGAATACAGGTTATCAGAGTCAAATATATGTGCAAATTGTACTTGATTTATTTCATTCTAGAGGAGCAGAAAATGCTTCATCATGAACAGAAATTATTTTATAATAGAACATTCATCACTGATATAATGCAAGCCCCTTCAGAGCAGACCAAGCACATTGTTACTGACAACTGAAAGGAGACTTTTGAAAGGACTAAACCTGAAGGTCATTTTGGCCTTTCTTATTTTCTAAGACTTCACAAAAGCACAGAAAAATTCCAACCATCCATTCCTCCCTATTATGTCTACATAAATTAAGTCAGAAAGCTAATCATTGCACCTGTCATATGAATTTCAGTGTCTTTAAATAATATTAAGAAAATTATACCACCTTCTCTTTATTTTTTTTTTGCAAGTAATACAGGCTTAACAAATTATTGAATAGAAATGAGTGATAACAGGACAGTTTATAATTGGACAGTTTATATAATTATCTTAAAAAGAGGTCAGCACACTCTAGTCCATGTATTAAGTCCAATAATCTACTTGTTTTTGTATATGTCAAGAGCTAAAATTTTTTACATTTTTCTCATTAAAACAAAAACAAAAAAGAATATTTCATGCAATGAACCTAAAGCAGTCATATGTGTGGGGGGAAAAAAAATTTTTTTTAATTTAAAGTTATCAAGACTGCATTATAAAATTTACAAAAACCTCCATTAAAAAAAAAAAGAGGGGGGGATAGTAGGGCAATATCATGTAAGGAAAAATATCCTATAAGTAAATTACATCTAGAAAATTTTTACTTTACCAAATTAAGGTTCATTTGCAATGCTAACAGCAAGACGGCCATTAAAAACACACATGGTGTCTAAATAAGACAAAAGAAAATCGTTTGAACAAAAATAAAAAGGATCCCAAATCAATTATATAGAAAAGATTCCTTTATTAACTTGTGGTCGAGAATATATTTGTATATTTTCAGAAAACAACCCCAAGACCAGCTGGATTCCTGCAACAGAGAGGAATTGACAGGAGTGCTCCAACCACGAAGACAAGAGGAAAAAAACAGTCCAGAGATGGAAGACGCTGACAACGCCTTGCCATGGGAGCAGTCAGCAGCTGTGCACCGCTGCAGGTTACCTAGGACCAAACCAGAGAGGGTCGGACCTGCATTGCCACCATGTGCCCACCATCCAGATATCACTGCTGACATGTACACATAAGGAACTGTTTGACATTGAAATTGGGACTCAAACATTTTTTGTTTTGTCTTGTTTTGTTATTATATGTTTATTTCCAGTCTGCAAAGGCAAAACTTTTTAAAGGAAAGAAATGGTGGGAAAAAGATACAGAGGCAAAGAAGCATTGAACAGACTGTCAAACTACATTGGGAAGACAGGGGTGGTTGGGCGAGGAGGGCTGTAAGAGACCAACCGAAGGACTTGTACGCATGCATATAAGCGCAACCAATGGATATAAGACACTGGGGCGGGGGGGGGGGGGGGTGGGGAGGGTGGGCAGGTGAAGGCATGTCCTGGGGGGTAGGGGAGGTCGGGGGGAGATCAAAGGGGGGGAAAAAAAAGGAGACATATGTACTACTATTTGTAATACTTAAAACAATAAAAAAAAAAAAAAAGCAAAAAAAAAAAAAAAAAAAAGAATTATGTGAAATTCAAGGTTTTTCTTAAAAGCTTTATTAAAATATAGCTATACTCATTTACATATCATCTATGTTGTCTTTTGCATAAGAATTGCAGAGTTGAGCCTCGCTGATGTGGCTCAGTGGTTGTGCCTTGACCTGTGAACCAGGAGGTCACGGTTCGATCCCTGGGGTCAGGGCACATGCCTAGGTCACAGGCTCAATCCCAGGTGGGGAAGCAGCCGATCAATGATTCTCTCTCATCATTGATATTTCTATCTCTCTCTGCCTCTCCCTTCCTTTCTGAAATCAATAACAATACATCTTTTAAAAAGAATGGTAGAGTTAAGTTGTGACAGACACTATATGGCCCCCCAAATCTAAAATACTTACTATTTGACCATTTCTGAAAAAAATTGTTGACTTCTCATCTAAAGCATAGTGGAAGTTAGTGCATTTTTCATTCAGAAAAAAAAGGTTCAGTGAAAATATGTTTTCTAGACCAGTATAATATGCATGGCACTGTGTACCCCTGATGATATAATTAAGAATGAGTTTGCATTTTACATAACTGTTTCTTGCTGATGTTAACAACATTAGCCTGGTAATAAGCCTGGTCCAATCTGGTAATAAATTCCTCACATCTTCAATTTCTGAATCCTGGAGGAAAAATAAGGGGTTAAAGGACATGAAAGAAAATAAAGTCCTATAGCGTGTATCTATAATAAGTCACAGAAAAAAATACAAACATCATACTAATAATATAAAAGAATCAACACATTTCAGGTGGTTGTGATACCTTTGTAATTAACTGGATTATTAATAATAAAAAGAGAGGAAAGGGAAGATAGATGCATGCCTAGTAAAGTTGGGGTGACATTGGGAAGGTAAGTGTCAGTCCGTCACACCTGAGAACAAAGGTTGTTAGCCATAATAGGCATGGCTACTGCAAGAGTGTGAAATCTGGGATACTTAACTTCCTAAACAAAGGAACTTATTCTCTTATCGCTCCTGTGCTCTTGGTTCCTCTTGGTGTATTTCACTTGACTCTTGGCTTGTGGGGTTCTCTCGCTCCTGCTTCCTGGAATTTGCCCACATGGCCCAAAGCCATATGGACCCCCCCACACACACACAATGGACTAGTGGACTGTAACTAGCCTGATGCTGAGCTGGACCCGAATTCAACATGGAGTGGAAACTCTGGACTCTGGCTTTGCTTTTAATTCTACTGAAACCCCACCTACACCACTCCCAGGAAGGATTAAGTGAAATGTGACTTTAGAGACTCAGGAATGGAATTTCATGAAAATAAAACTATCTACCATATCCATCTTCCTATGGGGCCTTCTAGAAATGCTTATTCCACTGGTAACCCAAGAACCCCATTCCCACTAGCAATGGAGAGAAGCCTCCCAGGCTTTTCTCTGTTATCAGTTGCATTTTTCTTTTTGTTTATAAACACTGCTAATTTAATACAACGGATGTATGTTTTATGACAGCAACAACTTGAAACCTTTTCTTAGGGGGATGTGTAGCATATTAAATGTGAGGAATGGGTATGAATTTTATAACTCAGTGTCTATAGTGACATAGGTATACAGTTAAGGAAAATCAAATGAGATAACACCAATATATAAGCATCTGAACAAAGCCTGTTTCCTCTGTGGTTTGTGATGTGGCTAAAATATCTTCATCTATCACTGAAACCTATGACTTCCAGTGTTAATTTAGACTTGTGTGGGAGGAATGGTGTCAAAATTACAGCCATATATTTTGCACCCCTTAGTTAAATGTCACTCACATTTTCTAACATGAGCCTTTTATTGACTGAGATTTCACCTTAGAGGCAAAGATTGGCAGCCCAGAAAGCCTGGGCGTTTTCGATTGGCTATTTGTTTGATGCAGAGTCAAATAAATGCCTGAGTCCATCAAGAGATTTCCAAGTGCTTTTGAATGTTCAGGGTACAAATAAAGCTCTGCCTTTGAAAGGACAGAGAATATAACTTCATGTTATAAGACCTACATCTATTTCATTAGAAGCACCATTTTTCAAATGGTTCCCATGTAGATTTTTCAAAAGGTGAATCCTGGCCAACATTCTCACACAATTGTTACCATTAGTTTATAAAGTGAATTGTTGCCTCAGTATATTTTTAAGGAATAAAAACTTTAACACAAGTGAGATACTACATCCATCTAAAAAAGTTACAGATAAACGTATTATGCATTGTGACAAATTCTGATGTGGATTTTAAACAAGTGACCCTTAATTTTCAGTTCTTATTTTGCTATTGTATATTCTAGGAATTATATGTAAATTGTCTCTAAAAAACATTATTTACATGAATAACGATGGTGAGAGCAAAAAAGTCTTTTCTTTACATTTTAAACATAAACTAAAACATTTTACATGTAAAAGGCTAAAAATTAAAGTTCTGAAAAGTTGGGCATACAACACATTTTAACTTGTTATCATAAAATATCTATGTCCTTATTAATAAAATAGGAATATATATATGTTAATAATATTTCTGTAGAACAGACTAAAAGACATAGGAAACCCTTATAATGGGGAACTTGTTACTTTTATTGGTAATAGTAGCTTTCTTCTCTCAGTAATCATCACCATTTCAACCTCATTCTGTCTGGTTGAGTTACAGAGAGAGAAGTTCAATCTAGGCTTTTATAACTTATCTAGGATCATTTACCAAGTATTTTTTTAAAATATATTCTTGTCATTTATGACTAGATAACATAATAAACTCATTGGAACCATGTTATCAAATAATATCTTTTTTTTCTGAATATATCAATTTTGAATGTGTTATTTCAAAGACATATTTTCTAGTAGATTTCTACTGTCCTCATAACCACTTTTGGGTAGTGGTATCTCATGACATCTTTTGCCTGTAGCTTTTTAAGAGGCATACAGTATCTTCCTTGTTTTAACATCCACGGAGACATTTGGTCTATATTTAATAAAAATTCTTCTCTTCTGCAAGATTTGGACCCTCACCCACTTACCAGCTTGGCTACCAAAACAAGAATGGCGATTATTGTTAATATAGCCATACACAATTTTTAAACCAATGAAACATGATAGCATTTTAATGTTTTAATCCTGCAAACTAAAAGTACAAATAATTGTGATGTGTTATTTCAACCCAGGGACATTTTCTATGCATGAACCTTTGGACAGGATCAAATTCAAGGTTCTTTGGCATGATCCAAATGTCTCCATGGATGTTTTGGACAAGACCAAATGTCTGCTAATTGGAAAAAGCCTAATACTGAATGAAACAAAATGAACTAAATTGATTTATAGAAAAAAAACCACACAATTATATAATATGCATTTATCAGAACACATATAAATAAAATGAAGCACACTATGCACATGAGAATGGTCACATGTAGGAGGGGATAGCAGGAGGAATATGTGTTTTACAAAAGAGCAAATGAATACATGGAATGAGAGGAGCCAGTGATGACAGTGTTGTATCAACTAAGGATTGATAGTAACTCAGGCTTATATACTTCAGAACCAATAAATAAATACATAGACGCTAAGAGGATTTATTCTGTCTTATTGTAGCAAATAGAACATTACTCAAGGGCTCTGATCAGAGGGGATGTGGTCAGAGCATGGGTGCTGCAATGTCATCCTCAGGAGCTCTGAAGGCTGAGCACATGGAAATGTACAACACCAGAGCCTGGACAAGAGACTGGTGGAGAGTTATTATTACATACATAATGCTATCGGAATGCAATGGGAAGGCGCCTTTTTTTTTTTTTTCTCTCTGAAAGCAAAATCAGACCCAACTGAACACAAAAAGAGCTGCGGATCACCTTACCTGGTTAACTGCAGCCATCCTCCAAACTGATCCCTATGGGCATGGGATCGAGGGGTTCCAGGTTATATGCCTGCTCCCTCTGAGATCCTTTTAGGTTATGAATCATCTCAGTTAAATCAGTGATTCATTCATACAAAATTTGATGTTGAGGTGTTTTCTTTTAACTTGCTTTTTTAAAACATTTAGGAAGAATAATGTATTCATTTCTGAGTAACTTAGAAATGAAATGTAGATTTTTCCAACGCACCTGCTTCAGTTCTGCATTGTTTGTCAACAAATGCAAGCAGCATTTAATCTTTAATTCCATCAACATCAATTAATTGTTTTGGCCTAACACTGAGCTGAATGCTAAGAATATGGCTATGAGAAAGTTTAGGTCTTTTCCTTGGGGAACTCCCAGATGTAAATATTTTCCATGCATAATAAGTAGAGCCAAGGCTGTAAATAGAGGGAAAATAATAAACAAAACAAGAAAATCTGAGGACCGGATAAGGAGAAGGAACAAGGCAGATAGAGCAGCACATACAAAGTCAGAAGATTGAAAGAGTTTTGCTCTTTAGGAATGTTGAGAATTTTTCTAGCAAGAGGGATTGGTACTTAGAAGGGAGCCAGCAAAGGGGTGTAGTAAGTGCAGTTGAGAGTGGGTTATAAATTGTTTTAGATGCCATGATCGTGGATGTAAACTTCACCAGAAGGAAATGGAAGAAGTATCTTAGGTTTTTAGCAGAGAATGACATGATCCATTTTACATTTTGAATAATAACCCTGCCTATGAACCCTTTCCAGGTTGGAAATTAGACTATTGTACAAATATGGGCAGAGTACCAAATAATAAATGCATTTCATCTGTAGAGAAAAAGAATATACTTCTATTATTCCCCCACTCATCTCAATTTTAATTCCTTTTAAAAATGTGAATTTTGGTCCTAGCTGGTTTGGCTCAGTGGATAGAGAGCGTAGGCCTGCGGGCTGGAGGGTCCCAGGTTCAATTCCAATAAAGGACACATGCCTGGGTTGTGGGCTCGATCTCCAGTGTGGGGTGTGTAGGAAGCATCCGATCAATGATTCTCTCTGATCATTGATGTTTCTATCTCTCTATCCCTCTCCCTTCCTCTCTAAAATCAATAAAAATATATTTTTTAACATTAAAACAGAAGTCTGTTTTCCACAGCACACACAGAAGTCTGTTTTCTGCAGTGCACATGTAACTCTGTTTTCTGCAGCACACATGGAAGTCTGTATTCCACAGTGCATGCATGCCATGGTGCTACTGTGCAACCCAGTCCCCATGGTGACTGGGACCCAGATTCTCCCGACAAGAGGCAGCACTGAGCACCACTGACTTGACTCTGCTTCTTACCGTGTGTGCCTGGGATCCCTGACTCATTTATTATCCCTGAAATGCATTTATTATTTAAACATATATATATATATATATATTAAAAAATGTGAATTTTGAAATCTACAGTCTCATGGACTTATCGCAAATCTTAAATATTTATTTACCAAGCTATTCCAGCTCAAGATATGGTGTATCTCTCTGCTCTTCAATTATAGGGCTTGTTTCTGCTACCACTTATTTACTTGCTATTTTTGTATTGGTTTTGAAGTTCAGAAACAAAATTAGGTTCTTGTGTTTATTGAATAAAACCAACGTGTCCTGGGATGCCAAGAAGTTTGAGGATATCTAGCAAATTTTTTATTCCCCTTCCCCTAATTTCTACATTGAAAAAATAAACAAGGGGAGGGAAGAATAGGAGAAAAATGGAGCAGAGAGGAGAGGAGGCCAGGGGAGGGGAAAGGAGGAGAGTGGAAAAGCAAAGAGATTGATGGCTCAACATTTTTGAAGAATACCTTGACCTGTAAAATGTGACAAAGTATACTGAAATGTGTTATTTCCATAGGCATGTTAATCTTATGGTGTGCCTAAGGGATTTGGAAATATTTTCTTAGTTACATGTAAATTCAGCAAGATTGTTATAAGTTTCTCTTTCCTTTTATGATTTTCTTTAATTTTTTTTTTTTTTTTTTTTTTTTACTTCTGTGTTTACTCCTTCATTTTGTCCCCTTTAGTTCAGGTCTAGCTAGCTTGTTATTTAGATTTAGACATTGACTTGTTGCCACTGGTCTGACATAGAATTTTTTTTTACAAACGTTTTTATGAAGAACAGCATCAATAAGAGCAAATACATGCATATATTAGAGGCACTGTTTCAGGAAACGCTGGTGCTGTTTATTTGGCTCTTCAATATCAGCATTATTAGATGATAAAGACACAATATAACAGACAGTTTACATTACAAATACTGGTCGTTTACTGCCACAATTATTATATTTATTTTTATTAAAGTAAGTTTATGCTAGAAATGTTGGGGAAATCATAGGATATAATAAAAGCATTAAGAGTAATCGATTCTTTCCACTCTGGCAATTCCTCTTGTATAAGTCATTCCTGTCTTGGTTTTCTGTATTCATGTATCTTACAAAGTAAAATTTTATTTCACTTATAAATAACACAGACATTTTATATATTATAAAAAAATCATAAAACGTAATGCTTTATGGATGCAAAGTACTCTATAACAATGATGTTCTCATTTGATAAACTCTATGGTACAGGGAGTTTGAACATGAACTCATCCATCCACGGTGCTACTGTGCAACCCAGTCTCCCATGGTGACTAGGACCCAGATTGCCTGAGATTTAATCTCCACTTTAGGTAGAAATGTGCAGTGCAGGGGATAGGAAGATGGCGACCAGCAGGAAGGTAGGGAGGGAGAGAGTGTGAGAGAGTGAGGAAACCATAGAGGAGAGTGTAGACGTGTGTGGTGAGTGTGTGTATGAGCTAAGGACACTTAGATTCTGCAGGTCCTTCAAGGAGCTGCCAATCAGGGCAGTCTCAAACAGCAGAGCTCCGTGCACAAAACAGACACTTCTGGGCGGCCAGTGTGGGCACAGAGACCATGCCATCTTGAGAAACAGAGCTGTTTGAGACTAGGATCCTGGCCTCAGCACCACCCAGTCACATCTCAGACACAAGCCAGGACTCTGTATCCCCTGGGGACAGAGAACTGCGACCACAGCTTCAGACCAACAGACAATAAGAATCCAGACTTCCCGGCCGCAGATTTTTGTGAGTCAAAGAGCCTATCCCCCTCCCCACAGGATCGCAGATAGCACCATAGTAACTGATAGACCTGCCCCTTGCTCGACCACAGTGCACCCCTATGGGAATTTGAGTTTGGGAGTGCACACACAGAGACTGGAATCTGCTCCCCGCAACGCAATCCGGGGACCAAACCCGAAGCCCATGCAGAGCGGCAGTGCCACCTGACTTCGATTCTGGGCAAGCGCACACGGAAGTCTGTTTTCCACAGTGCAGGCATGCCACAGTGCTACTGTGCAACCCAATCCCCCATGGTGACCAGGACCCAGATTCTCCCAGCAAGAGGGAACACTGAGCACCACTGACTTGACTCTGTTTCTTACCATATGTGCCCTGACTCACAGCACATTCACACTAAGACCCAGTGACTCCAATTCTTGGTGCATGCGCTCACGGGGACCCTGATTCTCAGCAAGAAGCCACATGAGGCAAAACAGAATCTGATACTTGATTATTGGTGCAGAAACAGGGAAACTCTGACTCCTGGCACATGCTAGGGGACTCATTTAGGGGCAGTGCAGGCAGGGTCCATGATTCTAGGTGCACACACGAGACCACAATGAACACTGGTAACACTGACCCTGGGTGAGCCTGGTTCCCACCAACCCATGGCAGCCACACGTCCTAGTGTCGGAACACTTCAGTGACACTCAGGTGGTGCGAAGCTCCCACAGCACATGGCCCAGGTACACTCAACTCGAAGTCTGAACCTTCTGGTGATAGTCAGAATGGGGAGACGACACAATCTCCAGAGGGAAGAAAATGAGGAGTCGCCAAGAAAGGAAATTAGTGAAATTGAAGCATGCAACATGACCGAAAAAGAATTCAGAGTAATGGTCGTGGAATTCATACACTGGATGGATGAGAAAATCAACAACCTATGCAAGAATCAGGAAGAAATGAAAAGTGATATAGCTACAATCAAAAACACCATGGAAAGTCTCAGCAGTAGACTAGAAGAAGCAGAGGACCAAATTACTGAGTTAGAAGATCAGGTACAGAAACAAGCCCAATCTGAACAGCAACTGGAGAAAAAAGTTAAAAAGTAGGAGGAAAGCCTAAGGGAGCTTTGGGACAACATGAAACGAAGTAACATACGTATAATAGGGCTGCCAGAAGGACAAGAAGAGCAGCAAGGATTAGAAAATCTATTTGAAGAAATAATGATAGAAAACTTCCTGGATATGGGGAAGAAAAAACAACAAGAAAGCCCACTGCATGGGAGAACACATTTGCCAATGTTATCACCAAAAAGGGTTTAATCTCCAACATTTACAGGGAACTCATACGACTTAACAAAAGGAAGATAAACAATCCAATAAAAAATGGGCAAAGGACCTAAATAGACACTTTCTGAAGGAGGACAGAAGGAAGGCCAAGAGACATATGAAAACATGCTCAAAGTCACTAATTATCCGGGAGATGTAAATCAAAACAAAGATGTGGTATCACCTCACACCTTTCAGAATGGCTATCATCAACAAATCAACAAACGACAAGTGTTGGCGAGGATGCGAAGAAAAAGGAACTCTTTTACACTGCTGGTGGGAATGCAGACTGGTGCAGCCACTGTGGAGAACAGTATGGAGTTTCCTTAAAAAACTAAAAATGGAACTTGCATTTGACCCAGTGATCCCACATCTAGGAATATATCCCAAGAAACTAGAAACACCAATCAGAAAGGATATTTGCACCCCTATGTTCATAGCAGCACAATTCACCATAGCTAAGATTTGGAAACAGCCTAAGTGCCCATCAGCAGATGATTGGATTATCCAATTGTGGTACATCTACACAATGGAATACTACACTGTGGTGAAAAAGGAGTTCTTACAATTTGCAACTGCATGGATGGAACTGGAGAGCATTATGCTAAGTGAAATAAGCCAGTCAGAGAACGATAAATACCACATGATCTCACTCATTTGTGGAATATAATGAACAACATAAAATGATGAACAGGGACAGATCCAGAGACAGAGAAGCATGGATCAGACTGCCAAACCTCAGGGAAGGTAGGGGACGGTGGGGGAAAGGAGAAGAGATCAACCAAAGCACTTTTTTAAAAAATATATTTTATTGATTTTTTACAGAGAGGAAGAGAGAGGGATAGAGAGTTAGATACATCAATGAGAGAGAAACATTGATCAGCTGCCTCCTGCACACCTCCTACTGGGGATGTGCCCACAACCAAAGTACATGCTCTTGATCAGAATCGAACCTGGAACCTTTCAGTCCGCAGGCTGACATTCCATCTACTGAACCCAACCAGTCAGGGCAACCAAAGGACTTGCATGCATGAATATAAGACTAACCAATGGACACAAACACCAGGGGAGTGAGGTCATGAGTCGGGGGGGAGATTAGGGGGTTAATGGAGGGTTGAGGACATATATGTAATACCTTAATCAATAAAAAAAATTTAAAAAAAGAAGAGAAAAGAAAAAAAATCTCCACTTTACCACTATTAGCATGTGAACTTGACCAAGTTCCTTAACCTTTCACTGCCTCAGTTTCCATATATGAAAACCAGGAATAAAAACATACCTACTTCATAGGGTTGTTCTCCCAAATAGATGGTTTTATGGACATAGAGCAAAATAAAACAATGTCTAGAATATGCCATATATTATATAAATAGTAGATATCATTATTTATTTTTATTATCCTACAGGGTTAGACATTTGGATCATTTTTAACTTTATGGCCTTTTCAATAATGATATGCTTAACAAATTTGAGTATAAATCTTTCTAAGAATATCATGGTCAAATGATTTGTGATTTTGATATGTACTGCAAAAATGCCTTCCAGAAACAGTATAAAATTTATACTACCATCTGTCAGCGTGGGAGAGATTACTTAATAAGCATTAAGATACCCCATAATTAAGTAGAATGTATTTTATTGGTAGCAAAAACAAATATTTATTTTTTATTGGTTAATGAAGTTTTTTTTTCTTTATTGATTAAGGTATTACATATGTGTCCTTATCCCCCCCATTCCCCTCCCCCACCTGACTCCCTTTCATGCCGTCACCCCCCTGGTGTCTGTGTCCATTGGTTATGCTTATATGCATGCATACAAGTCCTTTGGTTGATTTCTTCCACTTACCCCCTCTCTCCCCTACCTTCCCTCTAAGGTTTGAGCATCTGATCCATGCTTCTCTGACTCTGGATCTGTTTTTGTTGTTCATTATAATCCACTAATGAGTGAGATCATGTGATATTTATTTTTCTCTGACTGACTTATTTTGCTTAGCATAATGCTCTCCAGCTCCAAAATGGATAAAAGACTTAAACGTGAGATGGGAAACCAGAAAAATATTAGAGGAATCCACAGGCAACAAAATCTTAGAAATAACCAAAGCAATATCTTCACCGATACAGCTCCTAGGGCAATGGAAACTAAAGAGAAAATAAACAAATGGGACTACAAAAATAATAATAATAATAAAGCAAGCTTTTGCACAGCAAAAGAAACCATCCACAAAACAACAAAAGAGCCAAGCATGGGAGAATATTTGCCAATGTTATCTCCAATAAGTGTTTAATCTCCAACATTTACAGGGAACTCATACAGCTTAACAAAAGGAAGATAAACAACCCAATTAAAAATGGGGAATGGACCTAATTAGATACTTTTCGAAAGAAGACATAAGGAAGGCCAAGAGACATATGAAAACATGCTCAAAGTCACTAATCATCCAAGAGATGCAAATCAAAACAACAATGCTGTACCATTTCACACCTGTCAGAATGGATATCATCAACAAATCAACAAATGACAAGTGCTGGTGAGGATGAGGAGAAGAAGGAACCCTCATGCACTGCTAGTGGGAATGCAGACTGGTGCATCCACTGTGGAGAACAGTATGGAGTTTCCTCAAAAAACTAAAAATGGAACTCTCGTTTGACCCAGTGATCCCACTTCTAGGAATATATCCCAAGAAATTAGAAACACCAATCAGAAAGGATATATGCACCCCTATGTTCATTGCATCACAATTTATCATAGCTAAGATTTGGAAATAGCCTAAGTGCCCATTAGCAGATGAGTGGATTAAAAACTGTGGTACATCTACACAATGGAATACTACGCTGCTGTAAAAAGTTTTCTATTTTTAGAATTGCTTTTTCTTTCTGAATTTCTTCTTTTAGACACATTTTTAAAGTTTTAATATTTTATTGATGATAACATTTAATTTGTGTTATTTATTGCAAAAAAGTCAACCAGCTTTTTGGCTTATATTTAAATATCATGAGTTGAGAGAATCTGTCTCATACTTTTTTGCTTATACATACTTTTTAATATAAATCTTGTTTTATTGATTTAAGTGCTTCCTTGGCATATTGTGATCATCATCTCATTTTAATTACTCTGGGTCATCTGTTTTAGACAATCTCTTGAAAATAGCATGCATTTGGAATTTGTTTTGACCCAATCTGTCTTCTAATAGTAAAATGTAGCTCATTCACATTTATTGTTTTAATTAATTAGCTCTTGAATCTGATATGTTTTTTGTTGTTGTTGTATAATACTTGCTTTCCTATTTATTACCAGCCTCTTAATTTTATAATTAATACTAGAGGCTCGGTGCACGAAATTCATTCATGAGACGGGGTGTCCCTCAGCCCAGCCTTCACCCTCTCCAATCTGGGACCCCTCGAGGGATGTCCAACTGCCCTACAGGGATCAGGCCTAAATGGGCAGTCGGACATCCCTCTCACAATCCAGGACTGCTGGCTCCCAACTGCTCACCTGCCTGCCTTCCTGATTGCTCCTAACCACTTCTGCCTGCCAGTCTGATCACCCCCTAACCACTCCCCTGCTAGCCTGATTGATGCCTAACTGCTCCCCTGCCAGCATGATTGCCCCTAACTGCCCTCCCCCTGCAGACCTGGTCACCCCTAACTGCCCCCCCCCCCTGCAGGCCTGGTCCCTTCCAACTGCCCTCCCCTGCTGGCCATCTTGTGGCAGCCATCTTTGACCATATGGGGGCCGCCATCTTGTGTGTTGGGGTGATGGTCAATTTGCATATTACTCTTATATTAGATAGGATAGAGGCCTGGTGCACAGTGGGGGCTGGCTGGCTTGCCCTGAAGGGTGTCCTGGATCAGGGTGAGGCTTCTCTTGGGGTGTGGGGCCACCTGGGTGAGGAGCCTGTGGTGGTTTGCAGGCCAGCCACACACCCTCCTCCTGCCCCCCCCAGCAACCCAGGCGGAGGCCCTGGTATCTGGGATTTATTTATTTTCTGTAATTGAAACTTTGTAGCCTTGAGTGGAGGCCAGGGCTGGCCAGAATGGTTGGAAAGCTTGGCTTCCTCCATTGCTGGGGAAACCCAAGCCTCCTGCTCACTCCATGGCCTGCTGCCATCTTGGTTGGATTAATTTGCATACTCTTTCCTGATGGGCTGGTGGGCATGGCTTGTGGATGTAGCAGAGTGATGGCTAATTTGCATGTTTCTCTTTTATTAGTGTAGATAACTAATGCCTGCCCCCCCCCCCCCCCCCCGTTCTCTCTGTAAGAAATTGCACTGTTAGTGTGGTTATTATGGTTATTATTAGTTAAGTTTATTTTTACTTAATTTCAAAGTCAATACTGAAGTTTTTACTAAAACTTCTTTAGTTTCCCTCTAAAACACATATAAAAACTAAAAGCAATTCTTTCCAGACAGTGGACTCTAGAATATTTGAGAAATGTCTACTACCCATAAGGTACAATCTGGCTGCCACAGGTGTAACTTATGAGACAGATTGTAAGAGGAAAGGGGAGTGGTAAACATTATGTACCTTCCTTCCTGTCTGACTGACACAAAGCTCAGATCCTGAGCCAGTGGGGACATTAGGCAGCTGCTCATTGAAAATGAAAGAAAATATTTTAGTCATAAGCAGAGAGAGTGTTGCTTCTTTATAAGAAATAGAACAGATGAAACTAAATTGTTATTTATAATTTAAAAAAATAACCTAGTCAAGAGGACCAATGGAGATACTGCAGGGACCCTAACTTACAGCAGTTGACCCGTCATACTTCTAGGCCCAAAGAGTCTGATCATGAGAAAGTGAAGAAGAAAATGCTGGACAGAGCACAGACATGTACAATTTTATGTTCTTGTTGACAAATTTTTACGGTGGGTGCAAAGTGTAGTAGTAGTCAATAGTGGCAATTACTGTGCTTAAAGCTATTTATCCTTTTGTACAAAACTAGCTTGAAAAAGCTATATTTCCAAATTATCATGAGAGAAACACTGAATATTTTTGTTATAATAAGTTTTAGGATATTTGGCCTCTATGCTAAGGGATAAAAGTATTTATTTTCTTAAAAAAAGACCATATATCCTGCCTCCAAAGAGACAAAATCATAGAATAGATTAAAAGTGAGAAAGTTAACAAGAATCAGAGCTCTGAATTTGAAGCAGTATATAACCACTCAGTGCAAAAAATCTAGTTGGAGTGCTTTATTGAGCTGGCATTTCTAATCAATATGACACCACGTACAGCATGAGTGTGTGCCAGTGAGGCCAATAAGAGAGTTGTGTAGGATCATTGAATGCTGTGAATTGATATATTTGGCAAAAGCTGGGAGAAGAAAGCATCTCTCTTGAAATATTTTAATATCCATGACTTCACTCAGAAAATTCAGATCTTGTGTAATTAATCACCAGGATCTTTCATTAAGGATAATCAACTTCATACCTTCCCATATTGATGTGCTAAATCTTGTAGGCAAAAAATGAATGACAGTGATTATGATAAAAATGATAATAAAGCCAACCATTTAATGAGTCCTATATGTACGTCATTCTGTGATAAGTGATTTATACATACTGCTGAATTACACTTTATAATAATGTTATTAGTGTCTCCATCTCACAGAAGAGAATGCTGTGTGAGAAAGTAATTCATGATGACATGGTTATAAAGAGATTGATTTGGAGTTAATAGAATAAGTTGATGACAAACACCAAGATTTCAATGTCTTAGATAAATTACCTCTGGGCACTGTATTTATGCCACCTGTTTTCTCTCTCCAAACATGTTTGGTTGTACGTATAGATAGGAGAGTGCTATTAGCAAAAGTGTACCTTCTCTAATTCCCTGGAAAGGACGTTTTAACTAGGTCAGTTGTCGGCAAACTGCAGCTCGCGAGCCACATGCAGCTCGCAAGCCGCAGTTTGCCGCTCTGTTGACTAATGAGTTTGCCAACCACTGACCTAGACTCTCGATTCCAATAATTACAGGCTGTTGTTGTTTCTTGTGATTAATCCCCTATCCCAGTGATTGGCAAACTCATTGGTCAACAGAGCGGCAAACTGCGGCTTGCGAGACGCATGTGGCTCGCGAGCCGCAGTTTGCCAACCATTGAACTAGGTAATATCTCCATTCTATTACTAATATGGAGTAGGTCTTTCACAAAACTGGTAGGGTCCCTTCCATAGTCTTTACCTATTTCACTTTTGTTTTATTGAACCACAGTCTACTTTAAAAAAAAAATCTCTTAAGGAAGACTGGAGTATTTTTAATAATATATTATTTAAAAATGGTTTTCAGCCCTGGACAGTGTTTCTCAGTGGTTAGAGTGTCAGCCTGTGCACTAAAGGGTCAAGGGTTCCATTCCCAGTCAAGGGCAGACACCAGGGTGGCAGGTTCCATCCCTGGCCCCATTCGACCTGGTTGACCCCAGTTGACCCCAGCCAACCAATTGTCATGCTTCCCCCCTCCCCCCCCCTTTTCCACTCTCTCTAGAAATCAATGGAAAAAATATCCTTGGGTGAGGATTAACAACAACAAAATCAGTTTTTTTATCAATGAGATCTTATTTGTATTCAAGGGCTACAAGACAGTTTACTTGGGAGAGTATGGGCCTGATTTACCAATAATTCCCCCCACATTTTTTTTGTCTCCACATCATTAATTAACCCACCCTGCATTTTTTTCCCTCATAATGAAACATGGTAATTGGAACACATGAGTTAAAAATAAACATTTTTAGAGTGACTTATTTATATTTTAGTAGGACCTTCTGAAAAACTATTCTGTAATTCAAAAAGCTATACATAGAAATGGCTATGTGGGCCTCCCTAGTGGGATGGCAAAGGGGGCAATTTGGAGTAAAAGAATAATTCCATCGCATAAGCAACCACTTACTTTTAACTTGTGAATTACTAAATCTATTGCTTTTCCTCCTCACAAAAGGGGAGTGGGAGGGAGCCAGTCGAGTTTGGAATCTTATAGATCTCTAAGAAAATGACTTAATTAACTAGTACAAAATAAAACAAATGTTTATTGGACATAATTTTATAGCAGAGAATGTTAGCTAAATAATCATGATGACTAAAGTCCTAATGCATCTATCTCTATCCTTATGTAATATATTATTTTCTTAGGACTGCTATAAAAAATTACCACAAACTGGGTGGCTTAACACCACAGGAATTTATTCTCTCCCAGCTCTGGGGGACAGAAGTCTGAAATGAAGGTGTTGGCAGGACCACTCCTTCTGTAGACTTTTGGGGAGAATCCTTCCTTCTCTCTTCAAAATTCTGATGGCTTTAGGCATTCCTCAGCTTCCTTGGCTTGTGGCCATATAACTCTCATCTCACCCTTTGTCTCCTCACCGCTTTTTCCTGTTATTGTCATCTCTTCTCTAAGAGCAGTCATCATTGGGCTTTAGGGCCAACATGGGTAATTCATGATAGCATGATCTCAAGATTCTTAACAAGATCTGCAAAAACCTCCCCCCCCCTCCCAACCCAAAAGAAAAGTCAAATTCACAGGTTCCAGGAACTTAAACATGTCTTTGTCCTTTTGAGATCACCATTCAGCTCACTTCAGGCAGCATCTGCTTAAGAACTAGAATTTCCGTGGTTGTTTATCAAGGTAGTACTTTCTGCTTCTGTACTGAACAGTACTGGAAATATATGGACCATGGCCACTTATTTTTCTTTGACTTCTTCCTTTCTTGATTGTAAGTAGAATGTCCCCCTTTCATGAACTCATTTGATTTGGGAGAGTATGTGGAATGCCAATTCATTCATGTGGAAAGATGGAGTGCCCCTCCAGACAACTGTGCAAACATTAAAAAGTAACATAAACTCAACGTCATATATGAACACTGAAATCAGTATATTTTGTGAAGTGGTGAGTGAAAGGGAAGTTCAAAAATATGAAAATTTAGGTAGTTAGGCAGAGGGATAAAGGAGTAGTATAGACATGGGATATTTCTCTGTGTTTCAATTAATCATTGACTAGTTGGGGAATGGGATGAGATTCTAGAAGCTAGCTATATAAAGGACAGTAACCTTTATAGGGAGGCCCACATAGCCATTTCTATGTATAGCTTTTTGAATTACAGAATAGTTTTTCAGAATGTCCTACTAAAATATAAGTAAGTTACTCTAAAAATGTTTATTTTTAACTTGTGTGTTCCAATCACCATGTTTCATTATGAAGGAAATAATATATTACATAAGGATAGAGATAGATACATTAGGACTTTAGTCATCATGATTATTTAGCTAACCATCTCTGCTATAAAATTATGTCCAATAAACATTTGTTTTATTTTGTATTAGTTAATTAAGTCATTTTCTTAGAAGTCTATAAGATTTTAGAGATTGACATAAGATAGCACAAAAGAAAACTAGAAGAGAGGAATTTCTATAGGTCAATGGAAACTACATAAAGCAACATATTAGAGGCTGTAGGGGGGAAATAAAGTGTGAATTTTATTCCAAGTGCAATGGAACAATTACAGTAGTAAGAGCTGTCTATATTTTTACTCACATTTCATTATGGTGGATTCATACCTTTCTCCATATATCAATGTCTAAGTTCAAGAGTCCTTCATTTCCTGTGTAGAGTCAATACTGGAACTTCCAGTATTGGACAAGGTGAAAATACCTTCTATAGGAGCCAATGCAACATGGAGAGAAGATAGGTTTCTATTTCTGTTTCTATGTTCTACAAGTTAGCTTTTCCATTTGTCTTGCTAACGTGATGGTTAAAGAATTAATAAATGGTTCTTGTTGCAGACACAGAGTGAGGGAACTGTGTCGGCATTTGCAATTCTGCTATTCTTTTTATTTCTAAACCCCTTCATTCTACATTCTATGTTGTAGACACCAGAAGGTACTAGAGCACCTCTCCTTATTTCTCCCTAATTCCCAGTCTATTTTATATACATTTTGTTGTTTTTGTTATAGTTGTTATTAAAACATTATTTTCTTTCCTCCTTTGTTAGCCTTTCCCCAAAACCATACCACAAGGTTACTGTCCTTTATATAGTTGGCTTCTAGAATCTCATTCCATTCCCCAACTAGTCAATGATTAATTGAAACACAGAGAAATATCCCATGTCTATACTACTCCTTTATCCTTCTGCCGAAATACCTAAATTTTCATATTTTTGAACTTCCCTTTCACTCACCACTTCACAAAATATACTGGTTTCAGTGTTCATATATGACGTTGAGTTTATGTTACTTTTTAATGTTTGCACAGTTGTCTGGAGGGGCACTCCATCTTTCCACATGGATGAATTGGCATTCCACATTATGCCAGTGGGTTATTTCTATGTTATGAACTGAGATAGAATGTGAAAATGAGGCTGCAGAAAGTTTGATCCATATGTGCAAAAAGAGAACATTTATGTTAATACTCATGTCATTATATGACTATTAGCAGCATGATTGACCTATAAGGTGGCAAGAATTTTATAGGAAGTAAAAAACACACCTCCTTACATTTGGGAATTTGCATAAAAGTGAATGGACATCACTATAAATTAGAAACCTTGATGAGGGAATTAGAAAGATATGGGACTAGTTGGGATCAGGGTGCATGAATTATACACTGATGTTGAGATCTGGAGTTTTGAAAGGTCACAGTATGTGTGGGGCTGGTCCTCAGGGAGCAGGGAGGAGGGTGACTGAAATTTGACTGCAACACTGATAACTGTATATCCCCGAGTTTTCTATTTTTTATCTGCAAAATGAGGATGCCTGTTTTCTCTTTCTAGGACTACTATGGACATTAGATAAATTTGTATATACAAAATATCTGGGATGTAGCAAGTTGCTTATATGTTAACTAGTGGCCTGGTGCACAAATGTGTGCACATTGAAAGGAAATTAATTGGAAGAAATATTTTAATATTGCTATTCGCCCTTTCTCTATAATAGAAGTGTCAACCAAATTCACAATCAACAATGACAGATTGAAACACACATGTGCGATTGGCGCCAGCTAGAGTTTTGTATGTATCACACATGCACTAGTCAACTTACATAGAATAAGTTTGCTTAGTTAGACCTGCTTTTTGATTTAGCTAAACTTTTTCCAGCCCAGTGAAGCACCCCAACTTCTCTTTCAGGTAATTGTTAGCAACACAGCAGTAAATATCAACACAAAGCAGATTATTATTGTAGATCACACAGGGAGAACAAAGGGTAAAATATTTAACTGCAGCAGTGTTTGACTACTAGTATATTCTGAGAAAACCTGAAGTCATTTTCAAGGTCCACCATTTCTTACTTCTTTTCCGTCAGGCCAAGTTTCTAAGCTTTCTAAATCTCCTTTTTCTGGATCCTCCTGTCTACCTATTCCAGGACTTCTGTGAGGATCAAAGGAGATGAGGCACTGGAAAATGCTTCACATACATTTGGTTAAAGTGTAAACTGTTTCCACCTGTATTCCTGGGCTGAAGAAACTGCAAGGGAGCTAGTGATGAGGGAGAGGAAGCTGGGCATTGCTACATGACTTCATTACCCAGACAGTCGGACACTTAGCATATTAGCCTTTTATATATATGAAGACTATCTGCCATCCCTAACTAAACCAGGAGTCAATAATATAAATTTAGTATCATAAGTGTTTTGAAGAGGGTTATATCAAGGTGACTACAGTAGTCATAGTTAAAAGGTTGACCAGCATTTAACAATCATAGTGAAAAGGATACCTAACATCTACCTTCTAATGTACACATATGGAAATTTTACTAGTTTATTTTTTACTAAAATGATTAATGACATCCATAGAACACTATACCTAACTGAATATATTAAAATTTAACCTTGAGGTGTCTTCATAAATACACTTTATTTTTTAGTTTTTATCATTTTTTTTAGGGATAATGCATTAAAAACTTTTTCTTTCCAGCAATGGAAGAGAGTGTGAAAGAAGGTATCAGATTAAAGTCAATATGTTGAAACATACTTGCACAACATTCTTGAATCAGATAGTATGATCAAACAAGAATCAAACTGCTCCCCTATAGTGGTTTCTCAAGTATTTGATTTGAATTTATTTAATATACTAGAGGCCTGGGGCACAACATTCGTGCACTCTGGGAAGGGGGTCCCTCAACCCAATCTGTGCCCTTTAGCAGTCCATGATCCCTCGGAGGATATCCTTAGTGCTGCCACGGAGGCGGGAGAGGCTCCTGCTACCACTGCTGCACTCGCAAGCCAGGCCTGTGGGAGCACACTGACCACCAGGGGGCAACTCCTGCATTGAGTGCCTGCCCCCTGGTGGTCAGTGCATGTCATAGTGACCAGTCATTCTGCCGTTCTGTTGATTTGCATATTACCCTTTTATTATATAGGATATTCTAAATGACTTTTAATGGGTAGTAAGAAAAGAGGCACACACAGGCTTGTTATGTTTGGATTTTTTACACCCTATAGGTCACTAGCACATCACCATGTGTGCTGTTGACTGCTTTTGAATAGTCCTTGGAATAAATCTCTTCCTGACATCTTCATGCACTTATTTTATCCTTTAAATGTGTCTCTGATTAGAAAACGTGTAGTTCTGCACTGATCTTTTCTTTAACTGAAGCCTATGCATATCTGCTTATGTATAATTGTACCAAGAAGTACACATGTGCCATGTTCTCAGTTAAGTGATGTGCTCAGAATCATCTGCTTGGTGTATGTTCTCCTCAGGGTGTCGTAACCAATTGCACAATAACAAATGAACATGTATGTCTCTGGCCACACAGGGATAATGTCACATTCTAAATAGTATTGGAATTAACCATAAATTTGGGATGTTGCTTCTCTGACTTAGCATTTATGATAAGGAATTTGAGCAGTTATACAATGTCATTAGTGAGTCAGGATTTTTGACTTTTAATGTTTAACTGGCATTTTTAAATTGGATAAACTTGGTTTTATTAGGGAAGTGTTAGGTTCACAGCAAAGTTGAACAGAAAGTACAGAGTCCCTTGTACACCCTCTTATCCCCTCCCCCATGCTTAGTCTCCCCCACTAACAACATCCTACACCAGAGGAATTCTAATATTTTTTAGCTTTTTATAATCATGATTTTTTTTATGTTTAATTCAAATTTATGTGAAGTTTATGGCAGCATATGTTGTGATGTATGGATTAAAGGCAAATCTTCATTCAATTGTATAATGTTGCTGTCTACTGTTTATTGAAAAGTGTTTCCTTTTCTGTGCTATTAAGAACACACACACTCATTTCTTCTCCCTTGTTTAAAATTCTCACCAGAGGACATACTTAGAGAGAGAAACAGAGAGAGAGAGAGAAACATCAATGTGAGTGAGAAACTTTGATTGGTTGCCTTCTGTACATGCCCCAACAAGGGAACTAAACCTGCAACACAGATATGTGGCCTAACCGGGCATCAGAACAGCAACCTTTTGGTTCATGGAACGATGCTCAACCAGCTGAGCCACTCCAGCCAGGCCCATTTCTTCTTTTTGTACATTTAAAAGAAATTAAACCAGTGATTTTTTTTGTATATAACATTCACTAACTTAAACACAAATATATATCTAACTTATTGTAATCTATACTAATAAAAGGGTAATTTGCTCATTAGACCAAACATCTTCTGGATGACCTTCTGGACATCCTTCCAGACAAAGCCATGGCCGCGGGGCCGAGGCAGAGGTGGTTAGGGGCGATCAGGCAGGTAGGGGAGAATTGTTAGGGGGATCAGGGAGGCAGGGGAGAGCAGTTAGGGGGATCAGGCCTGCAGGGGAGAGAAGTTAGGGGGAATCAGGCTGGCAGGCAGGTGAGCAGTTAGGAGCCAGTGGTCCTGGATGGCGAGAGGGATCTCGGACTGCTGGTTTAGGCCCAATCCCTGCCAGTTTAAACTGGCAGTCGGACATCCCCTGAGGGGTCCCAGATTGGAGAGGGTGCAGGCTGGGCTGAGGGACCCGCCCCTGTGCACAGATTTTGTACACTGGGCCTCTAGTATTATATAAACAGTGCTGGAGGCTAGACAATGTATAATTAAATTTGTATTTTGTGTATGATTATATCTTTAAGCATTTATTTTATATTAAGCTTGTTGATTCATATAATAATTCTGAAAATATAAGGCCATAATATAAGCATATTATAACATCTTTTCTTAAGTTAGAGACTAATTATCCTGG
The DNA here is from genome assembly GCA_026230045.1 of Corynorhinus townsendii. Taxonomy (NCBI): domain Eukaryota; kingdom Metazoa; phylum Chordata; class Mammalia; order Chiroptera; family Vespertilionidae; genus Corynorhinus; species Corynorhinus townsendii. Next base: position 219,586,216 of record JAPDVU010000001.1, read on the forward strand.
GGAATGAGAATAGAGATTGTGCGAAGGGAATGAGAAGTATATAAGAATATTATGTAAAGTAAAGAAAAAGCAATATGGGGAGGTATTCTTTATGAACTAAGTAAAAGAAACAGAAATAATTTCTATTGCATTTACATTAATATTAACGCACGGTTATGATATGCAGTGTTCCCCCTGCTTTCAACTTGTCAGTAGTCTTTATTGAGGTGTCAGCAAATTCTGCTGTTACAAAAAATGATATTCCTACTCTATCATAAAATATTCTCAGTTAGTGTTATACATCTCTAAGCCAGACCCTGAGAGAGTGAACCCTGAGAGAGATGGCTTTGTGGCCAGCAAGGCATCTGCCATATAGTGGTGAGCATAGTGAGTGGAGGAGTCATAAAACATGAGTCTCAATTTCAGGTCTACCCCTCCATCACTATTATTTCAGGCAATCATTTATCTATTTTAAGTCTCATATTCTTCATCTCTGATATTGGGATGATATAAGAAAATGGTATCTCAGAGCATGAGGTTCAAATGGCATGATAGTTTGGCATCAAAAGCATCATTTATTCAAATCAAATCACTTAACTCCTTTCTGCATCAAATCTAATCTCCAGACAAATGAGCTCAGGCTCAAACACTATAGTAATAGATCCATTCTTACATAGATCTTCTATATAGCACTTTCAGTGTGAAATCAGCCATGGAAATTATCCAGATATCATTATCGCCCATGCTTGGAGTAATATTTACCTTGATCATTGCCTATTTGAAAGATAGCAAATCCTATATTATACTAAACTCTGCAGAGATCTCATAATTCTTAACTGTCCACAGTAGAGGAATATTATTTTATGTACTTTGGATTAACATTAAGGAAATAAGATAATAAATACAGGGGTTAGTAATGTTTACCTAAACATGATTCAAAGAAAGGTCTGTTGGGGGAGATTTGTTTTCCAAATGTTAAATGTCTGACAATGTTATCAAAGTAGTCTTAAAAGAGAGCATGGCCTCGTATGCATCCCTTCCCTGAGTATCAGTATAGTATGATTAATGATGGTGTGCTATACCCCTTAGTTGTGTTGGGATACAAAATAATTAGCTAGCCATTCATTTTTGTTTTTGTTTTCCATATAAAATAACTATCATTTATGTGGCTTTTGATAGCATGGCCTCTCCATTCCTTGAATTTTATTTTGATTCAGTAATATTCTTTATACACAACTATAATACCTATTCACAGAGAGTCTATCTGAAGTCATCACCAGGCCTACAAAGCCTACAAAATTGGTTTAAAACTCCACTCTTTAAATACTTTCTCTTATTCCTCCAGCTCATTTACTGCCTCTCTGACACTAACTTCATTGAGACTTTCAGTACACTAACCAGAAGACTTATTTTCTATCATGCGTTTTCTCCCCAGGTTTTTATATCCTTACTAAAGGCCTGGTGCACGAAATTCGTGCACATGGGGTATATCCCTCAACCCAGCCTGCACCCTCTCCAATCTGGGACCCCTCAAGGGATGTCTGATTTCTCATTTAGGCCCGATCCAAGTAGGATTGAGCCTAAACGGGCAGGTAGGCATCCCTCTCACAATCCAGGACTGCTGGCTCCCAACTGCTCGCCTACTTGCCTTCCTGATTGCCCCTAACCACTTCTGCCTGCCAGACTGATCACCCCCAAACCACTCCCCTGCCAGCCTGATTGATGCCTAATTGCTCCCCTGCCAGCCTGTTTGCCCCTAACTGCCCTACCCTGCAGGCTTGGTGCCCCCCCAACTGCTCTCTGCTGCAGGCCTGAGTCCCTCGTACTGCCCTTTTCTGCAAGTCTGGCCACCCCCAACTTCCCTCCTCTGCTGGCCTGGTCACCCCTAACTGCCCTCCCCTGCAGGTTTGATCACATCCAACTGCCCTCCCTTGCAGGCCTGGTCCCTCCCAACTGCCCTCCCCTGCTGACCATCTTGTAGTGGCCATCTTGTGTCCACAGGGGGGCAGTCATCTTGGACCACAGGGGGGCAGCCTTCTTGTGTGTTGGAGTGACAGTCAATTTGCATATTATTCTTTTATTAGATAGGAGGATTAGATAGGCTAAAGGCCTGGTGCAAGGGTGGGGCCCAGCTGGTTTGCCCTGAAGGGTGTTCCAGATCAGGGTGGGGTTTCCCTTGGTGCATGGGGCTTCCTGGGTGAGGGCCCTGTGGTTGTTTGCAGGCCGGCCACACCCCCCAGTGACCCAAGCGAGGCCCTGGTATCTGGGATTTATTTATCTTCTATAATTGAAACTTTGTAGACTTGAGCGGAACCAAGCCTCCTGCTCACTCTGTGGCCACAGCCATTTTTGTTGGGATTTATTTATCTTCTATAATTGAAACTTTGTAGCCTTGAGTGGAGGCCTGGGCAGGCCAGTGCAGGCAGAAAGCTTGGCTTCCTCCATTGCTGGGGAAACCCAAGCTTCCTGCTCTTTCTGTGGCTGCAGTCATCTTGGTTGGGTTAATTTGCATACTCACTCCTGATTGGCTGGGGGATGTGGCTCATGGGTGTAGCAAAGGTATGGTCAATTTGCATATTACTCTTTTATTAGATAGGATTGGGACCAGATTCCATATTAGGTACACATGCTTCAAATTTTATTCAAGTTTCTCTCTTCTTTCCCAAGAAGTTCTTGCATGACAAACCTATGTTGCAACCGCATACAGCATCAGAACACTCCCGGGAAAAAATAAAAATACTCTGATTAGTGAATCCATTTCAAATTTATAACCATAGATCTCAAAAGGATCCTCAACACTGCTCAACAATCCTATGATACTTGCCTACTAAATTCATTTTCTTATTGTCATAGGGGCTCTTTTAAAACTTCTCTCTTCTGAGATCTCTCTTATTCTTTCCCAACCCTCTCTCACAATTTGGAGCTGAAGGCATTGTGATATCTTTTAAGAAAATCCATATGAGAACTGCCACAATGTCCCCAATATTATAAACCTTCATCTCTATATTTTGACTTCCCTCTGGCTACAATGGATATATCCTTTTATCTAAGTGCAATCCTTTACTTGTGCTACTGTTTACCATCTTCTTGCAAATTTTCAAGACTTATTTCTGAAATTAGCTCCTGTGCCTCCTGCTTCAACATATTCTCCTCTACTGGGTTATTCATATTGACTTTAAAACTCTGTCACATTTACCCTTGTCATTATATCTTGACACTATGGTTCCCTCTAGTCATCCACAGAAACTGTTTGCTTCCCATTTATAGTGAAAATTCTCCCAATGAGTTGTCAGTATGCTGTCAACCATGTCTACTATTCTTTCTCATCTCTCTTCAGTTGGGTTTTTATCCCACTGCACCATAGGAGGTGATTGTCACTAGGAATAAAAGCTTATAAAAGCTAAATTTCCCATCATCTTACTGAACTATCAGGCAAATTTGACACTATTGAACACTTCCCATTCCACTTAAATGTTGTCCTCTAGCCTTTCATGACTACACACATGCCTTTCATGACTATGCACATGTGTTTTTTTCCTGCTTTGCAGAGCACTCCTTCGAACTTTTTTTTTTTGTAGGCTTCTTCTATTCCTTTACCAGCTCTTTAAATCTCGCAGTGATCCTGATCTCTGTTCTGAATCCTCTTCTCATTTTATACCTACTCTTTAGGACATTTTATTTAGTTCTATGATTTCAAAGACCAATCTCTAGGTTTATGAATCTCAATTTCTATCTCCCATTCTTACTTCTTCCTTACAATCTAGACACATACCCAAATGTGTTTTAAATACTTTCAAATTTAAAACATGTTCACACATTCTTCCACCCAATACACTCACCACAAAGTTTTTCCTTAAAAAATAAATGACATCATTGGTTGCTCAGGCCAAAAATATAGAAAGTATTCATTCATTATTTTTACTTCTCATGCCATATCCAGTTGGCTCTACCTCCGAAAATATATTTAAATCTTCCAAATGATAAGCATATGGTATGCATACAATACTCTGTAATGGGTTCTATTATCTCCACTTTTGCATCTGTCACTCCCCACTGCCAGAGTTCATCAAGCATATATCAACCACAGTGACCTCTCCAAAGGACAAATTGCTCATGTAACTATCCTGTTCCCAACAGCTTTCCATTTTACCTACAATAAAATCCAAAGCCCTTACCTTGGACAAAGCACTTACATGAGCTAACTCTGCAATTTCCTATTCTCCAGGAAATAGGAAAAAAAATTATCTCCAAGAAACATTTTTATTTCTATGTCTAAGAGCTTTCTCTTTATTTTTTAAATAAAATATCCTTATAGTGAGGGAAATAGTAGCCATCCATACTTTTACCATTAAGAATCAAAGTAGTGTTATTATCTGTCATGTGTGCATCTTTGCTTCAATATTTCTTCAAAACTAATCAATTTATTATTTAGTAAAACAATACATTCTTGATAAAAGAAGACATCAAAGAATAAAGAAAAAAGTAAAAAATTTACTTTAAACTCTGAAAATTACTATTAGATTATGATAATATGTCTCTAGACATAATTTATATGTATATAGAGTTACAAGGGCAAGTAGAAGAGACCAATAGAAAATATATTGGCTAGATATAACCTTAAATTAGACCATATTATAAATACTAATTCTGAAGTAAGACTCCTGTGGAATCTCTCATTGCTGTATTCGTATGTATTATTTTCCTGGTCATCTTCTTTAAGTGTATTGCAGGAGTTTGTGCCTTTTTCTCAATTGGTTGTGATGGTGTTTTTTGTTTGTTTGTTTTTGTTCCCATGTTTATAGGCATCAGGGGAGGGACAAGATCCAAGGACTTTTCTATCTTCCAATTCAATGATAAACTCTGTCTGAATAATGTTTATTTCTTTAACATGAATAACTATTCATATTCTCTGTTACTATGTACTAGTAGGTTGACTTCCTCCATATCCTAAGGATTGTTTATATACCATTTTCCCCAACCCTGATCCCTTACCTCATGCAATCAGTCCCAGAAAACTTTGAGCCCGAAGTGCTGAAAGAAAGAAAATTGGTCCTGAACCTAACCGTTGTTTTTTGTTTGTTTGTTTGTTTGTTTTCTTCTTTATAACTTCTTACTATTTCCAGTTTGAGTCAATTGGTGTCAAAAGAATGTCTGGGCTAGAGAAAAGCTTAGAAACCATTTAATTGTAAGAATTCCCTTGAATAAGAACCACCACCACTTTATGACATTGTTAAATTATTTCCCTGGACCTGTGTAAAAATTTCATGGATAGGAATGAAACATAAAGACATTAAGGTTTTCTATTATCTTTAGTTGGGTTTGTATAAATGATTTTATAGTTATTTATAGTCAAAACATCTTTCACTTTCTGTGGCTTAATGGACTAATTCCATTCTTCTCTAGAGAAAATCATGGGCAAAGATGGACAATATAGATGTATGGCTTGCAAGATAAATGGAAAGTCAAATATGGAAATGCTATTGATTTCATATAATATGCACTTGTATTGACACATGGTAACTGCTTTAATAGGTGAGCAGATTATTTGTGTTCATAATGGTCTAAATATAGATTAATAAATTGTATCATATTCAATCCTTTGAACAGAATAAACAAATTCTGTTTTAAGGAGCATCTTTTCATGCTTTGTGACCTCCCATAGAAAATTTCTTAAAATGTGGATACTTGGGCAAACAGTTCTTGACTAGCTTGTGAAGTTTGTAGAGTGAAAAATCACAACAATTTGTATTAATAACTCATCTACTCATTTATTGAGCACATAAATTAGGATGAATAGACTATAGAGGTATGTTTAATGAGACTAATGACGTACTGTTTTGCTCATCATAATTATAATACTATTGTTAAAATATTGCATAGGTCATGATTTTCCAAAATGTTAAAGAACCTAAGGTTTTCCTAGCAATACCATATTAAAGGTGATATTTATCTTGAAGTAATCACACCATATTTTTTGAAGCTTTTGCCAACCTTGCTGAGACTTTTCTCTGCCCCCATCTTTCCACAGCTTCTGGACATTATATTTATATTCTTTTTATTTCTAAGTACCACATAAGTCTTGGTTTGAAAATTAAGGTAACATAAATTCACTATGTATTTTTAGTAAGACTCTACTCTTTTTTTTTAATTTTTATTTTTTAAATAAATCTTTATTGTTCAGATTATTACAGGTGTTCCTCTTTTATTTTTCCCCATAGCTCCCCTCCACCTGATTCCCCACCCCACCCCATGCCCTTACCCCCCGCCACTGTCTTCATCCATAGGAGTAAGATTTTTGTCCAATCTCTTCCCGCACCCCTCACACCTGCTTCCCCTGAGATTCGTCAGTCCACTCCCTTTCTATATCCCTGATTCTATTATATTCACCAGTCCATTTTGTTCTTCAGATTTTGCATTCACTTGATTTTTAGATTCACTTGTTGGTGGGTATGTATTTGATGTCATTTTGTTGTTCATAATTTTTATCTTTACCTTTTTCTTCTTCTTCCTCTTCTTAAAGGATACCCTTCAGCATTTCATGTAATACTGGTTTGGTGGTGATGAACTCCTTTAGCTTTTTTTTAATCTGTGAAGCTCTTTATCTGACCTTCAATTCTGCATGATAACTTTGCTGGGTAGAGTAATCTTGGTTGCAGGTTCTTGCTATTCATCACTTTGAATATTGCTTGCCACTCCCGTCTGGCCTGCATAGTTTCTGCTGAGAAATCAGCTGACAATCGTATGGGTGCTCCCTTGTAGGTAACTAACTGTTTTTCTCTTGCTGCTTTTAATATTCTCTCTTTGTCTTTTGCCCTTGGCATTTTAATTATGATGTGTCTTGGTGTGGTCCTCTTTGGATTTCTCTTGTATGGGGTTCTGTGTGCTTCCTGAACTTGTAAGTCTATTTCTTTCACCAGGTAGGGAAAGTTTTCTGTCATTATTTCTTCTAATAGGTTTTCAATATTTTGCTCTCTCCCTTCTTCTGGCACCCCAAAAATTCGGATGTTGGTTCTCTTGAAGTTGTCCTAGAGGCTCCTTACACTATCTTCATATTTTTGGATTCTTTTTTCTTTTTGTTTTTCTGGTTGGATGTTTTTTGTTTCCACATATTTCAGATCTTTGGTTTGATTCTTGGGGTACGTTGATCTACAATTGAGTTTCTGTATATTCTTTATTTTAGACAGAGTATGCTTCATTTCTGACTGGTCCTTTTCCATTTTTTTGGCATTCTCATTAAGGTCCTTGAAGGTCTCACTAAGCTCCTCAGAAGTGTCATCAAGTTTCTCAGCGGTTTTTAGAAGATTCTTGAGTAACCTTATACATGTGGTTCTGAACTCTATGTCATCTAGTAGTTTGCTTTCCTCTGTTTCTTTCATTCGTGACATGTTTCTTTGTTTCTGCATTTTGGCTACTTCCCTGTGTTGATGGAGTGGCTTTGTGTGGTAGGTGACTTATAGGGGGCAGTAGCTCAGCCTCCCCAATCACCTGATGTGGACGCTCTTGGTACACCCCTTTGTGGGCTGAGTGCAAAGTCTTGGTGTAGTTAAGCCTTAATTGCTGTTGGTACGCTGGGAGGAATTGACCTCCAGGCCAATTAGCTGTGAGCACTCCCTGTGTCTATAATGGAAGAACTGCTGCGCTGAAGACACGCTTATGGGGCAGGACTTGTTTCAGTGGGGCTTTGGTGCTCACTGAGTCTGTCACTTACAGATGTGAGGAGTTGAAATCTGGTATCTCACACTGACCACTAGGTACACTGGCTTCTGGATCTCCAATGGGGTGCAGGTCAGCTACTGTCTGAGGCCACTCAGCAGGAGCTACAGTGAGAGCTGCAGTTTTCTCCTCTTTGCTTGGGGTTTGGAGGTTTTGGAGCTGTCTGACCCAGGCTGCAAGTTTGCTAGGTTAAGCTGCGATAGGGCAGGCCTTTCTTATGCTAACTGCGCTGCTTGGAGCTTGGCTGGGTTTGTAGGTTGTGCAGGGCGGGGCCTCAGGGTGTCACTAGGTTAGGGCGTGGCAAACAGCAATGGCTGCTAGTTAGCCGGCTCTGTGTCCCCAACAGCATCTGCGAGTCCCATGCCCCAGTGCAGTAAACAATTATTCCTGCACGCAACTCTGCAAGCAAGCCACCCTCACTGGCAGACAGTCCAGCTTCTCCCTGTAGGAGTTTGGGTCCCCCGCATCTCCCCAGAGACTGGATTTCAGAGTAATCGGGGGCTTGTCTCCGTTCGGGTTGAAAAAAGCAACGCACTCAGTCGCCCACAGCCAGCCCGGATCACGCGCCTCCATACCTCAGCTTTCCAGCGCTTGTGTACGTTTCAGTGCTCTTTTCTCTTTCCTTCTAGTTGTAGAACTTCCACTCAGCCAGCTTTCCCATGGTTCTGGGTGATAGACGTTTTGTCTTTTAGTTGCAGTTTAAATTGTTGTGGGAGGCAGCAGTTTAGGTGTTTACCTACACCGCCATCTTGGATTCTCCAAGACTCTACTCTTATTCCATTAACAAATAGGTACTCTCTCTTCTCACTCACCTATCACTTCTCTCTCTCTCTCTCTCTCTCTCTCTCTCTCTCTCTCTCTCTCTCTCTCTCGACGTAAGGTCAATTGACAGAAAAAAATTAATAGAAAATTCCTATTTTTGTACCATTCACCACTCTGTTTTATTTTGTTGCTTTCAATCATTTTAGTAGCAAAGTTATTATTCAATGGGGACTAAAGACTATAAATGCTTCAAGTTTTATACCTGCTTGTTGGGTGTATACAGGTATAAAATGCATTATTTCTTATTAAAAATACTGACCTAGTTTAAATAAATAAATTAGTTTGAAAGGTAAAAAAAAAAAAAAAAAAAAAAAAGGCCAGCCAGTGTGGTTCAGTGATTGAGCATCAACTTATGAACCAAGAGGTCACAATTTATTTCTGGGACAGGGCACAGTCCCATGTTGCAGGCTTGACCCCCAGTGGATACAAAACAATGAATAATTACATTTTTAATTTCTTTGTTGTGAGAAGCCATTGTAATTGTAGATTTTAAAAGCCCACAGAAAAATTTAATTGCCCATAATTTTTAGATTAGGTTTCTAGAAAGAGCTTAGGTGAAAGAATAAGATAAGGTTTTGCTAAGTACACAGGCATTGCACCCAAACTCTTATATTACTATTTGAATTTAATGCAAATCAATCTTTTTAAAATGAGATTTCAGAAACTATATTTAGGATTAGCACCACTGAGTGAAGTCTAATAATTATGTACATTTGCTATTCTCAAGAATAAGCCTTCTTGAGTTGGATTTGCCAACCTTCCAGATGTTACGATTTGTCCTCAGGGAATGCTGGTTCAGTAAGACAACATTTTCCTGATCAGGGTTTGGTCTGTGTTCTGGACCTACTTCTCCCCTTTCCTCCTGATCCTTTGCAGAAGCAATGCATGCATTTCAGACCAACGTCGAACACAGGGCAGCAACTGGGAGGGGCTCTGGGAGTTTGTTTTGCTTTTGCGTTTCATGTTTATAATCAAATGTGTGTGTTTTTTAATGACAAAGGAGGCTTTTTCTTTTATAATTTATTAAAGGTCTACATTTCTATGTTTATTTTCTTTGTTTTACTTATTTTCTGAATATCATAAAATAAATATGCATATAAACTCTAACTCCACGGGTTACCCATTTACCATGTGCTTTGAAAAGGTCTTTTTGGAGGTTCAATTATAATAAACTCAAACAATATCGAAAAAGTTCCAGACTCTGAGAGGGGCTCTGAAGCAGCTTTAATTTAATTAGATGGATTTTCTAAGAAGAACGTCCTTTGATGTACACATGTGTCTCCTGGAAATTTGTGTGCTAAGTCTGGCAACAAAAGCACCTTTGTCACTAATAAACTTGAAAAAAGAAGAGGAGAAAAAAATGTACACAAAATCAAACATAACATTCCTTAATTGCAAAGTTAAAGCTGTGCATTTAAATCAATAGATTGACTAAAACTAGCCAAAATATGCAATCATTTTTAACTTCAAATAGAAATAATAACAAACAGTTAGGATAACAATGATTCATACTTGTTTTTTTTTTTATGGTTTGCAAAATACTTAATAAGGAACATCTTGTATTTGAGACTGGGAACAACTCTGTGAGATAGGCATTATAATTTCTATTTGATAAATAAGGGAATTGAGACTAAGGAAGTGGTTATATATTAATGATGGGATAGTGGATTAGTTTTATTTTCCTCATATTTATTTTATTTTACAATTGTTAAAGTGTTAATATATTCTTTTTACAATCAGAAAAACAAACAAACCCAAAAATCATTAATGGCAAGCTGTAGAACTAATTAAATCTCATAGTAACTACAAATCTAGAAGTATAGCTGCATATGGCTGACAATTCTAGTTTGCTTTATTGAACTTAACATTCAACACATACTACTTTTCTGAAGGGATGAATCTTGCAGTGAGTTCTCCAAGAAGGTTCTAGACCGCAGTGGTTCTCAACCTTCCTAATGCCACGACCCTTTAATACAGTTCCTCATGTTGTGGTGACCCCCAACCATAAAATTACTTTCGTTGCTACTTCTTAACTGTAATTTTCTACTGTTAATGAATCGTAATGTAAATATCTGTGTTTTCCGATGGTCTTAGGCGACCCTGCTAGCGGTTCTAATGTTGTGACCCACAGGTTGAGAGCCGGCAGCGGGGTCGGCTCTCATTAGAACCGCTAGCAGGGTCACCTAAGACCATTGGAAAACACAGATATTTACATTACGATTCATTAACAGTAGAAAATTACAGTTAAGAAGTAGCAACGAAAGCAATTTTATGGTTGGGGGTCACCACAACATGAGGAACTGTATTAAAGGGTCGTGGCATTAGGAAGGTTGAGAACCACTGTTCTCGAGAAAAAGATTATGGAAAAGTCTCACTCTTGGGACAAATCCATCTATGGTAGCTCATTTTTATTTCTTTCTCCTTTCCCACTTAGTGAGCTTTGGTTTTTAGAATACAAAAGTTGACCTTTTAAAAAATATTCCAATCTCTAATAGCTTTACTTTTTCACAGATCAGACACACACATCCTGCTATTGAATAGGAGCAACTTTACCATGGGCAATGCATTGAGCTGCTTTAATGACTGCAGTCATGGCAGTCATTAAAATTAATTAAAATAGGTATGGAAAGTAGCCATTGGCCTGTCACTGTTTCACATGCACAAAATATCCTCATTATACATTGTACAAGTGGCTCCATTCTAACCATTCAAATGAGAGAGAATATCTATATCAGCTAATTCCCTGTAATAAAACATTGACCCAAGTGCTGGGCACAAAAAGTAAGACTTGAAAAGTATTCTAAATTCCACAGCATAAGTCATCATCAATCCTATTATGAAAAATGGCACAATGACCTTAGAAGGTCATTAATTTTGTGTACAATCCTATTCTGAAATCTGAAAAAGATAATACAGTTTTGTTTAATTCTTGAGTCTCAGATTTTATATATACATGTAAGCTACATTATTTCATTTGGACTCCATCTCCTCTCACTGGTCCTTAAATAGAAGGCAAAGATAACAGTAACTACCCTTTATAAACCAGATATAATGATCTTAAATACATTTTACAGTGGTCTTTATAGCATCTTAGGCAGAAATTAAATAAAAGCAATTCTTTATATGCAGGGCGGGGCAACAATAGGTTTATAGTTGTTCATACAGAAAATAATACAATAATTAAGAAATAATAATACAAGAATAAACTCTGTGTTTTGTGTACTATCAACTGTAACTTACCCTTGCCTGGCCATGTGTAACCACAAAGAAGTTTGAATTTTAGTGATAACCCCACAAACAGAAGCAAGGGCAGTGATTTTTGGAAGGGTTAAGAAATGCGCTTGTCAGAAAGAGTGGGGAATGCAGTAATAAAACTTGGCTTATTGCTTACCACCTGGGTACCTGGGTCTGTTTTCTTACTACCTGGGCTTTGGTTGTTTGCTTATTTTCTCTAAAATGGAGAAAACAGAACTACCTGAGTTTACTAAGTTGCAAATCTAAAAGTGTAAGTGAAAGAATTCAATAAAGAAAACACTACATAAAGCCTTGTGTTTTTAAAATTATTTTTAATTTTTTTTTTATTATACCTTCCAAAAAAGAGCCCTCCAATTTTGTGGTCACATATAGCAGCAAAATCATACTGCTATTCTTCAATATCTGAAACTGTGTACTCAATATCATTTGACGTGTTATCAGTAAAACCTTTCCATATATCAGAGTAACCTCTTTGAAGGCATGTTATCAATGTCTTACATTCTACCAGAAGGTATGTATTTCTCCAGTACCTATTTATTTTTGGGGGGCAACCATTGAAACCTTTGCTAACAGGTGACTACGAGTGGGCAGCTATTTAGTACAACTTGCAGAAGTGAAACCTACCAGACCTTTCTCCAGATAAATTTTGGAAATGGGGAATCATGGGAACAGCATAAGGATCCTGCATGCGTGGTGATGGTCGGACAAAGGAGGACTATAAAATAAGGACAAGAAAGCAATGCGAGCTGACAAGAACATTGATTTGGTGTCATTGATTAGACATAGGAACTTGAGAAAGTCACTGGGCCTCTCTGAATTTTAAATCTCCCACCTTTAAAAGAGGGCCATGAACATATTTTTACGCCCAAAAGCTGACTCTTAAATGAAATAAAGTTTATAAAGTGCTTACTATGCTAAAATATTTTCTATAACCTGGAACATAGTACATACTTGATACATTTTGATTCCCTTTTCCTCAATAAAAGGTACAGCTATGTAAAAGCTGTAGATATGTTTTCTTACAATTACCCTCCTGTCAATGACTTTACTTGAAATTCATCCAGAAGTTTTCAGTTATGTAAAAGCAACCTACTTTTTTTTTTCACTTGAGTTTTTATTGCCAGTTTCCTGTAACTAGGTTTCATGTGCTTTACTCTTTCATAAACTTATTTATGATAAATTATATTGAGATCACATGGATGTTATTTGGAAGATGTAAGTAGCATCTATAATATAGTTGGCGATCAGAATTGACATATTATGGTCTCTGAAAGGTGTGGTATCATGTCAGCCCAAAATAGTATTTACCGTCCGTTCAATGTGAAGTGATATCCCATAGGGAAAAAAAAAATTGAAAAGCGTAGAATAAGAAAAGTACAGAGTCCTTGTGTCTCCTGGAAGACAAAAGCTTTCCCTTACTTCACTAGACACTGTTACTATGGATAATATATACTTGTCAAGTGTTGAAAAGTTCAGGTCATTATCTGTGGCTCTTAACAGGTGCCATTTATGTTTCTTCATTTTATTCTAAGTGGAGGTCATTTCATTTTCTCACTGACTCTGCTATCTTCATCGGCAAATTTTTCACCATATATATTTGGAGTAAAATATATTTTTGAAGGAGAGTGTTTGAATTAAAGTTGTGTAATTTTCTCTTTTGATGCAGCGACCTCAAGCTTCTCGACCTTTTTCACCTGAGTATTTGTTATTCATGCACTCAATTTGCCAAAGAGAATTTTTGATAATTTACTTTCCACAGCTAACGACTTCATATATACATGAACCCTGTCTGAGGGAGAATTTGTAATAACTGTAAAATCATATAGATGAAGCGTTGCTTTCAGTTTGAAATTGTCAGTTATGAGAAGAGTCTTAGATGCCTTTCCAGGTCAGGCATTTGTGTAAGAATGCACTCTGAATAGTCTTTATTCTCCTGAGCTTTAAAGAGAAATCTGAATAACCCAATCAACCTAAAGAAATAACTCTGCCCCATTTTCAAATTAGCTCTCTAGCTATCACCTATCATCTATAGGGATACACACACACAACAATATGCACAAAAACTTCAATAGCTTAAAATACACAGTCCAAACGTAGCTTCTAGGCTTTAAGGCCTTTTGTATGTCACCCCAGCTTTCCTTTCTAATGATAGCACCCCTCTGTTCACCTCACAGCAAATGCATCTTGCCTGTGACAAATTTGCTTGCTCACTGTTCCTCAACTGTGAGCGATAAATGAGGTAATGCCTAAGTAAAATGCTTTCAAACCAGTAACACATTATACAGCTCATGCGTTATTATTGTTTTTATTTATTGCTCACTTCTGTAATCTAGGTCAAGTCTGATTTCCTCCACCAAGCTCTTTCTCACCAGCTGAAGTCAGGGCGATCAAGCTTTTTTCTAACATCTTTTAGGAGGTATGGCACTTATTTGCTGCTTATATGACTCATGGCCCTAAGCAGACTGCAGGTTCAGCAAGAGAGGAGGCCATATGTCGTTTATCTCTGAGTTCACCATGTCTGGCACAAGGTATCTCATAAAACAAAATGAGTGCATATTTATTGATAACTCTGTGCAGTACCCAGATGCCAATTAAGCCCTTTTAATAAACAAGTTACTCTACTTCAATATAGCTGCTGTGTGTGTGTGTGTTTTTGTTGTTTTATTTTTCAATTTCAGGAAGTTTGTCACAGAAAACCAATACACAAATACCAAGAATAAAATATATCGGCAGTTTGTGTGGTGTGCTAGGCATTAATGTGATTTTAAGGTTTCCTTGTACCATTGCTTCCACATCTGTTCTTGTGCTACTTAAAACTCTACTCAATATCACACAGTTTGTAGCCTCATGTTTTTCTGCTCAACCCATGCTTTCCAATGCCTAGGTGTGGATTAAAATCACCGGGAAGCAAACTGGCTCAAACAAAAAGACTTTCTTAATATCATTTTCTTTCAAACACTTTCCACCTCTTCTGAGTGAGCACTATGTTCCCCTAAAATCAATCCAGGCCATTTCATTCATGCTGTTATGGCTTTCTTTTAATGAGAAACTTTGAAACCAGAAAGAATATTTCATATTCAAGAATCCCAGAGGCCTCCCCTCTGTATTGTATCCCCTCTCCTGTGGGCTTTTCAATCCATTTCACACTGTCACCCCCTTCCTTTGCCAAACCAATAAATGATCCTTTAAAAATGCAAATATTGATATTTAGAATAATGGAACATCTTTTTTAAATAGGATTGTGAGATTTACAGCCAAATGAAAGTCTAACCGTTGGCAACTGCATCAATAACTCTCCTTTTATTTATTTATTTTAAAATAGGGTTCCAGGGGTAGGAGATAGTTCTATTCTTGTAAAATCTCAGTAGAAGACAGTGTGTAGCTTTTCCACTTACCTCTCTAGATGAAATTTAATCTTAGTGGGGACAAGTACAGACCATACCCTTTTAAACAGACTATATTGTTACTGATAGATCTCTAGATTAAAAGCAAAGGTTTCAAACAATTTTTAAAAATGTACCCAGTAATGGGTGGACTATTTTTTTTTTAGTCTAAGTAAATTGAAAAATGAAGAAATAAATAACATTTGTCAACTAATTTGTGATCTTTTGTTACAAATGATTTAAAAATTAATATCATTAAGTTTATTACAACTTTTTAAGTACCAAATGCCAATGCATTTTTTAAAAAGCTTCAGATGCTATATTTAATCAGCTCTTAATTATGAATTGTTTTTCACACTCCTCATTTTTAAAACAACCCTATTGAAAAAAAAGAAATCAAGATGTTACTCTTCTCTGATATTGTATAGTTTTAAGATAAGAAATTTCGACATGGCAGAAAAGACTCTAATACAATTGCAAATGTGACAGACAAGTTTCTAGACAGAAAACAGTCTTACTTCCTTTGCTACCAAAGCATTTCTTGTAGTTAATCTTCTTTTCATGATGTTGTCACCAGAAGTAGCACCAGGATCATAAATTTTACTTGACATTATTATGATGAATGGATTACTAAGACACTGTAAATGATGTAAACATCTCAATAGCATTAAGAAGTCAAACTCAAATGTTTATTGCAGAAGATGTGTGGTATGTCTAGACATAACAAAGCAATAAAGAGATGTAGAGAAGAAAAAATTAACCCTACTCAAGTTCTCATTGCAGAAATTATGCATTAAATTGGAGTAAATAACTATACTTAAAGTAAAACTGAATTAAAGAGACAGTAACAAAACCCTGAAGCCATTTAGTTGTCATACACTTGAAAATGTTATAATAGATATAAAGGGTGAATCAGATGATAAAAATATTTAGTTATTTAAATAACCCCAATGTATGACAATATTGTTCACATTACCAAAATTTTATCAAATTCTGTGGTCTGGTCTAGAATTTTCATTGAACAATAATGGTAATTTTACTTCTGTCTCTGGTAAAGCAGAGCTGTCCCAAATCAATCTCTATGAGGCTTATTTTTAACTCTTAGAATTTCAGAAGTTGTTGCTTTTGCTTTAAATATTACAATCTGCTGTGCAAATATACTAGTGGTTTATTCCTATCCAAACCATGGGAGTTGGCCAGGCCATCATACTGATCTCAGTATAAAGTAATATCATTCATCAATTATAGTGTCTAGAGCAAAAATTAAATTTCCTGTTATTTAAACTCAATTGAAATAAATGTAATAAAGTACCATTACAGTAAGATCCCTCTTCCATACACTAACACTGAGAGGATAAAATCTTTATAAAAGAAAAAAAAAGTAATACAAAACTCCAACCAAATGCTGGCTTACTTTAAATCCTATTTAATAGAGTAAAGGATGAGTCTGATCAAATATCTCAGATGCTAAGAAAATGTTAAAATGGTACTGTGTTCCCAGGTTACCTCAGAAGAGGCAGCAGCTTTGTCTTGTTTTGAAATGTAATCAACACAGGTAGAACTGTTATTTTTGAGTTAAACAGGAATTGCTTTGGAAATATAGTTTTGGTCAAATGCAGTCTCAGACAGTTGCAAGAGGCAAATCAATCTTTTGGGGACTTTGGGTATGTGCAGGTGTTGATTGCATGGTGGTTAAGAGCCAGCCTTCTGGATTTAAATCCTGACTCTGCCATTTATTAGTTCTGTTTCTGTACATAACTAGTTTACCACTTTGAGCCTCATTTTTCTCAGGTGAAAAGTTTGAGTGATACCAGGATCCCTGTGAGGTTTAAATATGTTGCTATACTAGTACATAAAGCAGTTAGACACATTCATTCCCACAAACGTGCACTCTTACAGGTATGACCCTTTGCCATGATAACTGTAAGGCTTTTCTCTGTGTATTGAAAGCAGTTGAGGGTTTCACATCTGAACCTACAGAACACAAAAAAATGATTTGTTTAATCAATCACCAACCATTGTTATATTTTTCCCTTGTGACAAGAACTTTTCATTCTACTCTCAGCAATATTTCAAATATACACTACAGTATTATTAACTGTAGTCGCCATGTTGTACATTGCATCCCTAGAACTTATTTTATAACTAGAAATTTGTGCCTTTGACCATCTTCACCCATGATGTGAATGCCTATTTTCTTTATTCTCTAAAGAGTGATATGTAACTAATGCCATTCTAGATACATAGGAGAGTGGTCAATTTATTACATACACCAGAGGCTGTTGTAGTCTACACAATGCTTCACCCCCAAAAGATACCTACATTTTTTGTTAATGAGCTGTGGTGTGTCTACCCGAAGTCCATATGCTAAAGCCATAACCCTTAGTACCTCAGAATGTGACTGTAATTAGAGTTAGAGTCTTTGAAGAGATAATTAAGTTAAAATGGGATTATTTAGGTGCAACCTGATCTGGTGTGACTGGTGTCCTTTAAGAAGAGAATAGGACACAGGCATTCATAGAGAGAAGACTGCCATTTGTAAGCCAAGCAGAGACTGCATAAGAAATCAGCCCTGTTGACCCCTTGACCTTGGACTTCTATGTTCCTACTGTGAGAAAATAAGGTCTGGAGCCCTAGAAATATGCTGTGCAGATTTCATTTCATCACAATTAATTATTCATTCTAGTCTTGATGGATATTTGGGTTCTTTCAAGTACTGCTGCTATCAGCATTTTTATAAATTCTCTTACATGAATATGCATAGACCAGAGGCCTGGTGCAGGGATTCATGCACCGGTGGGGTCCCTCACCCTGGCTTGTGGTGATGGGGCTGAAACCAGCTCTCCAACATCCCCTAAGGGGTCCCAGATTGCAAGAGGGTGGTTCTTGGTGACGCACCCTGGAATTGGGCTCCCTCCTCTCTGGTTCTGGGTGTATCACCCGAGAACTGCAGCTGCCAAGTCACTGCAGCTAGGCAGCTCCTGCATTGAACGTCTTCCCCCTGGTGGTCAGTGCTCATCATAGTTACTGGTCAGATGGCTGGAAGGTCATTTAGGCTTTTACATATATGGATATTTTTTGTTGACTATCTACCTAGAAATTGAATGATGGGAGCATGGGATATGTCTTTTCAGTTTGGGCAATTGATATAATTTCCAAAGTATCAATTTATACTCCTACCAACAGTGCTTGTGATTTTCTTCTTTTTGTAAGTTTTGCCTTTCTGATGGGTGATAGTAATCACCTATTTTTAATTAACTTGTTATATTATTAACATAAAACAAATTGCACTCATTTTAAGTGTAGAGTTTGATCAGTTTAGACATATCTATCCATGTAACCACCACCACAATCAAAATGTAAACATTTCTATAATCCCCCAATTACCACATGCTCTTTGTAGTCACCCCTTCACCTTTGGTCACAGATCACCACCCAATTCTGTGACTGTAGATTCGTCTTTACTAAAGGTGTGTATATATATATATATGTATATATATATATGTGTATATATATATATATATATATATATATATATACAAAAAAATCATGAAGTGTGTAATCTTTCATTCAGGACATTTCTGATATCCATCCTGCTTATGTGTATCAGTAGTTCATTCATTTTTATTGCTGAGCCATATTCCATTGTAAATATATACTACAATGTGTTTGTTTCTTTAATTGTTGATAAACATTTGGGTTGTTTATAGTTTGGACTATTATGAATAAAGTTTCTATGACTCTTCTCATACAAATATTTGTGTTATCTATTTTACTTTTTACAGTTAAATAAACAGAAATTAAATATTTGGGTTATAGGATAAATATTTATGCAACCTTATAACACAATGCCAAATTCTTTTTCAAAATAGAGACAAGGTTGAGAAATGCTGCTCCAAGACTAGGTTTTCCCTGTTACTACTAAGCTATGACACTTCCTTGGTCTATACTGAATACCCAGGTGATCCTTGAAGTCTTTGTATTTGGTCTTTTTTAAAAATTTTTTCTTTACTAGAGGCCTGATGCACAAAATTTGTGCAAGACTAGCCCTTCCTTCCCTGTGCTGCCAGCACCAGCTTCCCTCTGGCACCTGGGACCTGGGCTTGCTTCCCTCTGGCCACCCGCAGTCACCTGGGACCCAGGTTGGCTTCCCTCCAGCTTTGGCTTCATCTGGAAGGACATCTGGAAGGATGTCTGGTCTAATTAGCATATTATGCTTTGATTATTATAGATTGTTGAAAGTATTATATATGTCCCCTTTAACTCCCCATTAACCCCTTCTAACCCATCTCTACCCCAGGCTTTCTGAGTCCATGGGTTATGCATCTCTGCATAAAAGTTTTTGGTTGATCTCTTCCAACCCACCGACCCTATTCCTCTTTCCCTCTGAGATTAGCATCTCTTCCAAGCTTATGTTAGATGTTGGGATAGTTCATCTTTCTGCCCAGCCTTGTGCATTTTCACCTTAAACATGCAAAATTCAGTATTCAGCGGCAGAGTCAAGGGCACATTATGAAACTTCTAGAACTTTTTTTTTGCATAGTTTCTTCCTTTCTGGTGTTCTGCCCATAAATCTCAGATGCCTCACACTGTCTTATGTTTCTTTATACTGTCCTTTATACTGTCTCATTTGGGTACTCCCTGCCCAGTGATGTGGTCTGAAAACTGCCTTCCAGTGAAAAACTGAGGAAATCTTAGTGTCCTTTTTTAATATTCTCCTTAATATTCTCTGTCATCTCAGGGATGACATTCTTGTGCTGTGTGTACCCAGTGGTTGAAAATAGTTGTTGTATGTATTTCCTCAGATTTCTAATTAGTAGTAGTGAGAAGATGTCTCAATTATTTCATTGTGGCTGGAATTTGAAGTACCTAATTTTTATTTGAATTTCTATTTTCATGATGATTAATTATTATTAAGAACCTCTTTTTTAATGTGTAGATTGGCTATTTATGTATCATATTTTGTGAAGTACTTTCAAATTGTTCCTCATTTATCTATCTTTTAAATATTGATTCCTAGGATTTCTTTTTTATATCTGAAGTGCAAGATCTCTGTTGTAAAATTATATTCTCCCAATGTGTGACTTACTCTCTATTTTCTTTAATGTCTTTTGATGAGAAGAATTTCTTAGTTTTATTAAGATTTCATTGATTAAAATATTTTTGTACTTTTTCTTCTCTGTTGTTTTTCAGGTTCTTTGCAAGGAGTCTTTAACAATCTGAGGTCATAAAAATGTTTTCTTATATTTTAGTCTAAAAGCTTTATAGTTTTACCTAACACATTTACATTTATAATCCACCTGAAATAGACTTTTATGTAATATGTCCAGTTGGCATAGCAATTCAATTTTCCCAACATCATTTTATAAAAAGTCCATTCATTTTTCATTGTGTTTCAGTATAGCATATATGTATGAAGCAGTGTTTATAGAGTCTACTCAATTAAATTGTTCACCTATATTCTTGCTGCCTTAATTAACATCACTTACAATAAAGATTATGTCTGTGTGTAATTCCTCATGGTTTATTCTCCCACATATCCAAGATTATCTTGGGATATTGGGCCCTTACAAATTTCTATATAAAGTTTACAATTGGCTAATTTTCACATGCAAAAAATATTGACTGTGGTTTTTTCAGTGAATGAATATTTAACTTAGCAATATTGCATATTTCATTACCTGAAAATTTTATTTTTTTCCAATTATTTAGATATTTACATTTTTGGTAGTGATTTGGATTAGTTGGTGTGGAGATTTTACAATCTTTTACAAGAGTTGTTAGTAGGTATTTGATTTTTTTATGATGTTGTACAGTGTATATATTTATTTTTTTAAATATATTTTTATTGATTTCAGAGAAGAAGGTAGAGGGAGAGAGAGAAAGAAACATCAATCATGAAAGAAATCATTGATCAGCTGCTTCCTTCATGCCCCAACTAGGAATCCAGCCTGCAACCAAGGCTTGTGTCCTTGACTAGAATCAAACCCTATTCCCTTCAGTCTGTAGGCCAATGCTGTATCCACTGAGCCACACTGGCTAGGGCAAATCTCATACTTTCTTTAGATTTTTTATATACACATCGTATTGCAAATTGTGACAGATTTATTTCTAATTTTCTAGTGATTAAACTTTTTATTTCTTTCTCTTACTGATTTCAATAACTCACCATTAAGTCAGATGTTTGTTAAAGGTTTATGTAGATGCTCATTATTAGATTAAGAAAATTCTTTTCTAATTATAGTATGTTAAGAGGTTTTTAAAAATATTTCATGTTGAAATTTATCAAATGTTTTTATTGCATTTACTGAAATTGTCATCTATAGTAATAAAAGTATAATATGCTAATTAGACCAGATGTCCTTCCACATGACCTTCCGGATGAAGCTGGGGCTGTGAGGGAAGCCCAGGTCCCGGGTGCCTGCTGGTGGCCAGAGGGAAGCCCGGGTCCCAGGTGCCAGAGAGAAGCCGGTGCTGGCAGCAGGGGGAAGACAAGCCTACTCTTGCATGAATTTCATGTATTGGTCCTCTAGTGTTTCTATAAACATGGTAAAAATAAACTGGTTTATTTATTTTGATTTTATAAATTAAGATCCAATTTACATATAATAAGTTACATCCTTTTTATACATACTTCAGCAGTTATGACAAATCAAATAGTTACATAAACAACATCACAATCAAGATATAGTACACTTATACAATATAAACAATTTTTCTTTGCCTCATCAGAATCAATCTCTCCATACATCCTATGGCAAACATTGATCTTTTGCTATCTGAACAACTTTGACTTCACAGATGCCATGTAAAGGATACCATACAGTGCATAGTCTCTTGAGTCCGCCTTCACCAGATAGATACATGATTTGCAAATATTTTCTCACAGTCTGTGGGTTATTTTAGGTTTTTTTTAAATGATATTTTTCAAAGAGCAGAAGTTCTTCATTTTGATGAATTGTAATTTATTAATTTTTGGTTCGTGTTTGTACCATGATTTCTCATATCTAAGAAATATGTATACATACAGATATATGTAGACATGATTTAATATAGTTTTAAAATATTTAAACTATTCCCATTCTAGAATTCATGTTTGATTATTTTGAAGATTACTGTTATTGGGTTAAAGTCCTCATTATTGATTTTTGTATTCAATTTTTTCATCTTAATCATAGTTTTACTGTCACTAGACACTACATATTATCTACAAGCTTTCCCTCAGTAAATGTTTTTCACCATGAGATCAGCAATTTTACCTTCTTTATCACTTTCTCTGATTACCATATTCTAAAGAGGGTTTTAAACATAGTGGACACTCATTGAACATCTTCTAAGTCAATGAATAACCAACATATTTCCACAAAAATAAACAAGTTCATCAAAATGTATCATCTTATTTTTAATGTCTTAATTTAACTCTAGTTTATATTTTATGTCACTGTTGTGTCCTAACATTTGTTGGTAATTACAAGTTTAGTTTCTTTACAATTTTGGGTTTTTTTTGTTAGTAATAAGATATTCTGTCACTATCTTATCTCACCTTATTATTGGTACTCTAAAAAAGAGAATGCAAATGAAGGCAAAAACCTGTTTAAACATAGGTGTACTTTAAGAGATTTTCTGAAATTATGCAAACTGATTGATGATATCCCTAATAAATGTTTGAGTAAATACAGGTGAGAAGGTAAAATCAGAATACCAGTGAAAATGCTCTCTTGGATAATGTACTATAATGTACAAATAGTTTATTTGCATATAATTCATATTAAACTATCTTGATAGAATTTCCCTAAATAAGTGACTTCAGCAAAAAACAGAAGAGAAAAATTACCTCCTGAAATGCTTTTATTTGGAAATGCTTTTATCAGTCAAATTGATTCCCCTGGAGGTAACTAAAATCAAGGCTAAAGATTGCCTAAAAATATTAATCACTAACGGAATAAAAATATATTTTTATGCAATGTTTATTACTAAGCTCTGAAACAAATCCAAAGAACTCTAAATTTGAGTCCCTCACATAAGCAAGCACCTTTGAATTGGTATATTACCTTTTATTGGACTGAGAGTATAGCTAGAGAATTAATAACTATCATGAAACAATGAATTTCCACTATCAGACAGAGAATGCTTTAGTAGGCATAGGAATCCTATATAATAAAGAAGTCATATGCAAATTGACCATCACTCCAACACACAAAATGGCCGCCCCCATGTGGTCAAAGATGGCTGCCCCCATGTGGACACAAGATGGCCACCACAGGATGGATGGCAAGGGAGGGCAGTTCGAGGCGATCAGGCCTGCAGGGGAGGACAGTTAGGGGTGACCAGGTTGGCAGGAGAGGGCAGTTAGGGGCAATCGGGCCAGCAGGGTAGCAGTTAGGCATCGATCAGGCTGGCAGGGGCAGGGGCAATCAGGCAGGCAGGCAGGCAAGTGGCTGGGAGCCAGCAGTCCTTTATTGTGAGAGGGATGTCCCAGATTGGAGAAAGTGCTCATTGGGCTGAGGGACACACCTGCCCCTGTGCATGAATTTTCTGCACTGGGCCTCTAGTCATAAAATAATGAGCCCTCATTTCACATATTCTAAGATGCTGAGGGTATGTGCCTGCATGTGTGTGAATGATATCTATTTTTCTTACATAAATATTTGTATAATGCCTGGGAACAACCCCTAATCATTGCTTTTTTTAAAAATACATTTTATTGATTTTTTACAGAGCGGAAGGGAGAGGGATAGAGAGTTAGAAACATCAATGGGAGAGAAACATCGATCAGCTGCCTCCTGTACACCCCCTACTGGGGATGTGCCCGCAACCAAGGTACATGCCCTTGACCGGAATCAAACCTGGGACCCTTCAGTCCGCAGGCCGACGCTCTATCCACTGAGCCAAACCAGTTGGGGCACGACTCCTTTTTTCACTTTCCTGAAACACCAGCCTGAAAGAGTCCAGGGCTCTTGTTTAAGAACATTTCAAAAGGAAAGCTGACACTACCAAATAAACACATTTAATAAAGTGTGACTACTAGTCACTGAGGTGCTAATGAACTGCAAGATTATTTGCAGCAAACAAAATTTCTCGCCTGTCCCCTCCTGCCAATATCCTGGACTCCACTTAGAGAGATAAGATGCAGACTTGTCATGTTCAACACTCCAACAACCTAGACAGAGTTTCCTTACTCTGTCGCCCTGCACTGTCAAGTTGGCAGCTGAAGCCTGGCTCAAAATAAGTATGAGGAGAGACATATGCAAATTTGATTAATTTTTTGTTTCACTTTTGTAAGGAGAGTTCTTCTTTAGAGTCTTTGAAATACCTAATATATAGTTATATCGCTGAAATTTTTCTTTTATTTTGCCCAATTTCTTCACTAACAGAATTCAGTTTGAAATATATAGCATTATTGATTTACATAGAAGAAATATTGCAAGATTGTCTAGGTTTACTAGTATATTGGCCAAAATGGCACGATGAAATTAAACACACAAAATCCAGCAATGGTTTGAATATTGCCAAAGAAACTGCACAGAGTGCATTTTACCTTAACACCACACACACACACACACACACACGCCTCCCCACCCCAAGAGTGGCTAAAGGAACACTGTTCTCTGTCTCTGTGCTCATTAAACAAATAATTTGTCTCTTGTTGATGCCTCCTTTGCCAACTGCCTGTCTCAGAGCATGGTGGGAGGCCAGTAAATGCATTCCTAGATGCACTAAATTGTACATGCATACATGCACAGGGGAAATAAAGAATGAGAAAAGAAAGAAAAACTAAGGAGATCAACCAAAGTAGGAAGTGAAGGAAGTAAGATAGAATGGCAGAAGGGAGAAAAACACAGGACACCGGGGTCTTAATTGGTCTGCTAATCAAAGATACAGGCATGGCCTATTGATCAACTTAACATATTAAGTGGCAGTTATGCATATATATTTATCACATTAAGTGACATTCATGCATATAGTTGAAAAAACCATACCTTGTAGTCTGTTAATTTTGGTTGTCTAAAGAATTGTTGTCTCATCAATTTGGCTGCAGCAAATTGCGGTATTGATTAGAAACAGACAGATTGGCGGTCCAGGGGCCCAGTGCATTTGCTCACTTACTGTGCATAATTAGGGCCTGTTTAAAACAGAAAGAAGTTATAGGAGGGTTCAGTCCATTAAAACAAAAACACAAAAACTTTCTGCATGACAATTAAGTTGCTAATTCAATTTCATGATCCAGTCTGTACCAAATTCCTATTATCGAAATGCTCACATGGCAAATATATTGGGATGAATACAAGTAACGCGCCCGTATTATAAACATGATGCACGTCCTCTTGCTTCGTTTTACCCTCACTATTCATGTCTGCCCCCTGGAGCTCTGTTGGAAGACTGTCACCATAAGGTTGCTTAAAATCATAACTTCACATTCTGGTTAAGAAGAGAAAACAAGCTCAACATATTCTCCCCGTGGGATCAGATAGGCTTTGCAAGATTTCAGCGGTTCAGTTATTTCCATTCTGATGGGGGAAATTCAATGTCAACAGCACATTATTTTTGGTACGATCTGCTAGCTTCCCATCTTCAAATTTTCTGTATCTGCTTTTATTTCATCTCTACCTGGTCATGAATTCCAGTTTCTTGTCCAAAGAAAAAACTTGTCTTTGTGAATTTCCCTTCATCATATCCAGAAGGGAGTGCCAAGGACAGCCCTTCTGGAGTTGGGACTGAAGGACAGGTTAAATGTGCAAAAAAGGAGCGCTACCATCTGTACCTCCTTTTCTTAACAGTCTAAGCAGTGATAACCTTGTCTTTTTTCACTGCTTTTTTTCTTGTACTATATGCATTTTATAAACAGTCTCATACCACAGATTCTTTCTAGACTAAGGCATGGTTCAGTGGTTGAGCATTGACCTATGAACCAAGAAGTCACAGTTTGATTTCCATTCGGGGCACATGCCCCAGTTGTGGCCTTAATCTCCAGTAGGGGTCATGCAGGAGGCAGCTGATCAATGATTCTCTCTCATCATTGATGTTTCTATCTTTCTCTCCCCCTCCATTCCTCTATGAAATCAATAATAAAAAAAATAATGCTTTAGAATAAGGCATGGTATAAAAAAGTAAATAAGGTCTGACAGTTTTGGAATTTAAATCCTTTATATTAATATGTAATCCTGCCAATTGTCTCCATTTAACCACAATGTTAGTTAAATTCAGAGGAAGTATATCTCTCCAAATATTATCTTTTCCATTTACAAGCTAAAGTCATCTAGAAATTAAAGTATTTTTTCAGTGCTTGTTCTTGGGGAGTGAGAGGCTTCAAAATTTCCACTTGCAATTGTATCCTTTAAGTCTAATTCCAAAATTAGGCAAATATTTAGGCTTCTCAGTGACTTTCACTTCCTTCATGATTTCAAAATAACAGGATTTATGTCTTTGTGATTCTCCAGTTTGCTGTAGAAACTGCTTTAATGACTTCTCAAATGAAGTCTCCTATTTCACTTTAGCTGTAGCATTTTTGGAAAGAAAACATGAGCACTGAAGAATGCTTCAGCAGAATTTGAAATAAAAGGAAAAAAAAAACACACAGGGCTTTTAGTGTGAAGATGTCAGATAATAGTGCTTCTTTGTTCTTTCTGGGAACTGCAAATGATACATATCAGAGACAGAAGGAAGTATATGATAAACAAGAACAAAATCCGAAGCAGGAAAGTCATCTTTGGTGGCGCTGATAGTGGCAATAAAATCCCACCTATACTTACATGTAAAATGAGAACTCCTTAAAAAATATATGGAATATTAGAAATCACTCAGAATTTTTGCTTTATTGAGATGTAATGAAACTTTCCACACCGAACCAGAGATTATCTCATAAAAATACATCATCCCCTTTGAGTTACCCAGGACAAAATATGATCATTCTTTCCTGGTTATCCATCTAGTAAGAGCTTTTTCTCATCTCTAATTTCTATAACGGTCAAACCAATACTTTGGGCAAATATTTATGATGTCAAGTTTCTCAAAAGAGCTTTTACCTGCCCTTTTTTTCCCCCTGTCTGCTTCCAGCCCGTAAAAACTTTATTGTTAAGAAGTGACAAAATGTCTTCGTGCCCTTTGAGGGAATTCTGAGTGTTCAGATAATTCAGAGACCAGAGAACACTTTTTTTTTTCTTCCACTTCAGTGAAGCTTAGAGTTTAACATCAATCTGACAGTTTCCTAATTTAGCAAGATACTTTTTCTGTGTCACAATGATTTGTTTCAGATAGCAGGCATAACTAAGAGTTAGAGGGTCCTGTTTCCTGTAAGTTTCGCAAGTGTTCTGCTCCTGTGAAGACAATGTTAGCATGGAAGTCAGGTGAACAGACATTTCCCTTCTGAGTCCACTCTACCAGCTATGGGACCTTCATATGACATACAATCTATGGTCCTGTGCCTCCCCGGTCTGTTACATGGAATTATTCTTCACTGTACAGAATTGTAGTGAAAATTAAATTAATGACCAATATGGAAATCCTGGCATCATAATATGCATCATAATATTAGCTCCCCTAATTCCCCAGTTTAACCCAATTTCATGTGTTTAGATTTCTGACAGACACAGGGAACATGTAACTTTGGAGGGCAGTGTGCAGTAAACACACGAAAAGAAAAAAAGGCATAGATTGGAATCACACAGGCTCAGTCAGGCAATGAAGGCTTCACCACTGACTTTGAGAGTTGAGCAGTCTTTTGAATGTTAGTTTCTTCAAGTATAAAATAGAGATAATGACTACCTAACAGGGTGGTTCCAAGGATCAAAGGAGATGATATATAAGAATATTTCTAGTATGATGCATATTGTAGTGGCTTAGAAACAGTATAAACCTATTTTCTAATAGGAATGTTAACATTTTTGGATATATACTCTACATATGCCATAATATATTTCTAGCACACATAGAAGGACATCAAGCTGCTCTCTCTGGACTGGCCCTGACTACCTCTTAGACCTCACCTCCCAGGACCATGCATACTATGCTTCACCCATCAGGGCCTCTTTGCTGGTCTTCTATCAAATCAAGCTCGTTACCAACTTAGGAGGCCTCCCAGCTGTTTTCATTTTCTCATTTCATATATGACTCTTCCAAATACCTACTCCACCCCACTTAAAATAGCACCTCACTTTCAAACACACTTTGTAATACTTTACTATGCCTTATGTGTTTTGAAATATATATATATATATATATATATATATATATATATATATATATATAAAATTTAACTTACACATGTATCTGTTTTTATTTATTATAAGAGTGGGGTCCTTACACTTTTATTTCTCTGCATAATCAGTTGATACACATGTGTAGGATAAAGGAATCTGTCAATAATACTTAATTCAAAGTACATCTAACATTCCCTTCTGTCCAGTCATTTGGCAATATTTTGTCTCTGAACACACATGTACAAAGAAACGCTATATTCAACAAATAACATTTACGGTAATGTATCCTATAAGGCAGATATCTGTAATGTTTACATCATAGTTATAGAGAGTCCCAGCAATGTTACTTGTGTATGAACACTACTGCTAATGGTGGACTGGGAAGAAATAATTATTCTGGTAAATGGATTTTGACAACATTAATGATTTTTTTTTTAAAAATGCCACCATGCTCTCCTAATCTAGGTAAAGTTTTTGAATCATGCGCTTGCCTCCTAATGGTATCTGTGAATTTCCACAGTATTTTTTTATCTTCCACAAGCTAGGAAAATAATAATAATTGTATTTTTTAGCATAGTGCCTCCTTTCCTCTTTAGTTTCTTCTAGTACGATCAGAGAAACGTGTGGCATTGGAATTTACTTCATGTAAATGCCTTCTGTTCTAACCAAATATCTGGGCTTTCTTGCACCGTGTAGTCATCCACACAAGCAGTTTATTGTCTTCTCTGCTCCTCTGCCATAAATGCTAAACTTTAATTAGTTTGACAGTTCCTTAGGTTTGAAGCCAGGATTTCTGCACAGATATTCCTTTATATATTCTAGTAGTGAGCGAGTACTATCCTACTTAATTTGGGAAATTGGCAGGATCAAGAAAAAGCAAAAATTCTGGACCAAGGATGCCAAAAATGCAGTGAAGTGTAATTGAAAGCTCACAAACACACACACACACACACACACACACACACACACACACACACACACACACACAAACACAACTGCAGCAGCACTTTGGCAGGTTATTAATATTGTAAAGAGGAGTAGACATGTGGTGGCTTCCAGGAAAAACATGTAGACGTGCATCACACCTATGTAAGAACATATTATGAATGCCCACGTGAAGGACTGCTTGTAGAAATCACTGCCCTCTTACTGAGCATCTACCACATGTTTGTTCCAGGTAATTAGCTTATGTTTCTATTGAATCCCTCCCCATACCATTTTAGCATATTATTATCTGCGGGGGCCTGATGCGGCGGGGATCTCCCTTTTCCACGGCCAGCACGGAAAGAGAGATGAAATTGGTTCTTGGTAGAGGCGGCCAGGGATTGAGAAATAAAAGAAAGAAAGAGACCAGACACGAAGATAGAAACAAAGCTGGGTCCTGGGTGGGTCGCTGGCCTCTGCTGCTGGAGAGACCGACTCCGACCCCATGAGCCATGCAGCACATTTATTTATTTCCAAAATACCAAGGGCGGTTCCCAGAAAAGCTTAGGTCATTCCCTCATTCCCAAGACCTGGATAAAGATAAGAAATCATTACTGATAACCGTCTCTACCTTCTTGGGGGAGGCTGTTTCCCAGAGACTGCCATGCCAATTATCTCAGACTCAGACTGACATCAATTTAAAGAATGTCCATTCACCAGGGCCCTCTACAATTATCTTTCCCCTTTTATTCAAAAAGGAAGCAGGCTCACGTAAGAAAACAGGTATTAGGTTGTAGATCCTAGATCTAAACCCGCCACACCCCAGTTTATAATATATAAATTTGTTGTAGAGAAACTTAAAATGTGAAAGGGCTAACCAGTGTTGCTCAGTGGTTGAGTGTTGATCTATGACCCAGGAGGTCATGGTTCAATTCCCAGTCATGGCACATGCCTGGGTCAATCCCCA
Organism: Corynorhinus townsendii; assembly: GCA_026230045.1. Taxonomy (NCBI): domain Eukaryota; kingdom Metazoa; phylum Chordata; class Mammalia; order Chiroptera; family Vespertilionidae; genus Corynorhinus; species Corynorhinus townsendii. Next base: position 219,616,455 of record JAPDVU010000001.1, read on the forward strand.
GCAGCCGATCAATCAGTTTCTGTAATTATTGATGTTTCTATCTCTTTCTGCTCACTTCCTCTCTGAAATTAATAAAAATAGATTTTAATAAAAAGAATGTGCCCTAGCTGGTTTTGCTCAGGGGATAGAGCTTTGGGCCACAGACTAAAGGGTCACAGGTTAAATTCTGGTCCAGGTCATGTACCTTGATTGCAGACTGATCCTCAGCCCTGTTCAGAGTGCATGCGGGAGGCAACCAATCGATATCTCTCTCTCACATAGATGTTCCTCTCTCTCTTTGTCTCTCCCCCTCCCTTCCACTCACTCTAAAAGTCAATGGAAAAATATCCTGAGGCAAGGATTAACAACAACAAAAAGTGTAATTATAAAAAATGTGAAAGGGGAAACAAAATAAAAACATTACTATTTGTAAAAGAGGCAATGAGAGAATGTGGGGAGTTTTCACAGACAAGTGAGACTTGTATAAGCGCTAGAATCATGTGTTACTAGTAAATCTGCTTAATGATGCAAAGTAATATTTACTGAATACTTACTCTGTGTCCACTTATTAATGTAATTCCTATAGCAACAACCCTATGAAATTATATTACTATTGCTAGTATATTTCCCATTTTATATATGATGAAATTAGGCACAGTAACAGTTTATGCCACTCCTGACAAATTATCTAATCTCAATACACATAGACCTTCAGGTTAATCTTCAGTTTATATAATTTATTTCTAATTGACCATTACTGCCTTGAAATTGAAATTAAGAATATTTTAAGTTCTGGATAAATCATCCAGAAGTGTCTATTAAATTCAACCTATAGGGCTGAGAATTTCCAATGCATTTTCAGGAGAATTTCTGCTTTAAATACTTGGTTAAGACATTAGTTTATTCCACATGTAGGTACTAAGTAAGTTGTATATACCAGGTTCTCTGATAGGAGAAACTTTGCTGTGCATTAAATATAACTGTTTTTCCATAGTACTTACTAACTGATAGATAACAGGCTTTTTCTTTTTAAAGTTTTTTCTCCTTTTCTTTTCTCTGACACTATATAATAAAACAAAGAGTCATCTTGTGTGTAAAATTCATTCACCTTGGAAAATGCTATGATGACTCTTTTACATAATTTTAATTACATGACTTCCATTAAGAAGAATAAAATTCCGTTGTCACTAACATTTTTCTATGCAGACATTAACACAGTAAAATGGGATCTTGGTCTGCCTCCTGTTCATGATATAATTCTCATGTATGGAAAATTGAACATAGGGGTTATTCAGACAAAGTATGAATTCATGGCTTAGGTGTAGGATAGAAAAAAAGGTCTGCATAATTCATATGATTATAGTATAATTATACAACTATGACCCAAAGTTTTTAGCAAATTTATATTTTAACAAATTCATCATCTCTTGATTGAATTTGATGTTAGATCAATGATATGCAAATAGTAAGTATATTATGGGTTTTCCAAAGACTTCAAACTTATTAGTAAGATCACAGCAGCAAACTATATGAACCTCAAACCTGTTTATGAATAAATAAATAAAAGAAAACACAACGATCAGAGCAGTGCTTTCAAATAGAAATATAATATATTCTACATAAGTAATTTAAAAGTTTCTAGTAGCTATATTAAAGATAAAACAAGAAGATACAATTAACTTTAATAATATAGTTTAACACAAATTATTCAACAGATTTTAATATATAATCAATATAAAATTGAGATAGTTTACATAATTTCATACTGTTTTTGAAATTTGATATATATTTTTCAATTGCAGAACATCGCAATTCAGATTCTAAATTTTTGTTAGAAATTGTTCATCTGTACATAGATTTCTTACAATTATAATTTGAAAATTAGATTCACCCATTCAAGTTGTTCTAAAATCTTGTAGAATTCCAGGAATATAAATATACTCCAAAAGTAATTTTACTTTAATATTTGCATTCACCTTGACATAACTGGTTCATCTTCTTTAGAAGAATTGATTTACTTTTGAATTAACAACATATTAGTTTTAAAGTCTATCTTTTAAAGATAAATAACTCTTGTGTCAACTCAATAATATTAAGTTTGACTTCCAAAGAGGATGCACAAATTAAAAAGAAACTCAAAAATGATAAATATCACTAAAATGTTTCTTAGAGTTTTGCCACCAATTAACATAACAATGTTAATTAAAAAAAATTAAAAACTTCTGGATAGTGATCTTATTAGAAAAAATGTATAAATCACTACTATTGGTTTGCATCTTGAAAAGTTTCAATATCAACACAAATTCACTTACCTGTTTAGCTAGTTCATATTATTTTATTTTTCTTGGAGCTTCAAATTTAGCTCACTTTAATGTCACCTAAAATTGCTGAGAAAATACAGCTCACACTGCCATTATTTTTTGCCATTATTATAAAATATTTGGAAAACATTTCTTTTGTTTCAAGAAAGATTTGAATTGTAGTTAACAACAGTACAGTAAATCTTTGTAAAACACTTCTATGACTCACTGAACAAGCATTCTTATAGAGAACAATTCTTAATTCATTTTCTTTTATTTCTATTAATAGTTCCATAGTAGTCATAGCATTTCTACCACTTTTTTAGAATTTGTTTCAGAAAACTGAGAAAAATATTTTCCATATGCATTATTCAGTGAAATAAAGAAGTCAGATGGACTTCAATTTGTTGTGTTAGAAACGTTTTTGTATCTACCTGAAATTCCCCTTTAAAAGGTATATCTATGATTTATAAAAGAATATCTATAATTTATAACTTATAACAAATATTAATAGAATCTTTAGGTTGTTTTATATATAAGACTAGCACCTTGAAAGGAACTGTGGACCGTGAGGCTACGGTGGGCACATGGCTGGTCTCGGAGGAACATCCTCCACGGCCCCTCCTGACCCCTCTCACCTGGCCCCCAGTTGCCCTGTCTGCCAGCAGCCTTGCTCCCTCCACCACCACTCCCACATGCTGACAGCGCTGGCCCTGCTCGCACCTGCTGATGGCATGGAGCAATTGGGGCTGGTGCCAGCAGTGGGCGCAAGTGGGGCCAGCACCATTAGTGGGTGTGAGCAGTGGCTGCTGCCCCAATTGCCCTTCAGGAGCAGGGGGAGGTGAAGAAGCCCTCAGGGGTGATCACGGACAGCAGCCTCCACTCACACCTGCTGCCGGCGAGTGATCAGGACTGGTGCTGGGAGCCAGCAGCAAGTGCAAGTGGTGGCTCCAGTGACAACAGCAGGTGCGAGGGGGGCTGTCACCAGCAGCAGGTGCGAGTGGTGGCTCCAGTGACAACAGCAGGTGCGAGGGGGGCTGTCACCAGCAGCAGGTGCGAGTGGTGGCTGCTGGCCTTGATTTCTCCTTGAGCAGGGAGAGGTAGAGAAGCCCTGAGGGGCAATTGGGGCCAGCAGCCACTGCTCTCACCTGCTGACAGCACCGAGTGTTTGGGGCCAGCATTGGGTGCTGGCAGTAGGTGTGAGTGGGGCTGGCACCAGCAGCAAGTGTGAGCACCAGGCAAGACCGTGGCATGAGGGAGCAAAGAATTTTCAGTGACCACCAGAGACTCATCCTGATGACAGTGACCAGTGCCCCACCTTGGTCTGGCATCCCTGCTCACCTGCTCCATCATCCCGCTACGGCCATCACCTGCTATGTTCTGCGGTCTGCTGCCTGCTGCCGATGCCTGCCATATTCCGTGCATGCCCCTGGTGGTCAGTGCACGACATAGCAATGGGTTGTTCAGTTGTTCTGCTGTTTGGTCTATTTGCATATTAGCCTTTTATTATATAGTTCTAGAGGCCCAATGCACAAAATTTGTGCATGGGGGTGTTGTCCCTCAGCCCTGCCTGCACCCTCTCCAATCTGGGACCCCTCGAGGGATGTCCAACTGCCCTGCAGGAATCGGGCCTAAATGGGCAGTCGGACATTCCTCTCACAATCCAGGACTGCTGGCTCCCAACTGCTCGCCTGCCTGCCTTCCTGATTGCCCCTAACCACTTCTACCTGCCAGCCTGATCACCCCCTAACCAATCCCCTGCCAGGCTGATTGATGCCTAACTGCTCCCCTGCCAGCCTGATTGCGTCTAACTGCCCTCCCAGTCAGGCCTGGTCCCCCCCTCAACTGCTCTCCCCTGCTGGCCTGATTGCCCACAACTGCCCTCCCTTGCAGGCCTGGTCCCTCCCAAATGCCCTCCCCTGCTGGCTGTCTTGTGGTGGCCATCTTGTGTTCACATGGGGGCAGGATCTTTGACCACATGGGGGTAGCCATCTTGTGCAGGAGTGATAGTCAATTTGCATATTATTCTTTTATTAGATAGCATAGAGGGTGGTGCATGGATGGGGGCCAGATGGTTTGCCCTGAAGGGTGTTCTGGATCAGGGTGGGGGTTCCCTTGGGTCATGGGGTGGCCTGGGCAAAGGGCCTGTGGTGGTTTGCAGGCCTGCCACACCCCCCGGTGAGCCAAGCGGAGGCCCTGGTATCTGGGATTCATTTATCTTCTATAATTGAAACTTTGTAGCCTTGAGCGGAGGCCAGGGACAACCAGGAAGTGTGGCTTCCTCCTTCCCAGGGGAAACCCAAGCCTCCTGCTAGCTCCATGGCCGGCCACCATCTTGGTTGGATTAATTTGTATACTCGCTCTTGATTGGCTGGTGGGCATGGCTTGTGGGTGTAGCAGAGTAATGGTTAATTTGCATGTTTCTTTTTTATTAGTGTAGATTATATCATCTGTGAACAGAGGTAATTTTACTTCCTTAGTTCTGTTTTGAATGCCTTTATATTTATACCTTATTACTGGCCAGAACTTTAAGGGTTATGTTGAATGGAAATGGTTCAAGTGGGCATCCTTGTCTGGCTGCTGATATTAGAGAAAAAGTTTCAGTCTTCCACCATTTAGAATGGTGCTTATGGTGGATTTTCCATATGTCTTTTATTATGTCAAAGTAGTTTTCTTCTATTTCTTTTGTTGAATGTTTTTATGATGAAAGGTTGTTAAATTTTGTCAAATGTCTTTTATACATCAATTGAGGTGGTTATGTTTTGTTGTCTGTTTTACTTTATTCTGTTAACGTGGTATGCTGCATTGATCAATTTCGTATGTGAAAATTTCCTTGCAACACATTTTCAAATCTCAGAGGGATAGCGGGGGGTGGTTGAATGGGAAGAGATCAACCAAAGAACCTGTATGCATATATGTATAATCCTTGGACAGAGATCATAGGGTAGTAAAGGCCTGGGACTGGCAGAGGGATAGAAAGGGTCAATGTCAATGGGAAAAAAAGGGCGACATATGTAATACTTTCAACAATAAAGATTTTTTAATAAAAGAAAATAAGTTAGCTCATTACTATGCATGGGCCAAATCTAGGCCGTGGCTTAGTTTTGTAAAAAATAATAAAAATGATTGAAGTTTCTGAAGATTTTTAGTGTGGCTCTGAATCATACGATTTGCAATATTATAGAGAGAGATTAAATGTATCTGTTTTCAGGTAATTGTGCAATAAAGGATAGGTATTGTTACAGGTATCATTATTGTCACAACTACTTAAGAAACACCTTAGTAAGACAACTATGAGATAATTTTAATGCAAATTTAATATCTTAAGTAAAAGGAAAAATGTCATTTTGATGCATAAGCTTTATTTACCTTTATTTCACCATAAATCTATATTTCTAAATTACGTAACTTCTCTTAGTTTCCTAAGTAAACTTTATATATTTTTTTATTTTGTTATTAAGCAGGCATTTTCTTATGGCACCTAACTAAACTAAATATAAGTGTATTTATTCTGATTCTTTCATGAATAATATTTTTGAAATAAGCATGGAAGGCTAGACAAATAAAACTTTGGATAGATAAATATAGACAGGAGTTGGGAAATGGAGTTAAACAAGTCTTAAGTTGCTCTTTGGGAATATTTTTACTGGAAGAGAAAAATTCTGGAACTTGCATGATTAATAGATATAATTAGTTTACAAGTGCTGAAAATCAAGGTTGTCTAATAGCCAATTTACTCTCTAGTACAGCCCTGGCCATGATCAATATGATAATGAACACTCTTTTCTCAATTGAGAGGCAGGAAGTGCAATGTATATGTGCTTGTGTGTGGGGGTGATGGTATTGGTGGGTTGGGATGGGTCTGGAGAAGAACAAAGGCAAGCATCTCCTCTCGATTGCCATCAGTTAGATTTCCAAGGCATTAAAGTACTGATCAGCAGACACTGGGCTTGTCTTCTTTGAGTCTAATTGCTGTGAAGCATAGTGAAAGATCAACAAATGATAATGAAAGCACATGCTCCTTGGTAAAAAAGAAAAAAAAAAATAATGTCTTTTTCATTGCTGTTAGATAACCTCTGCACATTTTAGAAGAGAGATCTATTAACTAAAATCATTCACATTTAATATCTCTAGCAAAGCTTCAAACCAAAATGAAACATTTAGTACAATTGCTACAAAAAGATTGGAATTATATAACATATGCTCTTAGAAAATGTGTTTCTAGAACTAAGAAATAAATATTTTATACACTGTCCTGGTGACCCTGGGTGAATGACTTAACTTCTCTGATCCTTAATACTCTTATATGTTTAATAGTACTTCATAAGATTATTAGAAGTGTTGCATAATTGATATGTCAAAGAAATAGAGAATAAAGAACTAAAATATTTATTTTTGTAATCTATCTTATCATGATTTTTAGATATAATGGTTATCTCAATAACAAAGAGGTAGGATACTATATATAAATATGTATATATGTATAAATGATAGGTGAATGGATGATTAGAGAGATAGATGATAGATGATAGATAGATCGATAGATGATAGAGTACGGTATATACAGTAGTATACTATAGTATATTAGAGACTTCTCTTATACTATCCTATCTAATAAAAGAGTAATATGCAAATTGACCATGCCTCCGCTGCACCCATAAGCCATGCCACAAGCCACACCCATCAGCCAATCAGGAGCGAATATGCAAATAAACCCAAACAAGATGGCTGCAGCCACAGTGAGAGCAGGAGGGAGGCTTGGGTTTCCCTGGCAATGAAGGAAACCAAGCTTTCCAGCTACCCTTGCCAGCCCAGGCCTCCACTCAATGCTACAAAGTTGCAATTACCACGGAGCAAGAAGAAGGCTTGACTCTGCTCCAGGCTACAAAGTTTCAATTGTAGAAGATAAATAAATCCCAGATACCAGGGCCTCCGCTTGGGTTGCTGGGGGATGTGGCTGGCTTGCAAACCACCACAGGCCCCTCGTCCAGGCCACCCCATGCCTCAAGGGAACCCCCACCCTGATCCGGGACACCCTTCAGGACAAATCAGCTGGCCCCCACCCATGCACCAGGCTTCTATCCTGTCTAATCCCATCTAATAAAAGAATAATATGCAAATTGACCATCACTCCAACACACAAGATGGCTGCCCCCATGTGGACACAAGATGGCCACCACAAGATAGCCAGTAGGGGAGGGCAATTGGGAGGGACCAGGCCTGTAAGGGAGATCAGTTGGGGGTGATCAAGCCTGTAGAGGAGGGTACTTAGGGGTGACCAGGCTGGCAGAAGAGGGAAGTTGGGGGCAACCGGGCCTGCAGGAAGGGCAGTTGGGGGGAACTCAGGCTTTCAGAGGAGGGCAGTTGGAGGGGACCATGCCTGCAATGGAGGGCAGTTAGGGGTGACCAGCCCTGCAGGGGTGGGCAGTTAGGGACAAACAGGCTGGCAGGGGAGCAGTTAGGCATTAATCAGGATGGCGGGGGAGTGGTTAGGGGGTGATCAGGCCGGCAGGCAGAAGCAGTTAGGGGGAATCAGGAAGGCAGGCAGGCAAGCAGTTGGGAGCTAGCAGTCCTGGATTGTGAGAGGGATGTCCGACTGCCCGTTTAGGCCCAATCCTACTGGGATAGGGCCTAAACGGTCAATCAGACATCTCAGATTGAAGAGGGTGCAGGCTGGGCTGAGGGACACCCCCATCCCCGTGCACGAATTTCATGCACCAGGCCTCTAGTTAAGTATATTTTTTAAATGGTGATTTTTCTAAAAAGTGGGATATGATGGCAGGATTATTACCCATTTCTCTGAAGTCTTGATTTCCACTTTAGCTCTGCTGTTTGTTGATTTTATAGATGTAGATAAGTTATTTGCCTTAAGTTAGCCTGAGTTTCTTTTACAGAAAAAATATAGAACCAATAATACCTTTTCTGGTCTTCCAAAAAAAAGTATTTGAAGATTGAAATAAAAAGACAGATGTCAAGTATTTTATATTTATGTAAATCTTTCCAATTTTCAAATGATGTTATCAATAGAAATGACATTGAGAAAGTGCAAAGAAATCAGTAACACAAAATAATTAATGTAGAAATTAAGTATGTTTCAAGGAAGGTTAGTACTTAACTTGCAAGAATGGAGGGGTTATGCTTTTAATCTCCTTAGACCCTATCTGGGTGTAGCTCATCACCAACACAATGGTCCTGATTTAAATTCCAGTATAGCCATTAATGGTCTAATTCATGGTTTACAGCATTGCTTTAAAAGTATAAGAAAATGTGTTTTTTAAAGTATTTAATACAGTGGCTGGGACATAGTCTTAATAATTGTAACTAATAAAATTAATTGTGGAGGGATCACTCATGCACATTTAAAAAAATAAATCTAGGTACTTACCATGCTTTGATCAATGAAAAGGCAGAATTTCAAAGATATGTGGTCATATGGTATATCTCAGTATAGCAATACAGTCAGTGCTATAATAAAGCCAGAATCATAATACCTACAAAAGTAAATATAACAACTTTCAATAATGACAAATATGAATTACACTTGGAGAGTTGCCTCTGAATTGAAATTGCTTGGCCAGGTATCAGCTCATTAATTTTCTTACCCTCAAGATAAATGAACCAATTTTATAATCTTAAGAACACTGAATTATATTTCAGAGAATAATCAGAATTACTGATAGAAAAGGACATTCTTGAAATCTCCCTGACTCCATAAGGCTTCACATTTCAATGCAAAACCATGGCGTTTTTAGAGGTTGAGTTCTATTTATGGCTGGACTTTTAAAAATGTCTTGATTAAAGGGGAGAGGATTAAAATGCCTCATAAAAGGGGACGTGGACATCAAATGGGTCTCAGTTGACTGTGTTTTTATGACTTTAGTATGAATTAATCATAGGCATAGAGGTAACATGTCCCTTGAAATACATTTTTGGTTTTTAAATTAATAGGATAATCTGCTTGGAAAATTTACCTTTGGAGAAGATAACTGGAAAATTCAAAGTATTTTCAAATAGTGTCATGCACCAAATCTAACAAAACAAAACAAAACAAAAAAAAGGACACATTTTCCTGAAGCAAACCTTGATACTATTGAGATTTGTCTCTTACTAATGTTCTTTTGGATTGGTTCCTGGAACTTTGTGATTAAAATTAGCCATGGAAGGAAATACATTAATATTATATGAAACTTGGCTTAAATTTGAAGATATGCAAGTGTTAGATAGTATTCTGGGTAGATTGTGCTCTGTGAGATGTTTGGGAATGTGAGGGCTGGGATAGCTGAGAAGGGGAACAATGCCTTATACTCATGCAACATGAAAGCATCACCTATTACCTCTTATAAGTATTGGATGTTCATGGAAGAATTCATTTTAGGAGGTAAAAAATTACTTGACAAATAAACTTGAAACCCATCAAATTTTGAGATGGAATTTACAGGCAAATGTCTATAAAGGTAGTCCAAGATTATGGAGCACAATTCAGATAGAAAACCAGGAATTGGAGAAATCTTTTAAAATTCCCCATTAAATAATTTTCCATGTTGTCTTTTTATTGAAGTTTTTGCCCATTAGTTTATTGGCAATAACAATGATGATGATGAGGAGGAGGATGGTGGCGGTTAAGGGGTGGTAGTGATAATGATGAAAATATTTAGCCCTGATTTTACATGTAGTAGCCCATAGTAAGTATTTTCATCTCAACCCATTTTTAAACATTCACAATTTTCCTTCCACAGAGAAATGATGACTTTGTTGCCTAATTTCATATTATGTTTTTTAAAGAATGCTCCAGCTACAGACTCATAATTGAAAGCTCCCTATGTTTTATTTTAAGTATATTTTATATAGACTTAACCATTTTTAAATATCTCATTCATTAGGAAGATGTTACCAAAAATTATTATTTCCAGATCAGCCACTGATTTGTATGTGTTGGTTAACATTAGGTTCAGTGTACCAGTTCTCTCTGTGAAACAGTATTACCAGAGAGTCATGTCAAGAATATGGGATCATGGCATAGAATATGGAACACATGATAAATAAAACATTAAGAAGATACTCAACACATTGTTTCTACATTTGTGGGAATCTCACGCAACTGAAAGCCTAGCTAGGAATTTTTCTAGACTTATCACCAATAAATATTCTTTTTCCGTACCTTTCTATCAAATATATATTGTTTTCTTACTGTTCTTTTTCTCCCACTTAGAAAAATAAAATGTCTGATAGCTTAAATGATCATTTCCAGAAATAGTTTCATTTCACCAAGGGGTGAATTTTCTGTTACAATGATGAGAGAAATAAAGCATAAGCACAGGGTTATGTCATTTGCTGGGTATGGCATTCAGTTAGCTGAGATACTTTCAAAGTATGGGGGAAAGCTCATTTACACATATCTGGATTGGATTCCTGCTTCATAACTTGACATTCCTGTACATTTAGAAAGTCACTTGATTGTCGCTTCAGTGTGTCTTGCTGTAGTAAATTAAACAGTCTCTATGAAAATACCTAACCAAGTCTGACAAGATGGTAGGTACTCAGTACACAAAAGTATCCACTTCTTCCTAATACATTGTCCCTGAGAGCCAGTTACAAACATCTGACTATTGTTCAGCCAGAATGACCTCAAAAATTTATTTTTGCCCTGACAGATAAATGACATATTGGTTAGAAAAAATATAGAGATATATTTTTTTCTGTTGTAAATAACTTGTAGATGTAAATCCTGTCCTCTTATTTTCAATATTGTAATATAATTCATTTATTAATTGTAGGCACATTGTTCTCTCTGCTTGGAAGTGTTTCTCTGTATCCTTAGAATTAAAAAAATTGACAAGACTCTGGAACTCCATAAATCTTCTTAATCTATAGACACAGGCCTTTATTCAGTTTATGGAATTTATTTTTCAAATATTTTTATTATCTTCCTCTTATGCTTCCTTCTCCTTCTGGAATGCCTATTAGAGATATCAGATTTCCTAGGTAAATCAAAGATATCGCACTTTCTTCATGATTTTCATCTCTATATATTTAGATTGACCATAATTTCCTTTCATCCATCTACTAAATTGCTCCAATGGTGAATTATGTTTTAATCTCTAGAAAGAGTTATTTTGGGGAGGATAAAAGAGGTCCATATTTGAGTCTATTATATAAAACCTATAATTATCCTACTAGTTTTCCTTATTAACTTACCATTGGAATATAGCACTTACAATGTGCATAATCATAAGTGAACAACTAAATTAAATGTACACACATATGTATCCAAATTATAATTAAGACACAGGTTAATGTGTAGAACTATTTCCCCAGAAGCCTCCTTTATACCCTCATACATTCAACAACCCCTTTCAAAATGACTATTCTGACTTCAGCCGCCATTGAATTGTTTTGCCTATTTTTGAATTTGCTATAAATGGAAGAGTATAGTACATACCTTTTGTGTCTGGCTTAAATTATTATGTTTGTGAAATTTATTTACATTCTGTATACCAGTAATTTATCATCACTGTATGCTATTGCATTGTATTAATAAACAATACATCAGGAAAATATTTATTTAACTTAATGTTAATTTGGGACATTTAAGTTGCTTTGAGTTTTTGCCTGAGTAAAGCAGATATGATAATTTTGTATGTATTTTGTGTAACACATATGTACTAATTACTATTGAAATTTTGGAACGAAATTGCTAGACCATCAAGGATGGACATTTTCACCTTCAACAGATACCACCAGTTTTTTAAAGTGGTTGTACCAATTTTCATTCTTACCATTAGTGTCTAAAAATGACAACTAAACTACTAAATATTCTTATTATTTTTAATTCAAATTCAATTTATTTTTCTTCTTAAAGCTCTTTTTAATCCAGTGGCTCCAGGACACTAAGCACAGTTACACAGGGACAGTGTCAACCTGCCCAGTGTGGTCAACAGATACCTGGAGGGTAATTCCTTCCCATCAGGAGGCTATAAGCCTATCATCCAAGCTCCACCCATATGAACTTGTGACAGAGCCACACATTTCTCATTCCACTTAACCCTTGTAAATGATTTATGTCTCTTAGTGTAATATGTATCTCGATTTTTCAGGAAGCTAGTTACCCTGGTAAACCTGCTCTCTCTCCCTAACACATTTTAGTTACTGGAGGCTTAAATTCCAAGATTCAGAGTAAGATGTCATTAGGTTTAGTTTCTTCTGAGTCTTATCTGCTTGGCCTGCATATGGCCATCTTCCCATTAGGTGCTTAGATGATCTTTCCTTTGTGTGGGCACATCTCTTGTGTCCCTTTGTGTGTTTCAAATTTTCTCTTCTTGCAAAGATATGAGTCAGATTGGGTTAGGGGGTACACTAATGGCCTCATCGTAACTTAATCACATCTTTAAAGGCCTTAACACAAAATAGAGATACATTCTCACTTACTCTACTAGGAATTAGAGCTTTCACATACAAATAAATGTCAGGGGTGAGGGGGCACATTCAGTGCATAAGAAGGGGGGATACAGTAAAAAAAGAGGAATGCCAATAAAAGAATGCAGGCCAGCATTTGTGATCAAGCACAAATGACTGCTTTATTTTGCAGAGTATCTTCTGATAGGATGTTTAAAAAAATTGTTTTTTACGACAGTCCAAATAGAGGAAGGAAGAGGAAATATTATGTTCATCTCTGGTCTACTGACCAATGTTTTGCTCTCTGGGTTGCTAATTTCCCCATGGGCACATGCTTGGTATAGAGCATATCTAGGGAGGATCATGGGTCAGTCTAAAATGGCTGGGTACGAGGGTACGAAGATGAAGTTCTGCCTGGTTGTATTGACAGGAGGTTGTTTGGAGACACTCAGAGCTGGTCAGCATGCTAGAGGCTGAGGAAGGAGATTCATCTGAGCTCAGGAGTGCTGGGCTGCAGTGTGCTATGCTGGTAAGGTGTCACACTAAAATGGCACCAGTATGAGCTACATCAGGAACAGAAGACAAAGGTCAAGAGGATCTTGAGATAGTCTTTTTGTGACAGTTTTTCTAACTCTCAATTCTCATTTTTGAAAAATAAGGTTCTTATAATAATTAAACCAGATAATGCATGTAAAATACTTAGTCTAAAGCCTGGCAATAAAATAAAAACTAGTATTATTGCTAAAATCCCTAATCTTTTATTCATTTTTATTCTTTTTAAATATATTTTATTGATTTTTTACAGAGAGGAAGGAAGAGGGATAGAGAGCTAGAAACATCAATGAGAGAGAAACATCGATCAGCTGCCTCCTGCACACCCCCCACAGGATGCACCCATAACCATGGTACATGCCCTTGACCAGAATCGAACCCGGGACCCCTCAGTCCACAGGCCAACACTCTATCCACTGAGCCAAACTGGTTCTGCCTAAAATCCCTAACCTTTTAGATGGGAAGAGTTATTTGTTGGGTTAAGGATAATAAATGCACAAAACTAAATGGTTGGGAAAGAGTTTAAGATAGGTAGTTTTGTTATTATTGCCATTATTATCATTGTTTGAATTAAGCTCTACATAGGTTAAAACTATTTTTCAATTAGGGAAATTTGGAGGATCACCAAATTAAAATCTCTCATATAAAAGGCCTGTGGCTGTCACGCATAACAACGTCACGACCAAATGAACAGTGGCTCTTGCGGTGGGTGGGGTGGGGTGCGAGCTACTAGCTGTGGAGAGCTACGAGCAGAGGAGGGTGGGGCAGCAAGCTAGGAGCATGGGTGGGGAGGCCAGCTGAGGCAAGCGAAAGTGAGCTACTTGCGCACAATTTCATGCGCGCTGGGCCTCTAGTGCATTTATAAAATCTCTGATGAAATGTCAGAAGATGGCAATGAGAAAAAGGAGAGATTATTTTAAAAAGCGTTCCTATTAGGGGAGAAAATTCAACAATATGGTGGCATCTCTTAAATCATATTTTTCTGTTGCTTTTTATATACAGTAAGCCAAAGTAGATAAGTAAAATGCACCCATATGCATGGAGTCACTGACAAAGTGTGCATTTTTATTAATATCTAATAAGAACTCTTATTTCCAAAAGATTTTAAATACCATGGTGTTATTTACATGGTATTTAAGTTTGACTTGAATATAAGAAACTAGGCAGACACCTTATCATGGAGTTCCAGACATGGGTAAATGTCTTATAGGAAGCTCTTATGTAAAAACAAAATAAAATAAAATAAAAATGCAGCCTATGTTTCTACATAGCATTATGTTTCTTACTAAGAAAGAATGTTTTAATATACCAAGTGACTATTAAAGAGATTTTATCACCTGAATACTGATGATATTTTGTAAAATAATCCAGAAAACATTGAGAATTAAGTTTCAGAAGTATTTATTTGAGGTATGGAGATGTAGCTATTACAAAATGAAGTTAATAAAACATGCATGTACAGGTATTAAGCTGAGATAAAAAACGGAGCAAAATACCTAGTGAAGAATGGAAGACCTGTAAAACCATTATGCAATTAGGAAGAAAGAGGTTAAGCTGAGAAAATGCTTTCTAAATAAGCACCATAAAGGGAAAGGCTTTCAAGATTTTTATAACTTTTTATTAGAAATTTAGATTATTCTTAAGAAATAGACACTTGAGACAAAGATTTACTTGACTATACAAAGGAAAAAGAGTAGAGGCATTTCATAAACTTTAAAATAAATCTAGTTCTCTTTTTAATGGAGTATTCATTAGGGTAGAGAAAATTCATGATAATTCTTTAGAGTGGGTGTTTTCTTAAAAAGACTTGGTTGTCAAAACAACATTTATTCTAGAGATGAACACTGTGGAGAGGCTTTGAAAATCTCTTTTATGACATGTCAATCATTTTCCCTGGGAGATGCTTAGACATTTTGTATAAGAACATCCATTAAAAATTAAGTATCTAAAAACAATTTCTATTTTCTTTTATTTAATTTTACCCCATATTCCATTAGATTATTCTAGCTTCTTTATTAAAGGTAGAGTTTTGATGGTAAAGGCACACTTTAAAGCTCCCCAAAGTTTAAGTCCCTTAAACTATTATCCCTTTTTGCAGTGTTATTTTACTTTATTCATGTTAGTGTACCAGATATAAGTGAATTATTGAATGAATGTATGTAAAGTATTGCCTCACTCTCACTCCTATGCCCATACAAAGTCCAAATTTATAAAACCACCTTACTGTTGACAGAAGAGCATTAGGAGTGTAGTAATTAATTTCCTGGAGAAAGATTTCAAATTGACTACTGAATTATATGTAAAAAGCACATATGCTATTAATATGTTTTACTTCTTTGGGTTAAAATAAAATCCTCAAAATTATTTTAAATAATTTCTTTTTTTCTCCAGTGATCTGAAAGTACACAAAACAATAATGAATACTTACATATATTGTGTGTTATGTTTGATGCTTTACATTCATTATCTCATTTCATTCACATTTAATAGAAGTTAATATCCCCATTTTACAGATGCAATCACTAAGGCCAAGCAGCATTTTAGTATGCCTTACAATATTATGTTGACAAAAGAATAACCTTTATTCATATTTAGTTATTTATCTTGGCCTTAATGCCTATCATATGAAATATATTTATCAATAGGTATTTTATGTTAATTGTGCTTAAACAAATACACAAGGTATCTGTCCCTAACCTACCTCAAATAGTTCATTTCACAAACTACTAAATACAGTTGTCCCAAAACCTAGTACAAAGTGTAGAATTTCCAGGTGTCACTTTGGCCAAAACAATGTTTCTCATTTAATACTTACATTTCTCAGATTTGTGTACTTAGACCTACTTTAAAGAACATAACCCAATAGATTAAAAAAATAGCAAAAGATAATTGGTAGGTTTAACCATTGTGCTCTACACTCAGCAATAAATAAAAACAACACATTGATGATCCCATGAGAAAAATCAATGACTTTATAGATTCTGCTTCTCCTCTTGTCCCAAAATGCTTCACTAATTAGCACCAGGAGACTTTGTCAAGAAGTGTGTGAATATACACCTAGCAGAGAAATGTTGAGGAGGAAAAGAAATACAAATTGAAATAGAAGACTTAAAAAACACACATAATACAAATCTTGGAACATTCCCTGAGTACCCAAGTACCCATTTCTTAATTGTGCTCCATAGTTAACTTCAGACAACAAAAAATCAAGTGTTTGGGAAACTAGGGTTTTCAACTTCTTGTCTTAATAGTTTTGGGTAACTGGATAAATTCAGATAATGAAATTAGTTTTTAGTGTGCATCAAAAACTATTTGCTATAGGGAGGAAAGAAGGAAGATGAAAGGAGTGAATGAGGGAGTTTGTCATTAAATGCAAATAAATGAATTCAAAGTGTCCAGAATTTGAAATCAAACACTATAGAAGTTCAAAGTTTTTGAATTTATTAAATTGTACATGTTTTGAATCACAGGAAGTGGAAATGGGCTTCTATTAAACAACAACAAAAAAAAAATGAGCATCGCTGTCCTTTACACATTGTCTCATTAAACCTTCTCTAAGGCTTGCTTCTGTTATCACAGAGGTTAAACTTTAAGGCAGCTCAACATGTATTTCTAAGTCCAAATTCTCTCATCCGATTGTTAGATTTTGAAAGCAACGACTGCATTGTGTTCACTTCAGAACTGCTGTGCATTTGGTGTGCATGGTACCTCCTACAAAGCAGGATCACAGCAAATGCTTGTTACAGTCAACCCTGGCTTGCGTAATGCAGAGATACAGTACATAATGCAGATGATGATATTTTATTAAAATATTCTTAGAGTTGTAGGTTCTTAGAAACATTGAAGAGGATGGTTCCGAGATTTCCCATGTAGCCTATGCCCTGACGCATGCATAGCCTCCCCCGTTAATAACACCCCCCAGCCGAGTGGGACATTTATTACAACTGATGGACCGACATTGACACATAATCACCCAAAGTCCATAGTTTACTTTCAGGTGCTCCGTTGGTGCTTTATATTCTGTGGATTTAGACAAATGTAAAATGACATATATCCATTGTTGCAATACCATGCAGAGTATTTTCATTGCCCTAAAAACACTCTGCTCAGTCTATTCATCTCTCCTGCTAACACCCGGCAACCACTGTTTTGCCTTTTCTAAAATGTCACATAGTTGGAATCATCATAATGTACCCTTTTCAGATTAGCTTCTTTCACTTAGTGATAGGCATTTAATGTTCCTGCAAATCTTTCCATGGCTTGATAGCTCCGTTTTCAAGCTCTCTCTTCTTTCTAGAGGAAGGGAGGAGAAGTGCAAAAATTCTGGTGAAGGCCTGGGGTAGAGTGGGAACCAGGTGGAGGGGGGCAAAGTGGGGGAAAGAGGGACATTTGTGATACTCTCAACAATAAAGATTAAAAGTAATTTAAAAATTCCAAGCTTCTAATTACGGCTTGGTTCTTCTTGCAGCCAGTCCCTATCTAGGAGTCTTCCAGGAACCCACCCAGGATCACCTTAGTTGAATAAAAGATGCTCCTAGTGTTCTTATTACTTAGGAAATTACAAGAATTTAGGTACTCTATGCCATGAACTGGCAGCAGGGACCAACATTAATTTTCTATTATCTCATATTGATACATGCAATAACATGGAAGAATCTCAAAGGCAATATACTAAGTGAAAGACGCTAGAGTTATAGATAGTGTATGATTCCCTTTATATGCATTATGGAAAAGAAAATATATTAGCTTAGAAAATAGATCAGCATGGTGATAGAGGGAGAGAGTGGCTACAAAGCAGCACAATAGAGTAAAATTAGATGATGGAGCTGTCCTATATATTGATTGTGGTGGTGATTATACAACTGTAGGGCATAACTCATAGAACTGTATTCTACAAAGGATAATTGTTATAATATGTAATATACCTCAATAAACATGGACTTATTATTAAAATTTTTGAGATATAAGGCTAATGTAAAAGGAGGAACATTATTATTAGTTATTACATCCCTGCTTGTATTAGTTTACTAGAGCTGTCATGACAAATTTCCACACTCTTGGTGAACTAAAACAACAGACATTTATTATCTCACAGTTCTGGGAGCTAGAAATCTGAAATCAGGGTATCAGCAGGGCCATGCTCCCTCTGAATGCTCTAGGGGCCTCAAGGCAATGGGACACCAGTTTTAGGATTTAGGGCCTATCCTAACTCATTGTAATTTAACTGGTTACATCTATAAAGATTCTGTTTCTAAAAAAGGTCACATTCTGAAGTTCCAGGTGGAGTGTGGACGTGTATTGGGAGATGGGGTGGAGGATATTCAACATCTTACACTCCTTGTGGAAATTATACAGATTCAATTATATTTTGGATGGCAGTTTTATATAGATATTGTAGATATTTTCCTATACAATTAATTATCTTTTGAGAAAATTGAATGGCTGAAATTCCCATATCCTAATTGTGTATAACAAATTTTAATTGAGCAGAGATGTGAATGGGGCCAGGTAGGTTAGGTTCAGCATCCAAATGGAGCAACTGGGGCCCATTTGGCAAAAGATTAAAATCTACGCAGAAATGACAAGAATATTTTGAATAATGCTAGTGCTTTTTATGAAATTGTCAGAGGACCATTTTATATGTGGTCAGAATTTCTGTGTAGCTTTTATCTCCAAGCAGTAATTCCAGCAGTGCTGGCTCAGATGGGTACTTTTGCCAATCCCCCCCAAATCCCATCTGGTTCTAGGACTCTGGCCAACTCCATACAGGAAAGATAATTATGGTTGCATCACCCATCCCTGAGTAAGAACAGATAAGCTTTTACTTTGTAATAAGAATATCAACATTGTCTTATATTCACCACTTATTCACAAATTCATGTTTCTTAAATAAAAATTCAATCCTAATTCTACACCAATACCTTGAAGCAGAAATGATATTTTGGCAATTTCAAGCCTATCTATGTCTTAGATGGTTACATGCTGCCACTCTTTGTCTCTCCTGGAACCAACTAAACAAATTAAGGATAGACTGCTGAACAGGAAAGAGAAACATATTGCTTACTCATCCCATAATTTCATTGACAATCAACTCCCAGACATGGTAGTTCAGCTATCACTGTCCAGCAGTCCCCAGCCAAGCTGACCTTCATGTATACGAACAAGTACAGCCAAGGACAGTCAAGCTTGGCCTAGATCAGCAAAAATGACCTTCCTAACGAAAGACCAGGGAGTAAAAACAAATGTTAATTGTTTCAAGGCACAAGTTTTATAGCGGCTTGTTGATAGCATTGCATATTAGTGCAATAGCATTAAAAAATATCCATAAGCACCATAAAAGAATATTTGACGAGTACCTGTTAGATCAATTTCAATATGCTTCCATATTTTATCTTAGTACAAAAAAATATGTGGGGGATCATTAGCACTTAATTAATCAAACCAAACTTTCCATAATCAGTTCTTTCCTAAATCAATATACTCAGTGATCAATGATTTGCTTCTCATTGTGGCTTTACCACTTGATTTTTATGAAACTGAGATTTTAGAAAGTATTTATATTAAAACATTGCATTTATTATTTTTTTCTGTCTGCTTTATTGTGTATCTTCCTTTATTCAAAATATGACCACAAAAGAAGTCCTAAGTGTTCACTATGACAATATCCATCAGAATCATTCAACTAAGGCTACCAAAACACCTCATTTAGATTATGGAGTGAAATTGTCACCGTAAGTGATTGACCCTATGATCTTTCATTAAATCAATTGTGCCTCCTTGATTGTTTTCTCTATAGTCACCTAAATTGTTTGACTAATTCTTTTTCCTTTTCACTCTTCGCCTGTAATCTCTTCAGTGAAAGACTCTCACAGCAGTTGTGTTCATTTTTAGGTAACTTATTTTCAACTTTCAGTTCATGTCAAAATTGTAGCAGCTAAATTGTTTTCTATCTCCCTTAATATTACAGAATTATTTTTCTCACAGATTATTTCTTCCATCTACCTTCCTGAACAAAGCAGAACACAAAACTCACCAGATATTTTAAGGTGAATTTTACAATAATTTATTTCATTGTAATATGTTATTTCATGATGATAATTTGGGGAATGAAACCTAACCACTTCTAAGCTGGTATGTGAGTCATTTCCACTGGAAAGCTGACCTTTGAAGAATGGCATTTCATGGTTTTTATTTATTATCAGGGTCTTTTCAGTTATAAAATAAAGATGCACAACTATGACAGATAGTTGATATGTATATATACTATGAAGTCATACTTTGGGATTTAAAAAAAAATGATGAGGGAATATAGAGTTTTCAGAGAAAATAAGATTGACATTACAATCCAAAGCCCTCACCCTGTCAGTAGTTCCAATCAAAGCTACTCATGTTTAAAGGTCAATTACTGTTTAATAATTATGGCTTGACAAATAGACTGATATGGTCTGATTCCAAAGGTCCATGAATCTCTCTCACATTTTTTTGACATTAGTTGACCCTTCTGTGTCTTTACAGAGGTCAATAGTCCAATAAACCTTGGAGAATGAGCTCCTCTAACACTGATAATGTTCTTTGCTTTATTAGTAGACACAACTTGAAAATGCTCTGTCTTATTACTGCATGCAAAGTGTACAAAAATTGAAAATCACTTTCTGAGATGAGAATAGAGCACAACGGTCAGTTCCATACTTCTATGTCTCTGGATCTCTTTCATTCATCAGTTTATAGACTGACAACTCTCAGAGGGAAGGGGCAAGGATGGGAAGGGATTAACCAAATAACTTATATGCATGTATGGATGACCCATGAACACAGACAGCAATGCAGTGAAGGCCTTGGGGGAGTGAAGTAGAGGGGGTCACTGGGGAAAAAAAGGGACATCTGTAATACTTTCAATAAAGATTTAAAAAAGGAACATAAAGCACAACAATAAAAACAAAACCATGTTTCTAATCATGATCATTCTAAGGTTATGTCTATCATCTGTTTCAATTCTCCATAAGATTTATGGGAATATTTTCAAGATCTGCTTATTCTTCCCAGGATTAAGGTATTCTATTATAGGAACTATATGAATTTCAACACCTTTGTCAATCTTATTTTTCCAAAAAATAAAATAATCCATGCATATCTTTAAGTCAGTTTATTGTTCAGTTTGGCTTTCTGTGACAACTATCATCTCTGGCAATTTCAGTCCTGCCAGAGATGATAGTTGTCACAGAAACTTGTAGTCCAGATTGTGGCTTCAAAAATGTAGACTTATTGGAAATGCACAGCATAATTCATCTTCAAGTGCTCATAGAACAATTCTATGAAGGAAAGCTTGAAACATCTTCATGGATTGAATTGAACCTAGTTTTCCCAAGTACAAGGCGGTGTTATCTTTGTTGATTCAGGAGGCTTCATGTCAGAGTGTAACAGGTTGCAGCAAGGCCCAAGGATAAAGCTACATTAATTACATATCTCTCAGGCCACTACCCTTTAGAAAAAAAAAGATACTTGCAATTTAGGATATCTTTATTTCCCTTTTTTTCTTCAAAAGCTACATGATTATTTCTTGCCACCCACTTATTATTATTTTTTCTTCTGGCTGTTTTTCCTAATTATCCTCAAATTAGTTTTCATAAAATTAGTGTTTTTGAAGCTTTGCATACTAAATGATTTTTATTTAAAGTATTTTCCTGTTAGTTTTGAGTTTTTCTCTACCTGGTTTAACATTCTATGAACATTCAAAAAACAAAAATACAAATGATACTTTAGAATGTTACTGTGGATTGGATCAGTTGTTCTAATGGAATAAGAGTTTGAAATTTAGGTTGTTTGAAAAAGTTTCAGGATAAATTTAATGCTTAACAATCAAAGGCTGTGCACTGGTGTAGATCTAATGCCAATAGTAAGTGTAGATGAAATAGAAAGTGACACTGGGAGGATATATGTAGTTCAAAATATAGTTTCTGAGAGTTACTCAGCAAACAAGCAAAAAGGCAGATGGGGAATTCATCAAGGTGGCTTACACTGAGGATTAAGAAAAGAGTATGAAAGTTAATACTTTTGTTATGTCTGATTTATGCCAGTTTGCACTGAAAAGGAGATATAAAATAGCAAGGATAGAATCGACTAATATTCAGCAGAAAACTAGGAGGACAGATACAACTGTTAAAACCCAGGTTAATCACTTACTCTTTCACCTGAAAAACTTTCATATTAAGAGATACCATTAGATAGATGCTGTGTTGTTGTTTTTTTAATATCATTGTGGTTTGAATGAAAGTCTTATAGATTTGAACATATCAACCAAAGGGAGTCAGAGACATTATGTATAAATATATATCAACTGTATTTAGAGTAAGAGGGAAGGGAAAAGTATAACACTTAAATTACTGTTGTTTGCAGTAGATAACAATGTGCAATATCATAAACATTTGTGAAGTGATTTATGCTCATTAATGATTTGCAACTTGAGGGAGGATAAGTTATTTACAGTGTGCTTTGGCATGTATTTTGAGAATATTTATACAAAATGTTTTATCTAATCTACACAATTTATAACAAAAAAATAGTAATTCATTTTAAAGCATTACCTTTACCTCTTTGATTCTACCTGCTACTCTTGAGAAAGCAGCCATGAAAACTTGAGGAGCACTGAGAAGTGGAATCCTGTGTCTTAGCAGGAAGGTTGTGTTCCTGGTTGTGTAACTCAATTAACAATTTAGAGATGAATCTACAAAATATTATGGTTGAAACTGTACAAATTCACTTTATGGCCCTGGCTCAGAATTCCCAAATTTAATAAGTTCCTTTCTGTACTGTAATTAGTGCTGAGGTATATCATAAATCAGATCATACTTTATCCCAAGTGGTTCACTATTCTTAATTCTGCATTTTTCACCTATCATCTGCAAGCACTTTGCAGAGAGGCAGTTTATAGGCTACTCAATATAATTAAAGGACTTTGTAATGTGATGTACAATTAGACCGGGGGGATGGGTAGGGGATGGGAGGAGGGAGGAAGAAGGGAGAAAATAGGAGATAGCTGTAATACTATTAACAAAATAAAAATATATTTAAAACAGAAATTTATTGAATAAGTAAGTAAATAAATAAATAAATGAAAACATTTAACCCACCTGGCACCATACATAATTATTATAATATTATTGACTATATTGCATGCGCTATACTTCACATCCTGTAACTATTTTATACTCTCCAATTGTACTTCTTATATAAATGTCTAACCATTGTGCTGTACACCGGAATCTAATCTATACATATAAAAGGCTAAGTGGCTGGTAGGTATGACGCGCACTGACCACCAGGGGGCAGACACTAAATGCAGGAGTTGTCAAGCTGAGGTGACTTGGCAGTGGTTCTCGGGTGATGCACCTTGGAACCAGAGAGGAGGGAGCCTGATTCTGGGGTGCGCATCTGAGAACTGCCCTCTCTCAATTCAGGACTCCTTGGGGGATGTCAGAGAGCTAATTTTGACCCGATCCCCTCAGGCCAGGCCAAGGGACCCCATCTGCCAGAAGGACCCTGCTCACTCTGCAGAAGCCCTTTGAGCCATGGGCCAGCAGGGGAGGGACCCGGGAGGTTGGCTCCAGGGTGTCCAGCCCACCTTGCCCAGTCCTGCCCCACCAGCCACCTTCTAATTAACTTCCTTTCAACATGCATGAATCCATACACCAGGGCACTAGTATAAAATATTATTGAATGCCAAGTGTAATTGAAAAAAAATAATAAAAAGACACACTTTACTGTATTAGTTAGTTCTCAACCCATTCCCACTGGCACATCAGTGATTAATGACATTCACATCCAGGGCATACTTCCTTTCATAAGTGTTTATATGCATTCCCTATACCATCTTTTTTATTCTCTCAAGAAAACACCTATTCCAATGCAACTGATAATTATATTATTATAGGGAAACTATTGAATGTGATGTTATTAAAAGGACTAATCATTTAAAAAAATAAAAATAATGAAATACATTTAACTTCAAAAGGCTGGTAATATTCAGCTTTTCAAATTCTCTCAACTGTAATAGATCAGATAATTAATTTTTTATTTTCCTTATTTTACACAGAAATTTTTAAAAACGAGGGTGTAACTCAATCAACTTTCATCTGTTGTTGCTTTTGTGCATAGAAGCTCACCCAAAGAATAATACTAGCTTCATATTTAAGAATCCACAATGTTTTTCTAACATTTACTGTGGAAGGCTTGGAAAATACTGCTACTTAGTTCCTATTTTAAACATGTTACCAGAGGAACAGAATTGTTTCAATACAATGATAGAGTGCAGAGCCTTAACCCATTCTCTCATAAACCATTCAATAAGTGATTAAATATAGCTACTATTTGAAAAAACACAGAAATGGATCCTTGGGCGATTTAGAAGGTATGAATATACAATTCTTACCCTTGCCTACATAGGGAAAATTACACAAACTAATACATAAAGACGCAATTTAACAATATCTGTCTGCGATTTTAATAAATTCTGTAAGATACCTAATACCAATTCTGTTACTAATAGCTATAAATTCTTAAGCACAAAATTTACAGTTTCCTCAAGTAAAAATTTTTTATAAATATTTATTCAATTTATATAACTTAAGCGTAATGAGGTTTCTAACTTCCATGAAATTGAGACATTCTAAGAGATAATGGACTTTAAGAAAAAATAATATAGGCATATTTATATCAGTTGCTCTGAGGGATAAAATTGGAGTTCAATGGTATTACCCTTGGGTGAACACTTCTTTCTGTCTGAGTTTCCTTCCCGCCTGTTCCCTTCTGTATGTGGCTAAGTTATGTCTACTTTGCAACGAAGGTTCTATGCTCATTTTCTGTGAACATCCTCAACACAGCAGTGGCCTTGAACAGAAAATTGTTAACTACCCACTATAGTGATAGAAACAATATAAAATTCATTATTCAGTGAATTATGATTTTCTTCCTAAATAAATCTGACATCCCATTGCTTAATTTACAAATTATGAGAAGAGTTCAATCACAATGAAAGTATGGAAGAAATCAGAATTATGAACAATACATGAATTATAGTAAGCCATTTGAAATCAAGCACAGATTATTAAGTATGTCAAAAAACAAACCAAACAATCTATCATCAAAAATTATTACAAGCATCATCAGTTAAGACCCAGGGAGGTAGGGGGGGGTCAGTATCTCTTCCCAGAGAACAGCACAAGTGGCTTGTGTCATTAAATTGTCCAGGTGTCACCCCAAAAGTCAACCTAATAAAATATGCTGGGAGAGAAGTAAGCTATTCAAGTTACATTTACAAGAAGAACTGTACTTCAGAGAACAATTAATCATATCCAGGTGTGATATTCTTCATTCTGGCGACAAACGTCTGTAACAAAAGAACATGAAGGGAGAATTAGCCTCTCATTTTATGGGAAAACATATCAGAGGTAGAGTAGTTGAAAAGCACATGGGCTGTTTGTATGGGAACATGTGTATTCATGTGTGCGCTCTGTGTGTGATGTATTTAAATTTTTCCTACAAGCTTATTTTAATTAGTTTAAAATTAACAAGCCGACCTCTGCTGGTGTCTGACCTTAAATATATTCATTTCTTGTTGGTCATCAAAAACATAATGTTATTATAAATAAGTTGAGCTTTAATTTCAATTTTAATAAAATGTAAAACTAAAAAAAGGCAGACAACATTAATATTACATACCATAAAGCAAAAACTTTCCTTGGGGAGTGGGGTGAAACAGAGATGGAATAAACCTGGTAATTCTCATCCAAATATAGAACTGCCCAGTGACCTCAATACTAAAAGAGGTCTCTGGGTAGAAGAAAGAATTAAAACTCATCTTTGCAATTTCACTGGACTGACACATCCGTCAGTGTCTTTTCTGATCCTACTGACCCTCCTTGACAGAGCGCCCAGCTGTCTTTTCAGGATATAATGAAGAGCTGTTCTGTTGTGCTCCTAAAGTTAGGAGCAATCTCACATTTCATATCGTGGGTTAAATGGGACAGAAGCAAGTGGTGAATGAGGCTGTGGTTCTGTTTTGCCACCAAGGCTGATCTTATGACTTGCCTTTCAGCTGTTGGAAGAAAAACTTAAAAATAATTTTAAACTTTTCATAGTTTGCCTGTAACTTTGACCCCACAGGATGAGAAACGGCTGCAATATTTTTCAAGATTATTGTCATTTGACAATTGCTGCCAAAATAGCAAAGATTCCAGATGTCTTCATCTGTACTTGATGTGGATAAATCTGCAGGCCTTTATTCCCACAGGACACATTTCCAAAGGAATTTGGTCCTGTTTAATATTTTAACACTAATTAATTGGAGTAGGTCTTAGGTTACAGTTGGTAGTTATAAGTGATCAGCACTAAAGTTCATTTTCTACTGAGGACTAGATACATTTTTGCTGTGCAAGTTGGCGATAGGGCAAAATAATTCTACTGCATATTTTTAAATTTCTCTTGAGGTAGCTATTGTAATAGATGAAGCTCAAGTCAAGACCAGCCTTTTGGCTAAAGGTAAAATTCCTTTTAGTAGAAATGTTATGTAGCTATTATTTGGCTCTATTTTTTTTTCTTCTTTCATTTTCCATTTCAAATATTGTCTTTATTTCCCAGAAACTGTATCCATGGTTCTTCAGCTGAGCTGTGGGGAAGTCATTTGATTCTTTTCTCTTGAAATAGACTTGAAAAATCAGCTCAAATGGACTGAGATAAACTAGTCACCTGGATTATGAGAGGAGGTGGAAGGTGTTTAGGAGATTTTCACCCTGGGGTCAACAAACTAGGAAAATTCGAAAAAGGACAATTATATTGAGCATCCCTAAATCTCCCCTGCAGAATCTCTATCCAATATTTCTTCTCCATGAGCAGTTGCCTATAAATTGGTTACTTCACTCCCATGTTATTTCTGTGGGGGTCTTTATCTTATTAGGAGTCCTGAGAGGCTTCAATGCACTTGGTTAAAGTTTTCTGATGACAGAAACCAACGAATTGGTCTTCTTAGTCTTTAGAATCTGATTTTCCTATGGAAAAAGGCCTCCCTTTAAAGAATAAATCACTCCAAGACACACACCTTTACTCAACTTACTGAAATTTATGAAAACAAATTGTACTTACTTACTTACTATTTGCTCTCAAATGAATGTGGAACTTATTTCATGTCCTTCTGAAGTCATTAGAAATGAATGGAATGAAAGATTCATTCATATTTTTATATCATTTAGTGAATGACAAGATTGGTCTCTTTGCAAAATCAATGCTATAGGTAACATCAAAATTATAACCTCTGCCTTGAAAGAGTAGAGATCAGACAAAACAAATAATGTGTCACTTTCATGCCTTTTTTAGTGTGGCTTACTTTTTTAGAACATCATAAAATTAAATAAGTGTATTATTTTTATATTTATTTAACATTTTTAATGAAGCACTACAAAACCTTCATAGTAATAACCCAACATTTATTAACCATTATCTGTTAAGCATCATATTAAGAATTTTCTAAGTATTGGCTTATGGTATCTATCAATTTCATTATGAAGTAAATAATCCTTATATTAAAGATGACGAAATTGAGGCTTAGACATATTAAGTAGCATATTCCACATTCACAAAGCAGCGACTCCATGATATCTCTGCATATCATGTACAATGTTAAGTGTTCAATCCAAAATTGAACAACATAGGATATCTACCCTTATAAAGCTAACTATGCTTAGGAAGAGGAAAATATTGATCTATAATAAAATGATAGAAAGTTATAAGTGATATGATACAAAAGAGTGCATAGTGTAAAGGGAGAAAACAGAAGAACACCTAACCCAGGTTTATTGCTAAGAAGACTACTCATGGAAAGACATTTATACCAAGAACTGAAAGATGAACAAGCCCAATCTGAACTAAGAGACTTAGTGATACAATCTAAACAGGGCACACTCTGGAAGTGTGTCTGTGGAGCAGCACTAAGTGGTGGTCCCAGCTTCTGATGAAAAGCCTTTCTCACCTGGGATATCCTGAATCTGTTTTCTGATCCTTGAAAATAATTGAAAAGATGACATTGCTTCTCGACAGTTTGGCTCTGACAGGAACAGCATGTGGAGGGTCATCTAGAGATAGTTCCCAGGTCCCTGACAGGGGCCTTCCAGCTATCTTCAGATCAGTCCACGAATGACCACAAAAGTACATGCTACTAACCCTACAGACCCTGATGGTCTTAGACAACCCTGCTAGTGGTTCTAATGTTGCAACCCACAGGTTGAGAACTGCTGCTGTAGAGCCTAAGACCATCGGAAAACACAGATATTTACATTACGATTCACTAACAGTAGCAAAATTACAGTTATGAAGTAGCAACGAAAATAATTTTATGGTTGGGGGTCACCACAACATGAGGAACTGTATTAAAGGGTCGCAGCATTAGAAAGGTTGAGAACCACTGTCTTAACTAGATGGAACAACAGTCATATGATACTATGTGTTCAAACTTTACTTGAGAGAGGGGGTCAGACAATAAACAAGGAATCTCTTCTGAACTGAGACCCTCAGAACAGCCTTAGTTTTCACAGGATCAGCTTTCCTATTGCCTTTTATTAGCACAATTTAGATTCCTGGGTCTTGTTGGTGGCAACAGCTCTGAGTACTTGGGTAGGCTTTGACAGGTCAGGGTAACAAGGCAAAAGGGAGGAGGGCGAAGTAATTGAGCCACAGGTGGGAAATAGCATTGGATTCTGGCAGACACAGTGCAATGGGGTTTAAGTTGCTGAGTGCTGAAACATCCCATTAAAAGTTATAGTCTGGATGACCTCATCCTATTATTGTAATGGGGCAGATTATTAGATGGATGGTTTCCTTTGCATTGCTGGGCTCAGTTCAGATGACACCGGGATTTTAATATTGTATTCACAATTCAGTAGTTTCAGAGCAGGGAGAAAAGGAGGAAATAACTAGCTCTGAGCATAACTGACCTAATCTTGGGTGATATTCATATTTTTACCTAGAATTCCATCGAGCAATGTGCCAAGGAATGACATATACTGGAAGGAGAACAATTGAACAAGTGTGGCAATGTAGCCTGAGGCTTACATTAAATCTGGACAGAGGCAAGATTGACAGAGGCAATCGAAGCTGCACAAAGTGCCCATCTGCAGTGGGTCAGGAGAGCTGGGAATTAGAACATTTTAAAGTGGTTTGTGAAAGACAGGTATAGGAAGCCCACGTCAAAAAAATAAAAATTTTGTCCCAGCTTCGCAAGGCGATGCCAAAAAGTCTACTTTTGGGTTCCCAGATTTAGCAAATACAAATACAGGCACGCTCCCTGTATTTGAATTTCTGATAAATAATGAATAATGTTTTCGTATAATTGTGTCTCAAATATTGTGTGGGACGTAGTTATATTAAGAAGTTATTTTGGCCAGGCCAGCATGGCTCAGTGGTTGAGCCTCCTATGAACCAGGAGGTCAAGGTTCTATTCCCAGTCAGGGCACATGCGCGGTTGAGGGCTCGATCCCCAGTGGGGGTGTGCAGGAGGCATCCAACCAATGATTCTCTCTCATCATTGATATTTCTCTCTCTCTCTCTCCTTCACCTTTCCTCTCTGAAATCAATAAAAATACATATTTTTAAAAAGAAATTATTTGGTGTGTATATAAAATTCAAAATTAACTCCTGTATTGTATCTGGCAACTGTACTCCAAACCAAACCCTACTTTCCTATTAATCCATGATTATGAATGTTAGTAATCTGGGATGGCCTGAGAGGCATTGAATCTCTTGATATTTTGACACTTCTCTGGTGTTGAGTGAATCTAGTTTTGCTGAGTGGAGTAAGCTGAATAAAATGTTGATTTAGTGCAGTTGAAGAAGTTAATGCAAATTGTGATTAGGAAACACACAAATTTATCTGAATCCTCTGATTATGGAACACATTTTTATTTATTAATATTATCAATGAACCCAGGTTAATGATCTCTATTTTATTTTTTTTAAATTTCTTAATAGTGATGACAGAAAATACCATGTAGGCATTGTTGGAAAAATTAGGTAGTTGGAAATATTTAAAATGGTCCTATTTTGATCTGTAGATTAGAACCATTTGACATCTCAGATAAATAACAGAGTAATCATAATAATTCAGATCATAGTAATCTTGACTTCTCCAAATCTATATAAATCCTTCTCCCATTATTGCTGATCTTTTATTCTTTAGTACACAGAAAGGCGCACATACAGTCATGTATCAAATACATTCGCCCATCTTGACAGTGAGACATCATCAAATGTTCATGTGCATGTAATTCATGTACATGCATGTTATTGTAGAACTTCAGAGTAACTACATTTTAAAGGGGTTTGGGCTCTTGGGTAAAAATTTATTGTGAAATAATTAATCTTAAAAAATAAAATATCATTGCTTTGGTGATACACTAGAGAGACTGAGACACCACGCAGTTTAAGCTGTGGACAGCAGGTCTTCTTCCCAAATCTGCCTTGCAGCACTGAGTCAAGAAGCCATCGGTGCAGATGTGCACCTTCTCTCCTCCTGTCTCTGCAGAGAGCGGAGAAGCCGTGTACACCCTTCCCAGAATGAGACACAGAGCTGCATCTGCCACCCACTCTGACGCTCCTGACTGAAGGGACATTAATTCTCCCAGGTGGCTCAATCTCTACTTATTGACAATGATATCACTTATCAGCTTGGGCTGTAATAAGCTGCCTTATTGACTTCTGCCTCGTCACTCTGCCTGCTAGCTCCCTGTCACAGGCACCACTGCCTTTGCTTTATTGGCTTATTGATAGTCCCATCCATCTTCTTCAAGGACGTTGACAGGCTGGCATTTGACTCTTCTGCGTTTCTGCGATTTTTACAGCCTGCAGGATGGCTGCCTGAAGCCTTTGAAGCTTTGCCCAAAGGGCCAGTGGGCAACATGCTCCTCCTCTCTACACCCAGGGAGGCGACACGCTCTTTATTGCCGAATATGGAATTGTTGATAAATTTTGTCTGCCAGTATTGAGGTGCAAGAGAGAACTAATTTTTGACCTAGGAGCTATTATAACACAGCTTCAGACTGTTTTTCCAGGTGCTTCCTGTGAGAGCTCTCTGACGGTGGGACTGACAGAACCCTGTTTCCCCAGGTATCCAAGCAGAGCCAAATAGCTGCAGGGGTATGAGTTATTCCCTTCCACTTTGTACACCTTCAAAACCACGTCGGCGGGGTGGGGGGGAGCTCTGACAAGATTATTTTGGACTGATGGAAAGAAAAACCTAATTTCTAGTACTAAATGCATTGAATTTCAAAGACAGGATAACAACTCAATTTTTTTTTTTTAATTTAACGTCAGTGTTTATGCCTCTGGCATGTGGAGAAATTATTTGACTTGTAAACTGAGTATGTTTGAGTTGGAACTATTCAAAGAATGAGACATTATGATGTAATGAATTTTCTTGGGAGGAAAAAAGCGGGGGTTATAGAATAGGAATGCTTTCAGGGATCCACACTAATGTATATTGTCAAACATGCATTTTTTTTATCCCATCCTTTCTAGATCTTGCATGGAAATCATCTAGGCAACATCTGTAGGAGATAAATTAAGGAGTTATATCAGCTGCAACCAAAAGTCTAGAAAAAAAGTGTTTTTTAACTCTAATTGGTCTCTCTAGGAATTTCCTCTACCCCATGGGTGAGCTTCCCAACAAAGCTTTAAAACATGCTCTTTTGAAGAACTGCAAATGCCACTTAGGAAACAAAAAAGTAAATAAAAACTAAAAACAGGAGCTTCCGATAATTATGGAATGATGATTATCATCACATGATTATTACATGATTTAATTATCACTAAAATCCTTATTAAATTTATAGAAGGTAAATATGAGTTTGCCATTACCAGATGAAGAAATTGATGCATCGTAAAGTTACCGCAGCTGCCAAAGATGCACAGTTAGAAAGTAAGTTCCTCTAGGAACCAGCACTACGCTTTGTCTCTGCAAAGCCCAGTCTTGGAACTGCTGTGTGGCTTTATCTGCACCCTGTGTGCACATTTTCCAATGGTTTATTATGAAAGTTTTGAAGCAATAAAATCTCAATATCTAAGGCAGACTGTGTTATGCTTGGGAAAAACAATAAATGTGGACTTTTGAATATGCTTTTATTGATTTCAGAGAGGAAGAGAGAAGGAGAGAGAGATAGAAACATCAATGATGAGAGAGAATCATTGGCTGCTACTGGTATGATCCCTAGTGGGGATTGAACCTACAACCCAGGCATGTGCCCTGACCTGGAATTAAACCGTGACCTCTTGGTTCTTAGGTTGATGCTCATGGGCCAGAGAAACATGAACTTTTAAATAATTTGATATTTGAGGACTGTTAGGAATCGAGGCTGAAAAATAGTAATTATGCGGAACTGTAAAATATCAATAAATGCATTTTTACTTTTTAATCCAAAAGATGGCAACATTCATTTACTTTCAAGCCATTGCTCCATGTTTTTACAAAAACAGCTAAAGAATCCCTACCCCCACCCTGCCATCTTTAGATGTATCTTCATTAGAGGTTTATTGCATACTGCTAATCTTTTGAGAAAATAAAATATATTCCATACTCACTCTTTTCTATGTTATAAAACAAACATTTGTAACGTATTTGTTATTTTACTTTGCATTTTGTTCTCAAGTGGCATAATAGAAAAATTTTAATGACATGGTGCACAGAACACAACATTATATGTGAATAGCTTCATATCCACAGCAACACAAACATAACATTATACATTCAACCAGCCACCTGAAGCTAAGAAAGGTATCTTGAGATCAGAAACCAATGGAATTACAGGATAGTATACCAGTGTTTCTACAAATCATTGGTAAAATAAAACAGTGTCAAACAATAATAAATTTGCTTCACAAAATTAGTAATAGAGATCACCGTAAAGCCATGTGCTGACAGGAAAATGATGAGCACAGTTACACACCAGAATGATTACTTCAGCTTTGACGACTTTGTGGAGCCTCATTTCTCTCATCTATTATCATGGTGTAAAGAAAGCACTGAATTAGAGCACAGCACGCTGCATATGTTTGCGAGCACTGCCATAGTAAATTACCATAAGCTGGATGATTTAAACAAGAAAAATCCATCTCCTCAAAGTGCTGGAGGCTGGAAACCCCAAATCAAGGGCTGAACAGGCCCACCTTTCCTCTGAGTGTGTCATCCTTCTTACCTCGTCCTGGTTTCTGCTGGTGGCCTTCAACCTTAGCATGTCTTGCCTCGCAGCTCTGTCACTTTGATCCTTGCCTCTGTCACCATATGGCTGCCTTCATGGTATCTTCCCTCTGTGTATGTCTGTGTATGTGTTTTTGTGTCCAAAGGGCAGTCTGGACACAGCAGTCATATTGGATTAGGGTCTACCTTAATACTTTATTTTCACTTTATTGCCTCTGTAAAGACCCTATTCTAGCTAATAAAAGAGTAATATGCAAATTGGCCATACCTCTGCTACACCCACAAGCCATGCCCAGCAGCCAATCAGGAACAAGTATGCAAATTAACCCAACCAAGATGGCTGTAACCATGGAGCAAGCAGGAGGCTTGGGTTTCCCCGGCAATGGAGGAAACCAAGCTTTCCATCTGCCCTGGCCGGCCCTGGAGTCCACTCAAGGCTACAAAGTTTCATTTATAGAAGATAAATAAATCCCAACAAAAATGGCTATGGCCATGGAATGAGCAGGAGGCTTGGGTTTCCCTGGCAATGGAGGAAGCCAACTTCCTGGCCTGCCCTGGCCTCCACTCCAGGCTACAAAGTTTCAATTATAGAAGATAAATAAATCCCAGATACCAGGGCCTCCACTTGGATCGCTGGGGGACTTGGCCAACC
The DNA here is from genome assembly GCA_026230045.1 of Corynorhinus townsendii. Classification (NCBI taxonomy): domain Eukaryota; kingdom Metazoa; phylum Chordata; class Mammalia; order Chiroptera; family Vespertilionidae; genus Corynorhinus; species Corynorhinus townsendii. The sequence goes on from JAPDVU010000001.1 coordinate 219,650,560, forward strand.
TGCAAACCACCACAGGCCCCTCGCCCAGGCTGCCCCCGCCCCAAGGAAACCCCCACCCTGATCCGGGAAACCCTTCAGGGCAAACCAGCAGGCCCCCACCTGTGCATCAGGCCTCTATCCTATCTAATAAAAGAGTAGTATGCAAATTGACCATCATTCCAACACACAAGATGGCTGCCCCCATGTGGACACAAGCTGGCCGCCACAAGATGGCCAGCAGGGGAAGGCAGTTGGGAGGGACCAGGCCTGCAATGGAGGGCAGTTGGGAGCAATAAAACCTGCAGGAGTGGGCAATTAGGGGTGACCAGGCCTGCAGGGAAGGGCAGTTAGGGGTGACCAGGCCAGCAGGGGAGGACAGTTAGGTGCAATCAGGCTGGCAGGGGAGCAGTTAGGCATCAATCAGCCTGGCAGGGGAGTGGTTAGGGGGTGATCAGGCTGGCAGGCAGAAGCAGTTAGGGACAATCAGAAAGGCAGGCGGGCGAGCAGTTGGGAGCCAGTAGTCCTGGAATGTGAGAGGGATGTCCCAGATTGGAGAGGGTGCAGGCTGGGCTGAGAGACACACACCCCCATGCACGAATTTCATGACCAGGTCTCTAGTTTCTAAATAAGGTCACATTCGGAGGTACTGAGGGTTAAGTCTTCAAATGATCTTTGCTGAGGACACACATCAACTCACAACACTAACTATAAAGAGCAGAACAAATGCACTTCGTGCCACAGTAAGAGGCTAACATCATACTGGTTGGAGGCAGAGGTGGGGTGTATGGGGGATGGAGCAGGTCTACTTTTTCTGTTTCTGCTAGTCTTAGAAACCTCATGTCAAAACAGTCATGATAGCATCCCTGGCCAGGTAGCTCAGTTTGTTAAACGTTGTCCCCATACTCCAAGGTTGCAGTTTCAATCCTGATCAGGGCACATTCAGGAAGCAACCAATGAATGGAGCAGAGAATAGATATCTCTCTCTCTCTGTCTCTCTCTGTCTCTCCTTTATCTCTCACTCTTTCTATCTTTCTTGCTCTAAAACAGTAAATAAAATGTATACATAAAGCAGTCACAATACCCTTTTCCTGAATGCTCTCTGCTCTCTTTTGCAGGTCAGAAAATGTCCTTCAATACATGTTAGGAAAGAGTCCATCTCCTCCTACATGAAGGGCCTCCTGCATCAGCCCTCCTCCCTTGTTAAGAAAATCCACAAGTCTCCATTCACTTCAGTCTGGAGCAAAAAAAAAGTTTAGGGACAGACAATGGAGGGAAGCTTTAGAGACCTCGAGCTTCTAACACCCAATTGCTTCTTATTAAGGTAACACGATTCTCATTTATATCGCAGAGAAATAACAGTCTTTGAAGTTAGATGGTATCTGGGTCATTTAACATGAAGAAATAATGGAAAGAGAAGTGACTCTACTTAATCTGAATCATGTGGAAAGGGACTTAGTTTTAGTCTGACCTCCAAAAAAGGAAGGAATGGTGATGCCCTACTGCTCTTCAAAGGGAGGACATGATAGGCATTTTTACAGCGAGAAACAAGAGAGAGCCCAGGGGTCTGCACAGTCTCCATTTGTCTTTCACAACAGGGCAGAGCAGACAAGGATCAAATTCAGAGTAAGTTGGAGACATTCTGACACCAGGAGAACATTCTCATTTACCAAAATTGAATAAAGTAGAAAGCTGTTCATTATTAATATTGAATAATGATTTTATTTTGGAAAAAGTGACATCATATTAAAAAGAGCATAGCAATTCGGTTCATTTTCTCGTTTTAATATTTATTTATTTTAAAAATGTTTTGAAAAGCTATGTGTCTATTCAGTGTCTGAAGTAGAATTTGCTAGAAATCAAACTAATACATATTTACTAAGTGCTTACTGTGTTCAAATTCATGTACTTGGCTCTTATACCACAGTTGAAAGGCCTGGCTCAAGGTCATTTTACATGTTTTAACTGTTTTGTGTGGTGCAATGTCCATATTAAGCAGTTCATCACAACCAATACAGATAACTGCTTTAAAGGCCAGGGGAGCCCTGGCTGGTGGTGTTCAGTGGTTTGAGTGTTGCCCGTTCCCTGAAGTGTGGCAGGCTTGATTCTGGGTCAAGGACACATCCCTGGGTTTCAGACCAGAGATATTTGTGAGCACAATTCTCTATCTACTAGTCTTCCTTCTCAGTAGATCTGAACACTACTTTGAAAAACTTTTGTGAGTTGTTGTGAGAATGATTTACTTTCATGACTTTCATCAAATCTTATTCACATGTTCCTCTTCAAATACACCTAAAATTTTCACAGTTCACAGGACCTGTGGTCTTGACTTAGCCAGACGAGAAACTCCCTAGCAACTGTCTCCATTTCTCTACTGTATAGTCCAGGGGTGATTGCAGAGAGGAGGGCATGGGTGGAAGTGGAAGAGAGCATAGGGATAAATGGTGATTTTAAAAAATGAAATACAATAAAATAAAATAAATTTAAAAAGAGAAGCAATAAAAGCACTAATGATGAAGTGTGCACTGATCAAGCAGTTTGTTGTCCCATTTGTCCTTTGTGCAGGTGACATGAAGAACTGTTAAACTCATGCCAGGCTTGGTAGACTATTTGCTCTTTAGGTAAAGCTAATCAATGGAAAGACTAATAAAGCATCCATCTGAGAGTTTTGCCAATGCTTTTCTTCTAGTTCTTCTAATGACATGATCCTGATCGCTTCTGAGATATTTGAAGAAGGGAAATGTTCTTACCCATGAGCCTTCTCTTTCTTTGCAGTAAGGGCCTTCCTAGTTTCCTTGCTGTTATTGTGTTCATTATTCACATTCCAAGAATTTGAAGACTATATGAAGATCCACACTTGTCGCCTAGCTGAATTATTTGCTCTCCAAAACCTCATGAATTAATATTACAATTTTTTATTTGTAAGAGGCAATAGACCTTAATTCTTTTTCTTCCATAATTATCTTTTCTATTATCCTTCTCTCTCAATTTTTTTTCTCATTAGCCAACATGTCATTAACTGTCTCCTTTAGGGATTCTGATTATAGCCAGTCTTCCGAAGATTCTCTTGTCAATGGTGCTATACTAGCCAGGGCTCTTGGTTGCAAAGAGTACAAGCCAGTTCTACAAAGTTAAGAAGAAAACTTTTGGAGACTAAAAAGAGATCTCACAGGCACTAAGGGAAGCCTGGAGAATCATCCTGTGCAAGTGGGAGCCATCAGTGGGGGGAAGGAGGGAACACCTCAGCCCTAGCCCTTGCAGAGAAAATAGGGTTGAGATGTTGTTATTGTTGCTGGGTACCTAATCCATGACTGTCACAATCACACAGCCCACACTGGACCCTGTCTGCTGCAGTCACCACTGCTCACTGTGCTTAAATAAATTCTCCATATTTCCATGGGCCTCTTATTCCAGGGTCAAAATTGTGAGTGGGAGTATCTAACCAGTTAAATGAGCCTATGGTTTTGCTGCCAATAATCAGGGAGACTGAGTGGTGGGCATTTGCAGCTTTTAATACGAGAAATGAGGCTCTGCCTTCCACCAACATTCATACAATAGTTAATTCCCAAGAGGCAGAGGAGTATCATATCAAAGATGTCACTTTCTGGAAAAAGGCTACAGCATAGGCATGTTTTACAGATATGACTAAGACATGCCTCCATCCTTGATAAATTCACAGTTCATTTGAAGAGTCTTACACCAACAAATCAGAAGGCAGTGTTCTTGAGCATGTCATGGGACATTTCACAGATTACTTTGGGATGAGAGCTGTAGGAGGAAAATATTCTGCATATAATAATCTGGGAAGACTTCACAGAGGAGATAGTATTTTTTCAAAGTATAATGCCTGTGCCCATTTAATAAATGATATTATTCTTTTTTTAAATATATTTTATTGATTTTTTTACAGGGAGGGAGGAAGAGGGATAGAGAGTTAGAAACACCCATGAGAAACATCGATCAGCTGCCTCCTGCACGCCCCCTACTGGGGATGTGCCCACAACCAAGGTACATGCCCTTGACCGGAATCGAACCTGGGACCCTTCAGTCTGCAGGCCGATGCTCTATCCACTGAGCCAAACCAGTTTCGGCAAATGACATTATTCTTAAAATACTAATATACATAAGTTCCTCACATACATTAACATTTTCTAACCTCCTAGCAATCAGAGACAGGTATAACTGTGGCCATTCTGTAGATGCCAACCAAAGAAATTTACACAAGGTTAAACAGTTAGTAAATGGCTAAATCAGAATGTAAACTCAGACTTTCATAGATAGCCTTTGCCTTCTAAACATCATCTACACTAATAAAAGAGTAAGATGCAAATTGAGTGTATCTTTGTGAAGCCCACCAGCCAATCAGGGAGTGAGCATGCAAATTAACCCAACAAAGATTGTGGGTTAATTTGCATACACAGGTGCTCCACACTGCCCCAGCTGCTTTGGGCCTCTAGGCAGTTTGGGAAGGGGGGAAAACTGCTCCGGCTGGAGCAAAGGCAGTGCCAGCAACCAGGGGAAGGAAGACCCATTCTTGCATGAATCTTTATGCATTGGGCCTCTAAGTATAGAATAAGAGAAAACATATATGACCAAGCCAAGCTTAGTATTCATAAGGATAAGAGTAAGAGCTATAAAATGGCCTGGAGATTTTGGGCAACTATGAAAAGTCATAATCACAAATACTTTATTTAAGATTACTATATGCTAGACCTGGAGCTGTCCATGTCCTGCTCATTTAATAATCCCACTGATACAATGAATTAAGTATTCTTAAAATTTCAATTTTGCTAATGAGAACATTGAAACTTGATAAGGTCAAGTGACTCTCAAGGTTTCATAGTTGGTATATGTTGTAATAATCTATTACTATCAAACAAACTAAACTAAACCTCAATGGCTTATAAACAAATACCCTCCCCCCCGCCCCCCACCACACAAAAAATCCAAGCATTTTATTTATTTATTTTTTAAGATTCTGTAACTCAACTGAAGATTTCTTTTATTTGAATGGGCTGTAATGTTTGACATGGCTCACTGACATATCTGGTGCTTTGTGGGGGATAGCTGGAAGGTTGAGCCTCCCTCCCTAGTCTCAGGGCTTCTTTACCCACTTGTGGCTTCTCCACAGGGTAAATGTCTCCATCGGCTCTCTCAGGCAGGGAAACAAGATCCCTCACATGGCAACTCAGGGCTCCTCATAGCACAAAAGCAGAATCTGTAAGGCTTTCTTAGGGTTCAGGCCTGGAACTGGAATAGCATCACTTCAACTGCATTTTACAGACTACAGTGAGTTATAGGCCCAGATAAGATTCAGTGTGCGAGGGGACTCCACAAGAATATGAATGTGGGGAAGAAATGTATATGGGGGCCACTTTGGAGAACTAGTTTTCATAATGTGTTATGTAGCTTCAACCAGGTGTCCTGACCTGGAGGCTATACTTTTTCACATAAAGTATATGAAAATTAGGAATAGGATAGGGTGGAGGTGTGACGAGGGATGACAGGAGACAAGTTGTAGGATCATACTCTGAGGACAGGGTCCAAGTGACCTGTAGAGCAAGCTAAAGGACATTTTCCATTGCTGTTCATTTGACCATCAGCAATTTATGCTTAAACTTGTTCTTCAAAACTATGCTTTATGTTGGAAGTGAGGAATAAGTTCTTCAGGTTCTTAGAATGGTTATCTTTCTCTCTTAAATTAGGTGTGCTACTTATTTCTATAGTTCATATTCATGGAGAAATGTGCTGGGTTAGAAGTAATATTAGATGTAGTGGTTAATAATGTGGGTTTTTTTCAATATATGGAGTTACACATATGTTGATATATATGCAATATGATATGCATGCTATTTTGTTGTATTGACAACAAGCTTTAAAACATCATATGTCAAATTTACTGAAGGTGTTAACATTATAGATAATTTTATGCTTAAAAATGTCGAATTTTGCCCTAACCGGTTTGGCTCAGTGGATGGAGCGTCAATCTACAGACTGAAAGGTTGAAGGGTCCCGGGTTTGATTTCAGTCAGGGGCATGTACCTTGGTTGAGGGCACATCCCCAGTAGGAGGTGTGCAGGAGGCAGCTGATCGATGTTTCTCTCTCATGAATGTTTCTAACTCTATCCCTCTCCCTTCTTTTCTGTAAAAAATCAATAAAATATATATATTTTTTAAATGTCGCATTTTGTGCCAAAAAAAAAGAACATTTGCAGGAAGTTTTTATTCATTACATTATTTTGAAGAAAGGTACTGCTAAATACTTTGGGAAGCTTATGGTGAACATGCTCCATCTCAAGATACTTGTGAACACTGGTTTAAGCACTTTAAAAGTGATGATTTCAATGTGAAAGACAAAGAATATCCAAGTCAACCGAAAAAGTTCAAAGACCAACAATTACAAGCATTATTGGATGAAGATGTGTGTCAAACTCAAAAACAAGTTGCAGAAAGATTAACCTTTGCTCAGTAGACAATTTCCAATTGTTCACAAGCAATGGGAAAGATTTTAAAGGAAGGAAAAAGGGTGCTACATCAACTGAACGAAAGACAAGTGGAAAACCAAAAAGTCATCAGTAAAATGTTGTTTCAATGGCACGAAAATCATGTGATCCAGGTTAACCATCAACATTGACTGCAAGGCCAAATCGCTTCAGAAAGAAGACAATTCTCTGCATTTGGTGGGATAAGGAAGTTATGGTGTATTATGAGCTTCTAAAACCAGGTGAAACTATTAATACTGATCGATACCTACAACAAATATCCATTTGAACCATGCTTTGATCGTTAAACGACCAGAATGTGCCAGAAGATATGGCCAAATAATTTTCCTTCATGATGATGCACCATCACACACTTCAAAACCAGTTAATGCTAAGTGAAATAAGCCAGGCAGAGAAAGATAAATATCGCATGATCTCACTCATTTATGGAATGTAATGAACAACATAAACTGATGAACAAAACTAGATCCAGAGACAGAGAAACATTGATCAGAACATCTAACCTCAGGGAAGGTAGGGGAGGGTGGGGGTAAGAGGGAGAGATCAACCAAAGGACTTATATGCATGCATATAAGCCTAACCAATGGACACAGTCAACAGGGGAGTAAGGGCATGAATGAGGGGGGGGGTATTGGGGGAATAAGGACACATATGTAATACCTTAATAAAGAAACTAAAAAAAAACAAAAATCAGTTAAAGACACGTTAAAAGATCTTGCCTGGGAAGTATTAACCCACCTGCTGTATTTGCCAGACCTTGCTCCTTCAAATTACCTCTTGTTCCCATCAATGGCACATGCTCTTTCTGAGCAGCACTTTAAAACATACAAAGGAGTGGAAAATTAGGTCTCTGAATGGTTTGCTCAAAACAAAACAAGTTCTATTGGAACGGTATCCACAAATTACCTGAAAGATGGGGGAAATGTGTAGCTAGCTATGGAAATTACTTTGAATAAAGCACTTTTGATATTTCTTTTGAAATTATCATGTTTTATTTGATTACAAAATCCACATTATTAACTGGTAGACCTAGTAAAAGATAAAGTCTTCACTGATCAATTTGTTTAGGAAGCAGGTTCTAAATCTTTCTGTTCCATCTTTCATTTTCTTCCTGTCATAACATTTCATTCTACAAGTGGCAAAAGAATGTGTATTATCATGTTTTCCACAAAGAAGTGTTATATTCCCTCAGCACTTATTGAAATCTCTACCGGTACCTAGTTTCGGAACACAAAATTAAAGGATTTCATTGGGGAAAGAGAAACCGTGTGACCAATTAGCAATAGAAGGGAGAATATAAAGGGCATCAATGATTGCTGTGACCTCATTGTAAAGAACAATACAGAAAATGAATAGGTACATAATTAAGTTCAGTTGCTATGAAGTTTGAATATCTGATGGTTATAAAGTTGATGCCCAGCTCTGTTAGAAATTTTAAGTCTGAAACTTTTCCATCTGAAAATACATTGTTTTTAATTAGTATCACCTGCTGATAATATCCTCAATTCTTCAAAATCAAATTCTAAACTCTCACAAATGAAAAATAAATAATTTAGTTATTAATGAGCAATCGCATTCCAAAACATTTTTCATGTATTTAATACCTTTGTCTTAGTTTAATTGTAGTAATATTTTCATTTAAATGTAGTAAAATTTTTCACTTCTTAACAGAATGTATTGCTAGTTTATCTTTCTTAGAGTCAAGTAGTTAGAAGTCCTTCTAGATATTACATGCAAAAGGAAGCAGACCAGTTTATGTTCATGAAAAAAAAAGTTCCAAGCTGGAGAGAAGTATCTGTGTTAGCTCCAATCAATGATCTATACAGGAAATAGGTGCATTGATTTGAAATAAAAAAAACAACAACAACACACAATCTTGGTGAATTCCCTATTAATGATTAGTTCTATAAAGGAGATTACTCTGTACTTGCTAATTCTAACAATATTTAACAATTAATTCTATAATAATTTATCTTAAACCCTGAAATAAGAGATGTATATAAGAGAGATATTTCTAAGTGGTCCTTTTTTCATTAGAAAACTTCTATAAAGTGCAATAGACTGAATCAACAATTTTCAACTAGTGTGCCTCAAGAATTTTTAAAAGATGCAATACTTAACTATTTAGTCGGGGCACTGACCTCTTTTCTCTTAGATTGTCAAATAAAAACATGTCAGCAGCCAGCACAAGAACAGCATTTGGAGTAAATGAATCAACATTATATTTATTTTTTATTGTCAGATCAGCAAAAATTTATTTTTCTGTATGTGTGCCACAGAGTTTTAGCAATTAATTCACGTGTGTCATAAGATGAAAAAAGTAGAAAATCTCTGCACTAAATGTTCATATCCCCCCAAAATGCATATATTGAAGTCCTAACCTGTAAGGTGATGATATGGGGCCTTTGGGAGGTAATCTGTATATATAAAAGCCTAATTTGCAATGTGCCCCCTTGGGAGTTCGACTGAGAGACCAGGAGTTTGATCACTCGCTATGACATGCGCTGACTGCCAGTGGGCGGCAAGGAATGAAGGAAGGCCTCAGCAGGCAGCCGGCAGCTGGCAGCCGCTAGGGACCCTACCTGTGCACAAATTTCATGCACTTGGCCTCTAGTTAGATCATAACAATTGTGCCCTCATGAGTTCCCTTTCCCTTACACCATGTGAGGACACAGTGAGAAGATGACCGATGCTGCTGGTGCCTTGATCTTGGATTTCTCACACCCAGAACTGTGAAAAATAAATGTTTGCTGTTTAAGCCACCCAGTTTATGATATTTTTATTATGGTAGTCCAAAGTGGGAATACTATAATAAAATAAAATCCAAGATTTTTTTTTCCCCCAGTTAGTGAATATGCCTAGCTACTGAGAGTTCTTAGAAGGTTAGTACAAATGAAAGTCAAGAGAGGTACCAAAATATCAAGTGTGTGCCAGAAATGATAAGGCATTTTCTCATTCTAGATTCTCCACAATGCTTCTTCATTGAATCTTGGACTCTTTGAATCCGTCTTTAGGACAGGATAGGCCTTTTAACATGATTAGCTTAAGCCCCTCCTCCCAGGATAATCCCCTATGAACTGATTTGGAACCCTAATTATATCTGCAAAATCTCCTTTGCCATATAATGTAACAAACACAGGAATGTATCTCATCATATCCACAAGTTCTATCCACATTAAAGTCTGGATATCACAAAGGGTCAAGTGTCAAAATGTCAATTGTATTTCTGACACTGCACATATACTTGCTTTAGGTTGATATATCCATATCTTCCATATATAGATAGATAGGTGATAGATAGATATAATTTTAAAATAAATATATGGATAATTTTATAAATACATTACATGTATGTTCTATAGTACATATATATAAAATCCTATAGCTGTATAAACTACATACGAGTATATATTAAAAATATCTAAACATTCAAGATTTTAAAATCAAAACTTCATTCTAAATGTTATCAAGTAACTTTTCTGAGGCTATGAAAGATAATCAGAGATTTTCTAATTAAGATATTAAAATGTATATTATATCAACAGATATATTTTATTCTACAAGTTCCTTTTAGACAGGGCGTGTCAGTTGTGTAATGTTCCTCTAGACTATGTCATAGGCTTAAGTATTTCCATGTCAGTATTTATGCGTAAAATTGGACTTCAATTTTCTTTTTTTGTTATCTTTGTTATTACTGTGATGCTAGAATTTTTTAGAAGTTATGTTTTTCTTGTTTTTCTTTTAATCTCTGAAATAATCTAAATACACTTAAAGTTATTTGTTCCTTAAATATTTGAAAAACAATAGTAAAAATTATGAGCAAGTTATTTCTTTTCTGTTTCTCCTTGGTATTGATTGGTCTCTTTAAAATTTCTGCCTCTCCTTAGGGAAATGCTGGTAATTTAGATTTCCTTGAAAACCATATCTTTCATCCAGATTCTAAAAGAAATTTACAGCCTTAGCCGGTTTGGTTCGGTGGATAGAGCCTTGGCCTGCAGACCAAAGGGTCTCAGGTTCAATTCTGGTCAAGGGCACATACCTCGATTGCAGGCTCCTCCCTGGGCTGGGCCCTGGTTGGGGCATGTGCAGGAGGCAACCCATCATTGTGTTTCTCTCACATCGATGTTTCTCTCTGTCTTTCCTCTCTCTTCCACTCTCTCTAAAAATCAACGGAAAAATATCCTCAGGTGAGGATGAACAAAAATAAAATTAAAAAATAAATAAATAAATGAATTTACATATAGCAGAGAAGATTGTCGCTGATAGATTTTTAATTTCTCTCTTGTCTTTAGTAATTTCAACATTGTAATTTCATGCTTGCATATTTACTAGTATGCTTTCTTTCTTTGTTCTCTTTATTATTTAAAGATTCACTTTTTTGTTTGTTTTTCCTCAGTGAACCAGATTTTGGACATTTATTAGTTTTAAAGAATTGTTTTGTTTTGTTTTTGTTTCATTTCAGCTGTTATTGGATTAATGTCTTATTTTATCACTCTTTTTTTAGTTTGTTATTGTTTTTGTAATGCTTGAAGTCTAATATTTATTGACATAATTTCAAGCTTATTAGTACTTACTTTTAACTGAGTTTTCTTTTTGGCCTTATTTCGTCTTCCAATATATTCTGATTTATAATGTCTGCATTATTGTCGTTTTACCCATATTAAACAATTTTGTTTTAATTTTTATTTGAAGCTAGTGATGCTGATGCGTGAGATTACTTTTTTGTTTTTTAATTACCAAGTGGTAACATTTTAGATTTTATGCTTTTTGATTTGTATTTTGTTTCCAGTTCTGTTAATAATTTATAGTTTTATTGCACTGTGAATACAGAACACTGGCCATGCAATTACTCCAGTTTTGGAATTTATTAAATATTAATTTCTAATTGTAGCACTATTTCTTTCAAGCCTTCTCCTCAAAGAAAAGGCATTAAAAATTAAGCACGTCAATCTAAGAAGGGAAACTGTTGATGGAAACACTCCCCACACGTTCCTGAGGAATTTCTCCACCAGCTCCTTCAACAAAGCAGCTGCAGCCTAGTGTGCGCAAAGAGAAAGTGAAAATGGCCTGACACTCACTAAACAGTTACAAGGTGTCGTTTAAAGAACATCAAATTCACACCCATGCAAAGGCCTTCCTGGAAGTGCGGGCTGTCATCTCTGCATAGATGTGACTTGACTTTGATTTCCAGAGTTACTTTTCCCAGTTTAGAAGGAGCACTTCATTCCTCAAGCATGCCAAGGCAGGCCAATGCTTGATTTCCCAAGATCAGAAAATACTTATTGTCCCCTTGTCATTCTATCAACTGTGTCACATTCCTTGTCTTAGTTTGAAGAGAAAGAAATAAACAAGAATTGTGTGATGATATAATAACTCAAAGTATAATACTTTTTCTATCATCTGCCTTCTTTTAATGGTCTAAGGTAATGTTTGCATTACATATTTCATCTTAACTAAAACTCCTATATTATGCTTTCCAGCTTCTGAATCCCACAACATAATGTGGTTCTTAGACAAAGGATGATAGCATACAATTTAGAGAAGGGTTCAAGGCAATTTGACATGCTGCTTCTTATGTGTGTTGTTTAAAATTACACACACACACTGAGTTTCAATGTTGCTACTGAAAAATAAGCTTGAGTTCTTTGTTATCTGATTCAATGACATTCTCTCTCTCTAGTTGGCATTCTTTTCAAGTGTTAAAATGGAATAGCTGCCTGGCCAATGTGGGTCAGTGGTTGAGCATTGACCTATGAACCTGGAGGTCATGTTTCAATTCCCTGTCAGGGCACATGCCTGGAATTGTGAGCTTGATCCCCAGTGTGGAGACATCAATCAATGATTCTCTCTCATCATTGATCTTCCTATCTCCCTCTCTCCCTTCTGCTCTGAAATTAATAAAACTATTTTTTAAATGAAGTAGCCAACTCCTCACTGTATGTAGCTAAAATTCAATTCTAATAAAGAGAGGGGAAAATTCAATGATATTTAATCTAAAAAAATCCAAAGACAGAAAACTTTGGGTTCCAAATTTAAGATTAGTTTACATCCATGTCTATTCTCCTTCACTCTCACTTCCTGGTAACATGAACTCCATTTCTCCCATTTTTTCAGACCCTTTGGATGCACTGATCTACTCGTTACTCCTTATGGGAACTGACAATATTTTGTTGCCTTAAAGACCAACTAAAATCCAAGACTGGCTATTTTCTCCTGACCTAAACAAAAGCCTCCCATGACTTATGTAAATACAATAAACATTTATTGGAGACAGTTTTATCCCAGAGTTTTAAAATGATTCATGTAAGATTTTATTAGTCTCATCATTCACATATTGTAATGAAGCAAGATGATTTCTCTCAGAAGTTTGTTCCTAGTGAGAACAGAATTATTAAACATCATCATCACTGATGTTCATTAAACTTTATTACCACAGTTTGAACCCTGTCAAATCAGGCTCTCCAAATGGGTGACTGTGTGTGAGAGGCTTTAGAAAAGGAGTTGGTATCTAGTAGAGTGTTCAGACTAACTGAACACCTGACCAGGGGGGCAGAGCCTCAGAGTCTGAAGATTGTGCTAAAGCATTCTTTGGACAGGTTTGCATCAGACTGTGACCTGTTCTTGCTGCCTTTAACCAGTGTTTGGAAAGGAAATTCCTCCCCAGTAAGAAATAAGAACCGAGGGATGAAAGTTAGAGCAGGTTGGAAGGTGACAAAGATGGGCTCATTAGGAGAGAATGAATGACAGCTATTGCTTTTTTGTAAGCATCAACTCACTTTTTCTCTCATATTTAAAATGCCAAGCAGGAGCTAAATAGGGACTTATAAAGATGAAGTGATTTGCCAGAAATCCATTTAGCTAGTAATTGTTGCAAGCAGTATTCAAAACCACAGCTCCTTGATGAAAGGTACATGTATGTTTTTTCAGCTGCACTGTACTGTCTTTTATCAATGGAAGGAAGAAAAAAATATATGTGAAGGAGGTAAATGAGCAAAACTCTGCTTACTCGGTGTTAGTAAATATTTGATTGCTGTTAATTTTAACTTGGCTGCTTAACATGCACAATAATTAGCCTGGTTCCCTTATGGAGAATCTTAAATGAGGATGCCTGTACTAAGATTGCTGTGATGAGCAAAGGCAATCAAACATGTGACGTTGACAACTATGATGCTAGGTGAGCAGGGAAAAGCAAAGTACAAGTTTGCAGGCCAGAGTCTTGAAATCAAAACTCAAGTCACTGGGTAATTCATGGCATGTTAATCCAGCCTGGTGGAACCTTGGGTGCAATCTCTGACTTTCTATGCATAGGACCTCACATTACTACACCAAGTTAGAGGCACAGTGATTATGTTTTTTATTCTTATCAATGCAGAATTTAAAAATCCTCATTTCCTTGGGGTATTATGCTTAGCCCCTATTATTTTCCTTGTGTGATGTGAACTCTTTAGATTCCTGCTTTCTTAATTTTCGTAAAATGTCAGAAATAAATTACTCTAATTGTCACCTGGACACAAATCTTTGGTACCGATTTTGGAGAATGAACCAGCCAACAAACTAAAAACGAGAAAGCTTTGACAAATGGAAACATTTTTCATGACTATGAATGCCAACTTTTCTACTATCAGTCTAATTGGTTAAAATGGAAATAACGATAGGGAGCACTAGATAGCTTTTTGAAGGTAGAGAAATAGCAGTGAAGGGAAGAAGCTAGAAGAAGATGTAGAAGGAAGAGTCAGTTCAAAATGCAAAATACGTAAAAGTGAAAGAAATGTGTTAAGATTTATGATTCACAATATGGTGATTTAAATATCCCAGAGAACTGAAATAGGAACAACTTCTAAACCACTACACATGTTTTGTTTCATTAACCAATCTGACATTTCATGTAAGGAGAGGAATTGCTAACTGATAGGTTTAGGTTGTTAGTGCTACAACTTCAGGTCATCTCCTCAAAGTTAGTTTTAAAAAGAAGAATAAAGAGGAGAGTTGGAGGAAGAAAGAAGAAGGTACATGTATGTTTTTTCAACTGCACTGTACTGTCTTTTATTGAGGAGAGTGCTTCAGAAGAGCAATATATATTTTTACTTTATAGCATGCTCTATGAATTTCAAATAAGTAGTCATTTTGTAGTGAGTTCAATGGAAGGTCCGTGAGGATGACTCCACACCTAAGATGGGAACATACCTCTCTCTGTCCTTCCTTTCTTTTAAGTTCCAATAGTCTTCCAGTTTTTGAGCAATGCTTAAACACACACACACACACACACACACACACACACACACACACACACACACTGACAATCCCTATTGTTCCTCAAGTAATCTTTATTCAGACCACTATTCAACATGTATACTATAGGTTACTAGGCAAGTCTCTCAGCTGTGAACTGTATGGTAGCCAAGGAAGCATGATTTAGAGAGAAATTGTCTAAGGAAGAGGGCTTAATGCCTAGGGGTGGAGGAGACCCTGGGAGGATCAGGGAGGCTTCTTTTTCACCCAGTGTTTTCCTCCATCTTAGTCTGTTCCAAAAGTCTTGCTTCTCATGATCTGTTGCCATTACCCCTCTCTGAAGGATGTGTGGGCTGCTGTCTGCAGGGAGATTGAGGCTTCATCTTTGACAGGGATCCTTTTGCAAAGTTAATCTCTGCTTCTATATCCCTTTACTTAGAGTATTTCATTTGAAATTCACTAATGTAAACTTTCTGTGGGTAGTCCTCAGGATTTGAAATCTTATGTCCCAATGAGATGACAATTTAGTTCTGTTTCCTAGATGACATCTATTTTATAAGAGAGTAATTGACCTTTAAAGAGGTCTGTCCTCCTGATGAGATGGCGCATACTGTCCATTAATGTACTGAAGTTAAGTGATCATCAAAAAGATAATGGACCCCATGATGAGAGCAGCTGAGCTTAATTTACAATGTGTCAAAATAAAGGCTGCTCAAGAGTAACTCAAAAATTGACCCTCTGAGGCTCCTTAGATATGTTTGCCAATGGCAGCAAGAAAAGGTGGTGGAGCCACTCTGAAATGCATTCCACAAAATCCATCTGAAATAGAGAAGTGCAGCTGCTTTCCTATAGACGAGCAGAGATATTCCATGAAGCTACTGAACCTTCAGTTTTGGGATTCTCCTTTGCTTGGGAACCCTCTTGGGTTATTAAAAAAATTAATTTCTAATTTTGTATTCTTTATAAAGTAGGTTTATATTATAGTATGAATATTTACGTCCCTTCTGAAATTCATATGATGAAATTTTAATTCTTAAAGATGATAGTGTTAGGAGGTGGGATCTTCAGGAAGTGCTTAAGTATGAGGGTGAAGCCTTCATAAATGGGATTAGTGCCCTTAAAAAAGGGGCTCCAGAGAGATCCCTAGCACCTTCCACATGTGAAAACACAGACTGAGGGAGCAGCCTATGAACCAGGAAGAGAGCCTTCACCCAAACACTACTCTGTAGGAACCTTGATCTTTGCCTTCCCAACCTCCAGAACTGAAGGAAATAAGTTTGTGTTGTGTATAAGCTAACCACTCTGTGATATTTTGTCATAGCAGCCCAAACAGACTAAGATAAGTCTCCAAAGTTATAGAAGTGACAAGTAGAGTCAACAGATTTAGCAAAAGCAAACAAATAAAAAATCAACCAATCAAGCAAAATAGAACAATTCAATATGTTGTTAAATTTGAATTTCAGATAAACAATGGATTTTTTCAAAATATAAGTATATCCCATTAAATACTTGTTATGTAATATTTGGGAAACTAGAAAACTTTAGATATGGAAGAAAACTTGGAGATCACTTTGAACTTTTCCATTTTATCAAGAAGGACTTCGAAGCCAAATTGTTAGTCTTGGGTTGATAGTTGTAGTAGGTCTTCAGAGCTATTGTCATTTCCACTACATCGTTATTTTTCCATATGAACATTACAACAAATTATTGATTACTGATTGTTTCTTTTTTGAATTTTGATCAACCTGCTATTTTGTAGACAAAGCCTCAAAGTAAATTAATGATAGGGTAGAATCCAGGATTCAACTCACATTTCTTTTCTCTACTATCTCTGGTAAATACAAACAGTGAAGCTGTCTGTGTGTCTGGCTAACTGATAACGCACTATTCTGTCACTTCATTTTTTTCATTTAAAATAAATCATGTAAGTCTAGCAGAGAAAATATTTCTGTTTTTTCCCAAATGACACAAGCAGCGATGTCACAGTAATTTGCTCTTAATTAGTACAATATCAAAAGAAAACCCTTGTGCATAAGGTTTAAGAGATCAGGAGGAAGGTGCTAGCTAGCTTCAAGCTTTTAATTCCTTGGGTTCCATAATGGTCTTAGCATTGAGACTAAAAAATGAAAAATATGTAACTGGAAATAATTCATGTAATTATTTTGTTAATAAGATTTTATTTGTGGAATAGGGAGGGGTAAAGTAGCTAAAAACAAAAACAAAGTTCAAGTTAATTCCAATTCATAACTTTCATAGCATTTGATAAATCTTCCTGGGAAATAAATAGCAGTGAGGGATAATGAACTGGGGTATCTTTTCTGTTTGCTTTGTAAATGGAGACAATATATGGAAGCCTAATTAAAAGCTTTATAATATAATTAATGCAATTTTGAATGTGTCTATCACTAAATATTAATTATCTTGCAGCTACTAGAACAGAAAATGATGGTATCTTTCATGATGAGAGTGGGGTACATATTCTGAATATGAATGCTGTCAAACTAAGATAAATTGGTTTCCAAACTATTTTTTTAAACAGACTTCTTCATTAATATTAGCTTAAGGTATTAAAGGATGGTGAAATCTGCCAATGAATATGTTTATTTTTTTCTCCTGGACAAAAATCAAGTTTATGAAAAAGTTTAAAGAAAAAAGTAAACTTAATTTAAGGAATAAATATAACAGAAAAAGAATATGATGGAATTAAATGAATGCCATAAGAGGAAAAAAACAACACATGTCCTTTAAAGGTTAAGAAAAAAGGCTATAGCTGTTAATTTAAACAACGAGACTATTAGACAGTGGTGGATCTAATACCTTAGCAGTCTATGTAAGCAAACCAAATGTAACTTATAAATGCCTCAAGGTGAAAAAACTGAAACCTAAGGAAAACTGATCACAGCCAGTTAAGCTTTCCCAAATTAGGTAACCACATAAGCCAGTCAAATAATTTCCTGGCTTTGCTTTGATGTCCTCTGTGTCTTTACCCTAGCTCCTGTCTGTGGAATGCTCCTAACTACTTCCGGTTTGGTGCTGCCTTATTGAAAACACTTTTTGCTCAGATGCTTAAAATTTTTAATGTGCCTTAGTTTATCTCTTAGCATACTAAATTAGAAGCACAATTCTTTTTTTTCAATTATTCTTTCATTTATTGTCACTATTCAGAGCTTTCATAATTCATATGACTTCATTTTGAGAGGAAACATTCAGAATCTTTGAATTGAAGAATAAAACACCTAGCAAAATTCTCCTGTCTTGGAATTTTTTATAGCCCATTTTAGATTTTAAGTAAATAAAGAATTATTAATTCTATGAGGCTACATATTTTACCTTAACATAATTTTTAAAATAGTGCTATTACAATGTGCTAAGCTCTTTTCATATTTTTCTATATCCCATAATCCTGTGAGGTAGGAGGTATTGGAAAGCATTTCACAGCTGATAAAGCTGATGAGAGGGTAAATAATTGACTCAGAGCACTTGGCACAGAAAATTACAGATCTGGGATTTGAATTGCAGATGCTATTGAAGTTGGATGGTAAATTTCATGATACTTTCCTAGCTCTATTAAATATTAACCAAATATATTGCCCATTTATAAAATAAAATGCCCCAAATTGAAATACTCTTTACCATAAGACTCTTTTATAGGCCAAAAGTAACAACATTATAGAGAAAACAGATCATTTTAAAGTGTTAGATTTTACATAGGAAAGCTCCTAATGAAAACACAAGTTCCTGAGGAAATGTGATCCCCCTACATGCTGTCAAAGAACAAAATTATCCATGAGTCATGGTTTGCGTGACTTATTTCTTGAACTATTTAACAATCTATCATTTTTGTTAGACACATGTCCCCTCTGTACTAACCCCATGGTTATAGCTTCTTCATGGAATGATGGTGGCTGGTGTCAAATAGGGTTGGTTTTTTTTTTTGTGTTACTTCAAACTTCAATTCTGCTACAGTAAATCACCATCTCATCCCACTTCAGAAAGGAATAGAGTGGGTTTATGGCTCATGATCAACTGCATTGTTATTATTCTTCAGGGAAGACTGGATTCTCTTTGGCTTTTTTTTTCTCCAAGGCTTTTCTATTAGAAACTAGGACTAAGTTTTCATTGGCTTACTTTCCAGGACTCTGAGAGGTCCAGAAGTCTATATGCTCACTGTTTTCTTACTTAAAACCATAATAATTAAGAATTAACTCTTTATGACTGAATTCAGTGACAGAACTGGATCCCAAAATAACACAAATCTTAGCAAGAATAATGGAAATAAAAGCAAGCAGGTGATGCAAAGAGGTGTTCTCACACCGTGGCAGGATAGTAAGAGGCTAGGAAAATTCCTGGGAAAGTGGAAGGAGAAACCAAGAAAAGAAAACTAAAGCCAAACAGTGTAGGCAGCTTGCCGTCAGCTTGTGAAAGGCAAGACATTATCTTCTCCAACCAAAGACACTTGAGAGCAAATGGTTAATACCTTCCCCCACTAACCAAAGAATACATACCTTAAATCACCCTGGCCTGGAAAAATAAAGAACAAAGGCCTAATTAATACCATTTGTGCAAGCTAAACCCAAGAACAAATATCACTTGGATGTTAGGCAGGCTGAGGAGAAGGGGGAAATATTAAACTCACCCACTGAACCAAGAAGTCAGCAGTCTTGGGGCTTGCCAAGATAAAATTACTAGATATTCTCATAAATTCTGGGAAAAGCCACAAAAAAAGTAAAAGGGGGAACTTGAAATCTAGTCTGTTGCCCAAGATATCAGGCAGAAGAACCTTGAAACCTATAGACAGAAAATTATAAAACCCCTAAACATCCACCAGGTAGGTGCTCAGACCAGTTAAGTTGCCCAATTGTGCTTTATGTCAGGTATATTTCTAATAAATTTGCTTGCTCTTCTTCCTTAATAAACTTGCTTACTTTGCTTCAATGCTGCTATTTGTCATTCCTCTCAAATCTCTCTTAAGAGATTTACAAGAGCCGAGGAGGAGACAGTCTCCCCCATGCCCCTAAGGGGGGCTATTTAGTAACAATGTCTATATTCCACAATAGTTAAACTTGCATGTTGGTTTGTCCCTCTAGAATCACAATATAAAACTCAGTTTCTATGTAGAACACCAATCCTGGGAAGCAGGCATTTTATTCCTGACATTGTACAGTTTCTGAGTTTAGCTGCTACTTTAAGGTAGAAAACATGATGAATTCATCTCTGTGTATCTGAGCCACAGAATACCATGAGCCATGAAAAGTAATAATGCTATATTAGGTATTCTGGAATGCTAATCCTATATAATAAAGAGGTAATATGTAAATTGACCATCACTCCAACATACAAGATGGCCACCCCCATGTGGTCAAAGATGGCCACCCCCATGTGGACACAAGATGGCCACAAAAAGATGGCCAGCAAGGGAGGGCAGTTGTGGGCAATCAGGCCAGCAGGGGAGGGCAGTTGGGAAGGACCAGGCCTGCAAGGGAGGGCAGTTGGAGGTTACTGGGCTGGCAGGGGAGGACAGTTAGGGGCAACCAGGCCTGCAAGGGCAGGGCCGTTGGGGGGGAGCAGGCTTGCAGCAGAGGGCAGTTGGGGGGGACCAGGCCTGCAGGGGAGGGCAGTTGGGGGTGACCAGGCCAGCAGGAGAGGGCAGTTAGGGGTGACCGAGCTTGCAGGGGAGGGCAGTTAGGGACAGCCAGGCCTGCAAGGCAGGGCAGTTGCGGGGAGAGCCGTCCTGCAAGGGAGGGCAGTTAGGGGCAATCGGGCCAGCAGGGGAGCAGTTAGGTGTTGATCAGGCTGGCAGGGGAGTGGTTAGGGGGTGATCAGGCTGACAGGCATCAGTGGTTAGGGGCAATCAGTCAGGCAGGCAGGTGAGCAGTTCAGAACCAGCAGTCCAGGATTTTGAGAGTGATGTCCGACTGCCCATTTAGTACCAGGCTTAAATGGGCAGTCAGACATCCCTCGAGAGGTCCCAGATTGGAGAAGGTGCAGGGTGGGCTGAGGGACACCCCCCCCCGTGCACGAATTTCGTGCACTGGGCCTCTAGTATTATATAACTAACACTGGAAATATCAGTGATCTATTTCAATAAAAATGTATTTCACACACATCTGCAGCATTCAGCATGAGATTGTTGTGGAGGCTGTGGATAACTGGACAGCTCTGATTCACACATTCTTATTCATTCCCTGAGTCTAGTAGACTAAGACATGTCCATCTTTTGGCCATAGCAGAAACTCAAGAATGAATACATTTGAGCAAGTACTCCCTATGAAAGTATTTTTTCTAGTAATCTCATGCCTGTTGACATTCTATTGGCCAAAGCAGGTCAAATGATTGAGTATAGATTCAAGAGAAAAAATACAATGTAGGGCTTTAGTGGGAGGTGCTATAAAGTCACATGAAAAAGATCAGCTTTATAAGGAGGAGTGAAGAATTGAGACCTTTAATGTAATCTACTACAGCAAGAAAGAAACATATAAGCAGCCATAATGAATGTAAAGAGTCAACATAAAATGATTCCCCCCCAAAATTTTAAAATCACTGTATAATTAGAACAATTAGATATCATCACATGTAGTTATTAGCAATTGTAACTATGTCAAGGTGGCAAATTACTTACAGAGAAAATGTGGGTACTATATATTAACTTTAGTTCTGATTTCATCTTTTTTTTCTACCATTATCTTCTTTAGCTCTCACTTAAAAAATGTGATTTTGCTATTTTTACTTCCATGAGAAATAGCATTGCATATCTTTGAGAAATTAGATAGTATATAAACAAGCAGATTATCAATATAAAAATCTTAGAATCAAAGTGAAAGTGAAAATTAGCATATTGTCTGTTTTTCTCCCCACATTTTATAGATAATAAAACTGAGATGCAAAGATGTAATATGACTTGTAAAGATTTAGATAAGATAATTTGGAAAAAGATGTCTTCATTAATGACCTAATATCACTTTATATTTCAGTTTTATTGATGGAGTTCAGGATGAAGACCTAGTTTGTTTTGTTATTTTTCTTATTCTACATCGTAGAAAGCTATTCATCTTTATGTAAATGTCTACAAAAATTATGAACTGAAAATGTTGATTATAGTTTATTTTTATCAACAAAAATTAAATTTGTTTGTAATAAATGTTTTAGCTTTAAGTTTCTAAATACTAGAAGTTGCTTTTCTCTTTTTAAATATATTTCAGGAATTTAGATAAGAGCTTAGTCAAAATATATCTTTGACTATATAAAAGAGATATTTTTGCTTATACACAAGTCCTAAGCTAAAACCCGAAGTTAACAGATTTTAAGGATGGAGATATTCCTTGGCACTATCATTGCCTCCTAGATTCACTGAAACACCAGTGCTATAAGTAAGAGGCAAGATGCATAGTGATATCACCTGAACAGGGACACAGGGATTCTGAAATAGCCATGGTGTACATAGGTAGCTCCAATTATTTGCCTCTCAGACAAACAAAAAGCAAGATTGTTGAAATAATAGGAAGAAGGATTGGTGTAGGGTTTTACCCCATGGCTCAAGGCAAGCATTTACATTATTTAGACACTCAATGTCTCTTCTGACTTATGATTGCCTTACAACCTATGAAATATATTTAATGTCCCCTTGGAAGCAATTACACATTGAAACATCAAAATATATTTACTTAGTAGGCAGTATTTTCATCGGTCTCTGCAGTGTATTTTAACAGTAGTGGAAGCAAAAATTTTGGAGTAATGTGTTTTTATCTATCATTCAGATCAAAGAAAATCCAGTACTTGTAAATTTTAGAAAGCAACTGAAAGTTTCATGGAGTTGTAGAAAATCGTAATGAGGTAGAAATTAATTAAAAGTAGTAGGATGTAAAAGTAGTAAGTAGAACTGCTTTTCTTATTGGAGTAAAATGCACATAACACTTACAATCTTAACCATTTTTAAGTGCATAATTCAGTGGTATTAAATGCGTTTACATTGTTGTGCAGCCATCACTATCATCCATCCCCATAACTCTTTTCACCTTATAAAACTGAAACCCTGTTCCCATTAAACAAACAACATTTCCCTCTTCTCCCCTTCCTCCAGCCTCTGGCAACCAGCATTCTGCTTTCTGTCTCTATTGTTTTGTTTATTCTAACTACCTCATGTAAATGGAATCATATAGTATTTTTCTTTTTATGATTAGCTTATTTCACTTAGCATAACATCCTCAAGTTTTATTCATATTGTAGCATATTGCACCATTTCCTTTCTTTTTAAGGCTAATTAATATTCTGCTGTATGTATACACCACATTTTGCTTATCTATTCATATGCTGATAAACAGTGGGGATGCTTTCAACTTTTAGCTATTGTGAATTGTGCTGCTATGAATATGGGTGTAAAAATATCTCTTGGAAAACCTACTTTCAATTCTTTTGGGCATATACCCAAAAGTGGAATTGCAGAATTATATGGTAATTTTTATCATTAATTGTTTATTTTATATTTCTACCCACCAACAGTGCACCAAGTGCTTTAACTTCTCCACATCTCCACTTGTTTTCTTTCTTTTTTTTTCCTAGTAGCCATTCAAATGGGTGTGAAGTGGCATGTCATTGTAGTTTTGATTTGCATTTCCCTAATGCTATGATGTTGAGCGTCATTTCACATGTGCTTGTTAGCCACTTATATATCTTCTTTGGAGAAATCTCTATTCAAATCCATTGCTCATTTTTTGAGCAACTTATGTTCCTAATGTGATTCTAAGAATGCATAACTCTTGAGGTCCTATCAGTGAGCGCTCAGGGAGAGAAATGACTTCTGCAGAACAAACCTCCTTAAGATTATTCTACAGAATCAGAGAATGCTTGAATAATTGCCCTATAAGCAAGTGGAATTTTTACTAGAAAGGACTTATTCACTTGGAATGAAAGTAGTACACTAGAGGCTAACATCACCAATCAGACAAAAAAGGATTATAGAGTCAGAACTGGGAGGAAATGTAATTTATCTAGATCCTTCCTCAAACTCCAGAGAAAATTATAATTAATTCAATGACAGTGAACTAAATATTGCTCCTAAATATTGTTGACCAGAGTTAGTTTGTCCCCCTGTGATTTTGAGACTAATGCCATGGGATTCTGTAGATATTCAATAAATATTGATTATTTAGTAATGCTTCTATAACTGCAGTGAAATATTACAATTCTTTCAGGGTCTAATATAAAACATTCCTGTGACAACTATCACTAATCTCTTCTATACTGGTTGTAAATAAAACTTACAAATTAAGAATGAGTTGTTTTTGTATACAAGGTCATGTCATGGCCACTGTTTTCTCTGGGTTTCAAATATTACTATTACTCTCCATTTTTAGTCCAACACTCTCTTCTTCCTTAATGAAGTCAATGCCAGGGAAACATTATTAAAACCTACTAGCTACAAAACATTCCCCTGCAACAAAGTCAGGGCATACAAAGGAAAACTGTTTTTTATATTTTTTAGTAATAACATTTTAGAAGGCCCTTCCTGAACATTTCAAATGTGTAACTAATATTTACTAGTATATTCCATTGCCCAACCATTGTTTAGTACTCTATGTGCATAAAGAGGAACATTTTGAGTTTTAGACTAGGCAAAACTGTACCTTCTTAAATTGTAAACTCACCTTTCAATATATTTGAATCTTCTCAGACCTTTCTCATGTCCTGAATTACCAGCTCTGGCCTTTTGCATTTCTTATAGTTCATGCTGAGATTGGAGAGCAAGGACATTTGGCTACAGACTAAAATAAAATAATTGAGATCTATTTGATTGTCTTGTAGATATTTCAAAGGAAAGAAAAATTCATCCAATTATATTACATAGAAAACAATGCTTTGATACTTTAATTCTTGATAAGTTTAAGAAATAATTCCATTCTAATTTTATTTTTAATATATGAATATAGGTTAGTAATGTACTGGGCATATATATCTAATGAGGAAGTACTTTAATTTTCAAGATTTCTATTAATAAATCTAAGGGAATACAGCCCTATCTTTAATAGCTTGGCAAGTGATGTTAAAAGGTGATTTCTGCTCATGCAAGGTTTTGGGGTGTGTAAGGCTCTTTGAAAGCATCATACTTCTTTACTCAGATTTATACATTTAGTCTAATTAGGGTGGAGAAGGGACCAGGCCTGGCTTAGTACCAGGTAGAATCATGCAATTTTGTAGCTATATGGTAGAATCTCTGTCTTAGAGAAACATACTGTACATTAGTATAGAAAGGTTGTTTGTGGTCCTGCAGTAAATACAAATGTTTAATTTTCTTAACCAGAGAATGTACATGGCATTAAATCTTTTAATATCTATCATAACTGAGCTATATAGAAAACCATCTCTACAGTAAAAACTAACCTAAGCCAACTTCCTTTTTTACAGATAAAGAAAGCAGAAAAAATAGTTAAGTATCTTTGTCCAAAATTACAGTCTGTTAGTTGCAGAAATTGATGTCAAACTCAGATATCCTGACAAAGATACAAAGTCTTCTGCAATTGTAAAGTAAATCACTTTGTCCAAATACGTTAGTTATTATTATAAAGTTACCTTCAAGTGAGTTCATAGCTACAATCTCTGGAAGAGTTTCCACCTTTTAATAATGACACATTTTCATTAGTACCTACAGCATATTGAGTGAGATTATCTTCCATTAAAAAAAAATACAGTGCTTTTTCAGTGAAGTTTCCACAAAGTGCAAAGCCCAGATATTTGTCTCAGTTCCTATATCTTGATTTGAACAAAGAACTTATATCAACAGATGTATGTCCAACCTCTAAGTTTATTTTAATTTCTGTTTTACCTGTTTACAATGGCCTCTGAAAAGAATCAAAAAGAACAAAGTAGTGTTAGAACTCCTTTAAAACACACAAACAAACAAAGAGTAGAACCATTTAGAGCAGTGACACCAATATATATTTTTTGTCCACTTCCTGCTTATCTTATAACTTGGACAACTCAGCCAAAGCCCCTTTTCCTGGATCAGCCAAATCAAATAGAATGAAGCCATTTTTATTGTTCCATATTGTATGGGGATAAATCACTCAAGTGATAAAACCACCCCCTTTCTGAATGAGGGCTCATTTTAGGAGGACCCATTCATATGTCCTCAAAATACTCATTTTATCTAATTCTTTCAGACTGTTATTGGATGCCTTCTGTTTAGCAGTCACTATGTTTATGGAGATAAAACATGCAAGTCCAGTTTTCAAAAATTTTGTATTTTTAGAAGAGAGATGGTAAAGAAATAATCAAATAAGTGTGGCATCATACGTGCTATATAATAGAAGTGTGCACAGGTGGCCAGGAGAGAGAGAGAGAGAGGGAGAGAGAGAGAGAGAGAGAGAGAGAGAGAGAGAGAGAGAGAGAGAGAGAGAGAGAGAGAGAGAGAGAGGACTCAATGTCAGTTCTGTGACAAAGAATTTCAGCAACATTCCCCCCATTTTATTTTTTTTACTTTCTTTTTCTGTTTAAAGAAATTAGAGGAAAATATGACTAACAAGTATGTGTTCGACAAGCACGTGTGTGTGTTTGCATATATGTGTGTGTGTGTGTGTATTAGAAAACTTTAGTCTGAAGAATATTTGTCAGGAGCAAAAATCATAGATTTTCATGTCAAAAGAATAACTGCATTTTAAAGGTCACTGATACTTTGCATATGACAAAGCACCTCTCTCTTGGAGCTCCTGCCCTCACTGGCCCCACTACAACCCCTACTTGGCAATGTTAACATGAAGTGCTTTTTCTTTCCTTGCCCGTGAGTACATCCATCATGGATTTTATTTAACTTTCCCACCGGCTACATGAAACAGAGAAGGAATCTAAGCAAAGGCTCTAATCCTCTCTCTTACAGATTCAACAAACACTCTAAGCAGTCACTCATGTAGTTGATAACTTGTCCTCTACTGGATTACCTCGCTGCTAAACTTCAGACAGGACTCCAGACCAACACAAGCAAAGGCTGGGGAGTAAATTTATAACCTAGACTATTTAGTTTCGTTGGGGTCCTATGAGCAAGAACTACTTAACTGCTTTTAAATTGTAAGATCCCTAATGTCATAGAGAGACAGCGTTCTGTTCCGTAACTAATTGAAAAAATGAACAAGTCTAAGATGTGTAAAATTTTAAAACAAATCATAATCCTTATGGAAAATGCCCATGTAATGAAATAGACTTATGATGGGTTAGTTTTCTCTCCTCTGTATAGATCACTAGTAATAATAATTGCAATAATGTTAGAAAACTGAAAATTAGTGTGGTAAAATGACTTAACTATTAATAATGAAAGTGCCGATAGCCTTTATCAGGAAATGTGGTAAGCCTATGTGTCAGTTCTGAAATTATGTATTCTTCTTCTTTCCCTCAATCTATAATTAACACATCAGACATTAAAATCAGCAAATATCCAGAAACAGCCCGAACCCACACCACATTACTTCCTTAAAGCACCAAAATGCTTGGTGGCTGAATGATCTGGGCTTGATGTGTTGGCTTTTTTTGTTTTGGTTTTTCCTTTCCTATAGAGGATGAGGCAAGCAAGGGGAAGGTAAATTTCTTTCACCCTGTTTCAACATTGTGAGGGGCAGTGAGGTCTGAAGGAGACAAGGTTGACCATGGAATTTCAGCTTTTTCATCCCATTTATAAAAGCCCATGAACACTTATTTCATCACACTTCCCCTCAGGGTCCCTATTATACTATGTACTATATAATTGACATTTTATGTGTGTAAATAGGAGTATGTTGAGAGCATCAGATCTTTACAGAGGATATCTAGAATATTTGCATTCAAATTAGCTATTGTTGTTTAAAACTCAGAGCTGAACTTAAGGTATAGGTCAAGTTATTTTCAGCTCTAAATAACAAAATAATATTAAAGTGACAAGCAATAAAGAAAAGTTATTGTTCCTGGACATTGGGGTTAATAAGCATCCAGGTCCCAGATTTTCTTGTATTTTCTGTTTGCTTATTCTCAACATTATTGATCTTGTAGTAGATTGGTCCTCATGTTTCTTAAAGGGCTGCCATAGTGGCATACTTTACATCAGTACACAACTGCAGCCAGAGGTCTAAACACTGGATCATTTTTTCTTTATAAACATGTTTGCTACATGGAAGGCACTGTATCATCAGAGCCTCACACCTGTAGACTTCCTCCTTTTTAATGAAGATTGATGTATCTCATGAAATTCCATGTTTGGCTTGGAGTAACCATAATTTGTCTTCTCAGTAAGACTCTCTTGCCCCAACCTTCTCTAAGTAGATGCCCATGTAAAAGCAAAATCATAATATATGAGCAAGAAATAAGAGAGGGGGTTCACTTTTAGGAAGACAGACAAAATGATCTGATCCTGCTTCCTCACATAATGTCAAGTACTTTTTATCAGGACACAACACTCTTTATGTCCTGGCTCTTAATACCCGTACGGGCATCATCATATGTCCTTATTGGGAGAGTAAAATAGCAAGTTTCTGGAGGACAATGTGGAATATGTATCAAAACTGTTAAGGATGTACAGATAATTTTTAATTCCACAATCTTATATCTAAACAATTATCTTAAGAAAATAATTAACTTTTATATAAGGTAATCCAAGTGGCATTATTTGTATTGTATTTGCCATTAGTGTTAGCAAATAACATTAGTATTTTATTTGCACCACAATCCCAAAATATACTGGTGTATTTGCTGTACTGGGATTAGAGTTAGACTAAGATCCCAATGGAGTGCCTAGTTACATTACTATAGTAACTTCTGCTACCTATGCTGGATGTCCTTGACAAGGTCCTGCTACCTTTGTACTGTAGCAATGACCTTTACAGTGTTAATGGGGTTACTGTTAGGTGAATGGATCAACAAGCAGCGCATGCCACACTGAATAGTTGCTTATCTACAAGATCACTCAGAAAATTAAGGATTTATTTTTGCCTATACAGGCAAAATCTTAGGCACTGTAATCACATCACCTCTAGCCACCAGTATCACAAAAAACATATTAATGAATAAATATAAATATATATATATATATATATATATATATATATATATATATATATATATATCTCCTAGGCATAGATACTCTTTATCTAGTCTAAATTTAGTGACACAGGGGAAATTTGTGGGTCTGTTAGTCCACAGATGAACTGCTGCATCATGGGAGTATTTTTTCTTAATGATTTTTAGGGTTAAATATTTTAGCTCCTAAAAGTTCCTGTCAGGATAGCTTCTGTATTCACTAAAAAGTATGAATTTCACTTTGCTTCATTGTGTACTCTGTCTGTGTTGTTATGTCAAGTAACGGGGTAGTCGTATAAACTCATAGTCCAAGATCACAGTAGCTCTAACTAAATTGACTCTTTAGAGAGTCCAAAATGTGTGTTTCTAATCAGTAGAATTTCTATTGTCTGATGTGTCACTACAAATGATACCATTCCTCAAATATTAGGATCACATCACTTCAAATTGTAACCTCACATTTCTATTAATTTATTCAAATGGAACTTGGTACAACATTAACAGATAAAGGTTAAGAATACATGAGAAATATATATTTATCATGATAAAATGAAGAGTTAAAAAGATTGGTGAGCTGAGTTATGAGATGTTGTAAAGCAGAAATAAATTAAAATGATTGTTCAAAAATCAATGAAAATTCAGTGAATTCCTGGGGAAAGGGGAGGGGGGAGTTAAATAGAATTAACCACAATACATGTGCATTTTATTTTTTATTTTTAACCTAAAAAACACACCAAAAGTTTCAATTCAACATAATTTTTAAATATGTAGATCATGTTAACCTTCCATTCTGAATTACATCACCTCAGGGCTGGGGCAAAGACCTGAAGTAGATTACAAATAACATGACAACAGGCAAAAAATAGATACTTTCAGTACAATGGCCCATTGAACTTCACATAAACCTAGGTAAATCCAATCAAAGAAATGCATGGAAATCCAGAATAATTACAAGGAAAAACAGCTATGTTATTCAAGAAATAAAGACAAAACAGAATCATTCGAAGCAGAATTCTGCTGATGAATTAGTTTTGTTACAGCCTTGTGAGTCTCTCTAAGCTTTTCTTCTCTAAGGAAAATGATATATTATTTATATCATGGGACTTATTTAAAATTTTTTCTCCATTCAATTTTGATTATCACTAATCCAAAAAATCTGAAAAAAAACTTTATGGTTGCAGGTTGCTTTTACATATGACCAGCTTAACAATAAGAGAGCTAGGATTGTTTAGGGATATATTTTTTTCAGATGAAGCAACATACAGAATGCTCTCCTCAGACACTTGGCAATTCCTCTGCCTTCTAAATAAGAACCTTGCTCAGCATATGTGGAAACTGAGAGATCATACACATTGGTTAAACTAGAATTCATATGGTCAACCAACATGTGGTAGACATCAGCAAAAGTTATTCCAGTGATCTCACATTGGCAAAGATGGTGCTATGACTGTTTCCAGAATAAACACTTTATTCTGCTTGAGTATGCACACCCATGTGTGAACACATGTAGACACATGAGGATTTGAAGAAACAGAGTAACTGGGACAGAACAGCAACCCAAGAAAGAATGAAAGCATGCATCACTGGCTGGCTATCATCATGCAAGATAACCTGTAGCGTTGCTCAAATAGATGAGTCATAAAGATGGAAGCACAATCAAAGGAAAAATATTGTGTGTGTGTGGGGAGGGGGTCAAGGAGAATAAAGAATTGGACGAAGAATCATTTCCTACTTCACCTAAATTCCACTCATACACATGGAGAGCCATGCTGAGATTTTAAGAATTATTTAAACTTGGAATCCAAATGACCATTCCTTAAGATTTATCTTGGTAAAATGTGCAATTGGGTTATAGATGTGAGAAGGGCAAGAATAAAATACACTGACTGTTTAGATAGTAACCATACTGGACTGTTATTTCCTGAAGAAATTTGGCTGACTCCTTCTACTGACAAGTTCACTTAAAAATAATATTAATGTGAGAAGGAAGGTACTTATGTATGGAAAGCCCCCGACCAAAGAAAGCAGGAAATGCCTTGGGTGTAGCCAGCCTTTGGATCCTCTTCAAGGACTCTTGAGAGTCAAGACAGAGGTTTGGCTTCATGCAAGTGATTTCTTATTTGAAACATTACTTTTGATTTAGAAAGTCAGTTACTAATGTTACCAAGACTAAGAAAAAGATATTTGCCAGCCTTTTTCACATTTTCTTTTTAAAATAGCCAAGTGATAGTTTACTGATCTTTGGGGAAGAAATAGAAAATTGAAACTGCAGTTTGAATTGTGGTTGGGGAAAAAAAAAGTGTTACCAAGAAAAAGAAACCCTAACTCACTCCTCTATCCACCACCTATAGCTGCACATATGGCTGTAATTTCATATCATTCAGCGAATACCATCGCAGTAATCTCATGGCTTTATCTGTAAAATGGGAGTGATACTATTATCATAAATTTTTGTAGTAGGAGTTTGGGCCAAAGTGCTTATTTGATCTCAGTTAAGTAATTCTTAAATAGGGCCTAGTCTATCAATGAATTCCATATTTTTTTTTAAAATGCAAACTCTAATAACAAGAAAATTGGATGTGGGTGAGAAAAGAGAATATTTACTTTTTTACATCTATTGAGTTCTATTATTTTATTATTCTTTTTTTGACTTTAATATTTCTTGAAACATGAGAAACATATAATGTAGGAAATGCTTCATGCAATTAACTTGGCTCTTCTGCTAAATTTTTCAAATAGGTAAATTAGCTAATATTACATTCATTTGGTTGTAAGAAAATCCCACATTTCCATAGCCTACACAAGATAGAAGTATATGTATTGCCTATGATAATGGAGGTAACCAATCCATAACTGCATGTGAAGTCCACAAGAATCCAAATTACTTCCAGTTTACTTTCAGCTTTTTTTATGTGCAGAAAGAGACAATGTTTATGATTATAATTTCAAATTCCTCTCAGCTTTGAAGAGCATTTCAACATTCAGGAAAAGTAGAATAGCAAACCACAGTTTTACTCATGTGTGTAGAGTCAAAATGACATGGGAAAGTTGAAGCTTTGAACAAGCATGGGTATTACATTAGTCCTCTTACTATTGTGTATTTTAATGATGCTGATTATTGCCTTAAACATTCTTTCTTTATCTTTTGAGTTCTATCTTTATTTTTGAAATCAGATGGTGGTGATAAATAAAAGAAACAACAAAATCAAATAAGGCATAGTGCCATTTTTGACAGCCCGGAAGCAAAAGTGTAGTTTGGAAGTATAGGTCATGACAAAATATGTTTTATCCCAAGCGTGCAATTCGGGAAAGGCCAGCTCATTTAGAGAGAGAACAGTGAATACCTGCCTAGTGTACTTTCATCTTCAAGGGCAAAAGCAGTCATAGCAGAAATATCTGAGTGGCTCCTTTCTGCTGATTAATTGTGTATTCTCTTTTCAGAGTCTAGTCCCTCTCATTATCTGAGAGAAAGAAATTAAATGTACCTATTACTTAACCACCTATCACCTTGTTCCTAATAAGTTTTCTAAGCTTGGGGATGCCTCAAAATTAGAATCCTCAAAGGAAATCAAATAGCTTAAGTAAGAGCTCTTTTAATTCCATGGCCCTGCCTGCCAGGAAGCAAATGAAATATTTTAAGAGCATTAATATTTGGTGATAATTCAGCTGAGATTCAGACAAGATGAAACTTCCAGAAAGGGTTGCTAGCTGGAGGTGTTAGAAATAGCAGGTTTCCCATGAACATAATTTCTTCAATCGCCAAGCTGACCTGGATGATAGAGCACAATCCACCAGACAATCCACACTTTGTGCAACTTAGATCTACTTGTATACGGTCTGGGAGTAGCTTCTCTAGGACATTCGAGCCTCTTTTGGGGGAAAAAAATCTATGGTAGGAAGATTTGTGCAAAAAATCCATTACTCTCATAGATGGTACTGGCCATACGGTCATAAATGATTTTCAGTGTTTCCTTCTCTACTACCATTTCTGGATTCCCCTTGGGTTTGGCCCACATCTTTATTGATCTTGGTGACTTACACAGTGGGGTCACATAGACCCTCCTTGACAAGGATCTGAACCTGGTCACCATGTTCTTCTGAGGGCATACCTGCCACATTTGCACATTTATCATCAAAACTGTGGAAGGGACTAATAACAATCCTCAAGTGGATCAGTTGAAGGTCAAAACCTTTCTTCCTCGGCCCCATTGTGTAACAGAAGCCTTACTTTAGCCTTATTCTAGTTTCTGTATAGGGAACAAATTATAGACAGGTGAGGATGAAAGCAGAAATGCCAGTCAGCTACTATTCAACCACAGAACAGGAAAAGGTTATGGGACTTGTGTCAAGGTGACAGTAATGAAAATGGTGAGAAGTAATCAAATTCTGGATATATTTTGAAGGTAGGGCTAACAAGATTTGTTGATGGAGTGGATTATCAGGTGTGAGATGAAAATATTAGTCCAGAATGATCAGTTTTTAAAAGGAGAAAAGTGTTTTAAGAACTGCACTTTTTTGGTAGTGAGCTGCCTTTATATTTATTACCAACAGATTTATTTTAGAAACAAGGTTATTCTCTGTTCCTATAGAGTGGGATTCCTACTTTAGCAACATGTTTCTAGCAATAACCTAACCATATTCTTGAGGAATATAGAAGTACAACCTAGTTTGCTAATATCAGTTCATCTCATATAAAGTCTTTTGGCTAAATCAAAGAAATTATAAAATACTAGAGGCCCAATGCACAAAATTTGTGCACTGAGGGGGGGGCTGTCCCTCAGCCCAGCCTGCACCCTCTCCAATCTGGGACCCCTCGATGGATGTCCGACTGCCAGTTTAGACCCAATCCCACAGCAGACAATCGAGACTGCTGACTCCTAACCACTCGCCTGCCTACTTGCTGATTGCCCCTAACCACTCTGCCTGCCAGCCTGTTCACCCCCTAACCACTCCCCTGCCAGCCCGATCATCCCCAACTGCCCTCCCCTGTAGGCCTGATCCCACCAACTGCCCTCCCCTGCCGGCCATTTTCTGACAATGTGGCAGCGGCGATCTTGTGATGACATATGGGCAGCCATCTTGTGATCTTGTGATAACATAGGGTGTGATGATGTGGGGGGTGGCCCTCCTGTGAGGGTCAATTTGCATATTACCTCTTTATTATATAGGATAATTGAACATGGCATTTCATAAGTTACTCCAGTGGACTGG
Organism: Corynorhinus townsendii; assembly: GCA_026230045.1. Lineage (NCBI taxonomy): Eukaryota > Metazoa > Chordata > Mammalia > Chiroptera > Vespertilionidae > Corynorhinus > Corynorhinus townsendii. Next base: position 219,684,507 of record JAPDVU010000001.1, read on the forward strand.
TTCAGTTCTATCTCTTACCTCCTACTAATCTTAAATCTTATTTTAACTTATACCTTCTGCTCCAGGGACAAAGAACAATTACAGTGTGTGAGAACATCATGATCTCTCTCACCTCTATGTAAATCTCCCCATCCCTAGGACTTTCATTTAAAATTATGCTGTGATGTTAATTCCTCTCACTCTTCCCTGAAGTTATCATAGTATTTCAACATGGCTTGTCTCTTGACTCATGGTATTTTTTCTGATCTACCGAATAAAAGAGTACCATGCTAATTGACCATACCTTTGCAATGCCCACCAGCCAATCAGGAGTGAGTATGCAAATTAACCCAACAAAGATGGTGGGTTAATTTGCATACACAGGTGCTGAGTGGCCAGGGGCAGGGTGGGATGCTTACGTCATCACCATGGGGACAACTCAGGCATTCCATAACATTCCAGCTGCTCTGGGCCTCTGGGCAGTGTGGGAAGGCAGAAAGGCAGCTCCAGCCAGAGCGAAGGCGGTGCCAGCAGCTGGGGGAAGGAAGGCCCATTCTTGCATGAATCTTTGTGCATCGGGCCTCTAGTTGTATTATAATTGGATTATCTCTACATTTAGAGCTCCCTGAAAACAGAGAATTGATCTGATTAGTTATTCTTTTCCTAACACTTTGAGAGTTTTCTAGCATAAAAACAACACTGAATAAATAATTTTAATGTATATGGGTGACTCCTTTTTATTTTAAAAGAGAGAGTACCTCCTATATTCTTAAGAGTGTATCAATCAAATTATGTGGGGTTCAATCTAGAGAAGATGTCTAAACTTCATTGCTCAAAATAATCACCTAAGTAATTGATAAAAAGGTTTAAAAAACATTTTTGAAAATTTTGAGTTTGTATAGTTGGAGTGGGGCCACTGATGATATTGATGCAGGTTTTTAACAGACAAAGTTTAAACTTATAGATAGTATAGTTTAGGGTGTCTAAAAGAAAACCCCAAAACAAAAACTCTTCCATCTCTTCATTCATTCAGGTAAAGTAGTGTAATTGGCAGTTGGAATTATGAGGAAGAGAAGATCAGAATTCTGAATTCTTATTTCTATAGTGGAAAGTAAAAATCTACTTACAAAAAAAATGTTTACTATAAGTTAGGCCTATAATTGAATCACATTATGAGTAACATAAAAGATAGGCCAACTTCATGTTCTTATTCCTACAGACTTAAGGACCTTTGTTTTCAGAAACATTGATTTAGCTAAACTTTATTGAAAATTCCAATTGTTAAATAGAAAACCTTTGAAAACTCCAAAGGATAACCTTTTACATAAGAATCAGGTACATTTTCATCAATTCCTCTTTCTTATAGTGAAATATAAAAGTAGGTACTCTCTCTTGCTTTAGCTGTTTTGGCTCAGTGGATAGAGCATCTGTCTGTAGATTAAAGGGTCCAGGGTTCGATTCTAGTCAAGGAAACATACTGGTTGCAGCTTGATCTCTGGCTCTGGTTAGGGTGCATGCAGGAGGCAACCAATCAATGTGTCTCTCTCACATTGATGTTTTTCTCTATATCTCCCTCTCCTTTCACTCTCTCTAAAAATCAAGAAAAAAAAAATCCTCGGTGAGAATTAACAACAAAAAAGTAGGCACTCTCTCTTTATATTTATGACTAGATTTGTTTAGATTCTCTCTGTATCGCCTTTCCAAGAAAGAAAATAATAGCTTTTCTATAGGAAAATATTCCTAAAAATGGGGTGTGTTTTAAATGCATTTTTGAACAGGACAAATAATGACAAGCATAATCATCCAGAGTGAAAACACCTTGAGATATATGAGCTTCTTTATTTTTTTAACAACATAAGAAGATACTGAACTGGATGTCCCTAGGGAAAACTGAAATGCTGTATGTGCTAATATTTCTATTCTTTTGTATCAATCAGTTCTAAGTAAATAGCCATGAGGCTTTAAGTTTACTTTAGTACACAAAGTTTCACCTCTAAATATTATGTTTTGGAAGTTAAAAATATATATATGGCAAGGAACTTTTTTTTCCCTCAAAGGGACAGATCTCACACATTCTACCTTGAATTATTCAAACTATCTTGACTTGCCAATAAATTAAAACAAACCTATACTTATGTGGATCATTATCTGGAGCCACTCAGATTTCAATGTCATCCTAATTCCTTTCCAGGTGCATTTTATTTATTCTCCTGCCACATACTAGCTGGTCCTACACAATCATTTAGCATTGTGCCACCCTCATCCATTGCTGTAAACCCCAAATAAGTAAATGGAAAATAGGAGTAGAATTTATGAGGAATCCTCCAGTTCCTCATTTTATTACTTCTGCTTTATCATGGCAGGCTTCAAATGACTTTCCCCAATCTAGTTTATCCTCAATTTATTTCCTTCTGTAGCCACAGGCAAATTTATCATCCACTTTGATCATATCATCTCCTATTCCAGAATTCACATGACTGCCCATTGCTTATAAACTAAAGAATATGCTCTATTCTTTTCTTGCTATGCCTTTAATCATACTATTCATTCATATAATGCATTCTTATTGAACCTCAACTGTTGTTGATTAAAAAACATGGCCACACATTTTTTTTTCAGCTCCTTCCATAAAAATGGAGAGGCAGTTTCTGCACTCCTTGAATATAGATTGGTGACATGACCTGCTTTAATAAATTCATGCCGCGGAAGTGATATTGAAGAACTTCTAAGGCTGGGCTGTGGAAGTTTCACAGATTCTGTCTTCACACTCATGAAATGTGGCACAAAGAACACCACATAAGGAAGCCAGTCCAGCTCAGTGGAGGCCATGTGGTGAAGATAAGAGGCCTCCTAGCTGACAGTCAGCACTGATGGCCAGGCATGAGTGTGGTTCTCTCAGACCTTCCAGCTCAGGTGACTTTCCACCTAAATGCGGCCACTGGAATAAGAGTGGATGAAACCATCTGAGAAACTGCACACACCATGCCCCAGATTATGATGATAATAATGTAATGTTATTCTAAGCCACTGAGTATTTGTTGTTCAATGTGGGTAGTTTGTTATGGAGTCAAATAGAAAATACATAAAGCATGTGGAAGATTATATATGTGTATATATATTTTTTTTTTTTTAAAATATATTTTTGTTGATTTCAGAGAGGAAGGGAGAAGGAGAGAAAGATAGAAACATCAATGAGGAGAGAGAATCATTGATCAGCTGCTTCCTGCATGTCCCCCACTGGGGACTGAGCCTGTAACCTCGGCATGTGCCCCGACCAGGAATTGAACCGTGACCTCCTGGTTCATAGGTCCATGCTCAACCACTGAGCCATGCTGGCCAGGCTAGATAATATTTTTTAGGTTATAGGTAGTCTTCAGTAAGCAAAGATGGAGAAAAATCTTGATTTCGTAGAGTTTAAAGTCTAGTAAGCAGAGAATGACAAAAAATAAATAGATGCACAATAAAATATCACGCTAGTATATTAAATAGTAGGCATTTTGCCTAGGGAAGTGAAACAGAGTGATATAAGAGATATGTTGAAGGTAAGGAAGTGCATTTGGAGGTCATGTAACAAATGAGGTGACTACTGAGTCAAGTCTATAGGAAAGTCTTGGCTCAATTGCATAATGTTTTATTTTATTTCTCTTGCTATTATCTTGCTTTAAATAAATGGGAATCTTTTAAGTGGAATATGCCCTTTTTACTAAATCACAAGCTTCCCTAATCCCAAGTGTCTTAGATCTAGCCTCTTAACCCAGCCTACAGTAAAAGCAACTGCTTGGTTGAAATCCTTTCGCAAGAGGGACAAAACCCATGGAAGTATAGAAGCTGAGCTGATATTCCAGCTTGCTTCCAGGTGGGAGAGGTCAGTAAGTGTAACCGCAATGCACTCTCCAAGCCAGAGCCAAACCACTGCCTCTTGCTAAAATGTTGTTGTTGTTTTTTTTCTTACAGCTGTCTATATATTTATTAACCAAATAGAAGACATGCTGAAAAGTAGCTATTCGGCAAAGCTTGTCTTTTCCTCCCACTGCCAAAATTTCTTTACTGTCCTCTATCCTCTTAAGTTTTACATCCAGCTTTTGCTATTGCTCCTATAACTCGCCTATTTCTGTAAAAGGTACGGGGTTATAGCAGGCTTCTTCACAGTCTGCTGCAACGCCTTAGCTCTGCAAACATAATGCAAAAGTGGGCATGGACAATACAGAGTCCAGTGTGGCTGTGATCCATTAGAATTTTATTTTAGCAAAAACAGGTCATTGGCCAGATTTGGCCCATGGCCTATAGTTTGCCAATCTCTGTTCCAAGATATGATGGAGTAAACATTTAAATACATTGGGATGACTACACAAGTGGATTTAAGGTTTCGGGTATCAGAAAGATTTTATAAATTAAAAAAAATTTAAACCAAGAAGCCAATAATTGATTTGTATCAATTCACTCATTCTTGTAAATTATATTTCAAGCATACTATGAATAAACCACAGATTTGGGTAAACTCTAGTGATGCATTAGTGAGTGTTGGTATCAAATATTACTGTCCGAGAGATATTTAATTTTTTAAACTTAGAAATTGAATGGGGCAGATATAGGATGATTCAAGGCCAGAGACTTCACAAACTAGTGATATGAATATCATTAAGTTAAGTCAATGCGTAGCAAGGATTGAAGTCCTCAGCTTCCTGGCCAAGAGATCTTGGAGGGGGATTGTAAATGAATCAAGCAGTGGTGGCCTTAAATGTAATAAGCAAAGGATCAAGGTTATCTTTAATCCCAGCCACTGCCTCTCAGGCTATGCCTCTCTCTTGCTCTCAGTTTGCTTTTAATTAAACACTAAAAATAAGAAAGCAGTACAAATAAAAGGTTTTGTTGAGAAGGACTTGAGGCAACATTCCCTGAATGTTCAATAATAGTAATTATACTTTGTAGAAAAAATACCATTTTGATTAAATTCTTTGAGGACTGCAGAGTTAGAGTCATACATGACAATGCATTTTATGTCTCCAAAAAATTTATCTAACATTCAGATGATTTAAAACTTTTTGACACTGAAATCCCTTTACGTTTTTGTGTGTTTTTTTTCACAAAACATTTTAGTAAATGATTCATGAGACATAATTTGAGACACGATGGCATTATTTTGTGATGGTTGTTATATTAAAAACTAGAGGCCCAGTGCATGAAAATTCATGCACTGGAGGGGGGTCCCTCAGCCCAGCCTGCCCCCTTTCACAGTCCAGGAGCCCTCAGGGGCAGGAGGTCCCAGTGATCAGGGGAAGGCGATGCCCCCATCACATCTCTGCTGCTGCCACTGCCAGCAGCACAAGCCTTGGCTGGCCCTGGTTACCTGAGCCTTGGGCGGCCCTGGGAACCTGGGAGGGTGAGGGGATTGGGGGACTAGGGAGGCAGGCAGGTGGAGTGGCTGAACCTGCCTGGGCCTCACTGTGCTGTGTGCCTGCAGCCCCAGTGGGGCTGAGGGGACCGGGCACCACCATCTTTGAGGGTGTGATGGTCAATTAGCATATTCCCTCTTTATTAGATAGGATTATATTTTTGAAAGTGGATATATCATCAAGAAAGGCTCAGGTTATGTCAAAAAGAACTTTGGCACCTAGTTATTCTCATAGGTCTTACTGTAAACATTGTTGTTTCATTTCTTAAAAAAAAAAATGATAACAGATATCATAAGGTAGAAAACACAAACCACAAGAAAATACTATCTTACAGTGTTACAGAGATTTCATGGGTCTTAAAATTTTTTCACAAAAAAATTATTTCTATACCTTCTTATTTACCTCTTCTTTTAACCTTTAAATAATGCAGAGTCCCTCCTCTCTCCTGCTTAGCCCAAGAATTATTGCCAGTGGACTCCTTCAGGTCTCACAGTTAGAAAGAAATTAAAGCGTTTCTGTATTGTTTTTAATTTTTAAACATGGCTTCTAAAATCAAGATTAAATATTTGTTTAAATTTAATTAATATCCATGACCAGAAGCTTAATGTCTCCTCTGAGGAAAAATTATTTTTATTTCAGCTGGGACAGAATCTCTCACCAAAGCCCTCACATTAACAGGGTAGATCAGAAGAGCAGATATATCACCTGTGCATTTCACAACATTCTGGATGTCCAGATCCAAAGGTATTCCTTAGGGACAAAATGAATCTGGTTGCAGAAGGAAGGTGCGATTGCAGGACTCTGTTGTTGCTATCAACATAACAGTGCAAAGATAATAGTAGCAAATATCCTATATAATAAAAGTGTAATATGCAAATCGACCAAATGGCGGAACGACCAGTCGCTGTTATGCACACTGACCACCAGGGGCAGACATGTAATGCAGGAGCTGCCCCCTGGTGGTTAGTGTGTTCCCACAGGGGGAGCACTGCTCAGCCAGAAGCTGGGCTCATGGCTGGCGAGCACAGAGGCAGTGGCAGGAGCTTCTCCCGCTTCCACGGCAGCGCTAAGGATGTCCGACTGACAGCTTAGGCCTGCTCCCCCACCACTCCCCGGGGGTGGGGGGACCCCGGGGCCTAAGCCATCAGTTGGACATCCCCTGAGGGCTCCCAGACTCTGAGAGGGCTTAGACCGGGCTGATAGGACCACCCCCCCCCACCACCAAGTGCACAAATATCCTGCACCAGGCCTCTAGTATCCTTAATAAGATTATTTGGTTTACTTGACACTGGAAAGTTGGGGGCTGAGAGGTACATTTACACCTCTTGTGTTGTTATTTGTCCCAAGAGGCATGTTTGCATTTTTAATTAAAGAAAAAAAAAGTAGAAATGTTAATATACTTTTCTTGTGTAACCCAACTAATAAAATTATTGAAATAGAATAGGTATTCAATGGTAGTTTTTAACTTTTTTTTATTACTAGCTTTTAAGCAATTGACAGTTTTCCAGTATTTTGCTGTTTTCACTGCTTTGTTTTTTCAAACACATCAGAACAAAGTGGTTAATAGAGAAGATTAGTGTCCTTTTTTTGAAGGTGAGAAATAGGGATGATGGTGGCAGGCAAGATGTGAAGTTTATGAAGGAACTACATACACATTATTGTTGTAGAGTTTTAAGAAATATAATGATGGTTTATATGCTACAAATACTATAGCATGTTGAAAATAGTTATTTTCTAACTATACTAACTCCTAAGCAAGTTGTTATGTAGGAATCATCCATCACTGAGGAAAATAAAAACTTTGACAGTTGATAAATGGGTATCCAACCAAACTACCATACAAAGCTAAACAAAGAGAAGTCTGGAAATCACAATGTCCCATTTGAGTATTCACCTGATACTGATCAGCACTTGCATATGAGGAAATGACACTGGGCTGAGAAAAGAACCACCCAACAGGATTAGTGGGAACAATGCTTGGTATTCACATAGGGCCTGGATTAGTACTGATTTCATCAGTCAGACTGGAAAACCTCATGATTCATGGGGCGTTGTGTAGAGCCCCCAGATGGTTTATGTGTCAGAATCGGGGAATATAGCCTAGAATGAGCACAGTTCTGGTCCCTCCTAAGAGATATTAAAAACAAGACCTCCACTTCCATCGAAATCAAACTGTTCCCAAGTAACATAATTATGCCATAGAATAAAGTTCAAGTATACTAATAATATATTTTTTAAAATCTAGCTCCAAGTAGGTAAAATGCAAAATGTCTGACATCGAATAAAAAATGACAGGCGTTCAAAGAGGAAAAATATCATCCATAACCGCATGATAGGTCAAATAATAAAAACTAGAACTGACATAGATTTACACTGGAACACACTAGGATATTAAAACAGAGATATAGTAAAGTGGACTGGTGAAGCAGAATGAAGGAGGTAGAATTCTAACTCAAGTTAAAGGTGCCCATCCACAGTGTGTTTTACCTGCTCTGCACTCCCACTAATGACAGTGGGAGGTTAATAGATGAGTAAACTAGTTGGGGTCACTCAGAGGCTTACTCTCTGTCTCTAGGAGCTCTTTAAGGTGAATGAGTTACAGTTATATAAAGTGGATACTGTATTGGTAAGGCACCCTTTTCCTTGCTTCTAGAGCTCCCTTTCTCACTCCTCTAATTGTGCCTCATAAAATCATCTCCTAAAAAACATTACTTAAACTCAAATCCTTTCCTTGGGGTCAGTTCAGGAAAAATCCAAACTATGACAATGACTATTTTGGAAGTTTTATGCTAAATACTTTTCTATAGCACTTGCTGCTGTTGTTAGGAAAGAGAATGATGAGCTGAGTCAGAATTCATATAATTTAGACCCCAGTTTCCTTTTCTTTTAAGTATTGGGAAATTTTAGGTAAATAAGTGATATTTCCATCAATTTTATTCTCTCTTCTCACAAAGTTGAATTTAAACTCTTTTATTATATGCAGAGTACAGAGACAATAGTGCAGGATCCTGAAAAATTTGTTTTCTTTCCTATTAAATACTAGGATTAAATACTGGCAAACCTATGATTTAAAAATATTTTGATGGCTTTAGAGTTGAAACACCCATTTGCAAACTAGGACCTTCACCTTTATCTGAGTTGAATTTTTAATCAAGGATTTGCCAATATATATCTTAACTCCTGTATTGGAAAAAAAGAAAAAAGAAACTTTATTCCAGCTAAATATCTTCCCCATTTTTCATTTTCCTATAGGCACCAGAAGTCTGTTGAGATAAGACTCATGGAGTTATCTACAATTTTTGTCACTCTAAGCTAAAATGTTAGCATTATTTAAAATGGCTTTTATTTTATTAATGAGAATTTCATCACTACATTTCATCTTAGCAAAGGTTAAGGGGATGACTTCTTTGTGTGAATACTTGAAGGATACAGTGGGGCAAATATTACATGATAACAAAAGCATCTTTTGTTGATAGAATATACAATAAGATGCCCTACCTTAATCATAAATAACTGATAAGCACTTCCCTTATTTTAAATAAAGAGAGTGTGGGGAGTCCACATCTCCTCGGGTATTAGGGAAGTGATTTTAAAATTTTGTTCGTTAAAAAGACTATGGTTTGTTTGAAATTAGTTTACTCTTTGATGGAACAAGCCACTCTATTTCAACTTGGGAATTACCATTTAGGCCATTTGCCCAGAGCCATGTCCTAAGTGCTATATGGAATAAATAATTTTTACAAGGTAGTGAAAAAAGGACTCAGAAATCTATAAAAGGGATTATTCAAAAGCATATTCAACTAAACCATTTTATTATATAACTGAAATGTCAATAATTAATGGTAATTGCCTTTACTTATTTTTTATAACTATTTAAGTGAGGTTTCTTTTCTTGAACTTTTTCAAAAACCCAAGCAGACCTGGAGTCCCTGACCACTGTACCCACCCATCATCTTTGAAAGGATAAGCTAAGAAAGGTTCATTCATTATGTAACCCTATGAAGATGATCTTATCACTACTTTTCTCCCTAGGAGCAAACATATCTTTCTCTTTTATTCCCAAAGGGATTGCGAGTAAGGACATACGATTATAACTTTTCCTTACTGGTTGGAGCAAATGATTTCTAAACAATATTATAAAGCAGCTGACATACATACATAAACCTTAAGTCATATCTTACAATGGCATAAATTAAGACCTATGGTATTGTGCTCTCCTAGTGAGATTATATCAAGTCTGTTTCCCCACAAATGAAGCATGCATTGCCAAAAGAAAAATTGTTCAGGGGTACCCTTACTGGCTGATGCATTCCATCATCTAAAACAAAAGTCATGATGCTTCAAATATTAAATGAGTTCATTTATGCCAGGCATTCAGAACGGAACCCAAAATATACAAAGGACTCAGTAAGTTAATTACTGTTATTGTAAACCTTTGCATTTGAGCATTATCCAAGGCAAAATGAAAGAAAGAGGTCTTTGTCTTTCTGGCTTTTAAACAGTATGGGTTTAGTAAAATAATTTCAAAGGTACTACAGGAACAAATGTCCAAGGATGGCTGGTATGGGTGTTTTTGCACCTAGCAGATCATTTCAAAGCGTATCCGTTTGGGCAACATATTTGCTTTGGAATTCACTTCATGAATTTTATTTCCAACTTTAACTTTTTATTTTGTATTAACTTCTTATATAATGAAAATAAATATATTTAATCTGGATTTCAACCAGAATCAGATGCTCTACAAGCCAGGAATGCTTCGAATTCACCAGGGATCACTATATTAACTGTGACTCTTATTTAATGATCAAAACACTGTGTGCTCCTGAGCTGTCTACTTTTCCCCATCAAAGAGTAAAGCTGATGATTAGAGGATCCCTACATTTGTAGGTCCTGGCCTCCATAAGAACTTTGAAAGTAACATTAATCTTCTTAATCTCATAATAATTCTCTGGTTCAGTCTTAAATAGACTATACTTTTCCTAATATTAAAATAGATCTACTATGCAAAACATTTTCTCTTGTTATTTATTTTAATCCAATGACTGATTTCTCTAATTTCTTCAGTAGAATAGTTTTTTTTCTTTCTAGAGGTAAGTGAACTTTCATATAGTCTAGTCTTGAGCCTCAGAAACTTTCCAAGTTTATAAACGGATAGTATCCACACTAACTGAGTTTACATCTAGATATAACAACCATGCTTGGCAAATAGGAAGTGCATAGTGGTTGCTATGACTGTTAGGACTGGATTATTGAGCCAGCCCCTTGCTCTGGCATGGGGGCAGGTCCAGGTTCAGTTCTCCCCAGTAGCACTGAAGATATTTCATGCTGTGCTACTTCCCACTAGAGGAAGGAGACTCTTATTCTAGACTTGTAACCGTGTGTGTGTGTGTGTGTGTGTGTGTGTGTGTGTGTGTGTGTATAATAAACCATATAATTTTTATTTCAAATAATTATCATGTCTTATATTTCTCATGCTGCATTAAGCTATAAAGTTAGTCTTTCTTGGGTTCACAGAAGCTTCAATTTGTTCCCTGGTAGCTAATCTATTTGGCTAAAGTAAGTTTTATTTTGATTTTATTGGTAAAAGAGTGTACTATGTCTACCCAAACCAACTTGTTCTAGGGTCCCTGACACAAGAGGTGAAGACAACAAGGTTACAGTTGTAGTGGTGCTTCCCTTCCCTGAGTGTGAGTCCACTTTAGTAGAAACACCATTTTATATATATATATATATATATATATATTATATATATATATATGTATATATGTAATATTTGTGTATATATATTTTTGTGTATACACACACACACACACACATATATATATACTATCTAATAAAAGAGTAATATGCAAATTGACTGTACCTCTGCTACACCCACAAGTCACACCCACCAGCCAATCAGGAGCAAATACGCAAATTAACCCATCCAAGATGGTTGCAGCCACAGAGCGAACAGGAGGCTTGGGTTTCACCGACAATTAAGAAAGCCAAGCTTCCTGCACACCCTGGCCAGCCCAGGGCTCTGCTCAAGGCTACAAAGTTTTAATTATAGAAGATAAATAAATCCCAACAAAAATGGCTGCAGCCATGGAGTGAACAGGAAGCTTGGGTTTCCCTGGCAACGGAGGAAGCCAAGTTCCTGTGCTGCCCTAGCCTCCACTCAGGCTACAAAGTTTCAATTGTAGAAGATAAATAAATCCCAGATACCAGGACCTTTGCTTGGGTTGTCAGGGGGCGTGGCTGGCCTGCAAACCACCACAGGCCACTCTCCCAGGCCACCCCATGCCCCAAGGGAACCCTCACCCTGATTCAGGACACCCTTCAGGAAAAACCAGCTGGCCCCCACCCATGCACTAGGCCTCTATCCTATCTAATAAAAGAGTAATATGCAAATTGACCATCACTCCAACACACAAGATGGCTGCCCCCATGTGGTCAAAGATGGATGCCCCCATGTGGACACAAGATAGCCACCACAAGATGGTCAGCAGGGGAGGGCAGTTGTGGGTTATCAGGCCAGCAGGGGAGGGCAGTTGGGGGCAACCGGGCCTGCAAGGTGGTGATCAAGCCTGCAGGGGAGAGCAGTTGGGGGGGGGGGGAACCAAGACGGCAGGGAAGGGCAGTTAGAGGTGACCAGGCCTGCAGGGAAGGGCAGTTAGGGGCAATCAGGCTGGCAGGGGAGTGGTTAGGGATGATCAGGCAGAAGCGGTTAGGGGCAATCAGGATGGCAGGCAGGCGAGCAGTTGGGAGGCAGCAGTCCTGGATTGTGAGAGGGGTGTCCAACTGCCCGGTAGGATCGGGCCTAAATGGGCAGTCGGACATCCCTTGAGGGGTCCCAAATTGGAGTGGGTGCAGGCTGGGCTGAGGGACACATCCTCCCCGGGCCTCTCTATATATATATCCTAAATGCAACCCTATAAAAATGTGACCCAATAGATTGAGAAATTAAAGTTACTATTTTATTGGAAGTTCATTGATGGTTTCTTCACTCAGCATGTCTTACATGTCTTACAAAAGTCACATGCCCTGGATGATTCTTTACATGGAAACAGGAGAGTCTAATTTACCAGAAAGCTCTAAAAGTTGCAAAGGCAAAGGCACTGAGAATCCCAACACTCAAAGTCAAAGAAGCAAATGTGTTCATGTTCACACATTTGGGAGGGTTGTCCTGACTCTCTCACATGTAAATCCAGGACTGCCAGTTGGCAGGAGACATGCACGCCACACCACCAAAGCCAATACTCACCCATCCTCAGGGATGTAGGGAAGATCTGGCTGGAACTCCACATGCAGGAACCTATGTGTGGTATCACCAAAAGTGATAGATCTACACAGGAAAAAGCTCAGTGAGTTCACCATAGTTGATTATATGAAAATAAGACAAGGTCTGAGTTTTTGTGTTTTGCTGTTTTTTACTTATCACCGAAAAGGAGAAAGGAACAAGGTAAAATTATTTTGTTGTTGTTAATCGTCATCTGAGGACATTTTTCCTTATTTATTTATTTATTTATTTATTTATTTATTTATTTATTTATTTTAGGGAGAGTGGAAGAGAGAGGGAAAGATAAAGAGAAAAAAAATCAATGTGAGATAGATTGGTTGCCTTCTTCATGAGCCCCAACCCTAACCAGGCTGGGAAGGAGCCTAAAACCAAGGCATGTGTCCTTGACTGGAGTCAAACCCAGGACCCTTTAGTCCATAGCTGATGCTCTGTCCATTGAGCCAAACCAGCTAGGGCTAGAATATTTTTGATTTAAGATAGTTTGGGCCTTGGTGAGTATGGCTATGTGACATGTTACTAGTATATGGTATACAAAGCATTTTAAGGCCTAATCAAAGTATGTGTCATTCTAAATTTTACTTATTTGGCATACCTTGTTTTATTGCACTTTCCCGATATGGTTTCATTTTTACAAATTGAAGGCAAAACCTTCCACCTACAAAATATTTGGAGTAGCTAAAGGCTCAGATGATAGCATTTTTTAGCATTAAAGTATCTTGTAATTAAGATATATACATTTTTTAATATAATGCTATAGCACACTTAGTAGACTTCAGTGTAGTGTAAATATAACCTTTTATATACACTGTGAAACCCAAAAATTCATATGACTCACTTTATAGTGACATTTGCTCAATTGTGGTTGTCAGGAACTGAACCCCCAGTATCACCATGGTCTGCCTGTACTCCCTTCCCCAAACTCTCCTCACCTATTTGTCACTTATTTAAGCAATTAAAATGCATCTTTATGAATTTCTCCTTTATATCTTATTATTGTTTCTAGATTGAGGCCAAAATCTCCTCAGGGGTAAAATATGGTTGCTAGACATTTCTTCCCAATGTTCTGATAAAATACCTACTTGGTTCATTGTTTATTTTATGCACTAGTTTGAAGTTCAATTGTTTTCTTTGAGAGGGCTGGGTTTTGGTCCCTCCTTATTTTCACAGGATAAACACAGGCAATTTATTTTTCATTTATCTTCTTTAATATTCTCTCACTGCTCCTTGGTCAAATAGAGCAGACAAATGCACCTACTTTAAGTGTGTGTTGAGGACAACAAGGGGCCCCATGCTAACCTGACAAGCTCAGGGAAGGCCTGCGCGGTGGCCTTGCAAACTCGGAGACCTAAAGTAACCACCAAGGATGGTCTGAAATTAAAACTGTTGTAATTAAAAAGCAGTCTGTAGTGGGTAGTCAGGTCCTAGGCTGGTATTTTCCCGGGCAAAGATCAACTTTGATCTTAACTGAGCCTATTCTCTTTCTGCATCAAAGATAACATGCATTTGAAATGTCAGGGCAACTTGTAACTTCCCTTTATCCAGACCCCTTAAGGCACAACCAATGCACCAGGGCAAATCCCCTCATTGTTATTTTTATCATGTTAATTGTTGGCTGTTAACTATATTGTACCCACCGAGGTAACAGTTATTGGAAGAATTACTTTATTGCTTCTCGGAGGAGAGAAGTAAAATATATTTTTTTAAATGTGATTAGCAGCCTTCTGTCCCCACTTTCATTGCTATTTTTATTCTTGGTTTATTTAGCAGCAGTGGCATGAACCTGAGGGCAGAGATGACCTGCTTTAAGAAACAGTGAACTCAATGTTAAGCAACTGGTATAGTGAAAATCCAAATTTACTTGTATTAGCCAAATCTCAATAGCTAATTTTGAAACTTAAATTGGTAGAAATTTTCTGAAAGACAACTTTGAAAAACATTACATATATACACATACATACATACATGATCTTAAAATGTTAAAATAACTGATTTTGGTCCCAGTATTTTTACCTCTAGGTCATTTGCACTAAGAAAATAATTAGCTGCCTGTGCAAAAAATTTATCACAACATTTTTACATTGTTCTTAAATTTCAAAATGTATGAAACACCTAAATTAATGGTTTTCAACAGGGTCATGTTGGCACGTTAAATGGGCAGCTCTTCAGTTGTGTCCTGGCCTGAGCTTTGTAGGAGATTTAACATTAATCTCCTTCATCCATTAACTTCCAGAAATGCCTCCACACCAACCTTTGTGACACTGAAAACATCTCTCTCTCTCTCCCCCATCACACACATTTTTACCCCCTTAGAGGACTAGCATTGCCCCTTTGGAAATTGTAGCCTAAACATTTGCAAGATGGGGATGGTTAAATAAATGTTGGTAGAGCCATTTATGAAGCTCTCTGATACGTTTTAGACAATTATTTATTGACTTGGGAATATAGTTTGCAATATAACTTACAGTACACACAGAGGCACATATATGCACATGGTTGCCAAATATATTTGGGAATACATCTAGATGCCTCCAATACTCAATGTCATACACGATTAATAGGGTTTATTTTTCTATTGTGTCAAGAGTGTTGTTGTTAGCAGTCTTGATAGTTTCTCTCAACCAATAATATCATGTGGTTTCTTCCTCAAAGTCACAAGATAATCTCAAACTATAGGAATCACATTCTCATTCGTGGAAATAGAAATGAAAAAATGGGACTTTTGGAGCATCCCATTGGTCAGAATTTGTTCATATGTATACCTAGAACTGCAAGAATATATGGGGAGTTGAATCCTTGTGAAGGGTTCATTGGCAACCAAAACAAAATCAATAATTTGTTTTATTAGAAAAAAATGTCCTTTAAGTCAGAGAGGCTACCATCATTCTATCACCTTTACAAACATATAAAAGTTTCCTCTCACCATCAATTGTCTTTTTTTTTAATTTTCATTTTTCTTGTTGATTATCCGAATGTAGCATGCATTTTAGTTCCTCACTAACATTTGTTCTACCTCTTCCTATAGTGTACATAGAACAATGACTTTTGACAAAAAGAAATCATTTTGCCTCATTAAAATGAAGTTAAATACAAACACAAGGAAAGATGGGAGAGCATGGAAGGACCATGGTCCAAAAAAGGAAGTAGTCCACTTCAACAATTATGAGGAAGCAAGTACCCTGGGGGTGGAAATGAGAATTAAGAAGACCCCGTAGGAAAATATGGGAACACTTCTCAGGCCAGGATCAAATGCTAGCAGACAATATGAAGAAAATATTAAAAGCCTCAAAAGAAATGAGCAATTGTTATGATGCCACCAAGTCATTAGGCTTCCTTTGCCAGACCATTTCAACAATCTGAGACCTGGTTGCCAAATCAGAGACTGAGAGAGTAGTGTTGTAGAGGCTGATGATGTTGGACTTTCTGAAACATGTTTCCTGGTTAAAATTTAATCTTATTACCACACTTTATTTCTCCTTTTTCCCCCTTCTCTGGAGGGGCTTCTTTCATGGACGGTATTTATGAAAATGTGAAATGACAAAATGTTACTTTGAGAAGAATTTTTGGACAAGAGAAAAATGGCGGCCTTTGATACTTCATGCTTTTCAAAAATTTCTCAGGGATATTTTCAGGCTTTGAAACTTCAAGCCTGTGAATTTAGCTATTTTAAGGAAATAAAAAAATGCATGCTTTCCTGTTCCTTCAAAAAGCCACAATGCACATGAAGACTAAATGATAAGAAATAAACATAACCTTTTTTATTAAGCTCTTTTGCCAAGAGCGTTAATTAAGCTCTACATTCTTATTTTTTTCTCTTTCATTAATCTCCAGGAGGCAAAGAAACATTAAACCTGCACAAAAGACTGAAAAAAATAGGAGGAATGCAGGTATTAAGCATATTTTTCTTGATTAGAAGGCCCATTGGTGAAGGCCTGACTTTTGTTCCTCACCCTTCCTTTCTAATTATGGGAGCCACCATTTGATAGTCCTCTTCATGATGCAAACTATTTGGAATAACCTTAGAAAGATCATTAAAGCAATTGGTTTTGTGAACTCCATGATAATTTTAGTTTAACATTGCTATTTCTTTTTCAACTCAAGTATATTTTTTACCAGAAATTCTGCTTCATATCTTTTTTACTAGGAACTTTGGTTGCAACTGACATAAAACGCAACCTAGACTAATTTACAATGAGTCTCTGACAATACACTTAGAAACTATGCTAAGCTCACCTTTCCTGTTTCTCTGTGTTGGCATAATTCTCATTCAAGTTATGTTTTCATAATGACAAGAGACTATGCACAGCTCCAAACTGACATCTTTTATGGTGACAAGTTCATTGGGAAAGGAAAGGTACCACTCTGTTTACTGTAGCCATTGCTAGTGGTTCAAAATTGCTGGACCAATTGATTAGTTGGGGATGCAAAACATTGGTTTCGTTCAGCCAGATCTAGATCCCAAGCATTTATCTGGAATAAGGTGAGGTCAGCCTTTTTCAAAACAATATGGTTCAAGTTAGGTTGTGATATTAAAAGATAATTCCTTTCTCCTCCTCCTCTCAACTTTTTTTTCTAGAAAAAAAGTCATATTTATTACTTCTGAAGATAAACCCGAGTAAAATCTGATTTGGGAGCTAGGGGATCTTGGTTTTAGAACTGACTTGAACACTTGCTATCTTGAACATTTTTGTCAAGTTATATTTCTTGGGTATCTGGCTTATCTTCAAAACTAGTACTTTGAGTAAATAGTCAAATGTCTTCCTTGAAATTGTTCCGGGCTGCAAACATTGCACAGCCCCTCCGTTGCCTGGAGGCAGGATGCCTTAAGACAGAGGGAGGTGGAATAGGTCACCTAACAATGGGTCGGTTGGAGTTTGGAGGGAGGTGGTAGTTCACACTCCGGCCAAGAGTGCCCAGGCGTTGCACCTGTGCCCGGAGTTTCTTGGGAACTGCTGAAATGGCTTTTGTAACCTTTGGGTTGTCACTGTAACTGTCCTAACTCCCTCTTGTGGTTTCCGGGTATAAATTTGCTGTAACATCTGTGGTCTGCACTGCAGTTTGGCCATTGCCGCAGTGAAGTGCTGTAACTATAGTCGCTGGCCAGCTTAATAAAGGCTCATAAATTTTGATCTCTGTCTCTGGTGGTCGTCTCTTGCGGGTCGCCCCATAACAAAATGAGCTGATTATTCTAGGTTTCATTAAATTCTTCTTTGCTGTAAACAGATTAGTATCTTTCACCAAACTTATATTTCTTCTCATCATACAGTTCTAATAATCAAATTTAATGCTTTTCTGGGAGAAAAACAAAATATGGAATTAACTTTTTTTGATTTACTGGTTCCCCTGTTTGGTACTCCTGTTCTTTCTAGGCACTTTCTTTCATTCTTTTCCTTGAAATAAAAGACTCCCGGATTCCAACATGTGGTAACTGACCTGGACCAGCTTAAAACTAATAGCTACAATCCTGGATCTTTGCCCAACTGAACCAGAGAAGCCCACACAATATGTTTCTGTCTTGGAAAAGCCTCTGGAAAGAAAATTAACACAAGTTTAAAAGAGAAAGTCTTTTAAAATTCCTTATGTTTGTTTCAAAATGCATAGTGAAATTTGGTGGGCATGATATTAAAACCAAGTAATTTACTTCAACCAAGAAGAACAAGATAGATATTACTAAGGCAGTTGCCAATGAATATGCAGAAACATCCAAAATTCTGTATTATTCTAATTTTTCAGCACTTTAGAGCAGAATAAATATTTTCATTAAAACAGTTCAATTCAGAAACATACTTTTGACACTTGAAGAAGCACAAAGTTTGAGGACACACACTTCCCAATTTCAAAGTGTAATCAAAACAGTGCGGTTGTTGCATGTAAATTACATCTCAGTAAAGCTTGATATCTTAATAAGAAGGAAATGACTAAAGCAACCACCAATGCACAGAAAGAAACAGTCATAGATAATTTTAAAGAAAATAAATATTTTCAGAGAAGTAGTCCAATAAGAAGAACCATACATTTGGACACTTGAAAAACTTGAGCATAAGTAATTCATTTTTTACCTGTGGAAAATAGAAATTTTGTGTTCACTACTCTACCGTAAATTCAACTGTATGTATTTAAAGACTGTGGGACTAGATATTATACATTGATTATTCCAATTTCTCAAGTCTGTTGAATATATCTACAATATAACTCCTAATTATTAGATAGGTATAGACAGATAAAGCTAGAAAGCTAGATGGTGGGTGGATACATAGGTAGGCAGATGATGATAGCTAGCTAGCTAGCTAGCTAGCTAGCTAGCTAGATAGATAGATAGATAGATAGATGATAGATATAGATAACTGTAGATAGACTGACCAAAATGGTAAAGGGGTTGCTTGTGTAATGAAATCTGAAGTATTATTTATGAGGTGTCTTTGGATTCTGGTTTTATTAATGTGGTATTTTAAATGTTCAGAAAGGAATATCCTCATAGTAATATGGATTAATTTTTGTCAGTATAGAAATACAAGGATTTATGTATACTTTTGTGAAAATAAAATATAGAATTCTGGCACCTATCTAACCATCATGTTTAACTAACTTTGTTTAAGAAAAAAGGCTTTCTCCAGAATAAGTCAGGCATTAATTTTGGCTTCAAATATATTTTTCTAGTCTGAGTTTTGCCACATGGCATGAGGCCAGGTGTGAGAATGTTTACTTTTCTTTCACTATGTGTTGAAAACTGGTTTGATCTAGAATTAGAGAAATACACACAGGTGCTGAAAAATAATTTATACCCTCAATACATATGCAGCTCCTACAGATTTTTGAGGCACATTAATAACCTCAAAATGGCTGAGGCTCTGATTATGTTGACAGAGATATCCCTTCCATCCTGCCAAATTCGTGCTTATAGGTCTTCTAGTGTATTATTCCATATGCTATAAATATGGATAAAATCCCTACTCTTCTCCAACTTAGCATTAATGGGAAACAGGGGAGAATACGTTTGACTATCCATGTGCCACTATTACAAAATGGAGACAGCAGATAGATCATAGCAGTTACAAAATATAGAGTCTTTCTTTACTATTTTGAGCTAGCACACATTGCACTGACTACATAGGAAGTATTGGGCTGAGATTCACCTATATTTTAGACAAATTAATGAATATTTCATAAAACTTGTCTCCCTTAGCTGTGGAAAAGCAACTGGTATAATTTAATTGGTCTTATGTTTTGTTTTAATATCCCCTCTCATATAACTATGAACCCACATCCACAGCCCTGACGTCTCTAACACACACACACACACACACACACACACACACACACACACACACACACCATTTGTCCTTAGTTTTGCCAGGGATATAGAAGCATCATCCCCAACACACACACACCATTGGTCCCTGGTTTTTCCAGGGATAGAGGAGCATTATCACAGAAAATGGTAAAATTCATTTGGTGCATTAAATTCCTAAAGGTAATAGATTTTTAGTTGTTAGTGTCCTTTTTATGTGCAAGTCCTGAAGCCATGAGAATTGGAAGGGTAACAAGACTTTCCTCTTACCCTGGGACTAGACACACCATGAGGATAGTCCCACCAGCAGAGGGCAGTGGCATACCACCTACAAAACCTGGCAGGGGACAGGCTTCTGAACCTGCTTTGCAACCTGTAGTTAATAAAGAACTGGGCAGGGGGACAAAATAACTGGGTTTAGAGGAGATTTATTTCAACTACATAAGCAAGAAAGTTATACAGCTCCCTGAGAAAACTCCATCCACGGAATTCACAGCAGGACAAAGTGTGCCGGTGATCAAAGGCTACGGTGAAGCTCTAAATCATGGCTGCTAGCTTCCACCCACATGGTAAAACCCCTGAAGACCGGATCCGTGTTTATAATTTTAACAACAAAAAGGGGATTGTCTTTGTGATCTCTGATTTGGACAAGCAGATAATTTATAAATAAATCTGAATCAAGAAACTACGGACTCTCTCCAGACAAAATTAAGAAATGTGGGTTATTGTACCAGCTTTGCTATTATCTAGGAATGTGATTATAGTGAAATCTCTTAGCTTTTCTGAAAGTCAGTTTAATGGTTTAAAAGCGAATTGCACTAGACCAGTGGTCGGCAAACTCATTAGTCAACAGAGCCAAATACGAACAGTACAACGACTGAAATTTCTTTTGAGAGCCAAACGTTTTAAACTTAAACTTCTTTTAACGCCACTTCTTCAAAATAGACTCGCCCAGGCCATGGTATTTTGTGGAAGAGCCACACTCAAGGGGCCAAAGAGCCGCATGTGGCTCACGAGCCGCGGTTTGCCGACCACTGCACTAGACAGTTGTGAAGGCAACTCCAGCTCTAATACCTCTTTGCCTATGTCTTTGTGCTAGGGAGCCCCCATCAGCCTTCCTCTCAGTATATTCTGAAAAGGAATACAATTGTATATTCAATATCCTTTATATACGTGCTACAGGCAGTATGTTTAAAGTGAGGTGCTACTAACTTAGATTCAGTATATAACTAAGGGGTATTGAAACTCCCCTGTTGTTCCTTGGTGATTTAAATGGAAGAGATTCCTACTTCTCCCCACTCCACTACCTTTCTCTTCCTTCACTATTGAGAGCTGCTTCCATATAGTATGCCTGACAGCTGAATCAAGTGCTATCTACCTGACAACACTGCAAATTAAGTTCAAATATGTGCGTTTCATTTGGTATAGACTATAGTATTGATTGCTTGATTGTTTTTGTTTTTTACTATTTAATAATTTGCCAACATTTAAAAATTAAGACACTTCCCCTAAGAATCCTGATTTCCAACTTCTTTTGAAAACAGATGTCAGGCAGTATGGGGTACTCATTCCCAAGTAGCACACAATTTCCAGAACTGAGGGATGCTGCTTCCCTTAGGGTCTACTTCCTTGGTTCACCTGAATCTTCAAGCTGCCGACTTCTCTCCCTTAAATGGTCATTCCTGGCCACTCTGGCCACTCTAGGCATTACAGTGTGTGAACACTGGATGAACCCCAATACCACAGTCTGTCTCCTGGTTGGGTTTTTTGTTTGTAAGAAACTTTGCTCCTATGTTTTCAGCTTATTGGTTGAGTCAGGATCTCTAAATCTCCTCCTCCCTCCTATTTTTCTAGCTCTAATAGAAGCTTTAGTTTATTTTCCCCACTTAATAATAATTGATAACTCACCTGCAGGTTTAAGGCAACTAAAAATCACACACCTTAGTCTCACAAGCATTTTAGTGACACGTTCTTAAAAGTTCCAGCTTTGGTGATTCAAATGAAACAAATATAATACAATAAGAACAATAGAATTGGGGGGCAAGGAACTCTGTACTCAGCTCCTCAGATCGTACCAGCAAGACTACCCACAATCAAATAACAACATTAAGTACTACAAATATATCCACTATTTGAGGCCTGGTACATGAAATTTGTGCATGAGAGGGGTGGGGGCGGGGGGAAGGGTCTGCTCAGCCCAGCCTGCACCCTCTCCAATCCAGGATCCCTCTCACAATCCTGGACTGCTGGCTCCTAACTGCTCACCTGCCTGCCAGCCTGATCACCCCTAACTTCCCCCACTTCCAATCTGATCACCTCTAACTGCCTCTGCCTGCTGGCCTGATCACCCCTCACTGCCCCTCCCCCCCGCCTGCCTAGTTGCCCCTAACTGCCCACCTGCTGGCTAGATCACCCCTAACTGCCTCTGCCTGCCAGCCTTATCACCTCCAACTGCCCCCCCTGCCAGCCTTGTTGCCCCCAACAGCACCCCCCTGCCAGCCTGGTTGCCCCATGCAGCCTGCTGCTCAGTCATTTGGCCACCCCTCACTAACCCCCCTGCTGGTCTAGTTGTCCCACACAGCCTACTGCTCAATCATTTGGTCATCCCTCACTAACCACCCTGCTGGCCTGGTTGCCCCATGCAGCCTGTTTGGTTGTCCATTCAGTTGCAATGTTTGCTTAGGCTTTTATATAGATAGATTTACTGACCACCTACTATGTGCCAAACATTTGCTGGGTTATCAAAACACCCGTTTTATGAATGGAGAAGTACAGACTCTGGGAGGTGCTTTGCTTTGCAAAGACATGCAAACTTGAGGAATAGGAGGGGATTTGGGCCATTTAGTCTAACATCTTTGCAAATGAGAAAAACACCCCAAAATGTTAAGACTTGAGAGAGGATCCTGCACTGTACAGGCCCAGGGATCCAA
This sequence comes from Corynorhinus townsendii, assembly GCA_026230045.1. NCBI lineage: Eukaryota > Metazoa > Chordata > Mammalia > Chiroptera > Vespertilionidae > Corynorhinus > Corynorhinus townsendii. Next base: position 219,707,376 of record JAPDVU010000001.1, read on the forward strand.
GTGAGTATATTGAGGGTAGCACTTTCTATTTATCTACACTGTCCCTGTGAATTCTGTTTTATTAATCCCTTCTGTTATTTATGTTTATGCCCATCTTCCTAATGGAAATTTACAGCTTTTGGTGGACATGGTCTATATGTCATCATCTATGTATTTCCCTTCAATAATTCTCATGCAACTTACACCCTGATATTTTGTGCTGCTAAATCTTAGACTATAGCAGGGCAGATATCCAAAGGCTGTGGCAGGAAGATAAGTGGCTGTATGACAAATGTTGCAAAACCAAATGGAACATCTGAGACAGACGTGGCAGGGGCTCTCGGGATGACAGCTGTACACACAACTCCAGCTGAAATTCTCCACGTACGAGGAGGAATAAAATGACATTTGCAAATAAAATGCCCTGTGGGCACATTTTGTATATTTAAGCTGCTATGCCTGGAAAAAAGCAGAGTCCATTATGAGAGGAACCTCCACCAGTCACCCTTTCAAGCCTCATTGATTTTTATGTACAATATGATGACATATATGGGGATGATTAAAGTATGGAGCCAGAAAGTAAGGAGGGGAATAACCATAAGCCACTGGAGAGGTTGTGATTGGTGTTGCACTTCTGAAACCAGAACCAAGTTTCCACCTAAACATGTGCTTCTCCTTTTGCAAGCATGTGGATACCAACACTTTCCAAATAAAACAGTAGTCTTGGATGACTTCAAGGATGGCAATAGAAAGGTCAACTTAACACTGAGAAGAGATTGCAAGTTGTCTGCTGATGTCTAAATTGCTTCTCCACACACAGTGAGCTTTTTATGCATAGGTGGCACTCAATGGATAGTCACATACTCAAGAAGGCCTTTATTGTGTGAACTAGAATATTGAGTACCACAATCCACTAACTTGACCCAGATTACATAAAGTTGGTGTCAGATTGAAATCTCAGTCTTCTGACCTAAAATCCAGTCAATTAATACCTAGATGGAAAATGTATTGCACTTCTGGAAATGAAGAGTATAAAATCTTTTAAAAAAAAAGGTACTCATCGACTTAAATACCTTTGCTTCCCTATGAAAAGCATGGTCATTTGTTTTGGTATATTTTTGTTGTTGTTAATCCTCACCTGAGTATATTTTTCCATTGATTTTTAGTGAGAGTGGGAGAGAGGGAAAGAGACAGAGAGAAACATCTATGTGAGAGAGATACATCGATTGGTTGCCTCCCACACACACCCTGACCAAGTTTGGGGAATGAGCCTGCAACTTGAAGCACCTGCCCTTGACTGTAATCAAACCCAGGACCCTTCAGTCTGAAGACCAATACTCTATCCACTGAATCAAACCAGCTAGAGCCATGGCCATTTTTTTTTCAATTTTTCTTTATTGATTAGAGCATTTCTTATGTCTCCTTTTCCCCCCATTGACTTGTCCCTGAGCACTCCCACCACCCCAGCACATGTACTCACCCCCCTAGTTATACTTATATGCATGCATACAAGTCCTTTGGTTGATCTCTTAACCCTCCCCTTCCTCCCCTCCCCCCCCCCACACACACACACACATGCCACCACCCTACCCTATCTTCCCTCTGAGATTTGATGGTGTTGTTCAATGCTTCTCTGTCTCTGGATCTATTTTTGTTCATCAGTTTATGTTGTTCATTATATTCCACAAATGAGTGAGATCATGTGATATTTATCTTTCTCTGACTGGCTTATTTTTCTTAGAATAATGCTCTCCATGCAAGTCAATCATTGTTTTCCCAGATTATCCCCAAGTCAAATTTTTAACTTTTTGGTTGTTGTTGCTTTTTAAATCAGCTTTATTGAGGTATAGTTTATATACAATAGGATTCACTGTTAAGTATACAGTTTGATGAATTTAACATTTTAAAGGCTTATACTTGCCTCCTATTGGAGAGGGATTGCAGAGAAGTGACCAGCAGAACAGACCTTGGAGCCAGATTGCAATTGCTCTGTGACTTTGGGTAATTTATTAAATTCTTAGTGCCTTGTTTTCTGAGCTATAAAATTGTGATAACACATAACTACTTCATAGGGTGCATGTGAAGATTAATTTATATGCATATACTAGAGGCCCAGTGCACAAAATTCACGCATGGGTGGGGTCCCTAGGCCTTGTCAGTGATCAGGGCCAATCAGGTTCCCCACCTTTCTGCCTCCCCACCTCCTCACCTCCCCGCCTCCCCACCTCTCCTTCCCTCGCCGCCCATGCACTGCCACTGTATGGTTCCCTGCCTCCCCCCTCTTCCTTCCCTTGCCACCCATGTCTGCCACCACCCACCTCCAGTTCCCTGTCCCAGCCTGGGGCCTGGCCCCTATTGGGCCATCTAGACCTGCAGCCAGAAGTTGGCTGGCCCCATTGGTGATCGGGCCCTGGGGGCTGGGGGCAGTTCCTGCATTGAGCATATGCCCCCTAGTGGTCAGTGCATGTCACAGTGACTGGTTGTTCTGGTCGTTCTGGTCATTCCATCTTAACAGTCACTTAGGCTTTTATATGTATAGATAAACTATATTACTTATAACTGTTATATGCATACTAGTATATAAAACAAGTATCTGCCATATAACTATTATTGTATTAAGACATATCTTACAAACATATTTGAAAGAAATATATATATATATATATATATTTGTTTTGTATATGTTTTTAGAGAGCAAGGAAGGGAGAGGGATAGAGAGATAGAAACATCAATGAGAGAGAGATGTTGATCTGGCTGCCTCTTGCACAACTCCTACTGGGGATGGAACCCACAACCGGGACATGTGCCCTGACAAGGAATTGAACCTGAGACCTCTTGGTTCATGAGTCAACACTCAACCACTGAACCACACTGGCTGGGCTAAAAAAGTTTTTACCCCATTTTGCAGCACTGATTTCGCCTCAAGAGATAATAGGATTCTGCTATCAGTCATCATGGTTAATCCACAAACAGTTCAAGTCTGTCCATTTTTTTTAAAATTGCATTATACATATCTGCAAAAACCTACGAACTACTCTGAGGCACAGAAATTTGCTCTATCATAAGAACACACTGAATTTCCTCTGCTACTTTGAACTTGCTTTTAGTTGTACCTCAGATGATAAAAGTCAAGCAGAATGTTCTAGGGACTGAACATTATCTGTAGCTTTAAAGGACATGGAAGAGTGGGACTCTGTGGAGGCGTGAACATTTTTGGACTTTCTAAAATTACACTAGTTTTCAAGGAGTTCTCTCTCTACTCTGCAAATGTGCCAACACCTTTTCCAAATAAAGCTGTACTCCTGAGTGGTGTTAATGATGATAAAACAAGGCTGTGCCCTGAAGTGAGAAGCGTAAGTGGAAGGCTCTAGTACTTCCCCGGCCTTCCCCACCCACATTAGTCCTCAGTGTCTAGTGGAGGCCCAAATGTCAGGGCAGAAATACAAGGAAGTCAAGGTCATTTCAGCCTGTTAACCACAAAAAGTAACAAAGGGACCATTTGGACTTGGTTGGTGCGGTGAAAACAAACAAAAAATACCATTAATGGGAATGTCTCTGAGTTTTCATTGAGACCTTTCCTCTTTTCTTGGAAGTAGTAATGTTATTTTCAGGACATATCGCGCCAATTTGGGAGATTTGACAGAAACACTACTGTGGCCACACTGCCATGTGGTAGGTAGGAATGCATGCCACTCCATTCTTCTAACTATTCAGTCTCTCTCTCTCTCTACTACTGTAAATAAGAGCATAACATTTTCAAATGATTTTCATGAAGAGGCTTGGGACTTTTTCAAATAATGAGCAGATGCCATTCTATCTCTGACCATCATTAACTTTGCTACCTTAGGCAAGTCTCTGAACACTTCCCCTCCACCGAGATGCACACTCAAGACCTGGGGCTCTTCTGTATCAAAGGGGCAGGCTGGGTCTAGGTTCATTTCTAGTTCTGACATGCTGTGACTTATATGATCTCCGATAAAGTTGTTTGCAAGTGGATGCTGTTGGTCAGGAGAATAGGTGGGTAATAGCAAAAGACTATCAAGGAGAAAAATAAGGTAGTACTGGATAGGATATCAAAAAACTTAATTGCAGCTAGGGGTTTGACTTGAGAGTAAATTTCTAAAGCACTCCTATTGGGAGAGTTGAACAATGGTTTATCCATTTGGTTTAAAATGCTAATGCCCATTGTAGCATAAAAGAATTATGGAGGTAAGAGGAAGCTGATATTCATGTTGACCCAACCATGAATAATGTTTTGTGCTGCTATTCGTAAATGTGTGTGTGTGAGTATCTAAACCTTCACCTCCAGTCTGACTATATGTGTATATGTATATGTATATAGGGTGGGGCGGAGTAGGTTTATAGTTGTTCACATGGAAAATAATATGATAATTAATAAATAATTACAATATAAACTCTGTTTCACATACTTGCATTGGTAAGCCTACTTTTGTCCCACCCTGTATGTGAATCATTATAAATCATATACACAATAAATATGTATTAAAAATTCTTTTTTTAATTTTAGAAACCCATTAGAAAATATAAAAATAACTTGTCCAGGTACTTCACAAGAGGAAATAAAGATGCACAATAAACACATAATGGGTGCTTAACCTAATTGCAACCAAAGAAGTAATTACTAATAAAATTAAAGAGAGACACAATTTCCCACCTACCATATTGGCAAAACAACAAAGACTAGTACTCCAAGTATTATTTAGGATGCAGAAAAAAAGGGCTGAACCAAACGTTGGTAAGATACGAAGAACGAGAATTCTCATATATTGCAAATGAACTGCTTCATATCTAGTTCAATTGATGTTGCCCATAAAATATAATCTATCATGTCTACTTCTGGGTATCTAGTTTGAGTATCTTGTGCATGTTAAATGTGCTTTGAATATTTGTATCTCTTTGTAATACTCTTTGGAAACTATATGGACCACAAAGATAAGTTCTGTTTTTCTTGTTTGTCTCATTTTATTCTATACTGGTGGCCCAGTGCATGAAATTCGTGCATGGGGGTGGGTGTACCTCAGCCTGGCCTGCACCCTCTCCAATCTGGGACCCCTTGAAGGGTGTCCTCTTGCCGGTTTACAGGGATTGGGCCTAAACCAGCAGTCAGACATCCCTCTCACAATCCGGGACTGCTGACTCCTAACCACTTACCTGCCTGCCTGATTGTCCCTAACCACTCTGCCTGCCGGCCTGCTTGCCCCTAAAAGCCCCCTGCCACCAGCCTGATCATCACCAACTGCCCCTCATGCCAGTGTGCTTGCCCCCAACTACCCCCCTGCTGGCCTGCTCACCCCAACTGCCCCCCCCCCCCGCCTGATTGCTACCACCTCCCCTCCCCACTGGCCTGCTCGCCCCCAACTTTCCCCCTGCTGGCTTGCTCACTTCTAACTGCCCTCCCCCACTGTCCTGACCACCTCCAACTGACCCCCACTGATGGCCTGCTCACCCCCAACTGCCCCCCCTGCTGGTCTGCTTACCCCCAATGGCCTCGCCTCCCTCTAGCCTGTTCACCCACAACTGCCCCCCCCTCTTGGCCACTAACCACCTCTACCTCGGCCCTGCCACCATGGCTTTGTCCAGAAGAACATCCAGAAGGTCTCCTGGAAGGTATCCCAGTTTAATTAGCATTTTATTAGTATAGATAGAGGCTTGGTGCACAGGTGGGGGCCAGCTGGTTTGCCTTGAAGGTTGTGCTAGATCAGGGTTAGAGTTCCCTTGGCATGGGGAGCGGCCTGGATGAAGGGCCTGTGGTGGTTTGCGGGCTGGCCACACCCCCCAGCAGGGACCCTCACCCCATAAGGGTGTGGCCAGCTTGGGTGAGGGGCTGAAGACTGTTTTCAGGCTGGCCACGACCCCCGGTGATCCCCGCTCCCAGGCCCTCCTTTTTTTCTTTTATTTATTTATTTATTTTTTCAGCACCTCCTTGAGCAGAAGCCAGGGCCTGCTGGAAGCAGGTTTCTGGGATTTATTTATCTTCTATAATTGAAACGTTGTAGCCTTGAGCAGAGGCCAGGGTTGGCCAGGGCAGGTGGGAAGCTTGCCTTCCTCCATTGCCAGGGGCAACCCAAGCCTCCTGCTCGCTCCAGCTCTGTGGCCACCTCCATCTTAGTTGGGTTAATTTGCATACTCACTCCTGATGTTTCTAACTCTCTATCCCTCTCTCTTCCTCTCTGTAAAAAATCAATAACATATATTGGCTGGTGGGCGTGGCTGGTTGGTATAGTGGAGGTACAGTCAATTTGCATGTTTCTCTTTTATTAGTGTAGATTAAGTCAAAAGATCACTGTCAAGTTCTTTAACTGATGACTCCTGATAAATACTAAGGGAAAGAGTTAAGGATCCTGGCTCCTAAACAGTAGACAGAGTATTAAAATTGGGTGACAGGGGCTGAATAAAGCAATGCCTATTTCACACGGTCCCTGAAGATCGCTGCAGAAAGTTAAGATACTGCTATAGCAGCATTTATCAGAACTGTGTCATTTAGACCTATAAGTACAGGTATCCCACCCAAAGATCCGTGTCTGCCTTGAACACAACCAGCTAGTGTTTACAAGTCCTCTTATGATTTTTCAGTGAGGACTTTTTTTTTCTACATCAGAAATCCTCATACTTCTATTAGGTTTATTATTCCATCTTTGAAAGGAGTTAAAAGGAAAAACCTACAGTACAACGTTTTTTTTGTTTTGTTTTGTTTTTTTTAAAGTAATTAAAGCTCAGTCACGGAAATTGGAATCATTCCTTCAATTAACATGCAACATAAGTTTTCTACTTTGAATTCAGGAAATATTACTACTATATGCAAGAATCTATTAATTGAGCATATAGTCAATTTATTGAGTTCAATTGTATGCTACTGTAATTATTTACTGGATCAAAGGTAGTGATTCTAAATATTATAAGACTGGGGAGAATAGATATGGATTGTCTGCCACTCTATTTTATTTTATTATTTTATTTTATTTTAAAATATATGTTATTGGTTTTTTACAGAGAGGAAGAGAGAGGGATAGAGAGTTAGAAACATCAATGAGAGACAGACATTGATCAGCTGCCTCCTGCACGCCTCCTACTGGGGATGTGCCCACAACCCAGGTACATGCCCTTGACCGGAATTGAACCTGGGACCCCTCAGTCTGCAGGCCGACGTTCTATCCACTGAGCCAAACCGGTTAGGGTACTGCCACTCTATTTTAGACATCTCATTGGATATCCTTAATGCATAGGTCTTACTGCCTTGGGTTTCTTTATAATAGTGGATTGCTCGTTTATTTGTTTGACATAGAGACATCTTTGAATGGAGTGGGAGAAACTGCCAGGTGTCTCCTTGCATACAAAGCCCACTGCCATAAATTATATTCATAAGTTAAAAATATATATGGTTCATTTTAATGTAATTACAGGCTAAACTTCTATAAAGTAAAAAAAAAAAACTATGTCATAATGCATATTAAATAGCATCAACAAACAAATTTATCTACTCCAAACACATCTCAGCCATTTACATTGCATTTCTTTCTTCATAGCTCACACATTTGTTCATGAGCTCAACAAGCATTTATGCACTACCTCCACTGTTAGTGTGTGCTAGCCTTGCTTAGCCATAAATACTAGTAAAGGCAGTGTGATTCCTGACTTCAAGAAGCACAACATTTATTTAAATCTCTGACTTGGTATTTAACATAAAAAATATTTAAATGTGGATTCAGGAAATGTAAAAACTCTTCCATACCAGTTAGATTTATTTGACATCCTTATTAATTTAATGCTTTTGTTTACTCCTTTCTGTCATCCACTATTTTTTCTTCCTGTTAATATTGCATGAAGAAACATCACAGGTCATATGCAGAACACCATGGATGACAGAAGAGAGATACAAATTGGTTATTACATTTGTTACAGACTAAATGCAAATGATAATCAAGACATTTGGACTTTGCTATGTGAGAGGCACCAAAAGGATGGGGACATGGGAGGGATAGTCTTAGTGGCATTTGTATTTCTGAGTTACAGTACTATCTCCATTCCTGCCTCAAACTATGCTGTAGAGGTGGAACTGAGTTAGCTTTCTGGAAAGGGAGAGGGTGTACTTTGAAAACAGTGTTTTGTAATGACTTATATGAGGTAATTTTGTCATGTGAATCCTTGTAAGTAAGATATTTCACTTTGCTATAATAATGTTAAAACAAACTTATAGAAAATGTATAAAATATAAAAAAAACTGTAAGAAATTCTCAGTTACAGTATAAGCCCCATATTTAGTCATAAACACTTTGAATATGTTTAAAATGTTTTTTAAACTGGGTAAACATCCTTGAAAATTTCACAAAATCTTATAGAATTAAAGCAATGTTATCCACAAAGCTTGCTGTTTTTCTTTTACTGCTTATGCTATGGTCATTTTGTCAGTCAATGAAATATTGTTTGAAACATGCTTCCCATCTTCTCAATAATATAAAATTCTATGTTAGTGTCATGATTTGTATATGTGAGCCTAAACCACTTGGAACATAAATTTCAGAACACTTTCTAAACATTAAATAACTGTGCAAAGCATCCTTTAAAAAGATCAAAGATAATTAAACCACTTTCAACTGTGTTAATTGCCTGAAATATTTTCATCAGTAATTAGGAAAAAACAAATGGGATCTTAGAAACCTGCTTATGTGCTGCAGCAGGACTTGTTTAGTAGACCCATTAATTTTAATTGTTTCTTCTGACTTTACTATTGTTGTTTTTAAACACTTGAAAGTTCTCTGCTTTTGGGGACGTGTTCTGTTTACAGATTCTCTAAATTCTCATATCTGCTCCTTATTGTTTTGATTTTGGGAACATGTGACTAAAATAGATGTGATTCTAAGTTTATAAAATGTGTTTAAACCCATTATCTCATGAGCTTCCTAGTGATTTGGCTTTGTCATGGACAGTAGCTCTTCAGGACACCTAGCATCCATTGCCAGAAGCCAATTCCAGCATGTCATAATTACAAGAGTTTCATCAAATGGTTGATGAAGCTTGGGTGCTCAATAAGGGCTGAGCCTCATATGTAATCATCTGTTGTAACTGCTAAAAAGCATCTCCCCCAAACCTGAATAGGATAATCATTTGCTGCCAGACAGCTCAGGACATCTTAATCTACATGCTATTGCCTCCTGTTGGCCAAACACCTGAACAGCTGTAGGCTATTCCCCAATCTGACAATGCTTCTGTAAATCCTACCCTTTGAAACCCTACCCTTTGAAGTGTATTATCTCCACCTTGCCTTAGGACAGATTGTGTTAATAAAAAGCATGGGGTCCCGAGACAAAGCAAGTCTTTAGCTCCTTCAGCTGAAGCTCCTCTGACTCCCAATGACTTTCAAAACTATCTTTCGTCTCTAGACTCCTTATTGAATCTACGCACAGCCTTTTTCCAGATTGCTGAACCCTTCTTAATGCTGGGACAAGAACCCCGGCAATCCATTTTCCCCTTCCTTTTTGTAATGATATTTCTATTTTGTACTGGTTTTCTCCCCCTCAGGTTTAGACAATGTGATCTAAGAGAAGCTGATTCTAACACCAGCTCTAGGAGTGGCTAAAAAGCCCCACTCCTGTGACCTTATGGGCTGCTTGATTTAGGCTCTAGACTCATTTGGGGACAATGACTCCTGTGTAGATGTTTGCTAAGATCTTTTCCCCTTCTGAACTAATTGAAAATATGCTTTCCCAGGGTGGATATTGTCAAGCAGGAAGATCTAGCTACCAATCTCAATATGCAGCAAAGATCATAATACTTTCAACCCGCAGACTAGGAGACCACAGACCTGACCCACTATATCTCTTGCAGGGTGGTAGTTAGCAGGATGACTCCACACACAGGTTGGAACTACACTTTTCTCAGAGAAAGGCGCAGAGAGGCAGCAAGTTCAGCATCCGCATGTGCTCTGGTCTCCCATGGCCAGGATCCCTCCTGACGGCCTGTGCAGGGTGATGGACTTCAACCATCCCTCTTCTACTGTGAAGACCTCATTCCCTTCCATCAATAGAGGTAGGTGGTATTCTACTGGTGGGGATGGTAGGTGTCATGTGATCCACATACTTAAGCAACCTAAGGAATTTCACTGGGTACCCAGAAGTGGGGAAAATTTTCTTCTAACAAGGAAGAAGAATCTGGAGCTGAGGAACAGCTTTGTACCCAGCTTCTATGTAGGTGAATGTTTCAGGCACAGGATACTGGCTGGATGAACCCAAAGAGAGGTGACAAGTCTTGTGATGTCTGCCTGCCCAACAGATGGCATTAAAGAAATAGTTCCAGGAGGGGGCATGTTTGTTATTCCACTTCTTACATGCTTGATCCTAGATTTCCCTATTGTGTCATGACCAGAGTAATCAGGGTTTTACTATTGCCATGTTCTTTTCTTTCATCCCATTCTTTTGTTGACAACTATGTTGGATGAAAAAAGCAAAAGTTGCTGAGAAAGAAGCCAAAGATGATATGAAATAGAAGGACAGAGAGAGAGAGAGAGAGAGAGAGAGAGAGAGAGAGAGAATAATGACCCCTTCCAATGATTTCAACTGCTGGATACAATTTTGCTTGAGAATTTTTCAATACTAAGAGCTAATAAATTTCTTTTGCTACTTAGGCCAGTCTGACTTGGTTGTTAGACTACTTGCAAATTTAATATCCCAAATGATACAGACACTAAATTTGCAAAATGTGGCTTAAAGAAAACGGACATGAGTTGAGATGATATGCCTAATATAACAAAACAAGAAGACATTAGAGCTAGGACTTAAATTCAGGAGTTTTGGAGTCTGAATCTAACACTTCACCTTTCCTCATACCTAATTGCTTGGTTAGACATACTTGGGGTTTAAAAAAATCAAATTGAAAAATCAAATTATTACTCTCAGAAGTTTTTTGCTTGTTGTTTGTTTTGCAAATATGTCGGTGGATGTTTGTGAGCTATTGTCTATTATGTGACTAAAGAATTGGGCTAAAGATTATATGCTTCCCTGACCACCAGGAGCAGTTGAACACAGCAACCAGATAAGCCTGTTTCTCATCTTTTTCTTTGTAGGGGATGGAATGGAATTTGGTGACTTAGGTTGTTGTGTTCAACTTCAATAGCTAAACTCTTAGACCTGATGATGGCCCCTCATGAATCCTGTAATCTTAGTCTCTGCAAGACCAACAGACCAACATATGCCAAAGTGAGCAGGGTTTCAGAGGGCAGGACAGCTCCCCAAGTAATCAGTACCTCACACAGGCTATTCCTTCTTGGAAAGTAGTCATTTGTCTCCATTTTACTCCAACTCTGCAGGTAGCAACAGCAGTTCACAGGCAAGAGGGGCCTTTCCTTGCAGACAGGTGCTCTCAAACCACAGGGCTGCTCTCATTGTACCAGGTTCACATTCTTCTAGGCAGGGCCTGGGGAGAAAGAAGCCTAATAGGGCGGAGATGTATTTTTCTTCCTGGCTGGAATTGTTTTCACTGAGAATTCAGCTAAAGCAAAACCATCTAATATTTTCTGCTGGTTTTCAGTGTGGGCTGAGGGAGATGGATAGACAGCCTGAGCTCCAACAAAGATTTTTAAATCAGGCAATGGGATGTTTCTTTCCAAACCCCATTACAGAAGCTCCAGGCTGACTGGTGTTTGTCTTGGGTTCTAGTCCTGTCTGAAGCTTTACAGCAGTGAAGGCTGATTCTCTAAATCAGACTCTTGTAGTACTGTACTGTGATGTTTTGAATCTTATATTGTTTTATTCTGCCAATTGAAGTTGTTTTTATTAAGTTTTAATTAATGGATTCACTCATTTTTTAACACCTTTGTATTTTATGAAGTCTTCCATAACATTTTCTAATGAAAATGTTTAAATCTACATAAAAGTTGGAAGACTTGCCCTAGCTGTTTGGCTCATGGATAGAGCATTGGACTGTGGACTGAAGAGTACCAGGTTTGATTCCAGTAAAGGGCACATGCCAGGTTGCAGGCTTTATCCCTACTAGGGAGTGTGCCGGAGGCAGCCAATCAATGATTCTTTCTCATCATTGATGTTTCTATCTCTCTCTCCCTCTTCCTTCCTCTCTGAAATCAATAAAAATATGTTTTAAAAAATGTTGGAAGACTTGACCATGAACACCCATATACATGATATCTAAATTTAGTGACTTACCTTTGCTATATTTGTATTATTATATAGCTACCTATTCACCTACCTTCCTATCCATTCATCAATCTATTTTTTATTTTGGTGCATTGGAATTATGTTTCAGATATCAGTTCTCTATGCATCTAAACACACCATCAATATTTATAGTTTGCAGTTCTTTTTTTTCTTGGTGTAATATTTATATACAATGAAATCAAAAGTATATCATTGAATTTTGACAGATGCATACAGCTGTATAAACCAACTCCATCTTGAAACTGAGACAACTCCCTATGTCCCTTTCTAGCCCACCTCATGTCCTCAGAGGAAACTATTATTTTGCTTTATTTCAAAATAGAATTGTCTAGCTTATTCTAGAACTTTATATAAATGGTGTCATATAGTAGGTACTCCTTTGTTTGGGGCTGGTTTTACTCAGCATACTATTTTTGAAATTTATCTATATTTTGTGGATCAGTATGTTGTTTCTTTTTATTGCTGAGTAATGAATTTTAATAAGTGAGCATATTGGTTTGCTTATTATCATCATATTGAGGAAGGCCTACTCTATTTCTAGTCCTAGGCTATTAATAATAAAGCTTTGATGAACATTCTTGTACAAGTACTTTGTGGACATATATTTCCTTTTGGGGGAGATGGAGTAAGTATCTAAGAGTGGAATTGCTGGATCGCAGGGTTAGCATACATTTAATTTTATAAGAATCTGCCAGATCTTTTTTAGAAATGATCTTACAATTTTACACTCCCACCAAGAATAAAACATTCTGAGTATTTTAGGTACTTGTCAATATTTGATGGATTATCTTCAGTCTTTTTTAATTTTAGCCTTTTAGTGGGTAATTGGTGGTAGCACACTGTGGTTTGAAATGTATTTTTTAATGGTTAATGATATTGAGCAATTGTTCGAGACCTCACTGACCATCATTTTTATAGTTGAAGTGTCTAGTCGTATTTTTGCCCTTTTTATTTTTATTTAATAAATACTTATTGATTTCCTCTTATGATGTGTTATTCAGAGTTCTCCAGAGAAACAAAACTAATGGAATATAAATAGATGATAGATAGATAGATAGATAGATAGAGATTTATGATGGGGTATTGGCTCATATGATTATGCAGAGTGAGAAGTCCCATGATCTGCCAACTGCAAGCTGAAGGCCCAGGAAAGTCAGTGGTGAAATTCTAGTTCAAACCCAAGATGTGAGAAACAGGAGAGCCAATGGTGGTAAGTCCCAGTCTGAGTCTGAAAGCCTGAGAACCAGAGGGTCAATTTCAGTTCTGGTTCAAGTGTGGAGGCCTAAGAGTCAGGAGCACCAATGTCCAAGGATGGATGTCTCAGTTTAAGCAGAGAGAGCAAATTTGCCTTTCTTCTACCTTTTTGTTCAGAGGACTGGATGAGGCCCATTCACATTGGTGAAGGCAATGATCTCTACTCAGTCTACCAGTTCAAATGCTAATCTCTCTAAGAAACACCTTCATAGATATACCCACAAATAACATTTTACCAGCTTGCTGGGCATCTTTTAGCCCAGTCAAGTTGACACATAAAATTGATAATCACAAATGGTAAAAACAAACAAGCAAACAAACAAACATTTTTTTGTTGTTGTTCTCATAGAGCAGATGAGCTGGTTGGATAGTCAGAAAAATCACAGTTGAGTGATTCATGGGAGTGCATGCATCAGTGGGGTATTTGACCCCATATAGTTGGCAGGAGGTTGAAGAGGCTGTTGGGACAGTCTCTCACTGAACATGATATGGTAGTAAGATTTGCCCATTGTTGACAGTGTATTTATTTTCTAGGGTGGCTATAACAAATTACCACAGATAGGTGGCATAAGACAAGAGAAATTCTGGAGGCTAAAAGTCTGAAATTAAGTTGTCAGCAGGGTTTTGCTCCCTATAGAAAAATATTTCCTTGTCAATTCCTAGCTACTGGTGGTTGCCAGCAATCCTCATGGCCTGTGGTCTGTAGATACATCGTTCCAATCTTTACCTCCCTCTTCACATGGTCTTCTTCTCTTGGTGTCTCCTCTGTATCAATATGCAAATCTCTCTCTCCTTTATATTATAAAAATACCAGTCATTGGATGAGAATGATCTTGTTTCCATAAGAGGTCACATTCACAGGTACCATGGATTTGAGCAGATCTTTTGCGGGGGGAACACCTTCAACCAACAACAGATACTAATAGAGTTAATTCATGGTGAAGAGTGAGAATCCTCAACTAGGCACCTGGGGACATCAAGTCCTCTTTCAAGGTTTGCTTCTCTTAGGTTCTGAAGAATTGAGGAATTCATTTCACCTATCCAGAACTCATATTCTTAATTAGAAAAAGAAAATGACATTAGATTTGATCATTTCTAAGGTTCTTTCCAAATCCAGACTATAAGACACTATGTTATCTTGCTCTTACCTTCTGTCAGCTACCTCTCTACCCACATAAAAACTTGAGTGCCCCTCCTGAGGGTGCTAAAGGGCCCGAGGCTTATCCATAGAACAGAATCTAACACACTGTCTTATAATAATCAAAATATAATATGCAAGCTTTCCTTTGAAAGAAGAGCAATGATGTTATTTTATTCTAGTTTACTGAGGTTGCCATTTATTTTGGATCAATTTCATTGCCTTTCATTTTGTACACAGGAAATATATTCTAGAATACTTGAATTTAGCAAATGTCCTCACTCACCTTGCTTCTCACTCATTGTTTCATGTGCATCAGTTATCTTCCTGTGCTGGCTTTAACCCTTTGAGAGGTTAGTATTCTGATTGCTCAAGTGAAGAGAATATCTGATCTAAACAGTCAACTCTCAGCACACTTGTTCTTTTATTTTGACAAGTGTGGTTTAGTTTTTATTTGTAAAAATGCCTTCCGGTCATCAGTAAATGTACTGCAATATACTGTGTGGAAATAACAGCATCTGAGTAAATATGAGCCAACACAATTTCTGGAAAATAATCTGGTGTACATATTGGTCAGGAAGATTAATGTGGTTTGCATAAATTTTCAAATTTACATTGCATATGCAAACTAGCCATGCAGATAGACTTGTACTGTATTCCTGAGAGAAATAAAGAAAATAATTATAAATTGAGGTAAATGCTAACAAGGAAATGAATAAAGGGCCGAAGTAAGAATTAGTCATGGTGGACTACTCAGAGTAAATGAGCAGGAAAGATCTCCCTGAAGAGGTGATACTAAAGCTGACATGTGAAAGATGAGCAGGATCTAGCCACGTGCAAAGTGTGTGATTGGGTGTATTGGAAGAGAATTTAAAAGAGTGGGAACACAACATGAAAAGACCTTGTGTCAGGAAAGAGTGTGACATGATAATGATGTACTTAGACAACCTGAGTAAAAGAAGTTGCATAAAATAAGGTTTTGACAACAGCAAGGGCCAAATTATTCAGGAATTTTTACATCATGCAATAATTAGGATTTTCTTCTAAGTGTTTTGGAAAGATATTGAAGGGTTCTCAGATGAGAAATGGTCTGATTTGAATTTTTGGAGAAATGATGGTGGGATGAATTGGATCAAGTTGTAGGGGTAGCTTATTGAAAGATGGTTTATAAAACAAAATGCCAGAAATTGAAGGTCAATCAGAAGCAAAAAGGCAAAGCAAGCTGGGTAGTGCAAGCCATAGATATGGGTGTGTCTCTGGGAACCAAGTAAGTGAGTAAAATTTGAATGTATATTTGCAAAGACAAATAAAAACTATCCAGCACAATACCATGAATTTAAATGAGCTAGTTGTCTTGATCCATTTTTTCCCCTAAGTCTTCTCATTTCTAGCTGACTTTATCCTGTACTTCTTTATAATTTCTAGGTAATTATAAGTTTGGTTTACTAATTTTTTGGTTTGCTAATGGTTTGTGGTGGACTCTCCACCTTATGTTTACTTCATGATTACTTTGCTTCATGTCCGGTGACAAATTGCCCAATTTTCACTGTTTTCCACTTCAACTTCCTAAGTAGAATCTCTTTGGACCAGCGGTTCCTTGTTTGGATAGAGCTTTAACAGTCTTCTTAAGCATATTCTTTAAAAAGAAAGGCAACAAGATTGCCTTAGATACAGTGGTTCTCAACCTTTCTAATTTCCCTGTAATACAGTTCCCTGTAATACAGTTCCTCATGTTGTGGTGACCCCCAACCATAAAATTATTTTTGTTGCTACTTCATAACTGTAATTTTGCTACTGCTAATGAATCACATTGTAAATATCCGTGTTTTTAGATGGTCTTAGGCGACCCTACTAGCGGTTCTCAACCTGTGGGTCACGATCCCACAGATTTCCCATCGGAAAACACAGATATTTACATTATGATTCATTAGCAGTAGCAAAATTACAGTTATGAAGTAGCAACAAAAATAATTTTATGGTTGGGGGTCACCACAACATGAGGAACTCTATTAAAGGGTTGCGGCATTAGAAAGGTTGAGAACCACTGCCTTAGAAAGATGATTTGGAATTAGCGCTTCTAAGACCATGTGTTTAAATTTTTAAAGAGCTCTCATATGCATTAACTGTTGTACGTAAAAGATATGTATGGAAACATACATGTTAGATGACTTATCTAAAGTCACTTAGCAAAATATAGCAAAACCATAAAGAGAGGAAATTAAGTTCTGTTTACTAAAAATGTGAGTAATACAGCTTACTAGTAGAGGAGTAAATTTGAAAACTATTGTCTTAATAGTATGTGGAGACAGGGCTATACAGAAAGATATTATAAGGAGATAAAATATTCTCCCAGGAGTTATGATCTCTGGTGAGAAGACTGGACCCTAATCTGAAAAAGTCCAGAAGAGAGGAGGTAAAGGGATAGAAACATGATGTGAATAGGGAATTTAACATTTGCAATGGCACATAGTAAAATATTTTTTAAAAAGACAAGTCTCTCAATTTTCTTTCTTTCTAAATTTTTGATAAATTTAAGAAAAACTCAGATCAAGAACTTGAAGGGACAATGTAAGTCAAAATTATATGATATAGTGAGACCTATGATTGATGTCCCCTGGCACATGTACAGCCTTATCAGCACAAAGGCCATCTGATGCAGACAGAGTTAGTGAAGAAAGCTGAGGGTGATACTCTTTAGGGGGGAAAAGGGAAAGAGCAAAAGGGGAAGAGCCAGGACTGTTCAAATCATGTGCTGGGAGAAGACAGTCCAGGTGGAGAGTCCAAAGGTTGGAACCTGGGGCCTGTGATCCTCCTGAAAATGGCATTGGGTCTGGGAGGTCAAAAATGAGAACTAACTCAGGGAGAGGGGCGGAAAGGACAGTGAAAAAGAAAACAAGAACGCACAGGGCGTTATGAGTCTGAAAATACTCAGATAATGTGTGCTTTAATAAATAATCCTAGACATTTCTACATCCATTCTGTACTGAAAGCTGGATCCCAGACCTGGAATTAAAGGTAAAAGCTAGCCTCAGTGATGTTAGGTGTTGCATGAGATATTTGATTAATCCATGCTTACTGTGCCTGATAAAGGATACAGCAGAGTGATTTTTTTCTTAAGTGTTCCACCAGAGATGAAAGCAGGATAAAATAAATGGAATAAAATGTAATTTTATCTAATTGACAGTGTGTGATTATTTTGCCTTTTTATTTAGGAATATTTCTCCTCTTCCCTTTGCTTTTTCGTGTCCTTCTCCTCCTCTCTCTTCTCCTCCTCTTTCTCCTCCTCTTTCTCCTCCTCCTCCTCCTCCTCCTCCTCCTCCTCCTCCTCCTCCTCCTCCTCCTCTTCCTCCTCCTTTTGAGCTATTTCAATGGTTGTACGGCTGTAAGTAGCATATAGTAAAGGAATCCCTCATCTTGAGTCATTGCCTGACTCAAAGGAAATGCTCACCCCGTTCATCTCACGTAATAAAGCCATTTGCCATTTAAAATAAGACCTTTGTGGATAGAAGGTCAATTACTGAGGAACTAGCTACAAGAGAAAAACCTTATTTTTCTTCACCAGTGGTTAGACTACAGCTAGGCTGGAAACACAAAAGAATATTTGTCATCTGAGTTTAGAAAGTGCTGGTACCAAGGGTTTAACATGGTCTGATCATAGATATATTTAATCTACAATCATAAGAAGTGGAGGTGGGCGAACAAAAGACTTCCCAAACAATCCCTAAATGATAGAATTATGTTTTAAAGCCCATTATTTCCCTTATTTCAGGTGATCCCCTTGAGTCTTAATTCAGAAATACTGAATTGTGTCAATGATGGGAGCAACTTCCTTTTTCTTCTTTCCAAATAACCTTTGTGGATCTATTTTAAGGTATTAGCACCAAAGTACAGTGACATATTCAAGTCATTTTGATGTGCAAATATAATAAAAAGGCAAAAGGCCTTCAGTTTCCTCATCTATTTAAAAAATAGCTGGAAGATACCTTGTTATTTTTAGATTTGATAGTTCTATTTAGGCACAGACATTCCTGAGTTTAGTCAATGAAGGCAGAGAAAAGTATAAATATCATGAAGATACATGCATTTGTATTCTCCCAAACATCCATATCTCTGGTTGGCCCTTTAAAGAAAAATACCTAACATACTCCATATTTAGTTGCTTATGGGTAATGGACCTATGATTTGACTGTTAAGGCAAGAAAAACCTTGTCTCAGGATAGTATTTTCTGGTGCTTTACTCTTTTTCTATGTAGAGTTATGTGTTTTGATTCTTAATTTGTAAATGAAACCTATATTTCTAAAAGCAACGCAAAGAATAAGAAGAGTGGGCTGTAGAATGAGATGGACCCTGCTAAAAAATGACAGCCAATGAAATGATGAAGCTATTTTTCCTCCCCTGGAGGCCTTCTGCCATCAGCTGATTTACAGTTGGTCTCAAATTCTAAAGATATAGGAAATGATTTCTTTTTATTTTCCCCATGGAGGGAAAGCGTGCTGCCAGTGGTATTTCTCAGAGAACATTCATCCTATGTTTCTGAGAAGCAATTTTGTTGTTGTTTTGTTTTCCCGTTGGGATCCTATTCCAGGAGAGGAAAAGCAGACCTGATGGGAAGTACTACCAAGGCTTTTATGGGCTGTAATTGATGAAAGAATGAAATGCATTAACTAATTGAGAACAGAAAATTGGAGCCCAGGATCCCATTAGAAATCTCTTCTATTTCCTAGATCTTTTTAAAGATTTCCAAAACACTTTTGATTGGCTGCCTCATTGTTTTCCATCTGTTTTGTTTTTCTTGCTAGATTCCCTGAAACAAGGAATTTGCTCATTGAATCAAGTAGATAATGTTTTTCTGAGATAGATTAGAAGAGAATATTTCTTACTTAGTTAATCATCCATCACTTTGTGAACCCAAGAACTTACCATTAACTCCTCTCAATACTAAGACAGGGTGAAAAATGGAGCAGTATCACTGGGTTTCACTGGAGCAGGAATGTTTGCCCTGAAGAAGTATTTATGGTCTTCAATCTGCTTGTACTAGTCAGCAGTTGTACTTTGGGTGGAAGCAGGATTACGACTGCAATACAGAACTTTATAAAATATTTTACCTGCTTTCTTATATTCAGTCCTCATACTGATCCTACAACATAGCTGATACCCGTCCATTTTGCAGATAAAGAAAGCGTGGCTTGAAGATTTAGGAGAATCGTCCAATGTTAGACTACTGGAGAACATGCAAACCCAGCAAAGTTCTATCTCCTTCTCAGAGGAAGATGGCTTATGACTCTTGGACTCTGGGAAAAAGAAAAAGTGACAGACTCATTCTATAGAATTCAAAAGCACACGCCTAGGGCAACCTGTACTTGTTGTCTTTCTTCAGAAAAATCTGCTCAGAACGAATATTTTATTAATTGGCATATTTGTCTTACCTCTATTTTTGTTTCCAGGGAGTGACTCCAGTTCCCAGGAGCCTCACAACCTGAAATTTTAACCAGGAGAATTGGCATCATTTGGATGTGCTTAGTTTGTGAAAATTTTTCAACCAAAGATGGGAAAGAGTATTGTCTAGCTAATGATTTTAGTGTTAACAGGAGGTTGGATAGATGGATGTTTGTGCTGCATTCTGAATGCTAAGCCTAAATAAACAAGGGCACTGTGGAGAGAGGACTAAGTCTATTTAGAGCTCAACACTAAAACCACAAGTATGTTGATTGTTTTACTATATGAGATTTAACTTCTCTAGTCTCAATTTATTCACTTAGAAAAATACGGCCTTATAAACCCAGTGAAATACCAATTGGTCTCTTGAAACTCAAGTCACCTTGTAGCTTTCTTTAGAAAACCTTTTCCAAGTATCCTCCAGCCATATCGGAGCGACCACCACCTGTTTTGTGTCATCAATATGTGGGAAATGTTAGTATGGACAGACACGGAATTCGTAAGAGTAAGCGGAGGTGCTTTGGAATCAGCCAGCATGTAGTGTAAGTCTTTACCTTTGCCCACATGAGCTGCATTTGGATAGATCACCTGATTTTTCTGAATGTCTGTTTCCATACAGAGGGTAATAATCATGTATCAATGGTGGTAAGTATTAGCCCTTATGCATTTATGGTCTATACTTGAGGGGCATATTGATGATACCAAACAAGCAGTGGTCACTCTGATAGGGCTGCAGGATACTTAGGAAAGGTTTTCTAAAGAAAGCTACAAGGTGACTTGAGTTTCAAGAGGGCAATTGGTATTTCACAGGAGTATTTTTAGGGCATTTTAATAATTAAATGAGATAATCACTATAAAGTGTTTAGCACAAAAACCTGGTAAAATTGATCCTAAATAAATTGATATTATTGAATCAGATTGCTCTAATTTATTAAACTTTATTCTGATTTCGGTATAAAAAAGCAAGTACAGAGGGAAGCATTAACACCACTCTGATATCAGAATAGTGTTGTAGGAATAACACAGAGCCAGTGGTTAGATTATCTGGTTTCTATTTATACTTTTACCACTTACACATCTGATGAATTTAGGCAAATTATTTAAATTCTTCTTGTATAACACTGTAACAATAATGCTGAATTTTCTAAGTGAAGAACATAAAAGACAAAGTGTTCAACTGTTTGTCTTGTAACCCAAATAAAGAGGATTATACGTACACTAGAGGCCCAGTGCATGAAAATTCATGCACTGGAGGGAAGGTCCCTCAGCCCAGCCTGCCCCCTCTCACAGTCTGGGAGCCCTCAGGGGCAGGAGGTGACCTGGCGATCAGGGGAAGGTGTCACCCCCATCACATCTCTGCTGCTGCCACTGCTGTGGCAGCACAAGCCTCAGCTGGCCCTATTTACCTGAGCCTTGGGTGGCCCTGGGTGGCTGGGCAGCCACTATCTGAGGCTTTCCTGCACCTTGGGCCAGCCCTGTGGGGCTGGGCAGCTGATATCAGAGGCTTGCCTGTGCCTCGGGCCGGCCCTGGGCAGCTGGGTGGCTGAGGGAACTGGGGGACTCTGGAGGCAGGCGTGCGGAGTGGCTGGACTTGTCTGCTGCCCTGGTGGGGCTCAGGGGACTGGGCGCTGCCATCATGTGGCTGTAGGCACCACCATCTTTGAGGGTGTCACAGTCAATTAGCATATTCCCTCCTTATTGGCTCTGGGCACCTTCATCATTGTGAGGATGTGATGGTCAATTAGCATATTTCCTCTTTATTAGATAGCATATATGGGTGATGCTCCTCCAATGGGTCTCATGTAGACAAGCTAGTGTAAATTCTCACCTTTCCAAAGGAAACTTAATTAGGCTCTTCTGCTCCTATCTAAGTCCATTACAAAAGCCCCTCCTATCTATAATAGCAACCCCATAAAAGAAGAAGTCAGCCAGGGATCTGATTTATTTACTTGTCCTCAACCCCTATCAAAGTGCCAGACTTCTTATAGGAGCTTCACAAGTTTTCCCCAATGAATAAATGATTAAAAAGAAAAGCTATTGTCATTCTGCTAACTTGGCAGGCATACTTTCTGGATTTTTATATTAAGAAAAATATATGATGATCTCTCTCTCTCTTTCTCCACCCAATCTTTCCTGGACCTTTGATCAAAACAATTGAAGTTTTATGGAGTAAAAACAGTCCATGTTTCTAGACTTCATCCTGTCATGAATTAACTAAAGAATTGAGGCATGTAACTTAAACCTGTGTAGACTTCATGTGAAAATCAAAGAAGCTAACTATATATTTCAGGCTGTTTCAGCTTCCAAATGATGTCATCATTAGTATTTCTTGGCAAGAGTTCAAAGTCTACTATGTGATTCCAGAGCAAAGCTGACTGACCAACCCAAAGGCCAGTCTTAACCTCAATATGCCAAGTCCTCAGCTTCTGAGATAAGCAGTCCTGCTTAAGTACTGACTTTTGACAGTTCTTATCAAAAACCAAGCGAAGTCACCAGTTCTCCAGTCTTCAGGCTTTGCATTCTGCATATAAGTCTAAGCTCTTTCTTATATGGCACTGCTTTAATTCTCTCCATTGAGATAAATAGCAATTTCAGAATAAATAATGAGTACCTTTCTTTAGAAAATTGTCTCTCCTGATTCTTTGGGGATTATGGACATTCTTTGCTATCCATTCTTCTGAAAGTTGAGTGTAGAACATGAAAGGTTGAGACTTTTATAGAAAACAGTCTCCCTCTCTGAGAAATCTGGGCATCATAATAGTTTTCACCCAGCAGTAATGAGCCAATTCGTCTCTTACTCCTCAGAGACTTCCTTGTGTTATTTTTTTAAAAAAAGCATTTTTTTAAATAAATGCAAGTAAAGTCTTAACAATAGAACACGCAATTAAAGTATTCAGAGTCCAAAAAAATAAAATTAATGGGGAAAAAATCAAAAGTCTACAAGATACAAAGATGCTCATTTAAATGATTTGGGATCAGGCCTCACTAAGGGTACAAAAGTATCTCTGTGTTGAAAAACTTTAGTAATAAAAAAAGATTTTTAATTAATGGAACATTTTTATTTCAGAAAGGCCAAGAAATATCTCTTAATCATATTATTATGTTGACTTTATGGCTGCAAGTTTTCATCCAAAGTGTTTTACAACAGCATCAAGAATGAGAAAAGAAACTTTTATCCCCATTTCTGATCATTTCTTTTCATTTGGGGAGCAATTTATGATTTCTGTGTGGCGTTATTTGTAAGAGATGGTGCCGTTATTATCCATGATAAACTCATCTGGTTAAGAAATGTAATTATAATCACACAGACCATAGAAATACTGGTATAAGCTTAAGAAAAGAAAATAGTATAATATTGTAAAATAATTGGAACTCTTGGTAGAATCCTTAATAATAGGAGTAATACAGAACTAATAAAACATTTTATATAAATGGATAGTCTCCTTTTTAATTTTTTAAAAAGCAAATGTTAAAGATAAATAATAATCATGTTTTTTTTTTCTGAAAAAGGGGAAAATAATTATTACTCCATAATTTTATTTTGTTGTATTTTTAATTCGGCACTATTATTATATTGCCTTATAGAATTAATAGTCTAAATCATATAAGTTACTTTTAATATATAGTTATTGTAAATAATTTAAAAATTAATATAATTGCCTTTTATATTTTGCTGAAAGATGATGCTATATATGTAATTAGACCTAAATTTCCTTTTAAATAAAATGTTTTCCCAGTGATTCCAAATGTGATTCATAAACTCCTACTAATGTCTTTTACAAATATGTGTGGTACTAGAGGCCCGGTGCACAAAATTTGTGCATGGATAGGGTCTATAAACCTGGCTGGTGATCAGGGCCTATTGGGGCCTTCTGGCTGCCAGCTGGGGCCTGCCTTCTGGCTGCTGGCCGGGGCCTCTCTTCCCCAGCTGCTGGCTGGGGCCTCCTTTGTTCCGCGCCACCCCCTGGTAGTCAGTGCACGTCATAGTGAGTAATCGAACTCCCGGTCTCCCGGTCGAATTCCCGAGGGGACACTTTGCATATTAGGCTTTTATATATTATAGGTGGTTTTGATTTCATCTTGATATCAGGGTTTGAAAACACACGATTCTTTCATTTAACCACAAGGCAGAGTTTCTTGTTTTAACCAGTAAATATATACTAATTTTCAGCTGAAAAAAATATGAGATCAATGGCCATAAAGTTGAGAGTTTTTTTGAAAAAAAGATAAAAGTAACTATTTTATAATGTCACCAGAACCTCTGACCAGTAAAACAAGGAAAGTAAAAAGAGATGATCTATGGGTTCCAGATTTTTGTTTTTCAAATTAAAATTTATTTAAGTGTTCTTTGTGAAGTATTGAGTACCAATGCAATAGTCACCTTTGACTTAAGATTAGGGATACTTAATCACACAACTATGCAAATAATTTATATTTTATTTTAAATTGAACAAATGATGAATATACACTGCTATAATCAAGCCTTGACATCTCCATTTAGGGTATTTTAAAATATAAACAGTGTTTTCTTAGTAACAGTAATTAATGTTACTAGAAACTAAACAGTCTGCCAGACAGAAGATATTTTATTTATATCATAGCAATCTAAAATAAGATGAAATTAAAAGTTACTCAGATAGCTGTATGTTTTCAAATTAGGCTCTCAACATTTTCATCCTAGTATCAATATGTTTTGGCCAGTTTCTCTAATTTTATCAGATGTTACCTGACTGTTATTATAAGGTGGTTATATGAAGGAATAGACCACTGTTCTCAAATTTTGAAATTATATGGAATTCATGTTTAGAAATCTAACATAGAAATAAGTACCTTTTGCACACTATTTTTATATTTATAGGATAACAAAGAAAATTATATGAACCAATAGTTATAATGATGGTGATTATGGTGATTATTGTGACTGTGTCAATGTTTCTCTTGTTTATTCATACTATGTGTTGGTGCTATGAAGTACACTTTAAATAGATGATTTCTAATCATTAAAACAACCTTTAAAGGTAGATTTTTTTCCCAGTTATGAATGAGGAAACTCATACTGAGAGATAATAAATGAATTCTCCAAGACAGGCAACAGGAGAAAAACAGCTGTCTCTAAACCAGAGTTTAACTATCCCTTGAATCAGTCAGATAGAGCAACATAACTATAACAGTCAAAATAAACAAAACTGAATTTAGACAAAGTTGTCAATTCACCCACTGACATTTATTTAAACAGAGTTGAGCTCAGTAATAAAATAAAGAATGAATCAGTGAACTATAAATGCAAGTAAACCATTACAGAATAATTTTGCTTATTTATGAAAACTCAAAACATGACTAGGTACATAAAAAGATATTTCTTAAACATCATTTATTTAAATAAAATCTATATTTAATGTTGACAAAATTGTGAGGACGTATTTCAAGTTGGATTGTTATTAAAATTATAGGTACACATGATAGCTGTTAAAATATATGAAAACATTTTACTAGTACAGATATGGAAGAAAACATTAGATATCTCTTGTAAGCTGAACACAAACTCGTGGGGAAAAGGATGTGACAGACCATCGAAGATGTTCTCAGTTGAAATAATACTCTCATGAAACCTTTCAGCTCTTTCGCGGATATAACATGAAATCTGAGAGGAAATTAAATAAATTTTCTTTGTAGAATTTAAAAATGAAAAATAAGTAAGTAAATAAGTCTACATGTTCATTGAAATTGGTCATCCTGTGCCATAAGAGTCAGAAAATGCTACTTAGCTAATTCATTTGCCTCTTTTCCACCTTGGCATATTTTATAAACAATAAAAGGAAAATGTTGATCATAGAAGTATGCTCACCTTCAGTGGCACTGAGTTAAAAACTCATTACTTATCTCTCTACTGTTAGGAAAAGCAGATTCACAAAACATTCCTGTAGTCAGGGGAAGTATAGCATCAATGTGAAAAGCAAGTATTCTCTAGCAAGACCTATGTGCCTATTGGAAATCACTTTCCTTTAATAGCACTGTGATCTTGGGTAAGATACTTCATCACTTGGTGCCTACATGAAATGAAAATAATTTAACATTTCCTCATAGGTTTGTTGTGATAATGAAATCAATTGTAGAAATAAAGTGCTTTTAACATTATTTGACACATTCAAATCTGTTTCCATTATTATCAACTTGTTGGGTCTCCTGGCTTTGAAACAGACACCTTAATCATGAACACACTGGGCAACAGTGAGTCATTACGAATTTCAATCAATATCAATCAATAAAGTGATTGCAGAATGGCTGATAAAGCTAAGAGTGAACAAAATGTGAAAGACAATCCTTGGAACTGGATGAATGAGAAAGGAGAATAAAGGCAAGCTTTTGTCTTCAGTAGAGGGAGAAGGGTATGGTCACCCAACAGGGGGAGAAGAAAATGTTGCTAATTCCAATACTCAGTGGTTCCCATGCAGAGTGAAATGAATACTGCTTATCTGGAGGAACATCACAGACTGACAGTTTTTCACTAAGCAAGCACAGGGAGCAGAAGTTCTTAACATTAGCATAATGTTTATATTTTATTTCTTTATTTTTATTTAAAAATGTAACTGATAATGAAGATGACAATGATGTTTAGAATAATAGATGCTCATGCTACAAAAATTAATTTAAAATGTACAAAATTACATAAAATATAAAATGCAAAGTTATCCTTGGTGTTGCAAAGCCTATTCAATGCTACTCATGTAACCAGTATTAAGAGTGTGATCATGATGTTTTATAATGGAGCACATATATGCATGGATCTTTACCCAACAGGATACCAGTATTGGATTATCTGCCTCCATTTCCAATGAATTGATCATACAATAGACACCAACCAGTATGCTGATGTTAATATGATACAATCCCAAACACCACTGTATGTATACAGAATTTATTACAGGAAATGAGAACAGTTTATGACTTTTGAACCCCATAAATCACTTAGAGATTATAGAAAGATAGTGAAAGTGGAGAAAATATTTTCAGGATATTAGAAAAGAGATTACTTTCACCATGATGGACACATAGGTGAATGAATAAGCTTAGGGTCACTTGGGGCCCTGAAAATTGAGCTTTGAGGAGATGCAAGGTGATTCCAGCAGATAAACACTGTAGGAATATCACATAATGCTCAGAGCTGGATGAAGGGTTAGCATCTAACCCTTTAACCATCTTCTTGGCCTATGGTGCTCTGTATATCATTCCATCTCATCCATCCCCTCCCAATGTTTTCATCGTATCTGGGAAAGAACAGTCAGCAAAGGAGTAAGGAGAAAGGAGAACTTTGGAAGTGCAGAGATTCATCAAGACCACATCCTTCCTCACCAGTGCTGCTTTCCAGGCTGAAGTAGCTCTTAACTGGAGGAGAGGGTGTTTAATATGTGTCTAGTTAATGATTTCCATCAACATCTTTGACTGAAGAACACATTTGAAGGACTGATGCTACCAAAATTCAAGGCTAACTATAAAGCTATAGTAATCAAGAGAGTGGGGTATTGGTGAAAGAATTGACAAATACATCAATAGAATAGAACAGAGTTCCCAGAAATAGATCCACCTAAATGTAGTCAACTGATCTTTGACAAAGGAGTACAGGCAGTATAGCAGAGCAAAAGCAGTCTTTTCAACAAATAGTGCTGGAACAATTGGACATCCACATGCAAAGAAGAAGAAAAAAGGATCTCGACAGAGACCTCACTGTCTTCACACAAAAATTAACTCAAAATGGATCATGGACCAAAAGTGAAATGTAAAATTATAAAATTCCTAGAAGATAGCATAGGAGAAACCTAGATGACCTCAAGAATGGTGATGACTTTTTAGATATAACACCAAAGGCATAATCCATGAAAGAGATAATTAATAAGCTGGGTTTTATTACAATTATAAGCTTTGAATCTGTGGAAGACAATGTCAAGGGAATGAGAAGACCAGCCATAGAGTGGTAGAAAATATCTACAAAAGACACACTTAGTAAAAATGTATCTTTATTATCCAAAATATACAAAAGAATTCAAAACCTAACAATATGAAAACAACAACCTAATTAAAACTTGGGCCAAAGACTTTAACAGATATCAAAACAAAGCAAATATATGGATGACGAGTGGGCATATAAAAAATGCTCAACATCATATCTCATCAGGGAAATACGAATGAAAACAAGATACCATAACACATCTATTAGAGCAGCCAAAATCTGGAACACTGACAAAAGTTCCACATGGATGTAGAGCAACAGGAATTTTCATTCGTTGCTGCTGGGGATGCAAAATGGTACAGCCAATTTATAAGACAGTTGGCGGTTTCTTACAAAACCAAGCATGCTCATTCCATAGCAGTCATACTTCTTGGTATCTATCTAACAGAGTTTAAAAGATGTCCACACAATATTATGCACATGGATGTTCATATCACATTTATTTATAATTGCCAAAACTTAGAAGCAATCAAAATATTCTTCAAAGGTGAATAAATAAATTATGTTACGACCAGAAAATGGAATATTATTCAGTGCTAAAAGAAATTATCAAGCCATGAAAAACTGTAAAGGAACCTTAACTGCATATTACTAAGTAAAAGAAGCCAACCTAAAAAAGGCTACACATTATATGATTCTACCTTTGTAAAATTCTGGAAAAGGCAAAACCATGGAGGCAGTAAAAAGAGCAATGGTTCCCAGGGCTTAAGGAGGGGGAAGGATGAAAACATGAGCATAGAATGTTTGGAGGACATTAAAAATACTCTGTATGATACTATAATGACTGACACATGTCAATATGATTTTGTCCAACCAAAGAATGTACAGCACAGAGGGGGATCCTTAAGGTAAACCATGGACCTTGAAGTTATGATGTGTAAATGTAGCTCATTGAGGTAAGAAATGCAGCACTCTTTTGGGGGACATTGATAATGGAGGAAGTTATGCATGTGTGAGGACAGGGGTCATATGAGAAATCTCTGTACTTTTCCTCAATTTTGCTGTGAACCTTAAACAGCTCTAAATTTTCAAGACGATAAAAAATAATAGCCCAGTAAAACCAGCATCTAGATGAATGGAATGTTATGAAAACCCAGAAGTCTTCCTTGTGCCTCTTTCCATTGAATAACTCAAGGTAGCTATTACCTTGACCTCAAACATTTCCTATTTTTGTCCTTCAGAGAAGCTGAATTATACTGCACATACTGTTTTATATAGATTTTTTTCTGACAATGTTATATATAGGAGATGCATTCATAGTTTATGTGTGTAGTTGTAGATCATATTTTATGCAGCATTGTATTTTACTATGTGGATATATCACATTGTAATTTTTTAAATTATATTGCTTATAGGTGTTTTTGTTCCTAGTTTGCACTCTTACAAATGATGCTGCTTTTCACATTCTAGTGCATTCCATTTGAGGTATATAGCCTTTGAGGTATATAGCCTCTTTAGTAAAAAGAGGGTAATGCATTTGAATAAAATCAAATATTTTAAATAGCAGCCTTATGATGGTACATTTGAGTAATAGGATAAATTAAATCTTAAATTAAACTCTTTAAAATTATAATCTTGAAATGATAAAATAAGAGCTCTAGTGAAAAGGAAAAAAAATAACATCTCTTAAAATAACAAGTACGTGTGCTAAAGTAATATAAAGAAGCTACTAACACTCCTAAATCAGGATTACATCAAGTCTTAGCTCTTTAAAATTAGACAAGTGATCATCGTTTCCCCATGACACAGTTTCCCTATCTGTACAGTAGGGTTTCTGTACAAATCAAATTAGTTAATACCTGTAAGGGCTTGGAACAGGACCGGGGATGTGGTGAGTGCTAATAAATGTTTATTTTATTGTGCTGAATAAAGGCTTTAGCTCAGGAAAATATCCTGAAGCTATAAATAGTGTATGGCAATGTAGCAATTACATAAAAATTGTGAAACAATAATTTATTACATAGAATAAAACTTACTAGTTTAGAAATTCCTTCACCTGCCTCAGTTGTCTTCCGGGGAGAAGGGGGAGGGTGTTATTATTCTCATTTTAAAGAGGAGAATGCTATGTCTCAAGGAATTTATATATTTATTTAGAAGTTGACTTTTCCCCCTTAGACAAAAAATAAATAAAGACCCACTAAAGAGATGATTGCAACTTTTTTATTATTTTAAATTTTATTGGGTGACATTAGTCAACATGAACATATAGGTTACATGTGTGGATTACTAATTTACAAAGTCTGTATCTAGGACAATGTGGCCACCACCCAAAGTCAAATCTCCTGTCACCTCATATTAGGACCCCTTTCTTCCCCTCCCTCCCTCCCTCTGGCAACCACCACACTGCTGTTTGTTTACATATGTTTCAGTTTTATATTCCACATATGAGTTAAATAATATAGTTCTTATCTTTTTCTGTTCAACTTATTTCACTTCGCATAATGTTCTCAAGGTCCATCCATGTTGTTGTAAATGACGTTATTTCATCCTTTCTTATGGCCGTGTAGTACTCCATTGTGCATATATACCACATCTTCTTTATCCAGTCCTCTATCGCAGGGCACTTTGGCTGTTTCCAACTCTTGGCCAACCTGAATAATGCTGCAACTCTTTAAATTAAAAATGCATAAAGAAATCTGAATAAATGGAATAAATAATGGTAGTGCTGTAAGATAAAGGAAAAGGTCAATTTAGCACATAAAATACCATGCATTACTGTATAGTTACTAGAGGTGAAATAAAAATCTAATTCTAAGTACCTTAGTGGCCAAATCAAATAAATAATTATAATTGGGTTTAAGATTTATTATGCTTTTAAGAATATATACACTCGCAATCACACACACATACTCGGTTTCACGTACACATCCTCACTGTCACATACTCACTTAGATTCTGATTCACACATGTATTTACACACACACACACACACACACACACACATGCACTCACACACAAATAGTCATGGCTCGGTATGTGCACATCTTTTCTTTGCATTGACATTCCAAAAAATTTTTCTCCCTTTTGTAGGAGAGACACAGTGATATAAAGTGGCTTCCATTTCTACAACCATCCATACAATACATGAAATACTTTTGCAAGCAATAGACATAACAACACTTCCTACTGTAGTGACATCAACTCTCTGAGGGGACTATCTAGTCTATCAAAGACATAGCTCTCAGGTCTCTAATGTTTTGGCTGGATACAGAAATGATTCTCTTTTTAGTCATCACCAATAGTTCACAGTGGCAATAGAGAAACTGCAGACCTTTACCCACAAGACACCTAGTTTTCAGAAATATAAAGATGCCCTGCTGTTGGCTAAAGTGAACTCCTAATGGGATATTCCCCATAATGTCAAGCTGCTGGATAGAAAACAATCAAATAGCAGAGTAGTCCTGCTTTGGCTCTGAATGAAGAGGGATTGAGCCCAATTCCAAGTCCACCTCTTTTCAGATGGGAGACTACTTATTTAACTGCTTCCAATTTGTTCCCTCATCTGTAAAATAATAATATTAACATTCACCTGACAGAGATGTTATGAGTATTAAATGAGATAGTCCATGTAAATTGCTGAACATAGTGACTAGTACATAATGAGCACTCAATGTTGGCAATTATTGGTTTTGTTATTTGAAAAAAAAAATCCTAGAGAAAAAAGTTATATTCCTCAGTCTGGGCATCTTTTGGGGAAGAGAAAAAAAAAAAAAAACAACACTCACTATGTTCTTACCTCTGACTTTGAAGGAAATGGATTTAGTTTTTTAAAAAATATGCATGGCTGAAACATTGGCTTTTGCTCTATTTTCCAAATGATGTTTATCCCTGTGGCCAATATAGAGGATTGCTTTGTCATTTAGTAATCAAATCTGCAAATTTCCACTTAGCATCAAATCCAAACAATCCAATCTGAAGGTGATTGACGTCCCTGTTTGTGCATCAACATCTATTAAACCAGATGTTTTATCTCTTCCCTTGCCAAGAGTGAACATCTTTTTATGATCAGTTGTCAAGGCAAGCCTGTCAATCGAGACATCACCAGTGTTTACATGGGAAAGCCTAACTCATTCAACAGCAGTCACACTCTACCATCTATCTGGATCATTACCATTTTGTGATCTGACTTTTTTCAAGATGAAAGCAAGTTGGAGCTTTCCCTGAAAAATATTTGCTAATGTCAAAGAGTGCCTTCTGACTCTGAACATTATAATCTTCTAATTGCAGTAAAAATGAAGCTTTTGTTTATGTGAGGGAATAATTTTGGGCACCAAGATGCTGGGGACCCTGAAATGTTTCCTCTTAAATTTGGAAGCCTGAAACAACTTTTCTTTCTCAAACGGTTGTTCCTTCTCTGATGGAATGTGGGTGGGGGCATATTAAAAAATATATTGATATGGAAAGTCTTTAAAGATATATTGTTAATGCCAATAAATAAGATATTAACATGTCTAAAGAATGCATGTGAATATGTGTACTTAATATGTGTAGAAAATTTCTGCTAGGATATTCAAGTTTTTTGCTAGTTATAAAGGAAAAACCTATTTTTGTATACAATTTATTTCAATTGTTTTTATAATATGCATGCATTATTTGTATGATAAAAAGAATCAAATCAATAAAAACTAGAATTAGTTATGTTGACTGTGAGTCAAATGAGAGTTCAGACCAAATTAGAAAAATGAGAGAGAACTCTAACAAATCATTGTATGTTGTGACAGGTAAAGGCTTTGAAGACTTGATTGTGCAAACTTTAAAATGTAGAAAAATGCACCTAAGTCAGCCCCTTTTCTGTAAAATTTGCTTAGACTTCTTAATTTTCATCTAATTGTCCTAAATTATTCATAAATTGTCCTTTGAATTTATAATTATGAAGTTCTTGTGTTAAAAGGTGCCTGTGGAGTCATCTAAAAAAAACTTACCATTTTATAGATGAAGAAAATAAGAGAAAAATGACTTGCCCTGGGTCACACATAACCAAGGACAGAGGTGGAACAATAAGGCAGGTTTTCTGATTACTCCATTAGTCATCCTCCCTCTAAATGATGGGGAAGGACCTCTGTCATTAACAGAGAGAGCCACCCAGCTGTAATTGAGTAACATTACTGAGTTACTTGTGTTTGTCTTATTGTTTTACTGCTGAGAACTGTAACTATGGAACATTTCCAAAGGAAGCCAAAGAAAACAGAAAATGGAGAGAATGATAAGACATGTGCTTATGCATGTGCATGGTGAGGAGTTGCGAAGAGGCATATTTTTATCATCTTGACAGAAATAGTGGATAAATTCACCTTTACAAACTCACAGCGAATTAACTCAAAAATTAAGTCAAATTAGTTTTATATGTAGTCAGGGCTTCAGTCTGAGGTCCTTCCTGTCTGCACATGGTCTGAAAGCAGAATAACTGAGGAACCAATGACCCAGGGGGTTTGCTTTGACAGTGTCCATGATGAGTGTAAATATCACCAGACAACAGGAGATAAACCAAGAAATTCATTACAATATTTTCAACAACACTTTTCACACATAACCATGATTGTTGACAAAAGCCTTTATGTTACCTGTAAGAATATTTTCAGTGCCTCTAAACCAGTTCCAGTCTGTTTCCCTGTCTCTTTTCCTAAATTCTTATAGGTTTCCTGTCACTTTCAATTTGTATAAATACTTCATGAATCTCACTGTGCCTTTAACCCACCTAGGGACTCAACACACAATATGTGACTCAAATTGTTATCAAAGGCTTAGTTGGGAAAATGGGCCCAGTGACAACAAGGCCCTTGTTTACCATCACACAGCTGGTTTTGATTGTGAGTGCCCTGATGTGTCAATCATCAGCTGGCTGCCTAGAAGGATGGAGAATCACAAACCCTGGCTGTCCTTTCCAACAGAATTCCAAAGAAGGAATAACAAAGAAGGATCAGACTCTAAATGACCCTGAGCTCCTGCTATCCATGTAAACACCTGGACAATAAAAACTTTAGCACCTCTGCCCCATTACCCCCATGTAGCTGAGTCTACCCAGAGAGGCGAGAGATGAAAGGGGATGGGAAAGAATGGTTTGTTCCAGAGACATCCCCATACAATGGTTAGATGTATGTGCTTCAGGGATGACTATCGCTGACTGACTGGTCCAGCTCACTCAGGTCCTGGAGGGATGTCCAGTCCAAACCACTCTTTTGGGATTCCCTCACAACATGAAATTGGCCCAGTAGATTGGTAAGCATAGGGCAGACTTCCTAGACTCATTTGTGGCCTCCTGAACCACAAATGGGATGGGAGTTTCTCCTGCTGGGAAGTTAAGATATAATGGCTCTCCTGGGGCAAAATTCAATACAACATAAAATAAAAATCAATAAGACATCCACTGTCACATTAATGGACTTGAACTACGGTTATTTTATCAACTCTCTTTCTTACTGAGTAGAAGTTTTTAATGGATCCATGATTCTATTCTTATTTGTTGACTCTATTATAGATGCCCCTCATCCACCCCCCCCATTTTAAATGTTTGTTTCAGCTTATTATTATTATTATTATTTTTTGGTTTTGTGTTCAGACCACCACAGTGTAAGCTAAGGTCTGAGTGTTCGAACATCATTCTTTAAAATGTTATTGAAGTTGTTAGATTTGAGGCATGTATGACATTTAAATGTGGCTGAACTCTTAAACAGTGAACTTGTCTTTCTCTATTGTTTCTGTAAAAGTCACATAAGAATGTTGCCAGCTTCATTCATGTTGCCCCTTGTATTTTTGGAATTTCTGGTGAAATAATAACAGCTACCACTTCTACAGCATGTCCACATCAGTAACTCTCCCAAGGATTAAAACCATTAACTCTTCCAACAGCCCAGGGGGGAAGGTACTGCTATATGTCCCACATTAAACATGAAGAAACTGTGGCAAAGAAAAGTCAAGCTATCTGATCAAGGTCCCCCAGTTGAGATCCAAAACCAGACTCCAATGCTCATAGTCACAGCTTCTGAGTGCCTCTATGGAAAGCAGTACAGGCCTTTCCCTAAAAGGGTCACGACCTTTACACCACAGAGAGGGCAAGATGGAAGTAAAACCAGCACCCCAAACTGGACATCGGTCATTTATACCATCAGTTTCTAGGCTCCCAGTATTTAGACCTATGCCCTCTTGCTGTCCAGGACCCCAAGGGGGACATCCCCCTGCCGGCTTAGGCCCACTCCTGGTGGGCCTAAGATGGCAGTCAGACATCCCCCTCGAGGTCTTTAGTGCTGCCATAGTGGCAGAGGCTCCTGCCACCACCAATGCACTCACTAGCCAGAAGCTGGGCTCACTGCTCCTTAGGGCTGCCTTGGAGGTGGGAGAGGTTCACGCCACTTCCGCTGTGCTTGCCACCCGTGAGCCTGGCTTCTGGCTTTGATTTCAGAGAGGAAGGAAGAGGAAGAGAGAGGTAGAAACATCAATGATGAGAGATGATGGAGCCCACAACCTAGGCATGTGCCCTTGATTGGAATTGAACTGAGGACCCTCCAGTCTGCAGGCTGAAACTCTATCCACTGAGCCAAACCAGCTAGGGATAAGCTCCCAATATTTTATACTTTAAAAGAGTCTATGTTTTGATGGAATTGGCTCTGTCCTTGCAATTTTGCATGATATATAGCACTTTTTACAAGATTCAGAGTATCCATAGATGCCTACTGAATCAGTTTGTATTTTGTGCACTCCTTCACCTCATTGGTTGGTGTGTCCTTCTGTGCTCGTGTCCATTTGGCCAGAGTTTCTGCGCCCACCCATCTGTGAGAAAGCAGCCTGGACTTTGGGATTGCCATGTCTATGGCACCTATTGGCACTGCCTTTTTCAGCCAGATCCCTAGCCTCTGCATAGATTCCTCTCTTCTATCCCATTATTATTTGGAAGAAAATATGATCAATGGGATGGTGGATTCCCAATATTTTACTCTCTGCAAAGTATTTGGATGTTGTTATAATTTGTTTTCAAGAAGACTCTCTGATGAGGCTCTAATAAAGCACAAAAGCAGGGTGACACAGGGCAAGGTTTAGGTAAGAAACCTTGCTGATCTTTGGAATCAGACAGCTTGGTCCGCTCTCTACTCTGCCTATCTGTACAAACTGGTCTGATTTTGAGGACAAGCCCTGAGGAGGAGTCCCGAGACTGCAGCTGCCTTTTGAGGCTAACAATCAAACAAGGGATTAGAATTAGATTCTGAGTTACTTCTCTGACCCTACGGTCATGCTTAGCTCTTGGTATTTCAAGACCTGGCTTCACCGTGCTGGCTGCATTTTCCTAATATACAATGCTCCTGGAATAACCTTCCTCTCCTCTCACCACCGCTCCCCCAGTCCATCCCTGCCCCTTATGCTGAGGGTGGTCATGGGCAGGACATAGTCTCAACACGAACTCATCCCTCAAGGCAGCATAAAATACGTTTTCTTTGTGCTCATGCCTCTTGCTTATCTCCTGAATGTCCCTGTAGGGACAACAGTGCACCTTGCAGCACCAATGGTCAACAAATTGTCTCCATGTATAGTTGTAGAACATTTGTAGGCTGTGATTTTTACCTTAAGTTCTCACATGTCCCTTTTCTTTGCCTTATATTTGTCATTCTCCAAATGCAATGTGTTATCTCTCTTAAGACGTATGAGAATTGAACTCTCCCATAATAACTCTACATACAAAAGGCAATTAAAAATAATTATATTTTTACTGTATTTTATGAGGGAGGGAGAAGGAATTGCCTAGAAAATTAACTCATGTCTATAATTCTCATTGTCCATTAGGAGCTCCTACTAAAGAAGTTTTTATTATTAAAGATGAAATAAGAAATAAAAGCAAAATATATTTTAAATAATGTGTATTTTAGTTGAATTTGATTCTTATTAACTACTTACTGTATCCCAGTCGCTATTCTAAGTATTAGAAATACAGAGCAAAATAAGTTTGCAGCAGAGATTAGAAAGAAAAAAATAACAATGGATCCAATTTAATATGCTTTTTTTCACTGTAAATTTTCAGAAATCAAAATGAGCTTATAATGGAGGCTGACATGTAATTTATTTTGAGTTTAAGGATTTATTTTTCCAGCTCAGGTTAACAAATCTCCAAGATCCTCCTCTGTGTGTTTTACTGTCTGAGAGGCTCCACATGCCCGGCTAACTGCACGTCCTTGAAGTAGAATCTTTCTTTCCCCTCATCTTAAAGTTCAGTACTTTGTTCAATATATCTCTAATGCTTCATTCTCTTACATTATCATCAGGAAACCCTTCTCAAGAATATATTCTCTTTGGGGCAGTCTTGGGGTTAAATTTTTCCCTATACTTTGGTGCAAATAGATAAGCCTACCTGTAGCCTATTTATTCAGGTGGTTTAGAACAAATCAAGTGTGATACCCTTCTCCTTGGGGACATGGCTGGGCATTAGGTCATTCTTCCTCTGTTTCCTGTATTTTCTGAAGTCACTCAAGCAGTAACAATAGCCATTCAGAGCTTGCAGAAAGCACTTCTCCACCAGGTGCTGTCCCCTAGTGTAAGCACTAATGTTTTCCTTCCACATCTTGAGGATACTGGTCAGCCCTTGCCAAGTATAATAGTCTCCGTTTATGTAGAAAATAAATTTCAATCCTATTGTCCATCTGAGCATGACCTAAGAACTTCTAGAATAACTTTGCCAGAGTGAACATATTCTATTAGGGAGCAAGAGATTCTTATGTAGATATTCTGATGTTTCATTTTATTAGTGAAAAAAATCACTTAGTAGAAAAAAAAGTCATGAACAGGAGAGTTTGGTAGCTTTAATATTTAGTGAGATGTGTTGGAGTAATTGATATTCCAGCATTTTTAAAGGAGATAAACTGCTTCATTGGAACAAAATGTATGTTATTGTTGGAATTGAATAGAAGGTCAAAATCTAGTCAAAGCAATAAGGCAAAAAAGAAAAATTGAGTTATAGATCTTGGTCTCTAGGTAAGAATTACTCCATCCTGCTCAGCTTGTATTGATTAGAGTTTAAATTCCCTGGATTAGGAGAGAATTAAGCCCAGAGTCTGAGCTAGCTTTTGACCTGTGTATGAGAAACAAGTGGCCACAGCTATGGGGGAATGAAGGACCATTGTGGCAGGAATCATATTTCTCTGTGTAAAACAAAGATAATCCACATGTGTTATGACCACCACAATCTCTTAGAGGCTCTGAAAAGGATTATCAATAAAGTCATCCAAATATTGATATTGGAACTAGACGTGCAGAATGTAAGAGCTGATATATAAAATCCCTTGGGTAAGAAAGGAGGATGACTTCACCAAGGGAGAAGAAACCAAATGTAACATTGATCAATAAAGCAGAAGTATTTCATATGAACTCTATTGACACGATGCTTTAAATGTGGTGCATCAGTTTGTTATTTGGATAAAATTCTGAATTTTCCTTCCATTTCAAGAATGAAATGTCATGAAATGTATTTCTTAGTTTATATTATTGTTAGGAACAAAGAATGATACAAAACAAGAATTAAAAAGAGATATAAAGTCACTTGTAATGTTTCTTCACTTCAAATGCAATACATATACACTGAGTGGCCAGATTATGATGATCTCTGGATGCATAATAATCTGGCCACTCAGTGTATATTCTATATAATAAAAGGCTAATATGCAGATTGTACCCTTGACCAGGAGTTCGACCAGCAGGCAGGCCGGCCAACCGCCCATATCCCCTCCCCCTGGCCAGGCTGGCAGGACTCTATCCATGCTGAATTCATGCGCCGGGCCTCTAATATATATATAAGAGTGGCCAGATTATTATGCGTTCAGAGATCATAATAATCTGGCCACTTGGTGTAATTTCTAGTTTCTTTAAATTGCTCAATCGCCCTGGGCAGCCTTTGCCACCTCCAGACTCTTTCAAAATTTATGAGCCCCACCTGCTTGGTGTGGTACATGCCTGGGTTTCAGGCTCGATCCCCAGTGTGACAGCCAGTCAATGATTCTCCCTCATCCTTATTTGCTCTTTTATTCTATCTCTAGTTTCTAAACTTACTTGAAAACCCTATCACTTATATGTGATAAGGGCTTCCTCAATCCCCTAATGGGATTATGGTCAATGGCTTTATTTTCATAGCATCAGGTGCATTTCCAATGGTCTTCTTCTGGTCAGACCTGTTTTGTGTATTTGTCATAACTAATACACTTTAAGAGGCCTGAGAGCAGGTAGTGTTTTTCACCCATATTTGGTGAAGTCAGTAGCAGCTACTGTAAATTCTGGGACCTGGGGTTGTTCAGTAACTCTTTCAAGATTTAAATGTCTATATGACTTAAACTCTAAGAGCAGTGCAAAGAAGGTCAAGTCTTGAGAACCAGCTGTGGAGAACGAGTTTGGTTGGCAAATGCAGCTGATATAAGTGAAGAACAAAATAATTTGATTCAGATATTGATTCTCAGTTTTTAATACATAGGTGTTATTTTCCAAACTCAGGGGAATTTTCAAAAGACACATTAAACAGTTTGGAAAGTTTAACACCTAACTTAAGTATATGTAGTATATAGGGAAAAATGTAAACAGAAATAGTTTCCTGAAAATAATGTCTCAATGTGGTCCATGACAAGTAAATATTCATGTATTCAAATAGAAATTTAAATAAAATCACCATAAATGGTATCTGATCAAAGAGCATTTTTTAAAAATATATTTTTTATTGATTTCAGAAAGGAAAGGAGAGGGAGCGAGAGAGAGAAACATCAATGATGAGAGAGAATCATTGATCAGCTTTTTTCCTGCAGGGTCCCTACTGGGGATCAAGCCTGAAACCCTGGTATGTGCCCTTGACAGGAATTGAACCTGGGACCCTTCAGTCTGCAGGCCGATGCTCTATCCACTGAGCTAGGGCTCAAAAAGGATTTTTTATAACTCAGGTGTCTCCTATTTAAAAATATAAATTTGAAAGAC
The DNA here is from genome assembly GCA_026230045.1 of Corynorhinus townsendii. Taxonomy (NCBI): domain Eukaryota; kingdom Metazoa; phylum Chordata; class Mammalia; order Chiroptera; family Vespertilionidae; genus Corynorhinus; species Corynorhinus townsendii. Next base: position 219,747,302 of record JAPDVU010000001.1, read on the forward strand.
TGATTTTTATGATGAACTTGCATTTCTCAGGACTTTTATGTACAGATTTCAAAATGCTTGCTAGTTATTTCTGTGATATACCTCTGAATGAGACTCAATAATCATAGTCTCATTATTACATAAAATTTCCTTCTAGTATAGCACAGCTAATCACTGCTGTAGCAAAAAAGCATGAATACCCAAAGGGAAAAACTTATGAGGAAGATATTTGTTAATAGGGAGAAACTGAATAAGTACAAATCAACTTGATTATTAGAAAAAACTTCAGTAGTTTCTCAATCAAAATATGGCATCTATTGCCTTTGGGACTAAATCAGAATAACTTGAAACATTCCAAACTGGTTTGTCTGACAAAAAGACTAAACTGGTTTTTATGGACTTTTGTAATTTAAAAATGAATTACATATACATTTTATCATTTGATTGTTACATTTTTCCTGTAAGGAGTATAGGCTAAGGATTATTATTTCATTATTTTACAGATTACTTAATTAAAACACAAAAAGGATGCTTGTCCAGTCACAGGCAGTAATTGGTCTAAAGTCTAGAATTTCACTATATTGTGTTCTTTTTTTTTAAAATTCCAACATTAGCAGTCTTGAATAACTGAGTTTTAATAGAACATGGACTTTTCTGTTGTTTCCTATTTTAGGTTGTTAAGCAAAAAGTGTTTTCTTAGAATATTTCAGGGTTATTTTTCATTTTGATTTCTACATAATCATATAGAAGGTTAAGATTCAAGTTGCTTGTCCTGAAGTTGACAGGTAATAAAGATAACTAATATGAGATAAAACTATCATCATCCAGAAATGTTTTCTCTTGATATGAGTAATGATTACAAGGAGAAACACATGTAAAAAATATCAAGCTCTGTGTTTAAGATTAGTACACTTTACTGTATAAGATTTATCTTGATAACAAGGTAAAAATGAGTATATGCATTTTTTACATCTATAATGATTCCACACATACATGGGGAATTTATCTATATATAAAATTAATGTTACAATGGCAACTTTGCCAAGTCTCACTTTATTGCATAGCCGAAGACAAGTTATTTTTTAAGGTACGTATGATCAGTAGTTCAAGAAGAATATAAGACCCATTATTAGTCATGAGTAAAATAGTCAGTTTACATAATTATACCTTTTTTGGATTTGTTTTGCATTTTCCACTTCTAGTGCCTAAGAAGACCAATGGACACAGAAAAATACTCAATAAATAAATATGTCCTTGCTGGATGCCTGGCCAGTTAAGGCCAGATGCCTCAGCAAAATCAGTTTTTCCCAATAGTGTGATTGCTGCGTGGAGGACACTGTTGGGGATTAAGGTTATGGATGCAGATGTAGGAAATTGTCAAAGGGATAAGCCAGATTTCATTAGCTGGAAGTGGCTGAAATGTGTTTCCTCTACAATAATAGTAAGGTCATAAGTCTGGTTAATATATTCTTCTGACACTGGACTAGATGTTTCATATGCATTGCTTTATTTAATCCTTGCGGAAGCCATGTGAAATTGTCAGCATCCCCATTGTACTGATGAGGAGACTGAGGTTCAGAAAAGTTGAAGGATTTGCTAATGGCCACCCTTCTTGGAAGTACCGGCTTTGCAGTTAGAACTCAGGTCTTCCTTAGTCTTGTTCATCTCTGATAAATAAAGCTTTGCAAGACAGTGGGAGGGGGGGAAAATGGGCTAGTCAGTGAATAGAGTTCACCTGGATGAACAATAGTAGCTAAATGATAGGAAACTGTTGACAGCTAACTTTTTTCCCCATTAACCATTAACTTCTTAATAAATTATAGTGGACTACTTGATGATCTCTAGAACAGGCATGCTCATTTTCCCAAATATGCTAATATCATAACCAGGTACCTCAAATAATTTCCAAAATTTCTAATAATGTGTATGCCATTTGATATATTCAGCATCCTGTTGTTTGACCTTAAATATCTATAAAGAGTTAGTAGCATCACTCTCTCAAATATGTTAGGCTCGTTTATAGCAGCTTGTTCTCTAAACTTTATAATCCAGAAGGAAAGAATAAAGAACTAAAAATATGTGGTACCATACACATTCCAAGCCATCTGTTATTGCAGATGCTGGGAAATACAGCCACCAACCCAGGTATCCTCTTTAGAACAGTGATCATCCGGGAGTTAAATCCTGGAGGCAGAACAGCAATTTCATGTTAAAATATTTCAATTCAGTGAAGCTCACGCCACGTATGAGTGAGTAGGAGAATTTCTTGAATAATTCAAATGTCATTGCTTTTCTTTGTGTTCTCCATTGCTATGGTGCCAGCTGCCCGCTGCCTTTTAATTTTTATGATATTTGTAAGACATATTTGCAAAATCTGCTTTAACATTTTACCTTTGACAGAAGCAGTATGGTTATATATGGTAGGGTCCAAATTGTCTCCATTATGGAAGAAATATGTGGACTTCAAAATAATTATTTTCTTTAGGATAAGCCATGAAAGACTTTTCAAGGATGCAGGATTTCTCCTGTAAACAATTTCAGCTTTCATTTATCTGACTGCCAGGAACCTAGGCTACTTCAGTGAATTGAATGGAAGTTTACTTTTCAATATTAACTCTTTGGGACTACAGCTTATTACCTTACTGCAATGATAGGATCAATATTTCGGAAATGTAAATTTGTTGTCTAGCCTTACACCATGCATTTGCTTAGAATCAAAGATTTTTAGAGGGAGGTGCTTCTAAGGAATTATTATCTGATCATTTCAGTCTGTGAATGCAGGATTCAAATCCCAGAAAACAAAACAAAACAAAATAAAACAAAATGAAACTGCAGTATGTTTTGTCCTAAAATTGCAAAGCAGGGAAGTGGCAGACCTGGGACTTGAACCAGCATCCTTTGTACTGAATCCATTTCTCCAGGCAACTCCTTTAGGGTCACGACTGGTTTACGGAGGAAGAGCTGAGACTTTAGTTGAAAAAAATGTTTACAGGTAAACTATACCATCAAATGAGGCTTCTGTTCCCGTTTTCTACTCTTCTTAGAGAAAAAGCCAAATGCCATTGGTCCTTTTTAATTTACCTAAGAATTTAAATTTGTTATGAGAACTAAGGTTCAGTCTATGAATTTTTTTTCACTAAAGGCCCCTTATCTAGAATGGCATTTTCATGACTTACTAGTAGGTTACTTTTGAATGTGTTCTCAGAGCAAGCAAAATATGCATGTTATCATAAATGTATTCAATGATCAGATGCCAGGAAGAGAAAACTCTAATACATTCAGCCCTTATGTCTTACACTTGAGTTTATCTCTTGTTTTTTTGTTTTTTTTTTCCTCAGGAGTCAGATAAAACTAGGGGCTACTCAGTTCTGACATGGGAGCCACATTCCATGGTGAGAAATGAAGCTGTACGTGCTGAGCACGTAGTGAGGAGGGAGCCTGGTCCTCACTATGTGCTCAGCAGTTCTTCTTCATCTTCTTTTTTATTATTGACTTCAGAGAGGAAGGAAGAGGGAGAGAGAGATAGAAACATCAATGATGAGAGAGTATTCTTGATTGGCTGCCTCCTGCATGCCACACACAGGGGATCGAGCCCACAGCCTGGACATGTGCCTGACCAGGAATCAAACCGTGACTCCCGGTTCATAGGCGAATGTTGGACCACTGAGCCATGCCAGCTGGGTCTCAGCTCTTCTTGAGTGTCTATGATCTGCTTGCTCCCTAATCTTCTTGGTTTTCTTACACTTTCCCAGGGGCCTTCCTGATTATTTCAGTCTGTGAAATAGACCTCTCTGTTCTCTGAAGCCCTTCCTCTTGACAAGGACATTAACATTTCATTGCATTAAGCTAGTTTTATATTGATGCTAACCATATCCTTATGTATTAGAACATATTTATACATATAAAGAATTATATATTTCAGGAAATTTTAAAAGTGACCAAAATATACTATGTCCTCCATCATGAAATGCTTGTACAACCACTCAATGGAATTTATACAACTGTTTAAAAAGTATGTGAGGATTGCAATGCCATAGAAAAGTTTGTGTTATATGAAGAAAAGAAACAGGACACATAATTTTATATCAGTATGATAATCATAGAATGAAAAACCTTTGCATAAAAATGCTGGAGGCATTTACACAAATATATGTATAGTATTTTCACATGGGGAGTGGTATTTTGGGTGATTTAAAAGCGCTTCCTACTTTTAGATATTTCTCAGATTTGATTTCATTTATTTGTTTAACCAATATTTATAGAACCCAAAATACGTATCAGGTTTCCTGCTAAGTGTTTCAGACAAAATTGTGATTAGACAGGCAAAGGGAGTTAGCTTATTTTGTGCAAGGACTAATTCAAAAAGCAAGCAATTCAAAAGCAACTAGAGCAAAATGGATTAAGTTCAATGAGGGGGGATGCCAAATTGTGTAAACATAAGGAAGACCACCCTGAATTTGGAAGGTAAGGAGGGAGTATTGACTAGTATTCAGCTGCAAATAATAGAAGTTACAATGTAAAGTGGTGTTTTTTTCTTCAAAAAATAAGAAATCTGATGTTTCATGTGTGTTGGATTGTGTCCCTAAAGAATATATGTTGAAGTCCTAACCCCTGTATATATGAACCTTATATGAAAATGGGTTTTGTGACAGATGTAATTAAGTTAAGATGAGGTCATTCTGGATTAGGGTGAGCCTTAAATTCAGTGAAGGGAGAGCTTTGCAGACAGAGAGGCAGAGGAGACACACACAGAGGGAAGAAAGTCATGTGAAAATGGAGGCAGACATTAGAATGTTGCAGCTACCAGCTAAGGAATACCAACGATTGTTAGGTATCCTCTGTTAGGGCCTTCAGAAGGAACCAATCCAGCCATCACCCTGATTTTGGACTTCTGGCCACCTGAACTGTGAAAGGATGCATTTCTGTTGTTGTTAACCATGCAGTTTAGGATACTTATTTACAGCAGCCCTGGGGAAATCTAATACAGACCATGAACGTGGAAGTCCAAAATGTGGATGGAATTCAGAGTTACCGTCACTCAATGGTTGCTATTCCATTTCTTCTCTCAGGGAACCACGGTCGATGGCAGGATATAAAGAAGATAAAGGAGGTGTGTATTTCAGTGTCAATTTCTTTAGAATGGAAGAAACAATTTCCCAGATACCCTCCAAAATTTTTTTCATTGTGTTTCATTAGCCCAAATTAAATAACATGCCTGTCTCCAAACCAATATGCTTGGCTAAGGGAATGCTGTGAATAACTGGTGTAAGCATGCCTTCCCTTACCATTGCCTGGAAAGACAGACAGCATGGCTGCTTTGAAACCAGGCCATTCCAGAGCATGCCAGGGTCTTCTACAGAGGCACCTGGACTCGGGGGCCAAGTGAACCCCTGAAGAAAAAGCAGTGCTTTGCCAGGTAGGGGGTTCTGGGTGGAGGTGAAAAGAATGTGTGCTGGACAGGCAGCAAAGAATGTCACTTTCCAGCTGTAGTCAAGGCCCAGCTGAGATGGGAAAATGGACAGGATTAAATGGCAAAATAGGGAACAGCAAGCGAGAAAGCTTTTGAAGGTCTGGGGACATCTGGGAAAAACCATTGGGTGCTGTGTGAAAAGACTGGAATGACACAGGGTGGACGGTGGGTGGTGAGCAGGGCCTTACAGACTCCCAAAGTCATTTAGACATGACTCTCAAAGTCATTTAGACATAATCTTAAGAGCCATGAGAACGTTTTGAAGAGAATTATGTAGGCAGGTGATAATATCAGGTATGTGTTTTCGATAGAGCTTCTAGTTTCAATATGATGAGTGTATTTTAGATCTTAAATCTATAAATAATCCTATTGAGGGAAGGAAGTTACTGCCATCACTAAGTAAGAGGGAATTATGGCCTAGAGGGCTGCCCTTCAAGATGGAAAGAAAGGGATCAATTTGGATCCATAGACATGAGCTGTGTGCTTACTGTTAAATATTACAACGTGGACATGTGATGTAAACAAACAGGTGCTTTGTTTGTTCATTTGTTTTATTTTTTCATTTTCTCCAAAACATATAAGAGGTAAACATTTACAGGTATTGGGTTGAGACATTCAGTGATGTTATACCGGATTTAAGAATGTCACTTCTGTCTTGTTTACTATGTTGGTGTCACTCTCTTGCATATGACAACATTATTATAGTCTCATATATTATTATATTCATGTTCAAAGTAAATATAAAAGGTGAGGTAGGTACTAGTTATTACTTAGCATTTTCATTAAAAAAGGAAAATATTTTCCAGGAAGCTTCAGTTCATCTCATTGAATGCCTAATGGTATCCCTAACTGTAAGAGAAATTGGGGCTGAGTAGATTGCACTCATAAATAAAATCAGGACTATACTAGTATTAGTAAGGAATCTGGGGGAATGGTTATGGGTTATGTAACTGACAGCATTTCCAATTCACTAATTGAGAAATCAGAAAGGGGAAAAAAGTATTTCCTAATTGTTTCCTATTACTTGTCAACAATCTGCCTTACTTACAAGCCCAGAGGTGACTTGGACACTGCTAAGAAAGAACAATAAAATGAGTAACATAATATGACTGTACATTGATGATGGATTTTACATCTATTATTTGATTGTTTTTCCCTGCCATCTCTGTTTATCAAACACTGATTGGCATCAGAGCTTTAAGCCTCAAATTTACAAAAAACAATCTTGGCTCTTCTCCTGTTTATTTTCTATTTATACTCTTTGAATGAAAATAAACTTCAGCTATGGGTTTAGCCATATTCTGTCAGGGTTGGTGAGTTTTGATAACACTGGACAAATTCTAAATTGAGAATGTACACTCAAGTGCTGATTGTGAAGCCCAAAAGCATAGCAGTGTAAACCTCTCTATAGTCATTCCCATATGTGAGGGGAGGGAGCAGTGATGGTGGGGCTTGGAGACAGTCCTTTAGGTAACTTATTTAGCACCCTGACATTGATGATGGTGTGTTCAGCCAAGTAAAATCTATCATATCTTAGCCAAAATGTCTTACAAAGTGCAAAGTACAGAGAGGTAGGAAGAAAGAGGGAAGAGATGGTGTGATTTGTACAGTTCCTCTTCCTAAACCAGTTAAAAGCAGTGATGCATGTCAGCCCAAAAGTTAGAATTGATAACACATTGAGTCTCTATATTTCACTCCTTTGGGAGAAGGGCAGAGAAGGACAGTAAAATCTAGGTCATACTCTGGCTTACTTTGGCATCTACCACTTAGCTGAGGTCACATTTGTCTAATAAATACCAAGGCCTTTTGTGGAAGTACAGACTATCTGATTATGAACAAAATCTGTTATAGCACTTACAATCTAGTGTTTATTGATTGGTTTGTTCAGATTTAAGCCATCTGAAAAGATACTGTCATTTTAAGTTGGGGTGTGTGTGTGTGTGTGTGTGTGTGTGTGTGTGTATGTGTGTGTTGTTTGGTGTGGAATACTTAGTAACAGACATTCATTCACCCATTCTTTCATTTAATCACCAAATGTTTGCAACCTCTGATTTTAAGAAAGTCACAAAAACCAGGGTACTTCTGAGTCAGTCTTGCTAAGAGAGGCTTGCCTTGACATAATCTAATTACCTTAATCTCACTGGATAGTCTGATTCTGCCCCAAATCCCCAGTTCTCCCTTCTACATGCTTGCTCTCCAGTTCTGTGTCCCTGTGCCTGAGTGATGGGCACCACTCACCTGTGCTTTATCACCTGAGGTTGCACTGGTATTTCTGCTTCTGACCATCAAACTTTCAAGCATTGTGAGGATCCTGAGCCAGCTTTGGAAGAGTGTTCCCTTTCTGGTCCAGCACCTGCCTGTTTGCTCAGCCTCATAAACTGTTACCCACACAGGGCGAGGTCTGCAATTACTGAAGCTTTGCTGGATGGCTTAGCCCACAGCATTCCGTGCACAGGGCCCTTGGAAAGGGAGGGGCCGGCAAGGGGAAGAGCAAGCAACAACTTTGGAGCTACCAGCGCTGCAGTGCAGAATGACTGATTAAATTCCTTTTGTCTTTTCAATCAGAGCTTTCACATAAACAGTAAAGAGCATTTCTACTCGCTGCAAATCTGGTGTCTTGACAGCCCGATTTCATTTGGCCTCGCTTTCTGCCTGATGCGGGGTGACACGCAATCTGGGCTGGACTGGCATATCAGATGAATGGAATCGCAGGTGGGCTTTTCTCAGCTCCACCGCCTCCCTCTTTTCTGATCTCAGAAAGGAATGGAGGTGCAAGGTTCTGCATCCGGGTGCCAGCGATGAAGATGACACCTTTTCTTGAGAGGCAGCTTCTAAAAGCAGAGAGTGGAATTGAATTGACAGGTGACATTACTTTTCAGCTTTATTCTGCAGCTCAGAGTAGTGGTAAAAAAAAAAAAGCCCAGCTGTGAATTGGATTCTGTCACGTCCCAGGGGTGCCCCCTTGCTTATGTTATTTCACACCTGTTAGCCTTAGTTTTCTCATATCTAAAGTGGGAAAAATTAGTTCATACTTCACAGGGTTGCAGTGAGAATAATTCCTGGCATTTTCTTAGCAAAATATCGCACACAGACTATGGACTACTAATTAGTGTTAGCAATCAGCACAATGTGTTGTAATTTAATGTTAATAATACTGCCAATAGCATGCACTATTCCTTGCTTCATAGATTAAAACGATTTAGACAGTTGGGCGATGCCATCCTATAGTTTAAGTCTGCTGAATGGAAACTGTGACTTTGACCTCTAAGAAGCCTTCAGATTGTCATGCATTATTCAACATCAATGCGACTCATATTTTGGAGCAGCCCCTGTGGGGTCTTTGACTACTAGCCTATAAAGAACTGGAAATCTCAGGAAACCAGGTATGTTGGGTGCAGCTATGAGGGCCCAATTGGCCATCTGGGTGAGGGTAGAGGCCTATGAGCATTCACTGATTCTGCACTTCAGGAAACAGATAGGAAGGGGCAATGCTAAGTCTGATCCTTGCTCACTTGGGTGATCCCTCTCATAGTGTTGCTTGCTCTTTAAATGTCACATCATGCAGATTTAAAGACAGGTTTGCATAGTAGCAAAGGAGAGTAATATAAAGTCTAGGAATCGGTGTGAAATTCTAGCCATTTTGTTTCTTTAAATGCAAAGGGAACAAGCAACTTTGGGTAACAAGTGCATTTTCTGCCACTGAATGTTTCTGCTTATTTAAAGTGGAGTAACAGAGGCTTTACAAATTGAGCAAACTAACTAGAAAACAATAGACATAAAAAATACATTTGTATACAAATAGCTACATGTGTGATATACTTGCTTCAGTGTGCATGTGTGTGTGCACATGCACACAAGCCTTACAGGTGTGTAAACCAATGTCTCCACCTCCTCCTGCCTCTGGCATCATTATTTCCTGTAATTTCTTCATTCCTGTGCCCTGGACAATCAGGTTTGCTATGGTGGGCGTACATGCTTGTGGCTGCTGCCCTGTGAATTTCTGTCCTTGGGTGTTGAGACGCCTCCAGGGCCTGCTTTCACCCAACCCCAATGCTTACCCACCAGCATTTTTGCATAAAACATCACTCACACATGATCAATTTATGAAACATACTTTTACTGAGACTTACAAACATTTCTAAAAAAGGTAACAGTTTAAAAACTCAGTCCCCTAAAATATCTCAGTCTTTCCTAATATGGTAACTTTTACTAACTTTGTTTTATTTAAACTCCTACCTCCCAATAAGTTATTATACTAGAAATTTTCTCCATCTGTCTAATTGAATAATTTTCTTACCTTTCTCCTATTTCCTCTTCTACCACCACCACCCACCTCCACTTTCATATTTAAACTTTTTCTTTTTGGTTTTGAAAAATACATTTTTATTGATTTCAGAGAGGAAGTGCTAGAATCTTGGATTCTCTTTACAGACTTTACTTTCTGGGATGAATTTCAAAGCAGATTCATTGTCAAACATCAGCCAGAGTCACTTTGAGTGTGCCATGGATATTAGCATTAAATCAGCATTGAAAAATCAAAGGTATATGCCCCCTTTTTACTTGAAAAAGAAATGGATTTTAATTTTTATAGCACTTAATTTTATTTATCTTAACCAATCAATGTGTCTCTTTCTACTGCTAGGAAGCAGAGAGAAGACCCCCAAACTCAACCTCCATAGTTGGAGCCATTTCAATAGTATTTATATCATGTACACTGGCCCTTGTTTCTAGGGGCTGCATGTCCTGAGTATGTATCTTCTTTCTTGACATGCCTGGGTACTTACTATACCATATGCCTAATAAATAGAAGCACTATAGCACCAGTATTTTGGGGTGCCCAACAGCAGTGTCACTTTGAGTAGCTGGAATTACAGAGTGGCTCAGAGAGAAGTTGGGAAGGATGACAAAGCACCTCTATCAGTACGTGGCATGAAAGGCCTAATTTGTGCCCAAGTGCCAAAGAGCAGGACAATAAAAGAACAACTAGGTTATCAGCTTAGCAACATTTTGCCATTTCTGTGTACTTTGCCAGCTGCTGAGCAAAAACGTCACTGAACAGTGCATTGCACAAGTGAATGTAATAAAACAATGATTAAATGAATAAATGATTGATTAACATGAAGGGCAATTCGATGCTTAGTCTGACATTTCCCTCTCAAGCTGCATCCTCCTTTCCTTTAATTTCTTCTCTCCTTTGCTTCCCTTCCTGAAGAATTTTTCAGTTCATGTCAAGCAGGAAGAGATTGCGCGCGCGCGCGCGCGCGCGCGCGCGCGCGCGCACACACACACACACACACACACACACACACACACACACACACTTCGGCTAATCAGGTGAACAAAGAGCATACTAAAGTTTATCCAATAGCATTTATAGCATTTATGCTCTTAAGAACGACCTTGGCTTTCCCCAACAGCACTTAATTTAACAACTGCTTTCACTGTTAAGTCTTACATAAAGCAACCCAGATTGAGGAGTAACTATTCTGTGTTTTCTCAGCTGCTGGTCTCAAAATGTTCACTTGTCCCTGGCTAAAGGCAGGGGTTGTCTTCAGCAAAAGCCTTTCTTTACTAAAGACAATAATAGGGATAATGAAGATAGAGGTTTAAACATAGAGAATACGGCCTTGGCTTCCCTGGCTCTCAGATGTACTATCTTAAGTAAGAAGTGCATACACAGGTCATCCTCTCAATTACAATTTATTCTCAGCCAAAGGGCTATAAGAGAAGAAAATGTTCTTTAATGAGATTTTCTAGAAGTGCTCAAAGACACAGAAACCTGAGTTGGTAACTTGTTTCAGAAGACTGCAGAGTAGTTAGAAATGGCAAGTATCTGTAAAGTTGTTCTTTTTTCTACTTCTCTTTGAAAATGCTTTAGGACCTTTAATTATAAGTATATTATGTTTAAGTGGGAAAAGTATATATACACTGAGTGGCCAGATTATTATGATCTCTGAATGCATAATAATCTGGCCACTCAGTGTATATCCCATATAATAAAAGGCTAATATGCAAATTGTCCCCTCGACCAGGAGTTTGACCAGCAGGCAGGCCGGCCAACCGCCAATGTCCCCTCCCCCTGGCCAGGCTGGCTGGACCCCACCCCTGAATTCATTCACTGGGTCTCTAATACACACACACACACACACACACACACACAAATATATATATATATATATATATATACACACACACACACATTGAGTGGCCAGATTATTATGCATTCAGAGATCATAATAATCTGGCCGCTCAGTGTATGTTAGAATATATAGACAAATGCATCCATATTACATATAGTACTAGGGGCCCAATGCACAAATTTGTGCACCTTGAAAGAAACTGGGGGCCGCGAGGCTGCTGTGGGCTCAAGTGTGGGTCTTGGCCCATTCTCCGCACCCTGCCCAGTCCTTCTTGCCGCAGCCCCGAGTCCCCTATCTGCCAGCAGTCCCACTCCCACTACTGCCACTCCAAGGCGCTGATGGTGCCAGCCCCTCTCGCACCTGCTGACAGTGTGGAGCAATTGGGGCCGGCATCATCAGTGTGTGTGAGCAGCAACTGCTGCCCTGATCATCCCTCAGGAGCAGGGGGATGTGGAGAAGCCCTTCGGGGTGATCTGGGCTGGTAGCCACCACTCGCCCCTGCTGATGGCACCAAGCAATTGAGACCGGCGCTGGGTGCCAGCAGCGGGTGTGAGTGGGGCCAATGACAGTAATGGGTGTAAGTGGCGACTCTGGTGCTGGCAACAGGTGTGAGCAGGACTATCACTGGCAGGGGCTGTGAGAGGCGGCTGCAGGCCCTGATCACCCCTCAAGAGCAGGGGAAGGTGGAGAAGCCCTGAGAGGCGATTGGGGCCGGCAGCCACCGCTCATACCCACTGACAGTACTGAGCTTCAGGGCTGGTGCCAGGAGCCGGCAGCAGTTGCAAGCAGTGGCTTTGGCGCAGTGGGTGTATGCAGGGCAGGCATCGGCAGCAGGTGCGAGCACTGGGTGGGACTGCAGTGTGCAGGAGAAAAGAATTTTCAGTAACTACCAGAGGCTCACCCTGATGACAGCAACCGATGCCCCACCTTTGTCTGGCATCTCTGCTCACCTGCTCCACCATCCCGCTGTGGCTGACGCCTGCCATGTTCCACTCTCTGCCGCCCACTGCCAACACCCGCCATGTTCCATGCGCAGCCCCTGGTGGTCAGCACACATCATAGCGACTGGTTGTTCGGTTGTTTGGTTGTTCCGCCTTACGGTATACTTGCATATTAGGGTTTTATATATATATAGATATTATATGGATGCGTGTTATATATAGTAATATCTCTATATAAAAAATGGGAAAACATTTGGGCTTTATGCATCATGGAAATAATTCCTAACTAATTATACAGAGATTTCTGAGAATTCAGTATGCACCAGCTGACGTCTGGGATAGAGCTGTAAACTGAATGTCTAATGTCATAAATAACAGAAAATGAGTAGGGCATTTTAAGGGACATCATTTTCCACAAGCCCATTTCCAAGGTGGTGCTAATGGTTGAAGGTCTTTGAAATTCTCATGAATAATGATGCTATAGAGCCCGTCAATACCTGTAACTTTGCAACTTGAAATGTCTTTGAAAACAGTGCTAGCAGTCAATAAATTAAGCTGTGGACAGAAAATTCAGATTGCATTGCGCCTAACCAAGTGTCCATGTTTGGTCCACTAACAGGTGAAGATTTGGAGCTATCTTCCCAGACCTCATCATGCACACTCTTTTTCAAACTGCCTGGTTAGTCAGAGCTGAGAAGACAAGGGCAGGGCTGACATATCACTGTTAAAATGCATGGCCAGTCAGACCCCAGCCTTCTCCTCCTGCTAAATATATCCTATATACCTCTCTATTAGCTTCCAGCAGCATTTTTTCTTTAGATGGATTTATTTTATTTCATTTTGTAGTTCAGAGCTTTGGATTCAATATCAGACAGGCCAAGGTTTTAATTCCACTTCCAACACCAGTTATGTGACTTTGGACAGTAGTTTTATTATTATTAACTAGTGGCCCAGTGCGCGAAATTTGTGCACGGCGGGGGGGGGGGGGGGGGGGCAGTGGTCCCTCAGCCCAGGCTGCACCCTCTCCAATTGGGGACCCCTTAGGGATGTCTGACTGCTGGTTTAGACCCAATCCCACAGGGACATCCCTCTTGCAATCTGGGACTGCTGGCTCCTAACTGCTCACCTGCCTGCCTGCCTGATCACCTCTAACCCCTCTGTCTGCCTGATCACCCCTAACTGCCTCTGCCTGACTTGCCTGATTGCCCCTAACTGCCTTTCCCTGCTAGACTGATATTGCCCCCAATTGCCTCTGCCTGCCTGATCACCCCTAACTACCCTCCCTTAATGGCCTGATCTTGCTCCCAATTGCCTTCCCCTGCTGGCCTGGTCTCACCCCCAACTGCTCTCCCCTGCTGGCCTGATCTTGCCCCCAACTGCCCTCCCCTGCTGTCCTGATTGCCCCTAATGGCCTCTGCCTTGGCCCCCACCACCATGGCTTTTTCCAGAAGGAAGGCAGATGTCCAGAATATGGCTGGTAAACCCGGTCTAATTAGCATATTACCCTTTTAATAGTATAGATAGATTATATAGGATAAGATTGCTTAAATGGGGGGAGCCTTTTTCATCAGGAGGAGATGCTCTTGGCAGACAAAAATACATAATCCCTATATCTGGGCTGATAGCCAGCCAAATGCACTATACTGCCAAACCAGTCATTAAAAAATTGAACCGCTTTCTTATACCTTACCTCAAATAGCTGTTGCCCTTAAAACCCCTCCTCAGCCCCCACCTTAGGTTCTGCCTTCACAGTTCACCCAGATTAGGTCCTGATTGGTTGGTTTCTATGCCAGTCAGTGTCAAAAGCTCTGCCTCCTAGGCAGCCATTGGCTCCTCCCACTTTATCCAGATTTGGTTCTGATTGGTCAGTTTCCATGCCAGTCAGCATCTCTGGGCCTATCAACGGGCCTGATCAGAGAGGCGGGACTGATCAGCAGCCCCAGCAGAGGCCCAAAAAAGGCATGGCTGCTAGCCAGGCCCCAAGAAAAAGAGAGAGTCAAGGGATGATCAACAGCTGCCACAAATGCTACAATCAGACCCTGATTCTCTCTCCAGGCCTCTCTTCAGGCCTGATCTGCAGCCTCTCAGCAGTCAGTTCTGGGTTGCGGCACCCAGAGTGGCAGGCAATCAGTGCTGGGTCACTACTGACTTCCAGACGGTCAAGCCTTTGGTCGTTTTGGATGTTACAACCCTGGGTTTTTATATATTAGGATTATTGACACTATTACAGATGTTCCTCATTTCACCCCTCTTCCCCCCCCCACCCCTAGCCTTCACCACACTTTGTCTGTATCCATTGGCTATGCATCTATGCATAGATGTCTTTTGGTTAAACTCAACACTAAAAGACTAGCTTGATAAGAGAACATCTGATCTAATAATTCTTTTTTTTTTTAATTTAATTTTATTTTTATTGTTTTAAGTATTACAAATAGTAGTACATATGTCTCCTTTTTTTCCCCCTTGATCTCCTGCCAACCTCCCCTACCCCCCAGGACATGCCTTCACCTGCCCACCCTGCCCCCCCGCCCCAGTGTCTTATATCCGTTGGTTGTGCTTATATGCATGCATACAAGTCCTTCGGTTGGTCTCTTACAGCCCCCCTCGCCCAACCTCCCCTGTCTTCCCAATGTAGTTTGACAGTCTGTTCAGTGCTTCTTTGCCTCTGTATCTTTTTCCCACCATTTCTTTCCTTTAAAAAGTTTTGCCTTTGCAGACTGGAAATAAACATATAATAACAAAACAAGACAAAACAAAAAAATGTTTGAGTCCCAATTTCAATGTCCAACAGTTCCTTATATGTACATGTCAGCATTGATATCTGGATGGTGGGCACATGGTGGCAATGCAGGTCCAACCCTCTCTGGTTTGGTCCTAGGCAACCTGCAGCGGTGCACAGCTGCTGACTGCTCCCATGGCAAGGCGTTGTCAGCGTCTTCCATCTCTGGATTGTTTTTTCCTCTTGTCTTCGTGGTTGGAGCACTCCTGTCAATTCCTCTCTGTTGCAGGAATCCATCTGGTCTTGAGGTTGTTTTCTTTATCCGGGGGATCCCTGCTCTTCCCAGCTGCAAACTGTCTCACCAGCTGTGTCTCCTTCGCCAATTAGGGCTGGATTCCGCTCGTCTCAGCTGCCTCCTCTATTTGCTCCAGGAGAAGGCTCAGGACACATCCTTCTATTCCGCCGCCATTTTGTCTCTCTCTGATCTAATAATTCTTATCACTCAGTTCCCACTAGCTCTTCCAGAACCTGTAACCCTCTCCTCTTTCTCTCATTTGCTCATCCTCTATTGGATATTGAACTCCTCAGAACAATTGTCATGTCCACATAGGCACTGAGCCCTCATAATTTATCATTTTAGTTAAAATCTACCTGCCCCAGGAGCTTTTCAGCTATCTCTTCCATTTTCTGTATTATTTGTCAGATGTTCTCTCTAACTTTATTATTCCACTAGAGGCCTGGTGGTGTATGAATTTGTGCATGGGTGGGGTCCCTTGGCCTGGCTGGTGATCGGGGCTGATCGGGGCCATCTCGCCCAGTTCCATTCAGGGCCAATCAGGGCTAGCTGGGGAGGGGGGGGAGGTGCTGATTAGGGCCAGCCAGCCAGGGGAGTTGGTGGGGAGGGACTACGGGAGGTTGACCTGCAGCGGGAGGTTGGCTGTGGGAGTGCACTGACCACAAAGAAGCAGCTCCTGCATTGAACATCTGCCCCCCGGTGTCAGTGTGCGTCATAGTGGCTGGTCAACCAGTCGTTTGGTCATAATAGCCACTTAGGCTTTTATATATATAGATTAGCATTCAAACGTGCAGTAACATTCCTGCACTTAATTTCCATGTCTCCTGCCTGCTCTCTGCTATCACTATATTCCCTTTTATAGTAGCAATCCATGAATGGCTTATCTATACCAGCTACTTCAATTGTCTCACCTGTCATTTCAGTTTTAGTTCACTCCAAACAGGTTTTTTATCCCCCACCCCTTCCCCACCACCACCAGCTTCACTCAAAGCTACCCTATATGATCTGTTTAGTTCTTGGTTCTGGGACCTCTTACTAAACCTCTCCATGCCATTAGAAAAAGTTGAAAAACCTCAAATATAATGGGGAGTATTACTAATGTTACTGCTCACACATATAACACTAGCTGTTGCCACAGAATTAAGGACCAAATGAGGCAGAAAATGTAAAGGTGCTTTGTAAAAAACTAAATAATATATACAAATTAATTTATTGAGAATGCTATGTAAAATACAGTCTACTATATTATTTTAAAAACTAGCAGAGCTGAAGAAACACAAATGACCCTTCTTCTTCATAATCTCTAATTTGTGGCATGAGATTTTATTTGCTACATTTAAAAAGGAGCCTTAATTTTATACAGTTTATTATTGGTTCTTTGCCTCACTATTTCTTTGGAAAACAGTGCTATAATTAAAATCATAGAAGAATATGAAGATGAAAATAGGTGTGATCTAGTTCTAGAAAAGTCTGTGCCAAGTTAAGTGGCAATTTTATATTTAGGTCTCTATTCCTATTCCAAGGGCCCCAATATTAATCATCCAACTCTTACAGATTGAAAAATAAAAGAGAATGTTCCAGTTGGAAGGACACTCAAGAGCAATGAGTCTGTTTCTTGCTTTATAGATATAGATGCAAGGTCTCATAGCAACCTGCGAGTGAGTTGGAACCACCATAACTCATGGATGTTGTTGCTTGAGCCTATCTTTCCTTTAAGTCAGGCTGCCCCTCTTTGTGATTAGATTTCAGAAGTTGTGAGGTATAATAAGGAACTGTGGCAGTACATTGAATAAGAATAATTTTCAAAGTGGATTCTGGAGTAGGTTCTTCAACCCTTTTTAATATGCTGTATTGCTTAAATCAAAGTGATCATCCCTTCTACCAATTTTTTCCTAAGAAGATAAAATCTGTGAGTTTGGATGGTCTAAAATAAAAGAGCAGAAGTGGGAGGAAAGAATGCCTCTTCTTCCACTTCTACTTCCAAGTAGGACACTCAAGAACCACCCAGTTTCTTCTTTTAGAATAGATGCAGCTGAGAAAGCTTGCAATTGTATACCATTGTGATGCCAATGGACTCTGTAGGTTGGGACTTGGTTGCACGTATACTTGATTGCTTTCCTTGTTGTCATGTGAAAAATTACTGGTAAGTCAGTTTCCAGTTATCAACTGGAGGCAGTCTTAACTCTGTTTTCTACCTTTACCCTGCTCCTGAATGTATCTGACTGATCCTAAAACTTTCTACTAAATCAGAGGATTATTGATCATTGGCTTATTTGTTCCTAAAATCTAGCTGAGGAGGTAAGTATCTATAAATCGTCATTTACTCAACTTTATTCTCTCACCTTGGAAAATAGTGTTTGATTGCTATTCAAACAACACAATGTTTTTCTAATCAGATCATGGTAACGAGTAAGTAGTTATCTTTGATGGACACTAAATTTGAAAACAGATGTACATAATATCTAGCCTTAGCATAACTAAGGCTTCATTTCTATTTATTTTTTTAAAAGAAAAACAATCATAACCATATTTGATAAGAAAATTCCCGTCCACAGGCAGAATCCTCCTTGTTCTTTGTACTAATCTGCCGGTGAGACTTTTAAGAAACCGCCTCACTGTGACAGCTATGGTGGTGGTAGTGGTGGTTGTTGTTAAAGGTTTTCCAACAGAAACAAAACCACACACTAGTAAAGGTAGTAAAGACAAATAGTGTTTAGTGAAAACCACTGCAATAGGGGAGAGAGTCCAGATTAAAATGAGCTCAACTTTGCCAAAACAATAGGCAGGAGACTTTTGACATGCTGGGGTGTGTCCAAGGGAAGGCACTAAAGGGTATTAAGGGGAACTGGGTCCATGTGACTTAGCTTTCTGGGTTTATTAGTGGTGCTTATCCAGAGGAGAAGCAGACTTCTCTTGTCTGTGTAACAGGAGGTAATTGTGCTAGTTAGAACAAGGCACCCACAGAAGGTAGGCCCTTACCTTCCCACAGGGATGCTATGTGAGAGCTATTCCCTTGAATGCTTCCATTTCCTTGGGAGGTAGATGATTTATGTTTCAAAGGGGCAGAGAAATGGTATATAATTGCAAGCTTTCTACAGTAACTGCTCTAAGAAGAGGTTCAGGAGCTTGCCTATCACCAGGTTTTGGCTGAAACAAACAATAAATTCTGGCTGTGTTGAGCTTTCTCAGGCAGGCATTTTAAGGAAGTCTGGGGTAATACAGCCCTAAGCTTCAAAAAGCCACACTAGAGTTTGATCATGTCTCTTAGTGTAGGAATTTGGATGGAATCATTTGGTGCCAAGGGTTGTTTTTTTTCTGTCCTTAGACTACTCTTGGTCAGGTATAGACCTTGCTAGACCATTACATGTAATATTAAAAATCAGCCCCAAACCATGAGAGGTACTATTTTCTATCTCTTTCAACATCTAAGGTAACACAGGTTTGTACGAAGATCACATGATTATTAATCGATAGGCCTAGGATTTGAAGCCAGTTCTGTCTTCAAAGGCAGTATCTTATTGATTCTCTAAAATAAAAAATCTATAAAGTTGGTAATTTTTTCAGGTTCTTCTTTGAAGAAAAATTTTTTGATGTAGTCTTTTTCTAACTTATAGCTACTTTTTTTGATAGGTGTTTAAATGTTACATCCTTGTGCCATCTCTCTTTTATTTATTTATTTTTTCATCTCTCTTTTAAATTGAATTAGAATGATATTCTCAAGAGCAATCCATGTTTTCACAAATGGCATTATTTCATCTTTTCTTATGGCTGAGTAGTATTCCATTCTCTATTTGTACCACATCTTCTTTATACAATAATATTGAAGAACATCCTCTGTTTTCCGCCTGTTTTGGTCATTTTCATGTCTTGGCCACCATGAATAATGCTGCAATGAACACAAGGGTACATTTATATTTGAAATAAATGTTTTCAAATGTTGGGGGTAGATACCCAGAAGAGAGGTTGCTGTGTCATATGGTAACTCTATTCTTACTTTTTTGAGGAAGCTTCATACTGTTTTTGACAGTGGCTATACAATTTATATTCCCACCAGCAGTAAATGAGGGTTCCTTTTCCTCTACAACCTCTCTGACATATGTTATTACCTGTCTTTCTAATAGCCATCTAATAGGTATGAGGTAGAACCATAAAATGTCATTTATATGTGGGATATAAAATTGAAAGCAACAAATGAACACACAAGACAAACAAACAAAAACTCATAGACACAGACAACAGTATGGTGGTTGCCAGAGAAAACGTTGGGAAAAAGGAGGTAGTGTAGGGTTAAAGGGATTCAAATATATGGTGAGAGGAGAAGATTTGATTTGGGGTAGTAAATACACAATGCAATATACAGATAATGTATTATAGAATTGTACACTTGAAACCTGTATAATTTTAATTGTAAATTTAATTTAAAATGTCATCCAAATAAATTTAATTTAAAAATTTAAAAATAAATGAATAAATAGAATTAGACCATTGAGTGAAGGAAAATGAAGAGAAAATGAAGTCAGTCTTTAGTATTTGAATTCTCTCTATGCTCTTTAGCTTAATTTTCTCTATGTATTCATGTTTTACTCTTTTTTTTGTTAGGAGAAAAGGTGGTAAATAGCTGAGGCAAAGAAATATGAAAACATAATTGGATGAAAGCATTTTAAGCATTATTCAAGGTTTGGCAAAATTCAAAGATTCTCAGTCTTAGCACTATTAACATTTTGAGCAGGATAATTTTTTGTTATGGGAGAGTATCCTGTACATTGTAAGATGTTTAGCAGGATCTTTGGCCTCAACCCAGTAGATGCCAGTATTAACTTCCCCTATATTTTGATAACTAAAACTATCTCCAGATATTGTCAAATGTCCCATTGGAGGCAAAAAAAATCCAAGGTGAAAATCACCGGATAAAAGATCAAAAAGATTAAAAACACTTTACTTATGCCTGGCCAGTGTGGCTCAGTGATTGAGTGTCAACCTAGGAACCAGGAGGTCACAGTTCAATTCCTGGTCAGGGCACATGCCTGGGTTGCAGGCTCCATCCCCAGTGTGGGGTGTGCAGGAAGTGGCCAATCAATGATTCTCTCTCATCATTTATGTTTCTATCTTTCTCTCCCTCTTCCTTCCTCTCTGAAAGCAATGAAAATATATTTAAATAAAAAACAAACACTCTATTTATAATCTGCGTCCCAAACACTGCCTCCTTTTGGTGAGTCCTATTCTAAATTCAGTGTTTTAGATGCTTCCCTGCCCTGTTTTCAAGTTCTGGCCAATATGCTCACAAACACGTTACCCTGGCCCTTCTGTGAACTCACTGCGTGGCCCAGGCGACAGTTCATTGCTGAGTCTTTGCCTTGCTGGGTTCTTTGTCTCTTAATTCCATTTTATTTGTCTTTTTTTAAATTCTTTTTACATTGAAACACCACTATTTCCAGGCACCAAAGTACTGTCCTGCTTGCCTCTCTAGCCTCCTTGCCTGGGATCTTCATGTCCCCTTCTTGGCCCAGTAGAGTGCCGGCTGCCCAGCTGCTAGGTCATCCCATACCTTCTCTGCTGCCCCATCTTTCTGCCTAGGGCTCTCACTCTTGAATGCCACTTAGAAATAAAGCCCCTCTCAGATATGCTTCAAAAGTGAAAGTGTAAGAGTCAACACCTAAAAAGAGTTAATTCTGACAAAATTATGGGGACTGGAAAAACAAAACAAATAAACAACAACAATAAAAAAAAAAAACCACACAGAATGGATTTCCAGAGGGTAGTATGACAAATTAGCCTCACTGAGGATAACACACAATTCTGCAGAAAAAATTCTCATGTGATGCAGCAACCAAAGAAACAGAATTGAATTTTTAAAAAATATTCCCCATTAGTTAATTTCTAGTTCAGCCACTTTTCTTTTTCCCTTTTCATGTTTTTACAGGCTCTTTAACTATTATTAATTGCTTTCCTAGTTTTATTGGGTGCATTATACATGCTCTGTGGCGGTGGGGATGTGTTAAGTACTACTAGGTCCTGGCTTGGGTCTCATTTCCTTTGATAGGGTTGCGTGGACCACATTAATAAAGGGCAGCTGAATAGATCCCTAAATTTCAGTTCTCTAGTGGATTATGGGTAAACCAAAGACATCTCGCTGTTTTCTGCCTGCTTTGGTTTTGAATGAGAAGGAAAGGATAAATCTGTTTTAATTCAGAATTCAAAGTAAGAAGAAAACCCTAGGCATTTAATCAACAACCGCAGGAATTAAACCAATAAATAAGCAAATCCTTCACATGCAGGAACTTTACTTTAAAGCTCTATTCCAATTCTAGCCACATTTACCTGGTAACCATTTCTTTAACTAGCAAGCACTTAGGAAAATTTATGCCATTTAGTGGGAGTCTCGTTCATTGCAAAGTCTCTCTTGATTTAAAGTTAGGCGAGAGTAATTTAACAGAGACTTCGTCTTCTAAGGGAAGACAAATGGTATATCATTTCTTTTGTACTTTTATCTGAAAAGTACATGGAGATACTTACCAATCCACATGCTTATTTCATCTTTATCAGAAGGTTCTGTTCTGTAACAAATTTAGAGCAGAATAACCTCTAGACACTTAATGGACTTGAAATAAAATATATTCACCAAGGACTCACATCAGTTTTCAGCAATTGTGTATTTTCAAAAGAAATCTTTTTAACACTTTGGAAAAATCCTGTTTTATATTAGTGATATAATTCTATTGCAAATAGGAGAAATCTTGAACTGGTGGTGTATTTCTTTCTGACCTTTTCATTATTGGTTACATTAGAGTATTAAATACATTTCTTGTTCAGAAAAGGCCATTGCTGTACTTAGTCTGGATTAGGTTTCTAGAGAACTAATTGGATCTTTTTCTTCCTAAAATGGTTAGAAATCATTTACTGATGTCATAGACCACTACTTAACACCCAATATACATACCATGTTAACTTATTAATTGGAATATGTAAACCTATTCCTGATTTTTTTTGGTTAACTGGGAGTTTGATGGTATATGTGATTTTTGCTTGTTTGTCCACATATATTGCTTATAAGACTATCATAAGAGAGGACAAATAATTTAAGAAGAGGATTCTTGAACATGTTTAGAAGGAGAGCAATATTTCCACTACTGGTTAAGCAAATAGGAGGTAGTAGCAAAATAGAATTTCTAATACACAGTTATATGTTTGAAATAAAATCAGTGTTTTTAAGTGGAAGCCATCGAGTTGGACTTTTAGAGTAAGTATGAAGTAATCCCTTATTTAAGAAACTAAATAATAGCGAATTTAAAATTCAACAAAATCAACAATGAGAAGTCTATTTTGCAGAAAGTGGAAGATGTAGCTGTGATATTACCACATGATCATAAAGATCCATGACCAAGTCACAGGTTTAAAATGGAAAAATCTCAACACTATAAATCAGTAATTGATCATCACTGTCATCCATTGTAATAATTTACAACCTCCAAACAGTGCAATGCTTTGAATAAGCCAAGGCATGGGATATAATCATCAAGCATTTTTTTAAATCCCCCACTTCTTTTTATTTTTTATTAAAAAAAAATAGAAATAGCACATCTTCACCAGTAGGAATTAGATGAATAAAGTATGGTATATCCATGAAATGAAATTCTGTTTAGAATGGAGAAGATATCTGGATTACAAAAGATGTCTAGATAGATTGTTATGTGAAAAAAAAAGCCAGTTACAGAACAGAGTATATTGTATAAGCCACACCTGCTAGAAAGATCAATTCAGTGTATAGAATACATGATACATAAAAGCTATGTAATAGATACTATATACCAAGATTATGTTATCATATTATATAAATAGTATAATATATAATAGATAATGTTATCACTTTCAGTACAGTTCTTTTATAACTATTGTGGGTTGGGATTATAGGAGATGTTTATTTATTTCTTTATTCAGTTTTGAATATGAATTGTTTACAGTAAGTGTGCTGATTTATAATATATTATAATACAATACATACAATTTATAATACAAAATAGAAAAAAATTAAGCCAAGAATAAAGACTGGAAGGAATAGAATAACATGATTCCAATAGTTGTTTATCATTGATAGAAGTATAATTTTTAAAAAGTCATATGTGCTCTAATAAATTTTATTACATGTTTATCTGACACATGTTTTATTTGTTCTTTAAAAATCAATTTATCTAAACAGAACAAAAACAGTACATCCATTTATCCAACCCCTACTCTCTGCCTCTGACAAGCACCAACTGTTTGCTGTGCCATAGCCTTTTTACAAATAGCACTTTTAGATATTACATATAAGAAAATTATGTAGTATTTGTCTTTCTCTGTCTTATTTCCTTTAGCATAATGTTCTTGAGGTCCATCTAAGTTCTTGCAAATGACAAGATTTCATTTGTCTTTATGGCTGAACACTCTATACGTATATCACAATATCTTTACCCGTTCATTCCACATAGACTGTTCCCATATCTTGGCTAACTATAATAATAAAAGCATAATATGCTAATTAGACCGGACATCCTTCCAGACATAGCCGGGGCTGCCAGGGTCAAGGCAGCCGCCATGATGGGTGGGGGCTGAGGCAGAGGTGGCCATGGCGGGGGCCTGAGCCCCTTGTATGAATTTCATGCATTGGGCCTCTAGTTGTAAATAATGCTACAACGAACATAGGGTTGCATATATCTTTTCAAATTAGTGACTTTGTTTTCTTCTGATAGATACCCAGAAGTGAAATTGCTGGATCATATGGTAGTTATATTTTTTAATATTTTGGGAAACATCCATACTGTTTTCTCCTACTTCATTTAAATGCCTGCAGAATCCAAATTTTTCCTGACCTTTGATAAAACTTGGGAATCCACCCTTCGCGCCCCCACACCCCCAAAATAAAAAACATCCACCAATGACTGGTTACTTTATGTCTTAAAACACAGTCTCAATCAAGTAATTAAAATATCTATCCTCATGAAATAATTAAGGTCCAAATTTGATTTAAAATTGAGTGAGGCTTTTTGACTTCCTAACCTGAATCTATAAGGCATCTTGAAATTGGCAAAGAGAGCAATATTTTATATTGGTTTTTTCCCCATCCCTTCTTCCAGGCTCACTGACCTCTCTTTCCCATTTCCCTCTGCATTACTCCTACTCCTTGCCATCAGCTCTGGAACAAAGGCAAGAACAAGAGTAAAGGAAAAGGAAACTTCTCTGTGAGCACGAAGGGGGATTCACTGGTGCTCTCTGGATGTGCAGGTACTCAACACTGACACTTCGTAGGCTCTTCAGTGACCTTTCTCATCCATTTTGAGGAATCAATCACCTGCAGTTCTCCTAACAGGAATAAAATATATATCTCCTTCTGCTGGTCCCTTCATCTTTTCTCATCACTGAGAATCCATGTTGCTTCTGGTTTTTCCTACCTGAAGCCTATTTGTCTTTTTAGACTGACTTTGGACAAGACCTGAAAAGACCCATGGAAGTCATCTCTCCCAGGGAATTTCTGTCCTCATGATTGACCCACATTTGATTCACTTTTATACTGACAGTATCTTGGGAGAACATATTACATGCAGCTGAATAATATCTCCTTTACTCTGACTTCAAAGCAGCTAGATAGGAATCTCTTGCTGCCAGAAGTCAATTCCAGCATAATTGCAAGAGTTTCACTGAAAGGTTGATGGAACTTGGGGACTCAAGGAGGAATGAGTCACATATGTTATCACCTGTTTGGGAATGGCTAAAGGCATTTCCCCAAACCTGAAAAAGATGCATTAAATTGATTGTTTGCAGCCAGACGGCTCAGGCCATCTTAATCTACATGTTATTGCCTCCTACTGGCCAAACACCTGAACAGCTGTAGGCTATTCTCCAATCTGAAAATGGAATCTGTAGAGGAAACTCTACCCTTTGAAGTGTATATCTCCATCTTGCCTTAGGACAATTTGCATTTATAAAAAGCAAGGGGTCTTGAGATAAGGAGAACTTGGCTTCTGCAGCCAGGCTCCTCTGACCTCCAATGCCTTTCAAAATTATCTTTCGTCTCTGGATTCTTACTTCAGTTACACACAGCCTTTCTCCAGATTGCTGAACCCTTCTTAATGCTGGAATAAGAACCCCAGAATCTTGCCCTTAGATCTTCCTAGTGTCAGTCAGACCTCAGCTTTTGTGGTCCTCAAAATTTAAGAATATACATTAAGATTTAAAGAATCGTCTTGATACCTCTTAATTTTGTTAAAGGGAAATTACCTCCGATGCAGCACTGCTTTTTGAATAGAGGATCCTCCTTGTACTCTGTACATAGTCTCTCTATAGATAGTCTTTAAATAATTTACTGAAAGTCCTTCTAACTGATTTTGGAATTTGGAGGCAGCGACAATTCCTCTGCTGCTCCTTGGTGGAGCAGGACAGGGAGAAAAATTTACAGCATAGTCCATTACAAATAAAGCTTGTAAAATCCTCACTCAAGTTCAAAGTCCTATCATCTGTTATACCCTTGTCATATGAGAGAAGGGCTCAAAGGTTATCTAATGTATTTCAACAATTATTCTAAACCTTCTCATTGTTTATAGCAGGGTCTTTGGACTATTCCTCACCCATTTTGATATTTTTTTTCTCTGTACTCTCCTTGAATAAATTGTAGAAATTCTTGGTAATTTTAGAATCATACCATAAAAACCCTCTAATTATTACGGTAGCACAATTTCTTCATTCATCTTTTGTTAAAATTGTCGGTTCTTTTTAGTGTTTGAGGAATTTCTTTTTCCCATACATGGCCTCTAACTCTCTTAATCTTCATCAATATAATATCATGTCTCATTACCAAAATCAGTCATTTTCTTCTAAAGTCTTTTATTATTCTCTTTTCTTCATTAAAATACCATCAATCTCATCCCTAAAGCTAAATCATTGTCAGTGAAAGAAAAGAACATCCGACTTCTGTAGGCAAGTTAAAAATTAATTACAACTTCGTTGAGGGAAGATTGATATAAATTGGGATGAATATAAAAAAAGAAATAATATTGAAATGATATATGCAAACTATTGAGTAATATTTGAGCCTACTAATTTCCTGGGAACACTTATTCTCTCAATATTTAAATTTCAAGCAATGACACTTGTAAAAAAAGCAAATTTTATCATTGTAGGTGCCTCATTGCATATTTGTCCTCTAATAAAAGGGTACATATACTAATATTTTAGACTTTTCTAATGTTGCATGCCATTAAACCTAGCTGTTTTATTTGATTAAGACTGTGTGAATATAAACATGAGTAAGGAAGATTATCTCACTAAGTTCTGAGGTTTTGCTTTGGGGGTGGAAAAGCAGACATGTTCTCTTTCTTGTCATTTTCCCCTCCCTCTCTTCTTCCTTCCTTACAGGATATATTTGTTTTAAGTGAAAGTTTGATTTATAAATCCATGTCTTCTAAATCATTTCCATTAGCCATGTACTTCACATTTACCCAAAAGTTTGTGAAAATCAAGTGTCACCATTTACTATAGGAAGTTAATTTTGGGGAGCCAGAGAAGGCATTGACACCTAATCCAATCCAGACCCCTCAATTTCCTTCCCTCTGAATAGAGAAAAGACATAGGAAAGACTTTGTTCCCAAGTGCTTCAAACTGCTTAGTGTTTAGCAAAATACATACATACATACATACATACATACATACATACATACATATTAAAAATAGGTAACTGGGAAGTGCTTTTAAGAGAAATTAGTTTCTCTTGTCATCTGTCATCAAGATAGATTACACTCAGCTGCATCCCAGAAGTAGAAATGAAATCTAACATATTTGCAGCTGAGACAATAGTGTGGATATTTTTAAATTACACCAGGTAGGATCTATTATTTAGGATTTGTTGCTACTGTCATTGTCACAACATCCTACATTATTCAAATCAAGCATCAATTCCATTAGTCAGTCTCTCCTTTGCTGTCAAAGATGCAAATACAGGTTTGTGTTGTTTAGAGTAAATGCATCATTGGAACAGAAATGTGTCAGGAAATATTAAATGATACAAGGTATGATTCATAAAATAAAAAAATGGATCAGTCCCTCTCTTAAAAAAGAAAAAAAAATCTTATAAAAATGGTAAGATTATGAGAAGTTCTTTATAGTCAAGAAGAGTAAAATAAGCATACCTACGTTCCTAGTTAATAAGGAACAATCAGTGCTCAACAGTCTCGTACTTAACAGGTACTCAGTACATGTTTTTTAAAATAAATTACTCAATGAAGGTAGGAAGGGAGAAAAAAAGGAAGGAGGAAAGAAGGAAGAAAGAAAAATCAAAGAGTCCTTGTTTAGTATATTAGCAATACACTAAGAAAATAAATTGGCCTAATAACACTTTCTTGGTGTTTAGGAAATATGAAATAAATATACGCCATTCCGAATTCTCAAGCATTCTATAATAACTCATATTTATGTCAACTAGTATGCTTGAGAATTGGCAATACTTTGCTGAACAAGAGTGAAGTGATGCCGTAATTATCTGTATTTGAATAGATTTTCTCACATGCCTACATGCCTTCTGTTTGCATGCTTTCATCAACGCATATATCCAGGAGTTGAAAACACTAGGGGCAATCACATTTTTTTTTTTTTTTGGTCACTGAGAAATATTAGATCAAGATTCATTTCATGAGTTGAGAATAAAATTTACCACTTTCCCCAGAGCTACTCCTGAGGCTAGATATCAAAAATGCATATTGGTCAACTGCTTTAAAAGATCTTTAACTCCACAGTCACAAACGTGATTCCATTAAAACATCAAGACTTATCAGTTAAATTTAATCAGCTTAACAAAATAGCCTACCTACCTTCTTTAACATTTAAAAATAAATGATATAAATATTTTATTTATTTTGTGGTAATAATTCTTTCACCACCTGATATCTAGGTAGTTGATAAACAATCTGCTTATTTTAATTCAATATCATTATTTATTATATAGTTTCTTTTATTTTGAAATTTGCATATAATGCTTCATGATAATTTGAACTAATTTAAAAAACAGAATTTGTTTATAAGTAAAAAGTATTGCTTATTAAGGAGCTATTATGTTGTATGTTTTATTTTAACTTCATTTCAATTCAGTGAGCTTGGTATTATGATTTTTATTTCAAAATTTAAGGAGACACAAAAAAAATGGGGTAATTTTCCCAGGTCTAGACAACTAATAAGTTATATTCAAACCTTGGCCCATCTTTCACTATGCCAAACCTCCATTTATGATTGTATGAATTGAATATTCTCTTATTCAGGGACATCACTGCCAGTCTAGTCCTGTATTGCATCCAAAGCTATCACCTTATCTTCTCATTAAGGTCTCTATTCAAATGACAAAAACAAAATACATATTCATAAATAGATATGTAGAATGTTATGGGAAAAATGTATTTCCCACTCCTAATGTTTTCATCCATTTGAAAGAAGCTCAATAGCATAGCATTCCTGGCCTGTCTTTCTGCCTTTGTTTTTTTATCCAGGCCCAACAGAGGAGGAGTCACTTATCTGACCAATGCATTTGGAAGAATAGATTTAGAAAAATAAAGTTTGGCTCAGCAGTATCCTTCTTTCTCTTAGGAGCAACCTACCTACTGGGATCAGGAGTTCCTCTGTGTTCTTTTATGTCTTAAACTAGTGGCCCAGTCCATGGATTTGTGCACATTGAAAGGTAAGTAATTAGAAGAAATATTTTAATATTGCTGTTCTCCTTTCTCTATAATAGAACTGTCAACCAAATTCACGATTGACAATGACAGATCAAAACACACGTGTGTGTGATTGGTACCAGCTAGATCTTTATATATATATATCGCGCATGCACAAGTCAACTTAGCCTTTTATAGATATAGAATAAACTTGCTTAATTAGACCTGCTTTCTGATTTCGCTGAACTTTTTCCAGCCCAGTAAAGCACCCCAACTTCTCTTTCAGGTAATTGTCAGCAATACAGCAGTAAATATCAATACGAAGCAGATTATTATTGTAGATCATGCAGGGAGAACAAAGGGTAAAATATTTAACTGCAGCAGTGTTTGACTATATTCTGAACAGTGAGAAAACCTGAAGTCATTTTCAAGGTCCACCATTTCTTACTTCTTTTCAGTCGGGTCAAGTTTCTAAACTTTCTAAATCTCTGTTTTCTGGCTAATGAAAAGAAAATAGGATTCTACTGAGTCTCCTATCTACCTACTACAGGACTTCTGCGAGGATCAAATGAGATGGGGCACTGGAAAATGCTTCACAAACATTTGGTTAAAGTGTAAAATGTTTGCACCTGGTTATAAAGCAAGTTGTGTTTCTGAACTGAAGAAACTCCAAGGAGGCTAGTCACTAGGGAGAGGAGGCTGGGCATAGCTACGTGACATCATTATCTGGCTCCCACAGCAACTATTTTTGGAGCTGGGGTGGGCTGTGGGCCGTATTTTATGCCATAGAGTCTTGGCAGCATTGGCTGCAATTTGGTGGGCTGTCTCTCCAGGGTGGTGGCAAAGCCTGTATCTCACTTGGGGAAAGCCAAGTGTTGCTTTGTTGGCACCAGGTCCATGGTGCCATTTCTTTATAAATGGCTTATGCACGTCACGGCAGCTCCTGCATTGAGTGTCTTCCCCCTGGTGGTTAGTGCACGTCATAGCAGCTGGTTGGATGGTTGGAAGGACACTTAGCATATTAG
The DNA here is from genome assembly GCA_026230045.1 of Corynorhinus townsendii. Taxonomy (NCBI): domain Eukaryota; kingdom Metazoa; phylum Chordata; class Mammalia; order Chiroptera; family Vespertilionidae; genus Corynorhinus; species Corynorhinus townsendii. Next base: position 219,777,538 of record JAPDVU010000001.1, read on the forward strand.
ACTTTTATATATATAGATACTACCTTGGCAAGCATCACCTATGGCAAAGCCTGCCCTACTGTGGTGTTCTCACAGACATAAATGTTAGGCCCATTTATTTCCCATATTAAGTTATATATTTCATCTTAGCTTTTGTCAGAAATAAACTGAAGTTTGGCCAGCATTTAATATCCTATTTGTCTTATTTCTGAATTTCTATACAATTAGATAAAAAAATAGCTATTTATTAGGTCCCCTTAGGTTCCTCAGAGACCTCAGTAAATAATAAGATAACATGAACATTTCCATATATATATACAAACATACACAGACATACAAAATAGGAAATCAGAAAAAAATTACATTAACATTTTATCAATAGCTGTTTTTAGATAGTACTTTGCTATAAGTGGTCAGTGATAGGTCTAATTTTACTGGTCTAGTCTTATTCTCAAGCAAAGAGAAAGTATGAGTGAATGCATGAGTAATATAAGTAGTACTTTTCTTTCTGTTTTCTATCAATAACACGCATGTACTGTTTTTATTAAAATCAGACTAAATTTTTTTTTCTTAAAATACCACTTTTATGTTTTACTTAAGCAGCAAGCTGCTGTGCTATAAATCTGTGAAGGGAAAATTGATGCATGCTATTTTTTTTCTTTTGGAACATATGGAAAACATACATTTAACTACAAATAACATAAATATTGACATACAAGTGCCTATGTCTGGGCATGAAATATTTACTTTTAATATCCAAAATATTTTCTATTAGTATCTAAATTTATAAACATATGCTTATAAATTACTCTAGCATTTTGAATAGAGTATCTCCCTAAAAGCAGAAGTTACATAATTCACATCACCCAAATAAATAAGTATTATTTTTATTTTAGAGATGTCCCATATTTTTCTCAGTATGTCGTAGAGCTACTATAATCTAAGTTAACTTTGTAGTAAGAATACTAATATAACACCTTTAGAATATATATGTCTGTATAGCTAGAATTTTAACACTAGAATAATTTACACCAACAAATTACTCCAGAGTATTCTGGAATTTGCAGATAATTTGATAAAGGGCATCTTTACAAATATCTGCTATTAATAACAGGTGAAAAACTGAACATTACCTCTAGTATTTAAAACAGGGCTGGAATGTGTTAAAATGCTTTATTGAGCTATTGTGGTAAAAAAAGAGGGGATGTGAAGAGAAGAAGGAAAAAAAGAGGATGAAATGAAGCCATAGTGTCAGGTGGTTACATCATTCGGTCGATTTGCATATTACCCTTTTATTATAGGGGACTGCATTCTCATAATTATGCTAGTTATGATTAATTGATTACCTAATATGAAGAGTCTATGGTGGTAAACACTTTATTTTACTTTATTCCTCAAAAAGCCCTTTAAAATAGGCATTATTCAAGTTTAACTAATAGACAAAATTAGGTTTAGAAAGCTCAATCAATATTACTTTCAAGAGCTGAGAATGAAACTCAAGTTTGTCTAATTTTAAAATCATTCTTTCTTTTTCTAAGATTAAGAAAATCTTAGAAAATAATTTATCATATATTTCCTCTCTTGGCCCTCTAATCCCATAAATTCCTGTCTAGGAAATAAAAAGTTACTGGTAAATCTTTGAAAATGAGCAAGTAAACTGGAAGTAAAGTGTGTGTTTTTTTTCTTGCTCCTTTGTCTACACTATATAAAATTCTGTACATATACTAATAATAGTCTAATTAGCAGTAGTTGATGTCTCCATTATGGTTAGGTGGGTCACTTTTTTAGAAAAATAGAAAAGCTACACTAAACACAATATTGATTTTTTGGTTAAAAAGAAGTTGTTTATCTAAAAACATTGAAAGGATATCAGTATTTGAAAACAAAATAAAGTAAAAATAAATTGCTTATACGTTGCTGAGACATCTAGTACAAAGGCCAAGTTCACACATGTTTTGCCTCACAGCTTCCTCTCTGCACTGGGGTCCTATCTACTACAACCCGTTGGAGTGGATTGCTCTTTGCACACATCCCTCCTTTGATAATTCAAAGATGATGGCTGACCTTTCCACTTATCCTCCCATGGAAGTTCCATTCAATTTTCCATTCATAATTAGTATAATTAAATCATAAAAATGAAAAAAAGCCTCTATATCCCAAGATTTCACACCAAACAATGGATGAGTTACAGCTCTGCTTAAACTCAAGAAGTCCTGACATTTTAAAAAATTGAGCTTTTTAAACATATGCATAAATCTCTAAAGTTGGAATTTTGGAGGAAATATTTTTGAGACAAGGTTTCCTCCTGGAGCCAATAAAAGTGTTGCATTTGGGTGAGAACAGTCATGATTCTTTTTAAAGATAACCTGGAGTTTTCAGTGGACAGTTTTTCACATGCAGTTCTTCCCTTACAACACCATTACCTGCCATTAAACATCGTCAACCTAGCTTTTGCCAGGTCTCTCTTGTAGTTCATTCTTTTAGCAGATCAATAAACTCTCTTTATTGTTTTTTCTATTTGTTCAGAATTCCGTTCTTCAAAAATATATGCAGTGTCTTCTTCACAAAGGCAATGAGTGAGTACCGTTACCTCACCCTGAAAAGTTTCTTTTCTCCATTCTTCCTACAGCCTGGCTAACCCTGGGCAGGCCTGGCTCAAAAGCACTTCCCAAATGCTAGATGCTGGGGTGCCTTAGGTTTTCTTAAACTTTAGCTGTAGAAGTGCTTTCTCCTTATCATTGTAAAATGTATTACCTTTTATTAATGCATGTTAATTCTCATTATTTTGAATTAGAATTTCCTTGTATAAATGTAAAGGCAGACAAACCCCTTAAGTCTTATTGCAGGAATAAAATTATAAAATCAGAGATGAAAAATAATCATTAGCTTAGAAAAGTGAATTTATATCCATATAAAGGGGGAAAATGTTAAACAGTATCCATCTTTACCATACCCAGCGATTTATTTTTTCTAAATATAATAAAAGTCTTGCTCCTGGAGATTAAAAGTCATTGTTTTCTTGTGTTTCTGTAAAACGTGTGCTAAGACATTCATTTATTTAACAAAATAATTGTTTTGAACAAGCACAGAGACCAGGGTTAGCAGCTGGGGTTTTATTCCAGCTCCTTTGTTTAAGGAGATCGCAAAAAATGTTACTAAAGATCTCAGTTCGCCAAACTGAGTCTACCTGACTCAGTACAGCTCCAATCCTGGCCAGAGCAGCAGGCTGAGAGCTCCATGAAGCCCTCAGTAAAGCACCGCCTTCTCCTAATCAATGTCACTATGACACTCAGTTACAAGGGTGAGACATTTTGAGTTCAAGGCAGAAGAGAAAAGGAGATAGGAGTTATTCTGTGAACCTCTGTCAGTGCTGAATTGTGGCCTGAGCCATGTAACCAGCGGAGAGGATAAGTGGAACCCTGCGATTCACCTTTCAGGTTTCCGTCCCGGAACATTAGTTCGGGTCTGCAGCATTGATCTGAGCGGTGCCTGGAAACAGGAAGCCTCTAGGAAGTGCGGGTAATGAAAGAGCTTTGTCTCCCACACCCACATACGCACAGTGAGCAGGGCTGCTGACAGAGGAGGATCCGCTGGGTTTCTCCTGATTGACACATGTAGTTAATTGTGTGTCACATTGTGTTCACGTTAGCTCTGTTCTGAAGTACACAACAAGAGATCGCCCCTGACAAGTGATATCTCAGAGCCAGCATAAATAAAGCATTTCATTGATCTGGTGATGGCTGTAGGTAGAACCCACAGCCTATCTGCCTGCCAGCCATTGCACAGCCTAAGAGCATTATAATTGCTTTCCTTCTCCCTTCCTTTTCCAATAGGATTTAAGTGCATGGCCATTTAGATTGATTTAGTGGCCACTTTTTCTACAGCAGGATTATAAGCCTCACCCCTCTAGCCCCACCCACCATACCCCTGCTTGTGCCTCTCCTTCATTAAAACGTTGCTTTTCATAAATACATGCAATAAGTACATCCGCAAGGCTATTGGATGGAGTCACACACTAGTGAGCAATAGTCCTTGTAAGGGCATCCAATTCTGAGCAGGTTGGAAAGTGAGGAAGAGAGGGTGGTAGGGGGAAAGGAAGGAGCAGAGGCATCATGTTGGCTAAATACTACAAACCAGACATTGTCCATCAAGCCCTGTGTGACTCCCCCAAGCAGAGCTTGTCACATTAATTATCTGTGTTACCACAGCAACTGAGCATATCAATTTTATTTTAATTATCTTTTTACAAGTAGACTTCTACTAGGCTGTGTGCTTTCTGAAAGCCATATCCTCATTGCTTATTCATGGAGCTGTACAAAGCAAAGAGAAGGCGTTAACTAAGAATTTGGTCCAAAAATATATGAGTGATGAAAGAGTCAGTGTTTCAAGAATGTGTAGTTTATTCCTTTATATACTTGGTACATCAAAGGCTCTCAAGCATTTTAATCTCAGGATTTCTTCACGCTCTTAAAAAGCATTAAAGTATTTACCACTCAAAGAGCTTTTCTTTACGTGGTTTATGTCTATTAATAGTTGCCATATTTAAAACAAGATATTGTAAAAATATTTTATTGAGTAATTTTAAAATAAGTAATAAACCCATATAATGGTTATATGAATATCATCTTTTTATTTATAATATCCATAATATCTATAAGAAAACTAATTTATGGAAAAAGTGGTGTTATCTTTACGTTATTCTGAATCTAACATTTGGCCTAGTCGAAGATAGCTACATTCTCATACTGACTTCTGCAGTCACTCTGTTGCAGTATCACATGTAATGCGCGGGCCCTGCAATGTTCCACTGTATACTCTTAAGAGCATGAGAGGGAGGAAGCAACTGACTTTATAGTATTAATATTGAAATAGTGCTGACATCATGAGACCCCTGAAAGCATCTCAAGACCCTGAGGTATTCTGGGACTACACTTAGAAACTCTGATAAATGTTTTGAAATGCTACTCAAAGCTTCAATGACCATTAGTTTCTAATGAAATATTACTTGGAAAAGGATGAACTACCAGAAGGAAATGGGGTGAAGGTTAGTAAAGGGTAGAGGTGGTTAAATGTATGGTGATGGGAGAAGATTTGACGTTGGGTGGTGGGCACACAATGCAATATACAGATGATGTATCATAGAACTGTACAGTTGAAACCTATATAATTTCATTAACCAATGTCACTCTGATACATTTAATGAAAAAGAATAAAAAGGAAGAAGCAGTGATGATAGACTATTCTGGAACCATAGCATGACGTTTTGATAATGACATTGTGTGCCAATAAAATAACAATGTCTTATAAAAGAAGAATGGCCTAACTATGTAACATTGATGCTGAGAGACCTATTGGTAAGTTGTAAAAGTTTGCAAAAGTGGGTTTTCACAATTATCTCTTCCACTTGCCTTCTCAATTTCTGCAAATTCCATGCTTAAAAATGATAAGCAATACCCTCATAGCAATACCCAGCCATCCTCAACCCCCTCGTTCAATGACTTCTCTTACACTCTCCCTTTTTTGCCCATGGACTGGTATTTACAAAATTTTGTCTTTCCAGCCAGTCCTGGCTAAGCCAAAATTTTCAGAAAAATGAAAAGTTGTTCCTTTAATCCAAAGAGTTTGGAAATATAGAAAAGATACAGTGCTCATTTTGAAGACTAAATATAAACAAGATTTTTTTTTTTTTTAATTTTACCTGGAAGCCTACAGATTGCAGCTGTCAATCTTGGCTCTCTGATACTGTCTCAATCTAGTTCCAATTAAGTAAGAATGGGATTGCCAATACTCTTAATAGCAGAATCATACGGACTCATACAGCCAAGTAATACTTAAAAAGGAAAGAGAAAATCAGAAATTCCCTCCCAAGGACATGGAAGCTAACCTTATCGAATTGACTTTCAATAATTAAGGCCTTTGATGCCTCGAATCATTTCGATAATAAGATTGCTTTGAAGTCAATAAATATCAAATTAGGATTTGTGGCAGTCACAGGTGTTTGGCAGGGCTGGCCTGTAATCACAGAGAAAATGAAAGCATTTTATTCAGCATAATTAGGAAAAGAAATGAAGTTCATATGCAAATTGTAAGACACTTTAGTCAAAGATAACCAGTCAGACTGCTTTTGGTGATTTAAACTTTCATTTAGATGAGAATTTGCAAAGTATCTATTTTTCAATGCAATTGGAGTGCAGCTGGTTGCACTTTCTCAATCATCTGAGAGAAAAATTTAAACGTCCCTGATAACCCTCCAGCCTTGTTTTGGTGCTGACAGGAAAACATATGCATTTTTTAAAAGAACTCGACTTCTCCCTTGTCTGTACAGAATGTCAATTCCATAGGTTTATATCAGGGTTTTTTTAGCACCCAGAACCCACCCAAAAGAAATTTGGGGAGAGGGGGAAAGGAGTCAAGATGGTAAAGATCAAGAAGAAATTGATTTGAATATAAGTAAAATTTGAGTGGGCGCATTGGGAATGTAAACATTGTTGCTGGTTTTCTTTTCTCCGATGGAGCTGCAAGCCTCTGAACTGCTCTTAACCTCTTTCATGTCATTTGCCATACTGTTACACTTACTTACTTGTCTTAACTTCTTCATTTTAGACTATAAACTGCTTAAAGCCAGGGATGTTGAGCTACTCACCTTGGATTTGCCTGAGTAGCCAGAACCATTATCTGCCCTAAATAACTTCTTAATAAATATTTGGCAAGTCACCTAAACTACAAAGTGTTCATACTTATTTCGGTTAAGAACCATGGGAGGAGAGAAACAAAATATGGTAACACAATTAAATTGCTATCAAGCTGATGTAAGCTCTTTCCTCAGGCTTATAAACTTTGAGAGTATAGAAAGAAGTGAATATCAAAGTACAGATTGTCCTGCTGTATTTTAAAACCCTGGATTTTTGCCTCAGTGGATAGAGCGTTGGCCTGCGGACTGAAGGGTCCCAGGTTCGATTCCGGTCAAGGGCATGTGCCTTGGTTGCAGGCACATACCCAATAGGGAGTGTGCAGGAGGCAGCAGATTGATGTTTCTCTCTCATCGATGTTTCTAACTCTCTATCCCTCTCCCTTTAAATAAAATATATTTTAACCACCCCCCCAAAAAAAAAAAAAAAAAAAAGAAAAACCCACTTGACAGCATGTTTCCAATGGTTAAAAAGGAACTATAGTTTCAGACTCATTGCTGCATAGCAACACTGCCTTCAGGAATTTTATGAACAAAAGTTTCTTTTTAAGTTAAACGCTTAAACATCTCAGGACACATGTATTGAATATGTTCCATTTTTTTTTTCAAAAGGTGAGGCTTTTTCTTAAAACAGGAATACAGTGGATCTTACTTATTGTCATCCTTTATTCAACTCATCTTCGTGCTAAAGGAAGCACACCCTTCAGCTGCTGGAAGCACAGTTGTTATTAGAAGTTGCCACTCTGGCCCCTCTAGGAATCAGGGTTATTGTTTCTGATTGGGATTTCATTATTGTAAGATAAATCCCATTCCATATTTAACTGGCCAATGATAGTCAAATGGCTTCAACAAAAATCAGGCTGTTAAAGAAAATATGACAGCTGCAGTGTTGCTGAGAGACACTGGTAATTATAATCAGAAGAAATTAAATTATGTGATGTGAGAAACACCAAAATAACATTTTTCTTCTTTCTTTCTTTATGTGTTACTTTGGTTCGCAATCTGGAGGCTGATATTCAACCTTAGAATGATTCTCTTATTTTAATGTTTTCCTTCACTTGTGTTCACTTTGTCCTTCTTTCTACAAAATCAGCTCGTAGGTAGTCCTTAACTTAAGATGAATGGGTTTCTAAGCTGCAGAATATTTGAGCTGGAAAGTCCGAGTTAGTCAGAGCACTTCGGCGGCTGTCAGGGTGTGTGGAGCAGCTAAGCAGCAGGTGTACCAGGATATTCTGAGCGTGGTTGAGGATGCCTCGGGTCAGAAACCAGTCTGGAAGCAGGTGCCCGGAGATAAATACTGTTCAGTAAAATCCCTTCAAAGCAGGAAGTGCTGTCCTGTGGAATCATTATTTCCTCTTTTAATCTAACATTACTGTGGTTTTACTACTGCAAGCATTTCCTTGTAACTAAAGCTGCTGACCTTAACTTTCAGCCTAGAATGCATTTTTTGCAACAAATACTGAAACACATCACATTCATAGGGTCCTTTGTTTGCTGTTTCCCAGCAGATTATGCCAAATCCAGAATCTTCCATAATTAATTTTAGCAAATTTTTCTAACCTAATAACCTTGCTTATTACATTATACTTATATCCTAAGTTGTAGTCTTTGCATAATTAATATATGCAAATATAAAACACAGACTAATTAAAGGATGATTTATAATACAAAAGGAAAAGTGATTCAGCAACTCTGAAGAATTTGTCATTAAACCTTATTTGCAAATTAACTCCTCAGTCCGGTCTCCTGAGTAATGTCTAACTTGTCAGAGTGTTTATTGTAGAAAAAAAAAATTTGACTTGGTGTTTAACACATTTCGCTTTCATAGGTTTTTAAACTATGCCTAACTCTTTAGTACTTCCCTCTGGTTTCCAATGTTTCTCATTAAAATAACATAGTGGGAATTTCACCATAATCAAATGCTACAAAGCACCTACATTTCAAAGATTAAGCAGCTTAATGAAAATAATAGCTGATTTTTATAGAGTGCTTAATATGTGTCTGGCTCTATACAAAACACTTAATTTTATCTAGCAAATGTTATCCTTACAACAACTCCAAGAAGCAATAATATTACAGTATCAGTTTACTGCTGAGGAAATCAATAGTGACTTAACCAAAGATGCCTGGTTATTTACTTGTGTAGCTTGGACTTGGCCCCGTCTATCAAATAACATATTCCAAATTCTTACCCACTACTCTGCTCTACCAATCATATACATCACTAAGGAGAGATTATGTTTTAAGCCAGCTATGAATATTGTTTTTTTTGATTTTAGGTTTGGCAGAAAATGTTAAATTAATATTTGAGAAATGTTCGTTGTAAACATGAACTGATACTGAGCACTTTGAACTAACCAGTTTCTTTTGCGTCATGATTTGGTCTCAGAAAATGGTACTAATGAATGTTTCCTGGGAAAACATGTACATCAAAGGTGAACTCAACTCTAGGAAGGCATTTTGATTATTTGGGGTTTTATAATAGATTGTTAAGGAGATCAGACATTTTATTCCAGTGACACCGCCCCCCCCCCCCCCCAACTCTGGATCATGACCATGTAACATGAAACAAGAATAAGAGCAAGGGCATTAGATCATGTAGTGATGTCAACTCAAAGTATTCTCATATTACCCATTGAAATCAACAGACACAGTAATTTTTTAATGTTAAACCAATCACTGTCTGCAATCAAAGAAAGAAGCAGAGCCCTGACCAGTGGGGCTCAATTGGTTGGAGTATCATCCCGTACACCTCTTGGTGGTGGGTCTCATTCCTGGTCATGGCACATTTCTGAGTTGTGGGTTGAGGTACATGCGGAGTAAACTAATCGATGTCTCTCACTCTTCCCCTCTCTCTCAAATAAATTCTTTAAAAAGAAAAAAAATAAATAAGCACAGACACATAATCTTCACATTATATATACATACAGGGTTGGGCAAAAGTAAGTTTTTAGTTGTTCAGTCAGAAAATAATACAATAATCCTAATATATAAAAACCCTGGGTCATAACCACCAAGGCTCACCAAATGGAAGTCAGTCCTGCAGTCAGACTGCTTTCGCTGTAGGCGCGGTGCCCCAGCACTGACTGCTGAGGGGGCTGCAAATCAGGGCCAGAGAGAGTCCTGAAGAGAGAAGCAGGGACTGATCCATTGCCTCTGTGGCAGCTTTTGATCAGCACTTGCCTCTCTCTTTCTCTCCCAGTCTGGCCAGCAGCTGCGCCTCCATTTCCCTCCAGGCCTCCACCTGGGCTGCTGATCAGCCCAGCCTTTCTGATCAGGCCCTGTTGATAGGCCCAGAGACGCTGACTGCCATAGGAACCAACTAATCAGAACCAAATGTGGGTGCTGTGAAGAACCAATGGTTGCCTAGGAGGTGGAGCTTCTGATGCCCACTGGCATAGACACTGACCCATCAGAACCAAATTGGCCAGCAGAGGAGGGCACTTGGAGGAGAGATCAGGTCTGCAGGGGAGGGCAGTTGGGGGTGAGATCAGGCCAGCAGGGGAGGGAAGTCAGGGGCAACCAGGCTGGCAGAAGAGGGCAGTTAGGGGTGATGAGGCTGGCAGGCAGGTGAGCAGTTAGGAGCCACCAATCCCAGTTTGTGAGAGGGATGTACCCCAAGGGGTCCCCAATTAGAGAGGGTGCTGGCTGGGCTGAGGGAACCCCCCCTTCATCCACAAATTTCATGCACCGGCCCTCTAGTTAATAAATAATAATACAAGAATAAACCTTGTGTATCATGTACTCACAACTATAAATCTACTTTTGCCCCACCCTATATATGTCTGTGTACGTGTGTGTGTGTGTGTGTGTGTGTGTGTGTGTGTGTGTGAGAGAGAGAGAGAGAGAGAGAGAGAGGTGGGATGGGGAGTGGGGATATCACAGAGATGGAAGAAGATTTCAGCTTTGGCTTGGAATGTAGATACATTGCCTTGACCCATAAGCCAACTACTTATGAGTTCTTACTAATGCAAGCAAACCTGAGAAAGGAAACTAAGTAGAGTTTCTACATTTTCCATCTTCTGGCCTCCTAAAGGAGCCAAACAGTGCACAAGAGGGTCATGCTGTAGGGGCTATCCGGCAAGTTGGCACAAGAGGGTCATGCTGTAGGGGCTATCCGGCAAGTTGGCACAAGTTGAAAGTTGGGTCAGAGAAGGCTTCCTGGAGTGAGCAGCTTGAAGTCCAACCAGACCCTTTAGGAGTCCTGAAAGGCCATGTGTGCCTGGGTCTGACTGTAGGACAGAGGCTAATGGAAGTCCTATATGAAGTGCCAGATAATTGGCAGAACCACATGGCAGTGCCCATCTACTTCAAGGTCTTGATCCTAGAATTGGCAGATTGGCAAATCAAACACTGTGCCTACATGATGCCCAAGCACTGATGAATTAGGCAGACCCACTTGAGTGCTTCCTAGGCATAGTGGAAAAAGATGTATGAGTTTCTAATACAATTTTGTAGTGGGCAACACCAAGAAGATGCTAATGAAATGATGGGAGAGAAGACTCCGGGACATGAACTGCAAAATATGATCCAAAGCTCTAGATCAGGATAATCAAAATCCACCTTCCCTCTAGTAGATGAGCACTTTAGTACATGGCCATTATAAGTTCTCATAAGGGAGAGGAGAGGGCAAATATTCGGTCAAATATTTTATACAACTTTATTGTATATGCAACTTTATTTACTACCTCCTTCTCCTTCATGTCCTCCAATTAATGAAATAATTTCAAAATATGAAATACTCAGATATTGAAAAACATGTTGCCTTTCTGATATTTAGGAAGATAGGTAAAGATATATCACCCACATTATATCAAAGTGAGCAGAAGGTCTGGAAAAAGTCATACAAGACAAAGTAAGATAAAAAGGAATCACATGGTAACCAAGATAATATATATGTCCTCTTCCCTATTATCATTAAAAAAAAAATGTTGAACCCGGCTGGTGTGCTCATTGGTTGAATGTTGACCTCTATACCAGGAGGTCACAGTTTGATTCCAGGTCAGGGCACATGCCCGGGGTTGCAGGCTCAATCCCCAGTAGAGGACATGCAGGAGGCAGCTGATCAATGATTCTGTCTTATCACTAATGTTTCTATCTCTCTCTCCCTCTCCTCTCTGAAATAAATACAATTTTTTTAAATATTGAAAGAAAAACATTCTCATAGACAACAAAAGGAAAAAAAGGATGAAAGTAACATTAGAATTTATATGAACAATGCAATCTGAAAAAATATATAATTCAAGAATTAGGGCGGAGGGCGGGCAGGTGAAGGCATGTACTGGGGGATAGGGGAGGTCGGGGGGGGGGGATCAATGGGGGAAAAAAAGGAGACATATGTACTACTATTTGTAATACTTAAAACAATAAAAAAATTTAAAAAAAAAGAATTAGGAGAAAAAAATCCAAGGAATGATTGATGTTGTAAAAAACATTGAAGATATAAATACAATAAATACACAATTCAAAAAGATGAAAAAATAACAAATGGTATGGTAATGAGTTAGACTGTGGCTCCCAAAAATATCTTCACCCAGATTCTCAGAATGTAATCTTATTTGGAATAAGAATCTGTACAGATATAATGAGGGTGAGGACCTTAGATAAGATAACTCTGGATTAGAGTGGACCCTCAATCTAATGAGGAGTGAGACCAAAAATAAGCCACAGACACACAGAGGAGAAGCAGATGTAGGTAAACAGGAGAGAAGACATATGAATATCAAGGCAGTGGTTGGATGTGTGAAACTATAAGCCAAGGGAAACCAAGGTTTGCCAGTCACCGGCAGAAGCTAGGAGACAGGCAAGGAATGGATTCTCCCTCAGAGCCTAGAGAAAGAGCCAACATTGCTAACAACTTCAATCCAGGCTTCTGGCCTCTGGAACTTGAGAGAATACATTTCTGTTATTTTAAACCACCAATTTTATACTAATTTGTTACAGCAGGCCTAGGAAACTGAATCATAGATGAAAAGTGAGATTGCAGAGCTAAGAAAGCAAATCAAAGATGAAACAAGATTATTGTAGAACTAATCATTAAATTAGAAGCAGTGAAGATAGACAAGCTAAACACTGAACTGATGATTGAACATGTAGCAAACGTTCTTAATTTTGCCCAAATGCCTCTATACCCTTTTCCTTGTATAGGAAAGCCTCTCAAAACACATTTTCTGGTCTCCCTACAACCATATGTAAGAGAATTGCTTAAGTTTTGGTTATGGGGTGAAAACGAAAGTACATGTGTAATTTCTGAAATGTCTTTGAAGAAAGAATACATACTTAGTCTTTCCACTCGCCTGCTGACTGACATGTCAGAGTTATGGATGGGAGCTGAGTAGCCATGTTGAACCTAGAGGTGTCCATGGCCAGGCTAGCGGAGTAAGCCAACCAGGTCTGTGACAGTGCAGGATTTCCATGTCAATCATACCAAGTCTTCTGCATGAAAAATAAACTATGCTGTTTAAACCACTTAATATAGCACAGAGGCCTTTGATACAGAAGCCAGAACTTTTGTTTTAAGTAATGTATCTGCTCATGCACAAAGATATATCTGAAATTATATTCAAAATATATTAATGACAAATATTTGCTTAACTTTGCTTAAAATCTATTTTTGTTTATGGAAAAGAAAACAGGTTTGAGATTATCTGGCATTCACATTGCTGAACTAATGTGTCAAATGATTGATCATGGATGAATCATTCCATTTGAACTCTCGTTTTTCATTTATGAGAGATAAACTACTTATTTAGCCTTTCTATACCTCAGTTTTCTAAACTGTAAAATGGGAACATTAATATTTGCTATTTCATAAGGTTTTCAAGGATTTATCTGAAGTTCTTGGAATGAAATATGAGAAATTTTAAGCACTATATTATTTTTAGTTATGATCATTATCATTATTGTCATTATTATCATTATTGCCTGGTAAGGTGTGAGATTAATTGTAATGCAGTGTATGAAGTGCTCAGCTTAATGCCTAACAAAAAGAAGCTAAGTGACAGTCACATTATTTCAACTGTCATTTAGTAAGCATATTAAGTAAGCTATGTTTTCCCATTAATGCTCTCCGCTCTCCTGTCATGCTAATATTTCATATTCCAATATTTTACCTCTAGTATTCCCTCCACTTCAATTCATTCTAGTCATTTCTGTAAGATTCATTCCTTTGAAGCTTGGCTTGGTAAAATCACTATCTACTATGGATTGCATGCTGTGTCCTCCTAAAATTTATGTGGAATTTCTAGTCCCCAGTAAGATGGTATTAGGAGGCAGGGCCTTTGGGAGGTAATTAGATGAATGAGTGTGGACCTCTAGTGTGGCTTTAGGTAGATGCTGGGAAAGAAACAATAGCTGACACATGAAACCTCCTTCAAGGACATAAGAAGAAGGCCTGATGTATTTGAAAGCACACTCTTCAAGAAAATAGAAACATACTATCAGATCCTTGGTCTATATGGTCTTGTAAAGTCAGGAATGGTGTCCAATTTTGAGACTGCATCTATATTAAAATAGACTAGTGACCTGGTGCATGAAATTCATGCACATTAAAAGAGGATTAATTAGAGGAAATAAATTAATATTGCTATTTGCCCTTTCTCTATAATAGAAGTGGCAGAGATGAAAGAAAATTAATAAAATGTATATGAAAACCTTCCTCCTGTCAGAGTCTGGGGCACACCACGGGATCCAGAGTCAAGTCACCGACCAACCACATGCACCTCAAAATCTCATGAGACCCAGACCCGGCCGGCCTCCCCACCCCCCAATTGGGCTAGATCCAGATCTGGTCAGATCCCCTGGCCCAGTGCCAAGACAGGGGGCATGGCCTGAGGTCCCCCAGCCCAGACCAGGGCAGGAGATGTGCCTTGAGGTCCTCCATCAAGCCCCGCCAGGTGGGGGAAACAGCCTGAGATTCTCCTGTCAAGCCCCACTGGGTGGGGGGCATGGACTGAGGTCCCCCATTAAGCCCTGCCAGGCAGGGGGGCGCAGCCTTAGGCCCCCTGGCCCAGCACCAAGGAGGGGTAGCAGCCTCAGGTCCCCCACCAAGCCCCACCAGCAGGGGGCTGCAACCTCAGGTCCCCTGTCAAGCCCCGCTTGGTGGGGGCACAGCCTGAGCTCCCCCGACCCAGGACTGGGGGTGCACTTTGATGTCCCCTATCAAGCCCCACTGGGTGGGGGGCACAGCCTGAGGTCCCATGTCAAGCCCAGTCAGACAGGGGGGCAGAGCCTCAGGTCCCCTGGCCTGGTGCTGGGGCGGGGGGTGTGGCCTGAGGTCCTGTCAAGCCCCACCTGGTGAGGGGTGCAGTCTGAGGTCCCCTGGCCTGGTGCTGGGGTTGGGGGTGCACCCTGAAGTCCCCTGTCAAGCCCCACCTGGTGGAGGTGTGACCTGAGGTCCCCTGGCCTGGTGCTGGGGTGGCAAGAGCAGTCTGAGGTCCCCTAGCCCAGCACCAGGATGGGAAGCGCACCTTGAGGTCCCCTGTCAAGCCCTGCCGGGTAGGGGACATGACCTTAGGTCCCCTGTCAAGCCCCACAGGGGCAGGGGAGGGCGTAGCCTCAGGTCCCTGCTGATTGCTCATTAAGGCTCCTTATGGGAACTTGGCCTCAGTTGTGGGTGCAGCCATCTTTGTGATGGAGTGATGGTCAATTAGCATATTCCCTCTTTATTAGATAGGATGGCCACACAGTGTCAGACCTGTCACCAACATTTACACTCCATCTGCCTCAATTTCTTTGTCTGTAAATGAAAGTTACACTAAATTCACTCTATGACCCTTTCTTTTCGTACATTCCATAATCCTCGAAATAAGAATCATATAAGACAGTAAGCCACAGAGTGTCAAATTAAATCTAATGTAGAGACTTCATGAGTGGGACATATAAGTCTATATATGATCAGGAAATGGAGGGAAAAGCAACTGCAATATTTAGGAAAGCCTCAAACTCACCAGTCCTGAGAATGCAAAGTACAGCATAGTGACTATTGTTGAAAATACTGTGGTGTGTATTGGAAAATTGCTAAAAGAGTAAAACTTAAAACTTCTCAGAACAAGAGAAAAATTATAACTATATGTGGTAGTGGACATTAACTAGATTTATTGTTGTGATCATTTCACAATCTATACATATATGGAATCATATTGTACACCTGAAATTAACATAATACTGTATGTTTATTATATCTCAATTTTAATAAAGATTTCTAATACTCACTTGGATGTAAAACAAAGGACCACATGAGCAGCTATGACCCAGTTTACCCAAACAGAGCCAATGACAATTGAACCCTAACTACCAGCTGGCCAATGAAAATGATAGGATGCTACTGATGGTAAGGCAGCCAATATTTAGAGACCTTAGGATGTGGCAAAAATAAATGTGCATCTTAAAAGGCAGCAAAATGGACTAGCATGGATTTTCTAAGTAAGACCATGAGGTGTTTGGTGGCCAGTGTGGTACGTGTGTGGGTGTGTGAATATTGCTTGGAGGAAAAATCATGCAGCCTATGGCAGAAAAGTCTGGGGGCAGAACATGTAAAAAAAGATGTAACACATCTTTGGATAGCCATGGCAGATCCAAAGCTAGTCTAGTAAAATGTATACGTGTACTGATTTAAAAATTCCCAATGACTTTTTTCTAATAGTATCCCACATCTTGATGCAATAGAGCTTGCCCACTGTGAAACTGTGTTCTGAAAGACTCATTCTAAGCTAAATAACCTCTCCAGTTACAACTGAATATCAAGTGACCCAGATTTACACAAAAGTAACATTTAATTAGAAGTCATATGCTTTCAACTCGGTTCTCGGGGACAGAAATAAAGGACTTTATTTTTTAAAACACCCACTGGTTCACAACATGCAGGCAAAAAAAAAAAAAAAATATATATATATATATATGACATTTTCCCTTGTTTCTCACTGAAATAGCTATGAGTCATTTTGAATTTAAGTTAACTAATCTAGTGCAAGTAATTCTTTTGCAAAGTCTCCTCCAGAAAACTGCCAAATGCCTGCAACTACTTAAAAGAGAACTAGTCCACAAGACTCTGGCCTCTCCAGCGATGAGCAATGTGTAAGATTCTTATTTCCCACCATCGTTACTAGACTGTGCTCTGCAGCGGTGACTGGGGAGTGGCTTTCATTTACAAATCCCAAGGTCACAGGTGGTTCCGCACTGAAGCATAATTAAATTGTGCAGGAGGAATTAAAATGGTTTAGCAAATAAGGCCTCTTTATTCAGGCTGAATAGGACAGATAGAATGCAGTGCCATGTTCAGGCTACAGCCAGGCAGTGCTGGGGTCCAGGGAGATTAATCTGGAGAGCAATCACTTGATGATCCCTGACTATGAATACTTAGTTGAAATTATTCCTCAGTCACCCTGGGATGGGAAAAGCAATCACTCATAATTAGCAGGTCACTTTTCTTTGTAGGCATATTTATGCAGGGCACGGAGAGGAAGGCATATGAGAAAGCCCCTCTTGTTTAGAAAAAAATTGATATGTGTGCTCAGGATGAACATGGTGATCAAAAACTATTAAAGAGAAAGGGAACTTATTAAGAATGAAGAGATCTACTTAATTGTATGTTTCTACATGTGCGTTTTGGGGTGGGGATGAAGGTATCACTGCTGGGAAATCCACAGCAGTGTGCTGAGAAAACCTTTTCTCACTTTGAGAGAAATCGATTCCCTGCAGCTAGGTTTTGGGGAAAGACACAAAGAAGTACATTGGCTACTGACTTCATGACCTGTTTTCTAAAGAAAAAAATGATTTATTATTATTATTATTATTTTGGCTTTTAGAAAATCAAACTATGGACAGAACCCTATGCCCTCAGATTGTAAAAAGCAACAACAACAACATAAATCTGTAATTATATCTCTAGTTCAGTCATGATGTGTCATTTAGATCATTTCTACATGATCCCAGTTAGATACTTGTCCAGTCAAGGAATTTACATTTCAAAAGTTTGCACCTGAAGCAGAACAATTTTTTGGACATTTTATGCACTATTACCTTATAGTAAATACTTAAGTGCATTGTGTATATATGTGGAGTGTATGTGTCTTTCCGTGGCATTGTTATCCACTGAAGTGCGGGGTCCTTTGCCCCACTGGCTGCTGCAGGAGGAGTCCTTAAGCTATCTCCAGAAAAAGAATTTTCTGAGACTTGCACAGGAGAATGAGTAATTTTTTCTTTGCATGGGATTACACCTCTGGGTTTCCAAAGTGCCATTTCCCTTAGTCCAGTCATAGCAGTGTAGCTGGGGATTCAGTAAAGCTAGAAGCAAAGCCAGTGTCCCGAGTTTCCTTTCCATGTTGGAGCCTGGTCCAGGTCCAGTTCCATATCAGGCTAATTGCAGTCCGTTAGTCCATTGTGTGGGGGGTCGACATGGCCATGGATAATGTGGGTTAATGCAAGGGGAGCCCCACAAAGCCAGAGTCAAGACAAGTCCTAAAAGTCTCAAAAGCAGTAAGAGCACCAGTGAGCACAATAGCATGAGAGTGAGCTTCTTTGTTCAGGGGATTAAGTATCCCAATAATTAGGTTAGGACAATGGTATCAGGACTAGAACTACAATAGCCAAATAAGTCCGTGAGCAAGTGGGAGAGACCAAAAGTTGACTTCTTTACAGGAAAATATAACACTTTTTTATAATTATACCAGAAGTATTAGCATGTGATGATTTCCATTACTATTCACCAAGCAAGCTTTTAAGAAAAAGATTTAGGCCACCAATTGAATGAACCAGATTCTCAAATTCTAAATTTGTCGGTAGACCTACAAATTATACCTTAGATTTACTGCCATTCAGAAGCAAAGGTAAAAATAACTAGCTTTTAAAAATATAGATTTTTGTTATTGATTAAGTGAAGAAGGGAAAGGTAGAGAAAGAAACATCCATAATGAGAGAGAATCATTGATCAGCTACCTCCTGCATGCCCACACTGGGGATTGAGCCTGCAACCCAGATATGTACCCTAACCGGGTATTGAACTGTAACCTCCTAGTTCATAGGTTGATGCTTAACCACTTAGCCGTGCCAGCTGGGCACTAGCTTTTTAAAAAACACATGTTGTTTCGGTATAGTAAAAAATCTAAAGAGTATGTCAATACAGACCCAGACTTTTAATATTATTTCATTTTCTTCCTCCTAATTCAAACATCTTATATCACGTCCTCATCCAGCAGGTGATATAAGGTAGGTTTAAGACAATGCAATCAGATTAAACTAATTCACATGAATAGCTGATAGTACACTATGCAAGAAGTATATAAACTTTAGGATGGATTTGGATTAATCTAAATAAATGTGTTAAATAAATGTAAGAAAATCAATAACAATTTGATTTTGAAATAGTTTTTGAAAATAATCAAGATGCTTGGATATATTCTGGAATTGAAAACTTCAGTGAAAAACTAATAAAGAAAAACCTCATTTAAAATGGACTTGGAGGCTACAAGAGAGAATTCTCATGCACATGTCACTCAACACACACTAGTGACCCCAACAGGAAAAGAGGTGCCTTGTATCTCCAGCAGGAGGCGTTCTTACTTTACTACATTAGCACGCAAAACAGCCAGAGCCCAACCTGCAGGATCAGAGATCTGAGCACTGAGCACACTGCACGTCCTGTGGGAGCTCTGAATCTTCAGGCAGAGCTGACTAAGGGATCCTAAACCCCAATAACAATCATGGTTTTCCTTGCTCAATAACCAGTTTGACGTTCTAAATTCTCCTTGATGCATCATTGTTTTGATTTCTAATTATTAAGTTAAACATATACATTTCATTCCCAATTCAGGATTTAGTTATGATACCTTTAAAACTGGGTGAATAGTTTTATTTAAAGGTATCATTGCCCATTAGCAATGATGGAGGAATTCAGTAGTAAATTTTGGGGGGAAAAAGTGTATTTCTGCCATTTTAATTAACCCATTTGTCTCTTTATGTATACTAGTATTAGAAAGTTTCCTTATTTCTCTTATTTATGCTTCCCTTTCCTTCCTTCCTCCCTTCCTTCTTTCCTTCCTTCCTTCCTTCCTTCCTTCCTTCCTCCCTCCCTCCCTCCCTCCCTCCCTCCCTCCCTCCCTCCCTCCCTCCCTCCCTCCCTCCCTTCCTTCCTTCCTTCCTTCCTTCCTTCCTTCCTTCCTTCCTTCCTTCCTTCCCTCCTGTCTTTCATTAGGTTTTATTTTATGAGCAGTTTCAGGTTCACAGCAAACTTGCATGGAAGGTATGGAGAGTTCCCGTATACCCCCTGTTCCATACATGTGAAGCCTCCTCTATTATCAATCAACATCTGTCACCAATATGAAAACAACTATTTTTCACCTGTGCTTTAAGAGACATTTAGGCTAACTGTGTGTTATGAGGACAACTAGTGTACTTCTGTTTCCTTTTCCTTTAAAATCTTAGCTGACTTTCTCCTCACTCTCCCTTAGTGTTTAGCTAGTGAGTTGTTTTAAAGTAAAAGGTTTGGTAACCAAGGCTTATTCTAGCTCCCTTTGGTGGCAGAGTATTTACACTGCTAAAGGCATCTCAGCCTCTGATAAGTATTGATTTTAATAGATATTGTTGGCCATTCTCAGGCCATCTGTCTGCAATAAAGCAAAGATCCCTTCAAACCCTATAGGAATTTCAGAGCTATGAAAACTCAGAAATGCCACCTGGGAGATTACTTTACTTCCGTTGTTGGCAAAGATTAAACTGCGCTTCTGGGATTGATTTGTACTCATCCAAGCTTTTGAATAGCTACCTTTCTCACACTTTTCAAAAATTTCCTTCCCAGGAATATTTCCTCTCTTGAACCCAATGATTCTGGGATGACAATTGTCAAAAATATGGACTAATGGTCATCGTTATAAAGGAAAAATATTGTAATAGAACAGAAATTACCTTTGAACACCCTGTGACCCATCCTTGAATCTCTTAATATGCTCTCAAAGGGCATCTTCCATTTCCATCCTGCATTTATTTAGCCATCTCCCAGTAAGTACATAGTTGTGTTACTTCTCTATGTCATTTCACTAGGAAACCAAAAGAGAACAGGATGTTAACTACGAATTCTTAGGCAAAAGTCAAGTCTTGTTTCTCATTCCCTAGCCAAGGTTATAATTCCACAATATTTCTGCCATCAAATTCTGGAAGACAGAAGGGGAATATTTCATTCTGAATTACCATGGAAACCTCCAAAAATCTTTAGGCAGATTTTCCAGGGCAGATTTAGTGGCAGCCTGGATGTTTAGAAACAGGTGTAAATAGATTTTAATTCTTCTACAGAGACTGAGACTTTGAAAACAACTCCGGGCTCTCTTCTCACTTTCATCTTTAATCCTTAACTTCTTCCAACTCAGCGGGAGCAAGGCTGACTTGAGACTTCAGAACTGCAAGCCTTCAGTTTCTGGCAAACCTGAGAATTTAAGCTTAAGGAAAACAAATGCCAAGATGTTGTAGCCACCGTGAGTTATGTGCCCATTCATTATCATTAATGTTTTTCTTTTCTATCATAAATGCCTAGAAACTGCCACATGAAATCTAAGGAATGTTATTGCTCAAACAGCAAAAGGAATAGAGCAACTTTATCATTTTATAGGAGGCAAACTAAAGTGAATAAGTACCATACATCATAAAAAGAACCATAATTTTTAAAAACCAAATAGAGAGGTGCTAATAAAAGTGAAAGCTTTCCTATTTCACTCCCTCCCCTGCAGAGAAAGAAATGAGAAGCTTTGGAACTGAGGCACTTGGCGCTCAGAACCCAGGGACCCTTCACAGATGTCTAGGTGCTGCTTTTCAGCCTTCCCTTCTGAGGTCAAGTGGGAAACATGCCCATGTGGGACAGCTGAGGCTTCCTGGAGGCTGGGAGGATTATGTTAACCTGTCAGAGGATGTGTCAGAGAGCTACTTGGGGCCAGATATGTGCATTGCCAAAGGTCTATTGCTTCTGCTGGCAGAGTTTATCCCCAGCCTGGTAATCTAGCAGCTCGCTTTACCGAAACCACTGTCTGACGGCTGCCATTAGAAACACTTGCAGCCCTAGCCGGTTTGGCTCAGTGGACAGAGCGTCAGCCTGCAGAATGAAAGGTCTCGGGTTCGATTCTGGTCAAGGGCACATACCTTGCTTGCAGGATCCTCCCAGGCCTGGATCCTGGTTGGGCTCGTGCAAGAGGCAAGCAATCAATGTGTTTCTCTCACATTGATATTTCTCTCTGTCTTTACCTTTCTCTTTCACTTCTCTAAAATATCCTTGGGTGAGGAAAGAAAGAAAGAAGGAAAGAAGAAAGAAAGAAAGAAAGAAAGAAAGAAAGAAAGAAAGAAAGAAAGAAAGAAAGAAAGAAAGGAAGGAAGGAAGGAAGGAAGGAAGGAAGGAAGGAAGGAAGGAAGGAAGGAAGGAAGGAGAAAGAAGAAAGAAGAAAGAAAGAAAGAAAGAAAGAAAGAAAGAAAGAAAGAAAGAAAGAAAGAAAGAAAGAAAGAAAGAAAGATTGAGAGAGAGAAGGAGGGAGGGAAGGAAGGAAGGGAGGGAGGGAGGGAGATTTCCATAGTCCAGACAGGATTGCCTCTTTAGCTGTGGATCAGGGATGGAATAATTAGGCATGCATAGTTCACTGACAGTGGCCATGGAGAACACACTGGCGTCCTTCTACAGGGGATTTCCATTTGCACTCACATTATAACACAAGATGCTCTGCCCGCCATATGGAGTAAAGCAAAGACCAACAAACTCATCTGATTTAGGACCATGAACTTGATTCCTACGGAGATTTCAAAAACACAAGGTCAGGACTTGTAGTTTGAAGCAAGTCAGCACTCCTTTTTTTCAGCTGCAGAGTTCTGTTCGAAGCTTTCATGTTAGGGCATCTACAGGATTGTGTTCATCAAAGAAAAAGACACAGATGTTTTTTTAATGCCCTGAATGCAGAGTTGACGGGTCAGCTCATCATATTCCACATATGATTTAAAACATCATGTAGATATTCTTTTATTTAAAAAAATTCCATAGCGGGTCACTGACTATTTTATATTAATGATTTTCATGGAAGACTTATCTGATTGAATATTGAAATAAATTACAGTGTGTGTTGCTGCTGATCCAGAACCCAAGGGGAACATAAAGGAAAAGTAGACAATGGAAAGAAGCTAAGGATGGAAGATATGTCTGAAGAGGGAAGCCCTGGACTGCCATATTTGTGAGGAAATCAAAAGGAGTTCATTTGGATTTCATATTGAAAAGATTTTTTTAAAACATCTATTTATAGGGAAATGCAGTAATACATTTTTCATAAAAAATTAAAGATGGTCTCAGCTATTGAATAGAACTGTGCATATAATTGTGGGTCAGAGGCTGGCATTGAGAATGAAAGGGGTAATGTATGAATAACATTTAGTAACTCCTTTTTATTGGAATAAATGATACATTTTGAATCCCCCACCTCCCCCCCCCCCAAAAAAAAAGGAGGGGGGGATAGTTTTTGAATGAATGAGCTGAATTCCCAGCTTTAACAATGCAGTTTCTTCTTTGGCCAGCAGACGGTAGCCTGTGCAAAGGCCTGGCTTCCATACTAGCCTGGTACAGTGGCCCATAAATCAGTTTGGGTAGTCGGTTGAATTATGTTCTTAATCATGGAAGGATACTTTCACTTGAAACTATTCTTTCTCATATTTCGAGTAGGCTCTCTTATTTATGGGCATGCTGGAATGTGGCCAGAGTGTTCCCCCCAGGTAAAATGACAACATCTTAATTAGGAATGTTTGGTCTGTGGCCCGAGTTGCCAAAGAGCGGTCTCATTGTTCTAATGCACAGACATCCATCATCAGCCTGCTCCCGATGCCCGCAGCCTCATGGAGGAAGCCCAGGCTGAAAAGCCCAGACTCCTTTTTTGGAGTCCAGCACTGTCTAGTTGTATAAAAAAAGGCAAATCATATTCTCTCTGGAGCTCAGCCATGTCATTTTTCCACTAGCTCTCCCAATTCCTACTAGAATTCTTTAAATTTAAATGAAAATTAAATTTAAATCAAAGGAATCATGTCTCTCTAAAAGAAGGTATGGGATAATCAAATGTAAAATAATGTAGATATTATTCTTATATGGAGCAATGTATTATAATGCACAGGGAGCAAAATGGGTGTTAAGATTTTTATCTACTAAGGTTTAACTATTAATTTCTGAGCAATACCATAAAAAAAATCTGAATTTCTTGTAGCATGGAGCAGGACTGAGGGCTACTCATCTCAGATGCCACAGAAAATGCATGTTACCTGTGCAAGAACTATTTGTGAATGCAAAAAAAGCTAACTAGAAATCTAAGAAAACTGGAAAATGTCCCTCAGACATGCATGGGGATAAAAGCTTTAACTTTGAATGTCTGAAAATAACATTGTAGGTGATAAAATGAGCAAGGATCTAAGGAAATCTCAATGTGTTATTGCAACCATCCCAAGTATAAAGGACCAGATCATTGTATCTCATTTGTTATATGTCTTCCAATCTAAAAATGTATTTGGACTTTCAAGAAAATTTAAAATGTGTGTGTGTTTGCATGTGTGCCACATGTGTAGGATTGTCTGTTTGTTTTTTTGGGGGTGGGAACAGCTCATGATTCAGGGTACATGTGAGAAAGTGCTAGTCGGTATCAAATTGTCATTATTTCAGAAATAAGGCAAATTCTCACTTTCTGAGACATGCACTAAGCTAGACATCTTATGATAAAATATTTTGGTGTCGCAAAGATTGGCAGTTGTCAAACTTCTTTCAAAAGCATTTTGATCTTCAAGCCTGCCACGTTAGTCTAATCCCTTAGAAGTGCAAAGCAAGTGCTCTTAAGAGAGACCTTGGCAAATGCACAGACCTGCTCTGCTGCCACTGTGTAAAAATGTTGAATTCTTAGATAGCTGTCAAATCACGCCCTGAGTTACAATAAAAAATGACACAAAGATCAAAAACATTAAGGTATGTTTTAGATTAAGAAGTTCAACTCCTTATTAGTAGTTGTTGTCAAATCTGGTACTTCTTACTGGGATGGCAATAGCTAATAAACTTAAAGTGCTGTTTTATCGAATCTAAAACATCAAAAGATTTTTTAAAACTAAAGGGATGCCACTGCTGCTTTTCTTCACTGATTCCTATTGCTCACTGTTTTTAAAGGTTAATTGACCACTCTTACCTTTCTTTGAGAATCACTTGTTAAATTAGTAACGTGTTTGTTATTTTTTAGTGCTTGTGATTTTGAAATAGGCTGACTCACAGTAAGTTAGTTGCTCAAAGATTTCAGAGAATTCCTATGTACATTGCTTTCCACAATGATAACATCTTACATAAACATAATACTTTGTCAAAACCAGGAAATGATATTGGTATAATGATATTAACTCAAATATAGACCTTAATTCAGATTTCGCTGACTTTTCCATGGACTTGTTCCCCTTCCTCTTTTGGAAATCTTTGAGTTACCTAAATCTCTCACTGGTTATCAATAATAAATATTACATGATGCAGAAACAAATCATTGACCAGCAGTGACACTTAAAATGAGCAAGGCTAAATCAGAAGTCCATCTGTTTTCACTTACTTCAGAAGGTTCCTGCCTTTACTGTGCTCACTCATTCTTACCCTCTCTCCTCTTCAACCTCTCTCCCCCAAAAGCAATCAATATTAGATAGCAACTGCCTAAAACAAAGTTTGACATTTTTGAGTGTTTTATCTTCGATAAGCTCATGGGGGTCATTTCTATAAATTCTGCAGATGCTTTCTAACATTTACACTGACAAATTAGAGAAATGAACACAATTTGTAAGTCAAAGAGCTTGTCAAGGATAGAGTCCATTTGTTTATTTCTACCTGGTGAACACCTGGTTTCAACTTGCCGAGGAACAATGAGTACCATTGTTTGCAACAGAAAACTCAGTCTAAAGGAGACTCTCCTACTGCTGAATGGACAGCAAGGCAATACTGTGGCTCACTCGGGAATGATATATTCTAAGTGTGCCGTATATTAAATAAATATGTATGGAGAGAGAAAGAGAGGGAGAGATCATGGCCACTCATGACCATTAAATACATCATTCTTGTTCTTGTGGTTGAATAGTTAAGCATCATTGCAATTCAGTATCCCAGCACAAGGATTGAAAAAGATATACATAATGGGATAATGGGCCACACAGAGGCCAGTGGCTAGGTGATAAAATCATCACCATTTTGCACAAATGGAGGAAAAATTGGACCTAGTCAACTAAAATTATGTGAGCTAGACTGATAGTCTATTAAACAAAAGATGGCCATTTTATAGTCATTTCTCTCTAATACTTCAATGGAAAAGCATGAAACCAAGGCCGCTTTTTATAAGCCCTCAGCTGAATGACTTAAAGGAAAGAAACTAAGACTTCCGTTAATGAATGCCTAAATGTTTTAAAAACCAGAACACTAAAGCACCTTATTGGGAGCCATATAATCTCCTTTAACTGCTGCTTATGCATTCAATGAATAAAGGAAAATTAAAAGAAATTGTAAGAAATCTCACCCTTACTTTCTCAAAGTTCTCAAGTTCAAGTCAGACTAGTGAATAGCATTTATTTTCACATCATTCTTTTCGCCATAAATGAAGGCAAATGCTACTGGGCTATGGCAAGTGTGGGTGGGTAATACCTGCTGGGGAGGGTAAAATGAAGTCGGTGGGTCCATAAGATTAGATTTATGACTATGGGACACTTAAGTTGTTTTGAGAGTATACTGGCAGGAGCCTTCAGGTAACCAAAGGGACTGGTTAGCTTCGTAGAGAGATTTTTGCCTACATTATAGTTTACTTTTTCTTTTTGCTCTGAATTGTATACTTGATGAGGTTGCATGAAAACATCCATGTCAATCCCAGGCATCGAGGCCAATGAAATAGTAGAACAATTGGGCATCTTGACAGAGAAAAGAAATTTACAGAGATCTGTTTCCTAGCTGGGCCTCTGTCCTTTGTGGAACTTCGGAGTGTACAAATATAAAAGATTAGGGCTCTCATTACCTCACACATACTCCCAGAAATTTATCCAGCTAGTTTTATTGGACTGTAAATACAAGCTGGTGAATTATTGGATCAAGAGGTTTTCTATTTCAGGCTCTAGAATTCACTTATGAAATGGAAAGTCTTGTAGACTATTATTGGAAATCTAATGATTAGCTACAGGCAGTCATGATTGCTGGGTAGGCCAGTATGGTCATCTTGGCCTTTAGATTTGTGCTTGTCTAAATTAATGTATGCAAGTTCCGTTGATGAGGATACATTTGTCATTTTTAATCATTAAGTGACTTAGGACTAACAAATGTACTATGTAACATAAAAATCAGATACTAAAAATAAAGAAACCGACTTTCATATGGCAGAGTTTGTTGTCTGGGCTTAGCTAGGTGAGAAAACACACAAGTACCACCGAAATTTCGGTGCAATGATACTACAGGAAGCCCTGGGAACACAGGGACAGGTTGCCAAACCGCAGACAGAAGAGGACGCAGGGCTTCCTAAGTGTCTGATATTCTAATGTCCATCGTATGCAACATGTAAAATCAAACTCACCCTCAATGTTTCTTCATAATTAACTTTCTTCTCCCTTCCAGATCAATTATCTCTAGCTTCCTAGAGCATTTGCATGATGTTATCTTTTCACGTATATCACTCTGTCATCCCCGTTACCTGGAGAGCCCTTTGAAGGCAGAGATCTGCTTCCTTACCAGCTGTGAGTACAAATGAGTTCACACTAGCACAACAATTTCACAGTGCCCAGCTGTGTTGGAGCATTCAAATTCTCCAATGGTGATTTCTGAGTATTCTGGAGATTTTGGATAAAAGCTGACAATCAATTCTCTCATAAATTCCCTGCACTCTGCCTCGTTCTGTACTTGCTCTGTGACATTCCTCACCACAGCTGTTTACCCGCCTGCCAATGGCACACTGATGCCAAGGGTGCTTTTACCATTGCTCACACTGCAGAGATCCTGTTTCCTTTGCTCCTGGGGCATGATGCTGCTTAGTTGTGGTCCTTGTGTCTCAGAGTCTCAAATGAAAACAGCTCCACATCTTTGCTTCCAGTATCCATGTGCTTGTTCCTTGAGGCAGGGCCTGGAGACTTACACCATACTTTCTCCTTCCACACCTTGCCCTGTCCCCCAAATCATAACCACTGAAATCTAGCCACTTTCCTCCCTCTGTAAATCAATTTATGCACATTCACATCTGAGGACCATTCAATGCACTATTTTATTAAACACACTCCACAGGTCAGCCTGGATGTCTGCTATATTAGCATCCCTGCTCATGGTTGTCTATATATAATTTATTCTCAATCAAGAGAAATGTTTACTAATTGATTCATAACAACATCCAATATGAAACAGAACCACCTAATATCATGCAGTTGGAGGGAAAAAAATACATAACTTTTTTCTTATACTTGGAAACCAAAGCAAATATATGTGAATGAATGGTGTGAAGAATAAAATGCAGCCCACTGTGCCGAAAGACTAACAATATGGCAGGAATATGTGTCTGCCAACCTGCCGTCTCCACAGATTAATTTTTCATTTCATCTCTGAATTTACTGCCACGTTTCTGCTGAGAGTACAGTTATGACTGAACTGAGATTCTTTTATACTCATTCCTCATGCAGCAACATAATAAATATTTTTATCCTCAAAGTTTTCTCGACACATATATTATTAGAAATCACAGAATTTGTCTCACATGATTGACTATATGGAATCAAAAGATTTAACATTGTTTAAAGTAGAGGGTACCTGAAGGAGGTTCACATAAAATCCATATGAATATATGTATTAAACGCCATCACACACACACACACACACACACACACACACACACACACACACGGAGTGAGTGGGTCCGTCTCTAGTGCTTTGCATATGAGAATGGTTCCACTGCCTGCTTTAGATTCTATCTCAAAGTTTCCCAAAAATATTTTTTCATTAAAAAGTTTTCATTAGTAGTTGATATTAATTAAAATGAAGAGTGGAATTTTAGTCCCCATTTACTGAGGGATTTGGCATTTGTACACGAGTATTAAATATAATATCATATTTAAGGACAAGAATAATGCATAATATAATATTAATATAGGCCAATATATCAATCCATCAATCACATCATAATTTTGTTTCTACTTCTAGTCTGCTTTTCTGATGAACAAACATGATTAGAAAACTTATTCAAAGTCTTAATAGTGAGGAAAAATACCTACTTGAACAACTTCCCAGTGAGCTATCTGGAGCCTCTTGAAAAACTGCGAATACAACCACAATCCCAAGTTGTTGTGTTTTTAGTTTTTATTGCAGTGTGACCACAGTTCTGTAGACTTTTAGTTTTGAATAACATTAAGAGAGGAGGTATTGGTAAGTAAGCCATCAAGTGGGTTATAAAAGTTTACTAAAAGCTGGTCTTCCAAAACAAGGGGGGTGATTTTACCAAGAGTTTAAGTTCAATATTATTATGAGAAGTCTGCCTGTTGTAACATATCAGACGAACTCCTGAAGCTCCTAATACACATTGCAAAGGAAAAATGAGAATCCCCGCAATTTTGGCCAAGGGGGCTTTGACATTAGTATTTTTTTTAACTGAAATGATTTTCAATTGCTGCTTTTTAATTATAAATAATGGTTGATTTATCTGAATCATTATTAATTTTATGTGTTGTGCTAACTGTTAGTAAAATTATTTGCAGCAATAGTACTTTAGACTTTTTAGAGCCACAATTTTAAGGCACTTGAATGTTGTAGTTTAAATAATGATCACTTATAATTTTGTTTTTACTGTAATTCTACATAGTTCACACACATGCATGCACATATGCACTAGAAGATAAGGTAAAAATGGCAGTTTTTATGATAGAGTGACTTTTGTGTTAGAAAGTGGGAGTGGGTTGATGAGAACAGGTGCCATAGAATTGTCTGTGCAGACAACTGGGGTATGGATTGAGAGATGTTTTTCTAGACCAAAGTTCCTTATGTGAGTAGGCCTAACTCAGGTTGTAGAAGAAACTCAGTATCTACAACTACCTTCAATTTTCTCAACAAAGTGGTGCTAATTTGACTTCTCTAGTCTCAAAGTTAGGGAAATGGTGACAGGAAACGGACAAAGATTTAAGAAGAGAAACTGAGATTTATAAAGTTTCCTGGCAAAGGCAAAAAATGACGCTAACAGTATATAATAGTTTGGATATTTATTTACCTCTACATTTTATTACTAGATACTTTGAACTGACTTGGAAAAGAATTATTTTAAGTTTCTACTTTTAAAATTTGTGTAGACATAAGCTACAAGCATAAGATTTGCTATGTGGGAGTCTCAAGGCATTAAGTCATGTATTAGGAAAAGTGAGAACAATGGAAAAAAAGAGAAAAGGCCCAGGCTTTGGAGTCAGAGAGAAAAGTTTCAAATACATATCAGTTTAAGAATTATATAATGTGGGCAAGTCACTTAGATTTGGTAAAACTTAGCTTTCTCACAAATGACCTGGGAAAATGCCTACCTTATAAGATGGTTGTAAAGATTCATAGTGGCATATGAACTATTGGTTTATTAAAAATAGCTTTAAATTAATTAATTTTACTTTCTTAAGTTGATAAATGACTAGATGTTATATTGGAAGACCCCATTTGTGTTCCATGATTAGAAAAATGAATGAATTATTGTTTTAGAATGACTACTCCTCATGTTTGCTCCTCTGTGGCTTTCAGATCTCAATCTTGTAACAGTCCAGAAAATGTCATGGTGATGACAGCTGGACTGTATGAAAGAGAAAGACAAAGATAAGGGGAGGAGGGAATGAAATAGAGTATGTAAGCAATTACTCATGATCGGAGGGGAATTTGTGAGGTTATCCATAGTAAAATCAATGCAGTCTAGTGAGTATACTCTTTTCTTTTTATTCCCAGAAAAGCATAGGCTAAATATTTACCTTTTATGAATAGGGGCTCACCAATACTGAAAAGCTAATTTTTTTCACAGATGTGCCGAATTACTAGTAAGACTAGTTCACAAGTGGAGATAATTTAAACAAAAAGCGAACACCAAACACTATTTTTTTTCAATAAAATTGTTTTTCTGTGAAAAAAAGATAAATTGATGTTAATTTTCAGCTTTTTAAAAATGTGATCCTGAGTGAAAAAAAATACTGTACAATGGGTCATCAGAGATAAGTTATGGTGGGTGTGTCAGTGTTTTTGAATTTTGGTTTCTGTGATTTCAGGAATGGTAAAACTAAAAGTAAAAAGAAGTCTGCTTTTATTTTAAAGGGTACTGGGATACTGTAGTCATGAACACAAGATCACTATAATTGATGAAAGTTATTTGAACCAACTGATAGACTAATAACTGGTTACTAATGAGTTTATGAAGTTAAACAGGTATAGACACAGTTTCAGATTTTGTTTTGGAAACTATTGCCAGGTAAAAAATTCACTTCAGTTATGTATTGGTACAAATTAAAGGACCCCCAAAACAGTGCTATAAAATAACATCATTTAATATACTCACAATTCTGTAATCTAGGCTAGGCCCTCCTGGACAGTTCTGATGTTCTTGTCAGTGTCAGTTTGCATAGTTGCCTTCAGCTGTCAGGTCTCCTGGGGTCAGGGCTTAGCTAAACTGTAGGATGGTTCATCTCTGCCTCTCAATGTGTCCTTTCCACATGATCTCTTCATTTGATCTCTCTAGCAGGAGCCATAGTGCATACATGGAGACTCAATGACTCCTCATCTAAGAGTACTAAATGGGAAGGTCCAGGCAAACAAGTCCATTGAGCAGTCCATATTGAGAAGGAGTATGAACCTTAAGGGGCAAGCTTCATTATACATCAGCCATGTGAAGGAATGTCACACGTCTAAAACAAAAACATTCTGCCTGACCGGTGTGCCTTAGTGTTTGAACCATGAACCAAGAGATCATGGTTTGATTCCCCCATTAGGGCACATGCTTGGGTTGTAGGCTCAATCCCCAGTAGGGGGTGTGCAGGAGGCAGCCAAGTGACGATTCTCTCTCATCACTGATGTTTCTATCCCTTTCTCCGTCCCCTCCCTTTCTCTGAAATCAATAAAAACAAAATAAATAAATAAAACCTATGGAATTGGCACAGAAGAAGGGATAACTGTATACTTGGAGGATCCAAGTATATAAATAAGCCTTTATTCAAAGCAACATTGTTGGTTCAGGGGACTCAAAGATCCAGATCCTGAACAACTTAGACAATGAGATTTTCTCCTTATATATTTCTGAGTTTCTTTGTTTCCTAACTACCAAGCTTCTGTGGTGGACTTTCACAGCCCCCCTCAAGTCAGTTAGAATGGCTAATTTAGATTGTATCTAATGTCCATCCTGGATGGCGCCAGTGACCTCCCTCTAGTTGAGTTGTTACATCCTTCATTTATGGCCCCTTGTAAATCAGAGGTATTTAGGTAAATAGGTCTTGTAAGACCAGATAATTAAGGAAGGGGCAGTGACTTCATTATAGGCTATCAGGAATGTGCATTAGTGATACTGATTAACTAGATACAGAGTCGGCTGCTGGTCGCCTACATTCTTTCACAAATGGAGTTCATTATCAGCTAGCAAAAGTGTGCAGTAGAAGGCAGGATACTGGCACAAATTTAGATTGCTAGCCTCCAAAATGTCTTATGCTCCCCATCAGAACAAAAGCATTATGTTTCCTCAAAGTTAGAGTTAGTCTTCTAAAATCATTTTCCTAGGTGTGTTCTTAGCTAAAGAGAAATCTACCATTTGATGGTTTTTTTAGTTATCCTTAGGGAACTTGAGGCTTTTGGAAAGCCCACAGTCCAACCAGAGAAGGGTCATGTGAGATGCCTTTGAAATTGTCAGAAGAGAGCTATCGAAGTATAATTTATAAGACAGTGAGAGCTCTTTTTGGGGTAATGACCAAGTGCTAGAAGGATTAATTATCCTCTTAGCATTCATAGAGCTGAGAACAACAGCTGCTCACACATCCCTCCTGAATAAATATTGTTCATTTCACCTAGATGTATGTGGGGGGAAAGGTAATTAATATTGATTAGAAGTTAGAGGAGCAGAGTAGAAATGAAAAGAGTAAGAAGAGCAGTTCAAGAAGCCCACAGTCAAAAGAACCTGAAACCACAGTCCTTGGACAACTCTATCTATATACATATTCTAATTTTGAGACACTACACATGCTTTTAAATAATATCATATTCGATTTTACGGATGATGGCAAATGGAAATGGTAGAAACAGTTTGAAAATATTAGCTATTTCTTCTCCCAAATAAGCTAATCTGTAGCCAATTTTTTTTGTAAATATAAGTTTTATTGGAATAAAGCCATATTCATTTTTCTGTTTTCTAGGGCCATTTTGATGCTACAATGGCAAAGTTTAGCACTACACAACCACATGGCCCACAAAGCTGAACATGTTGCTATCTGGCCTTTACAGAAAAATTTTGCCGACTCCTACTCTAGGAAAACTCTTGAAAGAAAAAAGGTCACCCATGAAAATCTCATTTAGTGGACTACCTTCATATAGCTCAGATGACTAAGATACAACCTGTTTTCTATATACATGGTCTTTGCTATTCAGCTAAAAAGTAAATGATAAACTGATCCAGGAAAGTATACATCTTTGGCACTTGGACATGCAGTCTCTAATTCAATTAAAAAATGGAAAAATACTAAATGAAATAAGTCAGTCAGAGAAAGACAAGTATCATATTATTTCACTTATATGTGGAATCTAATGAACAAAATAAGTTGATGAAGTGGAGACAGACCCAAGGATACAAAGAACAGACTGATAGGAGGGGTTTGGGGGCTGGATGAGAAGGACAAAGGTGTTATCAGAGGGGAGCATGCCTTGTCTCCCCCTGATGCTGGTGGGAGTACAGTTCTTGGGGTACTATTGGAATAAACATTTCCTGAGGCTCCCACAGAAGGAGTTATGGTAGAAAGCTTTGTTTCCATGGAATTACACCCCTGGGTTTCCAAAGTTTCATTGCCCTTGGTCCAGTCACAGAGGAAGTGTAACTAGGATTCCAGTACAGCTAAAATCAGAGCCAGTGTCCAGAGTTTCCTTTCTATGTTGAAGCCAAGTCCAGTCTAGCATCAGGCTGGCTGCAGTCCATTAGACCAGTGTGTGTGTGGGTCTGCATGGCCATGGGCCACATGGAGAATGCCAGGAAGCCAAGTATAAGCCATGAGCCAAGGATGCCAATAGGAATCAAGAGAGTGAACTCCTTTGTTTAGGGGATTATATATCCCAAATCTTCACATCCTTGCAGTGCCATGCCCATTCTGGCTAATGAGCTCTATTCCCAGGAGTGACTGACAGACAAGTATCTTCCCTATGTCATCCCAACTTTACTGGGCATGCATCTATCTCCCCTTTGTGGCTCCTTCTCCTAGGGTTTGCAGGGAACATGCCTATAATATCTGACCTTCCCTTTGCTTCTTTTCTATTAGTAATAACTAGAGGCTCAGTGCACAAAATTCATGCACTTGGGGCAAGGTCCCCCAGCCTGGCCTGTGCCCTCTCATAGTGCGAGAACCCTGCAATCAATCGTCCCAAAGAGGTAGGCCTTGCCCACCCATCTGGGGCTCCTTGATGGACTTCCCCAAAGAGGTAGGCTGGAGCTGGGGGTCCCACCTCCTCCACGCCGTGTCAAGTCCCCACCCACCCGTGTGCGCCTGCTGCACACACAGCCTCCTGGTGATGGATTGTGACATCACGGTGTGATGGCATGAGGGTGTGATGACCATTTGCATATTAGCTCTTTATTATATAGGTCTAGTTAATTACAATAGTATCAAAGAAAATAAAAAGAAAGATCCATGTACATGGACAACAGTATGGTGAACCCCAGAGGGAAGGAGGTAGGGGGAGGTAAGAGGGTAAAGGGAGGATAAATGGTGATGGAAGAAGACTCGGCTTGGGGTGGTAAACACACAGTACAATATACAGATGATGTATTGCAGAATTGTAAACCTAAAGCCTATATAATTTCATTAACCAATGTCACCCCAATAATTTTTTAAAGTAATAAAATAAATAAGCAAATATAAGTAAAACAACAACATCAACAAAAAGAAATAGACTTTTGCAAATACTCTGAGTGATAAAATGTTCCAACTCATAATTTTATTTAGAAATATTTAAATATATTATATTATAGAGGCATGGCTTTAAAACTGCTAATGCTCAACTTCATTGGAAAATTAAGAAGCATAATTAAAAATCTGGTTTAAAACCTAATTTATTTTTTATTTTCCACTGTTACAAAAGACTGTTAAAGCAGATTTGCCCATTTAATATTATTTTTCTTTAATAGCAGCTTAAGTAGATATTAACTGGTAAACACTACTTGCTAAATTAGTTGACTATACACATGAATAAATAGTCTTATACTGATTTATGCTGTTTCTCAATCTGGTTTATTAGTGAAGTATATAAATGCAAAATTTGCAGAGATAAATAGTACATTTAGTATTTCTAACTTGATAAAATATTTTTATAATATATAGAAAAATTGTATATATGAATATGTTATGTGATAATTATAAATGTATATTAATGGTAAATGTATTATATATATAACCATTACATTGAACTGCTTTTCCAAGCACTGTCCAAGGTCCTAGAAATACAAACCACCACCCAAAAGTAGTGGATCTTACATTCATGTGGTGGAAAAAGAAAATCATTTCAACATATCAAATAAATATTTAATATTACTATTAAATACACAAAATTA
Source organism: Corynorhinus townsendii (assembly GCA_026230045.1). NCBI lineage: Eukaryota > Metazoa > Chordata > Mammalia > Chiroptera > Vespertilionidae > Corynorhinus > Corynorhinus townsendii. The sequence goes on from JAPDVU010000001.1 coordinate 219,812,968, forward strand.
TTTTTTGTAATACCTTTATATATTTTATGTATTATTCATTATACCTGATATAAATTAAGATAGCCTGTAACAAATAATTTTATTAATGCATAACATATCTGCAGTCTTAATAACAACACACACAGTTTAACAGTAATATTTTAAACAAGTCAATTTATATACTTCATAGAAAACCTATGTTGAGAATATATGGTAGTTGTTATACCTTTATGCAAAATCATATCACCTTTGTTAAGGTAAATAATATCTGTTGCAGATAAATTTTAAAATTCTTTTATATTGAGAAAGGAATATATCTGTATAATGATTCAGTAGGTAAAAAGGGAATTGAATAGTTCTCTGTCCATTCAGTCTACTCATATAACATAAATATTTGTGGATTTATGAAGGACAATATAGCCTAGATTAATTTTATTTTGAAATGACATCCACATGTTTCTGTCTCTTTTCTTCATACTGATTCCCAGTATAGGATATAAGCCCCCACATAAACTCTAATCTCTTCTGTCAAGTTTTTCTTAATAACCTCCCTCCTCTGAGTTTTCAAGTTAAAATATTTCTCCAGTGGAACTATTTAAAACTAAGTAAAAAAAAAAAAGGAATTTTTTTCAGTTGAATAGATAAAAATATCATAATCTCACTGGTATATTTAAAACAATAAAAAGTAAAGTACTATTTACTACTATATTTCTTTCATCAAATTAAATAATTTAAAAACACATATCTTTAGGAAAATTATGGAGAAATAAAATTTCTCATAAATTGCTTGAAATTGTTCAGAAAATGTCTAGTAACTCACATAAGAAAATTTTAGTAATGGTTGCATTTTGGAAGTAGGACTAGTTTTCTTTTGAGAAAGATTTATTGTCTTCATGTACTCTTTGTTCTGATTATTTTTATTATGTGCAGTATACATTTTTGGATTTGGTACTTGATTTTAATTTAATTAATAATAAAAATGAAGTGTGTTAATTTACTGTTGCTGCAAAATAAATTACCACACATGTAGTAACACAAAACAACACATTTATTATATAAAAACATCTTTTTTGGAATCAGGATTCCAGTCACAGATTAAGTGGATCTTCTGCTCTGAGTCTCACAAGGATATAATCAAGGACATGACTGGGCTGTGTTCTCACAGGGAAGCTCACTCAGCAGAGAAAAATCTAATCCCAAACTCACTCAGGTTGTTTGCAGAATTTTCAAGGCTAGATTAGAAGTCCCACTTCCTGCTGGCTGATGATTGGAGGCCAGCTACTAGAGGCTGCTCACATTTCCCTACCAGTTGGGTTTTCCCAACATAGTTTCTTACTTCATCAAGCCATGCAGGAGAATCCGTAGATTGAGTTTGAGAGTCTTTAGACAGAGATTGCTAGCAAGATGAAATTGTGTATAATGTAATCATGAAAGTGACATCCAATCATTTTGCTGTATTTCATTGGTTAGAAGCTAGTCACGGGTCTCACCTACAGTCAACGGAAGGGGAATATTACCAGCATTAATATACCAATTATTTGGAGATATTCATAAAAGTTTGAATAAATAAATTGTTGTTTCCCCTTTGATTAACTATGTAACTCTGTTGTTACAAAAAGGCAAATTTAGATTTTTTGAATTTAAGTTATGCTGAAATAAATTTCAAGTCATCAGGAGATTTAACTCAGAGAGGTTATGTAAATAATTAACTTTAGCAAATAATACTTGCTATGCAAACACACATATCATCAAAAATAATTAACAGATGCTATTGAATTTTAGACAAAGATTGCAGTGGGTAATCTCAGAAAACATTTGAAACATTTGCATACCATTCAGAGTATTTCCTTTTTTCCTGGTTCTCACTGTCAATAGGCCAAGCTAGCAAAGGTTCTGTATCAGTATGTAAAAAGGGGCAAAATGGTAATTTGATTGACAAGTAGTAACAGCCCTCTCACCAGAGAAATGATATTGGGCTTTATTTGTAGAAAGCTTAAGACAAAAAGGTGATTTCATAAGGTTTCAGGATTAGTCCTTTAATAATAAAAGAAACTTTTCTAACAAAGAAGAAATAGTGTTGCTATAAGAATGAGAATGTAATGAGTTTGTCAATATACAGTCTTCAGAAAGGGTAAAACAAGAATATAAAAAGCAAAATTTGGGGTTGTGAAGCATTCAAATCGTCATTTAATGATCCAGTCTGTTTCAGGAACTAATGCTATTCTTTTGGACTTTCTATTCTTTCTCTAGCAGATTAAAACATTGATATGTTCATCCACTTGAATGTATGTTAAATGAGATTTTGATGCTCCCATTATTAAGAGTAGTCTCCATTCCCCATTATTGAAAGTATGCTGGAAGCTAATTCCAGCAGGTCATAAATGCAAGAAGTTTCATCAAAAGGTTGATGGAACCTTGAGGGTTGCCTGCTGGAAATGGCTAAGGGCATTTCCCCACACCTAAAGATTTGCATAGATGATTGCTTGCTGCCAGACAGCCGAGGGCATTTCAATCTACATGTTATGACCTCCTACTGTCCAAACACCTGAACAGCCGTATGCAGTTCCCCCAATCTGACAAGGGATTCTGTATAGCAAACCATACCCTTCGATATGTATATCTACCTTGCTTTAGGACAATTTGTGTTAATAAAAAGCAAGGGGTCCAGAGAGACAAGAGGACTTGGTTTCTTTACCTAAATCTCCTCTGGCTACCCCAAAATGCCTTCCAAAATTATGTTTCATCTCTAGACTCTTCAATAATTTACAACAGCCCCTTCTCCAGACTCCTGAACCCTTCAAGATGCTTGATTAAGACCCCTGGCAGAGCCCTGACGGGTTTGGCTCAGTGGATAGAGCATTGGCCTGTGGACTGAAGGGTCCCAGGTTCGATTCCAGTCAAGGGCAGGTGCCTTGGTTGCTGGCACATCCCCAGTAGGGGATGTGCAGGAGGCAGCTGATCGATGTTTCTCTTTCACCGATGTTTCTAACTCTCTATGCCTCTTCCTTCCTCTCTGTAAAATAATCAATAAAATATATTAAAAAAAAAAGACCCTTGGCAGAAAGAGAATGCCATGCCCTTTTATGGCAAGAAGATACCCATCAAAGATCCTATGGCATCCTTTTGAGATTTTGACAATCAATTTTACTTCCAAAGATATTATGCTTTTCAACTATTTTATTTACGTTTCATTGAGGTATGTAGGGAAATTATGTTTATTCTAATATCACAGATTATTTAAATAATAAATTGAAGGAAAGAAAGTAGCTCCCATGTAATGTAGGAGCTGGTTCAATTTTCCACTACCATCTCCAATTCCACCTTCTCCCTCTCACTTTTGAGATTCACACTTTGCTACTCTTCCTTCAGGAATGGATGCTGTAAGGTATTTTGATTACATACATGGAATACTGCCACTCCCATACCAGATTTAGCACCTGGGCCTCCTGCCCAGACAGATGATTCCTACCAGGAGACTGACATGATATATAGATGGCATATGGAATATTATGTGTACATATATAAAGAATATAAATAGCATCCTACCTTGTAAATGTCTCCCCAAATAATGCATGCTTATATTTTAGGGAAATCTTCTAACAAGAGTAACAAATTATGTGCATGTTAAAAAAAATGGTAAACAATAAGAGCAACGATAAAACTTTTTGAGTGTTCACTACATTCCACATCCTGGGTGCTGGGCCTGGGGACTTGTCACCTGTGGAAATGCTGCGCGGTCCATAAGAAAATGGACCTCGGTGTCAGACTGCTTTCCCATCTAGGCTCTACCACTTCCTAGCAGTGGCAGTGTGTGCAAATGGCTTAACCTTTCTCTGCTTTGAACTTTCTCATTTGGAAAGTGGGAATGATAATTTAGCTACTCATGACTTCATTGGGACAGTAAATGAGTTAAATGTATATAAACTACTTTTTAAAAAGGCACGGTACACAATAAGCATTCCATAAATGTTCATGAATATTCTTAACTCTAACTCTTACAACTACTCCACTTGACAACTGAGCAAGTTGAGAAACAGAAAGTTTGGGTGATTTTTTAAGATATATTTTTATTGATTTCAGAGAGGAAGGAAGAGGTAGAAACATCAACCATGAGAGAAAATCATTGATCGGCTGCCTCCTCACGCCCCCTACTGGCGATTGAGCCTGTAACCAGGGCATGTGCCCTTGACAGGAATCAAACTCGGGGCCCTTAAGTCCAAAGGCCAATGCTCTATCCACTGAGCCAAACTAAGTAGGGCAATTTTTCATGTTCTAAGGGCAGAAAAAATCCAACTAAGTGAACTCCATTCAGCACACTCTCCCTCACCTTGCTTTACATGGTTAGGTGGTTTAAATGTGTGACTTCATAGAAACTTGGAGGATAGAGCAGGTTGCCCCAACCCTAGACTTAAATCATAATATAATGGGAATGAGTTGCTTATTGCTATGAAGAGGTAAAGTGTGAATCCCGTGTCATAAGGTCTCTCCTGCTGGGTAGACCGGAGAAGGAAGAACAACTAGCTGCTATGTGACAATAAGACTGTGACCTAATTTTGTGTTTCCTCAAATAGAACTGGAGCCAATAATGTGATTCTCTATATTTGATTGTTAGAAAGACTTAGATAATGCATATTACACCAAATAAGTTAAACAGGCTAGGAAGATTTTTTTTAGACTATTGCTATAGGAAAGAGAGAGATTGAGCTTAATGGGGTTCAGGGCATGCTACCCCCCAAAATGGCATCTTAACGATACAAAATTTTTGGACTGGAACCCAGATTCTTTGTCCACTGGAGTCAAAGAATTAATTCACAAACAGGTGGTATAGCAAAGGTGGAAATGTACTAAAGAACAAGTACAGATTCCCACGTGGGGAGGGGGAAAGGGTCCCACTGAGTTTCTTTTCCCTACAGCTTATAAAGGCTGTGGATCCTGGTGCCTTGATATCCCCTCTGATTGGCCACTATTCCCTTAAACTGGTTACTATAGTAACTCCTGAGCTCAAAGGTCGAACCTCACATGGGACATGTGAGGTCCTCTCCCTACCCCCTTCCTTATTGTTTTCCTATTCCCTTTGGGGTTTCTCCTTCTACTTCTGGATGAAGATATTCCTTCTCTTTATTTTGTAAATATAGACCTTTTGCTGTTCCCAGCTCTCTCATCCTATGGAAATGTACCTTTTACAGCTTTTCAGCTTCCCCTATTCTATGGAAATATACCTTATACTGCTCTGACGCCCTGTGCTTCCTCCATGGTCCCCTTAATTTCCAAAATTTCTAAACCTGTCCTATTTAACCCCTAAAATTCCTGTTTCATTAACATACTAAGTATTTTAGGCTAAAGAAGTTTTTAAAAATGGCAGAAGCAGGAAGGTTTGCTCTCTTCCCCAGCTCACCCTTCTTCCCTGAAACAGGTCATAAAATCCTCCTGAAAGAGATGCCTTCCCATCCTCCTTTCCAGAGACAAAGAGGCACGAAGAAGAATCCAAACAAATAAGTCATGCTAGGCTCTCCATTTTATTACATTTCCCTCATACTCCTTCACCTGCCATATTCCTTCACAACTGTTTACTCTTCATCACACTAGCATAAAATACATAGGTCTAACTCTTTGGGTTTTCATTTCCTTATGAAGGCTCCTATGTCATGTAAAACTAACATTGACTAATGTGTACACTTTTCTCCTGTCAATCTCCCTGTCAATTTAATGTTCATACCCAGTTAGTGCCCCTAAAAGGGTGAAAAAAAGTTATTCCTTTCCCTACAAACTCAACTCCATTGAAACAAATGATGCAGTGTTGAGGTGAGCAAGGAACACCAAATGTTTATTAATGTGATTAGATGATCTATGTTTGTGAATAGGTGTTTTCTCAGGTTAGGGTTCTACCTTCTCACAAAGACTAGAAGATGGGAGCACTATCTTTATTGATGATTCCATTTCAAAGAGATGGCTTGCAGGTCCTTAAGGAAGACATTTTTGAATTGCCAAACAGGCAAGAGGCTGGGAGAAGATTTACACCTCAAAGGACAAGAGAAAAAATTTTAATAGGGCTAGTTTTCTAAAGTAAATGTTCTAATAAAAGAGAGATCAGAAGCCAGTAGTCCAGAGGAAACCTATCTAAAATTTAATAAAGCTGAGGGAAATGTTAAGGTCGTATTGGTCACTGTAAAGTACTTTATTATAGATGGCTTGCATTATGCCAAGATCAACACTCATCAGTAAACATTATGAAATAGACATTTTAGGGGTGAAATAAGGAGGTTTAGGGAATTTTTAAAATTAAGAGGGTCCATGGAACAAGCACAGGCTGCAAAACTGCAAAAGATTACATTTCCATAAGACAGGGAAGTTAGAGAGGCAGAAGTTACATTTCTATAAGATAAGGGAACTGGGAGTAGCAAAAGGTATATATTTACAAAATAAAGAAGGAGGGCCTTGCATGTCCCATGTGAGATTTGACCTTTGAGCTCAGGAGTTGCTATAGTAACCAAATCAAAGTGGAATAGTGGCCAATCAGAGGGGATATCGAGGCACAAAAACTGCAGCCTTTAAACTGGGAAAAAGGAACTCGGTGGGACTCTTTCCCCCTTCCCACTTGGGAGTCTGTACTTCTTCAATAAATTTCCACCTTTGCTATACCATCTTCCATCCACGGTTTCATTCTTCAACTCCGATGGACAAAGAGCCCAGGGAAGCCATCCTGCCCCGGGGAACACTGCGTGTTCCAGTCCAAAAATCCTGTATTAATTATTACTATTGTTGCTATGACTTTGAGTATGTTTGCTTCCCTTCTTACGTTATTGAATTTCAAACCATACTTCAAATGCTGTTATGTAATATAGACAAAGAAGCTACAGATCAAGATGACCTTGTCCAGTTGTTCCATTGTATAGTTGAGGAATTGGTGATCTATTATAACAATTGCTGAATAAATACCTTCTTGAATAGAAATTTTCACATGGACAAATAATTTATCACCACACCTCCAAGGAGTATCAAAACAAAAATTGTATTGATAAAGGAAGAAAGTGTTGAGGCAAAAATCATCCAGGCCTGTAGAGAATTTTCTAAAAGTTTAGTTGAGCCAAAACTGATGACATGTACTGGAAAACAAGATGTCAAATGCTCCCAAGAACAGTTTTGCAGTTTCTCTTATGCATTTGAAATTAAAGAGGGAATTTAAAGATTGCATGGAGGTAGGAGAAAGCAAAGCAGGATTCTGATTACAGGTTGGTTGCATGCTTTAGAAGGAGGAGTGTGAATGGATGGTTAGGTATTTAGAAGAAGGGGTTTAAAAGGAAGCTTTTCAAAGGTGTGTTAACCTAGATGCACAGAAACAATGAGCAGGGCTTGCTTGAGGTAAAGCAATCCTTTTACTAAGGAAGTTATGGCATGGGGGTGTGACTACCCACCATGACCTGCCCAGTCAGAAATTAATGATCAGGTTACTTTCCATAGAACCTTCTTTTTTTTCCACAAAAGCAAGTGGAATAAGTGGACTTGCAGAGTCATGTTGGTGATGTCATGTTTAAAAATCAGGCTATGAACCCCAGAGGGAAGGCAGGGGGTGGGGGTGGGAGAGTGGGATGTGGGAAGAGATTAACCAAAAACTGTATATGCATATATGCATAACCCATGGACACAGACAACAGTGTGGTGAAGGGGTAGGGGTCAAAGGAAAAAGAAAAAGGAGGACACCTGTCATACTTCCAACAATAAAGATAAATTTAAAAATAGCAGGTTAGTATGAGTACTTGGTTATCCTCCTATATCCAAATCTAGAGGCCTTTCAAATTAGTGGAAACTGATGCTTTAGGGGGAACGGAAATCCTTGCTCTCACATCTCTTATTATTCCTATTGGTGGCCACTGTTTAGAAAAGGTAAGGAGGCAAAACTATAACAACAAATGGCCAACTTCCCTAAGTTCACTTAACTTCTTTGCAGAGTAGAGAATAAAATTTCACAATGTCATTTTTTTTCTACCAATTACCAGAAAACAGAGGATTTTAGGAGTAGCTTTTACTAAATAAATCACAATAACTTCTGAGCCAAGAAAAGGACAATATTGTAAACATGCAGAGTTCTTGTAATTTGAGATATTAATATTTGAATGCTTTTGCCATGCAACATTATTTCACTGTGACTAGACTTTCTGTTCCCTTCCATTCTCTAGTTGTACTTATCTTTTATTCTCTCCTGAAATTCTTATTTTTTAGCCATTATTCAGATAAATGGAATAAGAAGAAGAACATCAGTTGGAGTTTCACTAGAAATTGTGCAAATGGCTTTACATTTGTTAATTCAGTTTATCCTAAAAAATATCAAATTAACCCAGTGGAAAGTGGAACATTAACATTGTTATTTTCATTTTGTATTTGGGGAAAGTGAATTTCAAAGATATAAATAGCATGTCTATGACCTCATACCCCATTCTCTCTTATGAAACTCCCTCCCTGCTCCTATTTTATCTTTTCATCCCCTTTGTATAGCTTTTAGAGCAGCATTGGCTAAGAATGGCTATAACTGATACATTATGATTTCTTCTGGCATGAATAGAGAAAATCCTCTCTTCTATGAAACAAAATTCCCTATAGAAGGAAAAATATTTTTCTGGTTGAAATTTTATTCATTAGTTGCTTCTTGTATGTGGCCTGACTTGTATCAAACCCACAACGTCGGTGTATCGAGAGGATGCCTAGCCAGCTGAGCGACCAGCCAGGACAATAAATATTTTCTTAGGGGAGTATTAATTAGCTACTTTGGATGAAAGATAAGGCCTCCAAGGAATTTCTTAAATAATACAAGATAGTCAATGAGCTAATTTGAAAAATAAAGTGTGGCTACTTTCTTGACTTTCTTTACATAAAGAGGTACACAGGAAATCAAACTAAATTGTTTCCAATATTAGAGGATATAAGAATCTGTGATGAGAAAGAGGGAGGACAGGTGAGATGGCTGACATCCACAGAGGGCATTTGGAAGAATAGCAGTCAATGTGATGGGGAACATAAAAATAAATTTTTTTTTGGGGGGGGGAGCTCGCAATCTGAATCTGTGCCAGTAACCTGCCTTCTAATGCACATTCTTCCTAGCCGATAATTAACTCACTACCCCTTCCTTAATTATCTGCTCTTGCAAGACCTATTTACCTAAATACTCCCACTTTACAGAAGCCATAAACCATGAACCATACACAACCCTCAGAGGGGTTTATCAGTGTTGGCTCCAGGCCAGGCCTTTAGGTGTGGTCTCACATCCCCCATACCAACACCCAGGGCTTTTTGCAAAGTCTGCAAAAGGCCCAGAAGTCTGATCCATATTTGGGGGACAAAGAAACCAAAAGGTATAAAGGGAAAGCTTCCTCCATATTCAGGGCTCAGGATTTGGAAACAGGCTCCCCTGAGTCACTATACTAGTACATGTTAAACATCTGAAAATAAACAGGTTTATCCTGAATCTCCAACTACTCCTGTGTATTTTTCAGTCTCCTGATAAAATCTGTAACAAATGCTTAAATGGAGATTTGTTTTAAGTTTATTCTGTGCATCATATTGTTGACTTCCCCTACCCATCTCCCCATGAAATTCTCAAAAACATCTATTGTTCTTGTTAACAAATTGAAAAAATGGATGAGTTGTTTTATGGCATAAGATAAAGTACTGAATGTGTCCCAAAGCTCTCTAAAGGAAGTCCTCCAACATCTGTCCAAAACTCAAGAGGTATTCTTTGGACTCTATCATGTGTGTTTTATCTGCCTCTTTTCTCAATAGTAAATGAAGGAGTAAATGTGTTCTAAGAAAAAAATCTAGCCATGTTGAGAGACATAAAGGCATCATTTTTGTCTTTTGGTGAACTGTGCTACCTGGCAAATATGTATGGATTCAAAGACTATCTTCAAGGAAGCCAGACACAGAACTTCTAGACAGTCACATGCCTTTAAGTACCCAATGGCATCTCTCCTGTGAGATATCCCATATGAGTGACTCAGTTGAGATGAGATTTGGTCTCCTATAAGACCCAGTAGCTCTTATTCATTAAACTAGAGGCCCAGTGCATGAATTCATGCATGGGTGGGATCACTTGGCCTTGCCAGCGATCGGGGCTGATTGGGGCCAGTCGGCTGGGAGGGGTGACCATGGGAGGTTAGCTGGCTGCAGGAGGTTGGCCATGGGAGTGCACTGAGCACCAGGGGTCAGCTCCTGCATTGAGCGTCTGCCCCCTCCCTGGTCGTCAGTTTGCATCATAGCAACTGGTCAACCTGTGGTTCGGTCAACTGGTTGTAACAGTCACTTAGGCTTTTATATATATAACTAGAGGACCGATGCACGAAAATTGTGCAAGAGTAGGCCTTCCTTCCCCCCTCTGCCGGCACTGGCTTCCCTCTGGCACCTGGGACCCTGGCTTCCCTCGCAGCCCCGGCTTCGTCCAAAAGGTCATCCGGAAGGACGTCTGGTCTAATTAGCATATTATACTTTTATTATTATAGAATTTCACAGATGAATCTGAAATTAAGAGCTTGTCAAAATATTTCCTTCCTTCTTCACAAATACCAAGGAGAATCAGAATCTGTATTATTTGTCAGATCAGCAACAGTGACACTCTGGGACAGCTAGTTGTTCAGTCTTCAAATCATCAAGGTTTAATTCAAAACAACATGTACTTATCAAATACCTACTATGTGCCAGAAAAATTGATTGAAGCTATGGAATACAGAAATATAGGTGTGATTTTTTTTTTTCTTACTGTGATATACTTGTTCTTCCTACTAGTACAGTGGTCGGCATACTGCAGCTCGCGAGCCACATGCGGCTCTTTGGCCCCTGGAGTGTGGCTCTTCCACAAAATACCATGGCCTAGGAGAGTCTATTTTGAAGAAGTGGTGTTAGAAGAAGTTTAAGTTTAAAACATTTGGCTCTCAAAAGAAATTTCAATTGTTGTACTGTTGATATTTGGCTCTGTTGACTAATGAGTTTGCCGACCACTGTACTAGCATATCACTGTCTGACTTCATGAAGTTTTTTTACCTGTGGTTCTGACTTTCTTATTCTTAGTTATTTTAAATTATAATTGCTTGCATGTCCTTTGCTAGATCAAATTTCCCCCCTCGTCCTGATCACTGATATATTGTTCTTTTGATTCCTAGTTGTTTACAGAGACTCAAATCTATCTTTGTCCTACTGTCCTAACTAATGTGTATCCTCCATGTTACTGGTGCTAGCTCTTTACTGGGCCTTAATATAATGCTGCTATCCTGGTTCATTAGTCAATATTTACTGTCAGACTTCTTCCCATTAGTTCTTCCACAAGTACACTTCCTTCTGAGAATTCCCTTCACCCTCCCCCTGAGCACAGTCCAGCAGACAGATAAGCTGAGCAGTTTGCATTCCTACTGAAGCACATGCAGATCCTTTTGGCAAGTGTTGTTGATGGGATGCAAAAGAAAACATTAGCTTGGAAAATTCAATAACAATGTGTAAAAATGAGCCTCAATTTTTATTTCTTCATTTAAGGTAGTGAGGGTAAATTGAACACAAATGTATTCCTGTTGTCCAGTTTATTTTATGTCCAGTTTATTTTAGGGCAGCTTAAGAAATAATTCTTCACAGTAAGGCTCATGTTCAACTCTTAAATCATCAGTTTAGCAAGGGTGAGCTGTTTTCTGCAAGTTAATTCAGATTCAATTTGAGTGGTTAAAGGTACAATGTAACTCAAATTGCCATCTTCCTGGTTCACAGTTAATTATGGAAAAATTGGAGTCTAGATGATAGGAGAGCACTTTCCCTAAAGTTAATTTAAATTAACAGATTCAATTTCATATGTGTTATGAGCTACCTGAATTTCCCAATAGAGACTGTCACATTTAAACAGAAATCCCACCCAGAAGTTATTCCCTTCAGTGGCACACAATTTTGATAAAATGATCTCAGAGAAACACATCAACACGGGTGCAGTAGGATATAATAAGCATAATTTTCACGACACATGTCTTTGCTAGGAATGCAGAGAGAAAAGAAAGTATTACTGAAAGTTTCAGAGGTATCATAATTCAAGCAGACTTATTTCAAATGCAAGAAAAAATTGCTAGTATTACTATTGAACAAAATTAAGTAAGTATATTACTAGACAAGACTAAAGCCAAAAATCCAATGTGTAATAAAGGATATCAAAAATTCCTGAAGTATAAATAAGTAGTAGTTAAAATACAACTTCTGAAGAGATTCTTTTACTTCACTTTACAACTGATACCATTGTTATTAGTTAGTTATTAATAATAGAAAAGGAGCCTGACTGGTGTGGCTTAATGCTTGAGTGTCAATCTATGAACCAGGAGGTCACCTGTTCGATTCCCGGTCAGTCAGGGCACATGCCCGGCTTGTGGGCTCAATCCCCGGTAGGGGGCATGCAGGAGGCAGCCAATCAATAATTCTCTCTCATCATTGATGTTTCTTTCTTTCTCTCTCCCTCTCCCTTCCTCTCTGAAATCAATAAAAATATGTATTAAAAATAATAATAGAAAAGGGGCAAGGGGCGAAGCCAGATATTGTGGCCATATCATTTAGCCAGCTTCATCAGGAAGCTGCAATTGCACACTCCCCAGGGAACCACCAGCATCCCCTGCAGGTCACTGAGGGAAGGAGTCCAACAAAGGGGAAATGGACACATGTGCAGTGAAGTTGGGTGACTAGGGAAGGTGCCTGTCAGTCAAACCTAGGAACAGAGATCATTGGCCAGAAGGAGCAGGGCCACTGAAAGGCCATGCAAATTTGGGAATACATAATCCCATAAAAATGGAGCTTGCTCTCTTGGCCACTCTTGGCTCATGGATCTTTTGGCTTTTTTGGCTTCCTTGTATTTGCCCATGTACTAGTATCTCCCATAGCCAGGTGGCTCTGCAGACACCACATACAATAGACTGATGGGTTGGAGCAAACTAAGTTAGCCTAATGCTGTACTGAACACTGATCCATATGCAACAAAATTTCTGAACACTGGTTTTGATTTTAGCACTGTTAAAGACAAAGTGGACCTATTCCTTGGAGGGAAGGAGAGAGAGGGGACCTTGGAAACTCAGGGATTTAATTTTGCACAAATAAAAATCACTCATTCTCCTGTGAAAGTCTCAGAAAACTCTTTTTCTTGGGATAACGCAAGAGGCCCACTCCTAAGAGCAACAAGTGAGGACAAGGACTTTCCCCCACTGATAACACAACTATTATATGGCTTAAACATAGTGATTTTTTTAAAATTACAATTGGGCAATTCTAGATCTGAAGACATTTGATCCCCTTGTAATAATTGAGATGAAATTTAGGTGACAGTAATTAAGAAGAAAGAATATATCTATATAATAAAAACCCAGTGGTCATAACACCATAATGACCAAAGACCAGTAACCAGGAGGTGAATTGATGGGTCCCATGGTGCCCATGGGACTTGACCCTGGGTCCCACAGAGTGCCGGTCCGGGTCTCATGCGATTTTGTGCGCTGAGCCTCTAGTCTTTTACATAAAATTTAAACTGTGAAGATTGTATATGTGGTAAGACAGATACATCCAATCACAAATGTAATTATAGTTGTCTATATATTTATTGTAATGTGAACTGTTTTGTCTTCAAGATAAATCAGATTACAAATTAATCTGATATATAAAATCAAGCATTGGGAATTGTGTGTTAATTTCACATACACTTTCAAGTCAAATTCCAAAGTGATATTTAGTCATTGACATCTTTGAAACAACAAATAATATGTAATGTCTGTACTTAATCTTACCAATAATCTAGAATTTATTTTCCAGCACCATTTCCTTCAGTATAAACATATTCATGTAGAATATTCTTTGTATTTGGGCTCTTCCTTATCTTTATACATCTCATCAGTCTTACTTTGTAATAGTTCAATAGAAAATCAATAGATTAGGCAGGCTGTTAACTGCTGAACACTTTCTGATCTATACCGTCTAATAACTAATCTCCCTACCACCAGACACCTATTTTATCACTTTAACTGGCAACATGCTTTGTACTACTCTCAGACACCTGTGATGAACAAGCCAACAGAACCAACACTCACTGCAACTTTCACAAGTGGTTTCTATCTATGAATTTCCTACAGAATCTTTTAGCATCTATAATGCATGGGTAGAAGACCATGTATAGTAGTTGGTTTAAGGCCTTTCAGAGAATTTTTCTTTGTAGTATTCCTACCCTACTGTGCTTTTTTCTTATTGTATCTGGGTTACCTCTTCAATTCTGAACCTAGAAATAAGATTGTTGGGATGTTTAAGGATTTCCAAAGCCAAGTCAGGAGATCCCTTGAGATTTCCAGCCAGATCCCCTTCCAACTCTTTTCCTGGGGATGATCTCTCTTGGAAACCAGCCTCCTTGTTGTGAGCGGCAGCCCAAGCCACATGGAGAATCCAAGCACAGGAGCTCTGTTTAATGCTCCTATGAATCCCCAGGTAGCACTCACTGTTTGCTGGGATGAGCTGCCGCCAACCGCGGGACTGAGCTATCTTGCAAATGCAGCTCAGCCAAGCATCAGACTGTGACCCCATGAGAGACTGACTCCACATGAAGATTGCCCACTTGAGCCCAGTCAAGCCGCAGATCTATAAAAGATGAAAAATAATTTGTTCTATTAAATCAGTAAAGTATCAATCAAGGTGATTTGTTAACAAATAAACAGGACAGACACTATGGAAGAAAAATAACTTTTTAAAATATTTATACTGTTTAAATTAACCAATATCTTACACAGTAGTAAACTTAACATATACATACATTTAGCTGCTAATACTGAAAGGTAATCATTTTACTCAAAAAAAAGTATTCAGCTAATTTTAACAATTGTGTCAATTATTTTTGTCAGTTTCTTGTTGATAAGACTATGAAATCAACAGATTTCTAATAATGGAAAATCAGGCATGAGGGATTAAGTAAATAATTATTGAGAGCAAGATACGCCATGACTTATTGAATACATTAAATATATCTGGACAATTGTCCTTTGGTATTCATCAGGAATTGGTTACAGGATGCTGAAGTTCTTTATTAAAATGGCTTAGTATTTGCATGTAATCTAGACATACCCTCCCATATACTTTCAGTATTTTCAAGATAACTCATAATATTTAATGCAGTTTAAATGCTATGTAAGTAGTTGTTTATACTGCATTGCTTAGGGAATAATAGCAAGAAAAAAGAGTCTGTAACTATTCAGTATAGAGGCAACCATGGTAGACCTAAGTACATAGTATATACATCAGGAACAATGTAACATTGAAAAATATTTGTGATCGGTGTTTGCTTGAACCCCTGGCTGCAGAACCATCAGATACAGAGGTCCAACTGTATGTAACAATGTCAAAATTGTGCAGAAGTCAGAAAAATTAATTTAAATTGACAACCATATTTAAATCAAATAACTTGTTTATTTATGTCATTAACCTACTTGAATTATTTCTCATTAATCTTAGGTGAAATAAGTATAGTTAGATGTTATTTAAATGATCTGCTTAAATATATGTCCTCGCTATGGCTGAAATGTCATCCCCCCAGGACTGTGTATGATGACACTATTTAAAGTTTGAGGAAACACACATATACACTATCAATACAGTTTCTATTTTATTTCTTTCATAGTATTTATCATTTTTAGAATTATTTTATTTCTATTTTTGTTATAAAACTTTGGAATGTAAGGAAGGGTTTTATGTCTCTTGTTCTCCCTAAAATAAATATCCCATCATATTCCTCATAACTTGAATGCTGCTTGGGAAAGTTTAGGTCCTCAAAAACCCTTGTTAATAAATTAATGAACTTAATTTTCATATGCTTTACATCTGGGCCTCTATTTTGCAGCAAGATAAAACAAAAGAAAACTCAATTCTTGCAGTAAATAAATGCTTTCCCCCTGCCCTGGCACAGCTAATTTTTAAATTTATACTCTCAACATATTCTTCTCTCTAATATTACCCAACAAGTTTAATTTCTTTATGGTAAGGAAGATTAAAGAATCATGAGACATGGATCTTGGTTGGAGTTTTCTGACATAAGTCTGTGGTCAAACCAAGTGGCAGAAGTTTGTCTTACCGAGTATTTTCATCATTAGAATATGCAAAATTATCCCTGTCTTTGTTGCCTCCAGTGTTGTTCTGAATACCTAAAAAATAGTTAATATCAGATACTTTGAAAAGTTAAAAGTGTTATAGAAAAATAAAGTAAAATTATTGCTAACTTTTAATATTTCCTTATGTCAACTTAAATCAGTTTTATTACCATTCTCTTCAATGATTGTGGTCTTTTCAAATAATTTATGTAGCCTAATCAGTTTTTCACATATGGTGACAGCTATGTTTTTCAAAAAGAAATAGCTCCATTTTCCAAAGCACTGGCATCTTAAATTTACACTCTCAAACACACATATACATATAGATATAATACACATGTAAATAATTATTTACTTAAAACATACATTTCAGAAAGTCCAACTGACAAGCTATTTTCATTTAGGTAAATTAATTTATTTGTATTTTCAAGTCCTACACTGTGTTTGCTATGCACTGTTTTAGTTGTATGAAATAAACCCCCAAACAACACAGTCTGATTTTAAAAATCTCTCCAGGCAATGAAATATGCACATTGCTTTCATTTTTATCAGCAAATAATTTAGATGCTGCTATAAGAGTCAATTTTGAGAAAGGTCCTATTCAACCATTCATGCATTCACTTATCAGACTTGTATTATCATGCTAGGTGTTTGAGAAACAGATGAATAGGACACTGCCTGAAATTGTAAGATTCTCACATTCTACAGGGCATGGAATGGTGGAGCAGAGAGAACAACACAATATTGTAATGAATTTATCCCCACCCCCCAGACTATTCCAGATAGTATTGGAACAAACAACTATGTTAACCAACAGGAAAGATGGCCTGATCCTGTGATAGATTGCTAAGATATGATTAATAATCCTGTTATTACTGATATTTGGCAGGTAGAGACATGTCTGACTGCCAAGACAAGGGAGGAAGCTGTACCTTTGAGACACCATCAATGAATTTTTGGAAATAGGAGCAAATTCTTTATTTTTTTTCCTTCCAGGTTTGAAATGCCTTGTGGGCTTTCAGAAGCAGGGTAAATTGTTATTTAAAATCAAATTGGAAAATGTTCTCCAAAGGGGAGCAAAACCTACAAGGGGTATCGATGTTGAGGGACATGGTTTAATAATGACTTCTTGAGGTTTAGACTTGAATTCTTAAAAGTAGCTTAACTTAAAATGACAAAAAAATGATAAAGGCTTAACATATCTCAGAATTATGTTAATAGTAATGTGTTAGGCAGTAGGAAATATTGTCAGGTACATGGATTTTATAGATTGCTTGTTTTCACTTGACATTGGAAAGTAGGAGTAAAATCCTTGTGGTTGCATCTTTCTAATTCCCATGAGGGAATATCTGAAAGTCTATAAATAATTAGGAAATCAGAAGCATTAAAACCCTACAGAGCATTTAGTGCAATCAGTGCAGACATATGTTCTTCGAATACTTTGCAAGTTCATCAATCACATGGGGTTGTCATGTGCAACCTGAAAAGAATAACTTCTGAGGTCTAAGAAACACTGGTTCTCAGAATCATTTAGCTCTTACTTTTCATAGTGGAGAAATGTGGAATAGTGGGGAACCCTGTCACTCCTCACTGTCCTGACAAATACAGCTCAGATGGAGGTAGCCCTAACAAAAAATACCCCACCAACACATATAGGACCCCTTGCAAAATGTTTCCTTCAAGAAATAGCCACTTACTTTTTTTTTAAAAAAAAAGCTCCAATTAAAAATGTAAACTATTTGCTCTTCTGATCAGCCTGAATGTGTCGTGAGTTTATCAGATTGACACAGTAAAGTCGATGTGTATCTGAAAATTCTTTGTAAATCATTAGGCTCTAAACATTTTTGTTATATCAGTGGTCATCTACCATTTAAGCTTCAAAGAGAAGTTTTGATGTGGTAGTTAAAATGTTGATGCCATTAAAATAAGCTGCTCTGTGCAGGCTGATCAGGAACACCAGCTGAAAACCGAGGTAGTGGAAAGATGTGAAGGACAAAGCCTTAAAGGGAAAGCTAGGACAATGGAAAAAGATGGGGAGGTAACTAATAGGTGTTTCCTTTCGCCATACTTCATAATTCTGATTTAAGTCAGGAACAAGCAGGATCAACATGTTTTATATACTTGTACTAGAAAGAGTTCATGAAAATGAGTGAAACAAACCTTTGAAAAATGAATATTGCTTAATAATACTGGTAATGTGGTGTAACCTCAGAAGGCAATGTCCTTGGAGTCGACATTATATACTCAGGTTCATCTTATCTTTCTGCATTCTACATATTCATAGCCCTTTTGGTACATCCTCACCACTGACAGCTCAACTCATTATAGCAATCCAAGGCAGACAGAAAACATAGTGAGAACATATATCTCAGGCCCCGCTCTGTCAGTGAAGGACAAAGTAATAACGTAGGGAAATGTCTTCGCGCTCAAGTTGGGTGATATTCTGTCCTACGTGTCCGATTCTGTGTTAGGCTATATATCAATGTACAGCATTCTGTAAATTTGAATCCAAAATTAAAATAATGTTTTATAACCCATAAGGGTGAATAGAAATGAAAGGTCAAATGGAAGGTTTACAAGGCAAGAAGGGTTATTATTTTAAAAAGGAATTTAAAATCATTATTTTGGAGTGGCAAAATACAGAGAATAGGAGTCTGTCACAGTAAGATATAACTAGTAAGAACAGCTTATAGAACGTAATAGTCAATTCAATTAATAGTTTCTTCATGACTCCTAATTTATGTATTAAGCATAGGTATTATGCAAGGGGCAATAAACTCACAATGTTGTCAAATATTCAAATAGACAAGACTGTGTTTCCTGGGAGGAAAACAGACAAATAAGCAGAGAAGTAGCATAGTAGACACCAAGTGTGTCAGGGAGAGATACACTCACATTTGGCCAAGCCATGCTCTAAGTGCCATGGCCAGGATTCCAATAGAGAGGGACCACATCTTTTTAGGAATGAAAGCAAGAAACTGGGGTTTAGCTCTGCAGTAGTGAAAGTTCCTAATCAAGGATGTGGCCTCTTTAGAAAGGGGAAGGTATTGAAGCTCAGGGCCTGGGTCTTTCACTGAGCTAACTGAGACCTAGTCATGTCTACTGATAGAAGTGGAGAGGAGAGGAGCCTTCAAATTAGGATTGACCTCTCCTCGGTAGTTCTTGTGAGCAGTCTTTTAGGTGGGCAAATAGACACCCACAAAGGTTATGTAACTTACCCCAGGTTAAAACATTGGCGTGTTAATAGAAGTAAGACGGGCCCATAATTTTATGTTTATTCTCATCTTTGTGGAGTGAATTGGGAAGCTTTCTTCTAAAATTATTTGAGTAAGATACAAGTTTTCTGTTTTTTGTAGGTTTTGTAAAATTTGTCTGAGGAAATAATTGGGAGGTTGTTTTTCTCTTAGTTTTTGTATTTCATTTCTGTTAGGGTATGGTAGGGATAGTCAAGAATTATTGATTAACAATTGTATCTCTTTCACTGTCACTGATTTGTTTGGGTTTTCTATTTCTTCTTGAGTTATTTTTCAAAAGTAATATTTTTCTAGAGAAATCTTTATTTCAATTATGTATTATTATAAAATTATTCTTATAACTTAAAAATAATCTCTACTGATCTGTTTCTGTGCATTTTTCTTTCCTTATGTATTTTACTTTTTTTAATGTTTAAAAGTTGTTATTATTGAAAGTATTACATATGTCTCCTTTTTCCCCCATTGATCCCATCTAGCCTGCCCCTGCCCTCCACCCAGGCCTTCATCACACCACTATCTGTGTCCATGGGTACTTTTATCTTCTTACATTACTTACAACCTTCCCATTTTGTGCCTTTTTGTTTATCTATTTCACAGTCTTGTCCTCATTATGCTTTATTTAAAACTTAAACATATTTATAATTGCAGTTCATAGCAGGTTTAAAGTTCCTTTATGCTCATTCCATCATCTTTGTGTTTTGGGGCGTGTTTCTATTGGCTAATTATCTACTAGTTTTGAGTCACATTTGTTGATGCTTCACATGCCTCATAAATTTTTAGTGGATTTCTGACATAATGAATGATGCATAATTGAGTGTATGGGATTTGTTTTCTTTCTTTAAAACATGTTGAATTCTATTAAGGCAGGCCTTATACTTTCAAAGCTTGGTGTTAAACCTTTTCAGGGTAAGACTGAAGTGCTAGGGCTTGTCTAGTCTTCCTCCTTAAGTGTGACTGTTACACAATCTACCCATTGCCCTGAGTGTCCAATGAGATTGCTACAGTCTGGTTGCTTGGAATTTGGATGCCTCTCAGCCTCTTGTGAGGTCTGAAAATTACTCGCTTAGAGCATCCTGTGTCTGTTATTTGCCTAGCTTCATAGAGTTTCAACTTTCAACTTTATATGTACAGATGAGTATGAAGTCAAAGATTCTTGGCTCTGTTTCTAAAGGATCAGATTTAGCATGTCCAAGGCAGAGTATTTATAAACTAGGTTACAAGAAAAAAAAAAAAGTCACGATGGGAGCTGTACCAAAGGCTCGTTTATCCTGTGAGATACATAAAAAAATAATGTGTAAAGCTCTAGACCCTTGCTCATTTCACAAAACCAATCAATACAAAGGAAAATAATTCATCTTTATCATTGTTTAGCACAAACTCTTTTCTTTTTACTTATTTTTATTGTAAAAAGTGTATCAGATGTCCCCCTCTTTCTTCCATTGACTCCCTCTTCATTTGTTTAGGCATACACACCTGAAATGCACAATACTAAGCACTCTGCTCTTTGGATAAATTAGTACAAGTGTTTCATCAAAAAGGAATGAAAAAAAAAAAACCAAGCAAACAATTATAAGCTCATTGCTCATCTTGTAACACTGGTTATCCTCCAGTTTCTCAAGACCTGTAGACCCACAGCATGTACGTCAGCCAAGGTCACCCTCAGGAAATCGATTTCAACTCTGTTGATATAGAAGTCTTTCTCTGAGAGATGCAATAAGAAAGGTTGAGGCAAGATTCTTAGAGAGTAACAATAGCAGAAAGCCATTACCACTGCTGGGCTCAAGGCCACGAGGTGGGGGGAGAGCTGCATCCTGGAGGACACAGCCACTGCTATCAACTAGACATTAAGTCAGGGAAGGTCCAGGGGCAAGTGTATCCAACCTCTTTCATTCTCCATCTTCTGAAAACTTTCTCGTACCTCACATTTGGCAAATCCAACTAGAAATCTGGTCAGAGATGGGGAGAAGGAGAGGATAAAGGGCAGGGTAGAAAGCAGGGAGGGAAAGGGTGGAGAATGGGTTTGAGAGTGATGAGTGTGCGAAGCAAATGGAGAATACACAACACACTGAAGGGAAAAAATACAGGGCCAGCACTTGCTTCTTCAGATGAGTGTTTTCTTCTGTGTAGATTTTTGTTGCATTGTCTTTCTTACTTTTTTTTGTTATTCTAAAATGTACGTTGCAATTTTTTGAGGAAAGGGTAATGAAATAATGAACCCTAGAAATGTATTTAGCTTCTTTCAAAAATGTGTACTTAAAAGAAATCAATAGGTGTGACATAACATTTACAACTCACTACACTCCCTCTGCAAAACATCAGGAAGCCTAAAAAATGAAATATACCTGGTGAAAAGTGCCTTGAATAGAACCTAATAAATCTTAGGCTAGCAGACAGTTCAAACAGGAAGACCTGCTGGGCTCTGATGCAGGAGAGTCTAATCCACTGGATAAATTGTTCCAAGAAGACTCATCCTTGAAAATATATTATCCTTATGACAATACCAAGGCCATCGTCCAAGACAGTTATTGGCTGTGCAAATGCCAGTAACAGAAGTGAAATATACCAGATGACTGAAGGCAAAGAAAGTAATAGGTGATCACATAAAACATACAGAGAGATGGAAATGCCCTTGATTCTGCCAGTCTTATCTCTTACACGCAGCATTCCTGTAATCTGCCTTGGCTGGCACCACGGAACACAATCCTCAGATACATTTAAAAAATAACTCCAGTCCTGGCTGATAGGGCTTAGTTGGTTGAAGTGTTGACCCACGCACTAGAAGATTGTGGGTTCAATTCCTCGTCAGAGCACATGCTTAAGTTGCAGGTCCAATCCTCATTGGGGTGTGGGAGGCATCTGATAGATCCTTGTTGGGGCAGGTGCAAGAGGCAACTGATCAATGTATCTTTCACATCGACTTTTCTCTGTCTCTCCCTTCCTCCCTGTCTAAAAAGTCAAAGAAATCTGTAATCTTCAAGAAAAAAAATAATTTAAAAGATAACTTCAGAACTTCCTTTATATGAGTTAATAAATAAATGTATCCTGCGATAAATCAACTTTGATGCTAAAAGAGGTCTTAAAAGGAATGAAAATGTCCAAAGAAACAAACAAACAGACCCACATTAAAATATTTTAAAAGATTATTGTAAGCACTGACATAATGTACCATTCTATTGGCACACCACAATTCAGTAAATAATGTTAATATTTTTAAAATATGCTTTTAAACTCCCTTGTTCTTAGAAGCAATGCTACGATGAATACCAGAAGGGGTATGGAATCTATGGGGATACCTATGATGCTTTAGGGCCAATTTTGTTAAGTGGACATATTAAGTAAATACTTTTAAACATTTCAGGGTCTGATGATACATTCAGTTGAATTGCTTTCCTAATAATTTTCACTAACCCCTGAAGCCCAAAGGCTGAACATCTGTGAACTACATCTCCAAATGTCCTTGGTTTTTGCTCAATTCTACTGAAGAGAGACAGTAATGGGAGCTTTGGAGAAAAGCCATAACTTTCCTGAGACACTGTGGAGAGTGAGACATGAAATTCTGCTCTTGTTCTGAGGTGGATAGCTTCTTGAGCATAACCCACAGCCATGAAGCAGGCAGCTGAGATATTTATCATTGCTTTTAGGAGATCGGGATCTCCACTTGACAATTACCCAGTCTTTACTCAGCCTTCCCAGGATTGCAAAACCCTCCAGTTATCTGCTTTAATCTCTTTACTACATTAGATAATTCATGCAGCTTTCTTTTTCATGACTGATTTTTATGGATACAATTAGCATCTTAGAATTCTCTCAAATATTAAAAAGTATTATAGTTTTCCTCTTCCTCTCAGAACTGTCTTCTCTTTTTTTCTGAGCCTTGCCATACTTTTTTATAATGCTACTCCAAGTCTTCATGTTATTTTCTCACTAGTTCTTCCTCTTCCACTTACTCCTGGAAAGAGAACACTTCCAATGATAATCTGTTCAAGTCCTTTTTCTTCTTAATATATGGGCACTCCTCTATTTATTTTATGCAATCTCAGAACATTATTTCTCAGAAACATATCCAAAATTTGTATGTCTAGACTCATCTCCTTTCTAAATTTAGGACCAGCACTGATACCTGGTTTTAGATATCTTTATAAGTTTATATCAAGGGCCTTTAATTGAAAAAATAATATGTTTGTGGGTTTTTTTTAGTGAATTTAAAAAAAGAGAGGAAGGGAGAGGGAGATTGAAAAAAATGGTGAGAGAAACATCAACATAGATCAGCTGCCTCCTGCATGCCCCTTACTGGGGATTGAGCCTGCAACCCAGGTACCCTGACCCAGAATCAAACTGGGGACCTCTTAATGCATGGGTCAATGCTCAACCACTGGCCAGGCAAGGTTCTTTAATTGTTGATGTATTCACAAGATTTCCTGACTCCTCCTGGGCTGGCTGTGTTAATTAATGACACCAATAGGCTCTAAGTTATTCAGGTTTTATCTTGTTTATCCCTTGACTTTCTCTAATACGCTTCATTTTACTTTTTCTATGCATCTTGCGTCTATTTTCTTATGTTACTATTTTGTTCATTTCCTTCTTATCTTTGATCCTAACCAGTTTTTTTGCTTCAGATCATCCCTTTCTGCACATTGTTCTAATAGTCCTCACTTCTTGTAGACCTACCAAGCTCAAAGTTTTCTGAAGTTTTGTATGCATACAAAACAAAAGAAAATATGCTCTGCCTGGATTTAGTGGCTTACTACATTAAGGACTCAACTTTTAGTCACATTTCTCTTCCTGTAGCCTTGCCTGTCCCTAAATATCCACCATTTCTATCTGATCCTTCAATAGCAACAGACTATTTAGCATCCTCCAAATATGTATTATTCTGTTCCTTATAAATCTGTGAAATTTAGTCTGAAATACACACTTCCTTCTTTTGTTTAGAGTGACAAACACATATTTATAAGTCACTTTTAAAAGCTGGTTTCTATATAAAAATCCTTCTTAGACCTCCTAGGAACAGTTCATCTCTCCTTTTTGGCTAGAGTTCAAAGATTTTTGTTCCTTTGGAGAATCCTATTCGTTTTGCCTAAATCTATGCATTTACTTGCCTATCTCTCTTACCAGATTTTGAGATTTAAAAACTTAAAGCTAATTCATCTTTGCTTCTTCCTTCAGCACCCCAGAGTGTCAGGCACATTGCAGGCACTCCATGCATGCACGCTGGACTTCAGTGAATTCCATGAAACTGGAATTCAACACTTTCAGAGACAGTGGCAGAGACATACTAGACGTCTTCCCACAGAACAACCTGCCAGCAGCCATCCCTGAAGCACACTTTCTGGAGCACACCTGGATGACAGCAGTCCAAAGGGAAGTAGAAAAAAGAAACCAAAGGGCTTCCTAAGTGGCAGAAGCAGCAGGTAGAGGGCAAAGTCATGTCCCCTGGGTGTACTTGCTGCCCTTGGGCTGCTCCCCCGGTATCTGAGAGAGGATTACAGGTGTGGAACGATGAGCACTCATGTGTAGTAACTAGGTAGTCCCTTCTTCATCTCAGGGGCTGTGTTCCAAGACCCTCTGCAGGTGCCTGAAAACATGGATAATACGGAATCCTATATGTACTATGATTTTTCCTATACATACAGACCTATGATAAAATTTAATTTATAAATTAGGCACAGTGAGAGATTAAACATCAGTAACTGCTAATAAAATACAACAATTTTGCAAGATATTGTAATGAAATTGTGATCTCTCAGCAAACTAGCACACATTTTTTTCCCTTCTTCACATTTTCATTGATAGATTTATTACCATAGATTGTAGCAAACTCAGCATATGATTTGTTTTTCCTCAAAGAAAGCACTTTAGCCCCTATCAATATGCCTCAGTTGGTTAGTCATCCTCCCAGGCACTGAAAGGTTGCTGGTTCAATTCCCCAGTCAGGGCACATGCCCCAGTTTCAGGCTCCATAGCCGATCGAGTCACTCTCACATCAATGTTTCTCTCTCTCCCTTCTTCTTTCTCTAAAAAACTCAATTAAAAAATCTAAAAAATAAAAAAAGAAAGCACTTTATGACTCCATGTTGGCATATCTGAATTGCCAGCATCACTGCTCTTGTGCTTTGGGGCTATCCTATCTAATAAAGAGCGAATATGGAAATTGACCGTCACTCCATGACAAAGATGATGGCGACCACAGGCAATAAGGAGGCAATATGCAAATTGAGGGTCACTGCGACAAAGATGGTGGCGGCCAGGCCGGGAAGCTTGTGTTGTCACCACAGCGACGACAGAGGCATTCCGCCGCACCCTGCCTGCGGAGGGCCTGTGGGCAGCGTGCAGGCACGGAGGTGTTGAGTGGCCTGGGTGGGACGGGATACCTGGCTTCGTCGCCAAGGTGATAAAGGCAGGCGTCCCACCCTGCCCTGGCCTCTCCGGGCTGGTGGGCAGCACACGCAGGCTTGGAGTGGCCAGCGAGCAGCACACACGGAGAGCCTCTGGGCCAGGGAGGTGGGCCAGTGGAGGGCAGCCTGTACTCCCCACATGGCAGCAGTGGCGGCCGTGAGCGCACCAAGCAGAGCCTGTGGGCTGAGCTGAAGTAGCACCTGCAGGCCATCAGCGCCGAGGTGTGGCTGCGCAAGTTCCGCCTCCTGGCCCAGAAGGTGTGTGATCACAGGGACAGCCACCATGGTGGGCCAGATTGATGTCCTCCTGGCTGCGCCACAGGGCTTTGTGGATCTGTGCAGCCATAGACCTTGGGTGCGTGCATCCTCTCCTCCCCCCCTGGTGTGCGAACGTCCCCCAGCACACTGTCACCCACGTGTGCCTACAAAAGTCCCGGACCATGGCATGTGCAAGTCCCTCCTCTCCCCTCCACCGCACTTCCATCAACCCCAGCATGCCTACATCCCCCATGGGATGTGCGCACGTCCCCTCCAGCTTGCTCACGTCCTTTGGAGAGTGTCTGGGTGTTCTGGGTGCTGAGGCAGGGTGCCTGTGAGATGACAATGAGAGGGCTGAGTGGTGATGCCTTGTTCCCGCAGAGGCCAGTGCAGCAACAAGATCACCTCTGTGGGGCTAATGCAGGTGCTGAGGTGGGAGCAAGTGTGGACAGACACACCTGGTGGGCACAGGCGGCCCTTGCTGAGGTGCCTTTGGTCAGTGTTCAAGATCGGGAACCCAGAGGAGGCAAGGAGTTCCATCCTCTCAGTGAAATGGTGGGATAGTCAGGGTGATTGCATAGGAGGAATGTGCACTTTGGGTGCCGGCACCCATGAGCGAAGGCTGCCCTGACTGAGCCTCGTTAGCTTGGGGCCTAGCGCACTCCTGCTGGGCAGCGGGTGTCAGGATGTGCTTTTCTGAGTTAATGAGAGAAAACATTGATTCTCCTGCTGCCCGTGAAGGTGGAAAGTGAAGTGGGGAGACATGTGGTGAGTGAGCGAGGTTCCCTGTCTGGGGGTTCCAAATCTGCCATTGGTTCCTTTCACCGCTGATGAGAGATATACAGGATGTCCCTTCAAAATGTATACACACTTTGAATACCTACTAATTACAATGGGTTTAAGCATGAAAAGAAAGAAACAACAATGGAGCTGTCATCTATTAAAAGTACGGGCACACACTGGCAGTCAGACATTCCCCAGGGGTCCCGGATTGGAGAGGGTGCAGGCCAGACTGAGGGACCCCAGGCCTCGAATTTTGTGCACCAGGCCTCTAGTCCTATATAATAAAAGGGTAATATGCAATTTAATCCCAACAGAGGAATGACAGAGAATGACCAGTTGCTATGACGCACACTGACCACTAGGGGGCAGACACTCAATGCAGGAGCTGCCCCCTTGTGGTCAGTGTGCTTCCACAGGGGAAGTGCCACTCAGCCAGAAGCCAACTCATGGCTGGCCAGTGCAGCAGCAGTGGCGGGAGCCTCTCCCACCTCCACAGCAGCGCTAAGGATGTCCAACTAATGGCTTAGGCCTGCTCCCCTGAGCCATTAGTTGGACATCCCCCGAGGGTTCCCGGCCTGCCAGAGGAATGTCTGACTGCCAGCTTAAGACTGATCCCCCAAGGGGTGGACCTAAGCCAGCAGGTGGACATCCCCCAAGGGCTCCTGAGTAGTCAGACATCCCTCAAGGGGTCCTGATTGTGAGAGGGCGCAGGCCAGACTGAGGGACCCCCTCCTCCAAGTGCACAAATTTTTGTGCACCGGGCCTCTAGTTATTAACTAAAATAAGGGTGACTTTGAACACTAGCTCTGTGATATTTATCGTGTCAGTCAATCTGATAACCCAGTCAGCTACCAAGTGACTAAGCGGTGGGGACAAAAGGATGGTTCACTTCCTGGGCTGGACAGCAGATTTCATCTGGCTACTCAGAATGGCACAAAATTAAAACTTATAATAGTTGTTTATTTCTAAAATTTCCCATTTAATACCTTTGGACCATGACAGACCAAGGCTGACTGAAATCAAGAAAAACAAAACCACCAATAAAGGGAGTACTTGGCTGCAACCTGCTTTCAGACCTGGCTGCTCTGTGTTTCTGTTTTGTCTTGGTTTTGGTTTTATGCCTCCATTCACTTTAGGTTCTTTGAAAGAGATACAACAGATAAATGCAATCAGCAACATCCAAAATGATGACTGCCTCAAGCCTTGGAAACTGCCTTACATGGACTTGAGTTTTGGATTTTAAAATTTAAATTGGGTAGCCCATGGTTAAGGATAAAAATAGCACACCATACACACAGAGATAATTGCAGTTAGCACACCAATTTCATACCCATGGCTTCATGTAATTTTCACAACGCCCTTGGGAGGCTAGGAGAGCATATTTTATATTTTTATAGTGTGCTGTTTAGTTGCAAAGGTTGTGGGTTTTAGAGTCAAACAACCATAGAATTAAAGTTCATCATTACCTCGCACTAGTGTGTACCTCTGGGAATATTACTATACATCTGTAGTAGTTAATTTTATGTGTCAAGCTGACTGGATCCATAGATGCCCAGGTATCTGGTGAAACATGTCTTCTGGGTGTGCCTGTGAGGATGTTTTCAGAGGAGATTAGCATTTAATCAGTGGGTGAGATAAAGTAGGTGGTCCTCCCTAGGTGGGTGTGTGTCATCTCATCAGCTAAAGCCTACAGAGAACAAAACGGGGGAGAGAGGAGGAACTTTTCCCTTCTTCTGCCTCATGGCTTGAACTGATACCTCTCCTCTCATCTTCTCCTGCCCTCAGGCTGAGATTTGTATCCCCAGTTCCCAGACTTTAGGACTTGGACTAACTTATAGCTCTGGCTTTCCTGAATCTCCAACTTGTGGACAGCAGATCCTGAGACCTCTCAGCCTCCATCATCACACAGCTCCTCAGCATAAATCCCCTTTTGTAATCTATTAATTCTGTTTCTCTGAAGACCCCTGACTAACACAGCATTCTCCATCTCTTACTATTTCATTCTCTAGAAAATGGACATGAAGAACATGAATAAGGATGTTGTGAGAGTTAAAGACATTTCATGAGTAAATGTGGATACTTCCAGATAGTAAAGATGCTGGGGATTATGGAAGAAAAATTATTTGGGGGTGAGAGCTATGTTAAACCATAACTCTGACCATGGAAACGTGGATATATCACAGACCATTCTGAATTACCCTTTCTTTATTTTCAAAATTGGGCCTGGTCCTTAACTATCATGGCTTGTATGAAGATTAAATGATGTAACACATTTGAAAGTCTGCTCTCTGGTAGGAAGTGCTTCCTACCAGAGAGTAATAATAGGTTCCTTCATCTTTTAATAAGTCTCCTTTTATTTTTCATCTGTAAAATGGAGATAATACCTTGCTTGTCGGTCTCATGAATTTATTTCTGAGGTCAGAGTAGATGACCAATATGCTTTAATAACATTTTTAAGTGCTTAGTTTACATCAAGCTTTAATACTTATCTGATCAGGTTTTCTACTCTCTGTCAAACCATTCATTAGAAAATCTTGTTGACTCTCTTTACAAAATATTCCAAAGGTTTGGACACTTTACCTTCCCCTATGCTGCTCAAATGCCTGCCATCTTTGCCCTGGGTGACTATTCCTACAAGTACCTCCCACGGGCCCTTCTTATCTCTACAGTGAGGGTAAGCCTCATACATTATTGTCCATGTCATGTCATACCTTTGTTCAGACCCTTAAAAGATTCTGTGTTTCACCCAGAGAAAGAAAGAGGCTTGCAATGCAATACGTTAAGTGATCTGTCCCCCTCACAATCAGTTATGTCATTACCTTTCTGGTCTTATTAATTACAGTTCTACCTTTGCTGATTCCCTTTCATTTATGTCTGCCTCATTGCTATTCTTTGAATGTGTCAGCTGGACTTCTGCTTGAGACCATTTATAAGGGCTACTCCCACTACCTGGGTGTGACTTTCCTCAGATATTAACACAGTTAACCCCTCAACTCCTTCAGGTTTTCACTCAAAGGTCCCCACTTCAACCACACTATTTGGAATGACAACCCTCTTCATCCTGCTTTCAAGTCTGCTACACATTTTTGCCCACTATACTTATCAACTTATAATATATTATACCACTCATTTATTTGGAATGTCTGTTTCATGCTCTGTCTCATCCCATATGAATATAAGTTCCATTAAAGATCTAAATTTTGTTTAATAATGAATTCCTAGCTTGCTATCAATAAATATTTGTTGAATTAAAAAATCAATTGAAACAGAGGTTTCATTTTCTTTTAATTCAATTTGCAGATTATTGTCAAAGGCTCAGTACCTCCAATGGCATCATGCAGACACAGAATCATGATCAGACCATTATCACTTGTATTTGCTACATTAAATCTTGGTCCTTAGAGAAGCAGCCTATACCCTGTAACTATAGCTGCTGTCCACAATTCCATTAGCATCTCTTGAGAGAAATAGAAATATAGAACTGACTTTTTAGAGCTTTTTTTTTCCTGATAAAAAATGCATTGCTCCATGGCTGAGTGCACTTAATTTTCTTATATATTAGCAGCCAATGCCTGCTTCCCATATGAAGGTAAAAACCATATGCCAGGTAGTTATATATCCCTGGAGAATGGTCCCCAAAATTACAAGCTAGTCTGCATTAAGGATGCTAAGTTATCAAATTCCACTGACAGAAATGTATTGAATATTTTTAAAGGAAAGTAGACATATGAATCCTCCATATGAAAATAGTCTCATATATTGCAGTTTTTAATAACTAAAAATCAAGCACATCTTCAGCCATACTTTATCATTTGTATTAATGATGATTGTTTGTGAAACACTGACTTGAAAGCATGCAGTGTTGCCATATCAGGATATAGAGCATACCCCGAGGTGTTCAGAGTGAAAAATAATGTAAAATAAATGGCTGTGGTGGAGAAAATTAGGAGGTTCCCTTTTAGCCATGAAGTTCTTAGGTGTGTATTATAGGTTGAAAATGTCAAAATAGGCTGATTATGAGACTCTAAACTACTTAGGGTGCAAAGAACAAGACAGAGGCTGAGGGCAGTGACACTGGAAGGGATTAAATGTGGGGATGTGATGGGATATGGAAGCAGCAGAAGGTATTCTGACAGCTTCTTTATTTTTCATTTTTCTTCATTTTTATTCACATCTCACGGTGATACTTTCATTTAGAGTCTCTTCTTCCCTGTTTGTCTTCCCCTCTCCCCTTTGTTCTGGTTCTATTGTGTGTGTGTTTGTGTGAGTGTGAGTTTGTGCCTAGGTGAACACGTGTGTGAAAGGGTAGAAATGGTGAGAAAGACCAAGGTTGAAAACAGGAAGAAATAGGAAGTATTGACTGATTTATGAAGCCATGACAGAATTTTTAATTAATATATCTTGATTTCTTCCTCTATTTTTCCTTTTTCCCATTTTCTTCTCTTTCTACTTTCTCAGGACCAATCTGATTTTTCTCCATAATAGTAGAGAAAGGTGAACACCATGGATATAACAGCATGTTGTTTCATCCTCTCCCAAGAAGAAATAATTTCAGTGAATAATTTTCAGATACTATTGGAGAAATAGCTTGCTTCAATTACTTATATTGTCTTAGACCAACATTATTTCAGAAGAAAGATCAAGTCAGACATGATAGAAAAAATAAACTACCTTTTGTTTACTGTTTATATCAGGTAAAACTATCCTTAAGCCATTATTTATTTATTACTACCTTTTTTTTTAATTGATTTCAGAGAGGAAGGGAGAGAGATAGAATTATCAATGATGAGAGAGAATCATTGATCAGCTATAACTTCCTGGTCCATAGATTGATGCTCAGCCACTGAGCCATGCCGTATGGGTTTTAGGCCACTTTTTAGAAGTAACCACAGGTATTAGTGAAAACTGTTATCTCAGGGAAGCCACAGGTCATTCAGTTGATAGAGGAAAGAGAGGGTTACAAGTTTTCCTTGTGCATATGGGTCACTGTTCACATTATTTTTGAGTCGGCACCTCAGAGAGTCTGGAATTGCCTCACTAAAGACAGCAGTGCTATACAACTGTCAGTATAACATGCATAGGTCTGTATATGAAGATGAGCGGAAGACATAAGTCAGCTTCACATGGGACTTGTCTTACCATCGGCAAAAGGCCTTAATAATATTTGTGGATATATTGTCTTAATTATCTAAAATGAGACTTTGTTTCATTTTACTCATTTTTCTGCAAATGTTTGGAGAGAGAAAAAAAATGGAAAATGGTAACCCATGAGACAAGGACAGAGAACAAATACAAACATGCCCTTACTCAAAAAAGATTCTGATTAGACATTTTGATTAAAGATGTAATAAACAGATGGTGGAATCCATATATCGGAGAATTCTCAACAGTTCAAGTGACTGTAGGGCACGTATTTATGAAGTAATATAGCAAAGCATCGCTAAATGTCATCTTTCCTAAAAAGAAAGAGGAGCATTCTCATTGCCATGGCAATTTCAAGAGGGTGGGGTACAGAAAATAAAACTAGGTTGTGTATTAGAAGGCTGAGATGAGGTTCGCAGATCTCCATGAGAAAAGACAATTTCTAAGAATGAGATTAGAGGGATGGTGAAAAGACATGTTATACATCAACCACAGCCAGGTATTTTTCAACTCCTCTCAATAAGAAAATTAAACCATGTGGATTTGAAAATTAAGGTGATGGCTCAAATATTATGCAGTCTTGACACATCCACATTTCAAAACATAATTAAGGGACTGTCAACATATGATGCAAAATGCAAAACATGATGCATTACTGTGAAGGTTCCTCTCTGAAGGTTTGCAAAATCTCCTCAGGATTCAGAACAACATTTTAGAGTGAGATGGAGCTTTGCTTACAAACATATACAGCACAATATTTATAAATATCTGATGGGGGATTATGCCTTTTGCTGTCCCACACATCACTACAAATTGTTGCCTCACCCAGAGGATTTGTTTTAATGAGAAAGAGTAATTTAGTTCTGGAATATATTTACAAATTTTGATAAGAAAGCCAATAATACATTTTTAAAAAGGATTTAGTATTTTAGTGCACATTTTTTTCTGTATGTGTGAAATAACATTACTACCAGTTCTTTAAGCCAACCAATACTTTGCAAAGTAATGACTTTCTTTAAGAACATCTTTGAGGATTTAATTATTAGAAGTAAAAACTCATTTATTCCATCTGTTTATCTCTTTCAGATTATAAATGTGTGTGCATATATGAATACTACATATATAATTATTTTCTTCACATAGTTCTAGTACATTTATACACCATGTAATTTAAGTATTAGCTCATAGAAACCATGCCAATAAGTACAAGATTAAAATCATGGATTTGATTGTAGCTTAGAACAACAAAACTAATTTTTTCCATAGTCACTTAAACTTAAATTGCCACCTTTTCTCTAATTATTGAGCATATGCTATATCCTAGGTAGTTATTATTATTTACAGGCATTGATATTAAACTTTATCCCATTTTCTTCATCAAGTATAATTTAATCTAAGTTTCAAGCAAACTACCTGCTCAGCCTCTTCTAATAGCAGGCAGAACAAGAAATCTAAATCAAGCCATTTTTATTACAAAGCCTACAGTTATACTTTGGACTACACTGTGTGTCTGAAAACTGTTGGTCATAGGTAAGATTGTACCAAATTTAGAATTAAACAAGAAATTATTTTTATATTTCTTCAGTCCTATATAATAAAGAGCTAATACGTTAATTAGACTGAACAGCAGAAGGACCATCCCGACGACCTTCTGGAGGAAGCCGGGGCTGCGAGGGCTGAGCCCCTTGCACAAATTTCGTGCACCAGGCCTCTTCTTAGTAAAATAAAATTCAGAGCCCATGTGTTAGATAAAGATTGTGGTTCAAGGTACTAGACTGAGAAAATAAGGCCTTCTTTGCTTCTGAAGACACCATTTAAATAACCCAAATGTATATAAACAACTAAAAGCATAAGAGAAGGAGTCATCCTCACATACAAGAATACAACAAATTTCTGGAAGATATTTACTAAAGCCCGTTTGTTTGTTGTTGTTGTTGTTGTTTTTTAATTGCTATATCTCAGAATGTAGAATGACCCTGCAACATCAGAGATACTCATTAAATAAAGATAATAAAGGGGCCTCGAAAACTTGCAGAAGGGGCGGAAGCAGATATATGTGCTGATTTGCCCTGTGGTATGTCAAGAGGCCCCAGGTTGAGAATGGGGGATGAGAGAGGGCTAAAGGGATACAGTTGAAAATAGGAAACACAGGTATCACCCACATTTTGAAAGTTTTTTACATCACTTTTATGAAAGATCTTTGTCCGTACCTGTGTTCATTAACCTAAAGAAATCCATGGAAGATTT
Source organism: Corynorhinus townsendii (assembly GCA_026230045.1). Taxonomy (NCBI): domain Eukaryota; kingdom Metazoa; phylum Chordata; class Mammalia; order Chiroptera; family Vespertilionidae; genus Corynorhinus; species Corynorhinus townsendii. Next base: position 219,847,138 of record JAPDVU010000001.1, read on the forward strand.
TTGCTTTTATAAAGAAAGGTGAAAAGAGGGTGAAGCATTTGTTTTGCCTGAGTCATTAGGGAGTCACGGTGTACCTGGAACAGTAAGAGTGGTCCCACCAAGCCCTTCCCCGGAACCATACTCAGTATCTCAGCATAAAGCCTCCAGAACTTTGAACTGTATCTGTGAGCATCTGTGCTTTATCTTGATTTATTTTGTGCATCTGTTAGTAACATGTGTCTGTCTGAAGGTATCAGAAAAGCCTACAAGAGCTTGTATAGATATTACACCTTAGCATAAAACTGGACTGACGTGTTTTGATAATGGTGAATGAAGTAAAAAGGTTGTGTGTGTTTTAAACTTGCCTGCCTCCATCATTTGTACTGTTTAAATGTAGAGAGAAGAAAATCTTGAAAGCTGCCAAACATACTATTGGTTCTGCTAGTAGCAAAGTGGCCTGTTTTAGTTGGCATTCAAAACCATAAAACGCAAAGTCTATTGGTTGAATGGATGGGTGGATGCACAAAGTGTGAAGGGTATTTATCATGTCATTCCTGTGTTAACCATATGTTAGTATTATTTTAGGTTTTATGTGTTATTTGGTACATTTTTAAGGGGGCTTTGAATGCTTACATATTTTTTCCATGTAAATTAAGGGTGATTACTCACTTTATGCCAGTTTAGCTTATGCATGGTTTCATAGGAACATTCAACTTTCAGATAGCAGGAGAAACCTGTAATTGAAAGTCTATATGTGGACTATGCAGGGATGGGGAATTTCCATCCCTGGCCATATAAGGTCTGAGAAGTCATTAGGTGTGGGCCTGTCAAGGCATTAGGGGTGAGTTAATGAGTTAAATGTTTGACTAGACGGAGCAGGCTAATTTTTAAGATGATAATTTTGTACGGTTCACAAATGATGTTATAAAATATCCAAATGGCCCTTGGCTGAAAAAAGGTGTCTCACCCTTAAGAGCAATCCTCTCCATCTTCACCATCCCAGCCAGACACATTTTGCCAAGGGACCAACAGTCAGTTTACCATTACAAGGCAAAACCAAAAGTTTCCCATTTCAATAAATTGCCCAAATGATTTTGGAGAGATCTAGGTCTGTAAGAATGGGAAGTGATGTTCCAGAATGTAAAGTGCTGAGGTCTCTAGACTAAACAGATGAGAAAGATGAAGGGGGGCGGGGGGAGGAGAGGGAAGTTAAAGAAAGTAAGAGAAAATGTGAGACACAGATGACTGATCAGTGATATTTCACTACAGGAGTTTTACAAAGGGAAAAAGAAATGGAGGTGAGACAATAATGAAAGTGATACTTCGAGGACATTCCCACTGATAATGATGACACAAATGATATATTGAAAGCACTCATTATAAGTCAGATAAATGGGGAAATATTCAAGAATCTTTAGAATACAAGGAAATAATGAATAAACGATTTTAAAAGTTACTAGATGGAAAAATAATTTCATACAAAGGGATAAAAGTGAGAAGCTTGCATTATGTTTGGTTTTTAACTGGGAGCAAGAGTGAGTGCTGGAAAAAGAATAGGGAAACACCCTCCAGATTTTGAGGAAGAATCATTTTGAATCTAGATTCCATAATAAAGCTAGAAAAGCAGTTCCAAGTGATGACAAAACCATATGTTCCAGACATGAAGAGACACAGTTTTATTTTATTTTAAATATAGTTTATTGATTTTTACAGAGAGGAAGGGAGAGGGATAGAGAGTTAGAAACATTGATCAGCGGCCTCCTGCACACCCCCTACTGGGGATGTGCCCACAACAAGGTACATGCCCTTGACCGGAATCGAACCTGGAACCTTTCAATCTGCAGGCCGGTTAGGGCAAGAGACACAGTTTTAGATTTAATGAATATTTTTTGAGTAACTACTATGTGTGAAGGATTCATGTAGGCACTGAAGATGGAGTAGTGACTAAGCCAGGCAAAGTCCCAGCTTAATGAATCGCACCTTCTAGAGGCAGGGGACAAAGGAACAAAAACAAACAAAAATAGTAGTGGATCAAAGAGAAAACAACCCCTCAAGTTTTGTATTGATGAAAATATCAATGCCAAAAGCTTTGCCTGGAATCATGGCTAATCTTAAATTAACATCCTGGTTCTATTTATAACTATCTAACATCAGAGAAGTCAAAATGTCTCTGTCAGGTTTACAAAATGCATGGAAATGCATTCTCTCTCTACCTTTTCTCCTTTGCTTCTTTTTCATGTTTCATTTCTCTGAATCTGTGAGAATTGAAGTACTGTAAAGTCTTTCTTCCATTAGTCTCTCATTTTGTAGCCCATTACACAGCTGCTCTAGACTTTCTGCTACCATTCTCTTTGGAACAAATCCTGGGGTAACAATTGACTTTATAACTGAACCATTTTTGTGTTACCATTTATCTCCCTGAATTTAACCATGCTACGCTAATTATGAGTTTTTCTTTAATTCATTATTTCATCTTTAACATAATTTAAGATCTATTATGTTTTTTTCTAAAGATTAATTTCTTTTTCTAACTCCTCATAACAATTCTTTCCCATCCCAGAGTCCCTTTGCTATTTTGGGCAATGCTTCCCTTTCTGCTCCCTGCCGGGATTCATAATTGTTACTTGGCAGATGAATCCTAGCATGCCTAATCATTGCTTCCAACTTTCCACAATCCAATTAGCAAACAACAGTAGTGCAGGGGGTGCGTCTCAAGCAAACCTCAGAGCCGCCCTCCATGAGTTTTCAAATTCACAGTGACTCACTATAATTATAGATTTCATAATTAAAAAACAGTTGTGTCCATGGATGGTTTAATCATGATATTATATTATCCTTATACCTTTGAACATATTAAGGAGCACTTACCTAACTCAGCAAATATTTGAGTTGATGATGATGAGTTGATAGAATTCTTAATATTATAAGCAAAGACACGTTTGATTCAAGGAAGATGGAAATAACAGAGGGCTAATAGTTACCAAAAACCTTTGCAAATAGCACCCTCACAGAAAGTAACTTACCAAATGAGGCATGTAATAATGGAAGGTTATCAGATTTATTTTTCTCTTCCCTACATCACACTGCTACTGATGTGTTAGAAGTTCTACTTTACACATAATAATCTGACGTATCCTTCTCAGATTATCCTGAGGGTTTGATAGGTAGGGCTGAGTTTGGGGGGCAGTTTAATTTCTCTGTGTCAAGGTCTACTCTTCAAGCTTTTTATGTTATACTAGAGGCCCGGTGCATGAAAATTCATGCAAGAATAGACCTTCCTTCCCCGGCTGCAGGAACCAGCTTCCCTCAGGCAACCGGGACCCAGACTTCCCTCCTTGGGCCGCTGGCAGGCACCCAGGACCTGGGCTGGCATCCCTCCTCTGGCCTCCTGCGGGCACCTGGGATTGGGGCCAGCTTCCCTCAGGCTGCCCGCAGGCACCCGGGACCTGGACTGGCTTCCCTCCTGCCCCAGCTTCATCAGGAAGGACATCCAGAATGACGTTGGAAGATGTCGTCGGAAGATGTCTGGTCTAATTAGCATATTCCCCTTTTATTATTATAGATCTGATAGGGATATAATGTGGCATATTGTGAAGTCCTAGGCAGGGAGGTGGGGAAACCCAGGTGGGCATCCTCACTGTGCCCTTGACAATGGGGCATATAATAACCATTGGACAAATGACTGGTATAGTCAGCTGGAGGTCCCCTATAAAGGTTATATTGTCTGCCTTGTCTTTATGGGGATTGAAGCAAATGTGAGTAAAGTTCATTGACACTATTATGTAGTCAGTAATTATCATTTTATTATTGGAGGCTTGTTGTTAGAGAACAGAGGTTTTAAGAAAAGAAGGGAGGAAATTTATTAAGGTTTTAGATCATTGCTCTTTTACTTGACAGTAAAAATATTCTTAAAGAGGTAAAGAATTGAAGAATTGTGGATTACTATATCTAGGAAACACATCTGGGGTTTCACTGTGTCTCAGAAAAACTTGCTATTCTTCACTTGGGACTAACCATGTTAAATTTTCCTAAAGAGGGAAGTCTCTATTTGTAATTACCGATATTGATATGGGTTAATGTGGATTCAGTGCAATCCCAATCAAAATCTCACAGGTATTTTTTTTTTTATATTGGTGAACTGATTCTAAAGTTTTCATAGTGAGGCAAGAGACCCAGAACAGTCCACACAATATTGAAGTGAAGATGAAAGTTGAAAGACTGGCATTATCTGATTCAAGACTTGCTATAAAGCTCTAATAATTAAGCCAATATGGTTTTTGCAAAAGAATAAATAGCTCAGTGGAAAAGAAGAGAGAACCCAGAAATAGACCAGCCCAAATATAGTCAAGAGATCTTTGAGAAAAGAGCAAAGGCAATATAATAGAGCAAAAAATAGTCACTTCAGCTAATAGTGCTGGAAAAACTGGATAGCCACATGCAAAATAATGACTCTAGATTTATTACCCTTTCCGAAAATTAACTCAAAATACATCACAGAACTAAATGTAAAACACGAAACTAGAAAACTAGAAGATAACATAAGAGAAAATCTACATGGCCTTGAGTATGGCAATGACTTTTTTAGATAGACTATCAAATGCATGATGGATGAAAGAAAAAATGGATAAGCTAGACTTCATTAAAATTAAAAAACTTTTACTCTTCGAAGGACAATATCAAGGGGGTGAGATGAGCCACAGATTGGGCAAAAATATTTGCAAAAGACACACTTGATCAGGACTGTTACTCAAAATATACAATCACTTTTCAAACCCAAATCTCAAACAACCCAATTAAAAATGGAGCAAAGATTTTAATAGACTCTTCATCAAAGAAGATATGCAAAAAATAACATAAAAATATTCTCCACATCATATGTCCTCAAGGAAATGCAAATTAAGACAATAATGAAATACCACTACAGAGCTATTCTCATGGCCAAAATTTGGAAAATTGATAATAACAAGTGCTGACGAGGCTGTGGAGCAATAAGAACTCTTCATTGCTGGTGGGAATGCAAAATGTTATAGCTCTTTAGAAGACGGTTTGGCACTTCCTAACAAAAGTAAACATTTCCTTACCACAAAATACAGCAATTTTTCTCATTGATATTTACCCAATGAAGTAGAAGACTTATATCTATGCAAAAACCTGCATGCAGATGTTTATAGTAACTTTATTCATGACTACCAAAACGTGGAAGCAGCCAAGATGCCCTCCCATAAGTGAATGGATAAATAAATCATGGTACATCCAAATAATGAAATTTTATTCAGCACTAATAAATCAGCTGTCAAGAAATAAGTTATCAAGCCATGGAAACACTGGGAGGAACCTTAAGTGAATTTTGCTAATAAGTGAAAGAGACGTATCTGAAAAGGCTGCACACTGTATGATTCCCACATGAAATTTAATCTGGTGTCCAAATATATGGTAATGCATGCATGTGTTTGACATGCTATACCTGATTTTATGGGTTGCATATACCAGCTATGAGTTTATTTCTGCTAAATTGTGAATTACTTCCCAGGTAAATGAAAGTGATATTGACACTGTGTCAAAAAGAATAATTATGGAGCAAAGTACAAACTTAGTTAAATTCTATACTTGTTTAGAGATATGCCATCTCTAAATAGATATTTTAAATAAGTAAATGAATCTATTATTTTAATTTATTGAGTTTATATTCACTAGTTTGTATGTGAGGACATGACTGGACTGACACAGTGGTAAACTGACTGGCATTTGTATACTATGCTCAAGACACTGGAATAAGCACTTGTCATGGATTACTATGCTTAAGACACTGGAATAAACACTTTACATGGATTAACTCATTCAATCTCATGATAACCTATGAGTTAGGTTAAATTACCATCTTAATTTACAGATGAAACCATTGGAGATTTATGTCACTCCGATCCTTTATAATATTTTATCATATTATCCTTCATTTTCTACCTTTACTGTCATGGAAGTGCCTTGAAAATAAGTCCCAATAGTGTTTCTGGCACATATTACAGAGCCACAGACAGTCTATATGTTCAAGACATATTTTTTAAATTATTTATTCATTTCATACTTTGCTAAGAATTTTAGTTTGATATCACTGTTGATGGCTTAATATTACTGCTTAATATATAGTCACCTTCTCCCAAAACCTTGAATAAAGGGTTGGTAATTTTGGAGGCTATATTAACTTTTTATGGCCACAAGCTAGCATTTATTGACTTGAACAAGCTATTAATTAAAAGACTTCCAGCTAACATTTATAACCTTTGATGGTTTCCAATTTTATTTTCTCATATTATGATATATTTCATATACTATATCTCTGGTATTAACTATGTGAAAAAATTTTAGTGATAGAGGACCTGGATGATGTTACATTGACCTTTAGAATAGATGTATACCATGCTTTCTTGAGGTGAGCTGGGCAATCACAAGGGCTGGGGAAAAACAATGTTCACCCTGGTTACACTGACTGTAGCCACCATTCTGAGGTACTTTGGATTGTGAAGTATACTGATCATAAGGCAAGTGTCCTTAGGATTCTTCCAGATTGAGATGCAGGCAATGTTGATATTTAGGACATATTTCCTCAAGCCCGATTAATTGTGCCTACCATGCTTCCCTCCACTGTGAACAAATTGGTCCCTGTGATTCAGAAGTAACTTTAAATACCATTAATGAGGTAATGTAATACTATGGAAAAAATGTAAAGCTAAATTAGAACCTGGGTTTCTGACTCAGCCTGGTGCTAAGAGCTTATTTAATGTTAGAAAAGAGTACACATAGCTTCATCTATAAATATAAAAAGTCTTGCCTTAATTATCTCAGACTTTTTTTGTTGTTGTTGAACAACGAAATAATGTCAGAGCTTTACGTTTTACATAAGCTATCAAGCATCATCCAAGGGTAAGACATTTTTCTTTTCTTTTCTTTTTTTAGTAATTATCCATCAGTTCAACAAACAGGTCTTAGGACAGAACAACTGAGGACAATTACAAGGAAAGAGAGAATTAGGGAATGGGTGGGGGGGAGGTGGTGGTGAATGGGAAGGTGGCTGTGGATGAGGAAGAAAAAGGGAATAGAAAACACATAACCCTGCCCAGTTTTGCTCAATGGATAGAGAATCAGCCTGCTGACCCAAGGGTCCTGAGTTCAATTCCAGTCAAGGTCACGTACCTTGGTTGCAGGCTCCTGCCCTACCCAAGCTTTGGTCAGTGCTAATGCAACCACTCAATGTGTTTCTCTCACATCGATATTTTGATATTTCTCTCTGTCTTTCCCTCTCTCTTCCACTCTGTCTAAAAATTAATGGAAAATTATCCTCGGTGAGGATTAAAAAAATAAAATAAAATGAAATACATAGATAGGACATCAGGAACTTTGACTTCATTTCTCTCAGAACTTGGACTTTACATTAACCCTTTATGAGGAAAGGGCCAGCATGTAGAAAAGAAATAAAGATCCGAGGGGATGTCTCTTTGACACCTTCTTAATATCTTCAGTTAGCACTTCTAAATTCTTCACTGCAGCATTTCAGGTGCCCAATATGCCCCTTTCATTATAATTAATCCCGAAGTTTTAAAAAGGAAGCATGTTTGGAAGGATTATTAAATACTTGGAAACTTTCTAAGGTTAGTTGCCAATTACAGAGGATGTCCTTAGAATAAAATGTGTTTTAAAAAGCTGTCCTTATTTCTTATTTATAGAGTTGTTTGAACATAACCCAGGCAGGTCAGGATACGTTGACCTCTACTCAGGATAGTCTCTGAGGATAGAAACAATGTCCGCCACCCCGCAGAGCAGAAATGAATAGCAACAGTCACATACATTTCAAAGGAGAGAATGAGTTGTGGTTTTCCACTCGGTTGTTAGAACTCTGGCTGTGGCTAGTTGGAAGAAATAAACTTGCTATTGAATAAACATCTAGTATGGTTTGCTAGAGATCCACATTCTAAATGCCTTAAATGCCTAGTCACTATGTTTAGAATTTTCATATATTAAAAGAACTCATGCCAATCACTATTAACATTTTCTGGTTATTTTTTTTTTCTGGAAATGGTCTCTGAATATATAGACACTTGTAGATAGGAACAGGTAGTCCATCATTTTTATTTCTCTTTCCACTTATGAAAAAACCATCCCTATTAATCTCATTCCACAAATTCAGATTTTCATGAAATGTTGCTTTATTTTGTTAACATTTCCACTTCTGTCTAATTTAGAACATCCATTCTGCCTGGTTGCAGAAACAAGATCTTTGTAAACTTAGGAACTGTCCATTGTTTCCCCTGAAGTGGCATCTCAGGGATGTGGGAGGTGTTTGGCCTGAGATGTGAGGAGGGAGTAGGCGCTGGTCTTCCTTCATCCTATGTGCACTACTATGCTGCCTACCATCTGAGACATATCATCCCCACAGATGATATCATCCCCACTGCTCACTATCTCTCATTACTGTTTACCAGGCCTTTCGGAGTCTGGCTCTATGTATGTCCTGAGGCACAGAAAGCATTTTCTGACTTGCCATGCCACTTTGGTGTGGCCAGTGATCACTAATGCTAGGATACATTTTCTCTTCTACACTTGAACTCACTAGAGAGTATTCCATCGATTCATGGACCATGCTGGAGCTTGCAGAGGTTTGTCTCTGCTACGTCTGTTCAGATATATCATGCAACCGTTCTTTCTCCTGCTCCTTAGCCACTCCAGGTGAGCATATGTGATGGTGGGATGGAGAGGCTGAGATGTCAATGTTTTACTCACTCTCCCTGGGAACTGAGATTCAGGTCTTGTCTCATGTTTAACCCCAGTTACCTTGCGGTTCTGTAATTCCATGAAGGACGCGTAGTGGATTAGAGTAAAAGAGTGAGAGTCTTTTGAAGGCAAAATAACTTGTGTCTCTTTGTTATTCTCATGACTCTTGGGAAGGGGGCCATAGGTCTTGGCATTTTAATTGACTTCTTAGTTTCTTGTGTCTCCCATCCCTGAACCATGGAAACAGCCTGTCTTACAACCTACATTTCAGAAAGATAGGGGACATAGGAAATTTGGGGGCAGGGTAGGGATGCTGCATGTATAAGATAACAAAAGAATATGTGTCCACAATTGTATGTTGGAGAGTTTTTCATAGATATACTATTTTAATGTAGTAAACAGTATTGTATTATTTGTGCATACCATATTTTATGTATTTAATTATTTTTTATGGAAAGGAATTTAGTTAATTTCATTACTTTTGCTGATATCAAAGACAGAAGAAAAGCTCTGTATAGTTATCTTTTCCACATATGTAAATATATCATTCCAGTTAAATCCCTAGGTATGGAATTCCTGATTCGATAGATAAACCCATTCTACATTTTAAGTTATTGCCAAAGTGCCCTCCAAAAAAGTTTCATTAATTTAAAACCCCATTAACAAAGTGTCACCTAATATTATTTTAATGCATATTTCATACTACTGAGTTTATTAATGCTTTCTAAAGTTCACATCAAAATTTTGATTTTTTTGAAGGCAGAGAATTTAATTTAGGTATAATTTGGACATATACTAGAAATATAAACAATGGTAAGAGTGTTTGCATTTTGCATACAGTTTGAATTTCCCTACATAGTCTCTTTTTCTGTGTTAGAAAATATGTAAAATTTCTTTTATAGATTAACAAACATAAAGTATAATAGTCTGGGAGTTACTCTATTGTTTCAGCATATAGACAGGGTCAGGATCAATGAATATCTGTTAAATAAATAAATGAATGAATAACTCATAAAATTAATAAACAAATTTCTCCACTTTAATTTCCAGATAGTTATAAAAACTAAAAGCACTGATGATTTTACTTCTTTTTGTAGTTACCTGTGTGGACATACCTGCCTAAGCAATGAGCTTTTTAGAGTTCTCTTTGTGGTCACCTTTATTAAATCAAATTAAGTTGAAAACTTCAGAACACATTTGAGCAGGAGAGATGAAGAGTGTTGGTGAATGAGATGAAGCACAGAAGTAAAAGTCATTCATTAAACTCACCTCTCATTCTTGAATATGTTCTACTGCTAACTCCACATGGCATAAAGTAGCTGCTGGGGTATTCCATTTTATTTTAGGAGATTGAAAACTGTTAACAAAAGCTGTTTATGTTTATTAAGGAGTTGGGTTTTAATGCCTGTAGAGAGACAAGGAAGGTCCCAACACCTAATTGAGCTAGAGTAGGTTATTAACACTGAGCATGTATCAAGCCAGGGCACTCAGAATGCCTTCTGGTACAGAATATTTATCTTTTTCAGGCTGGGGTTATACTTATCCTGAAATTGAAGTATGAACTACCCAAACCAGAAACTTTACCTATAAAAATAAATTTAAGTGGTCCCTGGCCAAGTATAAGCCTGGAGTGCTCATCAGAAACAGAAATAAAATCAGTTTAAGTCCTCAATTGCTGACACACAGATAAAGCCCCAGTGAGGATGAGCTGAGTTGAACTCACTTTCCAAGCGAGGAAGTGAAGCAAGTCTGAGTGTGAGTCAGGAACTCCAATAAGCAGTGGGAAGAACCTCAAACAATAGAACTGGAGCTAAGGGACTGTAAAATAAGCATATTACAATGACGGATGTATGAAAGGAAAGATTTAAAAACTTTAGCCAAGAGCAAAACATTTTCAAAATAAAACAGTAGAAATTTTAAAGAAGCAAGTAGAATTTCTATAAACAAAACATTAATATTTTCTAATGTTTAAAATAATTTTAAATGACTTTAAAGTAATCTGAAGAAGAGATTAGTGTTCTCAAAGACCATACTGAGGAAATTCTACAGAATGAAGCATAGGAGATAAAGAGATGAAAATGATAAAAATATTTATGGTATCTGGATAATCAGGTTTCTTATCATTTCATAGTTCATCTATTATGAGTTACAAAAGAAAAATTCAGAAAGAAAGCAGGAGAGGTAAAATTGAAGTGATAATTCATGAGAAATTTCTAGATTTGATGAAGATAATCCTTAATCCCCAAGACTATAGTTAATTTCCAGAAGGATAATATATGCCTAACACATACTGGGGATATTTGTTATCTATTGCTGTTACAGAAAACTGGAGAAGAACCAAGCAATACTTAGAGAGATGGAGTTACATTTATTATGCGCGGGTACAGAGGAAAATGTCTTTCAAATTCTGGGCCCCAACATGGAGGAATTTTCCCTATTTATATGTTTTTACCTTCTTTGTCTCCCAAATATGGGGTGTTTCCGGCCCCCTTTGCAAGTTCTTAAAGAGCCCCTATGTTGAGACCTCAACCACAGGCCTGGCCTGGTGCCAGCACTGATCATTTTGTCTGGGGAAGGTTTAATGGCCTCTCTGAAGTGGGAGTAGTCTTATTTTCCTTATTATTTAAGCAAGCAAGCATTTACAGAAGCCAAATAGCAGGGTTAAAATTCCAAACAGCAGTTTTTATATAAGATGGATGCTTCATTGCTATGTAACAGATTACCCCAGGTTATCCCAAATCCTAGTGGCTTGAAATAATAACACTTAGTTTCACAGTTTTTGTAAATCTGAAATGTGAGCTTGTTCTGGCTAAAGGTCTTTTAAAAGGTTGCAGTCATGATGTCATCCAAAACCACAGACATCTGAATGAAGGCTTATGTGGGGCAGGATCCCCTTTGAATCTGGTTTGTTCACATGACTGCAAGTTCTGCTCCACCAGACCTCTTCCAGGCATGCCTGTGAATCCTCCTGAGAGGTGGGCTGACTTACTGTAGAACAATGATCCAATCAGAAGAAGAGAGATGGGAGCTGCTTACTTTTTAATCATCTAATCTCAGAAGTCAAATAGCATCATTTATACAATATTCCAGCAGACAGAATTCAGACACAAAGTCTACTCCATGTTCAAAAAAAGTCAAAAAACTTGCAGACATATTTTAAAATTACTGCAACTCACCCAAACAAGCCAAAGACCACATACTAAGATACGTTAATAAAATATAAACATAAAAATAATTGACAGCCATCCTTGAAAGAGAGAATAACAGGTGGAAGGCAATTAAATAATATTTTCAAAGAGTTAAGGAAATGTAATTGCTAATATAGAGTTCTAAAACTAGTTAAACTATGATTCCAGAATGAGTAATTAATCCAAAAGTTTCAACAGAAAAAAAGCTGAAATAGTTTACTTCACAGGCCTTTTCTGAAAATAGTAAGGAAGTACTCCTCGAGAAGAGAAAATTAAATTTAGGAAAGGATCACACACACACACACACACACACACACACACACACACACACACACACACACACACAATATATGGTTATATCTGGGGTGTTCAGACCTAACTAATGGTGGTTGCTAACTGGTTATGTGTCAAACTAAGGAAAATTAAATGTAAAAGTAAGAGAAGAAAAAAGGGAATGCTTGCCCTAGCCGGTTTGGCTGAGTGGATAGAGCGTCACCTGCGAACTGAAGGGTCCCAGGTTTGATTCCAATCAAGAGCACATGACCAGGTTGCGGGCTTGATCCTCGGTAGGGGGCATGCAGGAGAAGCCAGTCAATGATTCTCTTTCATCATTGATGTTTCTATCTCTCTCTTCCTCTCCCTTCCTCTCTGAAATCAATATATATATATATATCTCCACACATACATACTAGTGGCCCGGTGCACAAAATTCATGTATGGGGGGGAATGTCCCTTAGCCTGGCCTGCACCCTCTCCAATCTGGGATCCCTAGGGGGATAACCAGCAGTCAGACATCCCTCTCCCAATCCAGAACTGCTGGCTCCTAAGCACTTGCCTGCCTGCCTGATCGCCCCTAACTGCTTCTGCCTGCCAGCCTGATTGTCCCTAAGTACTCCCCTGCTGGCTTGATTGCCCCTAACCACCTCTGCCTCTGCCTTGGCCCCACATCTGGGACCCAGGATTCCCTCCTCCAGCCGACCACAGGCACCCGGGATCCTGGTGTGCCTCTCTCTGGTCAGCCATATGCACCCGTAACTCCAGTCGGCTTCCCCCAGGCCGGCTGCAGCCACAGGGGATGGTGGGCAGGTGGTTTCACCTAGGCTGCAGCCACAAGTGCTGGCACTCAGGACTGTGGGGTGAGAGGCTTCTCTGTCTTCCCTGGGATCAGTGTGGGCGTGATCTCCTAAGATCACAGGGCAGGTGGCTTCTTCATCTCCTGGGCCTCAGCCAGCCTCAGGCACTAGCGCCCCACTTCTCCAACTCCCAAAGGCTGGGAGCAGCTGAGGGGCGGTGCTGCCGCCAACTTTGTCAGGTTAATTTGCATACTCATTCTTGATTGGCTGGTGGGCATAGCAGAGGTATGGTCAATTTGCATCTCTCTCTCTCTCTCTCTCTCTCTCTCTCTCTCTCTATATATATATATATATATATATATATATACATGTATATATTTTTTGTTTTGTTTTGTTTTTTTAAGGGAATGCTTGAAGTTAAAGCCTTCTGAGATTTTGGCATTGTGTGGAGATGGCTAATGATTTTTATTTTGGGTAAACCCAATGAAATAGTTCAAACAGAATATAGATATTGTAAATTGTTTAGAAAGAAAAGGGAATAACACACTTATTTGCAAGAGAGGGTGTTATGAACAAAAGCATATAAAAATGCTATAGAAAACACAAAATAAAGAGGAAACAAATATTAACATATAATTATCACAATTGATAGAGGCTGACTGAATGTGTAAATTCAAAGAAAATCACAGAATAGACAGTCTCCATTTATAAATGTCACAAATAAACTCAATGAACAAAAAGGTAAGAAATAAAATGATTACAGATAGATTATATTATATTAATCAATAGAAAACTGGATAATTGGCCTGGCTGGCATGGCTCAGTGATTGAGCATTGACCTATGAACCAGCATATGCCTGGGTTGTCAGCTGAATCCCCAGTGTGGGGCATGCAGGAGGCAGCTGATCAATGGTTCTCTCTCATCATTGATGTGTGTGTGTCTCTTCCTCTCTCTCCCTTCCTCTCTGAAATCAATAAAATATATATAAAAAGAAAATTGGATAGTGGTAGTAATTTCAGAAAGAATTCAACTTTAATACAAAATCTTGATTTGCCAAAGATGATTGCTATGTGATAGTCAAAACTTTAATTCATCAGCCCACTATAAGATCCTAAACTTGCATTTCTTATTTAAATAATCGCCAATTAAAGCTAAAATATTTTTCAAAATTACTAAGAAAAATTGACAAATTGTCATACTAGGGGATTTCATTACCTCTCAGTAGTCAGTAGTAAAAAAATTAATAAAACCATAGAATATTTAAATAAGATAATTAAGAAACTTAAACATATGTATATTCAAGCAATGAATAATTACATGTTATGTATTTTGTCAAACTACATATTGGAAACTTTATAAAAATTGACCAAGTATCATCCTATATAATAAAAGCTTAGGTGGTGTCATGCCATTGCATGATGTAGTCACAAGATGGCCACCACAAGATGGCTGCACACACAGCAGAGGTGGGGCTTGGTAGCTGCTCCGTGTGGTGAGGCTTGGGGGTCTTGCAGCTCTGTGTGGTGCAGAGGAGGCCAGTCCTGGCATCTCTGCTGCCTCACGCAGAGGAGGCGGGTCATGGCAGGGGAGGGCAGTTGTGGGTGACCAGGCTGGAAGGGGAGGGCAATTGTGGGTGACCAGGCCTGCAGGGGAGAGCAATTAGGGATGACCAGGCCTGCAGGGGAGGGCAATTAGGGGTGACCAGGCCTGCAGGGGAGAGCAATTAGGGGTGACCAGGCCTGCAGGGGAGGGCAGTTAGGGACAATAAGGCTGGAAGGGGCACAATTAGGCATCAATCAGGATGGCAGGGGAGTGGTTAGGTGGTGATCAGGCTGGTAGGCAGAAGCAGTTAGGGGCAATCAGGAAGGCAGTCAGGAGAGCAGTTGGGAGCCAGCAGTCCTGGATTGTGAGAGGGATGTCCACTGCCTGTTTAGGTCCAATGCTACTGGGATCAGACTTAAACAGGCAGTCGGACATCCCTCGAGGGGTACTAGGTTTTAGAGGGTGCAGGCTGGGCTGAGGGACACCCCCCAACCCCGTGCACGAATTTTGTGCACCAGGCCTCTAGTTATATATGAAAGGATATCCAAATGGGAGCAAACACACATAGGAACCTGCCAATATTTTTAATACTCAGAAGAATGCAAATTAAAACAGCAAAGTAATATTTTCACCCCATAAGACTGTCAAAAATTCAACACAGATACACCAGGAACCATGTACAAAATTTTTCTTTTCAGTGTTGTTTATGATAAAAAAAAACATTAAAAATTAATTGTTGAATGGACAAAGAAATTGTTTTTAATGTATGATGACTGTCATTGATGACTGGATCAATCAACTTGGAGCCGCAATGCACAGAGCATACATATCTAAAGTTCTAAATGCCACTAGTCAGTAAGATGTATTAAATTGTAAGGTGTACATATAGTCTATTAAATTTTCATGGAATATTAAGGTTTACACATGGTCATTTGACAAATCTGTATTTACATTTTATATAGCACTATGTATGTAGGCTACATATGATACGAAGGATTATAATTTGATACCTTGTCTGAAGTCATTTAGTTTTGTTTTTTTTTATTAGAATCATACTTTTTCAATTTCATGGCAATAGTCATTTTATATGTTGAGTTACAATTGTTTTTATGTGCCTTATATTTCTAACAATTGTGCGCTACAAATCAGTAACAGGTTTGCCCTCAGATTTTGTCTTATTCTCCAAAGCACGTAGGAAACAGTAGATATGAAAAAAAAAAGTTGTTAAATAAAATCTTATAATGTATTTGCAAGTGAAAGCCTTTTTTTTTTTCCTGTGATGTGATGAATGCTTTTTACTAGTGCAGGAGATTAAGAAAACCTAATAAAATGTCCCATCAAGAAGTCAAGTCCTATGGAGGTCGTAAAAATGAGAGAGGCCCAATTTCCAATTGAAGCGGAGACATAAAGGGCTTTCTTACTTTTCTCCTATTCATCTTACTTATCAGACAGAATTTCTGGAGGACTTAGAACACCTCTCTGTACTTTTCTATCATTATCAACATTTCATAGGACCTTCTCTGAGATTTAGCCTTCAGGAGTTATCATTAGAGAGAGTGTGATAATCATTCTTGCCTTGCTAATGTGCCCTAATCTTTTTCTTGACCAACTGTACATTGTAGTTATGGTCCACAAAATTTCCATTTCAGAATTTTTAATGGTTTAAAATAGCTTTGTTTTAACAGAATTTTGAGGGAATGTTATAATATTAAAGTATTCTGAAACTTCAGAAGCGGTGAAAAGTAGTTTGGTAAATCTACTTAATGTATTATCAACTCTTTTTATTCTCCTTCCACTACCACTAAGAAAAGTAGGTTATTTTTTTATAAATTCAGTCTTAAGTAAGTTTAATAAATGACTTATAAAATTATTGATTTGCTAGACAAGGAAGTTAGAAGATTCCAGGAAAGAAACATGCTTTTCCCAATCTAACAAAATGTGACTTAATATTTTTCTCTTCTCAGAATGTCCTGTCCATACCTCTCCATTTAGCGTAGATAATCTATTGCCTTTCCTCATACAGACCATGCAATGGTCCATTTGTGAAGAATTAATTTTCTTTTCCTTTTAGTTCTTTCGTTTTAAAAACACATATATTGGTTGTGATATTAAACAAAAAATATTTTATGTTGATAAAATTGTCAAAGTGTTGAATTACTATATCAGTGTCTTCTAAAGTTTTTATATTATTACATTTTGAAAAATAATTGAATAAAGCACCATAATCACTGGTTGCTAAGACAAAACTTAATCTTTAAAACCATAAAAAATTTATCCTAGATATTACAATATTCTTATTCATATTTGTAAACACAGTTTTTTTTTGTTGTTGTATTTTAAATATATTTTTTTGATATTTTACAGAGAGGAAGGGAGAGGGTTAGAGAGTTAGAAACATCGATAAGAGAGGAATATCAATCAGCTGCCTCCTGCACACCCCCTACTGGGGATGTGCCCGCAACCAAGGTACATGCCCTTGACTGGAATCAAACCTAGGACCCTTCAGTCCGCAGGCCGATGCTCTATCCACTGAGCCAAACCAGTTAGGGCCAGTTTTGTTTTTTAAAATAAATTTAAACTTATTTGTCTAACCCCCACAATTTTGAGAGGCTTAACATAAGCATCATTTCATCATTCATCAGTAAAAAGAATAATATTTTCTTACCATATTTAAGTATCATGTGTCATTTATCCAAAGTCATCTCACTATATTACATGTCCAAATCATCATGGAATTTATCATTCTATGCTGAAATCACCTGTTCAGAAGGATTCTCTGGATTTTTGAATTTTGTTCCTCAAATTAAGCTATTTGAAAGCAACATCCATGTTATATTTCCCTTGGAGTCCTTAGCACCTAGAATACTAAATATGTATCTATAAAATCCTGAGAAAACATGTTACTTCTCCAGAAATGTCTTCTAATTCTCCAGTAATAAATTGTAGTGTTTTGTAATACAGCAAGATTTGTAAGAGTCAAGAACATGCCTTCAATATTTTCCAGTCCTGTAATTGTCTTCTTTACAATATTGGAAATCATTTAATTAAAAGGTTTCTAAGAGAACTTAATTATGAGAAGGTGATTACAAATAGGGCCTGAACTTTGAGGAAACCATGTGTCAATGATACCAGAAAAGGGAAAAATTTTCTGTGTTTCAGATCATTTACAGAATCAGAGTGCCCTGTTCTCTAGCAGGGTGAAGGCAGTAAACTGGGGAAAAAAGAGGGGACATCTGTAATACTTTCAACACTAGAAATACATTTAAAAAATAAGTGTTTTTTTTTAAAAGAAAACAAAAATAATAAGCCCAGGCACTCTGATTTCTAATTGTATGGAACAGAACTACTAATATTAGAAAATGTTTATTAAAAACCAGGCATGGGAGGCTTCAACTGTTATCTATGTGAACCAGAGTAAGTTTTTGTATTAACTTCATAGGGAAATAGACTACAAAAGAAGTGAAGAAAAAAATCTTGCACGTGTATTAATAGGAGGTGTTTTGATTACAAGGATATTGAATAATTATTTCTGTGAAAATATTTTCAAACACATCAACACTGATACAACTGGTCTTTGAAAATTAAGAAGTTCACCATAATGTCCAGTAGAGTTGAAATGTGCATGCAATAATAGCATACATCGTAAAACTGCATATATAGAATAGGATCACAGAATTCAATAGTAAACCTTTCTTTCTATAATACTCATTGCAGAGAAAATTAAGCTTTTTCTCTGAGTGAGATGTAGTAGGATTCCATGTAGCCCCTCATTTCTCTGTTTCACTGCAGAAAACTTTTAAAAATTTAATTAAGAATGAGGTGTGTGGAACTCTAGTTGTCGACACATGGACATTTATTTTATTTCATGCAAAAGACACTGCAACATTAAATTAATTGATTTTATAATGTATTTAGGTATAACATCTAGAATAATTTCAAGATATTTGTTCTAGATTGTACTTTTTAGCTTGTAATCCTTTACACCCCAATTTCACCTTATGTGTCTTTCTCATTCAATAACTCTTTTATTAATGTGTCCACCACAGTTCAAGGATACAATTACTTTTTTTTTTTACACTCACATATTTTTGTCGTCACTTGTTCCTTTAAGGCAGATAGATCAATGATACATTAACCACAGGGAATTGAAGTGGTCAATATTTTTCATTCAACTGACAACCAAAAATCCAAAGGAAAAAAATACTTCCCAGAATATGCTAAACTGTTTTACGCCCACTGTATGCTTTTATAGCATTATGATTATAAGCAGAACTCTACTGTCAGATCATTTAGGATTGAATCCAAATCATGCCAATTAATGCTTGCATGGCATTGAGTAATATACTTATTTTATCTATACCTCACTTTTCTCATCTTTAAAATAAGTAATCTATGATCTCCTAAGGATAGTAACTATGGCATTATGTTGTTTTGAGTATTAAATAAGTTAATATATATTAACCATTCAGAATAGTGGCTGTTGTATAATAAGTTCCCAATAACTCTCAGCTATTACTAGCTTACCTTTGCTTTGAGTAGCCCCTACTGCATGCACTGTCCTAGCTTCCACATTGTCAGTGTGTAAGCAGCTCAAGATAGGGGACCATGCTTTTTCTATGTTTGTACTTTCAACACCTCGTCTTAGTCCGGTAACAGCCACTTAGGGAATACAAGTTTCAGATGCAACCCCATTGCCTGTACCAACCTACAGTCACCTATTCATTTATCATGCCAAGAAGATTGTATAACTTCTCCCTTTGTGCCGACCGGATTTGCCACATGACTCTCTCATAATACTTTCAGCACTTCATGACACTGATATGTTTGGCTGTGTATTAGCTACCTATTGCTATGCAGCAAATTATCACAAAATTAGGAGCTTAAACTGATAGATCCTCCCTTCCCCCAACTGATGGACAGAGAATGACGTAAACTCCATTCCTGAACACCTAACCAGGCACCTTATATGGACTGTATATTGAACCACCAATCAGCACCTGCCAAATATCCTAAACCCCAATTTCTAAGTCCCTAATTATGTGCCTTATATGAAACCACCAATCAGCGTGTGCCAAGTACCAGAAGCCCCATCCCTTCCCTTTCCTCCCCTCAAAAGGCGCCTTCACCCCGGCACGTGTGCTCTTTTCCATCTGGAAGATAGCCCGGCAGGGTCTTCTCCTCTAATAAAGCCTGTGTCCTGGTCTCCGGCCCTCTGTCTCATCTATCATAAACCAACACAAATTTGTTACTTGTCAGTTTCTGCATGTCAGGAGTCCAGGTACAGGTTAGCTGAGTCCTTTCTTAAAGTTTCACAGAGTAAAATGAAGATGTTAACTGTGGCTGCAACCTCACCAGAGACTCAGAATTCTCTTCTAAGCTCATTGTTTTTTGGCAGATTTATTTCCATGACATTGCATGACTAAGGTCCCCTTTTCTTGCTAGTTCTTGGAGACAGACTGCTCTTAGGCTCCTCCTCTCACAGCATTCCTGTTTACTCTTTCAAGGCCCTCAGAAAAGTGCCTGCTGCTGCCTTTTGTCTCCTTTAACTAATTAGGTCAGGCCCACCAAGGATTATCTCCTTTGATTCACTTAAAGTCAACTGATTAAGGGCCTTGATTACATCTGCATTTATTTTATTTTATTTTTTGCCAATTAACATGATACAAACATGGGAGTGATATCCCAATATATTGACAGATCCAGCCTGCATTCAAAAGACAGGGTATATATAGTATGTGTATAATATTGGAGATCTTAAAATTCTGCTTACCACAGCCAGTATCCTGTCAACTAATGAAATGGATGGTTCACAGCCCATTCTTTCTCTATTTCCAACACCTAGTATAGTGTCCAATGAATACTTGTTAAACGAAAGAAAAAAGAACATTAATTGAATGAATGAATAAATAAATAAATATTATACTGATGGTAATTTGCCAATGTAAAAATAAAAAGAAGTAAGTACCTAAGTTTTTTGTTGCCAAGATACATTGAAACAACTAATTTTGCAGAGATTAGGCACTTTGAAACAATGGTAAAAATGGTCATTTCATTTTGATTTTTTTCTTGGAGCCTTGATGGTTTTGAGCCGTTTTCAGGGTCTTATGTGACTCCATAAGTCAAAACTAGTCAACATTTTTATAAATTCTCTAAATAAATATTTACTAGAATTAGTGTTTATTTTTTCAATTTATTACCATTGTTTGAAAACCTCCAGAGATGGCTGGGGTCCAGTTGGATTCCCATCAGGGTATGAGACCCAGACATGGGTTTTGATAGGTGAGTTTACAGAAATAAATATAAGAAAACTCTGAATTGAACACACTGAATATGACTTTGTTGGTAATTTGAAATAGGAAAGGACCAGTTGAATCATATACATGATATGAACTAACTACCACAACTTATACTGGGTATATAGGGCAAGTGGCTGGAATCAAACTTACTAGTTTGAATGTTTCCTAAATGCAAAAGAGCTGTTTTAAAGTTTTCATTTTAAAATAGTCAGAATAACATACACACATAAGGAGAACAGAAGATTTTAACTCCCGAGTTGTTCTAATTGGCTTCGGGAGAGTTCAGGAAAATGCTAACCCCCTTTCAGTTTGCCCCTTTCCTTGAGACATTTCTTTTGATCTGATTCAGAGGTCAGGGTCACTGCTATTGCTTTATATTTCCAGGAACATTCTAAATCTAAGTACTGGAGACATAGACCAAACCAATTTGGAACAATGCTAAGAAAAACAATAGCGCTGTAAAACAAATAAAAGGAAGGGCTACAGTGCATGAAAGTGTCTTTTGTTCATGCTTTTGCATACTTTTTCTGCATAATTGGCAATTAACCTTCATTATCCCCCAAGTTCTTTACCTCCAAACAGCTTTCCTTTCTGAAGGAGGATGGGGAGAGGGAGGTGCAGTTTTGTGGGTGTTTTTTTTTTTTTTTTTTATGTGCCCCCATTTTGGCCTTTTTAAAGTTTGCTGGGTGAGTATAATTAGTATTTCATTGAAGAATGTGTATTATGAGTTTATGCATACTAATTTGCATTTAGAAAAAGCCACTTGAGTAAAAATCAATTTACAAGAAGGGTATAGTTTGTACCATGACTAGGCTCTTGATCAGCAAGATTTTAAGGAGGGATAGCCATGAGGCTGCCTGAATATTTTTTTAGAATTGTGAATATTTAGAGATCTAGACTCCATAGTGTCTTATTCCCCTTTACTTATTTGAGAATTTTGCTTCCAGTAAACTCAACACTACTAGTACATGGCAAATAAGTACATCAAAGTTTGTTAAAAATCCTGTAACATTATTTCATTTCTCAGGCCTTCCCTTGGAACCTTAGTAAATCTGGTTTAGAATAGATTTTTAAATATGCTTGAAAGCTTAAAGCAGTAATCTTTAGTTATCGCAATAATGCATATATGGGGTTAATCTCATTTCCCAGTAATTCTTGAAATGATTACTTAATTTGTATTTTGAAACTGCTTTGGCAAACAGAGAAATACAAATTTGAGGCACATGGTAACTCGGAGACCTCTTACTAATAATACAGCTTATTTTGTTAGGTCTTTTTTCCTTTTCTGGAATTTCTCATGACTAAAGCAGTACTTTTGAACACTAGCTGCACATTAAATCACTTTCCCTTTTTCTTTAAAGCAATGCCTATATCTAATGTTCACAAAATACCAATTAAATAATACATTCTAGAAATAGGCCCAGTTATTGCTATTTATTTTTATTTTTTTAGTTTTCCAGGTGCTCTAATTTGAAGAGAGGTTTTATTATCATTGGAATCAAAAGCATGATTCTGACAAAAGCACACACATAATTGAAAATCACATTATAATCCAAATGGCAACTTGCAGGTAATACTTTTATTAATAATAACAGAAACATTTAATAAAATATCAAATGAATATTCAGTGAATCCAATAAGACATTGGGAGAAAAAGACAAGGTTTTACAGCCATAAGAGTGAGGCAAGTCAAGAGCAGAGTTGAGGCTCAAATGCCTGGGTTTACGCTCAAATGCTTTTCTCCATTTATCCAAATGCAATCACTCACTGCAAATAAAACTCAGTGGAAAACTACAGAGGCCCACAAAAAGAGATGCAGATCAATATATTGAGCTCAAGGTCTTCATACTGGGACACACACACTTCTGAAAGTACACAGAGACTTTCCAAGCAGACAGTCTTGGAAAATCATTGCCCAGGTCCTCGGCTTTCATTGTACTCTTCCCTAAAATGTGTCTTCCAGAGAGTGACCTCTGCACTAGCTGCTTCTCTGGTATCACTTCCACTCTTATTGAACAAGAGACCACGGCCTTTCACCTATGCTGAATCTTGCTTCCATGCTTTCGCAGTGTGTTGACCTGGTGTGTAAAATACCGAGCGTCAAAACACAAAACAAAACACACACACACACACACACACACACACACACACACACACACACACACACACACCTGCACTATTCAAGCATGCAGAGCTTCCTGAGAGTCCCTGAAAGGAGAGCAAGGAGATATTCTGGAAGAAATAGTAACTAGTTGTATCCCAGAAACGCACTCATGGCAAGATTGTCTCTCTCTTTGATCTCTCCATCCATCTATCTTCTTTTATATTTTGAGGTGAGATAATTGTCATAGAGTTTGTATTACTTAGTTTTTTGGATTGGAATTGAAAACCCTCACAGGTCATAATTCTTACAAAGTCTGAGCTGACTGATGGCTTGATAATGGGGTCTCACTTACTGTTGGAAGTATAAGGCAGCAGACATTCCCGGAAACTGAATTAGCTGAGTCAGCCCCTTTAAATTTTTATGAAAATAAATTTAAATTATGTGTGCATATGTAATTCATGAAAAATTACATGTCTTATTAATATTAATCTCACGAAGACCATTAAAAAAGCCAACCTAAAGATGTAAGGAATACATAGTTCTACCAAAAAACATAAACTACTGATCTAGCTCATGTTACCGTGGGGGACTGATGGGAATGGAATTTTGGAGTTTTAATAAAATGTATAAATAAATCCAAATGAGATGGATTTTTGTTAAATGAAAGAAGAATGTTTTGAGCTTTGAGCTGGCTGCAGAATGTCTAGAGTATTACTGATCTACATGGATGGGGCAGTGAAAACTTTAAAAATGTAAACCAATCTCTTTATTCTAGTAGCATCTGCGAGGAAAACAAACAAACATCAGAGCTCATTTTCCTCAGTGAATGCCTGTAAGAATAGGTTTACTAGTATGTGATAGCAATTGAGGCAGACTACGCCCTGAGAGCTTCCTTGGTATGTTTCTGCCTCCATGGAGATAGTGAGCCAACCCAAGGGGGCTATGACCTGTTGGAGAAGATTTCAAAATCCATCAGTTAGGCCCTAGCCAGTTTGCCTCAATGAACAGACCATCAACCTGTGGACTGAAGGGTCCAGGGTTTGATTCTGGACAAGGGCATGTATCTAGGTTGCAGGCTCTATCCCAGGCCCTGGTCAGGGTGCATGTGGGAGGCAACCAATCGATGTGTCACTCTCACATCTATGTCTCTCTCTCTCTCTGTCTCTCCCCCCACCCTTCCTCTCTCTCTAAAAAGCAATGGAATAATATCCCCAGGTGAGGATTATCAAAAGATAAACATAAAAAAATCCATCAATTAAAGTGATCAGTTTTTTCCGCAGGTGGCATCATCGCAGAAATCATAGTGTGACACCAAATGTCTCTATCTATCAGTGTCTACCAGAGGAAGTTGCCCATATTTAGACCCCAGAGCAGCTCCTCCTGTTCTAATAGCACCCGTACTATTTAACTAATGGAACTGTTCAATTCAGGCTTCTCAAAGTATGGCTCATTTTTTCTGTGAACTTTCGTATGTGCTTGCCTTTTTAAAAACTTAAATAGTTCTTTAACTTTCTGAGCTTAGCTGATGCTGTAGCTAAGAGGCTTAATAAGATAATACATGACTTATTTCTGTATTTTTGCCGCCTCCCCCTTCCCCTTCTAATGCAGCACCCCAGCTTCTTGCAAAGTCGTACCTTTCTTCTTCCACCCAAATTTCTGTGGCACTTCAACCTGTCTCTCATTTGTGCTTAAACCAACTGGGTGCTAACCCACTGTGTCAGGTAACTCAGGGATTTTACTTTAGACATCCTTAGCATCCATCCTTTTCCTTCCTGCTCTAGAAAAACCAGCCATGCCCAGGAAATGTTGGGCAGCGGTGGTGCCCTGTTCAAACTGGCAATACTGGCTTTTACTGGACACTGTTCCTGAGGGGTCTATTAGCTCTTGCTCAACACGTTTGCATTGAAAATCTTAAGTGCCAGTGTTGGGATTTTGTTCAGAAGTCGGGTGACTTTCTCCCCTTTAGTTAAACTTATTAGAGCTGTTTCCAGCTACTTGCATAATTTTAGATAAATAGTAATTTTCTTTTACTTACTTTCTTCCCCTTCCACAGTCTGTGGGGCTGGGCCAGAATACACATTGGAGCAATAAATATGAAGTTCTATACAGAGCCTTCCCTGCTCCCCAGTAGTCCCTAAGAATGAGTGCTCATGATGTAGCTTCCTTAGTCCTTGCAAATTGACTAACAGGTAAGGCTTGCTGCTGGAAGACTGATAGGCACATACTTCTGAGGCTCAGTGATATTCAAAAATTTGGTATACAGTGGGAAGCCCATGACATTCATAAAAAATCTAGAATAGTTGATGGTATTTGGGCTCACCCAAATTTTGTTTCTTTCCTTCACCACTCACACTTTTCTACTACAAGTTCAAAAATATTTTAGGAAAAAAACTTTCAAAATGAAGTGCTCATATAACTGCATTATTTCTAACAACAAACAGCAAATACCAGATAAATGTGTGACTGTAACTCAATGGTCAGTTTTGACAAGGAATGATACAATTTTATCTTTTAAAAAGGATGTAAGTTCACTGTTTAAAAATAATATGAACATACATAGGCTATGTTTCTAAGTAATAAAGTGGGATACTGAATTATCAATATGTTATGATGTCTAGTCTAGTACATACATAAATAAAATCCTGCATGAAAACATGTTTCAGTTATTAACATGGGTTTTACTGAGTGGTGAGATAACAGCTGCTGTTAGCTTCTTTGTACTTGAGAATATTTTCTAAAAATTACAGAAGGAAGGCACATAATTTTTTATATTGGAGAATGACTAATTTGATTAAATAGAGATCCTAAAAGCAGTCTATTTGCTCTAAGAGGAGGAATTTTTCTGATGATAAGTTCCTAGGAAGTCTTTCCCTAATATAGTCACCTTTCTGTCAGCTACTGACTGCTGCCTGCCCTTCAGATGTCTTTAGGAAAAGCACAGGGGATATATTATTTATTATTATTATTTTTAATATTCACCTGAGGATATTTTTCCATCGATTTCTTTTTTAAGAGAGAGTGTAAGAGAGGAGGAAAGACAGAGAGAAACATTGATGTGAGAGGAACATATCAATTGGTTACCTCCTGCACATGCCCTGAGCAGAGCCCTGGGCTGGGGAGGAGCCTGCAACCTAGATATGTGCCCTTGACCAGAAGCAAACCTGGGAGCCAAACCAGCCAGGGCGTGGATATATTATTCTAAAGTTCTCATTCCCCTAGTCCATGCTTGATTTGAGAGAGAAAGGAGCTTCTTTCTAGGTTCCTCAAAACTCTTGCTTCAGCTAATAAGCTGTTTTTCTAAAGGACTTGCTATTCCATTAGTCATGATTAGAGGTTTTCTTGGTTCCTACATACCTCATTATTACTTCTAAATAAACTGCCATCACTGAGGTACAATATTTTGCAATTAGGGCTTGCTTGATTTATCTTTTTCTTTTCTACAATAGCCCTCAATTCAAGGACATTTGAACTATCAACTAATTATACCCACCTGGAGAAGGAGGCTTATTCTCATATTGAAATCCAACTCCTGAATCTAATAAGTTCTGTCTTTTCTTCAATAAATAATTGATAACTATAGTTGGAGAGATGCATGTTTCAGTGATCTTGGTCAAGTAGCACAATTATACTTGGCTGCCAAATGTGATCAATGTAAACCTGCCTGTCCAAGGTCTGATCAAAGACTCATTGACAGGTTACATGGTTCTCTGAGCCCATCCTCCCCTCCCAAATGTATGCAGTGAAGTCTCTTCCTCATTCTTCCCTTTCATCCTTCTTTTCAGAAATCCATCTATTTATAATAGGTCTTAAATCATTATTAATTTATCTCAGAAGCTCTCAATGTCTGAGACTTAGAAGCAAAATAATTTCTTGCTAAGAAAACCATACTGCATAATAGTAGGTTTAGACTAATACCAAAGTTCCAAAATGGTCAAACACTAACTAGAATTCACTAAGTACAGTTAAAAATGGCATCCATTTGTAAATAGTTATCATTTTCTTATCAAAATGATTAAAATATGTGAGATCAAACAATACACTGTCTCAATCAAATGATAACATATTTCTGTTGTGTTTTTAGTAGTGCAAGGAATGTAGAAAGAGTGAATTTTTGCTGGGTTTTTGAAACTTAAGGTCCTTATCTATATGTGGGGTTTGCATATGGTCTGTGGAGTGAAAGCTTTATGTGGCTGCCTGGAGACAAAGGGCAGAAGTGGGAGATGGTATGGATATTGTTCTTTAGCCCACAGAGGAGAAATAGATCTAACTACTCATAGAAAGAAAGAAACTTCTGAAATAAATTAAGGTGTGTCTTTTCCCTAGAATCCATTTAAGACTTAGAGAATAAGCCATATGGAATGACACAACACTGCTTGCTGGAGAGGGTGATTCTGTTCCTTTATGCATGAGACCCCGCATCACAGTGAAAATGGAAAATATCATAGCAGTTTTGGTATTGCAGCTATGGTAGCACTGGGAACCGGTCCTCTAGACAGGAAGACAAGTAATGTTCCCAGGAAGAGCCCCAGCAGTTACATTGTGCCAACAGGGGAAATGACAGGGGCCAATGCAGTTGGCCAAAGCTTGAGTGAGATCAGCCAGGGCTTCTCAGAAACACATGGGGATGTGTCATCTTCATGGACATTTGACATCTTGTGGTATCTGACATAAAGACCTCATGCTTATCCGTAGGTTCCTGAGGTGGGTGGATATTAATCATCTACAAATATCTGCTAAAAACTTGACTTGCTCAATCTTCATAGTCCTTTAACAAATGTAATTATGATTCTAATATTAATGCAAATTAATTATCTCAAAGAGATCAATAAATTGCCCATTTTCACCCAGCCACAAGATGGTAGGTCCCAAATATTTTTGATTATTAGAATTTTACTTGAAAACTTTATCTAAATTAAAGACAAGATGCTATATTTCTAAATTCTAGGATTATATCTAGGATTTATTCAGGTCCCTTCAATCTCCATATAAAGAGTAGCAATGATGATTGTCATGTACTTAAGTGAAACATTCATATATTCTCAAGGTCAAACCAAGAAACCAATGAAATGTAGGGAGTGAGGAATTGCATGTGTAGTTTAGCTGAAACATAGGACACCTGATAGTTACTCCTGTTTTTCACCGTGCTTCACCAGCCTTATTATGGAATTATTAGAGGCTTGATGCACGAAATTCGTACAAGGGGCTTGACCCTCACAGCTGTGGCAGCTTGCCTCGACCCTTGCAGCCCTGGCTTTGTCCAGAAGGTCATCTGGAAGGACTTCCAGAAAGATGTCTGGAAGGTGGTTCAGCTGTCCGGTCTAATTAGCGTATTATGCTTTTATTATTATAGATGCTCTATTCATACAGGTGCCTCTGATTTTCAGTACTTGGTTCACTGCCAAGTCCCGTGAGACTGACTCTCTAGGGAAGCACTTTTACTTCCCAGAAATATAGCAATTATACCTTTTTTTTAAAAAAGTATAATTATATAATTCTGAGCCAGGGCCAGAAATTACTTGTCATTCTGAGATAATGCAATGTTGTCCTTCCATTTCAGGTTGTCTAGTTTGGAATACACAAATTATAATTTTTAAAATATTTTATTTTTCAGTTTTGTTGACACTTGACCAATTTATTAAAGTTATCACCAAAGATTTCCAGAATATCTGAGGAAATATTTAAATCTTTACATTAAAAATTATATATTCAGAGTGTAATGTTGTCTTACATTTGCCAAATGTTCATAAGGAACTCTCTTGAGAAAAGCTTTCTCCTCATCCAAAGAATAAACAATAAGGGCAAAACAATAAGGGCAATGTTAGAATATGCTAAGCTAGATGTGTAGCCAATGCTTATATTTATAAATCTATGAAATATACTTGGTTGAAAAGACTATTTGTAGGTTATTAGTTGAAAATCACTGCCTGAGTTTTGGGAATTCTAGGAACATATAAAGAAACTCAAAGGACTCTGGTAGAATTCAGGTTATTCTCTGTGTGGGACAATGGCTAAATCTGTGCCTGTGGAATGGAATTGAATATTGCAGTCCAGCTTTAGTCCTAGTGGTTACAGCATAATTAGAGTCAAGAACTTTCACGAGAGGTAGCACTAACATTAACTTCCATGTTTCTTCTATGCTTGAAACTGGAGTATGATGGGACTCTAAGGAAAAACAAATACCAGACAGCACAAACACCCTTAAAGCAGACTATATCCAAAAATAATCATTAGAAATAAAATAAAAAATAGTAATCTTAAGGTAATTCTCTTTTAAAAAAAATAAAAATCTCCATTCGGCCCTTGGAAAACTCCAGTAGCGGGACAACTTGTCATTGCCTCAGGTCTGCCCTTTTAGGTCACCTAGAAGTAGGGTTCCTTCTTTAATTCCTTTCCTTTTTCTATAACTCAGGGAAGATCGTTGATGCTTCAGCAGTTTTAATACTTTCCAAAGCTCCTCTTAACACAAAGTAAAAGAAAGTACGGGGAAGGCAATTCATTGCACACTTCAGAATGAAGCAACAAAGTGCTGTTATCTACCTGAGGTGTCATGGATCTGTCACCAGTTTGTTTATGTGACAGAAATTATCTGAATTTGGAGGAATGTAGAATGCTTCAACTCTAATTAATAAAGTACTCACAGATCCAAGGTAATTTAATGTCATTGGAAAGAAAGAGAACAATACTGATGACTTGAAATATATTTTTGCTATTACCATAAAAAATGTGGGATATTTCTTATGTGCACTTTCCTACTTTCTAAAGTAATAAATAACCTTTGAAATCACTGAAACCCAAAATGAAAAAAAAAGTTCATAATATCATTACCTAGAGGGAACTATTTATAACATTTTTTAGTTTTTCCTCAGTCTTTTGCTATTGTAACTCTGTGTAGATATAAGCTCCATGTAGATAAGCCATTGTGCAATGGCTTGTATGTAAGAAAACTAAAATACTATCTACTGTGCATGCTTTTTGGATTCTATTTTCCTTGTTTACAAAGAGGACTAGTTAAATGAATATTAGTTGATCACATCATTTTTAATGGATGCTAACTGACCCCCACACCATCACAAAGATGGCAGCACCCACAGCTAATAAGGAGGGGATATGCTAATTGATGGCCACGCCCTCAAAGATGGTGGTGCCCACAGCCACAAGATGGCAGCACCCAGTCCCCTCAGTCCTGTAGCTGCCCAGGGTGGGCCTGAGGTTCAGGCAAGCCTCGGATGTTGGCTGCCCAGCCACCCAGGGCCAGCCCAAGGGATGACAAAATGACTGAAGAAGTAGGCTGTGTGGGGCGATCAAGCCGGCAGGAGGGTTAGTGAGGTATGACCAAATGACTGAGCAGCAGTCTGTGTGGGGTGACCAGGCTGGCAAGGGGGCTGTGAGGGGTAACCAGGCTGGCAGGGGGAGCAGTTGGGGGTGACCAGGCCAGCAGGGGGGGGGCAGTTGGGGGCAACCAGGCCTGCAGCGGGGGCAGTTGGGGGTTATTAGGCTGGCAGGGGGGATAGTGAGGGGTGACTAGGCCAGCAGGGGGGGGGGCAGTTAGGGGCAACTAGGCTGGGAGAGGGGATAGTTGGGGGCGACCAGGCTGGTGGGAGGGGGCAGTTAGGGGTGACCAGGCCACCGGGGGTGGGGTGGGGGGTAGTTAGGAGTCAACAGGCCATCAGGGAGGGGACTGTTGGGGGTGACCTGGCTGGGAGCGGTGGGCAGTTAGGGGCGACCAGGCAGGCAGACAGGTGAGTGATTAGGAGCCAGCAGTCCAGGATTGTGAGAGGGATGTCCGACTGCCAGTCTAGATAGCAGTCCTGGATTGGAGAGGGTGCAGTCTGGGTTGAGGGGACACTCCCCCCCCCCCATTCATGAATTTCACACACCAGGCCTCTAGTAGTAAGATAAACTATAATGAACATCCTTCCTTTTTCTGATGCCAAAATTATTTTTATAAATGTTAAATTTAAATATTATAGTAAGTCAAGCAGAAATCACCCATGCTCAATTTCAGTAGGAATGCTTCGGGAATATTTTCATTATCAATTTGTTGGTCAATTTGCTTCCTCTATCAATATTAATAACTGGTTGATTATTTGCTGATCTACTTTACTACTTGGGGGTATCAACTATGTTTCTTCAGCTCAGAAGCATCCCTTATAGTATATGGTACATTGAAATGGCTCAATACTTACTACTGATAAAGGGAGAAAAACTAAATTTCATGAGATAATAAAAATATGACAATAAAACAATGTTTCAAAGGTAAAATCATATATATTAAGACTTTTTTCCAGACTTTATAGCATTTTAAATACATTATTATTTTAGCACAAGTCAATGATGTATTATAATTCATTTTATAGATGATGAAGCATAATTAAATAAGTTAAATAACTTGCTCAAATATACAGAAGCACTACATAGCGGATTCATGATGTAGCATACAGTTATCTATTTCAAAGTACACATTCTAAATGATTATGCTGTACCAGTAGTTTGTAATTGTATTAGCATACCTATTCCAAACTGGATTCAAAGTGCCACAAAATTTTTATTTATTTGGTTTTTTTTTAACATATGTGTCCTTATTCCCCTATAACCCTCCAACCCCCACTTATGCCTCACCCCCTTGTTGTCTGTGTCCATTGATTAGATTCATATGCATGCACACATATCCCTTGGTTGATCTCTCCACCTTACCCCCACCCTCCTCTACCTTACTTGAGGTATGACATTCTGATCAATGTTTCTCAGCCTCTGGATCTGTTCTTGTTCATCAGTCTATGCTGTTCATTATATTCTACAAATGAGTGAGATCATGTAATATTTATATTTCTCTGCCTGGCTTATTTCACTCAACATAATATTCTCCATCTCCATCCATTTTGTTGCAAATGGTAGGAACTCTTTCTTTTTTACCGCAGCGTAGTATTCCATTGTGTAGATATACCACAATTTTTTAATCCACTCATCTGCTGATGGGCATTTAGGCTGTTTCCAAATCTTAGCTATGGTGAATTGTGCTGCTATGAACATAGGGGTGCATGTATCCTTTCTGATTAGTGTTCCTAGTTTCTTGGGGTATATTCCTAGAAGTGGGATCACTGGGTCAAATGGGAGTTCCATTTTTAGTTTTTTGAGGAACTTCCATACTGTTCTCCACAGTGGCTGCACCAGTCTGCATTCCCACTAGCAGTGCACCAGAGTTCCTTTTTCTCCGCATCATCGCCAACACTTGTCGTTTGTTGATTTGTTGATAAAAGCCATTCTGACAGGTGTGAGATGGTACCTCATTGTTGTTTTGATTTGCATCTCTCTGATGATTAGTGACTGTGAGCAGGTTTTCATATGTCTCTTGGCCTGCCTTCTGTCTTCTTTCGAAAAGTGTCTATTTAGATCAGTTGCCCATTTTTTGATTGGGTTGTTTATCTTCTTTTTGTTAAGTTGTATGAGTTCTCTGTGTATGTTGGAGATTAAACGCTTATCATTGATATCATTTTCAAATATGTTCTCCCATGCAGTGGGCTTTCTTGTTGTTTTATTGATGGTTTTCTTTGCTGTGCAAAAGCTTTTTATTTTGATGTAGTCCCATTTGTTTATTTTCTCTTTAGCTCCCATTGCCCTAGGAGTAGTATCAGTGAAGACATTCTTTTGGCATATGTCCGAGATTTTGCTGCCTGTGGATTCCTCTAGTATTTTCATGGTTTCCTGTCTTATGTTTAAGTCCTTTATCCATTTTCAGTTTATTTTTGTGTATGGTGTAAGTTGGTGATCTAGATTCATTTTTTTGCATGTATCTGTCCAATTTTACCAACACCATTTATTGAAGAGACTGTCTTGACTCCATTGTATGTTTGTTCCTCCTTTGTCAAATATTAATTGAGCATATTGATTTGGGTCAATTTCTGGGTTCTCTATTCTATTCCATTGATCTGTATGTCTGTTCTTGAGCCAGTACCAGGCTGTTTTAAGAACAGTGGCTTTGTAATACAGCTTGATATCTGGTATTGAGATCCCACATACTTTGTTCTTCTTTCTCAGGATTGCTGTAGCTATTTGGGTTCTTTTTTTATTCCAAATAAATTTTTAGAAAGTTAGTTCTAGGTCTGAGAAATATGTTGTTGGTATTTTAATGGGAAGTGCATTGAATTTATAGATTGCTTTGGGTAGTATGGACATTTTGATGATGTTGATTCTACCAATCCATGAAAATGGTATGTTCTTCCATCTGTTTATGTCTTCCTCTATCTCTTTTTTCAGTGTCATGTAGTTTTCCACGTATAGGTCTTTTACCTCCTTGGTTAAGTTTATTCCTAGGTATCTTAATTTTTTTGGTGTGATGGTAAATGGGATTGCTTTTTTAGTCTCTCTTTCTGTAAGTTCATTATTGGTGTATAGAAATGCCATAGATTTCTTGGCATTAATTTTGTATCCTGCTACATTGCCAAATTCATTTATTAAGTCTAGTAATTTTTTTATGGAGTCTTTAGGGTTTTCTATGTACAGTATCATGTCATCTGCGAATAAGGACAGTTTTACTTCTTCTTTTCCAATTTGGATGCCTTTTATTTCTTCTTCTTGTCTAATAGCAATGGCTGGTACTTCCAGCACTATATTGAACAGGAGTGGTGAGAGTGGGCATCCCTGTCTCCTTCCTGTTCTTAGGGGAAATGGTTTTAGTTTTTGCCCATTGAGTATGATGTTGGCTGTGGGTTTATCATATATGGCTTTTATTATGTTGAGGTATGATCCTTCTATTCCCACCTTGCTGCGAGTTTTTATCAAGAAAGGGTGTTGGATTTTGTCAAATGCTTTTTCTGCATCAATTGATATGACTATGTGATTTTTATCTCTCAATATAAAAAATAATTTAAAAATATAAAATAAAAATAAAATATTAAATATAATCCATACTAGTGTTCACCATAACCTTAAGAGAAATAGTTCCATGTGACAAAGATTTTTAAATGAAAATCTCTGTAGCCTGAAAATTATTTTGGAAGGAAACAAAGAGAAGTTTCCTTCAAAAGTCATAAGGATTATAATTGAAAGTCAATATATTTGGCCCCTTGAACTAAAGTAAGTAATTTGTGTTTTTGCTTCCCTGACAAAGATTATATAAAGTTACAAAAAGAAATTGACAGCCAGTTTGAAAGGGAATTGCCATGGCCTAGAGCAAAGAATATCCTTACATGATATTATTCTACAATGTCATTATAATTTTAGATATTTTACAACAGCATAGTGTACAATTATCCCAAGCAAACTTACAAACTAATTATTTGAATGTTTGGCAGCAATTTAAAAAAAAAAGGACATGAAAGGATTTAATCCCTTCCAGAAGGAATTAAGGCACTGGGAAGGCACTTGAGCATCCTATATTGGCCCCTCTTGCGTTTTTTGCCAAGAGGGACCCTCTTTTCACAATCCAATTGCCCTCAGCTATTGCCTGAGCTTTCTGTTCATGCTGAGCTTGAAGCCTCGTGGTGGCTGGTACCATGGATATGTCTCACGCCCAATTGTGTGAGCTGGGCCCTAACTGGAGAAGAAACACGAGTTCCCCAGATATGTGATCAGTGTCGGAACCCCACCAGCAGGCCAGGGGATCCCAAGGCAGATGCTGGGTGTGGAGGCCAAGGGGGCATAGGCTACTAAGGAGACAGAACTGAACCTCACATCACCCTGCTTGGCCCTGGAGGATGATTGGTTAGCCAGAGACGGGTAAGATTCCTCAGGGAAGGAACAACCTAAGACAGTCACAGTCACAGAGGGGCCATCAGGAGAGAACTTGGGGGTCAACAGAGGTGGGGCACAGACCCTCATCCCCCCAACCCTGAAGGGGCCTGAACCCTCATCCCTTCTGAGGGAGGTCTCCTGCCCCCAGGGCTGCATTGCTTCTCACGCCCAGCTCAGATTGGGATACAGATGACAGACAGAGACTTGGCCCAGCTCAGATCGGGACCCAGGTAACAGACAAGAGACTTGGCTGACAGCAGCTGCCCTATATCTAAATTCAGCCTAGCATCAGGAATGCCCAGGTCCTACTCAAGAATGCAAATAATCCTTTCCACTAATATTTACAGGGTAAACTAAGATTGTTGGTAGAGTATTAAATTTGACAGAAAAATAGTAATTGAGTTTTCAGATTAATTTAAATAGGCTAATTGAAATAAGTGAATATTCAAGTAAATTTAATTGTCCTGGACAAAAAGTTGTTCCTAAAGTAATAACTAAAATTTATATTGGTAGTTCATCTCATGGTAAAATTCCTGAACATGCAATGAACCTAAAGCAGTCATATTTTTGGGCAAAAAAATTAAAATTTAAAGTTATCAAGACTTTTATAAAATTTACAAAAGCCTCCATTAATCAAAAACAAGGGGGGGGGTATAGTAGGGTAATATCATGTAAGGAAAAATATCCTGTAAGTAAATTACATCTGGAAAATTTTTACTTTACAAAATTAATTTTCATTTGTAATGCTAACAGCAAGACACCCATGAAAAACACACATGGTGTCTAAATAAGACAAAGAAAAAAACATTGGGGCAAAAATAAAAAGGATGCCAAATCAATTATATAGAAAAGATTCCTTATTAACTTTTGGTTGAGAATATGTTTGTATATTTTCAGAAAACAACTCCAAGACCATGTGGATTCCTGCAACAGAGAGGAATTGACAGGTCTGCTCCAACCACGAAGACAAGAGGAGAAACAGTCCAGAGATGGAAGACGCTGACGACACCTTGCCAAGCTAGCAGTCAGCAGCTGTGCAATGCTGCAGGTTGCCTAAGACCAAACCAGAGAGGTTTGACCCGCATTGCCACCATGTGCCCACCATCCAGATATCATTGCTGACATGTACACATAAGGAACTGTTAGACATTGAAACGGGGACTCAGAACTGTTGGACATTGAAATTGGGACTCAAACATTTTTTTTGTTGTTGTTTTGTTATTATATGTTTATTTCTAGTCTGCAGAGGCAAAATTTTTTAAAGGAAAGAAATGGGGAAAAATAGATACAGAGGCAAAGAAGCAGTGAACAGACTGTCAAACTTCAGCGGGAAGGCAGGGGAGGTTGGGCGGGGGGCGGAGGGGGGGGTTGTAAGAGATCAACCAAAGGGTTTGTACGCATGCATACAAGCATAACCAATGGATACAAGACACTGGAGGGGGGAGGGCAGGCAGGTGAAGGCATGTACTAGGGGGTAGGGGAGGTGGGGGGGAGGTCAATGGGGGGAAAAAACGGAGACATATGTACTACTATTTGGAATACTTCAAACAATAAAAAAAATAAATGTAAAAAAAAACACAGTGCTGCAAAAGATCTAAATTGATATTGCTTGCACAATGTTTCTATATGCAAGTAATTTTCATAAGTAACTAATTAAATAAATCTAGGCAAAATTTTCTAATAGGGAACCCTGGAGGCATTTCCTACATTATGGTGCAAAGCAAGCAATCATTCCTTCTCTGCACCTACCTTCCTTCTTCCCCTCCCCCCACATCCCTCCTTTGCAAGATGTGCTATAATGACACCATTACATATCTTATTGAATTTACATTCTTTGGGAAATATGTTTTGCTCTGCAAGACTAGAGATTTAACAAAACAAAATATTTTCTTTCTTTGTTGCATTTTTTTCTCCCTCCCTATGTCATTTTCTTAAAACTTCTTTCACCAGTGCATAAGGGTATATGATTTAAGACTCTAACTCCAGTTATGACCACACATGAGATCTTCTTACAATCCCACTGAGGGTCTCTATAGTTTTTCATTTCGCATTAACATGTTAAGGTTGCAAAATTTACATAATATAAAACCCACAGCCACATGGGTGGAATTAGCAGAAACAGCAAGTGTATAAATCATATCTCAAATTAACATATTTAGATTTGCTTTATTTGCACATATGTTAGAGGATGAACATCAATACCCCTAGAGGAACCAGTTTCACACTATGCACTGTGAAAAATCATGGGATTTCAATGTCTTGTGTTACTTGCTCTCACTGTAAGGCTTTAGGTTGCCTCTGTACTCTCTTAAGGTTTTCCACTAGATTTTTCTCTGACAAGAGCCTATGTCAACAAATTAATCAACAGAAATGGCCAAGGAGGTATCTTGTTAAAAAAAATCATGCATATGCACACGGTGACCCATGGACCTAGACAATGCAATCTATAGAACATTGAAAGCACATGCCTTGAGATGAAAATTATGAAGCCTTTTATCCTTGCCTGTATCTCCAGAAGATGTGTGTGTGTGTGTGTGTGTGTGTGTGTGTGTGTGTGTGTGTGTGTGTCTGTGTGTGTTTTGGGGATGGGGGGAGGCTAACAAGTAGAAAGGTTTAGTCAAGATATCCTAGGTAATTTTATATTAAATTAAGTTCATGTTGAATAATCCTATAAACATAAGTTATTGAACAAGCTACCTGTGACTGGTTTCCACACATTACAGCAAAACTAGTGGAGTGAATGTAACACAGATCGTTGTCAGTTCTTAGATCTCTGTGGTTTGACCTTCATATGTCTACTAGTCTAAGAAGACCTTGGAGAGGCAGTTCTGGTTCTAAAGTAACCTCTCTCTGGATTGCCTCGTGATTTTGTAAATGGGCTACTAGGCTAGGACCACTTCCACCTTCTCTCATGGGAAGGCTTCAGGTGGGTGACTCACTCTTGCCCCTCTAAGCAGCTAACTAAAACTTCTGTTGCTGAGAATTGTTTGTCTCTTCCCACAGACTAGCAAGGTAGAGAACTCTCCTAACATGAGCTTAATGCCCTGTCCTGATACTCCCAAAGCATTTTACACTCCAAAGCCTTGATGTGAATGTGTCATTGCATGTGTTTACTATGTCTCTTCCAGGGGACTATGATGTCTTTACTACATTCTTTTCTAGCACCTAATACAGTGCTTGACACCAAGCATGCTCTCTTTTGAGTAAACTGTGAGCATCCCTTTGCATCTCCTTATATGTTCCTTGGAAACACTGTGAATGCCACACATGATGCTTACTGAGCAGTATTAGAGAGCTCTAAGTATTTAACAATGATATTATGCAGTATGTTCTCCAGCTAAATTTTCTTAATGTCATTTGTTTACTATTAAAATATCATCATGCTTCTCTATTCTTGCATTGCCCAACTATATCATTAAACTTTCAACTCAAAACTGTTGTTTACCTGGTTCTACAAAATATATTTTAAGTTGTTTTATGGGCAGGGTCAGGAATTTATACTCCACTTTCGTCCCCCATTTGAGTAGTACCATGTTAAATTCATAGCAAAATTTTTATTTGGTAATTGATTGTTCAATCCTAGGTAATGGAATAGCTTTCATTTTTCTCATAAATATCAAAATCATCCAAACTATGTGTCCTTCTTGAATACTGAAGACTCTTCAAGTTTGATGTTAACAAAGGAAAAGTGGCTTTGGTATGAACATGTATCTTAAGATTCTAAAATCCCAATCTATCTTACTGAGTCAAAACAGCCATAAACAGAAAGCTAGTTTTTTAACTAAAATTTGCTGAATTACTTATTACAGAAAAATATTGCTAATTGTCTTCGTTTCTGCAAAAACAATCTCATTAGCAACAATGTTATTATGTAATTACCTAGAAATCTACCTATAAATACTGAAATGTGAAGATTTTAATATTCTTCTAATTTGCTTCCCTAATTATGGTAAATATCATTAGCTGCAATTTCACATACTGAGACCTTTAAGGTAATTATATGGCAGTGAGTCTCATCTTTATTTTGGCATTACTTACCAGAAATCAATGTGGTGAGTGAATATGAACAGGTGTAGATGCAATCTTATGGACTGTATTTGTATTATGAAAGAACAAGTATTTTAAGGGTCTCACAGTATTTAATTACACTTTATGTATACAAAGGACAGACACTGCTTACATACAAAAGAAACAAGAACCAGGATGAAAACAAAAAGTGGACTATGAGCAACCCAAATAGAAGTCCCATAGTTTTACATTTGTAAATCACCCTTGAAGACAATCATAGCAAGTCTATTCACACAATTGCAAAAGCACTGCTGTTTTTGGTCCTAGTCACACTAAATCAAGAATACCACAGCACAATGGGCAGGAGTGCCAATGGAATCAGATGAATCAACAGGAGAAAAAAAAAATTCCAACTGGCAGGCAGACGTCCAGTTGGGAGATCATAATATAAGACAGAGTTAGGTACATGTTCCCAAGAAGGGCTATTTAACACTTAGAGAAAATTAAATCCAGATATAATAACTGGTCCTTTATTCTTGAGAAAAGACCACACACTTGCCAAATGGTAACAAACAATCACTAAGAATGTAATTTTGCAGTTTAAGGAGAGATTTTATTCTATGCTCATGGCCAATGGTCAACATCCGTTCTGATTGAATATGTCCATTTCCCTGCCCCTTTTTGAAGAGTCTTTAGCATTATCACTGAATGCATTAAGTATTTTAATGTTTACATAAAATCATTTAAGCTTTACAAAAAATCTTGACTGTAGTTTTTCTTTCGGTGACAAATAGAAATATACACTGAGTGGCCAGATTATTATGATCTCTGAATGCATAATGATCTGGCCACTCAGTGTGTGTGTGTGTGTGTGTGTGTGTGTGTGTGTGTGTGTGTGTGTGTGTATTAGAGGCCCGGTGAATGAATTCGTGCATGGGTGGGGTCCGGCCAGCCTGGCCAGGGGGGAAGGGACATGGGTGGTTGGCCGGCTTGCCTGCAGGTGGAACTCCTGGTGGAGGGGACAATTTGCATATTAGCCTTTTATTATATAGGACATACACTGAGTGGCCAGATTATTATGCATTCAGAGATCATAATAATCTGGCCACTCAGTGTATATTAAGCAGATTATCTTTGTTCTCATGCTTGTCATTCCAAA
This sequence comes from Corynorhinus townsendii, assembly GCA_026230045.1. Lineage (NCBI taxonomy): Eukaryota > Metazoa > Chordata > Mammalia > Chiroptera > Vespertilionidae > Corynorhinus > Corynorhinus townsendii. The sequence continues at coordinate 219,886,981 of JAPDVU010000001.1, forward strand.
TTTCACATAGGGTGACAGGATCTTTTCTAACTCAGGAAAAGGAAGTCTGTCCCTTATATGTGTTGTATCAGAGATAGATGGATGCTCTCCAAAGACCTGTGCTACCATTACATTAGCAGGATGTTTGCTAAGGGCTGGCTGCCCAGCCAAGGACAGCATTTCCTTGTCCCTGTTTTCATTACTTTCCCTCTCCCTTCCTCACCCACTCGGTCTAGCTCCCTCCTTTGTGATACTTCCAGGCTGAAATGTAAGCAAATGAGCTTGCTCCCTCTCACCATATTCCTATGCCTTATTCACATGCCCAAAAGCATAGGGTACAACAGAAATGATGCTGTTGTGATAACCTGATTATTATTTACCAGGAAAGTATTAAAGGGAAGGATAGACATGACATTTATAGATCTTTGCTAAAAGGCTGCCTTTAAAGCTCTCCAAGTCTGTTCCCTGCTGATCCATGGGAGGAGGCGCTGGACAAAGGCAGTTTGGATGCGTGCCCAGTAAGGTCTGAGTGATGTGGGAAGGTGCTTTACAGTCAGTCAGACCAGGAATAAATTAGTGGCCAGGATGGGTGTGGCCACTGCAAGGGCAAGAAACCTGAATATTTCAACTTCCAAACAAAGGAAGCTTCCTCTCTCACTCTCTTAAGCGATGGGGCTCCTGACTGCTGTTGCAGGGGGTACGCTCCCTATACCTACATGGCTCAAGGCCATGTGGAACTCCACACAATGGACTACAGGACTTGAATTAGCTTGGATGCTGAACCACACCTGCATGCAACATGGAACGGAAGCTCTGGACACTGGACCTTCTTTTGGCTCTACTGGAACCCCAGCTGCCCCTCTTTCAGGATTGGTTAAGGGGCAGGGCACTTTGCAACCTGAGGAATGTAGTCCCATGCAAGTAAAGCTTTTTTCTACATCTCATTCTCCCATGGGGGCTTCTGAAAATTCTTATTTCAGCGGTGACCCAAGAACCTCGCTCTCATGTGCAATGGGGAAATTTGATCCTCCAGTAACAGAAGCATTGGTACATCCTTGAGACACAGATAGAAAGAGCCTGGATCCCTGAATCACCCTGTGGAAAACCAACTGCCACCCAGAAATGAAGCCCTGTGCTATAACATGTGAGCGAGCAATATGTTCTGTTGTGTTGGCACTGTAAGTTTGGAATTTACCCAACAAGGTTTGGGATGTATTGCTTAATGTAACTGGTGTAGTATTAATACAAGTTATATTTAATTAGACAGCAAACTTTTTTTAGAAGCTGCCAGTGGGGCTTCTCCTAAGCAATCTGCTAGGACCAGGGTACATGCCTATGCCCATAAGAAGGTAAACAGGGTTTAAGACTTTTTTATTTAGCACCAGGAAGTAGGGTAGGGATAGCTCATTTCTACTAATCTGGATAGCTTCAGTCTCTCCAATATCAAGTTTGTGTAACCTTGGTTTTGTATAGAGCATGGTCTAGATTTCAATTATTCTGCACAACTTCTTCTCAGTTGCAATCACTGGAAAATGTGAGAATAAGCTATAGAGCATCCTCTTTATATGACTCTTTATTTTCTTGTAGACCTGATCAAATCAACCCTGAATTTTTTAACTTTCACAAGTTCTAGTGCTCCCCCCTCCTCATTAAAAAATGTCACATATTATTCCAACTCTGTCATTCCCTAGCTGTGACTTTATGAACATGTTATGAAAGTTCTCAGGATTCTGTCTTCACCTGTTCAATGGGAGAATTTGATCAAATTTTCTTTAAATTGTCTTCCTGTTACAAGCAATAGATGATATGTTTTATATGTATAAATATGTGTGTATTTATATATAAACTATATAAATATCAACCCCCCTTTCAATTAATATAACATTGATAGATGTCATCTAGCTATTTAGTATTCTGCTCTAAATATTATTGGATAATTGTGTAGTTGGTTCTTATTTCTTATTTCTTCTTTTTCTCACTTATTCCAATCTTAATCAGAGGCAAATGTTAAACTTTCATGGCATTCACATGTGCCTTTCCAACAATGTGAAGTTCTGGTCAAGATTAAGAATAATACTGTAAGCCTACACACATATTTATATGCCACCAGACTGGGCTCACACACACATATTTGTTGAAAATATTTGCTCTTTCTCTTCTGTCTTAAAGTAGAACATTTTAAGGAGGACCAAATAAAGTTATTTACTTTGTCATGAAAAAGAAAAAATTATGTGAAAGCTCACTTAGGAAATTAAATTACCAGAACACCTTGATCTCTAAGCAATAAAATATACTTTTTAAAAAATTTGTAATAGGTTTTCAGTTTATAATACTTGGACCTATTTGCATCGGGATCTCCAGAAATAATTTGTGCTATTTAAATGGCCAAATCCAATAAAACTCCATTGTTGAGCTCTTGAGAAAATAAAAAGCCAACTACTTATAGCATAGAAATGAGAATATTGATTGTTTTCTAAAAGTGAAAAACTTTGAGCAACTGCCTCAAGCACAATGCAGTTTCGTATTTAATAGGTAACTCAACTGAAACTGAAGTAGCCACCCAAGGTAGTAAACCATTGTTACAACATCAAAAAGAGCACATGATAGTTTCAGTGAGTATGCTCTCATTGAGACCTCTGGAGAAGGAAACAGTGAAGTGGGAGTAAATAAAAAAAAAGCAATAAGCATGGAAAAGTATGAACTGCTTGAATATTTTCTTTTTACTATTAAAAATGAATTATTTGGTAACTTCTTGTAGGTTGTTGATTAAAATGACATTATAACAGCCCTCGCCATTGTGGCTCAGTTTGTTGGGTGTCAGAAAGGTTGCCTATAAGATTCCAGGTCAGGGAACATGCCCAGATTGTGGGCTGGATCTCCAGTAGGGGATATGCAGGAGGCAGCTGATTGATGTTTCACTCTCTTATTGTTGTTTCTCTCTCTTTCTCTCTTTCCCTCCCTCCTTTCCTCTCTCTCTAAAAATCAATAAAAATCTTTAAAAAATGGCAATATATGACCTTCAATTCTGAATGATAGCTTTGTTGGGTAGAGTAATCTTGGTTGTATGTTCTTGCTAATCATCACTTTGAATATTTCTTGCCACTCCCTTCTGGCCTGCATAGTTTCTGTTGAGAAATCAGCTGACAATCATATGGGCACTCCCTTGTAGGGTAGCTACCTGTTTTTCTCTTGTTGCTTTTAATATTCTTTCTTTGTCTTTTGCTCTTTGCATTTTAATTATGATGTGTCTTGGTGTGGTCCTCTTTGGATTCCTTTTGTTTGGGGTTCTGTGCGCTTCCTGGACTTGTAAGTCTATTTCTTTCACCAGGTGGGGGAAGTTTTCTGTCATTATTTCTTCAAATAGATTTTCAGTATCTTGCTCTCTCTCCTTCTAGCACCCCCATAATTCAGATGTTGGTACGCTTGAAGTTGTCCCAGATGCTCCTTACGCTATCTTCATATTTTTGGATTCTTTCTTCTTTTTGCTTTTTCAGTTGGGTGTTCTTTGCTTCTTTGTATTTCAAATCTTTGACTTGATTCTTGGGATCCTCTAGTCTGCTGTTGGATCTCTGTATATTATTCTTTGTTTCAGTCAGTGTATGCTTAATTTCTAGTTAGTCCTTTTTCATATCCTCGAGGGTCTCACTAAATTTATTGGCAGTTTCTAGAAGATTCTTGAGTAACCTTATAACTGTGGTTTTGAACTCTATATCCAGTAGTTTGCTTTCCTCCATTTCTTTCGTTTGTGACCTGTTTCTTTGTCTTCGAATTTTGGCTGCTTCCCTGTGTTGATAGAGTGGCTTTGTGACCTAGGTGTCCTATAGGGCCCAGTGGCTCAGCCTCCCCAATTATCTGAGGTGGACACTCTTGGTGCACCCTTTTGTGGGCTGTGAAGGTCAGATAAAGAGCTTTACAGATAAGAAAAAGCTAAAGGAGTTCATCACCGCCAAACCAGTATTATATGAAAGGCTGAAAGGTATTCTTTAAGAAGAGGTAATAGAAGAAAAAGGAAAAGATAAAAATTATGAACAAATACATATCTATCAACAAGTGAATCTAAAAATCAAGTGAATAAAAAATCTGATGAACAGAATAAACTGGTGAATATAATAGAATATGGGGCATAGAAAGGGAGTGGACTGACAATTCTTGGGGCAAAAGGGGGATGGGGGTGTGGGAAGAGACTGGACAAAAATCATACACCTATGGATGAGGACAGTGGTGGGGGGTAAGGGCAGAGGGTTGGGTGGGAACTGGGTGGAGGGGAGCTATGGGGGGGAAAAGGAGGAACATCTGTAATAATCTGAACAATAAAGATTTATTAAAAATAAAATAAATAAAAAATGACAATATTATGAGATTTATCAGTAGTCATGACTCCAATGCGATTTGCCTATTAGCATTGGAAAGTGTGAAAGGGCCATCTATTTGAGAACATTTTGTGTAAATTGCACTTAGCATCACTTCTGTTCAATGGCTGGCTCTTCTCACTACAAAAATATCAGCTAAATTAGGTTGTGTTGCCTTTCTTCCTGCTGTATTCCCTGAGACTGGAATAGTGTCTTCATAGTAAGACCTCAATAAATGTTTATTAAGAAAAGCAGTATATTTCTGGTTTGCCAAGTAATAACAAATGCATTTTAACTACCATAATCTATAAAAGTGTTGATCATAAAATTACTGATGAAAGATTATGAAAGGTATAAAAAAACTTTTTGGGATTCTGAAAATTTTGACTATCTTACTTTTCATGATGATGGTCATGAGTGTAAATATGTTATAACATTAAGTTGTATATTTAAAATATGTGTTATTTATTGTATATCAATTATACCTCAACACAACTGTTAAAAATAAGACTAGAAAATATTGTAGAAAAAAATATCAAATAAATTAATTGAATTGCTTTGGGAAATTATCACCAAATTTTTCTTATTTTATGTTTTTCTCATTTATCAATCAAACCACTATCATATTGATGTTTTTGATCCAGTGGGTTAAATTTTAGAGTCTCTAAAAGAGTGATTCCAACTCAGGGACCTTTTCTTCACCCAGGGACCCTTGCTTCAGTGCCAGTGAGTGTAACTATTAAATGGCAAAATATCTCAACTTACATGAGTCAATTTCATTTTATATAAAATAGGTTATGCTAGAGAATATGAAGTATCTTGAAATTTCTCTAGATACTAGCTTCTCTTCATGCTTTGAATTGTTAGAAATCCATATACATTATGACACTAATGCTTTCATACTATGTGTTAAAACAAAGAGCAGTGCCTTGTAAGAAGAGTGTAAACAAGGTCTTAGGTATGAATTTGAACTTGTTACTCCCTGTCTTGTTTGAACATCAAATTTACAACTCCTTATTGTCATAATTATTCATTATTATAATTACAGTAGTTCATGGGATAGATAATCCCAAACAGAATAATGAAAAAAAAAGTTCACATTTGATTTTAGAATACTGTGGAAGCAAGGAAAATACGTTTTGATTAAAAATGGAAATTCACATGTGGACAATCACAAGCTAACATAGGGTTCCTACCCTAATGTTGGGCTTATTGAGTTAACTAATGAAGCAGCAATGAGAGAGTCTTAGAATATCAAAAGCATATTCAAGACTTTATTAAAGAGGCTCGGGAACAAAAAAAAATGCACAATATTTCATATTTCCAGATTCCCTTAATACAATGTTCTATGCCTAATTAAAACCACTTCCACAAGTGAAATCATTTAGTAAATTTTCAACAAAGAAGAAATGATAAATTTACGTTATTTTATTTCATACACAATGCTAGGCCCCAAGGATACAAAATGGAGTAATATGTACTTCCTGCCATGATTTCCTGGTTGAGCATGCTGATGCTAATATTCAAGAGAGGATAATGATTTAGTCTCTCTATCATGAAAGGTGAATTTTTATGTAACTAAGAATTTTTGTCTTGATTTTTACACTATTGTCTTTATGTAGTGTGTCCACATTTGTATAATGATAAGTACATGTACAAAACTCATAACTGTGAACAGACTTTCTCTATAAACTACAAACCATAAAATGACCTATGTTTTGTGGGCATTAAGACACTTATTAATAAGCACACAGTTCCAGAGTACTCTTTCATGGTAGGTACTGTACTAATTTTTCAGATGTGAAAGTTGGCGATTGTTCACAGCATTTAGAGTCACAGGATCAGGAATCAGACTACTCAGGTTTATTTCCAGGGCTGCAGTTTTCTACCTTTGTGACTAAAAAGAAGTAACTTCATCTTCCCTAGTCTCTGTTTCCTCTTAGGTAACTTTCCCTCTTCACAGAGCTGTTGGAAAATATAAATGAGACAATGAGAATAATACCCTTAACAGAGGGTCTGAATTAAACATCAGCCCTTCTAATGAGCACTAAGTATTGGAGGGTCTAGGGGTCAGCGAAGGTGTCACGCACACCTTTCCCTGTTTTAAGCAGCATCCAGCAACCTTTCAGGGAAATCTTTAGGTGGGTGTCCTTCTACAGCAGCGATGGGTCTCTGTGGGCCCTTTCCTGCATACCCCCTACTGGAGATCCAGCCCACAATCTGGGCATGTTCCCTGACCTGGAATCTTATAGGCAACCTTTCTGACACCCAACAAACTGAGCCACAATGGCGAGGGCTGTTATAATGTCACTTTAATCAACAACCTACAAGAAGTTACCAAATAATTCATTTTTAATAGTCAAAAGAAAATATTCAAGCAGTTCATACTTTTTCATGCTTATTGCTTTTTTTTTATTTACTCCCACTTCACTGTTTCCTTCTCCAGAGGTCTCAATGAGAGCATACTCACTGAAACTATCATGTGCTCTTCCTGATGTTGTAACAATGGTTTACCTTGGGTGTTCTGACTGGAACACCAGGGAGAAGGCATGTCCCAATTGAACATGCTTTCTCTATAAAAGCCTACCAACCCACAAATTGGCACAGGATTTGTGGGCATGAGTGTGTGGTGGGTATTTTATTGATCTAATCAGGTCAAACAGATTTTTTTCCAGCTTGCCCAAAAAGCCAAGTAGAGAATAAGGGGCAGGACCAGTGGGCCAAATGGATGGGATGGTTGGAATGACCATTTCTAGGGTTCATCCCTGAACAGAACCCATGGCTCTAATTTCAGAACATACATAATTTTCTTTTTCCCACCTTTTAAAGACCCTTTTGTCTTCCTTCCTTTTTATCCTGGGAACATCCTGTATCCTTCAAGTAAAACCCCTTTTAGATTCCTTTAGCCAGAATTGGTTTCTTTACAATGCAAAGATTAAATAATAGTCCCAGTTCACACGGCTACAGTTTTTCATGGTTTATCACTAAATAAAAGCTAAGTTTAAACAGATGGAACCTTAGTTTGACTTTTAAAAGAGGTGAATTGTAAGTAACTCATATTTGATTTAGATATCTCCTCTGCAAGAATCTGCTCTGATCAAGGTCACTAATTCTATTTCAGGTTTTGCTTTGATTCTACTTCATTGAATCCACTTGAAGAATATCTCCACAATTATTTTTCTTAAGAAATATATGTTTCTTTTCAAGACAATTAGTTGTTCAGAAATAATGTACTGTAAACCTTCCAAGCAAATTCCTTTTATTTCCATTACTGTTGTTAGACCTTGGTAATAAGCTTAAACATTAGACTAGAGTTGGGCTTCATGGGTGGTTTTTTATTTATTTGTATTTTTTGCCATTTCTTCATCTGTTATGCCCATGCAGTGTGGCCCAATTGCAGGCATTCTGTTAACCATGAAGTCAGAGTCCCGGTTATTTGCTGATGAACTGATACTGACTTCATTTTCTGCAAGCTGGCAATGCTTTAGAAGTCTTTGTTACCTCATTTTCAAAATGAGCACCAATGAATCTTCTCTGCTGCAGAAATGGCAAACAAACAAACAAAAAAATCAATTAAAAAATCTAATTGGTGTAATAACACCTGGTTTTAAATTACTAGCCTGGCTTGAAGCCAAGTGTTCCTTATCCTCCAGAGATCTGATTGTAGGCTTCTTTCCAGATAGGACTGCCCCTGGGCTAGGTGAATAAGAAACCCAAGGGGAGAAGCCTAGATCTGCATTTCCTAGCACCACCTCAGGTCACTGGGATTGTATTCTATTGTGTGATTCAATTATGTAAATATTTTGGAAAGCCTATTAAAATAAAAATGTGAGGAAATAGCAGGGTAATGGTTTCTTTGTTGTTGTTTATTCATTCCTTCCCTCCAACCCCCTCTGACCTGCCAAACATGTTGTCTGATTTGTCATGTGTTTATTCAGAGAAATTATCTAGATAATAATATAGAATAGAAAGAAGGCTAAACACTAACTTATAGGAATTATATGTTTTTCAAGACATATTGGTATTGATTTCAGAGAGGGTAGGAGAGAGAGAGATAGAAATATCAATGATGAGAATCATTCATTCATCAGCTGCCTCCTGCAGGCCCCTACTGCCGATCTAGCCCACAACCTGAGCATGTGCCCTCACCAGGATTCAAACCCTGACCTCTGAGTTCATAGGCCAATGCTCAACCACACCAGATGGGCAAAACGATCTAGTTTTTACTTGTGTTACATGCACATTTGAGAACTCTACATGGCACTTCTTGAAGTCAATGCTTCTCCTAACGTGTCACTTGAGGTTAAGGTAGGTGATGCCCTTAGTGAAAATCAGAATCACCGGGGCCTTAGAAATAAACTATTATGTTTGACCTTGGACCTTAGAAACAGTCTTGAAATCTTTCCAGGTGAATTCTCTGCTTCTTGAAAGATGAAACAGAGGGCCGGAGTCCAGGACACAGGCTTTATTAGAGGAGAAGACCCTGCCGGGCTATATTCCAGGTGGAAAAAGCACACGTGCGGGGATGGAGGCACCTTTTGAGGGGAGGAAACCGAAGGGATGGAGCTTCTTGGCACACGCTGATTGGTGGTTCCATATAAGGCACACAATTAGGGACTTTAGAAATCGGGGTTTAGGATATTTGGCAGGTGCTGATTGGTGGTTCAATGTTTAGTCCATATAAGGTGCCTGGTTAGGTGTTCAGGAATGGAGTTTATGTCATTCTTTGTCCATCAGTTGGGGTAAGGGAGGATCTATCACTTCTCTCTACAGAATTGAAGAACAACCTGTGAAGACACTTTCATTCTCCCTGTCATGATAACTTGAGGGCTTATAAAATACACAGTGGGCAAATTAAGCCTGAGAAGCTAGGTCACATGCTTGATATCATATCTTACTGAGAAGCTTGGTCAGCTCACAATCCTGTGAGTTAATAAGTATTATTTAATTCCTCTGAGCCTCCATTTCTCACCTGTAAAGTGGAGAATAAAGTCTACTCTGGTGGACATTTTTGAGAATGAAGTGAAACATCTATAAAGCACCTATAATTATATCTGGCTCATAGATGTGCTTGTAGTTATTTTTCCCACAGTCTCACAATTAAAAAAGGAAAAGAACCAGGAGGTCACTATTTGATTCCCGGTCAGGGCACATGCCTGGGTTGCAGGCTTGATCCCTAGTGAGGCAACCAATCAATGATTCTCTCCATCACTGATGTTTCTATCTCTATCTCCCTCTTCCTTGCTCTCTGAAATCAATAAAAATATATTAAAAGTAATAATAAATAAATAAAGTATTAGAAAAATCTACATGAATATTTCCAATATATTAAAATAGTTCTTTTAGTAGTAATCCTAACATTGTAACTTTTATTGAGGATGGTGTTTTCAACTTAAAAAAAACTCCCAATCACAGTCAATGTACTAAATTAAATTGCCATCTGCTCATCTGAAGATACATGCATAAATGAAAGTCAAGGCTAGGACAGTGTTAATGGAACCTGACAAGTAAATTATTAACTTGTCAATCTTCTTTAAAAAGAAGAATATTAGCATATTTTTCTGATCAGTTAGATATAACTTTTTCTGTGCAAATAACTCATAATTTGGTTGTAATGTATGAGTCTGTACACTCCTCCTGCTTTTGTACTAAAGTTGGATTTAGAAAATAAAATGATTTGAATTATTCAACACTACAGTTGTCCTCAGATCTTTACAATTGTTATAACTCAAGACCCAAAAAAGAGTCCTCAGCTCCAAAGAAATTGCAAAGATAGTAACAAGTATTCAATGGACAGATAACAGGAAAAGAGTGGGATGAACATGAGACAGCTGGCATGTGGCAAGGCAGAAGCTGAGAAATGAGTTCCATCAAAAAGGAAGATGAGAAATGTGATGCATTTCATAGTTACCTATTTTTGCTTTGAAGTTTGGATGGGGAATGCTGCCGTCTTTTTGGTTACATTAGGGTGCAGTGAATAGATATTCATCTGTAAGTTGATATTACCATTCCTTTAGCAATGATGTAAGAGGCGCTGCTGGCTAGTAATTGAGAATGCAAGCTCTTGAATGTGGATGAAAAACTGTATTAAAAGTCCTTTCTTTTCGTTCTGGCTGTTTTCCATTAGTTGAACATGACTATTTTTTGTATTATTTTTATTTTTATTGTTGATACTATTCCAGATGCATAACTGATAGAACATGAATATTTCTTTATTTCAGTTTTTATATCTGGAAATTAAAGAAGTCTACTTCATATGGAATCACCTTCCTATGATTAAAAAAAAAAAGACAAATAGAACATTTAAAGTGTTTAAAATCCAGTGGCTGGTAGACGATATGAGCGCGAGCGCAATAAGTAATTAAATCATTGTTTATTGAATTTTTACCATCTACTAGGTACCATATCTAAAATTTTATATGATTTATGTCATTTATCTTTTAAATATTTGGCTTGGTAGAAAATAGTTTTCTTTTAAAGAGAAGAAACCTGAGAAGCAGTCAACATCCATAATTTGCCCAAGTTTCTCCAGAAGTGGTAGAACTTTATTTATTTTTTATTTTTTAAAAATATATTTTATTGATTTTTTACAGAGAGGAAGGGAGAGAGAGAGAGAGAGAGAGAGAGCCAGAAACATTGATGAGAGAGAAACATCAATCAGCTGCCTCCTGCACACCCCCTACTGGGGATGTGCCTGCAACCAAGGTACATGCCCTTGACCGGAATCGAACCCGGGACCCTTCAGTCCGCAGGCTAACGCTCTATCCACTGAGCCAAACTGGTTAGGGCAGTGGTAGAACTTTAAACCACTATCTCTGGAAGTTATTGGACCCATAGCTTTCTGACCTTCAAGTATTAGCATTACCATTTCCTTTATTTCCCATGACCTTGCTGCAATTCTATCCTGCCTGTCTCATTTTAAAGATTTACTGCTCTTTCTGCAGCCATTATTACACATTATTTAAAACCACTTTATACAACTTTTCTGTGGCGTTTTCTACACGTTTGTCTTCTCCTCCAGACACTTTACTGATTACCCTAAAGAGAGAAAATTAGTCATAAAATATTTACATTGCCACTTCACTCAAGACAGAAATAATATGCAAGTGCATTATTACAGCTTCTAAATAAAAAGCAAAATGATACAGTATAGGCTATATTGTGCTACACAGAAATTCAGATTAGGATTTACATCTAGTGCATCATTCAATCTTTAGTGTCTAGACTACCTAAATGATTGAGGAAACTTCCCATTTAACTAAATGAGGAAATAACCCCAATGAATTATAAAGAATTTTACTTTATTCAAGACTTTTTAATGAAAGGATTGTTCATAAAATGTCTTTGTCCATTAAAAGTTTTCTCATTTTTCCATTAACTGACATATGACTCTCTCTAAATAACTGAAATTTCTGAAAATAGGGGAAAAAATCCCTTGTATCAAACAGTACTTGTTCTTGTTCAGGTATAATAATTCAGATTTACAGTGAAATTGCTTAATTTCTCAAGTTGCAGTTTTCTCCCTACATTGAAGTTGACTTAGTAAATAAAGTTCTGGTAATAAAAATAGAGGAAGCAGGGCCTTTGACCTAACCAGTCCAATTTTAGATTTGGATTACACCACTTGCATGAAGCTGTTCTTTTGTGTAGAGAGCTGTCGCAATGATTGGACTTTATTTTGGAAAAAGCCAGATGTTTAGATCATCTACAGCAGCAAAGAATCACCGTAGAAATATATTCATATGTCTATGTATGTGAGAGAGAAAAGTTCTCTTTAAATAGCTATTTTCCAATGCTTATTAATTAATAAGCATTTATTTACTACATGCTCTATACAAAACACTGATAAATGCCATTGCATATTGCATAGTTATCGAATAGTTGGTGCAATATAAACTTACACTAAAGGTGCAAAAACTTGAATAAAAATGTATAAACACAAAATATTACAATTTTAAAATGAAGGCGGTGGTAGCATGTAGCATGGTTACTTTCCTAACTGACAGTGTCAACAAACTTTAATGGGGGTTCAAAAAGGGGACACTGTTTTTGGCCATATGTCTTATGAAGAAGACCTGCATTTTTTGCCCCTGTCCTTGGTCATAGCCACATCTTCCCAGAGGTTGCAGGTAATCTCAGTTGCTGCTTCCCTGCTTCACATGAAATTTTCTAATCTATTCTGTCTCTCTCTTTCTTAATCCTGCCATTCTTCTCTGCCTGTTCCCAGGAGTTTGACACCTTGGATCTTCTTAGCTTTCCAGCATTGGGACCACCCCTGATAGGCTGCTTTTGCTTTGCGCAATGCCCATTCTGTAAGGCCTTTGTGGATCTGTCACAGGTACATTCTTTCTTTGCCTCTTTCTCTAAATTACATGCTTCCCTTTGAAAATGAAATAATTCCCTGACGCTGGGTTAAATGATCTGGGATCAGACATATTTCCCTGGTCATGTCTTGTAGCCTACTAACACCAAGCCAAACTAATTTAGCTGCTTGATCCAGAAAATACCAGCTGGTGGAAGATCAGACTCAGTCCAGTAACCAGTTTAATATTTCAGACTAATGACTAACAGCCTTTCCCTCAAACAATGCTCTTCAAGACTCTCATCCTACTTTGCCCATCAATAAGTCATACTCTAGTCCAACCATCTCTCCACTTTCCAAGACACACATTAAAAACATTCAGCTCAGAGTTGAAAAGTAAATTTCTTTTTACTTTTGAAATACTAAGATTCTGTCAAGGTGGTATTCTTCATTACTACAGTAGAGCCAATAAATAGGTTTTTTTTGGAGAGTAAGTAGTCAATACTTTCTAAATGGGGGTTCCTTTCTAATTCTATACACTTTTCAGCCTCTAATTTGATCTCAGGTAGCATTGTAACCAATAATTCAAGCAGTAAAAATTTGAATGTTCATAAAGTAATCATATCCTATAAGGCAATATGGAGGAAAGAGAAAGAACAATAAATGTTAAGAGCATTCTAAAATCCATAACCAACTGCAGATTCTGGTTTTAAGACTGGACTCTTTAGTTCTAAGTCTAAAATTACAAGTTTCCCTATGGAATCTTTCATAAGCATTATTACTTCTTGAATTTAATATGTAACTGTAGTCATAATATACCAGGCATAAATCCAAGAGTCTTACATATATTGTTATATTTTATCTTTACAACAAACCTTTAAGGGTTTTATTTTTCCCCCATTTTAAGACTAAGCAACTAAATCACAGAGAGATTAAGTAACTTGAATTTAGGCACAAAAACAGTAATTGTCATAGCCAGGAATAAACTCCAGGTGGTGTCATTCATAAGAACCGATACTTTAAGCCTCTATGGTATACTACCGTCTTGAAAGGTATGAAGTTCTGGTTTGCCTTAAAGTGGCATATGAACACAAAGAGTGTGACCACATTTAAAATATTCACCAGATGGATGACGAATGATTTGTTGTTTTTATATTATGAATTTAAACATAATTTGCCCAGCTGGCATGGCTCCATGGTTGAGTATGGCCTATGAACCAGGAGGTCATGCTTTGATTCCTGGTCAGGGCATGTGTCCAAGTTGTAGGCTTGATCCCCAGGAGGGAGCAGGCAGAAGGCAGTTGAGCAATGATTTTCTCTCATCATTGATGTTTCTATCTCTTTCTCCCTCTCCCTTTCTCTCTCTGAAATCAATACGAACATATTAAAAATAAACATAATTTAATAGTTCTCACTGTTATCAATTGTGCATGCCAATATCCTATATAATTCTATATAACAAAAGGCTAATATGCAAATCAACCGAACAGTGGGAAGTCCGGTTGCTATCATGCACACTGACCAACAGGTGGCAGACACTCAACGTAGGAGCTTCCCCCAGCCCACAGTCCTGATTGCCTGATTGGGGCCTGCCAGCCAACCTCTCAGTCCCTTCTCCCAGCAGGCAGGCTCCTATTGCCCAATGGGGAACAGGAAACCAGGGGTGGGTGTCAGCGGATGCGGGTGGTGCCAGACCAAGGCCCCCACACTGCCTGTCACCCCACACACAGAGGGCAATCCGTGGCAGGGGGCAGGGCTGGTGAGTGAGTGGGAATGGCCAATCTCTCGGTCCCTCCCCTCGGCCAGCAGGTTCTGATTGCCTAATGGCGAACAGGGAAGCAGGGGTGGGTGGCGGCACCTGGGGAAGATAGCCCTGATCCCAGGCCAGACTTAGGGACCATACGTGTGCACAGATTTCATGTGCCAGGCTGTTAGTCTTGTATAATAACTTTATGTAAAATGCACAAGCATCTTTTGTTTGAAAATCCTAAATATATCCATGTATTAACACCATCTAACATATTGTTTTTATATTTCCATGTCAAATTTGAGTGGTTTAAAATGAAAGTAATACCTAATCTATTTTTAAACTCTTCATTATAGTCATAACCGTAAATTGCTTATTTTTTAAAAAAGAACAAGGATAATAAAAATGACTAGAATGGATATAGCAAAATTATTTTTGTCACTTTGTCCTCATTCCAAAGTCTTCCCTGATGTTATTTTGATTTAATTGTCTTTATGTGTATGTTACTAGTCATGATGGATTAAAAAATAAACCACAGTTATGATTAAGATTTGACAGAGTGGCTTATAATTAGTATTAATAAATTTGAAGATACAGTATGATCATAATTTAATATATGGAATTGCATTTTTGAAATAGGAATATCCTCTGGTATTTAAAATTTTTTGAATTGTACTTATCTTTGAGTTTACATTAATTATTTGGTAAGAGCAACATAATCCATTTTAGGAGCATTAACATAACCTCTAATCATAAGATAATGCTCAAATCTACTTCTCTGTGGTATTGTAATATCTCCTAACTTGTTTTCTTGCCTCTAGTTTTTCTGAAATTCTCTCTACATCGGTGTCAAACTGATTTTCTTACAACATAAGAACAATATTAAACCATTTTTAGAAACCATCGACTGACAAAAAAGTAAAATTTAAATTTCATGGCATGACCTCAAATTTCCTCCACATTTGAACAATAACTGCCTGGTATTAAAAACATTCAGGATTATTTCCTTTGTCTAAATGAATGTATTTTGTGTCCTTGCACTTTGTTCCCATTATTCCTTTAGCTTGACATTTGTTGTAATCTCTAGTACTCTATACCTTTTATCTTCAAAGTCTACTACCATTGAAAGCTTGAGGATTCTACCTAGTCAAAATTAGATGTTTGGTCTTCCTTAGACATTTTAACATCTCTTCACTGAACATGTGGTTTTTGTTTGTTTGTTTTCTTGACCTATATTATTTACATACCACTCTTTACTCTTGAAGATAGGAAAATATTTTGTTCATTTTACATCCAAGACAGGTAACCATAGTGCCTTCAAAAATCTGTGTTTTTATAAAAGTTAAATTGTACTGAATGATGGATTCTCATTTATTTATTATTTCTCAGGATTCTATGTGAATAGTATGGCATGTACTATTTTGTAAAAAATGTCTAACCCCAAAGAGTTTAAAAATGTTGTACTATTAAAAAAGATATATAATCTAAAATGTTTTATTTAACTTCACTTAAATAAAAAAGTAAGAAAAATTAGAACGTAGTTTCTAAAGATAAGTGTAGAAGAATAAAGCATGCTTTCTTTTTTCAATAAAAGTTTAATATGAGAACTATAATTTAAAAAGTTTCAGCATGTTATAATAATTCCAATAAAGAAGGCCAAATATCAAAGTTAGAATATTTACTTTTATGACAAAGAAAAAGAAAAGTTTGGTTGTGATAAATAATTAAACATGTAATATAAATGCAGCAACTACAATATGTGTAAGTTCTAGCAAATTTTACACAAATGTTATGGATCATGAATTCATATGACTAGCTATTCAGAAAATTTAGAAATAAACTAAAATGTATTTAAAATCATATATATATGTAATATATAACACTGAAGGAAATAATAAAAATAATACTGGTATTAATATTTAAAAATTAAATCAAAATTTATAGTAATCAATATTAAAAATGGGCTAACTCCAGGAAGCCCCAAACAATGGCAGCAGCCTAAATACATGCCCTTCCCCAAATCCATCACAAATAAAACATAAGCATCAAAAACAACACACATGAAACTACCAAAAAGCCAAGATTTTGTCTTCTCAATGCCCATTTTCCAAGAAAGGAAAGCAGGGCTCCCAGATAAGTGGCTGCCTCTCTGTGGGGGAAAGGCAAATGAAAAGTGAGCCTGAACCAGCCTCTGGTTTCAGAAAATAAGGAAGTGCTTCCAAAATGATGAACAAGTGTCAAAGACACATTTGCTTCTTGCCAAACTGAAGCAACAGGGCATTGGATTTAACTTCATACATGGAGCAATAACAGCAACAACAAAACTGACAGAATATATGAACTAATGACTTCAAGTCAATGGACTTGAGGAAATGAAGAACAGGGACCCCTGAGAGATGGGAATAAAATAAGGTGAGTACTATACAATTGCTTCTGCATACAACTTGGAGGTACTTTGCAGACATAGCTGAGGAAGGGGGCAGGGGTGAAGCTTAGACGGAGCTCACAAGACTCCCAGGGTTCAAGGTTATGCTACTGAGAGTCAAGGGCAGTTAAGATGGCTAGAGTTTACAAGACAGATAGATGGATCTATCTGAGGGTTGGGGCATGCATTCAATATACCAGCAGTACACAAGTGTTCCCCGGCTTTGTCTTTCTGTTGAGTTCTCTCTTTTTGTTTTGTGTTCTTCTTTGTTTGCTTGCTTTCTGTTCTTGCATATGGACTCACATTCAGCCAGGAATGCATGCATGACTTTCCAGGCTCTTAAGTGTGTATGCATCCTTTTTCATGCCCACAGCCTTCCAGACTGCCCCGTGGACTTTTGGACTAGTCGGCCAGTTTCTTGCTTTTCCTAATCAGGATAGCAACCTGACGATAGCTGCAGCATTGGCCTTCACCATTCATTTTCCATTGTTATTACTATGGTTTCCCACACCCAGGCCATGGAGTTTTACTGCTCCACTCCAATTTCCATCAGCCCCTTCCTTCACCATACTTTGGTTTTCAGAGCACCTCGTTGTCAATGTGGAGATTGGTAGGGGGGTATAGGGAGAGTATGGAGCAACCACCAGTTAATGCTGTACAGATTTTCACTCTTCTTACCTTCATTCCACTTATTTGTCTTGAATAATTCCTTTCAACTTGTTATTTACCTCAATTCTAAGACCTGTTTTTGGTCATTTTATCTAGTTTGGCCATTGATTTGTGAAGAGGTATTTTTAAAAATATATATATATTTATATGATTTCAGAGAGAAATGGAGAGAGAAAGAGAGAGAGAGAGCTAGAAACATCAATGATGAGAAAGAATCATTGATAGGCTGCCTCCTGCACACCCACTACTAGGGATCCAACTGCAACCCAGGCATGTGCTCTGATCGAGAATTGAACTGTGGCTTCCTGGTTCATAGGTCATTGCTCAACCACTGAGCAACACCAACTGGGCAAGAGAAGAATTTGTGTGTGTGTCTCTCTCCGTCATTCTGTAATTCTTTTGTTAGAGTCCCTGTCCGCTAGCTGCAAACCCCTGGCTGCCATTTTTAGTCAGCACTGATAATAAAATCATGATGGGAAACGTGAGAAGCCCTTAATTAGGAGAAAGCCAACCATCAAATTATTTATAATACAGGTTTCATGTGTACAGCTGGAGAGGCATCATATGAATCTCTAGATGTCTGTTCTCTTTAGTCTCAGCTCAGCTCCAAACAATGTGTGTGGGCATAGGTCCTTCACTTTCTATCCAATCTCAATTTCCTTTTATAAAACAAATATAAACATTTCCTCGTACAAAACAGAGGTGTTTGCCTAGATTTTTAACAAGCTTTTATCTTAGGAAGTCTATGGTCTCATGAGAAAATAGATAGAATGTCATTTTTCACAACCAATATTTAGAAAGACTAAAGTAAATGGGCCTGATGTATAAACAGTCTCTAACTTGGGAGGCAGAAAATGGGAATGAATTCCTATTGCTCCATGGAAATATTGATAGTGCAATCAATGTTTAATTTGAGATGCATGTCGGTTATACATAACTAGCCTTAGATGTCAATTATGAGAAAGGGGTACTTACCAGAAATCTTTATATTCAAGACATTATATAATTGGGTGGGAGAGTATGAGAAAAGTGCTGGGATTATATCTCAGATGTAATGACATTGAGCTGGCAGGACATAGGCTAATATATCTTTTGAATATTGAAACTCAGTGCTCCCCAGGCTGGATATTGTGTGGTGCGAACATCATTAAGTTGAACAATGTCCTCCAAAATTTTCCTTAAATGATTTTAATTTCCTTAATTAAAATGACTGAATATAAAATTGCATGAGGGCTAAAAGGTCAAATGCATCCTCTATTTTAAGAAGTATAACACTACTCAAATTGAGTGATTTATTATAAAGGAAATTAAATTTAATTATTCATTTGAGGAAACTGCAAAATATTATCTTTGGTATTTATAGTCACTCTTAAATACTGGCATTTGATATCAAATTTGCCCTAGCATTGGTCCCTGGATTGTAACCTAGTGTAATGTATAAATATAATTTTTTTCTGGATGCTCAATACTGGGAAAAAAATCAAGATTTCCTAATCACACTCCGAAATGGTCATCATAAAAAATAATTAATATTTACATATGTTTATATTCTCTGTTAATTCTCTAAGCACTACTTTCCACAGTAAAGAGAAACAAAGTCAATATGTAGAAATGTACCATAAGCATAAAATACACATGGAATTAATACAAATCAATGGATCAAATGAACAGATCATCCTAAAAAATTATTTCAGTAAACATTCAAACAATTAGTCATTGGATTCCTAACACACATTTATTAATGGGCAAGTTGCTACCTACCACTAATAATAAATAAATAATACAGGAGTTTACCTATTTATAGTTTAGTTAAAATTATGTTAAGATTGCATAGTTTATTGTTTTCTGTACATTGATTATAATGTGCATACTAATTCTCTGGGGATTTGTTAAAATGAAATTCTAATTTAGTAGACAGGGGGTAGGATCTGAGATTTAGCATTTCCAATAAGCTGCCAGGTGATGCTAATGCTGTTGTTTCACGAACCAGACTTTGAGTAACAAGAGCGAGAGAACATCTTTCATGTTCTTAAGCAAAAGGTCTCAAGACATTTAGAATGCATACATTGATGATCATATTTGTGTATAAAATTTTTATTATACCATATTCTTAATAAATGGATGTTTTAGAAAGATTATACATAAAATAAGTAACAATAAATTATACATCCTTGTACTTTAATTTTTTATTATTTACTAATTATATATTTGTTTAGCTGTAGTCTTTCCAAGTTAGAAAACACATTTTATTATTTGTATCTCATACTTATGTTTTATTCTCCATCAACTAACCCATCCTATATAATAAAAGGCTAATATGCTAATCGACCGAATGGCGGGATGACCGGTCACTATGATGTGCACTGACCACAGGGTAGTGCCACTCAGTCAGAAGCCAGGCTCATGGCTGGCAAGCGCCAGGGTGGTGGTGCTAAGGGTGTCCAACTGCTGGCTTAATTGGACATCCTCTGAGGGCTCCCGGACTGTGAGAGGGTGCAGGCCAGGCTGAGGGACCCCACTGAGTGCACGAATTTTGTGCACCAGACCTCTAGTTGTTTCATAAATGAGCAACAAATGCAGAGGTGTCTCCTTTGCCAAAACATGCATGACAAATCTGACTTAAACTAGAAATGTTGGAAGGGACATTAAATAAGCCAAGTTCAAATAAATTATTTTTTTTTCAAAAATAAATCAATCTGGCCTAATAAGTCATTAAGAAATGTAAAAAATAGAATTTTTTTTTCTATTTGAAATTAAAAACATTAAAAAGCTTTAAAAACTTTGGACATGTATCCCCTTTAATGTTTGTTGCATGAGTTTCTTATAGATCACGAGAATTCTTGTGTTTTCATATTACCCAGTGTTTTACAAAACATCATACTGTAAAAAGATATTAGCTTGTAAGAACATGTAATAAATATCTTCAAAATACAATGGGTATTTAATTTTAAGGTGTGCCTTTAACATTTATGTAAAACGTTTTTTGTACTCATTCAATAGAAACTTATCTAGCCACTGGGTAAAGCTAGCAATAAAACTATTGCTCCACAATGTGTTAAGATTGGTATTTCTGCTGAACACTAATTTTATTTGTTATTGCTTGGGCTGTTTTCTTCTACTTTTTTTGGAAATATTTTAATAATAGTCTGAATCCACTCAGTCTTGGCTTTTGCCTTTAACTCTCGCCTTTTATCTTCCTTTTTTACTGGCTTGGCCACTCGACTATGGTATTCTAAATCCTAAATATCACCAGACTATTTATGAATGGATTCTTCTCTTAGATTTCATCTTGGTATGAAATATTAGGATAGCCCATATACTGAAGGAAAAAAATGAAAATCAAAACTTCATTAGAGGTAGTTTCTCTCTAGCGGTTGGCAATAACTTCAAAATTGGTAATCATTGCAAATCACTAAAATGTTACTCTTAAATTGATTATTATCAACAGGAAGTCATGGGGCAGCTTCCCTAATGAATGAGTTCACTTTACCTCCCACCCAACCAAGAGTGAGAGGAGATGTGTGTTCAGCATTCCTTTCCTGGCAGATTAAAAGGCAGACTCCACACTTCAGCCCCCTGTGAAGATCTTAGTAAGAGAGTCAGGTGGAGGGCTTGACAAATGCACAGTATCACAATCTGGATTGGAATAAGTGGTACTGAGAGAAATGCATCTTCTTTGAGAAAAAGATGGAGGGACACTGTCTGGAAAATTAATATATTTTTATAGCATTAGGTACTCAAATTACCTGTGTCAAGTTTTCAATAGAGTCTCATACATTCAGATGATACAATTAAAATGTTGTGGTTCAATATGCAAGATGAAGGGAACAAGAGGAAAATATTAAGTCAGGAGATAGAACAGTCTGGTCATAAGGGAAGAAAAAACTCATTGTTGGGGTGGAGATTGGTTCCCCCAGGCAAAAAGGTATTTTTCGTTGTTTGTGTAGATCTAACAAGGCATTGAAATCCATGATTATGTGAAAAAATCTGCTGGGTTTAATAAAATTCTAACCGATACTAGTAAAAGAATGCATACACAGAAAAATTATTCTGTCAATCACCAAAATATGTAACACTATTATCTGCTTCAAGTGGAAAGAGAAGAGCAAAGGATCAGATCAGCATGAGCAACCTGTGTTACTTTTGATGCAATAAATGACAAGGGGTTGTAAGAAAAAAAAACATAATTGATATTTCAGGTGAAAGCCATGTGTTTTCTTCCTCTAAGCAAAAAATACACATAGAGGTTAGACCAATCTGACAGAATTAGGTCAGCAACTGCCTTGCCTCAAATGTCTGTAGGGTCACTTGGATGATATTAACCAGTAAAGTAGGCCAAATGTATATGAAGGTTTTGTTCTCATAGGAAGTTATCTGCAGGAATGATACCCAGGTCCATACTACTCAGTGTTTAGGAGTAGACATGAGATGATCTGCTTTGTGAACATCCTCTCCTCTGTATAATCTCCACCACTGGAGTGTGGGCAGGACTGAATTTTACACCACAATTAGACTATATTTTATGTCAAAGTGAAGGGATTTGCCAGGTATTAGTCCAATTGAATTGATTATAATCAGTTAATTAAAATTGAGATAATCTTAGGTGGGCCAGACCTAATAAGATGAGCCCTTCAAAAGAAATGGGCTCTTCTTGAAGTCAGAGAGACATGAAGTAGGTAATAAATCTGCTGGATTTGAAAAACAAACAAACAAACAAATAGACAAATAACACCCAGCTAAGATGTGAGAGGGTCTATAGAGAGGTCATGTGGCAAGATGCTGTGGGCAGTATTAAGAAGCTGAGAGTGATCCCCCACTAATAGCAAGCAAGCAAAATGGAACCAGTGTCTTATAACTACCAGGGATTAAATTCCACCAACTTGAAGCGACGGCATGAGACCATTGATCCTCAGAGGAGAGCCAAGCCATGCGGACATACTGATTTCAGCCCTGTAAGGCCCTGAACAAGAACCCAGCTAATATTTGTAGACTCCTGATCTATAGAATCTAGGAGATAATAAATGAATATTGTTTTAAGCTTCATAATGGTACCATCATTTTGAAAGAGAGTTTAGCAATGTCTTAACAGGGTGAACATAATTTTACCATACAATCCATCAATTTTACTCCTTGCAATTCTCTCAAGTGATATGAAAATATACATCCACATAAAAATTATATGCAATGTTCGTAGCATATTTATTCAAGTTGCTATAAAGTGAAAGTAACCAAGGTGTCCTTCCATAGGTGAATGGGTAAACAAACTGTGGTGCATCCCTATGATGGAATATTATTCATCAATAGGAATAAATGAGTTATCAAGCAATGAAAAAAATATGAAGCAACCTTAAATGCATATTCCTAAGTGAAAAAGCCAAATACTGTATGATTTAAAATGTAATACAGTGGTTCAGTGGTTGAATGTTGACCTCAGAACCAGGAGGTCATAGTTTGATTCCTGGTCAGGACACATGCCTGAGTTGCTGGCTCAATACCCAGTAGGGGGCATGCAGGAGGTGGCTAATCAATGAATCTTTCTCATCATTGATGTTTCTAGCTCTCTTTCCCTCTACCTTCTTCTCTAAAATCAATAAAAATGTATTTAAAAAATGAAATATAATAAATTCTGGAAAAGGCAACAATCTAGAGATAGTAAAAAGAGCAATGGTTCCCGGAGGCTTAGCGGAGAGAAGGAGAGATGAATAGATGAAGCACAACAATTCTTAGGGCAATGAAACTTTTCTGCATTTTATTTTAATAACTAGAGGCCCGGTGCGCACAAAATTCGTGCACGGTGGGGGGGGGGGGGTGTCCCTCAGCCCAGCCTGAACGCTCTCCAATCTGGGACCCCTCAAGGGATGTCCCCCTGCCCATTTAGGCCCAATCCCACTGGATCACCCTAAACGGGCAGTCAGACATCCCTCTCACAATCCAGGACTGCTGGCTCCCAACTGCTCACCTGCCTGCCTTCCAGATTGCCCCTAACAGCTTCTGCCTACCACTCCCCTGCCAGCCTGATTGATGCCTAACTACTCCCCTGCAACCTGTTTGCCCATAACTGCCCTCCCCTGCAGGCCGGGTCACCCCTAACTGCCCTCCCCTGCAGGCCTTGTCCCCCCCAACTGCTCTCCCCTGCAAGCCTGGTCACCCTCAACTTCCCTCCTTTGCCGCCCTGGTCACCCCTAACTGCCCTCCCCTGCAGGCTTGATCACCCCCAACTGCCCTCCCTTGCAGGCTTGGTCCCTCTCATCTGCCCTCCCCTACTGGCCATCTTGTGGTGGCCATTTTGTGTCCACATGGGGGCAGGATATTTGACAGCCATCTTGTGTGTTGGAGTGATGGTTAATCTGCATATTTGTCTCTTATTAGATAGGATAGAGGCCTGGTGCATGGGGGGGGGGGGGTCAGCTGGTTTACCCTGAAGGGTGTCCCAGATCAGGGTGGGGGTTCCCTTGGGGCATGGGGCGGCCTGGGCAAGGGGCCTGTGGTGGTTTGCAGGCTGGCCACACCCCCTGGCGATCCAAGCAGAGGCCCTGGGATCTGAGATTTATTTATCTTCTACAATTGAAATTTTTTAGCCGAGAGCATAGCCAAGCCTCCTGCTTGCTTCGTGGTGGCAGCCATTTCTGTTGGGATTTATTTATCTTCTATAATTGAAACTTTGTAGCCTTAAGCAGAGGCCAAGGCAGGCCAGGGCTGCAGAAGCTTGGCTTCCTCCATTGCCAGGGAAACCCAAGCCTCCCTCCTGCTCTCTCTGTAGCCATAGCCATCTTGGTCTGGGTTAATTTGCATATTGATTCCTGATTGGCTGGTGGGCGTGGCTTGTGGGTATAGCAGAGTGATGGGTAATTTGCATATTACTCTTTTATTAGATAGGACGAATACATGACTATGCATTTGTAAAAACCCCAAGACATAGAACTGTGCAATGCAAAGGATGAACCTTAGTTTAACCTATAGATTTTAGTTAATAATAATGTTTTAATATTGATCCATCAATTGTATTAAATTGCAATTGCCACCAGTGCAAGATGGCAATAATAAGGCATATTGTGCACATATCTGGGTATATGTGAACTGTATTATCTGTATTACCTGATCAAATTCTCTGTAAATCTAAAATTTTTCTCAAAGCAAAGTCTACTAATTTCAGAGAGAAAGCAAAGGGGAGAGAGAGATAGAAACATCAATGATCAGAGAGAATTATTGATCTGCTGCTCCTGCATGCCACGCCCACACCGGGGATTGAGTTCGCAACTTGGGCATGTTCCCTGACCTGGAATCAAACCTTGACCTCCTGATTCATAGGTCAATGCTCAACTACTGAGCATACTGGCCAGGTGAAAATCTACTAATTTTGAAATATAATGTAAATGAAAGATAGCATCTGAAACATAACTGAATTTTGGCCTCAGCAAGAGGGCATGGTGAGTCATTGGCAAACTCCTTCAACTAGTGCTCCTGCTCCTCAACTCTGGAATTTTTGACTAGTGTATCAATATATTCTGATTTCTCAGGAAAAACAAGAATACAATGGATTTCTATGTACAATACTAGAGGCCCTATGCACAAAATGTTGTGCAAGAGTAGGCCTTCCTTCCTCTGGCTGCTGGCACCAGCTTCTCTCTGGCACCCAGGACCCGGGCTTCCTTCTTCTGGCCACTGGCAGGCACCCAGGACCTGGGCTGGTTTCCCTTGGGCCTCCCACAGCACCCAGGACCCAGGCTGGCTTCCCTCTGGCCCTGGCTTCATCAGCTTCATCAAGAAGGATGTCTGGAGTGATGTCTGGTCTAATTAGCATATTACCCTTTTATTATTATAGATTCCAATTTTGAAATATTGGAAATAAATGCAATTAAACTAAAAACATTATTTTGGAGCTAGATTTAAGGCCAATCCAGTATCTTTTTCTTTTGATTATAGAAAACCCACAAAGCCTGGCCCACAGGGCTCATTGGTTGAATGTCAATCTATGAACCAGGAGATCATGGTTCATTCGACTCCTGGTCAGGTCACATGCCCAGGCTGTGGGCTTGGTCCCCAGTGGGAGGCATGCAGGAGGCCCATCAGTGATCCTTTCTCATCATTGATGTTTCTATCTCTCTATCCCTCTCCCTTCTTCTCTGAAATCAATAAAAATATATTACTAAAGAAAAAAAAGAAAACTGATTGGCAAAATGGAAATAAATTAGCAAATGGCTGTGGCAGATTTTTTCTGGTGTGGTGCGCTCCACAAGTAAACACTTTAAAATAAATAAATGCATCCTGTGTCAGTGCCTTGTCTGATATAGGCCAATTCCCTATAAGTTGATCACCTTTAAAGCAAGGATGTAAGGATGCTGTCTGGGGTATTTTCTTTTTGGGTCGTTCAAAAAAATCTAATTTAGTGACAATGAACCCTTTTCCTAAGTACAGGATATGCTCTTCCTCTGTCACACAAGTTACAGATTACACCATTAAAAAGATATGTTGTAGCTGTGTTAGTCAAATGGTAAGTATACTGCAGACTAAAGGGACATTTTCAGAATGAATGGTGGCCTTTAAATCCCTTGATGTCCATCTTAGCATCAGTTAAGCAATAGTGCTTCAGTGTGGCCTCCTCACTGCATTTTCTGGCCACAGAGCTAACAGCAGAGAAGTCAAGTCTGAATTAATATAAAATACAAATTGCAGACTAATCTCAAAGAGATAAAAGTTTCTTCCAAACACATAAAGAAATTGCAAGCACTAAAGCAAAGAGTAGTGCTTAAGTGAGATTCTTTGCCCATTAGTTGTGGAAGACAGATAAACATGAATTACAGAAAGTCATGCACCATAACTTGTCTGATTATAATAAATGATTCTTAAAGTTTTGAAAATATATACTATACTTGATTACACCTTAAACATGTACTTACATAAATACAAGTAATTCTAAGTGATCAACAACCTCTAAAATGCTTATTATTAATTTGATACCTAAAAAATGTTTACTGAACATTTACTGAGATTTATAGATAATGTGACAATAAGACATAGTTCCTTCTCTCAAGAAACTTATATTTTACAAAAGAAACGGACCTGTTCACAGTTACATTAGGACAGAAGTTGAATAAAAACATGCATTGGGGACCCCCAAAAGTGGAGGGACTCATTCCAAAATGAGATACAAGAGGGATTTTTTTAAGGAGGAGGTAGGATTTACTAATAATCTGCAGTAAAAAAAACAATGTTTTGTTTTTTTTTAACAAAGGAGCTAGGAAATAAACACAAGTAATGGTATAGAGTTTGGAATATACAGACAAAGCTTTGTATCCTAGACAGATAATAAGTTTGGTGAAGATGAAAAGGTGCAGTCAGAAAAAGTAAAATAAAATTCTATTTTGTTTCAAAGTAGCCATCCTATCTAATAAAAGAGAAACATGAAAATTGACTATACCTCTGCTATGTCCACAAGCCACACCCACCAGCCAATCAGGAGCGAGTATGCAAATTAACCCAACAAAAATGGTGATAGCTATGGAGCTGGAGCAAGCAGGAGGCTTGGGTTGCCCCCGTTGATGGAGGAAGCCAAGCTTCCCCCACTCTGGCCTGCCCTGGCCTCCGCTCAAGGCTACAAAGTTTCAGTTATAGAAGATAAATAAATCCCAGATACTAGGGCCTCAGCTTGTGTTGTCAGGGGGTGTGGCTGGCATGCAAACCACCACAGGCCCCTCGCCCAGGCTGTCCCACACCCCAAGGGAACCCCCACCCTGATACAGGACAGCCTTCAGGGCAAACCAGTTGGCCCCCACCTATGCACCAGGCCTCCATCCTATCTAATAAAAGAGTAGTGTGCAAATTGACCATCACTCCAACACACAAGATGGCTGCCCTCATGTAGACACAAGATGGCTGCCACAAGATGGCCAGCAGGGGAGGGCAGTTGGGAGGGACCAGGCCTGCAAGGGAAGGCAGTTGGGGGAGATCAAGCCTGCAGGGGAGGGAAGTTGGGGGGGACCAGGTCTGCAGGGGAGGGCAGTTGGGGGAGACCCAAGCCTGCAGGGGAGAGCAGTTGGGGGGACCAAGCCTGCAGGGGAAGGCACTTAGGGGCAGTCAGACTGGCAAGGGAGTGGTTAGGGGGTTATCAGGCTGGCAAGCAGAAGTGGTTAGGGGCAATCAGGAAGGCAGTCAGGCGAGCAGTTGGGAGCCAGCAGTCCTGGATTGTGAGAGGGATGTCCAAGATAGGAGAGGGTGCAGGCTGGGCTGAGGGAAATTCCCCCTTCCCATACATGAATTTCATGCACTGATCCTCTAGTCTTCTATAAAATAAAATCTAATTTTAGCATAAAATTTCAGTCATTCCTGATACCTACTAGATCTTGGTCAATTTGTTTATGTATATATGTGTATTTCCAGAGACTTTACCATAATTAAAGTACATGACAAATTTTTTAAAGTTTATCTTTATTGTTGAAAGTCTTACAGATATCCCCTTTTTTTCTGCATTGAACCCTTCTAACCTGCACCAGTACCTGCCCCAGGCCTTCACCACCCTATTGTCTGTGTCCATAGGTTATGCATATATGCATACAAGTTCTTTGGTTGATCTCTTCCCACCCACCCAACCCCACCTTCCCTCTGAAATTCAAGTATGTTCCATTCTTTTATGTCTCTGGATCTATTTTGTTCATCAGTTTATTTTGTTCATTAGATTCCACATATGAGTGAGATCATGTGATACTTATTTTTCTCTGACTGGCTTATTTCCCTTAGCATAATACTCTAACAATAATTTTCAGGAATATGAAACTAAGATGATGATTGCTGGGAAGTAGTGGTTTAGATCCATTACAGAATTTTGAATAACACCTGTGTCACCAAAATCTAAACCCCAAAAAAGAAAGTGTTATTTTTAGGTGCACAAGAAACTTAAGAAATGATTTCATCATAATCATTGGCAAGGTCCTAGCTATACCTGAAGCTTAGGACCCCAAAACTGAAGCCCATGAATAGAAGGAAATGGTTCTTGGGCAGTGTATGGATTAATCAGATGTGAACATATTTGTGAAGATTAGGATGGTCTCCTTACTTCCTCACCATTGTACCACTTGGGTGCTAAAATTAATATTATGACAAACACAAAAAATGTCTCTAGATGCACAGCAATAATAAGTGCCTCTTAGGTGTGATGTTGAATGCTTATGCTATATTTCTGCCCATGAACTGACAAGCATGAGTAAATAAGAAAAGAAAATGATAAAATATACATGGAAGACACAAACACATTTTATTATGAAATAAATATATGTTAATAATCCCTAATAAACTGTATGAGCTTTATCTTGAGGATATGAGCTTAATTATTAAAAGAAATGGCATTTATGAACTGTGTAAATTGATATCCAATTAGCTTGCTGCAGCTATCTTATTAAATGCCAATTAAGTATATTAACATTCCTTACAATTTCATATATCAATATTAATTTAACTGTACCTTTACTGCCATTGTAATTTTGAGTTAATTACACAGCTAGATGATTTATCTTTTGCATAATTATTAAGCCTTAATGTCTGTTCTTCAAAAAAAATAAAATTGATAGCTTTATGAACTCTGAAGATAAGTCCCCAAAGTATCACTGATCGCTCATCTTTGTAACAAATCTTTGTTCTGAAGAAAATACAGGCTGCACAGAGTTTGTGATCGTTGGATAGCGATTTGAATTCTTCATGTGACATAAAATATGAGACAGCTACATGATGTTCCTGAAAGACATTACTAGGCATTTCAAATTATTTTATTTTCTGTCATGATTTTGGTTAATGACTGTCGACTGTCAAATTATAAAGTGATTCCTGACAACTGAAAGGTTTCTTAATAAGACAGGCTAAGAAGTAGCCTATTAGAACACAAATATTTTAGAACCTTGTGGTGAGATGTGTTTTCTTTTGCTTTGACAGTTCCCTGAATATCTAGCATAGTAAGAGGCACTTACCAAGTTTGAAGGAGTTGAAGAGACCTTGGGCTTTGTAGTCAGATAGTTTGGGGTTCAGTCTCTCTCTCTCAGTTGCTATGTCTTTGGTCATGGAAATCAATGATACTGATGGCATTCAACCTATTTGCTCATTAGTAAAATGTGGATTGTAACAAATTCTGCATATGTTTAGGCTGTATATTAAATTTAATTAAATGTATATATGCATGAAAACATAACACTATGAATAACATGCATGGAAGTCCATATTCAGTAAAACCTAACATTTATTTATATCATTTCTATTTTTTTTTATTGTTTGAAGTATTACAAATAGTAGTACATATGTCTCCTTTTTTTTCCCCCCACTGACCTCCCTCCGGCTTCTCCTACCCCCCAGTACATGCCTTCACCTGCCTGCTCTCCCCACTGCCCCCCCAGTGTCTTGTGTCCATTGGTTATGCTTAAATGCATGCCCCTTGCCCAACCTCCCCTGCCTTCCCACTGTAGTTTGACAGTCTGTTCAATGCTTCTTTGCCTCTGTATCTATTTTACCCCATTTCTTTCCTTTAAAAAATTTTGCCTCTGCAGACTAGAAATAAACATATGATAACAAACAAAAAATGTTTGAGTCCCAATTTCAATGCCCAACAGTTCTGAGTCCCCGTTTCAATGTATATTTAATTTTTGAAGCAACTTTATTGATTTGTACAAACCACGAACTTACTGCCAAATAATCTTATATGATTTATAAATGGGATGGATCTCAGGGCATTATTAGTCTTGAAAGGGAGAGTAAAAAGCATGTGAAAGACAATTTGGTTATTTAAGCTTGGGCATGGTCAGCCATCCATATCTGTGGGTTCTACATTTGGGGATTCAACCAACTGCAGATGGAAAATACTCAGAAAATGAAAGTGACATTTTTGCTGACATGCACTAGGTCATTAGATCTCCAATAGTTGCATCTCTACTGAACATGTGCAGACTTTTTCTTGCCACTATTCCATAAATAATACAGTGTAACAACTATTTACATAATATTTAATTGTGTTACTAGTAGGTATTCCAAGCAATCTATCTAGAGATGACAAAATATACAGGAGGATGTAGGTAGGTTATGTGAAAATACTACGTCATTTTATATAAGGACTTGAGCATTTGAGATTTTGGTATCTGCAGGGGATTCTGGAATCAATTCTCCGAGCACACAGAGGGATGATGGAGGACACTGAGGGATGAGCATATAAATAGGACATGTTTTATTTACCTTATGAAAATAACATTATAATGTTTACTAGTTAGTTCTATATTTATATAAGGAAAACCTCTTAGAAATATATTTACTTATGGATCAAGTCTCAATTCATTGATGATTCCAAGTCCAAATTATTGAGAACAGGGATGCCAGAAAAGCAATCCTGACTCCATTCTGACCTCAGCCATTCAGTGGAGACATGTGTTTTGGCTGTGGCACCTTTTGTTTTTCTGCTTTAGTTCCACATGGGTTCTCAGAAAACGTGCCCTCTTTACCACTCCATCGCTGTGTGACATGTTTAGATATACACTTCAAGTGGAAAGGCATCGCTTGTTCTCTGGGCTACTTCCATGAACTCCTCCCAGTGCCATTACCCTTCTCAGCCTTCACATTGTGGCCTTGTCCAAGACCAAGCGAAAGCCAGACCCCCTTTCTGTTGGCTCTTTTCCTTGCCTAAGCAGTGATGATCTCTTCCCTCCTTGACAGTTCCCCTTGTGTCTTTGTTAATCTGTGCCCATGTAAGACATCTATAAAATCTCCAATAAAAACCACCAATAAAGCCATCAGATGTCAGGTACGATAATAAATGTCTTAGGAAACAAAATCACCCTCTGGAAATAGAAGGAAACCTAAAATCCTTGCTTATGTGCTTCCAATGGAAAATGTTCCCTCTGCCTTGCCATTATTTATAGCTCCATTAATGGTGAAAATAGCACTTAAGTAAATGTCTTCTTTGTTGGTGAGTATTCGTGTGCATCTAAGAACCTCAAACAGAATGATTCTAGATGGTGGTTGGAGATAGTGGGTCACAGGGAATTGATGTAGAAGGCTGAGACAGGGTTCTACCTGTAGCTACATATGAGTTCTGTTAAGCTCTGGGTCTGACTGATAAGGTTGAACAATTGTCACCACTAGAGGAAATTTATGGAAATTAGTTGAACAATTCCAGCGTGGCTCTGGAATATAAAAATTACAATTTGTACAGATGGTGACCCTTTTCAGTCAACTAAGCAATGAAAGTAAAGCTGCTGCTACTTGTCAGAAAGCCAGCAGTTGGATAAAAAAGCCCTTGTGGTTCCAGAGACCACATGGCAGTGGGTGGTGAGCTGAAGCCTGAGTTGAAAGCTGATAGATTTTATTTTCTAGGATTCATATTTTATTTCTCTCCAGGGTCCTTAATTTAGATAGGAATTTCAAGGGACTCTCCCATTTCATAACTGCAAAAGACACCCATGAAAAGAGGAGACGATTCATTCTAATGATTGCTTTCATCCATTGACTACTCTTCAGGCATTTTTCATGTTCATAGTTCACGAATCAGCTCAGCAATGTCTGCATTTTTTGCAGTGATTTTACAAGTGAGAAGACTATCCCTGAGAGACAAATCACTTATCCAGAGATCCATTTGTCCCTCAAGCTTATATTCCTTGAGCTATACCATACTGCTCATGAATTAGCTGACTAACCTATGAGTTCATCTTTTCCACATCAGCACAGAGCTCATTCTTATTAACATATAACCTCAAATCACCACAATTCTCTTGCATAATTATTTTAATACCTTCTTCTGGAAGAGTCTGTATAGGTTTAGTCACTTAAAAGAATTTCCTTCTGTGTTTTCAGGAATATCATGTGGTTGTTTTTATAGTCTACGAGGCCTCTAGTTATCTGGTTTTGAAGTATTCTACCTGGCAACATGATTCTACTAGAATTAGTACAAAATGAACATATGAATGCTGTGGCAATTTAGTATAATCCTCTGTGTCTAATAGTGCATGCATGGTATGGGATGGTGAAGTAAACACTTACTGTCTCAAATACTCCAAGTTTCTCTGTTCCTGTGCTTGAAAATGTTTCGGGAGTGGAAATTGTCATGCATTTTGCATTTTTCTTTTTTTTTCTCTAACTTGCTTTTGCCTTTTTTCCCCATGGAGAGCATAGAAATGTAAGAGTAACAAGTCCTCTAAATTCTTGCAATATATTTAGGAATAATTGTAACAATGGTACTTATGACAGCAAGTTTTAATTTAGGTAACTATCCTTTTAAATGTGCTTCATTGAAACATCCCTGAAAATACTGTATCTTTAATAAAAACAAAAACAAAAACAAATATAATGTCCCCTTAAAATTGCCAATAACTTGCTCAATTTATGCTGCAAGACTTATTCAAATTTTTGGCTAGGTCTTCTCTCGTATTATTCATTCTTTTTTAAATAATTTATATAGAAGTTCAATTTGTAAACTCTTCAAATTTCTCTTAAAATAAAAGTTTGTTGTTTTTTTTAAGTAGTCTTAGTGGCATGTTCCACATTTCTCAACATGTCTATACTATTATAGGCTGGTATCTAGTTTTTTTGTGTGCTCCAGTGATCCAAATAAACGTCCTATCTTGCTAAAGTCATAAACAAAGGCTTTATTTCTTTTTATTGATGCTTTTTATCTACTGCAAGAAGCATTGCTGATCCTGTGGAATGGCTTATAATAATGTAGTTTATTTGATCTAAGGCCACCACCTTTATTTTCTAAAAATTATTTCTTGTCCCCAACTGAATGATACAATCACTCCTGTTCATCTTAGTTTGCTATTCTGACACATTCCTGGGGGCCAGTCTTCCTGCATTTACAGATTTAAATTTTGGGCAGAGGATTAAGTTTAGGAGAAAAACTTGTCATCATAGTAGAGGCAGCTGATAAAATCTCCTCCCATAATTTTCCTATAGATTAGGAAGCAGTAAAAGAGGTCATCAATACACATATCTGACGAAGGACTTGTATCTTGAATATATAAAGAATCTCAGCAAAACAATAGGGAAAGACAAACATGTTAGGAAGAAATATATAACAAAAATAGATAATTCACAAAAGAATATATCAAATTATCAATAAGCATATGCAAAGTTTTAAAATCATTTTTCATTAGGGAAATGCAAATTAAAATCTCAATGAGATACCACTTGTACTCACCAAAATGACTGGAAACAAATAAACAAACTGACAAGTGCTGACTAGCATGTTGAGCAAATGCAATTATATTACTAATAGAAATATTAATTGTTACAAACACCTCACAAAACTTGTTTTCAATATCTATTAAAATAACACATGTACCCTAACATTCTACACAAACACACAGATAGAGATGCTAGATTACTGTGTGTGTGTGTGTGTGAATCAGTAATACCCACGTTTGTACATCAAAAGAAATGAATAAAAATACATATGGTAGCTTTAATAAAAACAAAGCCCAAGTTGGGTTAAAATCTTTCAATATTCATCATCAATAGCTTGCATCGATAAACAAGGGTAGAGTCTTATGAGGAACTAGTGGCCCAGTGCATGAATTCGTGTACATTGAAAGAAAATTAGAAGAAATATTTTAATATCGCTATTCACCTTTTCTCTATAATAGAAGTGTCAACCAAATTCATGATCAGCAATGACAGATCAAAACACATGTGTGCAATTGTAACCAGTGAGAGAGCTTTATATGTATTGCACATGCATGAGTCAACTTAGCCTTTTACAGATATAGAATAAACTTGCTTAATTAGATCTGCTTTCTGACTTAACTAAACTTTTTCCAGCCCAATGAAGCACCCCAACTTCTCATTCAGGTAATTGTCAGCAACGCAGCAGTAAATATCAACATGAAGCAGATTATTATTGTAGATCACACAGGGAGAACAAAGAGTAAAATATTTAACTGCAGCAGTATTTGACTATATTCTGTGCAGTGAGAAAGCCTGAAGTCATTTTCAAGGTCCACCATTTCTTACTTCTTTTCACTTAGGTCAAGTTTCTAAGCTTTCTAAATCTCCATTTTCCAGCTAATGAAAAGAAAATAGGATTCCACCTAGTCTCCTATATACTTACTCCAGGACTTCTGTGAGGATCAAATGAGATGAGGCAGGGGAAAGCACTTCATAGACATTTGGTTACAGTGTGAAATGTTTCCACCTGGCTGTAAAGGAAGTCACCTTCCTGGGGTGAAGAAACTGCAAGGAGGCTAGTCACTAGGGGGAGGAAGCCAGGCGTTGCTATGTGATGTCATTACCTGAATAGTCAGACACTTAGCATATTAGCCTTTTATATATAGATACTGTGCACTAAGGAAAACAACAAACTATTGTTACTTGCCCAAACAGAGATGACTTACACACATATGATTATGAGTGAAAGAAGTCATTCACAAAGTAGTTCACACTGCTGATGTCTATTCTATGTATTGCTCTAAAGCAAGAAAATCAATCTACAATGGTAAAAGTCACAATAGTGATTACTTTCCTGTGGGTGGGTAATGGCTATGAGGGGGCATGAGGCGGGGCTGCAGGCAATGTTTTTCATCTGAATTGGGTGGAAGTTATCTGGATTTGCAGGTACATATTCTGTAAAAATTAAATAAGCTGTGCAAGAGTTACCTGTGTACTTTTGTGTTGTACTTTAATAAAATGAAATAAAAAAATACCCAAAACTAGACACATAAAAGTTATATCTAACAGGGAGAATAGGATATTACCCAAGGGAATAACATTTTTCTTATCTTTGTAATTGTTCTATGAATAGGACCAAATGACCAAAAACACTCTTCTGAAAGCTACATCTTATAAATACCATTTTGAGAAAAACATATATATTCATCATGGTTCATTCTGTCATTTACTTTCATATTGATTATTATCAAGTTTCCTTATCTGTAAAGTTGTATAAAATAATATAAATGTTATTACATTCTTTGGAATGTTTAATCAAATAATGTAATGAAAATGCATATCACAGTGCATAGTACATAGCTCTCACATACATTGGATATTGTTTTTATCATCATCATCATCATTATTTTTTTCTTAGGTTGTTATTGTAGGCACTCAGCAGATTTTTTCCAATATATATTTTAAAGGTTCATGTTTAATTTTAAAAAGTGTGTTATTTTCTTGGTTCTTCTCTAATTTTTATAGATTTCCATTTCCATTTGTTGGGAGAAACAATTGGGAAATTATTTTGTGTTATGTAAAACATAATGGAAATGAAACAAAATATATTATAAATATATGTCTGTAAATTATACATATTTTTTAAATCAGCAAAACAAGTATATATTTTTATTTCTCTAAAAATATAAGCAACCTTTGGACTAAGACCAGCCAATTATATAGAATAACTCAATAATATATACACTTGGAGCATTTGAAATATCATGGCAATCAATTCAAATATTTATCCTATGAGACTATTTTGGTCAAACTTTCTGGCTATATTGTCTTCACATTTAGAAGAAAAGAAAACAATAACACTTGTAGTAACATAATTCATTTTCTAGCATCTGGATACTTTGGAGAATCAATTGCATTTTATAAAATGGAATGTCCTTGGATTCCAATTAGTATCCTTTATTCATTTAAGAGGGATTTTTAGTATTGAAAGGACAAGTAGAGATATAATCTAATTATCATCCCTTGTGTTTTGGGGTAACTGGGCATGGGATAGAGAGAAAACCAGAACCCAAGTCTGCTGACTTCAGGTTCCTTGATGTTTTCACTGTTATTTGTTTGAAATAGACTAGCTCACAGATCTTTGTTTTTAGCAAGCTGTGGTGATCATAATACAAACTTGCAGGCTCAAACCACTATATTCCACTTTTACTTTCAACCATGAATTAGCCTAGAGCTATACAAACATTAGGGTTGTTAATCACTAGCATAATTCCAACCATCTCCTCTTATGAGGGCATCTCATTATCAGAAGGTTTAGCTAGTGACAATTTGATGATGGTTTTCTTTCTGGGGGAAAGTCAACGACATTGAAATGGAATATTTCATATAGTTTCCTGAGCTTTGTTTTGTTTGTGGCATTTCTGTGCTAGAGAAAATAGAAAGATCTCCAAAATAAATCCATTATGCAGTAAGCAATGAAGGAGGAAAGTCACTTTTTTCTGTAATCACAGTTCTTTCTAAAGCCATCCAGTCCCTATAAATGAGATACTAAAGTGACTCCACATTGGTTCCTGAAGTTCCCTGGAGTTTAAAGTGTATTAATGGCTATTGGATTCAGAATAAATAAATTGGATGGAAAAATCATTATGTGAGGTCTATTTTCCAAATATCAATGTGGTTTCTAAGCATTCCAATAACTTACCCTTAATTTCTAGCTTGAAGCTTCTGAGGAAAATAGTTGAAATTTGGGGCATCATTTATTTCTCCCCTCTTATAATAATGGGATGTGACTGCTGTGGGTGAGTTTATTGAATTTGGCATTAGAAGTTGATTAATCTCTTAATAAACTAAATATTTTAGTTGGAATGGTTGGTGAATAGACCCTTTCTAATCTTTATTGAATTCAGTAATATCATATGAATCGCAGTTCTCTCAACTAGGATTTAACATTGAGAATTAGTGAGCAGAGCTGCTGAACACAAGTATATCTTTCCTGGGATTAATGATTAATTTTTTTTTGTTTTCAGTTTACATACACTAGCACATTTATGTTTTGCAACATCACAAACAACCAAGTGAGAAATGCCAGATCACATTTTAAAAATATGTAGTCAGTATATGGTTTCACACATGCAAGTATGTGGGTCTTATGGGTAGCCTACTGAAAAAAAAAATTATTTTTGCATAATTAAATCACCTTTTCACAGAAATGGAAGCAATTAATTGGCAAGAGTGACAAAAAGATAAACTTCAGAATGGGCAGCATGGCTCAGTGGTTGAGTGTCAACCTATAAACTAGGAGGTCACGGTTCAATTCCTGGTCAGGGCAAATGCCTGGTTACTGGCTCGGTCCACAGTGTGAGGTGTGCAGGAAGCAGCCAATCAATGATTTTTTCCCATCATTGATGTTTCTCTCTCTCCCTCTCCCTCTCTCTTCCTCTCTGAAATCAATAAAAATATATTTAAAATATATCTAGATTGTATATCTAACTACATTTAGATTATGTATCTACTGCCATTTCAATACTAAAAACTTCAGCACACAACAATAAAAGACCAAAACTTCACTCTCACAGGTCATCTTGTAAAGTGGTCAAAATATTCACAAAAGTGTAAGTTTCTACATTCAACAAGCAGTGTAGCTTTTTTTTTTAATTTAAATTCTTTATTGTTTAAAGTATTACGTAAATCTTCCTTTTCCCCCATTGACTTCCTGGCCATCCCTACCCCCTAGCACATGCCCTCACCGTGCCCTCCCGCCCCATTTGGGTCCATTGGTTATGCTCATAGGCATGGATACAAGTCCTTTGGTTGATCTCTTGACCCCCGTCCCCCTGCCTTCCCTCATAGGTTCGACAGTCTGTTAGATGCT
Organism: Corynorhinus townsendii; assembly: GCA_026230045.1. Lineage (NCBI taxonomy): Eukaryota > Metazoa > Chordata > Mammalia > Chiroptera > Vespertilionidae > Corynorhinus > Corynorhinus townsendii. The sequence goes on from JAPDVU010000001.1 coordinate 219,924,946, forward strand.
TCTATGACTGGTTCTATTTTTGTTCATCAGTTTATGTTGTTCATTATATTCCACAAATGAGTGAGATCATGTGATATTTATCATTGTATGCCTGGCTTATTTCACTTAGCATAATGCTCTCCAGGTTCATCCATGCTGTTGTGAATGGTAAGAATTCCTTCATTTTTACAACAGCGTAGTATTCCATTGTGTAGATGCACCAGTTTTCTAATCCACTCATCTGCTGATGGGCACTTAGGCTGTTTCCAAATCTTAGCTATGGTGAATTGTGCTATTATGAACATAGGGGTGCATACATTGGGAAACCATAAAAATCCTAGAAGAAGCCATACACAACAAAATAGCAGACATTTGTTGTAGCAATATCTTTACTGATACAGTTCCTAAGGCAATGGAAACAAGGGGAAAATAAACAAATGGTACTACATCAAAATAAAAAGCTTCTGCAAAGCAAAAGAAACCATCAACAAAACAACAAGAAAGTCCACTGCATGGGAGAACATATTTGCAAAGTTTTCTATATATAAAAAAGGCTAATAGGAAAAGTGTTCATTCAGGAGTTCTACCAGGAGATGGGGAGTTCAACTGCTCACTACTATTATGACGTGCGCTGGCCACCAGAGACGAAGGAAGGGCCGGGCAGGCAGCCAGCAGCAAGGAAAGGGGGGCCCTGGCCAGCAGCCAGAAGGCCCTGATCACCGGCCAGGCCTAGGGACCCTACCCATGCATGAATTTCATGCAATAGGAATCTAGTATCTGATAATATTTTAATCTCCAAAATTTATAGGGAACTCATACAACTTAACAAAAAGAAGATAAACAATCCAATCAAAAAATGGGCAAAGGACCTAAATAGACACTTTTTGAAAGAGGACATACAGAATGCCTTGAGACATATGAAAACATGCTAAAGTCACTAATCATCAGAGAGATGCAAATCAAAACAACAATGAGGGACCATCTCACACCTGTCAGAATGGTTATCATCAACAAATCAACAATGAATGCTAGAGAGGATGTAGAGAAAAAGGAACCCTTGTGCACTGCTGGTGGGAATGCAGACTGATGCAGCCACTGTGGAAAACAGTATGGTGTTTCCTCAAAAAATTAAAAATGGAACTTACATTTGACCTAGTAATCCCACTTCTAGGAATATAGCCCAAGAAAATAGCAACACCAATCAGAAAGGATATAGCTTTTTCTTGTAGTTCATTTCTCTAGCTCAATCTCCTATTTTTCTTCTTAGGCAAATTATGAAACAACTACAGGCCCAGTGCATGAAATTTGTGCATGGGGCGGGGGGGTCCCACAGCCTGGCCTGCACCCTCTGCAATCTGGGACCCCTTGGGTGATGTCTGACTGCTAGTTTAGGCCTGATTACTGCGACATCCCTCTTGCAACTTGGGACTACTGGCTCCTAACTGCTTGCCTGCCAGCATGATTGCCCCTAACTGCCTCTGCCTAATGGCCTGATCGCTCCCTAACTGCCCCTCCAGCCGGCCTGGTCACCCCTTACTGCCACCCCTGCCACCCTGGTTGCCCCCAACTGTCTCCCTCTGCTGACCTGGTCGCCCCCAACTGTCCCTGTTGGCCTGGTCGCCCCATACAGCCTGCCAGCCTGCTATTTGGTCGTTACTGTTACTGTGATGACGTCCTGGACAATTTGCATATTCCTCTATTATTAGTATAGATAGGATCATAGAATATACAAGCATTGGGTCATTTTATTTTATTAAAAATGTGTTTTAGATTATATGCTCAGAAAGACTTCTAGAACTTAAATTATTCTGTCAGTTTCAAAATAGGAAATCTTGGCTTACTAATATTCCAAGTGATTTCTGAAGTGTTTTGCTTTGTTTGTAGTCTAAGGTGAGGTTTATAAAGCCACATGACTTACATAAATATACATGTTAGGTGTGCACAATGAGGAGCAGAGTGAAGATCAAAATGGAGTCACTATAGTCAAGATGTTAAATGACTAAGTTAAGTAGACAGAGGAATGAGGAAGCAATTTGATTCTTGTTTTAACAGCTTGGGAACATAAATTTCTGAACTTTCCAGTTTTGTGCCATTGCCTAATTTATGCTTTTGGGTGCAAGAACTATGCCTTAGTCTGTATCAGACACTACAATAGGACCCAGTTAAAGCTTTTATTGATTGAATGAATGAGTAAATTATTATGGTCAATACTCATATTGAAGCACAGATAAAAAGAAAAACAAAAACAACTTTACCTCTGTGTGAGGCAAGAGAATTGCTTAGGATGGATTAAATATAAATAAATAAGTAAATAGATAGATAAATAAATAAATAAATGAAAATTAAAACTAGGCTAAGCTGAAATAAAATAAAGGACAATTGTTTGAATAATTTGAAAATAATTCAGTTCATTCAGTGAAGTCTATGAGAGAGCAATAAACAGTGACTTTCTTGTATAAGGTGAAAGATCAGGGCCATGGGGAATGTGCTGGGTATTGAGAGGTTAATGAAAAATGGTGACCTGCAGTTAAATGGCCATAGTTCAGCCACTGTCTGACTATCTAGATATTCCCAATTCTCTAGGCACTTCTATGCATTCTTCTAGCAAATTGCATTTTTAACAATAAATAATGTTCATTTGAGCCTAGAGATTTGATGGTGATACCAGGTATTTTTAAAAAAATATGTATTCAGTTTAAAAAGTGAGATATAGAATATCTGTCTTCCCAGTACCTGGGTTTTTCAGTGTTCAAAATGCTTGTGGTTATTTTCTTATAAAAAAGAGTTGCATTTAAACAGAAATGAATAAAACTGTAGAGAAGAAAAATTGCCACAAGGTTAAAAAGTTAGGAAAAAGCTGAAGGAAACCGACATGTCTGCCCAAAACCATGGAGAAAAGCCTTTTGGGGACCCATAATAAATGAACATAGGTGATTAAATTTAATTCAGTCATTGATGGTTCCCAGAGGCCAAGCCCGCCTCTCAGTATATAAAATATATAACTCTGTGTTGGCTTAAATATCCACTGCCAGGCTATAGGAAACACACTCAATTCTACCTCTGACCATCTTTCACGTGAGAATTTATAAAGACCTTGACCTTCCTTTTGGTCTGTAGTTCAGATTGCCTGTTTCTCTTCTATCATCATTGTATTTTTCCCCCCAGAAATGGAGGTTTTGTAGGGTAATTTTGAAGGGCCAGTGATGAGGCACATTGCTTCACTATTCTTTCATTATTGTGACCTCTCAGTGGTCTGCAAACTCATTAGTCAACAAAGCCAAATATCAACAGTACAATGATTGAAATTTCTTTTGAGAGCCAAATTTTTAAAATATATTTTATTAATATTTTACAGAGAGGAAGGGAGAGGTATAGAGAGTTAGAAACATCGATGAGAGAGAAACATAGATCAACTGCCTCCTGCACACCTCACACTGGGGATGTGCCCACAACCAAGGTACATGCCCTTGACCGGAATCAAACCCAGGACCCTTCAGTCCACAGGCTGACGCTCTATCCACTGAGCCAAACCGGTTTGGGTGAGAGCCAAATTTTTTTAACTTAAAATTCTTCTAATGTCATAAAAAAAAAAATTCTTCTAATGCCACTTCTTCAAAATAGACTGCCCAGGCCATGGTATTTTGTGGAAGAGCCACACTCAAGGGACCAAAGAGCCACATGTGGCTCATGAGCCGCAGTTTGCCGACCACAGTTTAGGTGAACTGAGAAGGGTCTTTTGTAATAAGTTAAAACTACATAACAATATGACATGCCATTCTTTCATTGGACTAACACTTTTTTTCTTCTTTTATTTTTATTTTTTTAATCTTTATTGTTAAAAGTATTCAGTATGTCTTCCTTGTCCCCATTGACCTCTCCCAGCCTACCCTTGCACTCCAGCCCAGGACTTCACCCCCCCCTATTGTCTGTGCCCATTGATTATGCTTATATACATGCAAGTTCATTGGTTGATCTCTACCCACCCACCCTCCACACTTTTTTTGAGCTCCTGCTATATGCCAGGATAGAGATATAGGGCTGGCTAAGGCAGCGACTGTACCTGAGGCAAGCTTCCATTTCAGAGAGAAGATTGACATGAAAAAATATATATATAATGTAAAAGTTTTCTCTGCCCATGACAGAATCTGACAACCAACCAAAAGAATGCCCAGAGACTGAACTGCTTATTTGGTTTCATTTTGCATTTGTTCATTGTTTTTCTACAGAGTAGTGGAGTAAAATGATTAAAGATTTTACACTGCCTAGGTAGATCCCAAACCTAAATGCTTATATCATTATCCACTTAGTGTCATTAAGAGATAAGGATGCTTAACATACCACTGATTTTCAAATTATGATGAGGAGGACAATGCTTTAGACTGTCATGGTCTGTGGAGGCACACTTAATTTCTTGGGATTAAATAGTTTTCAAAGATGACAGGAACAATTACCTACTCCCTGCAGACTGATTAATCCTATCTAATGCAAGAGTAATATGCAGATTGACCATCACTCCAATACACAAGATGGCTGCCCCCATGTGATCAAAGATCCTGCCCCCATGTGGACACAAAATGGCCACCACAAGATGGCCCTCAGGGGAGGGCAGTTGGTAGGAACCAGGCCTGCAAGGGAAGGCAGTTGTGGGCGATCAGGCCAGCAGGGGAGGGCAGTTGGGAGGGACCAGGCCTGCAAGAGAGGGCAGTTAGGGGTGACCCAGCTGGCAGAGGAGGGAAGTTGCGGGTGACTGGGTCTGCAGGGAAGGGCAGTTAGGGGCGACCAGGACTGTAGGGGGAGGCAGTTAGGGGCAATCAGGCTGGCAGGGGAGCAGTTAGGCATCAATTAGGCTGGCAGGGGAGTGGTTAGGGGGTGATCAGGCTGGCAGGCAAAGTGATTAGGGGCAATCAGGAAGGCAGGCAGGCTAGCAGTTGGGAGCCAGCAGTCCTGGATTGTGAGAGGGATGTCCGACTGCCTGTTTAGGTCAGATCCTACTGGGTCCCAGATTTGAGAGGGTGTAGGCTGGGCTGAGGGACACTGCCCCCCACACCTGTGCACGAATTTTGTGCACTGGGCCTCTAGTTGATTGATAATTGCCTAAACACTCTTTCATAAACCTCAACATTAGATTCCCCCTCTTTTAAAAGATTTATAAGATCATAATTTCCAAATAGAATTGTTAATCTATAATTGTTTTTAAAGTAGTTATGAAAACTTCATTACAATTGCAAATATCTGAATATAAAATTAATTTAGTATATCTGAATCAGTGGTTCTCAACCTTTCTAATGCCATGACCCTTTAATACAGTTCCTCATGTTGTGGTGACCCCCAACCATAAAATTATTTTCATTGCTACTTCATAACTGTAATTTTGTTACTGTTAATGAATCGTAATGTAAATATCTGTGTTTTCTGATGGTCTTAGGTGACCCTGGCTAGCAGGTCTCAACCTGTGGGTCATGAACCACTGCTGTAGAGCCTAAGAGCATCGGAAAACACATATATTTACATTACGATTCATTAACAGTAACAAAATTACAGTTATGAAGTAGCAATGAAAATAATTTTATGGTTGGGGGTCACCACAACATGAGGAACTGTATTAAAGGGTCATGGCATTAGAAAGGTTGAGAACCACTGAATGTATCAAAATTGTTACATGTTTGATTTGCATATATTAAATCCCTCTTTACCTTGCCTTTTGGCCATGTGTTATAGGTACAGATTAAATTTTCCCTGAATCTTATGCATTTTGCCTATATAAAAAGTTCATATCAAAAAAGCAAATTGTGTCTCAGATGATCCACAATTTCAGCCCTTATTCATGGTGCCTCTATTTATATATCAAATATGAAATACTAGTGGCCTGGTGCATGAATTTGTCCATATTGAAAAGGAAATAATTAGAAGAAATATTTTAATATCTCTACTCTCCCTTTCTCTATAATAGAGGTGTCAACCAAATTCACAATTGACAATGACACCAGCAAGAGCTTTACATATATAGATAAACTAGCTTAATTAGACCTGCTTTCTGACTTAGCTAAACTTTTTAAAATATATATATATTTCTTTATTGATTTCAGAGAGGAAGGAAGAGGGAGAGAGAGATAGAAATATCAATGATGAGAGAGAATCATTGATCAGCTGCCTCCTGCATGCCCCCTACTGGGGATGGAGCCAACAACCTGGTCATGTGCCCTTGGCTGGAATTGAACCTGGGACCCTTCAGTCCACAGGCCGATGCTCTATCCACTGAGCCAAACTGGCCAGGGCTTAGCTAAACTTTTTCCAGCCCAGTGAAGCTCCTCAATTTCTCTTTCAGGTAACTGTCAGCAACACAGCAGTAAATATCACCACGAAGCAGATTATTATTGTAGATCACACAGGGAGAACAAAGGGTAAAATATTTAATTACAGCAGTGTTTGACTATATTCTGCACAGTGAGAAAACCTGAAGTTGTTTTCAAGATCCACCATTTCTTACTTCTTTTCAGTTGTGTCAGGTTTCTAAGCTTTCTAAATCTCCATTTTTTGGCTAATGAAAAGAAAATGGGATTCCACCAAGGCTCCTATCTACCTACTTCAGGACTTCTGTGAGGATCAAATGAGATGAAGTAGGGGAAAACGCTTCACAGATATTTGGTTAAAGTGTAAAATGATTCCACCTGGCTATAAAGCAAGTTGTGCTCCTGGGGGGAAGAAACTGTAAGGAGGCTAGTCGTTAAGGAGAGGAAGCTGGGCATTACTATGTGATGTCATTACCCGGTGCCCATAGGCACCATTTCTGGGCTGGGCTGGGCTGGGTTGTCGACCACATTTTGTGCCGTGGGATTTCGGCCGCATCAGTTATAATTTGGTGGGGTGTTGCTTGAGGGTGGTGGCAGAGCCTGTTCCACTTGCGGGAAGCGGAGTGTTGCTTTGTGGGCTCCATGTCCATGGTGCCATTTCTCTTTGTGTGTCACAGCAGCTCCTGCATTGAGAGTCTGCCACCTGGTAGTCAGTGTACATTATAGCAACCAGTTGGAAGGTCAGGCACAGGCACTTAGCATATTAGCATGCATATATATATATATATATATATATATATATGTATATGTATATGTATATATATATATGTATGTATGAATATATATACACACATACACACACACACTAATAAAAGAGAAACATGCAAATTGACCATCCCTCTAGCCAATCAGGAGTTAGTATGGAAATTAACCCAACAAAGATGGCAGCAGTCATAGACCTGGAGCAAGCAGGAGGCTTGGGTTGCTCCCGGCGACAGAGGAAGCCAAGCTTCCTGTACTCTGGCCTGTGCTCAAGGAGGGGCTGGGAGCCTGGGTCAGCAGGGGGCATGGCCAGCCTGAAAATGGCCCTCAGCCCCTTACCCTGGCTGGCCACACTCTCATGGGGTGAGGGTCCCCACTGGGCAGTTTGGCAGCCTGCAAACAGCCATCAGCCCTTCACCCAGGCTGGCCAGGCCCCCCACCAGGGACCCTCCCACCCTGAAGGGGATGTGGCCAGCTTTAAAACAGTCCTCAGCCCCTCACCCAGATTGGCCAGGCCCCCCAGCGGGGACCCTCACCCCATGGAGGCGTGGCCGGCCTGCAAACCACCACAGACTCCTTGCCCAGACTGCCCCATGCCCAAAAGGAATCCCCACCCTGATCTGGGACACCCTTCAGGGCAAACCAGCTGGCCCCCACCTGTGCACCAGGCCTTTATCTATACTAATAAAAGGGTAATATGCTAATTAGACTGGGAGACCTTCCAGGAGTCCTTGCAGATATTCTTCTGGACAAAGCCATGGTTGCAGGGCTGAGGTAGAGGCAAAGAGGGGAGGGCAGTTGTGGATGATCAGGCCAGGATGGGATGGCAGTTATGGGTGATCAGGCTGGTGGGGAGGACCATTGGGGGTGATCATGCCGGCGAGGGGTATCAGTTGAGTGTGAGCAGGTTTTCAGTGGAGGTCAGTTGGGGGTGATCAGGATAGTGGGGGCAGTTTGGGGTGAGCAGGCCAGCAGGGGAGGAGTTGGGGGCGAGCAGGCCAGTGGGGAGGGCAGTTAGGGGTGAGCAGGCCAATGGCTGGGGGGGGGGGCAGTTGGGTGTGAGCAGGCTGGCAGGCAGAATGATTAGGGGCAATCAGGCAGGCAGGCAGGTGAGTGGTTAGGAGCCAGAAGTCCCAGATTGCTAGAGGGATGTCCGACTGCTGGTTTAGGCCCGATCCCTGTAAACTGGCAGTAGGACATCCTTCGAGGGGGTCCCAGATTGGAGAGGGTGCAGGCCGGGCTGAGGGACACACACCCCCTCTGCACGAATTTGGTGCACTGGGCCATATATATATATATATATATATATATATATATATATATATATGTGTGTGTGTGTGTGTGTGTGTATAATTTTTAAAGTGTTCTTTAGCAGTATAAATTTCCATATATTTTATATTTTAAAAATGATTATAATAAACCCTCAAAATCATATCATGATATTAATTTAAAGCATTGCTCTCAAGTCTGATTTAATTTCTCACACAAGGATTTCTACAGAGCAATAAATCACATTTTTATATTTATTCATATAATTGTCACTTTGGTCTAACGTTTTAGCTCAATGCTGTATTCTATTCCTGGTGTTTAGCTTAGTTCTGTGTTTCATAAAATCTCTTCTTTGTTCTACATTTATAACAGGATAAAGGGTAGAATAAAAATGCCCTTCAAAACTGCTTCCATATTTTATCTTAAAATCTTTCCTATCAACTCTTTCTCTCCTTGACACTGCTATTAATTCCATCACCCATTTTTAGATTTACAAAAAATATTGATATGTTACTGTTATGGAAAAAATATGAGGCTCACCATCGAGTGATGAATGGAATATTTTATCACCCTGCCTAGTGCAGAAGAGAGTTAAGACACTGGAGAGTGAGGGTGAGGGTAAGAAAACCTTTGATCTGTGCCTGCCTCATTTCAGGAAAGCAAAGTCTCTGCATGTTTATTGGCTGGCAATATCTGAGCGTGTCCATAGGCAAGTACTGAGCTATCTTAGATAGTTTTCTGAATATATGGTATGTCCATGCGGAATTATGCCATCCAGTTGTCTAATCAAGATTATCATGGCCAGGAGATTAGATAGCCAGGTTTAGTCTGGTCTACTTCTTTCACATAAAGTCAATGAAATCAAGTGTTCAATGGAGCATGTGATGTTTCTTGTTGCTCCAAACAATTTTGTTTCATGCATTCATTCTTTGAGCAATAGATTCAATAGATTCATTACCATAATTAGATGCATTTTGGAAAAAAAATATTTATCTTAATACATAACTCACTTAGCTCAACTATATAGCAATCGAATATGAATATAAGACACTCAAACTATTTTTTCTTTACAAGATTTATCCATAATCTTGAATATGAAAAAAAAAATGAGATGCTTGTTTTACTACCCTCCCCTCCACTTCCCTTACAATTGAATTAAGTAAAATTTAGAACCTTTGCTCTAGGGGCACCAGTCTTTCTCAACCTCGATGCTATTGACATTTGGGGCCAGTGCTTTTTGTTGTTATGGTGGCTGTCTAGTGTATTATAGGATATTTCACAGCATCCTTAGTCTCTACCCAATAGATGCCAGTAGCAACACCTCACTCCCAGTTCCCACAATAAAAAAATAATAATAATAAAATAAAAAATAAAAAAGTCTCCAGACATTTTAAAATGTACCTTCAGAAGCAAAAGTACTTTTAGTTGAGCACTGCTATGCTAAGCTGATAAAAATATGAATTCTTCATCACTATTTGATTTTCCTTCTGTCTCTTGCAGGGTTTTGCAAAGGTCCCCAAAACTTAAGAGTAAACCATTTTAAAAGACATATGTAGTTACGGGTGGTTATCATTAACATATTTCTATGAACTCCCTTCAAATTCAGTGACTCTGCTTTGGGGCCATGTGGGGGGAGGGGGCAGAGCAAGCCCTCCCAAAGCTGGGAGCCCCCATGCCTAGGGTCCTTCGCCGCAGTCCTACTCCATAGGTGTTACCCCGAGTCCTGTCCTCCCACACAATAGCAAAGAAGTCTGTGAGATGAAGAAACTGCAAGCCCCCTCATCTGTGAAAGCCTGTCTTTTTCTCTGATTCTTGCTCTTCAGGCTTTGACCTTTCCCTACTCCTTCCTCCTCCTAAATAGTTTGCTCTTATTATCTTAGCAACAGGTATACAGTTAGAGATGAGGTATAAGGGCAGTTGTAAGCAAGCCTTTTTCACTTGCATGTTCTGAAAGCAAAGGATTATAAGGGATATATCATCAATGATTTAGAATGGGAAGGAGAGAAAAATACAGAGAACACAGTTTGTAGAACTTGCAACATTTGAAACTGGATCAGAAATCTGTGGCTCAAGAGACTGTATGCAGTCCCAAGGCAACTGCGAGTTTCATGTACTCAAACTGTGTCTTCATCTGTGTTGGACACAAGCTCTTTGCTCCTTCTAGTTGGCAGGTTTTTCAAAAAGACAAGCTTCTATACCAGTCCATTGAGTGATATGAAGACAGTGGATTTTCCTTCTACTCAAAAGTTGTATTTGTTGTTGTTAATGTGAAACACATTTTGAAAACTCTGATGTTAATGAGACAAGAAAGCAACAGGGTTGGATATGCACGTTGGAACTAGCCTGCCAGGTTACAACATCCGGTTCTGCCCTCATGCAACTTAAGTTAACTTCTCTGCGATTCAGTTTTCTTTACTAGATGAATAAATCTAAACTATCTTCTGATAGAGAAGCTTGACAATTAAATGAGTTAATATATGGAAATTTTAGAATGGTGCCATTAGTCAGTACTCCATAAGTATAAGTTATTAACTCTATTATTATTATAAAGGGTTATGCCCTTTTAAAATTAATCAGGCCATCAGGAAGGACTAGAGAAAAGGCAGATACAGGAAAGGTCACCAGAATGACTTGGAGGAATGTCCTCAGAGGGTACTTAGAATCTATCCATACTTCTCTGCCCAAACCTCTCCCTGGCTCATTAAGTCAAAGCCTGGTTTATGTCTGTATCTAATCCACCATTTTACTGGCTTGATATGTCAGAAGTGAAGTGCATCTAATACACAACATCTAGCTTAGCTTTAGTAGAGGCTGACCTCAGATAAACCCAATACCTATTTTTCTTGACCTCATTCTAATCAAATGTTAATACCAGCTATTCCTTGGGCCTTCCGGCTGGCGGCTAAGAAGTTAGAAACAGCGAATACTTAGGACGTAGTTAAAGATGTTTTGGAAAAAAGAAACCTTCTACACTGCATTTCACTCAGATTTTTCAAACCTTATTTCACCAATGAATTCTTTTCTACATTGTTCATCAAGGGAATATTAACATCTTGTGGTACTGTGGTTCTAATGAATGGGGTCAGGGACATGCATTCTCATGTACCCATTCCCGCTGACTAATGGGACACACTCTGGTCTCTGGTCATTTTTGTGAATCTTTAGGTTACCCTTTTATTAGCTTTCTGCCAACCTGTGCTTGTTATGATTTTATTTCATGACACATTATTAAGTTGTCTCCACTGGTTTCACAGAGTATAATAATATCCAGTCTTACTCACTGCTTTTCCAGGTATGTCTCCTGAGTCAGAGCAGGAGTCACCATACCTGCCTCACACTTACTGTCTTTCTTTAGCTAATTGTGTGCCTCTTCCTCTCTTACTTGTATCTACCTCTGTGATGAAGGACATTTGGAGACAATTAGTGCTTCACTATTTAATCGCTTTGACTTTAATAATGGTTGACCATGAAAGGTTTGTATTAAATTAGAACTAAATACTAATGGGCCTTTTTGAAGCTAATGAGTTGCTTGTGCCTCAAGAGAAGAAAATGAAAATACTGCTGGTTTTGAGAAAAAATGTTCAGCAATTTCAGCACTCCTTATTTAAAGGTCAGATGGAAATAGTTCAAATGTACTCATTCTTGAGATATTTCAGGATGTAAGTTTCTTAGTAGCTCTCTTCTAGTCAAAGTCCATTTGCTTTGAATGGGGATCAGCCTCCTGGGCATATAACCCAGATTGCCAAATCATAGTACCAGACCCTCCCAATCACATTGGGGTATTTTAGGATGTAACATATGATGAAAACCAAATCAATGAAAGTTAGCTCTGGGATTTTGCTGGGAACCTATTTCAAAATAAATATTCTATTTTGCTGGAGTTGCTCAATAGATAGATATAAATAACATATTTAATGCTTGGACCCATTCTGTGTGAGAGCTTGATCAATGTGAAACCAATTTTGAGTAGAGGGTGTAGCCAAAAGATCTAAAGATCTAAAGGAACTAGGTGTTAAAGATATTGTTTGAACTTTAATATGAAGCCATACCTCAAAAGAACTATTACCTGGACTGATCCAATAAGTTTCCTTTTGAGTTAAACTAATGTTTAAGTGAATCTTTGACTTAATCTTTGACTTAACTCTTTATTTTTGCAAATAAAAATTACCTCACTAAACCGATTCTAATGTACACAATTTATGATAAGCCACATTGTTGAATACAAAGTAACAGAACAATCAGGCAAAACTTATAAGACAAGGAAAGAGTAATATTTACCTGTAAGAGCACCTTCTGAAAGAGGTGTCTTGTTCTACTTATATCGTGTCCTGTATTACCCACTAGAATATCCATGCCATTAGATAGCATATAAGTTTTGATATGGAAGGGCTGTTGTGCATCTTTGCTCCCTCCTCTTCTGCAAGAAAATTGCTATGCTGGAACCCAGCCAGTGTGTCTCAGTGGTTGAGCATTGACCTATGAACCAGAAGGCCACAGTTTAATTCCCAGTCAGAGCATAAGCCTAGGTTGCGGGCTAGATCCCTGGTGTGGGGTGTGCAGGAGGCAGCCGATCAATGATTCTCTCTTATCATTGATGTTTCTGTGTCTCCCTCTTCCTTCTTCTCTGAAATTAATAAAAGTATTTAAAAATTATTGGGCTGGATTATAAAAGGAAAGTCTTGAGAATTGAATTGGATCCTGGAAACTAATTTAGATGTAAATAAAATATATGTTATCAATGGAACTATAGAAAATGAGGCAGAGCTAGGGAAAGAGGTTAGCAATAAGACATTCACAAAAATGCAAATACACAGACACACGCACTCCACAAGTGAGCAAAGGTAACATTTCATCTTGTTTTCTTCTTTATACTTCAAGTTAATCCCTGTCCATTTTTGCACTCATCCTAGAAAAAGATACTGAAATATAAATAGTAATCTAATTCTTGACTGCATTTATGTACAAAAATATAATTTCTTGATAAATAAAAAGAGAAAAGCACTTACCCATAAAGAGAGTTCACTAAGGTATTAGAGTGGCCTTGTCATCTTGTCTTCATCATCATTATCACATCACCATCATCATCAATTATCATCAGTCATCTTGCTCAAGAAATATGCATTTGGCTACATGATGAATTTCAAATGCTCAAAGTTGCTATTTGGAATAAAAATGCAAGAATGTAAATGAAATAAAGAACTATTTTTATTAATTAATTTTAGCTCCTCTTTCTCAAAAAGCAAATATTACAATGGACATCATGGACTTGGGCTTTGTCAGAAGTTAAGAAGGTGTCACTTAGAGACTTTGTCTTGTGATTCTCTTTAACTGATTCATACTCATAAACATAATTTTCCACCAGTTATATGCATATGGTTTCTCCCTCTCTAGTAATCAAATGCATATTGATAGCATTAAAATAACATTTTTTTTTCTTAGACTAATACACATCAGACAGACTGATAGCAGAATTGAAAAGATTTGATGGAACATATACTCTCAAATACTACTAATAGGGGTATAAATGTCACTTTATATAGAGAGCAATCTGGAATTATTCATCAATTTAAAAATGGACATGCTCATTGATCCAGCCGTTTCTCTTCTAGAAAAAAAAAAGTGTAATATCTATGAGCTAGAAATTTATTGCAGTATTGTTTATAATGGCAAAAAAAGGAACCAAAATAATCTCCATGTTACTAAATCCAAATAATTTCACCATGTGATCATAAACTTAACTCTTCAGAAGTGATTAACAGTGTTGTTATTTATAACCGTGAAAGTCTTACTTTAATGCTATGCTGTTTCATCTTCCCCTTTGGCTATCGCTCTGTCTCCTTTTCAGGATTACCTTTATCCAGTGGGGAGACTAGGGCCAGACTGTGCTGCCACTCTGGATACATGACCTTCAGGATAGCACTCACTTGCTCGCCTCAGTTCTTCCTTAGCTAACACGTATAACAATGTATACATGGACTGCCCCAATAAATATAAGCTCTATTATCATTTTCTTATAAAGCATGTTGAAATTCTCCAAGACTAGCTCTTTTTCTCTTTATCTCTTGTAAAATCTCTTAATGTCCATTGATTCAGTGTTTGCAATGGAGCTGTTGAAAGTGAAGTGGTCATGGACTGACACAGGGCAGCTACACAGACCTGGTATCCTACCTTAGGTCTAAGAGGTAATAGGAAGAAACATGTACCATACCAGACTCAGAAGGAGGGAAGGGAGTGGCCATAAGTATTAGTAGCCTGTATTATGTAGCCAGTTTACAATAATTCTCAGGGAAGAAACAGAAAATGAATACTCTGACATCACTCTCCTCCCTCTCTCACATTTCTTACCTGTACTCCCCTTTGGTTAAATCCAAGTAAAAAATGGGCCAAACCAGTCCCTTACTGGAATCCATATATATCAGCCTCCAGGAGCACAGAGAAGGGAGAGAAGGATGGAGATTGGATCTGGAAAGGATGGATTATTTTCAGCACAATCCTTTGTCTCTCTGCTTGCTAGTACATTTCCTGAAATATCCTCATTTGAATGAGTAAATGAAGTAGCACACTCCTCAAGGACATCTTTTATTTTATGTTTTAATCTCCATTGCTACATCTTTTATCCTTTGTTTAATCTATTCTCTTATTTGTCCTAGATTACTGCAAAAGCTTTGCAATCAGTCTTTTGTTTTTCCTGCATATACTCAAGACTCCTTCCTTTCTCTCTCTCTCTCTATCTCTCTCTCTCTCTGTCTCTCTCTCTCTCTCTCTCCTCCACTCTACTTCCCTCCCACCACCCCTCATCTTCTTTTCCCCAAAGAGGGAGATTTAAAATGCAAATTAATTCTGACACCTCTTTGACTAACAACTTCTCATTTGTCTTAGTTTCCTATTGCTGCATAAGTAATACCAGAAACAGTGATAAAAATAAATCTCATTGATTATCTCATGGTTCTGTAGGTCCACAGTCCTGGTAGACTCAACTGGGTTCATTGCTCAGCCTCTCCCAAGCCAAATCCGAGGTAAAGTTAAGCTGAGATCTTATCTGGAGATTCTAGGAAACAAACAATGTTAAAGCTCATGCCTGCTAGTGGAATTCAGCTTATTGAATCTTTCAGCATCATTTCACATAAAATTCTGCATTTTTCTGTGTGTGTTGGCTACACATGTCAAACTCTTTCAGGGTCTCTACTGGATCTCCACTTCTTAAATATCAATTCTATATTCCTTTATTAATATTTCTTCATTCTCCAACCACCCTTCCCCACATACAGTTCATAGTCAATAATGTTTCAGATATGTATGTGTACTTGTACACAGAAGATGGTTTAGGAAAATATACTCTAAACTATTAGAGCTTATCAGCATAGTGGGTTTATTGATGATTTTTCTGTTGGTATAGGCTTTTTCGTGGCCCATCTGTTTTGTAAGCACACTGTACTTTTACCACCAGATATATGCTGATTTTATTTTAAGTATTAAAAAAAGTCAACATATACCAAATGCCTCAACATTTGTGAATCAGCAAAATTAGAAATATTGTATAACTTTTAATATTTTTGTTTATTTTATCCAGCTACCAACAAGTTCAGTGATATGTATATAGTGAAAGTTAATAGATTAATGTTGATGAACGATCCAAATGCCAGTCACTCTGATATTAGTTTTTCTACAATCTTAAACATAAAAACATGCCTCTTATTTATTTTTAATCTTTGGACATGTTTTTATTGATTTTTAAACCCAAGGACATGTTTTTATTGATTTTTATAGAGAGAAAGAAAGAGAGAGATATAAACATCAATGTGAGAGAAAAATATTGATCAGTTGCTTCCTGTACACTCCCGGAGAAGGGAACAAACCCAAAATCTAGGTATATGACTGGGAATCAAACTTGCAACCTTTAGGTGTATGGACAATGCTCCAATTAACTGAGCCACCCAACTAGGGCATGCCTTTTATCGTAATTATCTGTTTTTATTA
Organism: Corynorhinus townsendii; assembly: GCA_026230045.1. Taxonomy (NCBI): domain Eukaryota; kingdom Metazoa; phylum Chordata; class Mammalia; order Chiroptera; family Vespertilionidae; genus Corynorhinus; species Corynorhinus townsendii. Next base: position 219,941,223 of record JAPDVU010000001.1, read on the forward strand.
TTTATTATCCTAATTACATATTGACTATCAATAAGCTCAAGTCATAGTATCTTAGAAGTTCTTGCGTAAACAAGTTGACATGCTTGGAATTTTAATAAACTTTATACCATGGTTTTATGTAACCATGTAGGGCTTATTATAGAGAACTTAATATTAGTTGACACAAAAACTTTGAAAATTAAATAAAACCTGTAGAGATAAACCCATACCACATTAGATATTACAAAGTTCTCTGGCCATTAAAATTTTCTCTTTTGTTACCAAATCTTGTAAACATAGATAACTTTTTTCTTTGTGAAGCTGTATAATAGTCAGAAAGTTTTTATAGATCTTCTTTAAAGGATAAGAAAGAGGAATAGGTGGGAGGAAGAAGTTACAATTTTAGCTTCTCATTTCTTTGTCAGTCTTATTACATACCCATAATAGAAAAGTGCAGCTCAAGCAAAATATATTTCAATAGCTGGATCTAATGAGAAAGAGCTAATGGTGAAAAAATAGAAATCTCAAATACACAGTGGAATCTGACATAATCCTGACATATCTGACATATGCTTATTTATAGAATCAGAATGAAATTTGAAAAGTATTTGAATATTAAAGGACAATAAGATTTTACAACTTTTTATTATGACTCCATATAACTCCTGTCTCTCTCTCCCTCTCTGTTTCTCTCTCTCTTACACATAAACACACACACACACACACACACACACACACACACACACTACAGGATAACTTTTCTTTATGTTCTATACTCAGATTTTTTTTAAAGAAAACATTTAAGTGTGTCCAATGTACTAGGTATTGGGCCAGTTCCCTAGATATGGCAATATGATCCCAATGCACACAGTTTACAACCTAGTTAGTATTCAGCCATTGCATATATTTATTTACTCATCATGACAATCTTATCAGTAGGTTTTTGTATTCATCCACTTTTCCTTGGATGACTAACTAGTTCTAGGTAACTTCAATAATTGTCAGTTGTCTCCCAACTCAAGTCTTTCTGGAGATATAAAAGTTTTGAGGTTCACATTTTTTCCTGTTGATTTACTTTCCATCTCCCATATATGATTAACTTAAACAGAAAATCATTTTAAGGCCTAAAGTTTGTTCTGTTGGTTCAGTTCTTTTAATACTTGACAGGGAACCTCTATACAAAAATATGTGTATAGAAAATATTTTGATTTACGTGTCTAGAAGGTAATATTTGCTCTTATCCCCTCATTTATTCATTCTTTTATTAAGCACTTACCTAGGATGAGTTTTACAGCAAGATAAATCCTATCTAATAAAAGAGTAATATGCAAATTAGCCATCACTCTAGCAATGCTCACAAGCCACACCCACCAGCTAATCAGGAGTGAGTATGCAAATTAACCCAGCCAAGATGTCTGCAAACAGGAGGCTTGGATTGCCCCCAGCAATGGAGGAAGCCAAGCTTTCTGCATACCCTGGCCAGTCCAGGCCTCCACTCAAGGCTACAAAGTTTCAATTATAGAAGATAAATAAATCCCAGACACCAGGGCCTCAGCTCAGGTCGTCTGGGGGCATAGCTGACCTGAAAACCACCACAGGCCCCTTACCCAAGCCATCCCACACCCCAAGGGAACCCCCACCCTGATCAGGGACACCCTTTAGGGCAAACCAGCTGGCCCCCACCCATGCACCAGGCCTCTATCCTATCTAATAAAATAATAATATGCATATTGACTGTCACTCCAACACACAAGATGGCTGCCCCCATGTGGTCAAAGTTGGTTGCCTCCATGTGGACACAAGATGGCCACCACAAGATGGCCAGCTGGGGAGGGCAGTTGGGAAGGACCAGGCCTGCAGGGGAGGGCAGTTAGGGATGACCAGGCTGGCAGAAGAGGGAAGTTGGGGGTGACCGGGCCTCCAGGGAAGGACAGTTGAGGGGGGCGAAGGCCTGCAGGGGAGAGCAGTTGAGGGGGGGACCAGGTCTGCAGGGGAGGGCAGTTAGGGGTGACCAGGCCTGCAGGGGAGGGCATTTATAGGCAAACAGGCTGGCAGGGTAGCAGTTAGGCATCAATCAGCCCGGCAAGGGAGTGGTCAGGGGGTGATCAGGCTGGCAGGCAGAAGTGAATAGGGGCAATCAGGAAGTCAGGCAGGTGAGCAGTTGGGAGCCAGCAGTCCTAGATTTTGAGAAGGATGTCCGACTGCCCATTTAGGCCCAGTGGGATCAGGCCTAAATGGGCAGTTGGACATTTTTTGAGGAGTCCCTGATTAGAAAAGGTATAGGCTGGGCTGAGGGACACCCACCTCCATGCACGAATTTCGTGCACCAGGCCTCTAGTGGAATTATAAGTTGCTGAAGTTCAGATGTTTGCTATGAAGACAGTGGCGAAGTAAGTGAAACATGCATAACCCAGATGTCCATCACTGCCACCCTGCTCTTCATAACATTTTTTTTGAAACTCAGATTAAATTCTGAACCCTGTATTTTTATATCTTTGACAGGGCAACTCTAATTTTAAACTCATTTGTTGTTCTCATCAGTCTTTTCCCTGAGGGCCTCTTATGAAAGCATTTTCTCAAATTGTTGTTTTCTTATTTTATAGATTAAAATAAATATTAGCATCTCCCATTTAATTAGATAAGTAAAGTTATTGCATTATATGCATGTTCAATTAATGTTTTATTTCCCTTTGTTTTTAGTTATAGAAAAAGTCTCTTCTAAATTGGAGAAGTAGGTGAAGCCTAGATCTAATTTTCTTTTTCTTTTTTTTGCATGTCACTGGAACTCCTTCCCCTTGCCTGCTCTCCCCTCTGTTCCCACCCCTCCCAACCCCAACACACAGTACACATTCACTCTCCCTTCAGCCAATGTGCCTGGTGCTTTAAAACTTATCCCTATGACTATATCAACAATCTTTCTCAGAGACAACATGACACTCTTTTCAACCTATATGGGACCTTATTATTTCTATACCTATACCTGAATTTTTTCCAAAAAGATAGTCATATGATATGAACTACTTCTCCCCAAACCTGAGGAATGCATCTACTATTATTAATTGACCCATAAGTCTAAACATTTTTTCTTTTGGGCTAGTTTAGACTGGTGGTGGAGCAATCAACAATACTTATTATCTTTGCCTTTTTTAGAAGTGGAATTTGTTTGACTCCTCTTTAGAATATATCACATATAGAAAATTTTCTTAACTATGCACCTTTAGTGCACACTCTGAAACTGAATTCTCTGCAGTCAACTAAAAATCAAAGAAATAAGCAGTCAAAAAACAGAAACAAAGATGAAAAAAATGAACTGTCTGCTCTATTATCTCTCAAATATTTCAATTTGCGTGGTGTGAGGTGAGGATAGGGAGGGGAGCTTCTTATTCTGTGACTATCTGCATGTCGAGTTTTTAGCTGAGAGGTAGATCCATCAACCTTTATACTGATGAATGCTATGTGAGATATTAATGGAAGTTTGCAGAAAATTGTGTTTGTGATTTTTCATATACTGCAAGACAGCATTTCACTTAAAGATAGTGGCTTTCTATTTCACTTATATATGAAATCTAAAATACAAAAACAAAAAACAAACAAAACAGAAATAGACTCATAGATTTAGAGACAAACTGATGGTTTCCAGAAGGGAAAGGGGCGAGGGAACGTGAAAAGGTGAAAGGAAATAAGAGGTATAAATTTCCAGTTATAAAATAAATAAGTCATGAGAATCCAATGTATAGCACCGAGAATATAGTCAATATTGTAATAATTTTGTGCAGTGACAAATGCCTATTAGACTTGTGGTGATCACTTCGGTAGATATATAGAGCTATAACTATGTTGTACAACTAAAACTAATCTATTAATAATAAAATAAAATGGAGATTTACAATGTAAAAGATAGTGACTTTCATGTCTCACACTTGGCCTGACACATTTTTTATGTGCTTGTAGCTACATACAGCTTCTTTCTGTTTTTTATTTTTAAATTTTATTTTTTTTAAATTATTTTTATTTTATTTTATTTTTCATTATCATTTATCTCCTCTCTGTCTTCTTCCACCACAGCTAACTAACCATAGGAGCTAAGCAGAATACAGGCAATTAAAGATCAATACATGTCTTAAAGAAAGAAGTTCAAATTTTCAAGAGAGAAATTCATTAAGCAAGTCTTTGCATAATTATCCATTTTTAGGAGAATAGATGTGTCTGGAGAATGTGTGATAATTGCAGAGACTTAGCTAACTCATTTCCTGTAGACTTTTCCCAATAAACTTCTTTTTACACATATTTTCTCCCCTTACATCTCAAATCGGTTGTGTTAAGTTTGCTTTAAAGATTTTATATTTTGTTCTTTTCTGGTAACTCCAGACTGGAAGTGGACTTAGCTGCATAACAATAACTCATCCAATGGCATGGGCTTTCCAATAATAAATGACCACTTAGTGTGCACAAGGTTAAAATCCTCTCTCAGGGACCTTGTGGAGGATGGTTCTCTGTGTCAGGAATAAAGGTATTTTTTTTCTGAAAATGAATTATTATCATGTCTGCAGACTTTGGGTGGCCTGTTATTATTAAAGATCAGATGATCTGGATTCCTTTTGAATGTTCTGAGAGCTCAAAAGTATATGAATGCAAGGAGTTTGTGGTATCAGCGAAACCAGAGCCCTGATTCTGGGAAGCAGTATTGATTGACAGATTTCTCATGATTCTTAGCAAAAAAGCATACCCCAAAACAAGAACTACTTTCTATGTGATTTCTAGTGTTATAGTAGTTTCTTTTTTTAAAAAAATATATTTTATTGATTTCAGAAAGGAAGGGAAAGATAGAAACATAAATGATGAGAGAGAATCATTGATCGCTGCCTCCTGCACGGTTGGGGATTGAGCCCACAACCATGCATGTGGCCTGACTGGGAATCGAATGTGACCTCCTGGTTCATAGGTCGATGCTCAGCCGCTGAGCCACAGCTGCCAGGGTAGTTGTTTCTTTCAAAGCATTTCTTACCAGGTGAAGCTGATATACTAAATTCAACACCAATAATTTGATATTTATTTCTATAAAGACATTCAGGATCATTCCAAAGTAGGCAAGGCTGATTATCACAGTATCCAGCAACTAGAACTTTCCTTCTTCTCCACAACACACCAGTTCAGATATTTTTGCCAATTTCAGAAGTCTAAATATTTTATATACTTCCTCTTACTTAAAATTCCTCTTTGAGCAGCATCCAAGATCTTATATATTATTAATGCCATAAACATTTATCAAGAACCTAAAAAAATGCATCTCAAAATACGTTATTTTGCAAAAAAAAAAGTAAGTTGTGAAATTATATCATTTACAGAGTTTTAAAAATATGCAAAACAGATATATACATAATGTCAGGGTAAAATAGGCATAAATGTGATCAGAGCAATTTCAGAATAGTTCTTACAGAAGGTAAAAAAGAGAGAATGTGAGAGGGAAACATAGGAAACAAGATATTTTACTGACCTGAAATGTTTATTTCTAAAGTAAGAAGGAAGAGCTCTAGCTGGTTTGGCTCAGTGGACAGAGCATGGGCTTACAGATTGAAAGGTTCCCAGTTTAAGGAAGGAAGGAAAAAAAGAAGAAGGAAGTGAGGGACGGAGTGGAAAAAAGAAAAGAAAGAAGAAAAGCAAATAATGTTAACAAGATGTTATATCTGTTAAAAGTAGGTAGTGGAGCCCTAACCGGTTTGACTCAGTGGATAGAATGTCACCTGCAGACTGAAGGGTCCCAGGTTTGATCCCGGTCAAAGGCATGTACCTTGGTTGCGGGCGCATTCCCAGTGGAGAGTGTGCAGGAGGCAGCTGGTTGATGTGTCTCTCTCATCAATGTTTCTAGCTCTCTATCCCTCTCTGTAAAAAATCAATAAAATATATATTTTTAAAAAGTAGGTAGTTAAGCGCATGAGTTAGATACATATTTATACAAAATTACATGAAATATGAGAAAAATGTAGTATGTTCTATGAGGAAATTGCATTTTTAGGTGATAGCTGCTTCAGGTAGAGTAAAGCTGTAGATCAAACATTCAGAGGAGAGACTGAGGATATAGGGTAGGTGGCATGCTAGTAATTATAATATTTTCTGAAAATTCAGCCATTGTAATCTCTCAAGACAGAAGTATGTATTCACCAAACACATTTGGCAAACAAACAAACCAAGAAACAAAAAATCCTGCCTGAGAAAATGAGTGTACGGTGCAGTAAAATCAAACTACTTGATCATAATTCTTTACTTTCTAAACTCAAATGAGTCTTTAGAAAAACCTACTCCCAAAATATTCATAAGCAGATAGTAATAGAAATCTATTAGACCTGGAAAGCCACTGGAAAGTTTTAGAAGGTAAACCACATCACTTCATAACCTGTCTCATCTAATGGAATTACTTCACACAGTAAGTGGGGACAATGCTATACATTGCTGGCTACATTTTATTGAATGCTATGCTAAGTACATTGAATACATTATCTTTTTCTTGATACCTCTAAACTCACCAGGAATATACAATCATTCTAATTCACAAAGGAGACAAAATAAGGTAGGAGCTCATCCCCAAGGTGGCAAAGCTAGTGGGACCCAGAGGTAGGATTTGAACCCATGTCTTTCTGACACTAAGCCCGAACTTAAAGCTATTCTATACCGCATTTTATTCTGTAAAGCAAGATTAGTAAAAGATAACTGTCCAATATAGATAATTAAATCAATTCTGGAAACTATTTTCACTGACCTTTCATTGCAGCAATCAGATGTAAAGTTATACTGCTAGAAAATTATGTTAATGAAATTGCCTGATAACTTTGCAAGGAAAATGAGAGAAGTACATTATCACTAATGAAAATTTCCTCCCTGGCTCTCCTTTCCTCTAACAATTTTAATATTGTTTTAAAAGTACCCTTTTTCTGTAAGTATTTCAGCAATCACTGGCTAAAAGTAATACAGTTCTGACTGAACCTCTGATAAGAAAATAGTAATATTCCCAAAACTGAGGGAACTTTTCTAGGAGCACCAGCTATGAAGAAAATCTGTTAATAGACATAATTAAGGACCAATTATCTAAATGAAAAAAAGTAAACAAAACTAAGAGACAATAGATTTTTCTCTCCCAAAGTCTCTATAAATATAAATTGTGGTCCATTATGTGATTCTTTCTTTCCAACTTGTATAATTTGATAATATTGGCATAGTCATGGCATCACTAAAAGAAGCCTGATGGCACACATACTTAGTTTCCTTACAAAACCATTGCAATATTTTGTCAGGGCTTAATTTCTTCATGTAACTGCTCAACATAGGTAAGTAGAGTCTGTGTTGAGAAGTCAAAGGAAGTAGAGAAAAGCACCGCAGAGGATCTTAGCAGCAATGTTTACATTTATCCCTTACACAGAAACTACATAGAATGCCTAAATGAACAACTCATCCAGGGAGAAACAATGTTATAGCTAGGCCCAGATACTTCACTCCAGGGAACCTGGAGAAGAAAACAAAGTTTCAAAATAACACTGACCGCAAAAGTAAGATCAAGAACTTGAGCTACTCATAACAAGTCTGTCTTAAGTGAATTCCAAATGTCAGTTCTTATAACTCAGTCATGGCGAAGGCAATCAATTCCTTAAGAAGAGTGAATGGTGAACAGTTCTTCAGACCTGGAAACAGACACATGATCTGTCCTTTATAAAGCAATGCAGTCAGAGTGGTCTCAGTATTAGTAATAATAATGACATTCACCTAGGATGCTTTTCAAGTGAAAAACAAATGTGTCAAGTTCAAAAATATTATCTTTAATAACTATAATCTTCTGGGATTAGACAAGAATACTGAAAATGTATGATTCTACAAACGGGGGATTTACTATTGATTATGCTTTTTAATCTTCTGTGGCCCAATATCTTTGGAGTACTCTATCTGTTCCTAAACTTTCAGCCCCAGAGAGTTGGAAATGTTATGAAGGGAGCACTTTACTTGATTTTGGAAACACAGAAACCATTGCTCTTCTGTAATTCATAAGCATTAATTTTTTCTGCTTACTTGAAAAACTGACTGCTACAATGAGGAAACAAATTCTCTGGTTAGAAATAGCTGCATAGTAAGTTAAACTTCTTATTATTAACATATTACTAAAATGTATTCTGAGGCAACAATCTGATCTTCAACTAAAATCTGGGTCCATAAATTGGTTCAATGAGATAATAAAGGGCAAATTAATGGCAAAGATATGGCAAAAATCTGCCTAAATAAAAATAAAGTGTTGGTATAAACTTTATAATTGTTTGTACTTCTAATTTTGCCTGATAATTAATTTCCCAAACATATTAATGTACCATTATGTACAATTTTGATGTCCACCCAAAATTCGTATGTTGAAGCCCTAATACAATAGTATTTGGAGATGGGGTCTTTGAGAGCTTAATTAGGGTTACATGGAGGTCAAGAGGGTGAAAACCTCAAGAATTAGTGCCCTTAAAAAAAAAAACACTGGCTAGTGTGGCTTACTTGGTTAGGCATAGTCCCAGGTACTGAAAGGTTGCTGGTTTGATTTTCGGTCAGGGTACAGGCCTGGGTTGCCAGCTTGATCCTTGGTAAAGGTGTGCAGGAGGTAGCTGATCACTGATCTATGTTTCACTCTCCAATTGATGTTTCTCTCTCTCTCTCTCTCTCTCTCTCTCTCTCTCTCTCTCTCTCTCTCTCTCTCTTCATCCCCCTCTCTCTCTAAAAATCAATTTAAAAAAATTAGTGCCCTTAGAAGGACAGAGAACAGAGAGCATGTTCTCATATCCATGAACATGCATCAAAGAAATACCATGTGAACACACAGGGAGAAGTTTGCCATCTGCAAGCAAGGAAGAGAGCTCGCACCAGAACCTGACCATACTGGCACCCTGAACTCAAATTTTCAGACTCTAATACTATGAGAAAATAAAGGTCTATTGTGTAAACCATCCAGTCCATGGTAATATTATGACAGTCTACACAGTCTAAGATATGTCTTTAAGGGGATAAAAAGAGTTAACTAAAAACACTATATACTTAAATACTAGTAGCCCTGCACACGAATCTGTGTGCCAATAGCTTGCTGCCACCTTCCAGTAGCTCTCCGCCCACTCTCTGCCCTCCGGTAGCTCCCCCTGCACCCCTTCCTCTGCCCCCCCCCCTCATAGCTTGCTGCCCTGCCCCCTCCTGTAGCTCCCCACAGCCCACTTGTAGCTCACTGCCCCACCCTCCTGCTGATCTGTAATCTGGTCGTTATGTGTTCGGGTGTTACGCTTCACGTCATAATGATCATTTGCATATTACGCCTTTATCATATAGGATGTGGCTATCAGATAATTGCAACTGGGTTTACTTACTTGTGGGTGCTTGGAGTATATTTGTTGCTGCTAAAACTTCACCTTTCCCTTTCTCTCATATCACCTCCCCATATTATTACTTTAGTTTCTTGTTTCTGACCCACTTTTATCCCCAGACCTCAGAGGTTTTAGCATATAATAGGCTTATAAATTTAAGTAGCCTTCATATTTAGGTAATTTAGATGTGCTTTATTAGATTAAAAATTTAAACCATTATGTAATCAGAGGAAATATTCCCCTTAGACCCACCACAGAGCTATTTGCCTTACTGAGGAAATATTATAAAGTATATCTAAGCATTGAGTAATCAGCCTGAAAATCCAAGCTATAGATGTGTGCCTATGACTTTGTGTGTATACCTGGGAACCTCTGCTGATGGATTCAGTAAAGTGTGTCTCAGTGAAATAAAGGAAAATATCACAGCCCAGATTCAGTAAGAAATCTTGGCTCCTACATCAATTCAATGACTTGTTTTAAGAATAAAAATCATGACCCTATTGCCAAAGTTGAACAATGACTATTTAAGTAACAGGGTGTGATCAGAAAAATCTGTAGGAATAAAGAGAGAAAGTGAGATGTTCTCCTTTAAGGCATCCAGAAGGAAGAGTTGCTTTTGAATACATGCTGATAGAAATGGAGCCTTAAAAAGAATATTCCAAAGAGCAGTCATTTGGAGGTATTTTGAGTTCCAGTCAATTCTTAATATTAGAATTCAGAGGAATTTTAGGAATTCATGAATAACATCTTACTTAATAATAGACAAACATGTAAATTGACCATACCTCCACTATGCCCTCAGCCAATCGAGTGAGTATGCAAATTAGAAGGCCAAAGATGGTGCTGCCCAGCTTCTCCAGGTGGGCCAGGATGCCTGCTGTGAGAGGGCGGGTGGCGGGGTGAAGGGATCTACAGGAGTGGAGTGCCACAGCGAAGACAAGACTGCTGACTCTGGAGTCTGCAGCGAAGACAAAGACAGCAGTCTGCAGCAAAGCAGCAAAGACAAAGATGGCAGACTCTGGCCGAAGCCAAGGCTTGGGTCCCAGGTGCCCGAGGAAAACTGGTGCTGGATGCCAAGGGAAGAAAGGCCTATTGCACAAATCTCTTCATGCAACGGGCCTCTAGTAATAATATATTTGGAATAGACTCAAATTGAAGGGTCAAAAAGTAATTATCCACTTGTAAATATAAATTTTGTTTCTAGCAAGAAACACAGAACAACTTAATATTAATGAGTATTGAAAAACATGTTTATTTTAATAAAAAGGTCAAATAGTAAATGTACTGGAATAAAACTGATTTTAAACATTAATTTCACCCTAGCCTAACCAATGATAAGAGAATAGGCAACATAATTTTATTTAAGTAGAAAGAAACTGATCTAAGGTAAAATCAATGGTGTTCAAATTGTGAGTAACAATAGACTGTGTGGAAAAGTAGCACTTGTTTCACTGTTATACAGAAATGATTTTAATAAATATATTAAGCCCATGTTATTAGTAATAACAATTTACGTAGCTGTTGAATTATTTTATTTTTATTGAATTTCATTTTATAAGAACAAAAGAGGATATATCTTATGGAAGTTTTATTTAAATTTAATTCATTGCTTATGGGATTACAGGGAAATGGATTGCTTTTTTGAAACAATATTAACAAAATGAATGAATCAGTCAAACCTTTTATTGTTTATTTATAAAACATTAAACAATCAAATTTTAGATGACATTTTAACAAATAAATGCAAAATTAAAATTGGTGAATGGTTGCAATAGGATATGATTACCTTATTGTGAAATTTTATGAAGGACAAGAAGAACATGATGGGTATATTTGGGATTATTATGTTAATTACGCATTGAAAGTTGAGACTATGTCAAAAGAGTCCAGTATAAGACACAGCCTAATCCATGAGATTTTCCATAGAAAATCTATGTGTAAGAAGTGTAAATGTACAAGAAGAAGTGTAAATGTACAATAAGTATTATTGCATGAATATTTGTCCAGAGGATAATCAATTTTTGTAATTATGGTTTTGCGTACATTTGCATTCTAGACTCACAATGATATATATGTTCAAATGAAAAAAAATTAAGTTCAATTTAGATTATTTTCTTAAACTTGTTTGCTTGCAATGGGTAATTTTTTAAGATTGTGTCCAACCATATTTTATGTAGTCACATAATAACTGCTGTGTCATTTCTTAGAGATAGGTACTTCATGTTGTACATTTTAGTGATGGTGACTTCCTTTTCTAGTAGTCAAATCTAAAGAATTTTGTTTAATTCCATCTGCAATTACATGTTCAGATTAAAACAAAATAGATTCTTTAATTTTTATGTTTTGTGATCATATGTTCTTTTTTAATATATGTTGTTAACAATGAAGAATTTATTTGGATTGTTCTGGGACAGGAGACCTTTAATCCACAACTCTTTTACCATATGCTTCACTTACCAGATATACATACATCATCTCTGTGATTTCAAAGAAAAGTCCTCATAGGTGACATAAATAGGAGAATATGATAAATGATACTATAAAAGGAAAAAAAATGATCATGTACTAACTCTTATCTTGTATTTTATGCTAATTTAAAACTACTTAAAGAAAAGTTGTATTTTTGACTATAAAAATCAAGGTTTACTTTGTCAGAATAATCTGGATTGGAAGCCTCTTTATGGAGGATAGAGTACAATCTCTTAGTTTCACAAATTGGAATACTTAGTTTCTTAATCACTCTTAGTCTTTTTAGTATTTTGTCAACTTTGCGCATTCTAGAAAATATAAACCACTTCAATCAACCGGAAAATCACTTTAAGTGATATAAAATCCATTAGAAGCACACTTCTAATACTATGTTAAAAGGTCTGATCTATAAATAGGACATGCTTTTGAATTATTGATGGCATTAAAAATACATACTCTATCAGACTATGATGGGGTGTTTAAATCATTTTAATTTGGCTGGGAAATCTTTTTATTTTAACATTACATTTTCTTTTCAGTAGGTCCCACTGAGTCTTATGTAGGAAGTGTGTCATGAAGAAATAGACAGAAATATAATCATAGCAAAGCAGTGCTAATTGCTTCTTTATACCTAGAAAGGAATTAAAAGACAGTTTTGCACAACTGGGTTTTTGAAGTTATGTGTCAGATTACCCTGTAATAATAAAATAGAAAAATATTGCACTTAAAATTATTGCAACATTGAGAAATATTCTGCAATAAGTAATACTATTTTTAATACAAGTATTGGCCATCAAATCCAGCAGAGACCATGGACAGGGACCATCTCTATCAGAGTCATCTGGCTTGATGATTAAAATGAAAGATGCTTAGAACTCTCTCCAGACTGAAAGAATCAGAATCCCTTTAGAGAAGAACCTGGGAATCTGCATTTAAAATGTTTCTTCGGCAAACCATATGACCTCAAAATGTGTGAGCAAATGCTGGAATTAGCAAAAGGTATTCCCAGCCGTATTTGGTTTAGGATTTACTAATGAGGAATACAGGGGAGCTTCTATAAGAACACTGTACTAGAGTAGCTCTAATCTGTGCATAACATTTTGTTCATATTTATGTAGAAGGGAGTTTCTCCTCTTATCACATCATGCATTAAGTCCACCATGCTACTCCTAGCGGACACACTGAGGTTTAAACCCTAGTCAAGCTTATTTTCTCATGCCTGTCTCCACTACACATAAACTCAATTATTCACTCAATAATCCTGGATTAAACACCTAATGCATGCCAATCTCATCTTGATCACAAGAATTACACATAATCATGAGAAAAGTCAATTCTTTAAACATAAGGTACACTACTAGTCACTAAATAGTTAATAGATTATTTTTTTCCCCCTCAGGAGGTAAAAGTGAAAGAGTAATTTAAAAACTGTCTTTAAGCAGATGGTGCAATGCTGGGTATATACAGAATAAGGAACCACTTTTGGTTTTCTCTTTACCCTGGATGGGATAATTAAAATTATAGGTAGAAATTGAAGGACACTTTTATTATTTTTATTTTTAAAAAAATATATTTTATTGATTTTTTACAGAGAGGAAGGGAGAGGGATAGAGAGTTAGAAACATCGATGAGAGAGAAACATCGATCAGCTGCCTCCTGCACACCTCCTACTGCAGATGTGCCCGCAACCAAGGTATATGCCCTTGACCGGAATCGAACTTGGGTCCTTTCAGTCCGTAGGCCGACGCTCTATCCACTGAGCCAAACCAGTTAGGCAGGACACTTTTAGATATTCCTGGAGAAGAACAAAAGCTAACAATAGGGTATGGTCTCTGGAATATGAAAGAAATGAAAAAAATGTATATATTGATGACATGATCTTTCTCTGTAATTGAGGACTAAGACTAAATTCTTCTTCTTTACAAACTTTTCTGTGTGACTCTACATAAAACTAACTATTTTGATATATTGTACCCAAATCTAAAGGGCTTAGGAAAAAAAAGAGTATTCTTTTAGAAATAGTTAAACATTTTCTGATATTTATGTGAAATGATTAGGAGGACTTATAAAATATTTTGATTGACTTTTTTTTACTATTATGTGATTCAAATATAAGGTATACAGCATGAACTACTGATAGCTCTGGAATGCAAAAGGTTAACCTCATTGTTAGGACATTATAGCTGATAAGATGTGATGCTATGACCTCATTTTCTATGTTTTAATTTGGTGTGTTAAATACTCACTTTAATCCAAGATCTTTTGGCAGCTATGTTTGTTATTCCTTGATGTGAACAGAAATTCTGGCATTTTAATCCATCTACCTTTCTCAGCAGTTGGCTAGGGCCTTTATTCCTGAAGGTCCATAAAATGCATTAAATCCTGGGTTTGATTTAAAGCTCCAGAGTTTAAAATAAAGTGTGATACTCTCACTGCCAGGGAGCTTCTCAGCATGAGCAAAATATAGTAAAAGAATGGATGAACCACAAAAGGTTCCAAAGTTTAGCATCAGTAAGTATGCATGATTTTGGATTCTTATTCTAACTTCTTTATTTTGGAAATTTCCCAAGAACAGTGTCTCCTGGGAGATTACCAGCATTTGCTAGCTCAGTAGTGGTGAGAAAAATCACAGGAATCCTATTGCCATGTGACCTTGGCTGTGAGCTCAAATTGTCATCACCACAAAGTTTTTCCAGCGCGTTTTCAGTTCATGGTGACTCAGGTTTCAAGTTTGTTCATGATTCTGCATATGATTCAAGAGTCTTTGGTGTGAATTTCTTTTCCACTAATACGATGTGTCTTTTTACCATGCCTGCCTTCTCAGTAGGAACTGTTCTGTCAGACATCCAACAAAATCATTTTTTAATCACACTTGCAATGTCTCCCAGTAGTTGGGGAATAGCAGTCACTGGAGTGATTGACTTCAAGGTGAAGGAAAAAATCAAGGCTCTGCCTCCCTTATAGAAACCATGGGGTACATTCCTTCCATAATGATATTTTCAGATGGTTCTGCACTTGTTAATAACACTGGTTCACATGAGGCATATACACTAGGTAGCCTTGCTCCAGCCGGTAACATGCATTCTTCTCCACATGGCGTTCAATAGTCCAACATCTTAATTCTTTTCTTTCTACTGGTAGCCTGTAATCCAGACTTGCTGTGAGTAAAATAAATGAGTAAATAAAAAATAAAAATAAAAATAGATCTTCAATCAATCTCTTTGCAAAGGATTGTTTTGATCGTTTAATTACATGTAACAAACATAGTTAGATGCATGATATAGACAGCAGATTAAGTAAAGATAACTCATTTTGCATGTGAGCTTGAATTAGGAAATATAAGCATGAACGATAGATATATAGAGTATATAGAAAATAAAACTTACCTGGCAAACTTTGATTCAGTGAAATGTGGCATAAAAAAGACCTGAAATAAGTAAAAGCAAAATAAAAAATAATAACAACTCTTAAAATATCTATTATTATTCTAGACACTGACTCTTTACTGACATTACTACCTCATGTTGGTATTCTGTGAAAGAGAACTAGTGACTTCAGAAGGCCAACTCTGCCCAGGCATAGTGGGAAAGGAAGGGGCTGAGGAAGCACATCAGATCAAAGGAGGAAGATGAGAGGTTCCAGGGAACTATTGAGCCTTTGGCTATCTCAGGACATTGGAAACCCCAGAGAGGACACAAACTCTGAAGTCCACGGCATGGGGAGCACACTATATTCATATTTTTCATTATTTTTTCACTACATCCTGGCAGTGTGCATTCTAACAAATGTTGAGATTCTTAAGTGAGCAATAACTTGAAGTTTGCAATAGAGGAGTAAGCGGGTGCTATGTAACTCATATAGCTATTGTTGGATGCCAGGATAGTTATATTTAATTTCAGAAATGTAAAAAATCAGTAAGGTTAAATGTTAATTAAAATCTACACCAGTTTTACAAATATATTTATTTACACACTTACCTATTTATTTATTTGATGCACTGTTTAAGCATAACCTGTTAGTCTCCATTGTATGTCAATAACAGACTTTACAATTATATCATCATGGCATTTTATACTTATAATTCCTATAACTCCAGCATTAACTTTTATATATGTATCTAGTTTTGGAAGCAGAAAATAACATTTGGTTGTACTATTGACTCACACATAGCTTAGGATTCATAAATTACTGACTCATTTGTGCAGACTTTATAGTAAAACTAGAGGCCTGGTGCATGAAGTTCATGCGGTGGAGGGGGGTGTCCCTCAGCCCAGCCTGCACCCTCTCCAAGGACCTGTTGAGGGATGTCCGACCACCCGTTTAGGCCCGATTTTCCTATTGGGATCAGGCCTAAACAGGCGGTCAGACATCACTCTCACAATCCAGGACTGCTGGTTCCCAACCACTTGCCTCCCTCTGCCTGATTGTCCCTAACCGCTTCTGCCTACCAGCCTAATCACCCCTAACCACTCCACTGCCAGCCTGATCGATGGCTAACTGCTCCCTGGCTGGCCCAATTGCCCCTAACTGCCCTCCCCTGCATACCTGGTAACCACAAACTGCCCTCCCCTGCAGGCCTGGGCCCTGCCCAATTGCCCTCCCTTGCTGGCCTGGTCTCCCCCAACTGCCCACAACTGCCCTCCCCTGCCAGCCATCTTGTGGTGGCCATCTTGTGTCCACATGGGGGCAGACATCTTTGACCACATGGGGGCAGCCATCTTGTGTCTTGGAGTGACGGTCAATTTGCATATTACTCTTTTATTAGATAGGATGTGCTAAGGCAATATCTATATAGGACCCATGAATTTTGAAGTAAAGAGGGGAATGGGGAATGGGGAGGGGAGAGGTTTCACAGACATGCGAGGGGACTTACACAGTGGGATGAATTTAGAGGGACACAGGAAAGTAAGGATTCAAGTAAGTCCTAGTATCCACGTGATGGCTCTTGAAGTCGCCTCCTCTCCGAGGCATCTGTCAGTCAATATATTCTTCCTTATGCATTTATAAGGATTCCTTAGCAGAAAAGGCTAATGCTTAAGTTCAAACTGGGTGTTCCTTATTAGCTGAACTTTGGAATACGAGGCAGCAAAAGGTCTGAAGTCATGAACTTACAGCCAACTCCTTAAATCATGTGGGCACAAAATATTCTGGCCATCATAGCAGTTCAAACTCACCGAGCAGTAACTCACCAAGTCAGGTTTTTAATTACCTCAAAAACGTGGATCAACACTGAATTGTATCAAATGCAAAATGAATGTACATTAATCACAGAATGTTTTAGTCACATGGCCTCTTTCATCCCAGAGAACTCCAAAACTCCTGGGTCTGTTTCTCATCACACTTAATCTAAGGAAAAGGGATGGCAAGTAGCTTTGAAGAGACTGAATGGGAGAAGACTGGGTGTTTAATTCAGACCGAGCTACACATTAATTGCAGAAAGCAAGCACTTCCTTTTATTGGGTCTCATTTCTAGAGCTGCTGCATTATTTTGTCCCTGGTGACGAAACAGTGGATGATAGCTTATTTTTAAGTCCACTAAAATCCTGGGCTCAAAATAAGTCTTGAGAGGAACTTCTAACACCCACCTAATAGGAGATTTGATACTGAAAAAATGTGGTAGTTTTTGTAATGGAAAATTTATGAGTATTTTTATAATTACTGAATAATTGGTTTATTAATATCCCTGATTTGAGAAAGCAAGCCCACAGGACCCTTTCACTCATGGTACTGATGATTTACACTAAACAGACCAGAAACCTTTTCGTCTCCTCAACCAAGATATTGCCAAAATTTCCTCCACCTCTTCCTCTTCCCCATGGAAAATTGTGCCAAAGGAAAAACTGAAGTCATAATAGAAACATGGCATTTTCCCAAAGCATCAATTTTCTATTAATAACCATTGTAAGATAAACTTACATGAAAACAGCAATTTTAAAACTATGCTTCCTAGACCTTTATATGCTTGAAGATTTATTTCAAGCCTCCTGCAAATAACAAAATATTTTCCCCTATTAGAATCAAGTTTTCTGAGATGTTTCTGAAATACTTTTATTATTTTATATATTGGGAATTATATTTAAGATTTTATTTTAAATAATTTTATCTACTAAATATGTTTTTAAACTATTCTATCAAAAACATGCATGTGATGATACTTATAAATAAAATGAGATTTGAAATAAATTGTGTACTTAATAACTTATCTCTAACATAATTAGCCTATCCTTCATTACTTTTTATCATTCTGAGTGAGACCTGGCTTGAACAAATTATTTCTTGTCTAAAAGCAGGATTAAAGCTATGATTCTATAGTAAATTCAGGGATAAAAGAGAGGATTGGCGGTTATTTATTCTGAAAGAGTTAGTGGACCCTTACTCTGATCTAGGCCCCATTCTTGGCTAGGGTTTGCTCAGTGTCTGTTTGCTAGTGGATCTCAGGCTATGGCCAGAGATATAAATGTAAATAAATGCATCTGTGACAATCTCTAGCTAATCACTCAGGCATGATGAAATTTATCTTTCTAAGTTTAAGTCAAACTTAATTTAATTTTCACTTCAGATCTGGTTCCCCTAAAAACGTGGTAACCATAGTGCACAGTTGCCCTTCCCTGTCAACAGCAGCTTTCCTTGCATTTCTTACTTGCTTTGGTAACTTATTTCCAGGATGTTGGGCAGGGGACAGGTCCATCAATTACTCCATATTTCACCCACCCCTACAGGCAGGTGAAAGAACATCCATTTCATTCAAGTGTGAGAATTTTCCACACAGGTTTTGTTAAATTGTCCCTTGTTGCTATTATCAAGGGCCCATTTGGCAAAGCAGTTTTCTCTGTTCATTTTGTGTCTCTCCTGGGTGCACTAGGGTTTGGTTTAGGATACTCAAAAAACACAGAGATCAGCTGTTAATTTGGCATAAAGATTAAGTGACAGGGGCAGGAATTAAAAGTAAATAATAGCTGAAGTAGATAGCAATTGGCTAAGTAGTTTATTAATGTTACCTTAACATAAGAAACTGCAATGGAGTGATTTAAGAGCTAAAAACCAAAATGGTCAAGACAAGAGTGGCACGCACGCGCGCGCAAACACACACAATCAGCATTCAGGAGTGCAGAGGAAAAAGGTAATGCTCAGAGAAGGCTTCCCAGAGCAAGAGTAAATGCCCATTGATGTCCACCGGTTCTGGAACTTTTACTCTAGCTGTATTCCTCTTGGTTTGATGTGGCTACATCATACCTTCTTGCCCAAAATTTTTTACAGAGAAATTCATTCTCAAGAGAAAAATCTTACTAGACCTCTTAGCCTTTCTACTATAGAAAGTCTAAAATATTAATATACTTTCTGAAAAATGTCCTCAGGGATTTTTTCTATTGATGTGGCAAGGTGTAGCTAGAAGAACATGGGGTTTGGAATCAGGTACATATTATAAGTTGAAATCCTAACTTACTTGTTTAGTAACTGGAGAATCTAACATAAGTTAATTAATTTTTCTCAGATTCAACTTTCTCATCCATAATATTTGGGTGGGAATAAAAAATAAGATGGTTGTTAGGATTCTATATAAAAAAACAAACAAACATTAAGCCCAGCTGGCATGGCTCAGTAGTTGAGCATCAATCTATCAACCAGGAGGTCACTGTCAGGGCATATTCCAGGGTTGCAGGCTCCATCCCCAGTATGAGGTGCACAGAGGGTAGCAGATCAATGATTCTCTCTCATCATTGATATTTCTATCTCTCTCTCCCTTTCCCTTCCTCTCTGAAATCAATAAAAATATATTAAAAAACTTAATCCATTGCTTAACATAGTATTAAAAATGGAAGTTTAGTATTATGGGTAGGAATAACGATATGAAAAATAATACTTCCCTAATCAGAAGGTACTCCATGAATGTGAATCATTTTGGGTATTATTAATTTGTTAAAGAAACCACAATCAATCTAATAATTTTATGAACTCATAATATGATAAAACTGGAGAAGATCCAAATCTCTCACCTTTAGTAGTAATTCTAATAATTAATAGGCTTTTTTTTTTTCATACCTTGAAGTAATCCAAAACTTTAAGTGCAGAATGAATTAGCTATTTTTCACTTTTGGAATGTTTGACTTTTAGCCTTTTAGCTGAATGATCTGTAAAATGTAATTACATTGAATTTAGAGGAAAATATAATAAATGTCTCATTTTTGGAGAATATATCATTCAGCAGTTCTACTCAGAATTTAATCACACACAATGTATATTTGATGAAAATACAAACATATAAAACAGACAACAATGCTAATATTTTTTACTTTATGTATATAAATATTTATCTTAATCAATACCCAGTAAAACACTTAAACACCAGGCCTTATCATAGATGGCTATAATTAATTTAAAATTAAATACATTTTAATGGAGGGGACCATAGACCAATACCTTAGAAGATGAGAATAATTGAAAGGACTTTAAATTATTCACATGACAACCTTAGACTAGGAACCCTAGAAATCTTCTAGTTGATCGCTTTTTTCTCCCAAAAAAATCCCAGCCATTGCTAATTAAAAAAACAAACAAACAAACAAACACAATCAGGTCCATCCACCAAATGAACTGGTGGATATGGTAAAGAGGGAAAGGCTGGTTAAAGATAACAAACTCAGTTGTAAGATAACCATGGTCTGAGAAGCTACGTAATGTATAACAGGGTCACTATAGTTGATAACATTCTATTGTTTATAATTGAAATTTGCTGAGAATAGAAATTAAGCATTCTCACACAAAAGGTAAACATGAAGTGGTAGATTTATGATCTAGATTATGGGAAATCTTTCACAATGCATATGTATATCAAGTCATCATGTTGTACACTTTAAATATTTTACAATGTTAGTTGTCAATTAAAAAGCAATAAAATTGAAAAAAAAAGTTGTTTACAAAAATAATGGTAGGAAAGACACTCAAGGAAAAAGGTCTATTTTGAACTAAAAGTAGATAAATTTTGAAAAGAATATTTTAAAACTTCTGTTGAATTGAGACCTGAAAAAAACCGGTTACAACTGAGCAATTTTAAATCCAAAAGTTAGTTTTTATATTCTAACCCTGAGAAACATCCTATTCAATTCTTACAGACTATACTTTTGAAGGCAGTAAAGACATTATTGAAATAGTTCATCCTTCAGCAGATTCAGTCATTCATGATGTATATATTATGTTTTTTCAAAACATTCTTAAATTAAACTTTCATCTTTGTGTTTTCTTTTCTCATGACTGATAAATTGAATTTGACATTCTTTAAATCAATTATAATTTAGTATGAGTTTAGTTTTCTTGGTCAAATGGCATTATAATCTATTTACCATAAGATCAATTTTCTGGTTGAATGATTAAACTTTGAAAAACACAAACTATTTTGTCCAATAGTAAAGGTCTGTACATTTAAAGAGAACATGCTATTTGCAATTATTTTTCAGTTATATTTGGACAGCCTACTAACATTTCATCACTTAGTTCTTTAGATGTCTGCTCCAGCCTGATTTCTTTTTCAATAACCTCCAAGAAATCACCTTTACTAGTATTTGCAGTGCCTCCATGTTGCCAAGCCCAGTGACCAATTCTCAGTCATCTTACTAGTACTTGCTTTGTCTTCAAGAGTTGACCATGCTCTCCTTCTTTAAATACTATTTGTTATTCTATATTAATTTGGATTTTAGGTCACCATCCTCTCTCAGCTTTCTTCCTAACTCACAGACCACTCTGTATTAGTCTATATTGCAGAAATCCTTTGTGTGTGTGTGTGTGTGTGTGTGTGTGTGTGTGTGTGTGTGTGTGTGTGTGTTTGCAGTCTTTAAGTGTTGTAGTGCTTCAGGGTGTAGGACTTGGACATCATTTTGTATTTTTTATACTATTTTTTTTCCATAGAATGTGTACCTTTAAAAATATCAAAGACTTGTAAATTTTAATGTCCTGTTTGGACTTCTATATCCACTGGTCTAACTACCTGCTTGGCATTCTTACTTAGATCTAGTAAGCATCTGAATCTTAATATGACTAAAGCCTAAAATGTGATATTTTCACTTATACCAGTTCTTTTCCCAATTTTTTTTTTTTGGAAAATAACGTTGTCTCAAAATATATTCCAAATAAATCTTCTCACTTTCACTGCTACTACTCCTACCAAGCCACCAATCATCATCTCTTTCCTTGATTATGAAATAGTTTCCTAATTTGTCTTCTGCAACTTTTGTTTCTACTCATAGTCCATTATTTCATACAGTAGTCAGTGTGGCTATTTTAATAGGTCTTCGTTCTAAATACCTTAAATTGTTTCAATTCCTTTCAATGAACTATTCTCCTCTATAGATCTGCTTCACTTAATTTCTATTCCCTGTTCTCTTTCCTTTTACCCACTACATTTAACCCACTTGGCTTATTTCCTATTCTTCAAGCATGCTGACCATGCATACAACTCTTCTAAAATTTCTCTTGAAGAGTCCAGCTGATGCAAAATCGTCACTCCTACTTATTCTCTATTTACATAAGCAGGCTACTTATCACAACTTGGCATCATCTTAATTGCATACTTATTTATAATATTTTATTTATTTTATTATCTGTCTTCTTCATAAAAAGAAGGAAACATATGGAGTCACATATTCCTATAAGAATGACTGAATGACAGACTAATTGAATAAGTGGATGAATGATGCATGGTGATCTATCTTTAATCTCTTCTCCATCTCACTAGTTTTCTTCTTATAAGTCAATCATTTGAAGCTTCGTTTTAAATAATCTAATCTTATACCTTGAGAGTCAGGCAACTTAAGAGACATATGGGCACAACCATTTACAGTAACTAGTACAGTAACTAGTCTTATGTGACATAATAAATAGTAGTGCTACTGCTATAGAAACAACAATCTGGCCACTATGGTTTTCAAAGGATTTTTAAAATATTGTCCACTGCCAAAACCGGTTTGGCAAAGGGGATAGAGCGTCGGCCTGCGGACTGAAGGGTCCCAGGTTCGATTCCGGTCAAGGGCATGTACCTGGGTTGCGAGCACATCGCTAGTGGGGGGCGTGCAGGAGGCAGCTGATCGATGTTTCTGACTCTCTCTCTCTCTCTCTCTTCTTCTCTGTAAAAAAATCAATAAAATATATTTTAAAAAAATAAATAAAATATTGTCCACTTTAGCAAGAAAGATTACTAGAAAATGTATTGCCCCAAGATAACATACTCATTTTGTAAAGAAAAACTTTAATGTGATAAGCTTTAATATGCCTTAAATAGAATTTTTGAGGTTTAGATATGTTTTTTTAAATAATTTTTAGTTATTTCCCAGTGCACTGAGGAGTATTTGCTAAGAGTTAATTAAAAGGTGTTAAGTACAAGTATCTGAAGAAAACAGTTTCCATTTCTAGTTAGCTTCCAAGAACTTTTACATTTTTGGCATAAATCAACTGTGATAGAATATGTTTATCATGGTACTAGTGTAGGAACTTTCAATATTACCTGGAAAGAATTACTGAAAATTAAATATCAAGTTGTCATAAAGTCTCTCATAAATACAACTTACCTGGAGAAATGTGATAATATTAGGTAAGCACTATCTGTGAAATTGACATTAGAGAAATTAATAAGATAATTTCTAGACATCATTATCGGTAAGAATGAGTATTAGGAAACTGAGTGAAATCTCTTATATTTTAAACTTCCAGAAAGCAGAAACAAATGAAAAGATTCTTTGTACAACCTTACTTATCTGTCTAATGATAACCCTGTTTCTTTTACTATAATTTTCTACAAGGAGTATCTGCAGATTTAATCTTTTTTTCTGCAAAAGCTAGTGCTATTAATTCTTTATAAATGACATTATTTGAAACTCTGGACTTCACATTACTGTCATTTGCTGCCAAACCATAGGGCCACAGCTCTTATCATGTAAAACCAGTGAAAAAATTATTTTGCAATTTGATTCCTTGATGGCATATGTTAAAATGCAAAAAGACAGGCATATCTCAAAACATATATGTGTATTTGAGACCATCATATCACCACTCATCTTTTTCCCCTACCCAATTACAAGCTTATTATATTCACAAAGACACAAAGCTTTAAGTAAATTAGCTCATCAAGATGATTTTGATTTGCCAGTATCCATACTGCAACCACAGTGAATTTTCTGAGTCAATCTCATGAAAAAAAAAAAAATGTTTCCCTCACATGTGTCTTATCTTTCCTAGATGATTCAAGACTAAATAAAGTCTGACCTTTATTTAAACTAATTATATTATGGGGTAGACTAGGTATAATTTTTGGCTGCTCAATTAAGAAAGAGATTGCATTTCTAAAATGCACAATTGTCTTGTAGAAATCTAGAGTTTGCACAGAGCTAATAAGAGAATCCTCTGGCCACCTTCTGCTAAGTGATATAAAACACAGAAATACTAGCATCTACTAGTAGATGTCAGAGCTGACCTTTCGGTACTCTAGCCTGAAACCATAGAACACTATTTAGACTCTTTACCCGGCTGGTGTGGCTCAGTGTTTGAGCACGGAACTATTACCCAGGTGAACCAGAGGTCATGGTTCAATTCCTGATCAGGGCACGTGCCCAGGTTCTTGGCCCAATTCCCAGTTCGGTTTGCAGGAAGCAGCTGATCAATGATACTCTCTCATCATTGATATTTCTATCTCTCTCTCCCTCTTCCGTCCTCTCTGAAATGAATAATAAAAGCATATTATTTTTAAAAAAAGAGTATATGCTTTTGATTACATCTGTCTTTTATCAGTAGTTACTAATAAACTCTATTTAATTTTAAATGTTTCCAGGTTTTTAAAAAATAAAATGTTTATTCTAGATGGAATATGCAATTAAAAACGTATTCGGATATAAGGGATTTTATCTTCACTTAATGAAGAATCCATTTCTCCGTAAGCTAATGTGCCTTTTATTTGTGGGAGTTTGTCAAGGAGCTGTTTCTGTCCTGTGTGACGCAGTTTACTTTACACAGCCATTTAGCCTTCATGGGCTGATTGCATTCGTTTCTTTTTCCTGGGTACCCTTGCAAGTCTTTGATATGATGGAACCACACTGACTGGTGTCACAGGGGAAACTTTTGTCAATCTCTGATATCAGATATTCTGCATAGGATGAAAGGGATTCCCCAGAAGGGCATTTTAAATCCCTTTTAGACATTTTCTGCTGACTGTTAATTCTACATTCGTCATTTTACCCATGACTATTATGGAACATACTTCAATAGAAGATTTTGTGGATGATTTTTAACACCTGCACATGCGTAGATTGACACACTGTCCCAATTATTAGGGTCTGTATTTTACTTGTTTGCTTGTTAGTGTTTTCGATTAGTTTTTCCTGATTCACTTGAAGTCTTATCCTAGTGTATTTCTTTTAAACAATTATGTATTTCACCTGCAATGCAACCTGCTATACTATTAGTTGATGGGCTTATGACAATGGGTAAAGTGTATATAACTCTGTATGTTCTATTTCTACTGTGATTAGGTTAATAGTAAAAGTAACTAAATTAATTGATTACAACTATTATAAAAATATTAAAGAAACATTTACAATTCCATTTTACAATTTTTATTTTAAATAATGGTGTGTGTTGCCTGTTATGGCTATGGTTTTGTATGACGAAATACAAAACATTAAATGGATTTATTTAATATGCTTAAAGAAAATACTAAAAATTATATTAAATGTACAGTGAATACACTATTGTTATGAGCAAAATTTTGCTCCCTCTAAAATTCATACTCTGAAACCCTGAACCCCGTAGCTCAGAATATGACTCTATTTGGAAATAAGGCTGTATAGAGATAATTAAGTTAAAATGAAGCCATTAGGGTGGGCCCTGATTCAATCTGAAGGTATCCTTATAAGAAGAGGCAATTTAGACACACAAAGAAATACCAGAAATGAATGCACACAAAGAAATTGCTATGTGAGGGCACAGCAGGAAAGCAACTATTTGTAAGCTAAGAACAGAAGCCTTAGAAGAAACCATGCCTGCCAACACATTAACCTTGGAATTCTAGCCTTCAGAACTATGAGAAAGTAAATTTGTATTATTTAAGCTATCCATTTTATTATGCCAGCCTGAGCAAATATACACTATAAAAATGAGCAAACATATTAAAATTAAGTAAAAATTTAGTATGAAAAGCAAATTACTTGAAGCATTTAATTGACATTAGAACTTTAATTAGCTATGATACTCTCAAAAAGCAAAAATTTGCCCTGTAAGATATCAAAATTTATCTGACAGCCTTAAAAATTCACAGTCTCTGCAGGCATAGTGAAATAGACTAAAGTAGTAGTACGTATAGCATATGACCCAGAGGTGGGGTAACCATTTATCCCAGTTTTCTTTGGACAGTCCAATTTACATATGTTATCTTGATGTCTCACTTAGTTTAGTGATTAGCAATCCAAACACTGTTAGTTTGAATCATAAATTATATGACTAAATCTCCACATTGTCACATTGTGGATCTTTGGGGAAAGGGAGAACTAATTAATAAACATGACTGGCCAAAATGATTCACCCTAAAGAAAAAAAAGTTAAATTAGATGCCTATTCATGTCAAATTCTAAATTCAACTGAAACAAGAATTGTGAAAACAATTCAGCATTACATACAGAAGGGTCAATGGAACATATGATTGTGTATCAAAGCCTGTGTCCTGGCTCTCAACCCAGAGGAAGGCTATTCTATCTAATAAAAGAGTAATATGCAAATTGACCATCACTCCAACACACAAGATGGCCGCCCCCATGTGGTCAAAGATGGTTGCCCTCATGTGGACACAAGATGGCCACCACAAGATTGCCAGTAGGGGAGGGCAGTTGTGGGCAATCAGGCCAGCAGGGGAAGGCAGTTGAGAGGGACCAGGTCTGCAGGGAAGGGCAGTTGGGGGTGATCAGGACTGCAGGGAGGACAGTTACGGGTGACCAGGCCAGCAAGGGAGGGGGCAATAAGGCAGGCAGGCGGGCAGGCGAGCAGTTGGGAGCCAGCAGTCCTGGATTGTGAGAGGGATGACCAACTGCCTGTTTAGGCCCAGTCCCACCAGGATCGGGCCTAAATGGGCAGTTGGACATCCCTTGAGGAGTTCCTGATTAGAGAGGATACAGGCTGGGCTGAGGGATACCCACCCTGTGCACAAATTTCATGCACCAGACCTATAGTCTATATATATGAAACCCTAATATGCAAATAGACCAAATGTCAGAACAACTGTAAAATCGAACAACCAGTCGCGATAACATGTGCTGACCACCAGGGGGCATGTGCAGAACATAGCGGGCATTGGCCATGATGGGATAGTGGAACAGGTGAGGGGGGCACCAGACTAAGGTGGGGTGCTGGTCATTGTCATTAGGGCGAATCTCTGGTGGTTACTGAAAATTCTTTGCTCCTGCATGCCTCAGTCCCACCCAGCACTTGCAACAGCTGCCAGTGCCAGCCCCACTTGCACCCGCTGCCACTCACACCCACTGACAGCAACCAGCACTGACCCCAATCACCCCTGAGGGCCAATTCCCCCTGCTCCTGAGGGGCAAACAGGGCAACAGCTGCTGATTGTACCTGCTGCTGGTGGTGGCCCCAATCGCTCCATGCCATCAGCAGGTGCAAGCTGGCGCTGTCAGTGCATGGAAGCAGTGCTGCTGGCAGACAGGGGACTGGGGCCCGTGGCTGGAGGGGGTGGGCAAGGACACAGAGGATGGGCCGAGACCTGCCCCTGTGCACACCACAGACTCACGACCCACAGTTCCTTTCAAGGTGCATGAATTCATGCACTGGGACCCTAGATTTTTTTTATAATTGGGCTCCTGGAAGGGGCACTATATTCTAATGGTCTGTTAAGTGGGGGGTGCCTTTTGCAATTGAACCTTCCAGAGACAGCACTGTCTCCCCCCCCGACTTATTTTTAATTTTTCATAAAAGGTCCTAATGTGCTAATAGTGGACTTGATGGGACTTTAGTCCTAGGTATTGCCCTCTGAGATCACTTTAATTCTTAGTGATTCTCTTCTCTTTATTGACTCACATTTTATTCACTATTCTCTAGAGTACTAAATAATTTTCATATATGTCAGTACCTTACTATTATCTCCATGTTATTTTAATATTCTGGTCACTTAGGCCAAAGTGCATGCTCTTAGGATAGTGCTATCATCCTATATAATAAAACTAGAAGATTTGAGCAATAGACCTTCCTTCCCCTGGCTCCCGGCACCGGTTTTCCTCTGGCACCCATGACCCAGGCCTTTGCTCCACTGCAGCAGAGAAGCCAAGCCTCTTCAGTCTTCAGTCTTCAGTTTTCAGCTGGAGCCTTCAGTCTTTGCTCTGCACCTGTGTATGCAAATTAACCCACCATCTTTGTTGGGTTAGTTTGCATACTCACTCATGATTAGCTTGTGGGTGTCATGGAGGTAAGTCAATTTGCATATTTCTCTTTAATTAGTGAAGATAGTAATATGCAAATAGACTGAACTACCGAACAACCAATCAAAGTGTGATATGCTAATGATATGCTAAGACTGCTCAACCACTTGCTATGGCATGCACAGACCACCAGGGGGCAGACAGTCAACTGGTCGACCAGTTGCTATGATGAGCACTGATCACCAGGGGGCAGAGACTCCTACCAGTAGGTTAGTTTGCTGCTGGGGTCTGGTGGATGGGGACTGAGCGAGATGGGCTGGACACACCCTGGAGCCCTCCTGTGGTCCCTCTCTGGCCCTGATCATGCACCAGTTGGGTCCCTCAGCCTGGCCTGTGCCCTCTTGCAATTTGGGGATTGCAAGAGGGCACCATCCTCAGGGGATGTTGGAGAGCTGGTTTCAGCCCGATCCCACTGGCCACTCCTCTTGGGAGGGTGCCAGATGCAGGGCTCATGGCTGGCAAGCACTGCTGCTGCAAGTCGAGCCTCTCCCGATTGGGACTGATTGGGCGGGAGCCTGTGGCAGGCACAGTGGGGACGGGATGAGCGGGAGCTGCAGGTAGGAGCTGCAGGCAGCGTTGGACTGAGGGTTTCAGCCTGATTCCTGCAGGCCACCCAAAGGGATTTCACCCATGTATGAATTCGTGCACCAGGCCTCTAGTCCTATATAATAAAAGCCCAGTTGGTGTAACAACCAGAACAACCACTCAACCAGATGCATTGACCACCTTTCGGTTCCTCCCCCTCTTCTGCCTGCAGGCTTCAATCGCCAGATGGCAAACAGGGAACCAGGGTGGGTGGCAGCAGGGTGGGACTGGGGACTGGTGAGGGGAACCAGGTAGGTGGTGGCAGTGGGGTGGGACTGAGGACTGGTGAGGGGATCTGGGTGGGTGGCGTTGGCATGGCAGGACTAGGGAATGATGAGTGGGCAGAAGATGGCCCTGATCACAGGCTAATCCTAGGAACCCTACCTGTGCATGATTTCATGTGCTGGGCCTCTAGTATAAAAAATAAGATGGGAAATTCTGAAGTCATAACTGCATTTGAAACCTAGATTGGTGACTCCAAGCAAATTGCTTGATCTTCTGGAACTTTGATTTCCAAATCTATAAAGCATGGATAATAGTAATAGTCCATAAAGTTTTGGTGATAATTACATAAAATAACTCATAGGAATGCTCACATTGCCATGCCTCATACATAATAATACTTAATAAATATTAGCTCTTACATTTATGTTCATTTTTATAAAATTAATTTATTATATTTATCTTTTCACTTCCACCAACAAATATAGGGTTGTTTTCTGATATTTCCATCTATGATAGTTGAAATTGTATAATTCATGTATTTATCAGTACAAAGTTGAAAGAACATCATTACATCAAATTATGGAATCGTAAGAGGAGAACAAACAGAGCTCATAGCACAACTTGCCCTTGTTGAATATTCATAAGCTCACATTGAAGATGATTATTCAACATGTAATTAATGTATTTGTTTTACTTGAATTCAGTGTATATTTTAATCATTATACACAATGGTTCTTAAATTGCCCTTACCTGTATCCAAAAAAAGAAAAAAATTCTAATTAGCTGAAAATGTTTATAAAACTTTATATTGAGTTTTTATAAACCAAATGCAGACACTTAGAAAAAAATTTAAGCACATTAGTAGAAAAGCAACATAAAAAATATATATAATATGAAATGCCATGTGACATACTAAATATATGCTTCTATCATGAATACAGTGTTTAACCCACATTATATCTGGCTGCCTCATACTTGGATACATTATTTATCATATCACTATTTTCCTCATTATGTTCATTTGAATCTGACAAAACCTGATTTTTTTCTCCTTATATTATCAATTACAAAATACCAAAGGTACTGGGTTACTAAAACATATTTTTATTTAAAAACTATTTAATTCTAAACCTGGTACATATATAAGAAAAATGTCTGGAGGAATATGTAGCTGGGACTAGTTTTCTTCTTCAAAGATCCCCTGAGAGCTGAGCAATAACCTAAACCCTTGTGAACTACCTCTGAATATGTGATCATATTGAACTTTCTCGGAAAGTAACAGACATAGAAAATAACAAAAGTTCCAGAATACACAGAGTGAGTTCATTTGTTAACTCTAAAGACTGGATTTGAATTCTGGCAATCCTTCCCAAACTGGAGAAATGTAGAAACTCTGATGTCAAACTGGAATCATTTTAGGAACACATTCAATTTTTTAAACAAAATGAAGTAATTCAAAACAGAACTCTAAAGTTGTTAATGCAGACTAGCCAACAACTCCCTAAGTGAAGAATTTAGCAAAAATATATGCCTCATAGGATGTGGTTTCTCTGTAAGTTAGCAAGGTTAAGGGGAAACTGAGCCATTGGCCAGTTTCAAAATTGGTCACTTCTGTTAATCCTTAGTGTGGCAAAAATGTAAAGCATGGAAGGAAGGGTATGGGACCAAGCTTAGAATTATTTACTGTGAAAGCTGGTTTGTTATGAGTTGATCTTCATACTTAACCAGCTCATCACAGTTGCCTCTTCTTCTCATTATCTTTTTCTTTTAGGCAGCTTCTTAGAGAGATGGCATATCACAAAAACTAAAAAGAATTCTAGAAATAAAAAACAAAACCATCTATAATATAATTCAATAAGATTTTCTTTATTCCTATATCTCTTAAAAATCTATACATGTGAAAATACATCTTATATAGTCAAAATAATACTAAACATGATTTTATGTGTTAACTTTTTTAATCTAACAGACTTTCATGTATAATAATGTTTGTCACATCTTATTTTATCACATCCTATATAATAAAAGGCCAGGGACCATAAGTATAATGACCAGAATGACTATTTGACCAGTTGCCATAAGGTGCATTGACCACCACCTGGTCCCTCCCTGCCGGCTCGCGAGCAGCGGCTCAAGGCGTATCACAGAGGCTCACGGAGGCTAATGACAGCTTGCCTGCCCATGATTTCAGGTGCTGGGCCTCTAGTCTATAATAATAAAAGCATAATATGCAAATTAGACCGGAGAGTCAAATGACCTTCCAGAAGTCCTTCCGGATATGCTTCTGGATGTCTTTCCAGATGACCTTCAGGACGAAGCTGGGGCAGCAAGGGCTGAGACAAGCCACCACAGCTGTGAGGGCTGAGGGCCACTGAGGCTCGAGGGCCGAGCCCCTTGCATGAATTTCGTGAATCGGGCCTCTTGTATTTTTATATTACTATTACATATTTGGTGTATATATGTATAGATATAATAATCTGTAGCAATGAAGTAATACTTTTTTTTTAAAGAGGGTTTTTTAAATGTATTTTATTGATTTTTTACAGAGAGAAAGAGAGAGAGAGAGATAGAGAGTCAGAAATATCAATGAGAGAGAAACATCGATCAGCTGCCTCCTGCATGCCCCACACTGGGGATGTGCCTGCAACCCAGGTACATGCCCTTGATCGGAATCGAACCTGGGACCCTTCAGTCTGCAGGCCGACGCGACGCTCTATCCACTGAGCCAAACCGGTTTTGGCTGAAGTAATACCTTTAAAAGAAAGACTTTCTCTCATTTTGAAATGTTTAATAGAGTATAATTTGATTTACTAGTTTAGGCACCAACATAATAAATATATGTTTTGAAAAATATTTTTCTTCTTTCATATCCCTCCCCCCTTAGGATTATTATTATAAATATCCCCCTTGGGGCTCTTTGTTCATTTTTTTCCAAAAGGAAATTTCAAAAATTTAAAACTACTGAATGTGGCAATCACTGTGCAAGGAGCTAGGGACACAACACTCATCAATTCATTGAGATTCTCACATGTATGGTGTTTACTTTCTTGTGTTGAAGATAGACCATAAATTATAAATAAAAGGTATTTTTGCTCCAGATAAAAAAAGACCCATGAAGTTAATTAAGTAGACTAATGGAATAAAGTATATTTGAAAGGGAGTAAAAATTGCAAATTTGGGGGGAAGGCCATGGAGGGTCTTTCTGAGTGAGATATGAATAATTGGGAAGGATACAGATGGTCCCAGGAAGAGAATTCCAAGGAGAGAGAAGAGCAAGGACCAGATCACATGATAGAGAAAGATGTCTCTTGTTCAAGGAATAGAAAGGCCAGAGTGAGTGAAATAAGGTAAGAGAATAAAGAGATCATATAGGTTGAACATGGAGGACATTGTCAGTCATGTTAAAATCATTAACAGGATTAAAGAAGAAAAAGGACATGATCCCAATCAACATTCCAAAAGCATATTCTTGCTATTGTGTGGGCAATGGGTATTTGCAGGTAAGGAAAAAAAGAAGAGGGAGCCCAGATTCTCTCATAGTTCTCATTTGAGAAAGAATGATGACTTGAAATAGGAGGTGGGGAGTAGTTATCATGAGAAGTCAAAGGGTTAGAGTTGTACTTTGCAGGTAAAGTCAACTGGACTCAGTGATAAAATACTAGGATCAATGTGTGAAAAAAGAGAAAATGCTAAAGCAATAGAAATCAGAAATCAGTCTGGTCAATTCCAAGAACTCAAGAATATTTTACCAACAGTAAGACATTTTCCTTGCTAAGATAAGAAGAAAAGAGAGAGGGGGGTGAGGGAGGGAGGGAGGGAGGAAGGAAGGAAGGAAGGAAGGAAGGAAGGAAGGAAGGAAGGAAGGAAGGAAGGAAGGAAGGAAGGAAGGAAGACAAAACCTTCAATATTTTACTAGTCAGTTTCTTCTATATTCTTCATATTCCAAACTTACATTAAAAATAAAAGACACTGGGTATGTATTTTGAAGAATCATTTACTACCTCAAGGTAGCAGTAAGGCATAACTTTTATTATCTACTGTATGGTGTACAGCCACATCAAAACCTGCCTAAACTCTCTTCTGGTACCATTAACAGTTATTGAAGATCTACTAATTACAATTCACACATGCCCAATGTGATGGAGCAGTGCCCCTCACTAGTCCTCTATCTCTGTCAACAATTGGAAATGTTCTTAACCATTTAAAAAGGGAAGAAATTAGAACTTTTATTAGGCTCCTCCAGGAAAAGATTTACTTAACACTGTGTGTGTGTGTGTGTGTGTGTGTGTGCAGTATAAATGAGAGTTTGTATTACACATATAGAAGTATATGCATGTATATAGCATGAGCATTTTCAGCTATAATTTCTATTTACTATTCATTGAATCAATTGAACGTGAAGAGTTAGAGAGGATGGAGCTATGACTACAAGAGATAAGAATGTACTGTTAAGCATTCTCAGAGGAAATCCATAAAAATGGGATTGTTTTTATTGAGTTTATTATCTAGGGGCCTTAGCCCCCAACAATTTCTGTCCATCATGCCAAGTCCCGAGGAAGAAAAAGCAAGAGGCAAGGTTAGAAAAATGCATATATTCTTTACTAGTTTAGGAAACTTGATCTAAAATTTATTCTTCTATTGAACTAAACTAGATTATTTAGTGATATAAAGAATTTTCTTCTTTGGTTGTAGGTAGATCTATAGACTATATGAAAAGCAGTCTTGGAATTTTTATTTTAAGTCTGCTCTCTGATCTTGACCTTTAACTTTGGTTTGATTGTCCCCATTGAAGAAATTGCTCACAATTCCCCTATAATGTTGTAACAACTGATATTATTATTAAAGTGTGACCTATCTGAGATATTCTGGGCTTCCCTTTTACTTCTTTAGAAGAAAAAATAATAGGTATTATTACAGTTATTCAATTAATATCAGTGTTACAGTAATAACCAGGCTAATGGAAACTCAGACTATATATATTATATATATATATATATATCCTATATATATGTTATATAGGATATATCTATATATCCTATATAATATAATATTCTATATAATAAAGAGGTAATATGTAAATTGACCATCACTACAACACTCAAGATGGCCACCCCTATGTGGACACAAAATGGCTGCCACAAGATGCCGGCAGGGGAGGGCAATTGGGGGGGACCAGGCCTGCAGGGGAGGGCAGTTGAGGGTGGAACAGGCCTGAAGGGGAGGGCAGTTGGGGGGGACCAGGCCAGCAAGAGAGGGCACTTAGAGGTGAGCAGCCTGGCAAGGGAGGGCAGTTAGTGGTGACTGGGCCAGCAGGGAAGGGCAGTTGGGGGCAACCAGACCTTTAGGGGAGGACAGTTAGTGGTGACCAGGCTAGCAGGGGAGGGAAGTTAGGGGCAACCAGGCTTGCAGGGGAGAGGGCAGTTGGGGGGCATCAGGCTGGCAAGGGAGGGAAGTTAAGGGTGACCGAGCCACTAGGGGAGGGCAGTTGGGGGCAACCAGGCTTGCAGGGGAGGACAGTAAGGGGTGACCAGGCTGGCAGGGGAGGGCAGTTAGGGGTGACCAGGCCTGCAGGGGAGGGCAGTTAGGGGCAATCAGGCCAGCAGGGGAGCAGTTAGGTGTAGATCAGGCTGGCATGGGAGTGGTTAGGGGAGATCAGGCTGGCAGGCAGAAGTGGTTAGGGGCAATCAGGAAGGCAGGCAGGTGAGCTGTTGGGAGGCAGCAGTCCTGGACTGTGAGATGGATGTCCGACTGCCCTTTTAGGCCCAATCCCACCACTGGGATGGGGCCTAAATGGGCAGTTGGATATCCCTCGAGGGGTCTCAGATTGGAGAGGGTGCAGGCTGAGCTGAGGTCCCCCCTCTCCCATGCACGAATTTCATGCACTGGGCCTCTAATATATATATATATATATATATATATATATGATCAGGGCCATCTTCCCCAGTTGCCCGCAGGCGGCCCTACGCCCTGCCACCACTCACCCCCAGTTCCCCGTTCGCCATCGGGTGATCAGAGCCTGAAGACTGGGGGAAGAGACTGAGAGGTGGTCAGTGCACCTCATAGTGATTGTTCCAGTGGTCGTTCTGATGTTTCTGCCATTAGGGTCAATTTGCATATTACCCTTTTATTGTATAGGATATATATATATATATATATATATATATATATATATATATATAGTCTTGATAAGAGCCCAGATCTTTATAATTCATCAGGAATCAATAATTAAAATTGCCCACTCCAAAATATGTTAGCCCCAAAATACTGTTTTCTTTTTTTACTTAGAAAGATCATCTTCTTTTTTTCAAAACTGTGATGCTTCTTCATCTCCACCCCCACCCTTCCCTTAGGAAACACAACAATTTGATGCTTATGTTGCTGTTCAAATCACTTATTCATTTTTATGGAATCCTTTGATGTTCCAAATAAATCTCATTATACTGGAGATCAAAGAGGACAATGCCTTTTACCAAAGTATAATACACCAATTAGCATTTCATCTCTAGGGATGAATATATATATAATATTATATATATCCTGCTTTAGTAAGTCCTATCAGTGCCTAGAGTGTGCCCAAAATATGTGACTAAGTGGGTGTGACAGTGACAGTGACAGGTGAATACACATGAGAATAGTAAAATGTGCTGAGAACAAAAGGTGCTAAAGTTCTATTATTATCATAAAAATGCTTTGTATCATTAATAATACTAATACTAATAACTATTATTAAGCAGCTATTTTATTCCGTAGTTTCTTCCTCTTGGAAATATATTGTACACTAAGATAAAATGTTAAAATGGTGAAGCTAATTATAGAGGAAAGTGTCCCGATTATTCTATAAATGGGGCTGGAAATCTAAGTTTAAGAAATTAGATTTCAGTTTGGGAAAGGAGCACAGCAGTTAGGCTGATGTGAGGTTGTGTAGGTGCATGCTGGCTGCATGCTTTTGGCAGCACAAACTGTCCCTCTGACTGTGTTTGCTTGTAGGAACCGTGGACACAAGCTGCAATTCTCTCCCCTAGCCCTTGGAGCTGGTTTAGGCATCCCACTATTTTTCACTAAGTTGTGATGGAAGTTTTTGGAGTGTGGTTTTATGATGTGAATTTGGTGTGTGGTTTGATGAGTCTTCGTTCAGTTCAGTTATCTGAACTGGGGCCATCATTCCCTTGGGATAGTAGAAGAATCTTTACAAATTTGTCATTGCCCGTGTTCTTCCATCTTATATTTTTAAAAGTCCTACAATACTTCCTCTCAAACTACCATCTGATATGCAAATGAGCATCACAACACACACATACTAGTACCTTATGCCTTTCTTGGATAGTTATTCCCCCTAATTTGACTTGAAAATCCCTAATAGATTTGTACACATTGATTGGTTTTATACTACTAGTATATATCCAAAAGGTTTTCAGCATAACGTTTTGTTACATCTTACATTTAGGCAGGAAGATTCAGTTCCTTGCTGGCTATGACTGGTTCTTTGCCACCTGGACCACTCCTTAAGGCCCTTTGAGGATCCCTCCCCCCAACCAAGTGATCTAAGAAACAGAACAGGAAAAGACTATGAAATCTTACAAACAATCTCATCTATCATATTCTATTCATTAAAAGTAAGTCATTAATTCTAGATCTTGTTCAGGGTGAGAAGCATCAGGCTCCACCCTTAGAAGGGAGAAGTATCCAACAATCTGTGTCCAATTTAAAACCACTACATGATAGAAAGAGCTGGTTCTCCCTTAAGAACTGGCTCATGTAATATACTTGTAGCCTGGAGAGCTACTTCCCTTTCTGTCTTATATTCAGAGTAGAGCATTTATACACCATGGCAGGAGATTTAAATGCATGAGATTATACATGTCTGGATGTAATAGAAGCAGGGCTCAAGATGCTGTATAGAAATAAAGGTTGACTACATAACAGTTTACCAAATGCTATTTCCAGCACCAAGAAGATATAGTTCAAAAGGCACTTATCTTAGTGTCAAAGGCAGACATTTAAATATATGCAGCACCTTTTCCTGGTTGGTAAACCTTAGGCAAGGTACATAATCATGCCCCCTGCCAGTTGCTTCATTTATTTAAATGAATTCTCATAATAACTCAATAAGATGTGTAATATCAGCCCCATCTCATAGAAAACAAAATTGAAGCTCAGCATCATTGCAGCTAGAAAGTTGATATTCTAATGCGAGTTTTTGATTGATGCCAAAACGGCTTTGCTCTCTCTTATATTCTCTGGGGAATAGAGTATATGTATCAATAACTCAATGAGGTAGCATGAAAGTATTTATAGTATTTTCTTTTTAACAATGTTAGTTAGCATCCGTAAAAAAATAAAGTCTTATAAGTGCAAGTTGTTCTTACTGAGAAGTGATAAATATGTGTTTATATTAATCAACAGAACTTTAAATATCATTAGTTTCTAAAGATGTTTTTACCTTAAAACTCTGAGTTAGGGTAAGCAACCAAAAATACACTATATTACAATTATCCAACCCTATGCATTGCCTTGCTCTGTAATTTCTTATCAAAGATAAGACAGAGGGCTGCCAAAACCGTTTTGGCTCAGTGGATAGAGCGTCAGCCTGCGGACTGAAGGGTCCCAGGTTCATTCCGGTCAAGGGCATGTACCTTGGTTGAGGGCACATCCCCAGTGGGGTGTGTGCAGGAGGCAGCTGATCGATGTTTCTCTCTCATCGATGTTTCTAGCTCTCTATCCCTCTTCCTTCCTCTCTGTAAAAAATCAATAAAATATATTTTTTAAAAAAAGATAAGACAGAGGGTAGATTGACTGCATAGTTCTAGAGACATCTTCAGATCAATTGTCAGATCAGGGGCACTCTTGTATAGTTTATACGGGCCTTCTTTCTTCAAAACTCAATTCATCTAATATCTTCATTACACTGTTGATAGAAAAAAAAAGGGTATAGGAAAGATGACCCTTATATAAAGATGCCCTATAATTGCTCACTGTATATTGCTTTGAACCATGTATTTTTTAAAATTTATCTTTATTGTTGAAAGTATTACAAATGTCCCCCTTTTTCCCCCCACTGACCCCTTCTAGCCAGCACCCACCCCCTGCCCCAGGCCTTCACCATACTACTGTCTCTCTCTATGTATTGAATATAAAATCAAGTTAAATAAAATGAAGTTATATTCAAAATCTTAGAACAGGCATGTCAAACTGAAAGGCTGACATGTGCCAAATAAACAAGGTTTACATTTATGTGGGCCACAAAAAAACAAAAGCTTCAATTTTCATAGAAACATAGGTTTATTTCAGTAGAGACATGCTGAATACAAAGGACTGAAATAAATGAGTAATCGTCAACATAAAATAATAGAACATTTTAATAAAAATTGGTATTTTTTTCTTGAACATTAACTTACCAGATACTGAATAACTGCACAAATTAGTAAGTGTAACACAAATAAACCTATTTTTCTTGTTTTCTGAAAGTGAAATACTTCCTGTGGTGCACACCAAACAAGTCAGTACAAGACTAATGACAAGGCAATCAGCTGCTAAAATATTCACTGCTAGTATTAGTGGAGAGAAATGGTACATCTGTGCCTAAGGTGCATAAGGGAAATGAATGCAACAGGATTATAGCAATCAGTCATTAGTGAACATTGTAGTTTGTTATTAATAATTAGAGGCTTGGTGCATAAAATTCATGCATGGGTAAGGTCCCTAGGCCTAGCCTGTGATCAGGGCCAATCTGTGGGTCGACCTACGGGGCGATCGGGAGAGGGGACCTGGCTTGCATCCGCCTTGGCTGGCCTGGGGCCTGCAGGCTGGGGGCAGCTCCTGCATTGAGCATCTGCCCCCTGGTGGTCAGTGGGCATCATAGCGACTGGTCATTCCACTGTTCGGTCAATTTGCATATTAGGGTTTTATATAGATAGATTATGTATAACAGTACATTGTAAAAATTAATTTATGAAATTTTTATTAAAATATTACTTAGATACCATTATATTGGATGGGCCACAAAAACATTTGTGGTGGACCGTGTGCTGCCTGTGGGCCATGAGTTTGATATGCTTGTCTTAGAAGGAAACCTGCTAATTCAGAATCACTGACTCTGCTTCACACACTGCAAGGTGATCTGATAATTTGAATGTATTGACTATTTAAGTCACAAACATTTTTTAAAACCCTATTTATCCAGATTGGAAGTCTCAGTTATAGGATTAAATTTTGTCATTGGAATGGGACATTCCTACAGCACATAAAGATGGATGCCAGTCCCATGAATGCTGGCCTATGTCCTTCAGGCTGCAGTTAGCTTATATTAGAGTTTAACAAGTTACAGAACTATTGAGTATTTAATATGACTATAATTTATGACATGACAACATATTGAGGATAAAAAAAGTAATCAGTTTAAAAGTTTTCCCTTAATATGTAAGAAGGAGGTTGTACACCGGGCAAGCATGAATCACAAGGTAATAAATGTCTTAGAAGATATTAACAAATGTAAATTGCTATATAAATATTAAATAAATTACACCATATTTTAAGGCTCTGAAACATTGAATCACTTTGCGAAAAGACTAAATGTCAAACTAAATAATGCATGTTTATACATATTTCTTCTGTGGACTATTATTACAACTTTAGCAACACTGTTTGCTTTAAAATGTTTATGTCCAGCACACATTCACTTTTGGCATTTTCTACTTACAGCTTGATTTTCTATGTTTCAAGCACCAACTTCATTCCTGCAGGAAACAATTGGAAGCTTAAAGCTTCTGTAGCAACTGGTCACTTGCCCTGCTTGGAGAAATTGCTAAAGGAAATTGAGGAATGGGGAGACCCTTACTACGGGATATGTGTCCTGGGAAAATATTGTCCCTTAACACTTGTGTCGAAGGAATTGGTTCAACTGAAGTTCAAAGGAAACCTTAGAGATTAAACATTCATATATTGACAAGCTATGTCCAGAGGGTGATATGTGGAAGGAAATATGGAAGGAGGAAGACTGGGCTGGTGAGAAAGGGATTTTAGCCTGAAAATAATGCAAGAATTATACTATTATTAGTAGTTATTGTTATTATTATCATGATCACTAACATTGTGTACACTTAAATCTTGAGGAAGTCCATGACATAAACTCATTTGTTTTTAAACCTCCCACCGAGTGAGGTAGGTTTCTACCCTCACTCTTATAGATGAGGAATTTGTCACTCACAGCAGTGACACTTTGAGATCACTCACTGACTAAGGTCCCACTCCAGGTGCCAACAGTGACTCTACGTAGACCTCGATTAGTCTTCCTCCTAAAGACAATCCGACAGATGCCCCACCTGTCTCATGACTGCATCTGTCCCATGCTCTTTGAGACAGTCTGCCTCTTGGAGTCGTGGTCAGTGTCACCATCCTTGAAGGTCTTCCCCTAGTGCACCTTCTGGGGTACACAGGGTTACCTCACCTGCCAAGTCACTGATGGCCATAGCTTGGCTGTTGGTCACTCGAACACACTGAGTTTGAGATTTTGTTTCTCCTTGCATCACTTTGTTTGAGCAAACAATGTGTTGCTTCATTCAAGGCTGAGAGGGAACGGAGTGCTTCTTTTTTCTTCTACATCTGAGTAAACCACCAGGATAGGACTAGGTCTCTGCTGGTGCTTGCAATGCATAGACCTTGGTGTGCAGGGCTTTAGAATGAGAAAAGTCATGAGAGAATGGTGTTATCAGGATCATGATTTTCAGGAAGCAAGAGGAAAGTACTCAGGAAGGAAAGTCAAATGATTATCATCAGGGAGATTTTCTGCAATTTTTCAAAACTTGGCGAAAGGATATTAGCAAGGGAGTTTATGGAGACACACTGAAGGACACAAGAAGATAATTTCTGGACCCAGGAGGACTAGCAAAACAAGGCAGTTCTGAGCAGGAAACTAAGTCAAGGACTGTTTCATTGTTAAAACCTAGTCCACAAAGGAAATTCCTTATGAATAGAAATAATTTATTCATAAGATATTATCTATTCATAAGAAATAATTGAAGCAATCAATTCCTAGAAAGAGTATAGAGTCAGAGAAATTGTCTTAGTGCCCAGCTGTCCATACACAGCTGTTGACAGACTTTTTATAGAATTGACCAAATTGGGGGGGGGGGGGAGAGGGGAAGGGGGGTGTGCTTCATTCACAGATGGAGGCCAGAAGGGGATTAAGTGATTTAGCTTTAGTGAGACAGACATCAAAGTAAGGCAGTAATGCCATTAAACATCTTGGTGGTAAATTAACTCAACTTCCTAGTTTGACATTTATTAATATTCAGATGCAAACTCTTCGTAAATAACATATCTGAAACTTGTAAGCATTGCTTACAATTTGTATTTCTTAATGGTAAATATTTTGAATTTAAAAACTTGTGTATACATTTCACATGTGAAAATTAGATTCTAAAATGATTATTTCTATTATAAGTCCTTCACTGTCAGATTGTTGTCTTTGGTTCTAAACTCAAATGCTTTTGTTTTTGTTTTAGTCATATCTTTGCTTACTATATCTTCATCACTAAATAATTAATGTGATTTAGTGAAGGTTAACAAATGATAATGCTAATAAAATGATGATAGCTCTCATATGAGGATTTTATGTCAATGTGATGAAAAGTGCCTATGTGAATTTAAGCCTCACACAGCCTATTTAGAAGGTTGGCCTTATCAATCCCTAGGGAGATTTCATAAAGTTATCTGTGGCTATAATAATAAGAAATTATATTGAGACTCAAACTTAGGCTGTCTAACTTAAAAGGCTTATTCTTACCAACTTGCAATATTATGCAATATGGATACATATGCTACTAATTTAAAGTTCCTCTTTGCCCTCCAATTCATTATGCAGGAGTGTGGGAAAAGTCTAGTTTTTTTCTGGAGTGAGAGGGAGGACAATTTTGATTGCCAAGCTGTCCTGTCCTTCCACCTACACACAAAAGCAATCCGAAATGCAGTTAAAATATTCCCATTGCCTCAACTAAAAACAGATGTAATCCATGGGTTTTTTTATTTTGACATTTTAAATGAAAATGTCTTGTATTTTTAAATTTTCAGTGCTTTTGTTCTTTACAGAAAAACATACCAGAAACATTTGAAGTTTTGAAAAAAATTTCTGTAAGATAGCTACAAAGTACTACAAAGTAGCTGGAAATTTTGCTTTATCTAGAAAATAAATCTAAGCAGTTTAGCCTAAAAAAAGTAATAAAGTGACTAAACAGGAAGAATAAGATAAGCCTATTTAAGTAAGCTGTATTTCACTTAATAATTGTTTTAGCACTTTCAAATTAGTTGGTAAATATTACACTGGTGAGCTTGATCTACCCTTGCTCAAACAAAGGCTCAATTTAGTAATAATACACTTCCTCCAAGGCCTCCTTCCCACTCTCCACCACCCCTACTCTCATAATTTTAGCTGATGTCAGGGTTTTTTGTGTGTTTTTTTTTCCCTCACAGGTGATGCTGTGTAACTCCTGGGACACTGCAACCCTCCTGAAGGACAATCCTAGGGTCCAGTTCTTTGGTGTAGATTCTTCTGGGATGCTCACAGACCCTACTTGCTTTGTGCTTTGAACCCCATGTCATAACTGTTCCGGGGGTTAAAAACAAAAATGCTCACTGTCACTTTATGTCATCATATACTTTAGAGATGACAGATGCCTTAGTTGCAATCAATTCAAATCACTTTATTAAAACATTGAAACACTAGAAAATGACAAGATTTATCGATTTACTCACACACTAATTGCAGCTAGAACCCATACTTCCTGACTCCCAGACAACAATCAAATTCCATTTCCTAAGTTTTTACACTTGAAATTGGTAATCAAAGTTCAACAATGGAGGTTAATCTAATGACGTTTCAAATGTGTATCCTAAATATTAAGCAAAACAGATTTTATGATGACCTGTGATCTCAAACAGAAGACATAAATATGACAAAATTTTTAGGATTTTTCTCCTACAAGTAGATTATGTTGATCCTTCAGAATTACAAAAAGATGAGATTGTGGAAGAATGACAAATGACATTAAAAATGTTTCCCTCCACGACAGTGTGAATGTTGGACTTTGTGGAAAATGTAATATATACCATCATATTTTTCCAAATTTCCTCTAAAAAAGAAACAGAGAATATGACTACAGACATCTTCTCCCCCACCCCAAAAATGTTTCATCTATGCATTAGTATTACCACATATATAGTGGCATTAAACAACATAAATTTATTCTCTTATAGTTCTGCAGGCCAGAAGTCCAAGGTTAGTCTCAAGAGCATTGACAGTTCTAGTTCCCTCTAAAGACTCTTGAGGAGAATATATTCATTGCTTTACCCAGCTGGTAGAGGCTGTACACATGTTTTAGCTTGTGTCTCCTTCTCTACATCACTCCAACCTCTTGCTTTTCTTCTTTTTGTCACATATCCTACTTCTACTCTGATCCCCCTGCATTTCTCTCATAAAAGACTTGGCAATTACACTGAACCTATCTTTGGGTCCACCAGGGTAATTTCCCATCTCAAGATCCTTTATGCCTGCAGTCCCTTTGCCATATAAGGTAGCACATTCACAGGTTCTGGGCATAGGATGTGTTCATTTTGCAGAAGGTGGTGGGATGGGAAGAGGACCTTATCAGACTACCAAGATCTCCTATGAACCTGATGCTTTAACTTATTTTAGCTGTGCTTCATGGATTTCACAAGTATCAATGTTTAAAGCTGGCCCAATTCCCTGCTGGAGCCCACTTGGCCCTCTAAACTGCAACACTGCTATGAAGGAGTGATAGAATGTGTTGTGACAGGAATTCTTTGGTAAAAGGTCAACAGTAATCCCATAAGCCAATGTGTTATGTTAATTGATTGTTAGCAATCAAAATATGTCCAGGAGCTGAGACATATGAGCATGCATTCTCTCACTGGAAGTTGGTCACTTCCGTAGCTTGTAAAACCCTCTACATTTTCCAAATTCATATAAAAATGTATGCTAACTAAACCAGGCAGCAATCAAATAGATGGAAGTGATCATCTTAATGAAAAACCTTAAAACAGGCATTAAATTTCATAGCTGAATATCTTCAAGTGCATATGTTTTAAGTACCAATGTTATTCCTAGAGAAGCATTAGCACAGTTTATTTGTCTTTTATTATTTTCTATGCTCCTTTATTTGTATATGTATTTATATTCATATATATGTAACAT
Source organism: Corynorhinus townsendii (assembly GCA_026230045.1). NCBI lineage: Eukaryota > Metazoa > Chordata > Mammalia > Chiroptera > Vespertilionidae > Corynorhinus > Corynorhinus townsendii. The sequence continues at coordinate 219,985,511 of JAPDVU010000001.1, forward strand.
GAGAAGTATAAATGTTTGTACTGAATTTTTTTGGTTATTTAAAACACAGGTAAGGAGAACATTTACTGATTACATTTTAATGATGTTTTCTTACAACAATATGAAATAATATATTTATGAATGTGTTCTGTGTGAATTTGTCTTTAATTTTCAAGTGTTTTTCAACCTCATCCCACCAGTATATTTGATATTAAACTATCCTTTGCCTTGTTTGAAGTATTTTTTTTTCAATTTGAATTATTGAAAACCAAAGGAGAAATAATATAGAGTGGTAAAGCTGTCTCTTTCTCTCTCTCTCGCTCTCTCTCTCGCGCTCTCTCTCTCTCTCTCTCTCTCTCTCTCTATATATATATATATATATATATATATTTAAAATGTAGTTTTAAATCAGAGCAAGGAGGATCAAAATACAGATCATTAAAGTCATTACTTCAGCTAAATTAGGGGAAAGTTTTTCTTATTAAAGAGATTAATAGGATTCTCAAGTTCAAATGTCACTGGTGTCACCAGACAGATGAAGAACAGGGAAGTATGGGAATGGTGGGTGGTCCTTAATTCTGATAGACTGGTAGCAGTAAATTCCATGACTTTCCTCTTATATGTTTGAAAAGAATACGGATTGCAGTAGCTATATAAACCCAGCAGTACCACATACCAATCTATAACAACCACTGTAAAGTGGTGTATGGTCCAATTTAGCTATGTCTTAGTCCATTATCTCGCTGCATTTAAACTTGAGCTGTGTGAAATGGATAATTGCTGCAATCCTTCACACAATTCAGAAGGAAAGCTCCTTTCAAGAAACACTTTGGCAACAAAAAAGGGTTATTTCAAGCCTGAGTTGAATGCCTAAATATGAACTGACTAAATAATTTGGGTTTTCCAGGAAATTTTTTATTTCCCTTATGATTTTGTTCAACAATTCAAAATAATGGTGTGAAACCTACATGCCAGATCCTATAATCTGGTGACTCTAAGTTGAATCCCTACACATGATAAGCTTATATTCTGGTTGAGAGTATACATGTTTTTAATAAAGCTGATTTGCTATTGTGGTTTAATTTTATAAGATATGAACCTCTTCTTATAAATATTGCACATGGAATAAACTGTCCAACCATATGCCCCAATTTTTGTTCAAAAAACAGTTTCATCATACCAACCTTAAAGTGCATATTACTTTTTGGGAAATAAAATCAGTGCACATAGGTATCCGTTTTCTTCATTTCTCAACATAAAGTTTCTTTGGATCTTTTGTTTTCAAACCAATGTGATTGACTTTTGCATGTTCCAGTGGTCCCTCTAGTACCATTAACACCTTCTTTCATTCCAGATAAAAATCATACAAGGGAATAAGAAAAAATTAAACCCAAATTATACAGTGGACTTTGGAAAAGGATACTTAATAATCCAAATTATAGATAATTGTCCCTCAAAATTTACACTTCATTCTGTCTGTGTTGATTCAGCTTCAAAGCCTGGAAAGGAACCAAATTTTGGTCCAGTCTAAATAAAGTTTTGCCAAACTCTTACTAGTTTAGAAAACCAAGCTTCCACATTTGTTTTTCTTGGGTCATGTATAAATGCTTTCAAATTGTGGTATTTCTCATTGCTAATGAGATAATTTTTCATTAACACAGCTCCCCTTTCTTAATCTAACACTTATTCAGACATTATCATGCTCAATCTTGTTTTTCAATGGCAGTTACTAACACACCATATAATTAAACAGATCCTAGTTTGTTATTTTTAATAGGTTCACTTGTATGGCCTTTTGATGGCTGGACTCTTGACTAAGGAACTTAGCAGAAAGCTAAGAGTTTGACCATTATAGTCATGTTTATGTCTTGAGCACAAAGAGACTATTTTAGAAATGGCTGAGATTTCGTTGAGATTTTAGCAGAGGGTGAGTAATGAGGCCATGTGACTTCAATAGCTCCTTCCCAAGTTATAAGAGTTTTTCTCTCCCTATTGAGGTCTCTTACCTTAAATTTGTTTCTCTTTCTCCCACTCTCTCTTTATCTTGCTCATACTCTCTCTCTATCTTTATATCCAGTGGGAATATAATGAATATATTTAGATAAGTGTTGATTTTCAAATTTTGGGACTTATAGAGTTGTTACCAATGGCCTTTAAAACAGTTTCTTGCTAAAGATTATTGAGAACATGTATTTCTTCATGTGAGATTTTTCAATCTTACCCGATTTTCACTTGAATTGTTATGATACATGCATGTTACAGAAATTATTCAACTCACCAAATAGCATTATGGGAGTTATTTAAGTCATTAAAGAAGTTATAACCCTCTGTATGTTAAAAGTATGATTTAAGTTTAAAATATCCAAAATTATTTCAAAAATGTATTTCTTGTTTTCAGTGTTCGGTATATAATAGTATCCAACAAATAATTGTTGAACCATTGAATACACAAAGTAATGATGTTAGTGTTCAATGCCACGCATATTCAGAACAGTGAATGCAGAAGGCAGCTTCTCTTCTTTCGTATTGTGAAAAGTTGGCATAATTGGAGCCATTTAAAAGGAGCTAGAGCAGCCTTTCCAGAAGGACTGCCTTTCACATCTTATTCCTTGAACCTTTGGACCTTTAAAACTAGATCATACCTCTTGATTGGACCAAACTAAAATTGCCTTCCCAACAACCGTGTTTAAATCTGTTAGGGATGCAGGCATTTTGACCACAAGAACTGTTGAATATGGTTATTCTTATTGAAGGTAGAATCAGTAACCATCCATGTATAGCTACAGAGTAACCCAGTTTATTAACACAAGAGTGACCCAGTTTATTAAATTCCTTTCTTCTATTTATGTATTTATTTTCCTTTCTTTTTTTCATAAAAAACTTCTTGGATTCACTGTGAAATTGGGACACAGTTTGAGTCTCTGCCTGCATCTGGACCCTTACATTACAATTCTGTGATCTCAGATAAACACGTGTTGCCTTTCATTTTGGTCTGTTACTTTTAGGTTACCAGTAAGTATATCCCTATTTCTCTGTTTAACATAGACCTGTATCTATTTGATAGTAATTTCTCTTCATGCATGAAAATGGGAGGGTATGAGATTTTCATGACAGATTACTAGTATTAATTTTTCTGCCATATTGAAAACAGTCATATGTGATTCAATCTCCAGCACTTAATCAAATTACTAGCTTTGATTTTTTTGAACAATTGACTGAATGGCGATGTAGACAATCCGTGCCAAGAGAAAGGGTAAGACAATGAGAGGTTATTCCAAACTTGTAGCAGGGAAGAACTTCTCTCTGTTTTAAAAAAGATTCTAAGAATGGAGAGATAAAGGAGGAGAAAAAAAGTGCTAACTAAGGACAAATTTGGAAGCAGCTAGGCAACGAAAGAAGATTCCAGAAGATTGGCCATGACTCAAGATGGTTATCAGTCAAAGAGAAAGGTAGAAATTAAATATCCAATATAACCAGGAAAACAAGCCAAAAATAATAGCTCATATGTCTGGTGCTAAAAGTACTACTCCATGAAAGCCAAATAAGGTCACAAGATTCATTCCTGGCATATGGGATACTGTGTTTCATTGCTAGAATGTTTCATCTTCTTTTTCTTCTTCATCATCATCAGTTTTTTAAACTTCTATTATATGAAAGGCACTGCCTTTGATTAATTTAATTTATTTTTAAATACCACCCTTTAAACACACTCTGTGGTGCATTATGATGCAAATATTTTATTTAAAATATTTGTATCATATATATATATATAATTTTAATCACTCAGTTATGTAACATATCTATCATAACAACAGCCCAAATTTGACCCTAGATCTACCCAAATCCAAATCCTGATCTTGTCTCTACTAACACAAAATTGGGAGTAAACCAAATCTTTAGTCAAACCTTTTTATTACACCAATAATTTTAAGTTATATTATCTTGAAATATTTGCTGTCCAAAATATTGTCTGTAATAAATAAAAGGCATAAATATTGTTAAATCATATAAGCTTAGAAAAACTCACATAAATATACTTCTTTTGGAGATTTGTGATGACTATTTATATATCAATGGTCATGAAAAAATTCTGCAGTAAACAAATGTTCACTTTCTTCAACCTATTTGTGTAGGTTATATGAACTTTCAACCTCTGAGGCAAGTTTTGTAGCAAACTTCTTTAATCTTTTTAATCCCATTATTAAAGCTATATAGCCTTTAAACCTCTATATTAAGTGACATTACAGATAAATTTCTTGGGAAACCCTTTAGGGACTTTGTGTAGTACCCAATTCAATTTCTGGACACATACTCACTTTCAAAACATATTTATTTATAAGATTTTAAATTGATTTTTAGAGAGAGAGGAAGGGATGAGCATTGATGTGAGAGCAATAAATTGATCAGCTATCTCCTGCACACCCTGTATAGGGATAGAGCCTACATACAACCTGAGCATGTGCCCTGACCTAGAATGACACCCAACCAACTGAGCCGCACTGGCCAGTCAAAACATATTTATTGACTTAGTGAATAAATGAATTAATAAATGAGTTCACTATGAGTAAATTGTAGAAACATACTAGTAAAAGATTTCCATGGAAGAATAAAAATAAAGCCATTCCTCTCTCTCTCTCTCTCTCTCTCTCTCTCTCTCTCTCTTGTTTATATTCTTCTGCCATGTTTTTCATAGCTCTTTTCAGATCTAGTACTCCTATACAAATCTGTATTGCCTGATTAATTGTCAAAGCTTCACTGTATAAAACTTCACTGGTACTCCTATAAAATGAACATTCCACAGGGGAATTTTTTATTTGACACTCACTAGAATAGGTAATGAGAGGCTGATGAAGAGGTAAAGTCTTATAATGAACTTGAGATTATTCTAGCAAAATAGATTAGATGAGTAGAGTAGCCTTGTTTCCTTGATGTGCCATATGGAAGGGGAACCTCATCATCACCTAAGTGCATGATCAGAGCACAGAAACCTGGCCGTGGGCCAGTCCACCATAAACTATTCACAAATGGTATGATTAAAATTCATGAATGAAATGTTGAACTACTTCCATATCCTGAAGCAATCAATGCTAAAATTGAGTTTCTTATCACACGTTATAGAAAAGTTGATTTTAAGGAAACATTTCATTGAGAATATAAAGAGTGACTATTAAAGAGGAACTTGAGCTAATTTATATAAAATTCACTTTTTTTTCTGATGGGATTTTTTTAAGTTGAAATGATTATCCTGATAACATGGTAACTGTCATCAATAGGAACTTATAAATTAAGATGGTGAGGTCTTTAAGACATGCAGACCTATTTGTCTATTCTGACGTATCAGGAAGGCAGGCAGCAAAAGGAAGGTCTTGACCTCTCCACAATCAGATGCTATTTAGATACAAAACAAAACAAAAAACTCTGTGGGGTAGAGGAAATGGATAAAGAATAGTTCTGTGATCTATTTTAAGGAATGAAAGGATTCTTTCTTAGTTTGTAAAACACTAAAATTTTGTACTCAAAATTACTCTTTACCAGTAAACATTATGCAATTTAATTACAGTATTTATATTTAGATAACATCCCATATATATTTAATATTTGATAATATAGCTTAACTAATTATGAAGATAACTGAAGTAAATAGGTTAATTAACATTTCTGAGTTTCTAAAATTAATTTCTACACAAATTATTTCATCTCCTCATCATCCAATTGAGAGATCTATACCAAAAAAGTTTTATTTTTATAATAATTATACATGCAACAGATTATATAATCCATTGCTCCTTTTAAAACAGTGAAAATTATAATAAAGCAAACATCTACATATCTACAACAAAGCTTTCCAGAAACTTCCAGGTGTCACAATACACCTGATTTTAGTCCCATGAATCTCTTGCCCTTGAACATTCTTTTCTATATCCTAAACAATATATTATTTAGTTTTGGTATTTTTTGGCATTGATAGATAAAAACTAACTTGCTGTGTTATTCTAGACTTTCTCTTTTATTCCGATATTATGTTTGAGTTATCATGTTACCATGTAGTTTCCCAATGACACTCTATTGGTTTCTTTAGTTTTCCACTATTACAAACAATAATAGCATGCACATTTTTGTAAATATCTTCTGCTATACATGTCCAAGAGTTTTGCTAGGGACTACATCTAGAAATTTAATTACTGTTTATGATATCTTCAAATGTGCCTAATAATTCCAAATTCTCTTCTAAAATGTTTGTAATAATTCTCACAAAATTTTTTCAGTTTTGGTTGTAACATTTACTTATGATTTCCTCCTAGAATACGGTATTTTGCCAAAAGTAAGGTACAAATCCAATTTCATATGTTTTCCATATGAGTAAAAAACTGTCCCCTAAGCATTTACTGGTATTTCTCCATGCTTCCCACTGATTTGAAAACTCAGTGCTATATTAAGTTTAGTTATGTGAGTGCTTTTATTTCTAGGCTCTTGATTGATTCTGTTTAATTTTTCTTTTTGATTATCTATGTTCAGGCACTAGTAATTATTTAGTGATATAAAATTCATATGCCACACCATTCATTCATTTAAGGTATAATTAAATGATATTTAGTTTATTCACTAGACTGTATGATCATCACTATGATCTAATTTAGAACACTATTATCTTTCTTAAAATAAATCACACGTCCATGAGCAATCACTCCCAAACTCTTTCTACATATGACCATATCTTCCCCTGGCCTAAAAAAAATCACTAATCTAATTTATTTCTATATAAATTTCCCTATTTCCTGAATTCCATAGAAATTGAATCACATAATATGGGGTCCTTTATGATAAGCGTCTTTTACTTGGATAATATATTTAAGGTTGATCCATGTTTTAGCATGTAGCAGTATTTCATTCATTTTATTACTGAGTAATAATTATTTAGATATACTGCCTTTTATTTATCCACTCATCAGTTGGTGAGCATTTGAGCTATTAGGAATAACTCAATAAACATTAATTTACAAGTTTTTGTGTGGGTCTTTCTCTTGGATCTATAACTAGGGATTGGAGTTAGATAGTAGTATTATGTTTAACTGTTTGAAGAACTACCAAACTGTGTATCCTAAGTAACTATAACATTTTAACATATAATTTGAAACCCCAACAATGCATGATGGTCTTACTTCTCTAATTACTATAATGTTATAATATGCTCTGTTATCTGACAGCAAATTACTCCCAGACTGTTCTTCTCTAGCATTGCCTTTACTATTCCTGAAATTTTGCTGTTTGACCTAAATTTTAGAATTAGCTTTATAGGTTCTACAGGGATTCTGATAGAAATTTGGTAGAACTGAATTATAGATTATTTTAATAGGAAGGAACATAATCATCATATTTTCAAAGTATTAAAGAAACTGTATCTCTCAATGTCTTAGTTGTTCTTTAATTACTACAAAGCTTTACAACTACTTAAATTAATTTGCATGTTTTATAGGATTCTTTCTTAATGCATTTTATTATATTTTTAATTACTTTAAGTGGTATATATATTTTTAAATATATTTTTATTCATTCAGAGAGAAAGGGGGAGAGAGAGAGAGAGAGAGAGAGAGAGAGAGAGAGAGAGAGAGGGAAATGTAAGTGATGAGAGAGAATCATTGATTGGCTGCCTCCTGCATACTCACATACAGGATCTAGCCTGCAACTTGGGTATGTGCCCTTGACTGGAACTGAACCCAGGACCCTTCAGTCCATAGGCCAATGCTCTAATGCTCTATCCACTGAGCCAAACTGACTAGGGCTAAGTAGTATAATTTCTGATAATTTGTACATATGCTCCTGTAAGGTTTTAGACTCACAATCACATGAGCCAATTCCTTCATATATCTATAAAAATGAAAGCATAATATGCTAATTAGACTGGACATCCTTTCAGACAACCTACTGGACAAAGCTGGGGCTGCAAGGAAAGCCCGGGTCTTGGGCGCCAGAGGGAAGCCAGTGCTGACAGCCAGGGGAAAGAAGGCCTACTCTTGCACGAATTTTGTGCATTGGGCCTCTTGTATATATATCTTATCTAATAAAAGAGAAGCTTGCAAATTGGCCGTACCTCCACTATGCCCGCAAGCCACACCCACCAACCAATCAGGAGTGAGTATGCAAATTAATCCAACCAAGATGGCTGCAGCCACAGCACAAGCAGGAGGCTTCGGTTTCCCTGGCAATGGAGGAAGCCAAGCTTCCCACCTGCTCTGGCAAGCCCAGGCCTCTGCTCAAGGCTACAAACTTTCAATTATAGAAGATAAATAAATCCTCCCCAAAAAATGACTGCAGCCACGGAGTGAGCAGGAGGTTTGGGTTTCCCCGATGATGGAGGAGGCCAAGCTTCCTGGCCTTCCATGGCCTCCACTCAAGGCTATAAAATTTCAATTATAGAAGATAAATAAACCACAGATACCAGGGCCTCCACTTGGGTAGCCGGGGGTGGGAGGGCGTGGTCAACCTACAAACTACCACAAGCCCCTTGTCCAGGCCACCCCATGCCCCAAGGGAACGCCCACCCTGATCCGGAACACCTTTCATGGCAATCCAGCCAGCCCCAATCCGTGCACCAGGTCTCTATCCTATCTAATAAAAGAATAATATGCAAATTGACCATCACTCCAACACACAAGATGGCTGCCCCTATGTGGTCAAAGGTGGCTGTTCCCATGTGGACACAAGATGGCTGCCACAAGATAGCCAGTAGGGGTGGGCAGTTGGGAGGGACTAGGCCTGTAAGGAGGGCAGTTGTGGGCGATCAGGCCAGCAGGGGAGGGCAGTTAGGGGTGACCCAGCCAGCAGAGGAGGGAAGTTGCGAGTGACTGGGTCTGCAGGGGAGGGCAGTTAGGGGTGACCAGGCTGGCAGGGGAGCAGTTAGGCATCAATAAGGCTGGCATGGGAATGGTTAGGGGCTGATCAAGCTGGCAGGCAGAAGTGGTTAGGGGCAATCAGGAAGGTAGGCAGGCGAGCAGTTGGGAGCCAGCAGTCCTGGATTGTGAGAGGGATGTCCGACTGCCCGTTTAGGCCCTATCTCAGTAGGATCGGGCCTAAACGGGCAGTCGGACATCCCTCAAAGGGTTCCAGATTGGAGAGGGTGGAGGCTGGGCTGAGGGACACACACCCCCATGCATGAATTTCATATTTCATGCACCGGGCCTCTAGTATATATACTGTTAAAAATATTACAGATGCAGGGCATAGTTGGAAAAATGTCTGGATGGGAAAATAGAGATTCAGATTCTATCCCTACTACATACTAATTAACTATTTGACTTTGTGTAACTTTTTTCTTGACATTATTTTCTTCATCCTTGAAATATGTCAGTTTGGTTATATAGCCTTTGTGGTATTTTGTCATTCTAAAATTTTATAAACTTGTATCTGTAAACCTCTCTCTTTTATGATAGCTCTTGATGGCAGAATAGCTGATCCAGGTGTTTCTGATTATCCATCTCACCTACAACCCAGATTGTCAGAGTGAATTACTGGAAATTTCAAAAAACAATTCAACAATTTGACATTTTAAAGGGGGCCACATTATTCTGAAATACAACCAACATATGTTGAACAATGCTAGCCTATTTAACTTAACAATTTTGTGTCAAACTAAAACAGAATATATCTTACGTAAGTATTAAAATATCAAATCATAAATGATAAATTCTTTACACTAGACATACTATAAATTGTAGATTATATAATCAGATTGTATAATAACAACATGACAAAATTTTAGTTGTTTTTAATCAGTGCATGTACATAAAACTCAGTTTTCAAAAAGATGCACAAAATATGAATCTTTTCAACATGTTTACAAATAACTATTATTTTATTTGTGTGATTAGACTATTTCTCTTTATTTTATACATGTCAGATGTAAAAGGCCAGTCATTAGATTATTTTTATGATAATGGTAATGCTGACTATAATGCTGGGAAACTAAGAAATTAGTATTTTTTGCAATGATGTCAATTATCAAGATTTTAATAGTCAATACAAATGTCTCTCTGTAAAGGTAGTGGTGCTTTGGTAATAGCTAATCCCTGAGAGCTAGAAAATTTTTCTAAAATGTATCTGCATTAATATTGGCCACCCAATATTAATTCAGAGGACCCTACTAAATATTTTAGGCTTTCATGAACAGTATGTATTTCAATTAGGGATCCTGAGGCCATTTCAATTGAGAGCAAGATATAGCTTTATCTCATCAAATATCCCCAATTTCCTTATGATTTTCATATAGGTGATGGTCAGGTTATGAAGAAAAGAGTTTAAATCTGTTATTATAAAAAATACTTTTGTTTTTAGGAAAACATTTCAAATTTCTTTTGCTCTTACTCCACATCTTACACTTTCAATTACTTGTTCTTATTTGGATAGTGATGAATTGTAAATGTGTTTGCTACTAGTGCCTTCTAAATACGTAATATTCAGTTGCTTGGGTTTCTTTTTGCAGAGGTTTGAAATGGGCATATTGTCAGTATTATTGAACAAACTAGTGTATGGATGTCTAGAACACGTGACGAGTGTGTATGTGAGGAAAGGAGATTTACCTGTTGGAAAGCAGTGGTGTGTAAGATCTATAAGTGGAAGTTAAAGTCCCGGACTTCACTGCCAGCTTCATACTGACTAGTTGGGTAACACTGAGCAAGATCCTTCACATCTCTGTGCCTCTCTTTCTGCAACTGTAAATGGAGCTAAAAACTAGATCTACCACACAGGTTTGAAATGAGGATTAAGTGAATACTAGCAGTGAATAAATATGTTATTGATATTGTCAGTACTCATAAAGAATTTTTCCTTTCTCTAAATGTAAAAAAAATCCATATTCTATCTTCTAAAGGGATTTTCCCATTGTGCAGCGGTTGGTGAGGCCGGTTGTATTTATAGCAATATATCCATAGCAATATTTCAGATCCCATATGCACCAACTGTATAACTTTTCAAAAGATGACATCTGATTCATCCTTGAGTGTTGGCTGGTATACATGACTCATTCTAACAACTAGAATAGCAAGAGATACTGTATGACTTCTGAGGCTAGTTCATATGAGGTAATATTCTCTCTCTCTCTCTCTCTCTCTCTCTCTCTCTCTCTTTCTCTCTCTCTCTCTCTCTCTCTCTCTCTCTCTCTCTCTCTCTCTCTCTCTCTCTGTTTTTTCTTTCCCTCACTATTTTCTTTGTCTCCAGATGTTTACTTTTGGAACCCAGTTCCCATGCGATGAGGAAGGCCGGGCCACCAGAGAGACCATATGGAGTTGTTCCAGCTGACTGTCCCAGCTCAGGACTCACTGCCAGCCAGACATGTGGGTGAGCAAGGCTTCAGATCATCTCAGCATCACGGCCAATGCCAAGTAAAGCTGAGAAGAGCTCTCCTTGCCAACGCCTGCTCAAATTGCAGATTAATGAATACAATAAATGTTGTCATTGTTTTAAACCACCACACATTTTGTGATAAAGTGTTACATTGCCTTAGTAATTGGAATAATAGGCAATGCAGATAAATTGCAACTGAGTAACTGCCTAGAAAAATTTAAGAGACTGTGATGGTTAATTTTATGAGTCAACTTGACTGGACTAAGGGATACCAAGAGAGCTGGTAAAAATAAAACAAAAAACAAAAAAACACTATTTAGGGTGGGTGTCTATGAGGGTGTTTCTAGAAGAGATGAACATTTGAATCAGTAGAATGAGTAAAGAAGATATACCTTATCAATGCTGTTAGGCATCACCCAGTCCCTTAAGGGTCTGAATAGAACCAAAGGCCAAGGGAATTTGCTTTCTTTGCTTGAGCTAGGACATCCATCTTCTCCTGCCCTTCGGCATTGATGCTGGTTCTTAGGCCTTCAGACTGAGATTGGCCTTGCATCATTGGCTTCCTTGGTTCTCAGGCCTTTGACCTTGGACTGGGAGCTATACCAGCAACTCTCCTGGTTCTCTGATCTTCAGTCTCAGACTGAAACTTCCTCACTGGCTTTGTGGGGTCTCCAGCTTGCAAATAGTAAAATCATGGGACTGCTTGGCTCCCATAATTATGTGAGCCAATTCCTGTAACAAATCCGTTATACATCTCTATATTCTATTGGTTCTAATTGTATGGTGAGCCCAGACCAATATAGTAATACATAAGCCTACCAAGAGCTAGGTAATGATAAGGTTAAAAAAAAAGATATTAAAATTGGTGGGTGTCATACTTGAATCAGCAGGATAGAGTTCAAGTTTTGGAATCTGCCATCTCCAGTTTGAAATCCCAGTTCCAACATTAACTTTCTGGGAAAATGTGTCCATGTTATTTTTCCTTTCCTTGCATGAGTTCCCTTGGGCAGGGATCAGGGGTAGAAATAGAAAATGCCTCCTAGGGTTGACGAGGATCAAAACAGACAATAGGTAGAATAGAGTGAAACCTTAGTCAGTGTCAGCTGTTGTGTTTTCATTATTTCACCTGACAATGTTTTGCAAATGCCCTTTATGTTCCAGGCACTTCAGTAGTCTCTTGGGGTACACTGAGAGCCGCAGTCCCTGCCACATGAAGCCAAGAATCTCTACACAAAGATGCTTTTTGTTTGCTTATTTGTTCGTAACAATTTTAGCTTGTTATTCACTTATATTATTTGGATTATTTTAGGGTATTAACTAATTCTCTAACTCTTGTTTAACCTTCCTCCCTATTACTTCTTTCCTGTTATGTGTAGCCCCGTTAACAATAATGATCTGTTCAGAAAGCAAATCTGAGCATATATTATTTATTTATTTAAAAATATGTGTTTACTGATGTGTGTGCGTGCATGTGTGTGTGTGTGTGTGTGTGTGTGTGTGTGTGTGTAGAGAGAGAGAGAGAGAGAAAGAGAGAGAGAGAGAGATGTGAGAGGGGAACATGATTGGCTGCCTCCCGCAAGCACCCTTGGCATGCACACTGACTGGGAATTGAACCAGTGCTCAACGAAATGAGCCACACTGGTGGCCAGGGCATATGCATAGATTTTAAACAAATCACAAATCCTTGGCCACATCCCCCCATCACCTTCAGTAAACCTTTCAGTATAATGGTTTTTGATCTTGTTCTTACAAGCTCTAGTTACTGTGTTTTCCA